>OV815312.1:2500000-5000000 GCA_929108375.1 Gymnoscelis rufifasciata
TTTTTTTTTTTATTGTTAAAACATTTTTCCTAAAAAAAATTGTAGCATCAAAATTGCCGTGAGTTGGTATAAATTAATATATTTAATTTTTTATTTAAATAAATAAAAATAATTTCGAATTAAACTTTTACTTTAATATTCGTCGGTTAGAAAATAGAAAAAAGTCGCGGGCAACCATTAGCAGTTAAATAATCGTACAGTCGTAGCAAAATAAAAATATGAAGTGCAAAAAGATTGGAGGTGCGGGGTATCGATCCCCGTACTTCTCGCATGCTAAGCGAGCGCTCTACCATCTGAGCTACACCCCCGATGTGTAATGTACTGAAATTAAGAAACATGTTGTTGTTCGTATATTCAAATCACGACCGTCTGTCCGTATGACCTTCAAAACATACTAGTCAGTTTACTTTCACTATCTTTAGATCTGATACGAAGACGATTACGCAAATGCGGATTGTAGTTAACTGGTTTTACTCAAAGTATATTTCGAGAATTATTAATAGGCGTAGACTAAATAATAATCTAAAATATTTTTTGAGGTTTACCTTAGAATAGATTAACCATTACAGGATGAATTATAAATAGCTCGTGTTTTAAAATGAAAGCTGTTGCTTCTTGTTTGGTCCTATTTCCAGTCTTAACAATGAATTTATAAGTTTTATATGTTTTAAGCACCCCTATTAATGTTCCCACTGCTGAGATGGAGGACTTCTCCCTTGACGAGGGAGATTAAGCCTTAATTCACCACGCTGGCCAAGTGCGGGTTGGTGACTGTCACATGACCAAACTCCTCCCAGTTCTCAGAACATGCCGGTTTCCTTTACGATAGTTGCCTTCACCATTTAAGAGCGTGTTAAAAGCATACATATTTTTTTCAAGAATAAAAATATTTTTTAGAAGTTTATGGGTTTGACCCATAACCTTCGGAATGTATGTCCAGTGTGCTCCAACATTAGCCAACATGGCATGCGGATAATCTGTATTAATAGAATTTATCCTTAATTTAATAATACTTAATATTCTAATGATTATTACATAATAATTTATATTCCATTCAATTCAAATCATTTATTTGAAACAACATTAATTGTTTGGGAACAGAAATTAAGTGTCAATATGAGATTTTATCGATGTTTTACCTCTGATCATTTACTCAGTGAATAGATTAAAATAATTGTTTTATGTATAAAAGCTGTTTGCTAGCTTTATATTTAAAACAGTTCCATTTCAATTGATCCTTTTCAAATTAGGGCCAGTTTATTGATGTATTTTTTATTGGTGTCATTCATTCGCTTAAGGTCAGGTCAGACCTAGAAGCGCGCGACGGTGCTCGAAGAGACCAGAGCATTCAAATGCGCAGTGATTTCGAATTCTTGCAAAGAAAAGTATATTTATTGTGAGTAGTTATTCTAATTATGTTATGTTTTCTATTCGCTTCTCAACTCAAAAGTATAAAACATTGAAGCGAACTGTCAAGACAATGTTATTTCCTTGATTTTAGTTTTATTAATTTTAAGTTGACCTGTCCATATAGGCTATGTGCTTCTAAGGAAATAAACGTTTTGACTTTGACTTTTGTACACGAGCCACACGCACCCTAGCCCCATCTAGCCCCGTGGTAAGCTCTTAGCTTGTGTTAAGGGTACTAGACATCTGATATACATATTCAATACAGTGTTTGAAGTTTCGCGTTACGTAATGTTTTTGTTTTTTTTTTTAAACTGACTAAACGGGATACCAATTCTTTGATGTAGTCTAGTGCCTTTTGTATGTTTGGTGCCTACACCTTAGGCATTGTTGTGAACGCCACCTTCCCAGCAATGCTTTTTAAAGTTTAATATTATATATTTTCATATATGAGTATTATGCTTGAAATAAATACATTTCATTAAATTGAATAGTAGGAACTGTGGAGTGAGTTACCTTGAAGTATGCCGCCATAGCCTGGTCGTGCTCGTTGTCCTGCGCGAAGCTGTGCCCGTACGCGAGCCACACGCAGCCGGCGCCCGGCTCCAGGCTCTTCGCCTTGTTGAGGTAGCGCCGCGCGAATTCACGTACCTTGAAGTATGCCGCCATAGCCTGGTCGTGCTCGTTGTCCTGCGCGAAGCTGTGCCCGTACGCGAGCCACACGCAGCCGGCGCCCGGCTCCAGGCTCTTCGCCTTGTTGAGGTAGCGCCGCGCGAATTCACGTACCTTGAAGTATGCCGCCATAGCCTGGTCGTGCTCGTTGTCCTGCGCGAAGCTGTGCCCGTACGCGAGCCACACGCAGCCGGCGCCCGGCTCCAGGCTCTTCGCCTTGTTGAGGTAGCGCCGCGCGAATTCACGTACCTTGAAGTATGCCGCCATAGCCTGGTCGTGCTCGTTGTCCTGCGCGAAGCTGTGCCCGTACGCGAGCCACACGCAGCCGGCGCCCGGCTCCAGGCTCTTCGCCTTGTTGAGGTAGCGCCGCGCGAATTCACGTACCTTGAAGTATGCCGCCATAGCCTGGTCGTGCTCGTTGTCCTGCGCGAAGCTGTGCCCGTACGCGAGCCACACGCAGCCGGCGCCCGGCTCCAGGCTCTTCGCCTTGTTGAGGTAGCGCCGCGCGAATTCACGTACCTTGAAGTATGCCGCCATAGCCTGGTCGTGCTCGTTGTCCTGCGCGAAGCTGTGCCCGTACGCGAGCCACACGCAGCCGGCGCCCGGCTCCAGGCTCTTCGCCTTGTTGAGGTAGCGCCGCGCGAATTCACGTACCTTGAAGTATGCCGCCATAGCCTGGTCGTGCTCGTTGTCCTGCGCGAAGCTGTGCCCGTACGCGAGCCACACGCAGCCGGCGCCCGGCTCCAGGCTCTTCGCCTTGTTGAGGTAGCGCCGCGCGAATTCACGTACCTTGAAGTATGCCGCCATAGCCTGGTCGTGCTCGTTGTCCTGCGCGAAGCTGTGCCCGTACGCGAGCCACACGCAGCCGGCGCCCGGCTCCAGGCTCTTCGCCTTGTTGAGGTAGCGCCGCGCGAATTCACGTACCTTGAAGTATGCCGCCATAGCCTGGTCGTGCTCGTTGTCCTGCGCGAAGCTGTGCCCGTACGCGAGCCACACGCAGCCGGCGCCCGGCTCCAGGCTCTTCGCCTTGTTGAGGTAGCGCCGCGCGAATTCACGTACCTTGAAGTATGCCGCCATAGCCTGGTCGTGCTCGTTGTCCTGCGCGAAGCTGTGCCCGTACGCGAGCCACACGCAGCCGGCGCCCGGCTCCAGGCTCTTCGCCTTGTTGAGGTAGCGCCGCGCGAATTCACGTACCTTGAAGTATGCCGCCATAGCCTGGTCGTGCTCGTTGTCCTGCGCGAAGCTGTGCCCGTACGCGAGCCACACGCAGCCGGCGCCCGGCTCCAGGCTCTTCGCCTTGTTGAGGTAGCGCCGCGCGAATTCACGTACCTTGAAGTATGCCGCCATAGCCTGGTCGTGCTCGTTGTCCTGCGCGAAGCTGTGCCCGTACGCGAGCCACACGCAGCCGGCGCCCGGCTCCAGGCTCTTCGCCTTGTTGAGGTAGCGCCGCGCGAATTCACGTACCTTGAAGTATGCCGCCATAGCCTGGTCGTGCTCGTTGTCCTGCGCGAAGCTGTGCCCGTACGCGAGCCACACGCAGCCGGCGCCCGGCTCCAGGCTCTTCGCCTTGTTGAGGTAGCGCCGCGCGAATTCACTTTTACCTGAAAATATCATCATCATCACCCTATTAACGTTCCCACTGCTGGGACACAGGGACTTCTCTCCTGACGAGAGAGTTTAGGCCTTAATTCACCACGCTGGCCAAGTGCGGGTTGGTGAATGTCACATGTCCTTCGAACTCTTTTAAAGTTCTCAGAAAATGCCGGTTTCCTCACGGTGTTTGCCTTCACCGTTAAAGCACGTGTTTAAAGCGCACATAAATTTCTCAACAAGAAAAATCCAGAGGTGCGTGGCGGGGTTTGAACCCAAGACCTTCGGAATGAAAGTCGAGTGTCCTCCCACTTAGCCAACACGGCTTTTTTTTAATATATATTTATTTAAAAAATATAATATTGGTACTAGTCGACCCGACAGACGTTGTCCTGTCCCACGTCTCAAAAAACAATATCCAGTTGACCGTATTGTGAATCTAAACCATTCCCAAATCCCCTTGAACACACACAAAAAATTTCATCAAAATCGGTCCAGTCGTTTGAGAGAAGTTCAGTGACATACACACTCACAGAAGAATTATATATATATATTGGTATATTACTTGCACAATCTAATTTCAAACAAACAAAGCAGAGGAACCTAATTGAGAAAATATTGTAGAGCCTGCTTTTATTTGCTTTGTATTTGTACCCATTTAAATGAGCTAATTCACTTCACTTAGGGAGTTGTTATAGACCCATCCAACACTATCATCTTTCAATTGAAACTGCAAAACTGGCCTGGATATTCTAAGGCTGAAAGGTGAGATTCTTCAGTCGTCTTTAGGTAGCAATTCTAAAAAGATCCAGAATTGAAGAATATAGAATGTGTATATAATTTAGGGCACATATGGATTTGTCTACTTACATTCTCAATGACAACCTTCATTTGGTAGAATTCTGGTTAATTTCTGTAGGAATAACGCGCGCACACCAATCATAGCTTAACGAGCGAAGCTTACTTAATAAAATAAATAAAAAAAAGCCCTTATTTTCCTTTAAGTTACAAAATGTTTCACTTAAAAATATTGTAATATCTACATCATTTTATTTAAAATAAAACATTTTTTAAAGGACCCCTTTACGGGTATAGGCCTCCTCCAACATTTGCCATTTATTTCTCTCCTGTGCCTTGTTTGTCCATGTTTTTCCTGTAATCTGGGTTATGTCACCTACCCATCTCTCTTGTGGTCGACCTGTTCTCTCATACCTACCTATCAAGTAATAGTAGCACCCGACAGCGAACCACGAAGTCCAGGCATTAGGATAGGCGTCCACCAAGGTGTGCGCGAAGGCGAACAGCTCCGAGCTGCGCTTGAGCTCCACGAGGCACGCGGCGCGCACCTCCACGCAGCACCAGGGGTCCGCCTCGTCCAGCGCCGCCAGGGCCTCCTTCCACCGACACGCGGAGGCCAGCCGCCGGCCGCGGCACGCTGCCGCTTCTGCCATGCGGGAACCGACTTGTTCCACTTCTGATATCTGTTATTTTACATTTCAAATATGTAGTTACATGTTCTTCTTCTTCTAATAGATGGTGTCCGTGACTGGCTATATGGCCGTCAACAGCCAATGTCCGTATGTTTTGTTGGACATTTTTGATTCGATAAGAGTTTCAACCATACAACAATGGGAGTCGAGTTAATAGTTACATGTATTTATATGTCCTTAGACCTATAGTTGGTTTAAACATAGACGATTTTCTCTATGTTTAACCAGTTTTTCTCGTTTGTCTATGTATTTGCCGGCTGCCAAAACTGTCTGTCAAGGACTGCATAAACTGCATTGGCATATTTGATGAAAATTTAATGTTAATCAATCAGTAGACGACTTTGTCTTCAGCTCATATTGTATGTAAAACAAGTGATCAGTCCCCAAAGAGTTCAAAAAGATTTGATTAAAGCGTTTCAAGGGCTTGGCAGCCCTGCCATAACCTGTATAAATCTTGAAACGCCATTATACATCAAGGAATGGGGCTGTTAAGGCCGAGTTAGGCTGAGTTTTTATAAATGCTTGCATTCTCGTTGACTTAGACTTGAGTTTTAAGGGCATTTTTATCGGTTTATCAACAGGTCATACCGTAGAGTCGTTAACTTGTACCGGCGCAGGCGCTGTGTATCGCTGCAGGCGCTCCCCGTACGCCGCGCGCAGTAAGGCGCCCTCGGCGGCGCTCAGCTGGCCGGAGAAGTCAAGAGATTCTATCAGTTCACGCTCTGGAAAGTATGAATGTTATTTAATACTGTAATATGATATGGGTTAGTACTTTTTTTTTATTTTAAGCTAGATATTGAGAGAGACCTCATCTGATGTTAAGTGCTACAAAATATCAACGGGTTGCACTCCGCAAGTGCCGGCAGAAGAGAAAACTTGAACATTACATTGTGTATTTATGAATATGTTGGATTGGTTAATCAATTATTTCACACGAATTGCTTTCTCCCTCCGTCTAAGAATTTTCGATCTAGTTAAGTGTCGATGTGTCGATCTGACATGAGTTTACATTTTGTTACCACACCTTATGAAGTATGTATGTAACTTCAAAATATTGAGGTCACACAATGATTACCCTGTATGGGTTGGTGGGTGGTAATACTACAAATTAATAATACTGATGGTAACAAATCAAAATTCATCATTTTGAAAAGATTTTCACTGGCGCTTGCAAATTTTCTAGGGCGAAGTCTGGGGTACTTTTACCATTAAAATGGATATCCACAAGAAAATTCTTAAAGCGTGGGAAACGTCGCTGGGCGAAAAGCTATGATTAAACCGGTTTATACTTTGATCTGTCTGTCAGTTAGTTCAGATATGTTATAAAGTATAAGTTATTTTTATTTGTTAAAATCAATAAAACGCGGTCAACGGCCCGGAGTAGTAAACTATATTTACCTAATCTAGGAGTAAGCGCGTTTTTTTTTTTTTTTTTTTTTTTTTTTTATTATTGATAAGCCTTCATTTGACCACAATCTCACCTGATGCAAAGTGACGATGTGGTCCAAGATGGAGCATGAAGGCCTAGAAGATGGCTTCTCCGGACCACATTACGAAACACGAAAAAATCGCTTCACGCACTGGCCCAGCCCGGAGGGTGGTGACAAGCCGCGGCCGAAGCCTACCACCAGAGACTGTTCTTAGCACCACCCGGAGGTCACGTGTAAGGATTCAGAGGGTTACCACTTACGGACGTGAACAGACAAAACCTCCAAAATATCCGCGTTTTATAAGACGACTGGCAGGGCTTGGGACAGCGCGTCGGCCTGCCATACCTAGCACTGCGGCTAGAGCTCGCTGAATCCCCGAAACATAACACAACTTCCGCAGGAAAATCCGTACTACGTGGAGAAAGACAGTTTTAGATATATTTACCTTCTCTAGGAGTAAGCGCATGTTGTTCCAGAAGCAGATCCAACGCCTCGTAGCAGGCGCAGTCGGCTCGCAGGGCTTCGGACAATGCCTTCGCGGCCGCCTCGCGCCGCTCCAGGGATGATAAGGCTCGGGCCTGCGATACTAGCACTCCGGCTAGGGCTCGCTAAATCGACGAAACAGAATCATTACATTTATTTTGGAAACAGATATGATGATATTTTTAATACCCATCGTTTTAATAATAATAGCGTTACATGTTATAAATAAAAGTTCCCGCCGCATAATGTCTATCGGTATATTCGCGATCTTATAGAAATAATTTTCCTTATTATTTGGCGGATTAATGCCAAATCTAGCATAAGACGTTCATGGACTAGGTACTTAAATAAAGGCTTCACTCTGCATCTGTCTAACGGTATTTTCCCGATGCTTTTAGAATTGACTAAACAGATGTAAGAACCATTTTCGGCAATAATAATTAAATAACTACTATTGATTTACTACAATAATATGGAAAATCAGCCAATAGACAGTTTTAGCTTTGCTGTTTTGTATTAATTTTTATCAAAGTCAAAAAGTTATTTCCATAAAAGCACAGGGAATACATGGATAGACTTCGATATAAGGGGAAGGTTCTCTGTTAAAAGTTGTATGCCCACTCTCTTACATTGTGTGTCTGGTCTCCATTCCTAGGCTCAAACAACATGGGGTCTGCTTCGTCCATGAGGCTCAAGGCAGCTGCTGGTTCTCTGGCTGTGATGTATGCTCTCATTGCCACACCAAGGCATAGCAGGTGTTGCCTGTAAATATCTGTTTTTTATTTTCAAATCACATACAAAGTACAATTTTTTTTTTTACTAAATTGATAATGTAAATAGCAAAAAATATGGTCAGTAAAAAGATTTTAAGCTAGATTTGCCTTATGTACATATATTTATATTGTGCTTAACATTTAAATATTGAATATAAAAGGCAGTTAAAAAAATATAAAAAATTATAAAAGACAAACTTAAAATTTCCCACATGTTACATTATTTCTTCATGTTACATAATAAGACTTGATAACTTGATACAATGATAACTTCATCTTTATCATTGATTAAGCATTATGACTGAATCAAATAAAATTTTGTAAAAGCTTATCTGTAACATAAACTTATGAAATAAACTTCAATTCTATTAAAGTAACAAATGTATTACAGAAAGGTTTACTTATGTAGTTGTCTAGAAGTGACCGCATGTGTAGCTCTATGAAACTCTCCCCGAGCAAGCATAGCACTTGCAAGGAGCCAGATATCATTCCCATGAGGTGGCTCCAGGCTGTTGCTAGCTGCAGCTGCTGCAGCATCAGCCCAGAATAATGCACTTGTCCATTGACCCTGTGAATATTTAATCTAGCATAGGTATAGGTAGCTCACAATTACATATTACTACTCTGTTAAACAGGGATCTAGCTTAATAATTTGTTATCTATTGAGTTAGACTGGAAACCTTTATGTAGGTGTGCAAGCATTGTAAGAGGCCTCTGGGTTAGGTATAAAAATATCGACCTTTAACTGTTTACAGATTACCTGAATGTAAAGAATTTTATAACAACATAATCTTCTTGAGTGTTGAGATGACGAGTGACAGAGGAAAATGGAAGGAAAAAACATGTTGTGCCGACCCCACGTAATGTGGCATAAGGGCAGGAGAATGAGATGATGATGAATGATGATAATCTTCTTACCAATTCTGAGTATTGTTTCACAAGAGAGCGCATAAAATCGATGTTCATACCGCCTTCTATAGTCCTTCCTTGAGTTTCGACTTTAGCCATGAATAAAGCTTTATCTGTCGAGTTTTTATTAATCTTAGAATTTTAATTTCACAAAATAGACAATATAAATAAATTGTTTTGTTTTGTACACAAACCCTAACCTAACCGGCGAAACGATCAGAATCTTTGACTTGACTTTGACACAAAAAATATTTAACTGGTCGACGGTCGTATACGTTACGTCATCACTAGTGACAGTGACTTAAAACGTATACTACCAAAAAAAAATCCAAAGATTTTAACGGTTACCCTTGTTTCGCAACAGGTTTTTGTATAGCGCTATCTTGCTTGGAAGTAACAACATATTACGATATAATTTTGTCGGATAATCATAGCTTCGCGTGCATGCTGGCTGGCTGTCATTTGACAGGTTTGAATTTTGATGACGGAAAGAAAAAGGTTATCCACAGAAAAAGAGGGAATAGGCTGATAAAGAAATAAACTATTTTCCATTTACCAAATAAAAAATAGAGATTACGTTGAAATATAATTAATACTTATCACCATTGTGTCTAAATAATTTATGAAGAGTCTGTTACCTCAGCAAACGCAACGTGTCTTAGGTTAGGCCGTTGGTGAAACATGTTAGTAAAGTTGAATTATCATGACTGAAAGAAAAATGTGCAAGTTTTACAATTTAAACGTGCCTGAGCGTCGGTCTGGGGAGGCTGGGGCATTGAATCAGAACCATAATAACGAGGATGATGAGAGGAACAATGAGGAGGCGATTCCTCCGGTGGTGCCAGCGCACGAGCACAAACTGGAGTACGATTATTGGATGTGGTTCTCGCGGCGACCTCCCGCCAGGGAGCTATCCACCACCACTACAGGTTACGGACAGGTGACGTGTTTATGTAATGTAAACAAACAATACCTCTTATTGTTCTGTTATCAATCTTTGATAGGATCACCTCTTTAATTTATTTTGACTATTGAGAAATAATACCAAGACATATTCCAAGTTGTTACATGCTAATGTAATTCCATATCTCTATTTCTCTCTAAGTGAGGAAATTCTATGTTCTCTATAACATAGGATAGAGATTTCTCCTGAATTTGAGCCTCTCTTAGAAATTTATATCATAATCGAGTATTGCAATACTCAATATGCATGAGGCAATATGTACATTATAATGGTATCAAAAAATACCATTATAATACATAATAATATATTATAATCAAAAGTAACGTAAAAAATAAATATGAATGCTTATGTAATAATGATGGCTATACAATCAATATCATAAGATGTGCATTGTAATTTTCAGGCATTACGCATGGTGGGCCGCGTTGGCAGCGTGGAGCAGTGGTGGGGGCTGTACACGCACCTGGCGCGGCCCGCCGACCTGCCCCCGCTTTCAGACCTGCATCTCTTCAAGTTCGGCATCAAGCCCATGTGGGAGGATCCTGCCAACGTTCATGGAGGCAAATGGGTCAGAATCTGATATTTTATTGCTTATCGAAGTAATCTGTCTTGTCAATGGAGAAGTGCCTGTTTCCCAGTGTGGGGTGACCAGTGCAGTAAGAATGCTTAAGCTTTATACAATGCAATTATACAAAAAAAATATTTGGTAACTAGAATATAACCATATAAATCAATCAATAATTGATTAAAAACCAAAGAAAGTATTGCATAATTAATACAGTCTGTAAGACTTTATTTATCTCCTGTGCTAGTTAGAAACTGTTACAGCAAGGTCCCCAAACCATGTATTTTACATAATGTAAAATACCTAACAAAAAGCGTATAAATAAAAACCTTACAGATTAACAAATACTATGATAACTGTAACAAAAAAATCAGTAGGTTAATATAAAGTATATCATTATTAGTTAATACATTTAAAAGGATCATCTTAGACTGATAATTTTATTTATTTACTATTACTACAATGCTTATGAAACAATTCATTAGAGTGGCGCATAAGTGCAACCTGACACTGCATACCTAATCAATGTGCAAACTAAGCAACAAGAACTAACAAATAAAGTTTTCACACAATTACAGGGTACCTACCTATTGATATTATTAAAGTTCTAATAACACTAAAAAATTCCCTCTTTTTTATTGAAAAAATATTGCTGCTATTTTATGAGATTCAGTACACTACTTTTTCCAGGTTGTCTGGATTCATAATTACTTAGACAAGTGAATATTAATAAAATTATGTTGTAGATAGTTAGTGTTCAGATGACCTTCAAAATTTGAATTTGGTGCTTATCTACACACTCTAGTATTATGTCCAACTATAAATGTGTTACTAATGATATTTTTTAATTGCCTGTTGAATGATTTGGTCTGTGTACCACCATAAACAGTTACGACAGTTTTAAGTTTTAAACGTGTTGGGCGGTGGCGTAATAATGTTGCGTATCTCCTAGAAGCGTAGAACCTGGGCGTAGCTACCGGCGGGCTAGGCGATGTGGTGCCCCCACACCCAGGGGCCTCCAAATAGGTTGCAAGTTGCTCATAAACAATATCATAAAACTCACGCTCCATTAGAAATATCGTTCCAAAAGTCAAATTAAGTTTCATGTCGATTGGCTAGAGGTAGATCAGCTATTGGTATAAGTATAATAAAAATATCTAATTATATTTATGACTATTATATTAAGTATATCAGATATCTAGTACCCGTAACACAAGCTTAGAGATTACCACGGGGCTAGATGTTGTTGTGTGAATTGTCTGGAAATATTTATTTATTAGCAAGCCGTGTTGGCTAAGTGGGAGCAGACTCGACTTTAATTCCGAAGGTCATGAGCACAAACCCCGCCAAGCACCTCTGGATTTTTCTTCTTTAAAACGTTATGTGCGCTTTAAAAAAGCACGTTCTTTAACGGTGAAGAAAAACATCGTGAGGAAACCGGCATGTTCTGAGAACCTTAAAGTGTTTGAAGGACATAATGTGACATTCACCAACCCGCACTTGGCCAGCGTGGTGGATTTTAATTCTAATCTCTCTCGTCAAGAGAGAAGTCCCTGTGTCCCAGCAGTGGGAACGTTAGTAGGGTGATGATGATGAGATCAGCTATACATTTTGAAAACTATTATGTACACCCAACCCACTTTTATAATGAACTAGTTTTTCACGCCACGGCGTTGCCCGGTTGCCCGTGGTCTTTGGATTTCCCCACAAGAACGACATATTTTCCCACGATTTGCATAACGCCTCCCTCGATAAATAGGCTAGCTAACACTGAAAGAGTTTTTCAAATCGGAACAGTAGTTTTCTAGTTTAATTTATTTTTAACCCCCGACAAAAAAGAGGGGTGTTATAAGTTCGACGTGTCTGTCTGTCTGGGACATCATAGCTCCCAAACGGATAAGGCGATTTCTATTTAGTTTTTTTTGTATGAAAGGTGAGTTTTGCGCGCGATTGTTCTTAGACATGTTTGATGAAAATCGGTTGACCCGTTTAAAAGTTATGAGGGTAAAAGTGGGGAAGGAAAACCGAAAATCTGCAAATATACTCGAGTGGGGTCTCAAATGAAGGCGCATCCCGTGCACATCAGAAAATATGACTTTTTACTTTTATGGGAACTAAGGTTCTGAAATCAAGTTTTTTTTATTGTAAATTTAGATTATTACAGTAGTGTAACATTTTCCAGGTGGTCAGACTGCGCAAGACGCAGACGGGCCGCGCGTGGGAGGACCTCTGCATGGCCATGCTCGGGGAGCAGTTCATGGTGGGCTCCGAGCTCTGCGGCGTCGTGCTCTCTGTACGCTTCCAGGTACGTTGATACCTTTGTCTACTTCTTTTAATGTTTCTATTAGTTGGGACATTATGTTAGTGTTCATTTGTTTAATATAGCTGTTGCCCTAATAAAAATAAATAAAATCACTATCCTTTTCGAGCGACTTAAACACGCCCATTTCGAAGAGCGTGTCATGTGACGTCAGTATCGACAAACACTTCGTTCACACAAAAAAAACAAACACACTGAAAGTATGATGAAATCAGTTTATTGCTATGAAAACCAATCGACTCTTACATGTCTTGCTATTTCGGCCAAGACCTGCGTTTTGGAAATTAGCGTGGACAAGAAAAATCGTTACGTCACGAAACTTCAATGCACTGTTACGACTTAGTTTTTCGTTTGGATCCGGATATTTATTAGGATTTCAGCGCAAATAAATAATTAAAATCCAAATTATGTTGTGTACTATATACCAATATCATTTAAAAATAAGTATTTTTATTAAATCTCTTGTAGGATGATCACTTAGCCGTATGGCATCGGACAGCGAGCGACCAAGCCGCGGCGGCGCGCGTTAGGGACGCTCTCCGCCGCATCCTGCAGCTCCCCGCCTCCGTGCCCATCGAGTACAAAGCACACGGCGACTGCCTGCGCGCCTCCACGCAACCCCACCGCCAAGAAGAAGACGACCAGGACCGGTCCTAGCTGTGGCAGCCCCAGTCTTACTCACTCGACACCCTGAGCTGACAGCCAGGCTAATGCCCCCTCTTCTAATCGACGGATCTCCAGTGATAGACGCGTGTCAATGTGGAATCCTTACAAATACTCCAGACTATAAGGCAGCCGCCTAGAAGAGGTGGCTTACACCTAACCGCGACCGTACTCGAGCCATACCAATCCACATTTTAGACAGAATTTCTCTTGTGTTGCTTTTTTGACTGTTGCACTGTCTTCCAGTATGAGTGTAGCTATCAACTTCAGTTTCTTGTTTATGGCGTGTTACTCCTTTCGCTCGAGTTGGTAACCACGGCTTTTCTCAATCAGATGTGACAATCCGAAATTATTATTTTTATTGGAGTGAGAAAGACAATACTAAGAAACAATTACAGAGTCCCCATTCTCATAAGGAGATGTAGCCAAGTGTACATATAGTGAAATTCAAAGATAATTACGAGTACTGTTAAATTGTGAGGAGACCCTTTCACCTTGTACAGTGAAAGAACTGGTTTAAATAAAACAATCAGAATTTTTCTAATCGATTTTCTTTTCCTTTTTTATAAAGACGTACTTATTCAATGGGCGCTTTGCATTCAGAAATTAATTACGTTATAGAAACAATGTCGTTTGACAATATGGACCTCACGCCACACCAGCGCCTCTTGCGGCGAATTCACTCGCGGTAGAATTGTGATAGACTTTTTCGAGGGGCAGATTTTTGGTATACTTGTACAATGAAACTGTTGATATTTTATCATGATTGGCTTGTCTATCAAGAAGTAATTTTTTTAGGGTTCCCTGCCCTAATGATAAAACGGGATCCATTACTGATATTTAAGGGATGATGCTTTTCTGGTGCTGCTATAACAACAAATATTTAAATCACATTTGTTTCATGCAACAAATGTGATGTTAATAAAGTTAAAACATATTAGACATAGCCTTTTTTAAAACACGTAACCGTAGCCTTCAATGAATTCCATTTATTTCGGTCTGAAGGTAGCAGCTTTTACTAAATCCGATCCAATTATTATTAGTGGACGTCTACAAAACCAACAAAAAATATGTATTATAAATTCTCAGTACATACACAATTTTATCGTAGTTAGATTGCGTCGAGTACCTTCCTACTACTAGTAGTAATAGTCTGCGGTTTAAAAGTATTATTCTTGGTTACTTTTTGTTTACTTTTTTTATTTAACTAGTTAGGTATAATTATTATGCAGAACAAGTTGCGAGAATTTGTAAATTCTTGCGAGCAAAGCTGTGCTGCCAATATTTACATATTAAATATGTGATAAAAAAGCTCTTTCATTTGATATCTAGCTCAGGGTTGCTCAGCAAGCTATGCTCGGGGTTTCTCTACCGATTGGCAAGCGCAGCGTAGGACGTCTTGGCAAAAGCAGCGGGTTCATGGTGGATGCAGTCTGCTTCCAACCCTAATAACTGTACATCTTTGAAGGAGGCCTTACGTTGTGGAGGTTTTGACTGTTCCGTGAGTGGTAACCCTCTGAATCCTTACACATGACCTCCGGGTGGTGCTAAGAACAGTCTCTGGTGGTAGGTTTCGGCCGCGGCTTGTCATCACCCTCCGGGCTGGGCCAGTGCGTAAAGCGTTTTTTTCGTGTTTCGTAATGTGGTCCGGAGAAGCCATCTACCTTCTAGGTCTTCATGTCCCATCTTAGACCACATCGTCACTTTACATCAGGTGAGATTGTGGATTTACCACGAAACATTTCACTTTAAGTATCAGACTTATATGAGGCAAATAAGACATAAAAGAGTTCTGTCTATCGTCTCTGTAGTCAGCTCTACCGTGTCTCAAAGTTTGGTCTTCCCAGTCACATAAGAGCCCATAACAGAAATTGAAGCAAAGGTTGCCGTCATGGAAATCGATAATCTATATGGAGGACTAGATACAAGGGCAGCCTTATATTATTTTATTTTGATTGGTTACCTTGGGTGGTCTCAATTAAATTTAGTATCATAATAACAATCACAATCAAAAAAAGAACCTAGAGATAAAGCAAATATGATTTTTTTTTTTAAAAAAGGCCTTTAAGTCAGAGAATCATGAGATTTCAAGATTTCATGAGAATCGGTCAAGCCATTTCGGAGGAGCACGGGAACGAAAACTGTGACACTAGAATTTTAAATATATATATATAAATAATTAAATTATTATCAATAATTAATATTAATTAAATCTTATATATAAGATTCTTCAATGATTGTATACTCATCAAACACATGTTAAATTATGTATCATTTAAGTGGCTAATTAATGGGTTAGCCCTAGGTACTTTTATACCCGGGTCCCGACAAGCCAAGCCCACTTACCTAATTTTGAAGCATAAAACTCTTGGCGAATAAAATAATAATAACATTTGTCTATAAAATATAACTTTATTTAATACATCAAATCTCAACAGACATTCACATTGTTAATTCATAAAAATAAATGATAAACATGGCCGTTAGACACCGGTCACTACCACATCACAATCATCATCAATGTCTAAGATACTAATCACTACGATACATCTAAAAACTTCAGACTACCTTCACTTTACAAGAAATACTAGACTGTGAACACACAGCTATAAACATTCTTCACTGGATTTAGGCCTGTATCGATGAAACATAGAATAAACAAAGTAACTGTATCCTTGAAGTCAGATTGGGGAGTTTTTAAAGTATTTTATCTTCAAATGATACAGTTACTATGGTTAAACTCAATATAGGCAAAGGAGCAGCTACGGGTCTTTCAAACAGTGCATTCCAAAACATGTGTGCCCACAACCTATCTGATATGGTGCGGCTACATGTGCGGGCGAAGAATCGTGTCGCGTTGGGGCGCTAAAATCGTCGTGAACGGGTAACGAGATGTCTAAGATTTTTGTCGCGTTGCGCGCTACAAGATTTTGCTACGTAGTTGTAGCCACGGCCACGCCAAACATCGTCTGAATACTCATTGCAACTATGTACCCAGCCACAAACATAGCGTTGATACGAATATTCAAGCCGCTAATGTTGCCGCACCATCTAACGAAAATCCTTAATTAGTTCTATTTACATTTGGCAACTTCACTTAGTCTATGTGTGGTGATATGCACGCGGCATAGGGCAAATAAACAACATCCCATTGATATTTCAGTATAATCTAAAATCACAATATTTTCAATGATATATTTTCGAGAGAGTGCAGATACAATTCCATGGCTTAGGGCTTTGAAGAAGCGGTCAACACTTGTATGTACCTGTGCTACTGTACGATATGATATTAACCGCTCAACGCTCGTTGACAAGCGATGTTTACATTATGTTGATTTGTATAGAGGTATCTTAACTCGTACTCTTGGAAAATAGGCCTTCGTAGATATGATTTACTTTTACATAGTGTATATTGACTTGTAAAATTCCAAATCTAAGCTAAAATACCTCTACCCTCTCTCTCAAAACATGCGTTGAAAACTTGCGAGGTACGCTAAGCTTGCCGCTTCTTCAAAGTAACGCTAGATTCTATTTAAGATGGTCTATGGCACTATCTGTACGCTTAAAAATAGTCCTTATATCTTTAACTGGAAGGTTTTATTTAATCGTTTAACTTTGCTCGCTCCGACCAGTCAAAGGAGGCAACAAACTTTAAAAAAAACGAACGCTAACACCTTACGCTAATTTCATTGCTTTCATTTCATCATAATTTAGCACTTAGTACATTGATTAAAAAATAAATCCATCAAAACTAAGCCAATTTAATACAAAATAATGAACTAGTTATCCCAGTCTTAATAAAAGGAGACCTGTGTAAAAGGCAAGGTTTTAATTTAATAATGGACTAGCGTTGCGCTAATCTAGCGTTTAATTTTGTGCGGTAAGATGTTTAATTGTTAATTAAAACATTAATCGCAGTATAATAAGCTGCGGAAACTGAGGGGCCACAGCGAGTGAATTCGACGTAAGAGGCGCTGTTGTAATGTGAGGTCCGAAATGTCATATAGCATTGTTTCAATAATGTCAACTAACTTAATAAGTTAAGCGATTTAATTCTGTATGAAAAATCATTTCATGATTTACAGCTATGTCAGAGGACCTCACTCTATATACAGTGGCGCCCCCTTGTGAGCAAAAACCCTAGACCTCATTCTATGTATGTTTTTACCAACACCAAACAGCATAATAAGAGCAATAATTCTGGAATAGAATCAAATAGCACAAAATCTCTATGGTTTTATATTTTTTAAGGTTTGTAGTCTGTATCTATAACGTTTATGGTATTTTAAAAACCATTATAATAACTGTTAATTGAACCATTACCAATCAAAATTATATCTAGAAAATTGAATTTACTAATAACAAGTTAGTCAAATTAAAACGAAAATTATATACTAAATTCTACCACGTCGCGTCGTTTCACCGATTTATCAATAACAATAAAATTTTTTATATATAACAATAATATTCAATATAGCTGCATAAAATTAGCTACAAAGGCACAAAAATAAGTAAATTACAAATACTACATACTAGTATTCAAATAAATCAAAGAATATTTTTCATAGAATCTTTTATCTTCTATATATTTTATTTGTGAATACCAAATGGATATTCTGGGTTAGATAAATCTCTTTTTAAAACAATTTATTCTTTTAAAGAAAAATACATGAGTATTGTATGACAATGTTATTTTTGTTAAAGTTGGCCTATATGGTTATAGGCCTATAATTAATTTTGTTAGTAAGATTATTTTCCGTAAACGGAAAACAATATTAAGTTTCTTTGAATATGTATTTTTTTGCCCTTTTATTTGCGGTTGTTAGCATAAAAACTTCTTTTATACATATAACATTATAGTCGGCTTAACTCTGGTGAGGTTTGTTTGATAATATTAGTTAGTCAAATGATTACATTTACACACCAAATGGTACTGTCAGAAATGGATTAGGAACAATCTTTCAGAAAATAATTCCCAACCCATTAATAATTTTAAAGTCAGTAATAGGGAATTAGTATAAGGTAATTGAATTATTACTATCAGAGATGTGCGATGTAGCTGAGCGATGGGAAATATTAATAAATTTAAAAAATCAATCGCTTCGCATTCTCACACATCTCTGCAAACGAGTTTAAACCCAACTAAAACAATACATTTAACAAATTACCTTCAACCGTAAAAATGATATACCACTGATATTAAATAATTTGCACACCTCATTGCAGGTTTAATACAGTTGACATCACTAGTTTAAGATCTGGATGACGTGCTCATATCGAAGAATTGCAGATTATGACTGCCTCAGTGGCATGGTGGGCGGCAGGCGGCAGCAGGCTTGCGGCGCAAGAGGGTTCGATTCCCACCGAGGGGTCAAGTGGTTGTATGTTCTGCATGCACTTTCTCCTTGGTCTTGGTGTTTAATATGTTAAAAATATCTACGTATGTGTATTATATTAGGTATATCAGATGTCTAGCACCCGTAACACAAGGGCACAGCTTACCTCGGGGCTAGATATTCGTAAACAAAGAGTAAGGATGTGATTATATAAACTTCACTTCGGCTATTGGACATCCATAGGTGGGCATAGCCTTCCTTAAAATCCTTAAAATAAACAACCGTCTTGAACCAGCGTAGTACTGACCACGCTGGTTGGTTGGCTGATTTGGTGAGTTTGCCAGGGTCTGTTTGGCTTGGCAATGGTGAGACTGATTTGTTGATGATGATATAAACATTTGCATTAATGATTTTATGAATTAAGGCTTTCTCTCGTGTACAGAAGAAGTCCCTGTGTCCCAGCAGTGGGAACGTAAATAGGGGTGTACTTTTCATAATGTAAGCAAATTCAATATGACCACGACATCGACACAGTATAAAAAATTGACAAAAAATAAACCTTTGAATTTCTAGAACCGCCTAAAACTGTATAAGCGGCAGTTCGACCATTCGTCAGCAGGGCTGCTGCTCCGCGAGCTCGTGGATGAGCAGGGGCGTGGTGTCGGGGGTCAGGGGAGCAGCCAGGGGCGTGGACGCCGGCCGCTGGGTGGCGACCCGCTCCAGCACGCAGGAGGCGGACAGGCGGGCTTCGGCGTCGTGGTCCCAGCATTCCTCCATCGTGTCGCACAGGACGGCTAGACCCTGGTAATGGTAAAAAAGTATTATACAACTTTTGGAAGTTATAACTTCTTATGGGAGGGTGAACTGGTTCGTTCGGTAACGTGTTACAGCGCTAATCTGTCTGGCATCCCTTTCTCATGAACCAAATTAGTAGGAACAATGAGCTAATTCAAACATAGTTTTCATACAAAGGGGTTCAATTTTTTTTTATCTAAGACAAGCAAATGACTCGCCGCCATTTAAAAAAAATTTAAGATTCACCGGTTTTTATCAAAATATCAAATAATAATTGTTTCTTTGATTACCTACCTGAGTTTATTTATGGGTGGAAATATGATTATTTTTCTGATGTAGATTGATGATAAATTTGAGTATTTGTTATTTAATTATTTAATGATAACTAAGTTATTGTGCATAAAAAGGTGGCCCTCATTCGTTTAGTGAACGATACGACAATACAGCTATGCAACTAAAATGACTATATGAGTAAATTAATGTCAGATAACTAAAATATAAGTACAGAAATCATTGTATGTCATATACGCTTCAAGTAACTTACTGGATGGTTATGCCACTGGGAAGGTATGTGCGGCCGCATCTTGCGCTGGACCACAGCCTCCTGCATCTCCTCGAGGCTGGGATGAGAGCCCACCTCCTCTTCCAGCGGCAGTCGGTACTGCGAGGTCGGTTCCATGCCAGCTTCGTTGCATCTGTAATGGTGTTGAAATAAGTTATACAAAAGTAATATTTAAACATAAATGAAACTACTTTTTGTGTATAAAATTGATAATTAAAGATAACGACGTCGATGGTTGAAGAAATAAACGTTGGATATACTGAATATCGTCATATTATACCATTGATTTTTGTCAACGGAGAAGTCCTACTGAGGAAGTAAATAGGGGTAATTTTACACGATATAAAGATTCTTATCAATTAAAGAAAGCAAAATTTCAAGTGGCAGCTAACATATAAAAAAATAATCAAAAATAAAGAAAATGCTCAGTAAATTGCCCCTTCTGGAAGTCGGTTAAATAATAAAACAATTGTAATTGAGCGAAAGGTTAAAAAACCTCGAACTTAAAACCTCCTATATTATAACTCTCACTTCGATATCCCAAACAAAGTTTAATTTCACAGCATGTGGCACGGCATATATATTCTCAACCAAGAATTACATTAAGTATATTAACATAAGAGTATACGCGTTTATGTAAGATATTATTTCAATAATTGAAGTACCGCAGTGATCAAACGAAAACCAACCTAAGCACATTAACAGCTCATCAACTCAAAACAAAGCAATAAAAAACAACGCCCAAAATTGCTCCTGAATGCTTCCAGACAAAATTACATTGTTATTTTCGTCTACGATTCCTAGTAATTGGCGATAAGGGGGCATCTGTTATGAATCACCGGCACGGCACCGCGGCCCTACGGTGACTCATGTCTACTACAAAAACATCCTGAAAACATTCCCTTAACAAGATACTAAATTATTTATTTCCGTAGTGTGATTTTACAAACGTTATAAATGTCAAATCCTAAAGATTTTTTAATAAGTTATATATAAGCCTCACTTTTTAAGTTAAACTATTAAATTTTTTATGCAGAAAAATATTAAGAATTATCCATAACCTTAAAGAAAAGTTAACAAAATGTTTGTTAAAAATGACAAATTCAACATCATTTATTCCATAGGCATGAAGGGTAGAATATTCGCCATTTCTTATATTATTATATGTTCCTATTTCGCTATTGAGCTTCTTAGGAAATAATCTATAATATTTAAATTAGTCTTATATGTATGTCTACAACATACATATAAGACGCATCCTACCATTGAAGCCTAAGACGGGATTTGTACCAAGGGATCATCGATTCTATAAGTATTATATCGTGCTACCATTTCAACAATCCGACATCTGTTATCCGGCTTGTTCTTATCATACTCGGGTTGAATATAAAGAATAGGTAAGCTCTGCTTGAGGGTCTTACTAAATTTGAATAGTCCTGAATTATTTATTTAATCTAATTGGAAGCGTGCACATTGATGGTGCTGCCAACTGGTGCCATCAATTTGATGTTTTACCATCAAGCCTTCACATTCACATTAAATCACATCACATTCTCACTGTCGCATTAGTGCTGCCACCTATAGTTTCTGCATGTTGCTTTTTTTATTTTTTATTAACCTATGTTGTCCCACTGCTGGGCAAAGGCCTCCCCCAACTCCCTCCAACAAGCATGTTGCTTATAACAAATATTTTTAAATAATAATTATCATACCTTGAGGTGATTTCCCAGAGCACTAGAGCGCAGGCATACATATCAATCCTGAGGAAGGCGTCCTTCGTGAAGTTTATAGCGCCGTCGAGCACTTCGGGGGCCATATAGCGACGTGTTCCCACCTAAAAGAAAATTATATTTAGTCAGGTACCTATTGTATTTTCATTTCCATACAAAGTGGAGATCCAATATATACATTTAGTATTTTGGTTTATTTTTACAGTCTATTCAGGAGTTTTTGAGGTTGCTATGCTCAAATTATCATTATAGGAAACCTTTTTGTTTAAGCCTGTCCTATGCTTTCGCGGGGCACACTATAGTAAGCAATATTTTAGCATGAATTTTGTTTTCCTTACATAAAACATATGTATGTCAAAGTGAGTGAGTTGACAAGGATAAACGAATGCTATAGACATTTTATTTAACATAGGTTAAGTTGACTATTTCGCATAAGGGGGTAAGACGAGGTAAGGTTGGAGTATAAAGAATTATTAAAATAGTTGAGTTGTTTAGTAAATGCTTTAACTAACCTGACCATGTGCATCACCACAACCCCTTCCGCAAACAAACACGAGCGCAAGTCCGAAATCAGCAATGCATGCGCTCATGTCTGCCTTTAGCAGGACGTTCTTGGACTTGAAGTCTCGGTGGGCGACCGCGGGCTTGGCGCCGTCTTCTTCGTGCAGGTGCGCCAGGCCCCGCGACACGCACGCGGCGATGCGCCAGGCCTCCGCCCAGCTCAGCGTGTTGGCTTTCAGGTAGTCGCACAAGGAGCCCTAGAATAGTAACACTAATATTAAAATGGCGAAAGTAAGTTTGTTTTTTCTTCATTTCTTTGCATGCTTTAATCTCCTTAAATTTGCATACATTTATCTTGTTGAGACTATGGAGAAGGGCAAAGGCTGGCTTTCATAGTGAAAAAAAAAATTTCTTTAGGCTCTAGGTTTATCATAAACAAATGACTGAAAATTCACAGGGCTGCAAGTAGTATTTTATATTTTTATCTTTCTCGCTTTTACTATGAAGGAGTACAAAACTTTTACATTTAAAATATTAGTGATGGCTGCTTGAATAAATTAAATTTTATATAATTAATTTTTATTTATTATATAAAATTATATATTTAATGTAATTTTCTTTTTTAAGTTCTCATGAAATACTTATCTGATACATTGAAAAATACTTAATTGTGTGTTAGGAAAACTTAAACAAAGTGGAGATGATGAGAATGAGAGAAATTATCAAGACTTACTTTTTCATGATATGCAGTGACCAGCCAATATTCTGCTTGTAAATTGTCACCCTTCTTATCAACTCCTATGTAGTGCAAGATATCAGGATGGTCCATCCTCGCAAGCCGGTAGATCTCTTGTTCAGCTACCCATGACTGCTTGTCTTGCAGTGGGAAGACTTTCACTGCAACATCTCTCTGACCCAGTTTTGCCCTCCAAACAGCCCCGAAGCGGCCTCTAGCCCTCACCTCACACAAGGTCACCTGCCCCACCAGAACACCAGATTCACTGTCAATCCCTGCTCCTGCAGAAGGTGGTCTGGATAGAGAAGTTTCTCCATTAGCCAGCTCAGCAAATGAACTACCTTTCCGTTTCCGATACAATAAATAACAACCAACAAGGACAGCAAATAAAAGGAAGACTGGAGCCAATGTGTATGCAATTACTGCTTTAGTATCATCAGTGTCTGGAATTGGTGATGCAGGAATTTTCTCTACTGGTGCTTCAGTGGGGACATAAGCAGCTTCTGGGCCCGGATATGTGGCATTCATGTTGCACATATCACCCTCACAGCAGCAATGGAGCAGGGGGAGTTTGGAGACATGGAGACGGCAGCTGGATTGTAGGTCCCTGCAGGCGACAGTGTGCACAAAACATCCTTTGAGTATAGCGACTGCTGAGTTGGTAGTATTATCAAAATGCCACAGTACAACACAGTGCACACTCTTGTCAGATTCAGCGGCAGGACATTCTTCAGTCTGCACAGTACAAGTTTCATTGGCAGGGTCACAAGATGGTACTGAGGTGTTATAGAACTCACATCTTTTTGTTACCACCCCTCCTTCTTTAGGCCGAGGGGGTGGACTTTCATCCAAATGAGGAGATCCATAGACTTCATGAATACCTGAAATATACTACTTGTAAAACACAACATATATTTACATTTAATGCAATAATATTGATACTATACTCTCACTAATTTCCAATTTGTGTAACATGTAAAAATTATACTATATATGATGTAAGTTTATATAGGTTTCAATATTTTTAAAGAATTGTTTACCATCAAGTACTAAATTGTTTACAACTTACCGCTAATAATGAGAGCTACGCTGAGCCCAAGCGTCAATATACTCAGAGCCATGGCGCAACCTTACTCAGGCGCGTCAACCCCAATGTATTTTTATATGCGGCCCGACATAAAACGCAGTCTATTTATGAAATTCCAACACAGGTACATGACAAACAACGCACATCAGCTTTCCCGAATGAATTCGCATTCTCTCTTGTTTTGTTTATTCGTGAGACTTATCACATCATAACTATATTTTATGAAACAACAACACACACTGATTTCGCTCAAATCAAAGTTATTCCTCTTCGAGCTGAGCTTGTATTTATTTTTTGTCACTGTGTCGCCATCGGCCACCTTACGACGCCAGTATTACCAGCTAGGCAGCTAAATAGTGAATAGAAATACGAATAAAAAGTTTAGAATAATCAGAAAATGAAGGCAGAAACTGGGATATTATTTCATATTACGAATTCTAAATTAAATTCTGTTATAAAATTCCTACATTTAAGTATTGTTTTAATATTATAATTTATTATTTTATTGCATTTAAATCCAATTTATTGGATTTGAAATAATATAACTGCTTTTACCTTTTTACAGTACAATGAGTTGTTTAGCCGTGAAGGCCATTTATTAGCTTTTATTTTTGTATTTGGTAGTGTATATACCTTAAATTGTTTTTGTAAACTGTAAAAAAATAAAATGTGCGTATTGGGACACCTAGCAGAGATACATCAGTGGTAGGCGATCTCTTCTTTTCTCACCCACAACGTATTAAGGACAGGCGTAAAGCCAAAGTAATTAAATAAGCAGCATTTGACATTTCATAAAAATTCAACGACTTAATCTTGTTACGGAGGAAATAAATTCGATTAATATTTTGCATAGTCTCAATTACAAAATTGCTTAGCATTTATTTGAACTAATTATAATATAAGGTCCATTGAAATAATGGCAAAAAACGAAAATTTTACTATTTTCTTTGGTAAGAAATCATTAAAAGTTATTACTATAATAAATTGTAATTTATACACAATTCCTGTTTTAAAACTGCATTCCATTACAAGGTTTTGTTGGCGGTCTTAAATACTGTTGTGATACTGTGTACATTATTATAATGCACACAACATCTCTAAATAACTAGTGAGCAATGTTCACTACTTAGAATTTAAGGTTTCTAAATATTTTCTAAACAATTTTTTTGCGAAGTTTCATCTTTTAGCAATTTAAAAATATATATTTTGATTAATATTATTGGTACATCATCATCACCCTATTAACGTTCCCACTGCCACTCCCACTGACGAGACAGATTAGGCCTTAATTCACCACGCTGGCCAAGTGCGGGTTGGTGAATGTCACATGCCCTTCAAACTCTTTTACAGTTCTCAGAACATGCCGGTTTCCTCACGATGTTTTCCTTCACCGTTAAAGCACGTGTTTAAAGCGCACATAAATTCCTCAAGAAGAAAAATCCAGAGGTGCGTGGCGGGGTTTGAACCCACGACCTTCGGAATGAAAGTCGAGTGTCCTCTCACTTTAGCCAACACGGCTTTTTTTGCATTATTGGTACAATAAAATTAGGTTGTATTCTTCACTGAAGGATTTTCTTTTATTGGACTAGTGGTTTCTGAGTAATTGAAGCAAATGATGAAAACCGCAGAAAAACTGATAAAAGATGAAGTTACACTCATAGTCAGGCAACTGAAGAACTTCCAATATACTGGACACCTATTTTTTGTTTTATCAGTCTAATAATAAAGTGCTAACATCTTCGGTCTTGTGACGATACATAATACATTTTGCTCAGAAGAAAACGTCACTCGCAACTTCAACTCACTGTATCTTCTTGAGTTTTTGTTTCAAAGAAAAATCAATAAATAAGGGTAGGTATAATTTAAATGACGGACTGACGGATTTTTTATTTTTATTTATCTTTCCTATAATACAATATTTGTCGTTATATTACAATTATACGTACATTATACTGACATTACATAAATTGTAAATTAAAATTAAATCCAACCGAAGAGTCTAGTAATACTTTATCGGTAGTTTTGGCGTAAGTGTATATTTGTTGGTAATTCTAGACATTCCTGTCTCCTTTTCCTTCCCTTACCTTCACAGTGGGCGGCGCCAGACGGCGCCACTTTATGTTAGTCCCCCTCCTACCCTTCCCACTCCACTCCAGCGAGAAAGTTCAGAAATATGTCAATGTCGGTTAATAAAGTCACTTTACATGTCAATGTTCATTACGATTATAATGCCAAAGTCAGTCACATTTCAATGATGCCAGATTAGGAGGATTCTCTCCAAGTTTGGTTTGATATAGAGATATAGTTGAGTTTGATAACAGATGCTTGGGGGTATTTGGAGGTTTTTTGAATACCAATGATATATTTTAGTATTAGTAGTAGTATTGTTATAACTGCTTCCTGTAAACAGAAACAGAATTTAACTGTTGTACCTTTAGCCAGGTGGCTCTCACGAACGATTGAAATTGAGATGCAGTAATGGAACTAATTTTTAACCCCCGACCAAAAAAGAGGGGTGTTATAAGTTTGACGTGTCTGTCTGTCTGTCTGTCTGTGTGTCTGTCTGTCTGTCTGTCTGTGGCACCATAGCTCCCGAACGAACGTGAGTCTGGCGCGAGTGTTCTTAGACATGTTTCATGAAAATCGGTTGTGCCGTTTAATAGTTATGGGGGTGAGAGTGGGTAAGGAAAACCGAAAATCTGCAAATATACTAGTGTGGGGTATCAAATGAAATCGCATCGCGTCCACATTAAAAAATATATGTTGTTTTACGTTTAAGGAAATTAAGGCATGGGAATCGGGGGTTTTTCTTAAATTTTAAATTTAGATTTATTGAAGTTTTATTGTTGTTTAAAAAAACTTGGGGGGTTTCTGGAAGAATTTGGGGTGAATTCATAATTGTCATCTGGCAAGACTGAGTCCAGAGACTGTTTCTGTCTGTCGCGGTCGGTCGGTCTCGGTCACTCGGTCATGTCACACAAAAATTGTAAACAAACTCAACTCGTCAATTTTCATTCACAATTTTCTTCTTCGGGGCAAAAAAATATATTTTACAGCTCAGCTTGGTACGCAATCAAAGAACACAATTATAGGATATTTTTGTGGAATGTCATTCTTCTATTTATTAGCAGTCAAAGGAGAAATACCTGTTCATCTACTTGAATTAGCAGTTACGAGCAGACTGGACTATCTGAAAAATTTATTGAATGGAAGTCCTCCCATTTACAACGAATATGTTGTAGAGGGAAGCCTGTATGACAATGTTAGCCACTTTATGGTTTGCGTTATCGCGATACTAAGCGAAAGTTCATCGTTCTCACAGTTTGTCCTTAGGGCTGAAGTAGAGCTATTTAAAAGAAGACTCGAGAGTCTGACCGGATACGAACTCCGATGCTTTGCCAAAAAACTTGTGAGAAGCATCAGAAAGCATGAGGCTGCTCCCATTCACTTTGACGCCATTCTTAGTGTATCAAATCACCTAATACTCAAAGATTTGTCACAACATATATGTTTAGCAACACACAATTCAAATTGTATGAAACATGCCATAAAACTGAGTTTCAAACACTGCTTCGAGTTTATAAGTAGAAGAGAAGTTGAACTTCATTATGGGATGGCTATTATACCATGTGGCAAATGGAAGAACTATCTAACTTTGCTCTTCAGAAAGAATTTGAAACTGAGGATTGATAAGACTGATTTGGAGACACTTAGATCTGATCCAAGGGTAATAGACCTGCTAGTCAAAATAAGAAAGTCATATTTCCCAAGCAGCGAGATATCGCAACACAAATTATCTAGTTCACAAGTAGATAGTGTATCAAAACGGTTCCCTCCATGCATGCTTAACCTTCACAAAACTCTCAGAAAAAAGCACAGGCTTTCTCATGACCAGAGATTTAAATACAGCCTATTTTTAAAAGACATAGGCCTACCTATAGAAGAAGCTATAGATTTTTGGAGGTTTGAATACCGACAAGCCCCCAGCGGACAACATGCTTGTTGTCACCACTGGGAAAAGGATGAAAAGAAGTATCTATATGGAATAAGACATATGTATGGCTTAGAAGGCTGTAGAAAAAACTACACTTCTGTGAATTGCCAACATATTCAATCACAAAACTCTTGCTCTGAAGGAGGGTGTCCATTTAAGTCATTTGATGATACATCTATGACAAGGTTGTTGGACAGCCCTTCACCACATTTACTTAATAAAATAAATGAATTTAGAGATCAGAAAAAGTTCACTCAGTGTTGCATTTTGTATTTAAATGACAATGAACAAATAAATTGTGATAACTTTAGCTTTAATTTTACACCTGTTAAGTTTTACAGGATTGCTACTAAGATGAACTCCAGCAAATGATATTTCCAATTGGTTTAATATTAGTATAGTGGAAACTTATAGTTATACCACAAATAAGTAGGTAATTCAAATGAGATGAACTCATCTTTCAAGGGTTTAAAAATCGCGCCTATCTGGTTTTTTTTTCCTACACATTTTTGCTTGGTTTTTTTTTTATCTACCTTGTAATATCTACCTATCAGTACTACATTTATATACAGTTTTTGCATAATTATGTTATGTATGATGAATCTCTATATGATGTCATTAAATAAACACTTGAAGACATTTGGGACCTTTTTATTATAAAACAATAACTCTTTATTGTACACAATGATCAAAACCCCATAAAACAAAAAAACCAGTTGTTCAATGCGCGGCCACAATAAATAGTTATTCGGTAGTTTACAAGTTTAGAATAGAATAGAATAGAAATCATTTATTTGCAGCTAAACACAAATTACATCAACATAAAAATTATACAACTTATAATTATAGTTAAACAAATAATTTGTCTTCAGCACTGCAAAATGGACCTTACTCAGCATAAGCGGGAAGTATGCAGTACAACCCACGCTGGTCTTCCGTAATGACCATTTCTGTGGCGGACGTGATACTACGTGTGACGTGTTTAAAAATCTAAATTTAAAATTAAAGAAATTTCCCGATTCGAGTGCCTTAATTTACTTAAAATTAAAACACCATAATATTTAGTAATGTGCACGCGATGATCTTTCATTTTCTAACCCACTCGAGTATAATTATTTGCAGATTTTCGGTTTTCCTTCCCCACTCTCACCCCCATAACTTTTAAACGGCTCAACGAACACGCGGGTCAAACTCAACTTTCATACAAAAAAAAACTAAATTGGAATCGCTCCATCCGTTCGGGAGCTATGATGTCTCAGACAGACAGACACGTCAAACTTATAACACCCCTCTTTTTTGGTCGGGGGTTAAAAATCAAGTTTACAACCTCTGAATTGAGGATTATTGTGATCACCATAAAAAAAACACCTCTGTTTTTTTATTTATTAAACTTTCACCACAGACTTAATGTCCATTACTTTATAATGAGCTTACTTAACATTAGTGAGCTTACAATTTATTATTATGGCTCGGCGGGCGTAGGTCCTCCTGAGGCGCAGGTTACGAGTTCGATTCCCGCCGCGGAACCAGATTTTTTAGGATCTACAATTTTTGGTTTCGGGTCTGGGTGTTTTCTATGTATTTACAAAAAATACCTATGTACTATATCAGGCAGTACCCATTGTACAAGCTCCGCTTAGTTTGGGGTTAGGACCGTTAGGTGATGCTGTGTGATTAGTCCGGAAACATTTACTTATTACACACTTATGATTAATGTAAAAGACAATCGTTGGTACCTTTACATTATTATTATAGGTACTATTGTAACATTTAAAAATCACTTAGGTATCATAAACACATTTTTACCACTATATTTAAATAAATTGAACACAGGTTTAATATAGCTCAATTTATTCAGGTGTTTGTAATTTTACTCCCAAAATCATGATGAGCTATGCCAGTGATAGTCCTTACTTTCAGTGATTCATTTGATTTTGAGGGGTCTAATCGGTCCAGCCGTTTCAGCTATTAGCAGGACCAAACATACATCAATTGTGCAAAATTAGACGAATAAGGCGGAAAGGTACATAAGTATCACGACGATATATGCCTAAAAAGTGTAAATAGATTTAAATACTTCGTCACCATTGTGGTAAGACACAGAAAACATAGATAAAAAAATTTGGTTCAGACAATACAATACAAAAACACTTTATTGCCTTACACACAGGAAAATAGAAATACAACAACACGTAGAAAAGCAAATGTACAATGAGCGGCCTTATCGCTAAATGCGACCTCTTCTAGACGTTCCAGACGTTGTTTGGAGGTTTTTTCTGTTAGCGTCCGTAAGTGTCCTCTGAATCATTACACGTGACCTCCGGGTGGTGCTAACAGTCTCTGGTGGTAGGCTTAGGGCGCGGCTTGTCACCACCCTCCGGGCTGGGCAAGTGCGTGAAACGATTTTTTCGTGTTCCGTAATGTGGTACGGAGACGCCATCTACCTTCTAGGTCTTCATGCCCCATCTTAGACCACATCGTCACTTTACAATTGTGGTCAAATGAAGGCTTATGTTACATAAGCCTTCATTTGACCACAAAATAAATCTAAATTTAAAATTGAAGAAAAACCTCTGATTCCAATGTCTTAATTTCTTTAAAAGTAAAACACCATAATATTTAGTAATGGGCACGCGATGCTCTTTCATTTGATACCCCACTCGAGTATATTTGCAGATTTTCGGTTTTCCTTCCCCACTCTCACCCCCATAACTTTTAAACGGCTCAACCGATTTTCATGAAACATGTCTAAGAACACCCGGGCTAAACTCACCTTTCTTACAAAAAAACTAAATTGAAATCGCTCCATCCGTTCGGGAGCTATGATGTCCCAGACAGACACACAGACAGACAGACACGTAAAACTTATAACATCCCTCTTTTTTGGTCGAGTTTTAAAAACAAAATATATCATTAAAATTTTCATACATTTCGACATGAGTGGCACAGGGCCCTAAATACCTATATTACCTAGATATTTACTAGTTCCTTCTTATTGAATCTATCTAGATACCTACCTATCTATTTGTATTAGGTAATTTAAAAGATTTAAACGAACAAACAGCGGGGGCTAAAGCAATTGTATAACACCTGTTAGTATGTATAATTTGTGAAGCACACAATAATAAAAAACCAAAATTACATTAAACTAAAATGATAATGCATAATAGGCAGTCTTATTGCTTAAACCAATGTTGTTCCAGACTTTTTATAGGTACTTTGCGTAGATTGCAATTAAGTAGTTTTTTACCTGAAAACTTGTTTTTTTTATGAAACATTACCCTAAGGGGCCTAAGTTAGTATAGAAGTCTTATGTTTCTGAAGAAAGAACTTGAAATTTGGCAGGTTGGTTCTTACAAAGTTTTAATTACTTAAAACTAGGCAAGTCTTATGTTTTTGTAATACGAACGAAGTCGTGAGCGCCCACTAGCTGCCTATATAGGCACTTATACACTTCTTATTACGTTAATATCTGAAACATCCGGACTATTCCAGACTGATGGAAAACTCCTGACGCTGCGTTACGCGGGCGCGAGCGTGTTTTAGCACATTATGAACACTTTTGTAACTATTGACATAAAACCAAGTCAGGTCTTAGCATCATAGCATCGTTCATCGGTTGATAGCCGTAGGTGGACATATAAATTTCGCATCTTGTACAGGTATCAAACTTAAGTAAATAATTTTGTGGAATGAAACTGTATAATCAAACCTATAACTTATAATTAATAATTAAAGTTAATTGCTTTGAATAACTGCAGATACGGTAATATTTTTCAAATAGGTAGTTACAGGTATTGACATAAGTACCTTAATAAACGATTTAATGGCGACACTTTATGAAACACGCTGTAGTTACATAAAAACAATTATGCAACCTCAAATAAACACAAAAATATCAATTCTAGTTCTCGTATCTAATCACAGGCCTAGACCACTATCAGATCATGGGATACGTCTTTTCACCATCGCTGATAAAGGCGCACATATTGGGCATGAAGAATTTTGTAGCTATTTTTTTCAGTTATAGCTCGAGCGTCATGGAGGAAGCCGCGTTCCCCGTCACCTTCAACCAAGGGTCGTACGACCTGAAACAGTTTTTACGCGACCACCCCGGAGGTGTAAACACGTTGAAAAGTTATAAAGGAAAGTCTATACAAAATGCAATGGTGAAATTCGGTCACAGTGCTAGTGCGTACCATATACTAAAAGACCTGAGTATTGATGTTAATTTAACTGGTAAATTGAGTGGAAACGGAAGGATTATAACGAATGATGAGGTGGAAGTGAATGCCGAGGAAATTGCGTTTTTGGAAGAGTTGGAGGTAAGTGCTTAAACATGAATATTTCCGGACGGGATTTAAGCCCACACCTCCGAAGTAAGCATCGACATCACAATTTACTAAACATAATAAATTAGGAAATACTAGTTCAAACAAATAGGTGAGGATTTTCACTTTGCAAAATCATAGAGGTACCAAATAATCATAGAGGACTTACCTATATATTTTCGTATCAAAGAATATTCTTACTAGATAATACTTACAGAGTTTATTATTTATATTATATCTTAGGTACAAGGGATATTAAAAATCCCTCACAAAAGTTTGTAAACTCTTTATTCCACCAGTGTTATCCATTTACCAAGTTAGGTAATTTATAAATTAAACAAATTCTCTCTCTTGGTCAGCTGAAACTTAAGCGATCTTAATCCCGAGTAACTTAATCCTTAAGATATTAAATGTTGTGAGGGTTGGTAGGCTATTTATTAAATTTGCATTCTTTCTAGTCTAGAGATTCACGTATTTTTCAACGGACAAAAAAAAAGCATGAGGTTCTCAAGGTGATCAAAATATTTTTTTTATATATGACCATGCATGACTTTTTTCTGTTCTGAGTAGTTCGATTTTGTAATTTTTTTTTATTGGAGCTGGATATACTTAGAAATTGGTCCGATGAAAAATTGGGGAAAAACATATCTACCCATAAGGTAGGAAAACATGTTATAAGGATTGTTCACCAAATGGTTTGACACAATGACATAGAGTATATTTATTATAATCAATCACTACGTTTATACACCAGATTTATTGTAGACACTTGTGTGAGCCTGGTTTGAAACGTATGATCACGTCTTTTGGCTTAATCAATAATAGTACTCAAAAGAAAAAAAAAGTGTTTATATTTAACGCCAAAATACTGAAAAGTTGAAAATAATGAAGTTTTACTATAAACCATCTTAACCAAGTTCTTACACTAATGAGAGTGTACCCCAGTAGTAGTAATTCATTATTTTATGCCCTTGAGTCGGTGCCATGTTTACGTCACAATTTTAGATTTAGTCATAATCTCTTTGAATTTAGATTATTTGTGTTCTTTGATCTTGGATTGTTTGGCGATGGGTCAAGGTTTCTTAGGTACACTCTTAGTCTGAGAACTAGGTTAACATGGTTAAAAGAAAACTTAAAACTTTTAACTTCCTTATTGATTTTCCTTATGATACAGCGGCAAAAAGGTAATATAAGCTAAATTGAATAAAGGTATATCCCAGTAAAGAGCAAAAGTTAAATTAATTAATTTTAATTAAAATGCAATTATTTACATACTATTTAAGCACTTAGGTAAATTCAACTTAGACAAAGTTAGATAAGTACTAAAGTAGGTTTTAATACTGAGACTGCGAATTTTATATATTAAAAAATGTACTTTGGTTTTTATTAGATATTTTGGCGCCCATGAGACTACAAAGTGGGTGCGTGACTAGGTTCGACCCAGGGGGTTAATATCACCCCTAATAACAGCCGCAGCTTATATAGCCTCGTTGTTTTTAATTTGGATATGTGTTAACAATTATCTTATCATCGTCATTTCTATTTGTACCTAATAAACCCAGAGTGCTTTAATATTTCGACACGTTTTGCTAAATATATTTAATTAAAATGCAAAAGCAATTAAAAGGGCGATATTATAGCATACATTTTTAGCTGAAGGCCGTCCACTGCTGGATAAAGGTGTCCATAATGACTTATACGAGCAGCTTACAGGCTTTCACTGAATTATTTTCTTAACACCTATTTCCATGGGAAATACATAAACACACCGGCAAATCCATTGGTAATTGACAGATTCAGGCGTTACTTTGCGGAATTCCATTCTAAATACGTTAATCGAACCAAATTTTTAGTACTAATTCTGCACCCACTTCTCCCTATCGAGGTATTACAAAATTGCCGTACAAGTGCAGCGCCCGCCCGCCCTACACGCATGCCCAGGCTTACCGGAAGATAAACTCACACGACCATTAAAAAATGCAGAATACAACCAAAGCAAGTCATCAAATCCATTGTAATCTATACTTCTATAATATTATATATATAGGAATATTAAAACGCTGAAGAGTTTGTTTGTATAAAAGCGCTAATATCAGGAACTACGGAACCGATTTGAATAATTATTTTACTGTTAGTTAGATAGCCTTAGAACAAAATGTGTTCGCCTGGTGAGTGACATTCAGACCCTTTGTATACCAATTTTGAAACACCTTGTATTAATAGCAATTTATTGAGATAATAACAAAGGTTTGAGTTAATGGATAATCTTATTTTACAATTTAAAATAACCCCAAGTCCAGAACCTTGGTTGCCTTAAAAGTAAAAAGTCATACTTACTATTTTGTAATTGCACGTGATGGGCTTTCATTTGAGACCCCACTCGAGTATATTTGCAGATTTTCGGTTTTACTTCCCCACTTTTACCCTCATAACTTTTAAACTTGCGCGAAACTAAATTGATATCGCTTCATCCACTGGGAGCTATGATGTCCCAGACAGACACGTCAAACATATAACAACCCATTTTTTTGACGGGGTTATAAATGGCGTTTCGCAATGTTAATCTGTTAGCTATTTATTTATATGGCTTTGTATTTTATATGTACCTATGCCTGGTTTACGGGGTATTACTGCTGTAACACAGTTTATAACTAGCACAGGACGTAAAGTCCTGAACTCAGTGTACTTTCTTTAGTTTTTCATAGTCTAGTCTATATGCAAACGTATAAATCAAGGGGCATATGCCCCAAAATATGCACAGATTATAAACAGAAATAGAAAAAAAACATATATTGTACACAACAGAACAGTACAAAAAAATCTAATACAGTAAAAAACGCACACATACGTAATAAAGTTATTAAAAGATTCAGCCCCTTAAACCGGCGGCGCCGCTAAGTCCGTCTAATCGACGGCCCAGCCTATAATTTTTGCCTGGTATGTTATTTATGAGCTGCGGGGAGTCCCATACTCATGCTATCGTATAGTCTAGGCCACAGGAATACATAATTGGTAGGTACTTACTATATTTATAATTAGTTAAACGCTACCAACCCCTGCCACATCGATATCTAATATAAAATGAATCCTGCTTGCGAAGGTTCAGGATGCGTCTTAATCTTTTACTACATAAAATTTAAAAATTAAAAAGCGAGGTTTATCACTTCACAAAGAATCATTAACGTCGCAAAATGTGTTGGTAAGCGCATAACTCAACAACGCCTGGACCAATTTAGCTAATTGTTTTTAAATGTCCGGGGTTTTACGGCGACAAAAATCGAATAATTAATTGTCAGGAAAAGCCTTATAAATACGGCTCTTTTATTTATTATTTTATTTTATTTATCTCATACAAACGTATTCTAACTAAAATTTAAAGTTCATTTGAACTATTCACCGGGCGAAGCAGGGGTGAGCCGCTATAGTAGACACCTACATATTAACACACAATATCAGCTAGCCCCAAACTAAGCGGTGCTTGTATAAATGGTGTTTTCTGATTATATATACTTAGTTACTTTTTTTTTGTAAATACATACATTTGAAAAGTCCGAAATATATTCGGTGGACATTATTCACATTAATCGTAGAATTAAGTAAGGATAAAAGTTTTAATTCAATTTTGTTAATTTATCTATTGAATGTAGTGCTTTCTTATTTGAAATTGACACTTTGGTATAACTAAGTTACATCTGGCACGTTTCACTAGAAGATGTTTTGATACGTTGATTTTGATCACTTACCTACTTTTGCTGTTGACTGTACAGGCGCACGTAGTAATTTATTATTCTATGGGTCATGTATTCATTGCAGCTAGTGAACCCTGGGAGTAACGGTCTCCCTGTAAGGTTAGAAATTTGTATACTGACGATTTATGACATGCTGAGAGCAATAGCCATGACCTGGCAGGCGTCAGCCGTGCACGTCATCAGCCCCTTTATTTTTTAAACTGTTAAGTAAATGGGGTTTCAAAACTTGTTTCTGTAAGTTTGAAAATTTAATAGAATAAAGTTTATTTATTGTACATCTTAAAAAAAAATTGACAGGCGATTACAATAAGCAGAAGTATATGACAGGTCAATTAGAAAACGCACAGTTGATGAGGTAAAATAAACTTTATCCTGTATACTTGAAATTTTTATATGTTTTTAAATAGGTGTCTCAGAGTAAGTATGTACAATGCCAGGCGGTTTTGAACAGCATAAGACCTTGCCAGGCGAGGGGACAGCTGCTAAGGGCGTGCAAAAAAGAAGTGTTACATGAACGCATATAGTAAATGTAATGTATTTTATTGGGTTTTATGCAATACAACTATTTCCTTGATTATTCATAGTTTTTTATTTAAATTAGCTTTAAGTTGACCTGTCCATGTATGCTTATGCGTCAAAGGAAATAAACGTTTTTTGACTTTGACTATAGGTACATTATTTTTAACACTCATTTTCTTCTGCATCATCCGAAATTTCGCTATCACTGTTTTCATCATCATCTGATTCTTCAACAGTGTTTTAAAAAAAACTGTTAAAAAAATAAAAATTATAAAAAATCGCCTTTTTACTCGTTTAAAACATAAAAAAATAATTAATTTATTGATATAATTTTTTTTATGTTTCAAACTAGTAAAAAGGCGTTAACAACCTCTTCACTCGTCAAAAAAAAAAACCTGAAAATAACAGTTGGAACTTAATTGATAATCGTTACGATTTAATTGGTTTGACGGGAATACGGTTCCATCTTTACATCTTCTATATGCAACATAGTTTTACAAGGACCTGCAGATACTGAATCGACTGAAACTGAGGAATGCATTTCAAGTACTATACAACTATTTTTTTGCCGACTTCAAAAAAGGAGGAGGTTTCTGTATTCGACCGTATATATATATATTATGTATGTCCGCGGATAACTTCGTCGTTTATGAACCTATTTCGATTATTTTTTTTTTCTTGGAAAGGGAGTATCCCAGTTGTGGTCCCATGGTAAGGAAACTAGAATCTGATGGTGGAATCCTGAAGAAATTGAGGGAAACTCTTGAAAAAATTGTCTTTCTGACTTGTGTGTTTCTTAATATTATTCAATATAAAGAATTTTAAAGCCCTATAATTAATGAGGGTCTGGTGTTGATCTGATGATGGAGGGAAAGGCAGTTGAGAGAACTTCTCAGCGTTTTACAGCAAGTACTTTGTGTTTGGACTTAATTAACTTACTGAGGCCGTTCATCTAATTGGGTTTTGACTGATATAAGGGGTCTGATGATGAAAATAAAGGATAGTGAAAAGAACTCTATAAGGAATATTTTAGAAGATTAAGGAGGATCCTTTCTTGGAACACCCACCACCCAATAATTTCGTCTATAAAAGTGATTAATTAAAAGAAACATAAACAATTAATTAATTAAGTATTTAATCATTTTCAGAGGAATGTATTGAGCTTGATATTTAATTCTCAACAACCTTATTGATCATAAAATTTTTTTTTCTATTTAAGATGAGGGAAACATTGTTGAAGAATCAGATTATGATGAAAACAGTGATAGCGAAATTTCGGATGATGCTGAAGAAAATGAGCGTTAATAAATCTAAATTTAAAAATTAAGAAAAACCCCCGATTCCAATGCTTTGATTTCCTTAAGGGCCCCTTATACCGCAAATGCTGTTTTTAAAATCAATATGAATCAGTCAAAAATTGACGTAAAATTCTGAAAAAAATATATGTTTCAGTTGAGGATCTTACAGAGTGCCATTCGCTTACATTTACACAATAAGATGAACTTCGCTCGATAGAAAAAAATACCAAAGTTGCCTCTTTTTTAAAAACATTTTCAATACTGTGCCTAAAATAATAAATGTATTGACCTTATTTTTACACCAATCTTTAGATAAATCAATTTTCTAGTGAAAATCGCTGAGGTGCGTGTTGTAGTGTTATTTTCCTATTTATTATGCCTAAATACCTACAAACCCGCGAGCGGCGCGACGCCCGCGGGCTTCGTCAGTCGCGCGGTGGCGCTTACCGACGACGGACCTGTGCCAGTGCTCTTCCCGCCCGAAGTGAAACAGAAGTGAAACTACAACAATTAATAAAAACCGTAATTGGTTTTACAAGTACAAGGACAACTGCGCGACATTGCCGTCGCAACGGCAATGTCTATTTGGTATTTGGGCCGGGGAAAAGGGACCAGTACATATCGAAAGAATCGAAAAAGATGATGAATTTTGGAAATCAAAGATGGAATCAAAATTATCACACTTTTACCACCTGTCCAATGTCTGCTGCCAGAAATCGTCAACCCCAAACACACTCGTGGTATGCCTATACGGAATCTGACACTTGAATGCGAATCCACCGAATCCGAAAATAAAGAAAAAGAGATTTTTTTATCGCAAAACATTATTAATTTGCAATCAGGAATAAGAATAAGAACATTTTATTGTATAAATCCACTTCGGACATACAATATAGTAATAATTTAACACAATAGTTAAATTATAACAAAAATTACAAAAAGAAAAACAAACAAAAATCCTACAGAACCTACATACTAAAAGCACTTCGAACAAAGTACCTTATATTTACCTAGTTCTCAAAGTATTCCTTTAGGTTATAGTGAACACTATTTACAAGCCAGTTTCTAAGTTTAGTCTTGAATGAATTTCCGTTAAGTTCTTTTATTTCAAATGGCAAATGATCAGGACCTAGCACTAGAACTCTAAATTACAATGAAATTTAAGCATTTTATTCCTCATATAAAATGTATTTTTTTTATAAATGAGAATAAATATTGTACATAACAATTATGTTTGTTTTCATTTTGTTGTTTGTATTCTTTACCACAAGCTCTTCAATCATAATTATCACCTCACTAATTCAAAAAGTTTAGTAAGAAAAATTATGTTTACATTCAATACCTACTACAATAAACTTTCATTTCAATCAAATAAAAGAATATAGTCAATAAAATAATCAATATACTCAAAAAATACAGTCAAAAATTAAAATCACCGTAGCTACTGCATTATGCTGTATTGTGGCGTTCTTGCTGCCGACAAAGTTCGCCGGAGTTCATATCAAGTCGGCTCCCGCGTAACGCGCATGCAAGTCGACTGGGCGAGTAAAATGCCTAAATCTTCGAAACAAGGTGGCCTTAAATGTAAAACACCATAATATTTAATAATAGGCACGCGATGCTCTTTCATTTGATACCCCACTGCAGTATATTTGCAGATTTTCGGTTTTCCTTCCCCACTCTCACCCCCATAACTTTTAAACGGCTCAACCGATTTTCATGAAACATGTCTAAGAACACCCGGGCCAAACTCACCTTTCATACAACTAACTAATACTAAATTGAAACCGCTCCATCCGTTCGGGAGCTATGATGTCCCAGACAAACAGACAGACAGACACGTCAAACTTATAACACCCCTCTTTTTTGGTCGGGGGTTCAAAATAATGTACCTACATTGCATAAAACCCAATAAAATACATTACATTTACTATATGCGTTCATGTAACACTTCTTTTTTGCACGCCCTTAGCAGCTGTCCCCTCGCCTGGCAAGGTCTTATGCTGTTCAAAACCGCCTGGCATTGTACATACTTACTCTGAGAAACCTATTTAAAAACATATAATAATTTCAAGTATACAGGGTAAAGTTTATTTTACCTCATCAACTGTGCGTTTTCTAATTGACCTGTCATATACTTCTGCTTATTGTAATCGCCTGTCAATTTTTTTTTACGATGTACAATAAATAAACTTTATTCTATTAAATTTTCAAACTTACAGAAACAAGTTTTGAAACCCCATTTACTTAACAGTTTAAAAAATAAAGGGGCTGATGACGTGCACGGCTGACGCCTGCCAGGTCATGGCTATTGCTCTCAGCATGCCATAAATCGTCAGTATACAAATTTCTAACCTTACAGGGAGACCGTTACTCCCAGGGTTCACTAGCTCTTGGACTATATACTATCTATAAGGTAATCCGCTATAGAATTTACTTGTGACTAGCTTAACATGGCGTTTTTTGAATTTCCCGCGGGTTAAAAGTTTTTCACCATTCTCGATAAATGGGCTATCTATCACTGAAATCATTTTTGAAAGCGGACAAGTAGTTCAAGCGCATTTAAACATACAAACTGTGTATATGTGTAAACGCTACTGCTCTCTCTTATTAACAAATTTCAGATCCATCCAAAGGTTGCCTGCGAGATTGCTATTAGTGACAAGGTCGCCCATTGTGTCACTGTATGTTAATATGTATCTCCTATGTATGTTCCCTTATTGTTGTGTTGCAATAAATATTTTTGTATGTATTGTATTGTATGTATTTAGCTTTATAATATGTAGGTATATGTAGATTTCTATAGGTAAGTGTTTCATTAAGAGGGTTTGGGATAGGTCCTATTTAGGTATATTATACAACGCCAAGTAGTTATGATTCAACAGAATTCAGTTTTTATACTTTATTTGATACCTAAATTGAATTGCCACTATCTAGTGATTATGTTTCGTGGAAGGCGTCGAGTGAGTCATCTACAATTCATTTTTATTTTGCATGATAAGTAATTTAATAATGCTATTTTTTTGTTTACTATTTATTCTGGTAAAATACGTGTCGTATGATAAATAAATACCTAAATAATTATTAGACTATTTATCCTTAGCCTATAGGTACTGATTTTTTTATTGTAAACTGTTGTACAAAAGGTTTTATAACTAAAGGGTACAAGTTTATACAGCTTTTCTTAAAAAAAAATGAATATTTCCAGTATTCTATCAAATTTAACTTGCAAGATTTGACTTCCTACAGAATAACATCGGGTTAGTGAAACCTCATAACGAGTAACTCTTTTACTTAATCTGTGGGTGAAATAGACGGAAGTTTATAAAAAAGGACTCCAAGAAGGTTTCATCAATTTAAAATTGTTTTTATTAACCCCCGACCAAAAAAGAGGGATGTTATAAGTTTGACGTGTCTGTCTGTCTGTGTGTCTGTCTGTCTGTCTGTCTGTGTCACCATAGCTCCCGAACGGATGGAGCTATTTCAATTTAGTTTGAAAGGTTTTTTGTATGAAAGGTGAGTCTGGCGCGAGTGTTCTTAGATATGTTTCATGAAAATCGGTTGTGCCGCTTAAAAGTTATGGGGGAGAGTGGGGAAGGAAAACAGAAAATCTGCAAATATACTAGTGTGGGGTATCAAATGAAAGCGCATCACGTCCACATTACATAATATTATGTTGTCTTACGTTTAAGGAAATTATGGCACTAGAATCTGGGGTTTTTCTTAAATTTTAAATTTAGATTTTATGATAAATTCGGCACAACAGAGGTAAATAGGTTTATGATGTTTTGGAAACACAAACCTAGTGCAATTGCCAGAAAAAAAGAAAAAAAAACCTAGTACCCACTTACCTAGTTCTTAATTCAAATTTACTTTATCCTAGTCTAAAGTTTAGAAATCTAAATTTTGAATAAAAAAAAAACAAGAATCCAAAGACGTAGTTCCCATAAAAATAAAAAGTCATTTAAGATACGAAATCATTTATTTCCATTGTTTGGTTTTACTTAGCAAGCCAGAAAAAAATATATATATAAAAAAAAACTATTTTGTTTGTAATGTGCACGTGGTGCGTGCATGTGCATTCTCATTTGAGACCCCACTCGAGTATATTTGCAGATTTTCGGTTGTTCTGCCCCACTATTACCCCTCATAACTTTAAAACGGGATATTCATTAAACATTTCTTAAAACACTAGCGCGAAACTCAACTTCCACACAAAAAAAAACTTGTAATTGCTTTATGCGTTCGGGAGTTTATTATTTATAATTATAACACCCCCCTTTTTGCGTCGGGGGATGAGAACAGCTATAACGCTCAGATATCGAAGAGCTAAAACACTCTTTCCGAGATAAATGATGATGCATGAAAAAATAATTACTGCAGCTTGCATATTACTTAGGTAGCTATTGTGCCATAGAGTGTGTAGGTATACAATATAGACGCAAATTAACGGCCGCCTACTCAATAGAAGTAGGTATATGCAATTATCATACATGCAATTATACGTAAAATCTACTAGAGTATGTAATAATAATAAATATGGCTCTACCGGAATCAGATAAATTAATAGATTAATAAATTGTAATTAGTGTATCTGATTCGGCCTATAATTAGAAGTCCTTATTGCATTTTCTGATGCCAAGAGACTAATACTATTTTCAATCGTCTTTAATAATAAAAAAATATATGTAAGCAGCTTTAGTAACATATTTTGAAGACCTATCCATAAATATCTTAGTATGATGATATATAATGAATCCACAAAATGAATTGTTTTTATGATTATTTTTGAATAAAAATCTTAATGTGGTACAAATAAAACTTAACGTAATACATCTATTTACCAAGTTTCATTAGTTTAATTCTTATAGTCTCGGAAAAACCGGACCGACAGAATGACGGACTACATGTCAAATCATGGGTTCGGTTTTTTGCCATTTGGCAACGGAACACGGTAATGTGATGACTGATGTGATGATACATTATAAATAAATAAATTAAATTAATAAATTGAACTGGACGCCCACCTCATGGGATGGATTAATTTAACGTCAGATAGGGAAGTCTGGAAAGAAGGTAGAGAGGCCTTTGCCCTGCAGTGGGACACAAAAGGCTAAAAAAAAAAAAAAACATTTATGACACAATACACACATAACCAGTAAAATACAGTTACATAAAAAAAGGTGTGTGTGCGATTCACACACGATAGAAGTGAAACTTCAGTAAATCGACGAAAGAATAAGAAGAATAAAAAAAAGTGTGTGTGTCAGCTACGACGCACTATTGGAGTCTACTACTTACGAACTATAATTATGATATACTAGCTGTGCCCCGCGGTGCTACCCGCGTTATAATGGATTTTCCCGCGGAATGACGTTTTCCCGCGGTAAAAAGTAGCCTATGTTATTTTTCAGGCTCTAGAGATTCTGTGTACCAAATTTCATTCAAATCCATTCAGTAGTTTATACGTGAAAAAGTAACAAACATCCATACATCCATACTTACAAATTACAAACTTTCGCCTTTATAGGTAATAGTAGTAGGATATCGAATAGAAAAAAGGGTAAATGAACGCATCTTCTAAAATGATAAGAGAAACAAACATATATCTATAATTATTCGGATTATTTATATTACTTCCATAAAGTATGTTACAAAATAATATAAATAAAATACAGCAATACCTCTTTGCGCGATACTTCGTAGTTGAGACTACGAAGTATCGCGCAAAGAGGTTAAATAAAGCATTGTATTTGTGTCTCTTACCATTTCCGTTTCATCTTTTTGCATCCGGTTTGAAATCACTACGATTCTATAGAAGTTTCACTTCAAAAAACATTTCAGACTACTCACACAGCATCACCTAACCCCAAACTAAGAAGAGCTTGTACTATGTGGGTGTTAGGTGACTGATATACTACATAGATACATTTTTTTTTGTAAATACATACATACATAATTATGATACATAGAAAACATCCAGACCCGAAACCAGAAATTGTAGATCTTACAAAATCTGGTCCCCCTGGTTATTTCGTAGTTACATTACAATACACTTTAACACCAATATACAAAACAAAAAATAACAAAAACCAGACAACCTTTGTTTGTAGTTTTTAGTTTGTTTGTAGTTTTTAGAACTGAATATCTCAGAAACCGTATGAGGCAGAGATTTTGATTCCTTAACATTTTTGGTTTGTATGCATTAGCTCTGTCGATTGACCTGAGTTTCATCACTGACCGCAATATAACGATTTTCACAAATCGGCGACATGTTAAAAAAAAAAAAAAAAAGTTTAGAATCAACTGGACATCTACACAGAACATAGATGTAATATTATTTTAGGCTTAAAGATTGATTTTCCCTTTCAAGGAATTTGTATTGCGGGTAAGTATTGCTGTAAGTGAACGAATTTTGATGTTTCTTTATTTAATTTTTAACCGACTTCAAAAAAAAAGGAGGTTTCTCAATTCGACCGTATATATTTTAATTTTTTATGTATGTCCGGTTAGCGGATAACTTTGTCGTTTGAACCGATGAACAGATTTTGATTATTCTTTTTTTGTCGGAAAGGGAGTATCCCAAGGGTGGTCCCATGGTAAGGAAACCTAGATCTTGTGGTGGAATCCTGAAGAAATTGAGGGAAACTCTTGAAAATATTGTCTTTCCGACTTGTGTGTTCCTTAATATTATTCAATATAATGAATTTTAAAGCCGTTTTATTAATGAGGGTCTGGTGTTGATCTGATGATGGAGGGAAAGGCGGTCGAGGGAACTCCTCAACGATTTACAGCAAGTATCTAAATGGGTTTTGACTGATATTAGGGGTCTGATGCTGAAAATGAAGGACAGTCTAAGGAACTCTATAAGGTATATTTTAGTAGAGTAATAACTAAAAATCATGAAATTCACTTCAAAATTATTAAATGCTTAATTACTTAATTGTTTATGTTTCTTTTAATTATCACTTATAATGTCGAAATGATTTGTAAAGTTAATTTATTTTGTACTTTTCAGTTTCTCTTTTGAAGTTGGTTTAATTTTTGGCAAAAAAGTTTTATTCTTTTAAAAGTGGACTAATTTATTGTTTTATTATTATTACTTTTTGTCATTTTTGGTATTATTGTGATTTTCAAATACAATGTTAATATTGTGGAATGAGATAAATTTATGAAATTATGAAGTATGAAATTAATTGTGCAATATAAATGTATTGATCTTTTCTTTCTCTTATTTTTATTGAGTTTCACGGAAATTAAAGAACACAAGTCAAATCTATAAATTATTATTATAGTATTTTTAGGTACCTATATCGTAATATAAATTATGGTAAAATATAAACATTTTACGTAATTTGACAAAAAAATATTTAATCTGAATTAGTATCAGTGTCCTATCTAGACTGTCGAAAATGATATGAGGTTATAATAGCCAGTCACAGTCACGGACGCCATCAAATAAAAGAAGAAGAAGATATGAGTTTTTTTTGTGAGTTAAATTTTAAATATTTTGGTACAGTCAACAGCAAAAGATACATAGTAAGACATGTGTGTAGTAGTACATAGGTAAGACGTATGAAAGTACGAAATTTTCTCTTCTGTAAAACAATAATTTACTGTAGGCACCTCTTTATTTTGTATTATTACAATGATAAACGTCATAGATAAGGTCCAATTTGATAACTGTTATATTTTATGCAGCCCTGTTGGCTAAGTGGGAGCACACTCGACTTTCATTCCGAAGGTCGTGGGATCAAAGCCCGCCACGCACCTCTGGATTTTTCTTCTTAAATGTATGTGCGCTTTAATACACGTGCTTTATCGGTGAAGGCAAATATCGTGAGGAAACCGGCATGTTCTGAGAACTTTAAAGAGTTTGAGGGACATTCACCATCCCTTACTTGGCCAGCGTGGTCAATTAAGGCCTAATCTCTCTCGTCAAGAGAGAAGTCCCTGTGTCCCAGCAGTGGGAACGTTAATAGGGTGATGATGACGATAAAAAATTTATAAAAATAAATTATGATGCCTGTTAAATTTCGAAGTATTCCGGAAATACAAAATTCTACAGGAAATACAAATAACTAAGTTTTTCTATCATCAACGTCCGTATGACAGTTAAATAAATTAAAAATGCAAATGTTTCCGTTTAAAATCGATCGCACTTGCTGCACTACTGAATAACTGATATCCATTGATGACGAAAGACATTGATTGGATAGAGGGGCCTTGGACGGCTCTGTCATTAAATCATCATATCAGCTGTTGGACGTCCACTGGCTGCACATAAGCCTCCGTTATAGCCTTCCACATATTTCTATTAGAGGCGGTTTGCAATCGATTTGTACTTGCAGCTTTTACCAAATTGTCCGTCCATCTACTAGTTAGTGGACGTCCTTCGCTGCGCTTGCCGATCTATGGTCTTCATTCGTGTACTTTTCGGCTCCAACGAGCATCTGTTCTACGAGCTATTAAGGCCAGCCCACTGCCACTTCAAGGAGTTAAACAGGCTCTGTTTGTCCTCGGAAAAAATATGTGCGTATAAAAAAAAAATTATAGTGAGGAAACCCGCACTTGACCAGCGTGGTGAATTAAGGCCTAATCTCTCTCGTCAAGTGAGAAGTCTCTGTGTCCCAGCGATGGAATGTAAATAGTATGTGTTTCGCGTAACATAGAACTAATACTATACACGTAATTAATTCCATTTCTCCACCAGTTCTCCTTGTAAACACATTTTTGGTTAAAATTCTATAATATTAGTGTGTTACTATTGTTAATTTTGAATTTTATGTTTGCTAAAAGAGATCCACTATCTAACAGAGCTTTACTCGTAAGTATGCGAGTTTTTTTAACATCAGTGACATTACCTGCGCCCTGCCGACCCCGTTAATGCTATAATGGCCAAGGCCCAAGGTCAATGTCAATGGTCCAAGGGGAAAACCTCATTCCACAACCCGACAGTTTATGCTTTTTATTAAAACTAAAGAGTTTTCGTCATTTGCTCACGATATTAGCTAATTTTTAACCCCCGATCAAAAAAGAGGGGTTCGACGTGTCTGTCTGTCTGTCTGACATCATAGCTCCCGAACGGATGGAGCGATTTCAATTTTTTTTTTTATGAATGGTGCGTTTAGCGGCATGTTCTTAGACATGTTTCATGAAAATCGGTTGTGCCGTTTAAAAGTTATGGGGGTGAGAGTGGGGAAGGAAAACTGAGAAATTTTAAATTTAGATTTATATAACAATAACGAAACACGACTCTGTAAATCCCTAAGTGACGTCAGTAGGTACAGTCCTTAGTCCCCCCAACCAAGAATTAGAATAAGAACAATAACTTCTTTATTCCTTTATCTAATAAATTATCTACCTCTAATAAAACTCAAATTAGGATTTTAAAATGATTAAATTTTAATATGTAGGTATACTAGGAAGAGCGCCAGGTGGCTATGTTCTCCTACCATATATAATTATGTGATACGCAGACGGAATGGCTCACAATATTATGTTGATACTCGTATTATTTTCAACTTTATATTTTTCTGACCCTTTCTTTGAATGCATTGAAAGAGGAAAGTTCTGAGAACATTTAAACAGTAGTTATTGAGGTGCGTAAGAACCAGATCAGAATATTTGAATTTGTTTATCAGTCTTCCTTGTATCTTCAAGAGAAACTATACTACTTTTATTATAGTACAGCCCAATATTATGCTACCTACCTACTAAGTAAAAAGACATAAGTACCTACTAACTAGTTTGTACAATAAGTAGGTATACCTACCTATATCAGAGAACATCACAAATCCGTAAAATGTATTGTTTACATGTTCTTATTAAATGTTACAGTGAGAATATGGCCATGTTAGTCAACAGTTATCCGAAAAGCATTTAAAGTTTCCTTACGAGACGTTACGTATCCCCAATATAGACATACGAAGACAAACGAAGGTGAAATATATTGGGAATCGTATCACGGAGCATTATTAATTTTCGTGTTTTTGTCTATATCATTAGAATGATAACATAAAAAGTATTTTGAAATTTGTTTGTTTTTTTTGTTATTTTTTATTTTTTTATTTGACGATTATCGACCAGCGAAAGGGCTAGTTTTTGAGTAGATGAAGTTGTGTCCGTAGTAGTGTAGTCCGTCCTGATATATTACGAATGAAACCTTATTCTTCCCAGGGTCGACTGGATTGGTCCAAGCCCATTCTAAGCCAGTTGGAATCAATAGCCCCTCACTACGAGAAGTGGGTGAACACGGCGGTGTACCGCGACTGCCGGCTCTTCGCACACCCGTTCCTGGAAGCCCTCACCTACACCATCTGGTACCTGGTGCCACTGTTTTGGATACCGGTCATCTCCTATCTGGCGGTCACGGAGTATTTCAACCATGTTTTGTGTGGTGGTAAGATTTTCCCTTAAAACTTCCCCTTAAAAAATCTGCGCGAATAAGTTTTTATATTCAACCCTTACGTACTAAACAGTCATATATTAAGTCCCTCAATCGATGAAAAGGTAAGAATAATTAGGCAAGCGTAGTGTAGGATATTCGTGTTAACGCGATGTTTGTGGCCGGGTACATCGTGGCTTTTTGTTTACGATGTTTTTATCACGCCAACGCGAGACGAATCTTCGCCCGCTGATGTAGCTGCACGATTACAAAACATCCAACTGTTTCATCCAAAAGCGTGATTACCTATCCTTTTAGTTACTAATTTATATTTTATTTGTAACAGACACATGCACGGAACCGGCGATATCCAGCATTGCTTACCTCACACATCTGGTAGCTGGAGTCCTCATGTGGTCTGGACTAGAGTACACGCTGCACCGGTGGCTTTTCCACCTCAACCCGGGCTCCTCGCTGCCTCTCATCAAGGCTCACTTCATCTTGCACGGGATGCATCATAAGGTTAGCCTATAACCCCTGACGATTACAGACATAGAATAGTGTTTTTTACAACTTACAAAACAGTTAGTGGATAGGTTTCTTAATACACGGCATAAAGTGGGCTACCCACGACCCTACAACCAGAAGCGTTATCGGAGAAGTGGTGGGGAGTAACATAGATCATAGGTACCTTAAACCGCCTCGTGTATTTGCAAATTGAACCGAATGCTTAATAGTTTTGAGCGAGCTCATGATTTAGAGACAATAAGTATGTTTCGATATTGTAATCATATTTTCTCGCGATAGGAACTCAAAACTTGAAATGATATGACGGTGACTGGTTACACGGCTTAGGATATAACCTAAGTGGTCCCAATGCAAGCAATGCATACAAACGAAATCACTAACCGTAAAATTTAACAGAGCCATTAGTTTATTTTGCGATTTCGTGAACTACATTTTCCGTTAGATTGTACATTTGTGCTTATCAGGCAAACATTTGTTTTAGATAAAGAATAAGGTAGTTATTCAATTTTAGGGTGCCTTATCTTATTCTACACAAAATTATACCTAAGTGTGATTTAACACTTCGGTCGGACAGTCATTAGGATATTGAATATTGACAACCGTCCTAGAAGGCAGCAAGACCAGGGGGGTCTCCGCTGTAGTTGAAGCCGGGGTAAAGATCTGCGCCCTCAACAGAGGGACAGAAGACAACCTGCTGATAGGATATTGAAGAAATGTTAGCTAGGAATATTATAAAATTCAAACTTCTTTCAGATACCATTTGACGAGTATCGGCAGGTATTCCCGCCCATACCGGCGGCTGTGATAGCATACCTCCTCTTCAGTGTGCTCAAGCACTTCATAACCAGATCTATGCTCAAGTTAATAGGAGCTTTAGCGGGTAAGTTACTTTTACAAAGACATCGTTTATTTGCTACAAACGCATCTATAAGAATGTGTGCGAATGCTTAGTCTGACTTATCAAACAAGCTAGACACTTAAATTGTCTTAATCCACTTTATCTAAATAAATGTAGTCGGCACTACATATAATAATAATCGATAACTTTTAGTGATCACCGGCAAATAATGGTATGTTACCCGTTCTAAGTAATAATATTGTTAAAACAATGATTATTAAAAAGTTAGGCCGCCGGATTATACCACGAGTCCACAAAATCAAGCAACCAATCAATAATTTATTAGAAACCAAGGAAAGTAATACATTATTAATGCTCTTTAGGTCTTTTCCTCCGGAGCTAGTTAGAAACTGTGATACAGCAAGTTACGATGTTGTGCTACAAACTGTACCAAAGAACAGGCCACGCCTCCTATTTCTCGGACTCAGTATTTATAGGATGTGGAGAGATTTATCAGTGGAAAACAGTGCTTAGAATTGTCGTAGAAATTTACTATATTCGCAATAGTGGTAATGTAATGTTATACGAACACTTGAAATCGTATTTTCGTCGTGCCCCAAGTTACTGGCCTTGTTTGACAATGTTATCAGTGGCACCACGCAACGGCCTGCCCGTAAATTCGTCAATACAGATAGGACAGCGATAACACACCTGCCAAACATAGATACATGATCACGTATCTGATATCTATCACGCTATGAATAATCCTTACTATACTATATTGCCCAAAATATGGCAATGAGTTATGATGACTGATTGTACAAAAATGCAGACTTCAACTTGGCTTATCCTACTAGGCATTACGAATGATTACGAAATAAGGTATTTAATGACTAATGCTGATTAAAGTAAAAAGTATTGATTAAATTTACGAATTAAGATTTAAAAAAATAATTCCGTTTGACACACTTAATAATACTAAAGAGGTTTCCGAAACATAACTAAGTTTATACATTGTAAGTTTCCTACATAACTTTAATAAGTAATTGTCGTTAAATATTATATAACACATAGGTATGCGTTCCTAATGCTGGGACACAGGGACTTCACTCTTGACACGAGAGATTAGGCCGTAATTCAACACGCTCTGGTCAAAAGTGGGTTGATGAATGTCACTTGATCTTCAAACTCTTCAAAGTTCTCAGAAACATGCCGGTTTCCTCACGGTGTGTGCTTTGACCGTCAAAGCACGTGTTTAAAGCGTTTGCGTTGAAAATGACTAAAATATTAGATGACCCAATCAGACGGTTGTATTCACTGAGTCGTTTATGCAACAAAGCCGTACTTTATCTCTTACTTTTTTTATTGAGATACCTCTAGAGCATAGCCGATCGATTTTTGCATATTACAGTTTTACAAACTGCAAGAACTCGTTATGTTAATAGATATTGCAGTTGCATAAAAGAGTACATACTTTGTAACGTTGAAAGACAATAAATAGACAAAGTAGATTTAAGTATGTTATGTGCGGAATAGACGAACGTTAAATACTATGTGTTAAGGATGTGACGATTAACCTTGAGCTGAGGACCTGCGATTGCAATAACTCTGTTTTATTATCTATACGTAATTTCGCACTGGAACCACAACTGTACAACTTAATTTTGACCGAGTTTAAGTACCTTAAAACCTGTTCAGAGAACATTGAAGAGATTTAGGGACATGTGACATTCTTTAACCCGCACTTGGCTAGCGAGGTGAATTAAGGCCTACTGTCTTTCGTTAAGAGAGAAGTCCCTGTGTTCCAACAGTTGGAACGTGAATTAGGGTGTTTATGTTACCTAACCAAGGTCTGATAGTAAAATATACCTTCTGTGTAGTTTTTGTTATGCAGTTGTTTTTATAAGGAAGGTTCTTTTACAAAGGCTACTCAAGGTTAGATTTGTGGGACGTATTGTGTATGTAGGTACAGTCCAGTTCATAAAATATGAGCATAATCAATGCTTCAAATACAAATGTACATATATGGGTTTTTACAACTTCAACACATAACATAATTATCATATTTATTTAAGCAAGCTCTTTTATATCTAAACAACTGAAAATTTATAAATATCTGTAATCATATTTTTCAATAGCATGTAACCAAGTGAAAGTTCCTAAACATGGTGACTTTAAGAGTGAGTTGTTTCAAATAATTATATTAATTTTCAGTTTGATATGCTCATATATTAATGAACTCGACTGTACTGTATATTACGGTGTATTGCTACTGTATCAGATATCTTTTTTATTTTACTTTATGTATTTATTGTCAGGCTACCTGGCGTACGATATGATACACTACTACGTGCATCACGGTAACCCGAGAGACGGCACGTATCTATATGCAATGAAGCGGTACCATTCCAACCATCATTTCATCAACCATGACAAAGGTAAGACACTACTCCCCAATAGGGTGAAGGACTAAAATTAATTTTAAAGAAAATAAATAAAATAATATTAAATTTTAATGATTTTTAATAAGTGATAAACCTCACTTTTTTTGGTTAAACTATTTTAAAATTTTATTAACCCCCGACCAAAAAGAGGGGTGTTATAAGTTTGACGTGTCTGTATGTCTGTGTGTCTGTCTGTCTGTCTGTGGCATCATAGCTCCCGAACGGATGGAGCGATTTCAATTTAGTTTTGCCCGGGTGTTCTTAGACATGTTTCATGAAAATCGGGGAAGGAAAACAGAAAATCTGCAAATATACTAGTGTGGGGTATCAAATGAAAGCGCATCGCGTCCACATTACATAATATTATGTTGTTTTACATTTAGGGAAATGAAGGCATTGAAATCGGGGGTTTTTCTTAAATTTTAAATTAAGATTTATGCAGAACGAAACACACACACGAAGGTTCCGCTAGGTCCATGACTCAAAACTTTGCAGTAGCGACGGCAACAGCGAAGCGACAGAGACCGCTACGCGATTGGTTGAAATTTGTTTCTAGCCTGTTTCTGTCTGGTTAGATGTGTCTTAAAATGTTTGCTCCTATTATTATTATTATTATTTACTTTTGTCTTGCAAAAGAAAAATCAAAACGATACAGTGCACTGAAGTTGTGCTGCTTTCAAGCAAAATGTATACGGCACAACTCACAAGCCCCCAAAATTTTGATGCTTTATATCTTGGCACTTTCTTATTCTATTGATAAAGCAAAAAATAGGTATCCAGTATTTTTGGACTAGCTCGTCCAAAACTACTGACATACTGATTACAGATTACGACAGACGGAATAAACAGAATAACTTTTTTTATCATACTCGTACCTATTCTCTAGACACTTAATAAACTATACCCAACTCTTAAGATTGAACAGGGTTGAGTGTTAGTAATAAATAAGGCACCGTGATAACGATTAGGCTATCTATTATTTTATCAAACCAAATATTTTTTTTCAATAAAATTTGGTTTAAACAACGGTTTTATTATAAAAATACTGCTCTATCAAAACCTTACACCAATACCAAAACATTACAGGCATATGAATATTATAAAGAATTATTAAAATAAAATAAAAATAATTTATTCACATAGAGCTTGACAAAACATTTTTGAAAGTCTGTCACCTGTGGTAGCTTAAAGCTGTGATGATGATCAGAAACTTCCTATTATAGTAGTGTTGTGTACAATAGAGTTGTAGAGTTTAGGACATGAATATAAAGAAAATTAGAGTTATACAAATACAAAAACTTTTATTGATAACTGTTGTACAATTAGGTGTTAACTTATGATTATGAACTATCAATTAGATCTTTGAACTAGATTAAATAAAAGTTAAATCTCATATGAGTAATCTACCTACATATTAATACGTATCGTATATAAAATGAATACTTTAATTAAAATAATATATAATACACACATACATATTTATATTTAATATTTACACACTAATCAGGTTATCATAGAATTAATAATAAAATAAAGTATATCAAAATTATAGTTATGATATTTGACGGTCAATTTCGAAAATAATTACCTACTCATAATGTATTTATTACGATATAGAAATCAATTACAAATTTATTATTAACTATAATTATTGAAGTTTATTATTTCTCTTTTGTTTCAGCGTTCGGTATAAGTAGCAAGTTGTGGGATTACGTTTTTATGACTTTTGTGAATGTGAAGAAACTCAACTTTAGTTTAAATTGGGACTTTTAATGTCTATACGAGTGTGGCAAAGTGCAACAAATAATAAAGTTAGTGCCTGACTGTTTGTAGATAAATTGTAAGACCGATTAAATATTGTAGTAACCATCATTAAGTTTTACAAAGATTATTTATTTTTTCAATTTTATCAAGTTATCAAGATTAAACTTTATCATTGATAAGTTGGAATTTAGTTGTGTAATATCACAATTTTAGTTTATACTTAGATAAATGGATGGGAACATTAAACTGTGATAAATAATTACGTTAAGATCGTGAGGCCAAAGGCAAAATAAGGAAATGGGTAATTTTATGGCTCTACTTACGGTAGAGGAAATGTGGGAATGTGTCTATCAAATCAAACCTGTTATGTTACCAAATAAATAATTTTATTTTACTAAGCGACAGTTATATTATTAATCTAGAACCTTCTCTAAATCTAAGTACCTTTATGTATTATAAAAATGTCGAGATATTTTGATATTCTATAGATATTTAGGATGTAATATGCATTTTCAAAAAAAAAATAGTTCAGGAATCGAACCCGGACTTTTAAAAAATAAAACTATGTATTTCTATTAACATATCGATTGTGTAGGTCTTAAGTAATTTTTCCAATAAATATATTTACTAAAATGAATAAATTTTTTTATGTTTGAATAAAAACAATAAAGTGGAATTGGGTTTTTTTCTTACAATGTTTTATAAATATCTACCTAGAGCATAATTGACAACATTAAAATCTTGCCATTTTTTCATATTTGAATGCTAATTCGAGAAATCATTTGCCAAGTTACTTACATCATTCGAATTTTATCAGTGCAACATGCTTAATCATCATATTGATACATGCAATGAACGTGACGAAAACCATGATTGTCAATGATCTTAGTATATTCTGTTAATTCAGTTTCTAGTGTAACTTGTGAAAACCACCAGTCATTGTAGTGAAAGGGTTAGTTACTTAGATAGATTAAAATGATATATTAATTAATTAAATGGGTAGTCGTCTGCCGAGTTTTTTATAATGGATATGAGAAGGTTACTGTGTGATTTTGTAAGCGTTTTAGCGTTGTTGCTATGCTGTTCATTTCTGGTTGGTGTGAACGCGAGCTGTTTTCCGGGATGGGACATATTGGAGGACTTATTGCCTGATCTGTGTCCACTTTTGACGAGTTTGACTGACCCTGTCAAAGATTTGTTCAGAACTCACTCTATTGGTAAGATATTTTTTTTAAATAAAGTTATTTATTTAGAAATAATTTAGGATATCAATTGGGGATTTTGTGAATACAATAACTTATTATGAATGAACTTGAGATTCTAGTTGGGGATTTTATATTTTCAACAGAGGAGCATCTTAATTTCACTCGTTTGTTACCTTGTATCTTAGGTGTTCTCCAAATTGGTCCCATTGAAATCGTATAATAATCGGTTCAGTACTTGAATTAATTACATACTTTTCAAGTCGGTTAACTTGGTTTCAATGAATAAACTTTAACAGAAGAAGAAGGCCCAATAACGCCTGAAATGGTCAAGGAGTGCATCAAGTGTGGTCGAGAACTCGCCCTCGCCAAGAAAAAGCGCGGGAACGACCTTGTCAAAAATGGAATCAGCCTGGATGACTGCACGCCCGCCATGTCGCACTTCTTCTCAACACGCTTACCGACAGACGCGAAGAAATCTTGTGATGTTTCTCACGATATCATAACGGCGACGAAGCTGCTTCAGATGAAGCTATGCAGCAGGTAATTTCTTTATAATTTTCCCCCTTTTATTTAACTTCTATTGTCCCATCGAAGGTTCCCTTTTCTTACGCTAAGTTTCGTGGTTTGGACTCGACCACCATATTTTTTTAATCTGTTGCCCATTACTTTTCGCAGTATTCAATATTGTGTCAATTGGTAGACTTATGTTTCGTGACATTAGATCAGTTCTGTTATTTTGGCAGGACAGATTGTCCTTTTGTGTGTATATAAAATCTGGTAGGTATCACAGGTAGGTCTGGTATCGGTGATAACAGTTCACAATTTTATTTAAATCTCGTTTAATTTATTTAAACATCTTGGAATCGGCTATTCTTGATAATACAAAGTACCTACTCGTTCGCGTTCGTTCGTAAAACATTATCACATTCTTGTAAACATTATCATCATCATCATAATTCATAAGCCTTTTATGTTTTTTTTAACAAAGTGATAATCTATCTATCTATCTTATAGGTTGAAACTAATATTCTAAGCTACGTTATTTCGTCTTAATTTTTTTTCTACACAAATTTAGAATATTTATGCATGATACCATAAAATCGGTCATCATCATCATCATCCGCAGCCTGACTTCACCCACTGCTGGGTAATAGGCCTCCTCTTGCTCTCGCCACCCATTACGGTCTTGTGCCAATTGCATCCAGGTGCAAAATCGGTATTCGAATGAAACTAAAAACATCGACTGAGATCACAAAAGCATACTAATTGCCAACTATGTTTGCGTAGACTTCTGTCTACAACACTACCCGGTGTTTTATGATGAGCCGCGCCTAACCACGCCTTGGCATAAGGCAACTACTTTTTCATTCCATTCCCTGTTCCCTGCTAATGCTAAATCATGTCAAGGTCTTGTTAGAAACCACTTTTGTAATTTAATTAACGGAAATTAGTGCTATTGAGGCGAGCTGCTAATTTTGCTGCGAATTCGTCGTTAATATCTTACATTATTTCCTAGTTGGCATTGAGGGGGGAATGATTTGTGGTATTGATCGGAGGAAGAGCCTATCATCATCATTTCAGCTATTATACGATCACTGCTGGACATTAAATAAATAAAATAAAAATAAAATAAAAATCGTTTAGTTCAGACACAGGTCCATAAATTAAATTAATGTGATCAGAAACATTACAAAATTAAAGAAAGATAAACATAAATAATAAAAAACTTAGACAGTGCAGAGAGCGATCAATCTAGGAAAAAGGTTCCTTCAGTGATCACTCTCTGCACATGAGACCTCCATAGTGGAGAGTAAATGTCATCGCCGACGGTTTTTAAGATATTGTTTCGACTGCCCCGGACATTAGCCCCCCCCCTCGGAGACGACCAATTATTCCAATCCAAAGCATCTATTAGTGTCTATTATCATTTTATGGTAACTTGTCTTCAGTAGTACTTAATACCTATCAACAATTTTGTATAAGCTTGCAAAGATCGATTGCACTTGTTATTTTCTCATATGGCTTCAACATGTTCTTTGTAGTGCACATTATCTTCAAAAAAAGGTTTACAATAGATAAATAAAATAAATATTTCTGAACAATCCACACAACAACAACTGACTGCCTCAGTGGTGTGGTGGGCGATGTCCCGCTTGCGGTGCAAGAGGTAGCGAGTTTGATTCCCGCCGAGGGGTCAAGTGTATGTAGGACCAAGGAGAAAGTGCTTGCAGAACATACAAACACTCGGCGGGAATCAAACTCGCTACCTCTTGCACCGCAAGCGGGACATCGCCCACCACACCACTCAGGCAGTCGACGTATATATATATTTTTATTTTATATATTAAACACCCAGACCAAGCAGATTGTGCTTGCAGAACAGTAGTGGTTGGAGGTAGTGATTTATATAGTTCTGAGATTTTGTGTACAATAATAAACGAATATTTCAATAGCGAAACATTCTAATATAAAATGTAACTACAATTATATTTAATTAATTAATTTCTGACATGTAATAATGGTATTAGGAATAAATTCTGTATTCTGAATACCAGATTCATATCATTTAGGTTAACCTTACTTACACCTACTATTTATCCTAGTAGTAGGCACTTACCTACCTAATTAAAAAATACGTACAATGTTAGTTTTTTTGTTAACATTTATGTCGTATAGGGTTTTTGCTTCGTGTAGGGAGTGCTGTGTAGAAAACTAAGTATAGTTGAACCTTCTCTTAATATCTTTATTTGTATTGAATGTAACCTATATAAACTATATAAATACTAGCTGACCCACCAAACATTGTTTTGAAAAATTCAAAATAGTTAGTAGCCGATTCTCAGACCTACTGAATACGCATATAAACTGTTTCGGAGGAGTACCTACGGTAACTAACATTGTGACATGTTTTTTTTTATATAAGATATTTTAAATATTTATGTGTGTTTTAAATATTAAGATCCGAGTTAATTATCTAATGATTAATTGATGAAAACATTTTCTTTCTCTAGCTGCTATGCAACTCCAAACACTTTCATGGCATTTTTGGAGCACCAAGTAATCCGAGTCAACGAGCCTGGCTATTGTAGCCCTGTCAGCGTCAAGTACAAGTCCAGCAGATACCGGTCAGCTGACGGCACGAGCAACAATCCGGTGCGACCGGAGTGGGGCAGGCGAAACGCACCGTTCGTCAGGATCGCTACCCCGAAGTATTCAGATGGTGAGATATTTACACTAGTATAATTCTACCAAATACCGGGTCAGCTGACGGTACGAGCAACATTTCAGTGCGACCTGTGTGGGGCAGACGAAACGCTTCGTTGGTCAGGATCACTACCCCGAAGTATACAGATGGTGAGATATTAGCACTAGTAAAATTCTACCAAATACCGGTCAGCTGACGGTACGTGCGACAATACGTTGTTGCTTGTACTGTCAAGCAACAATCCGGTGTCGACCGACCGGAGACCGGAGTCAGGCAGACGAAATGCGACGTTCATCAGGATCGCTACTCCGAAGTATTCAGATGGTGAGATATTAACACTAGTATATATCTTGGTAAAGATGGTAGATCACCAAGCAGACCTTTGGGAAGCGAGATACCTCAAACACTCCGGGTTAATGCTACATGCACTTAGGTGTCTTTTAAGAACTTTTTTTATATATAAGCCTGCATTTGCCACAGTCTCACCTGATGTAAAGTGACGTGGTCTAAGATGGGGGCATGAAGACCTAGAAGGTAGATGGCTTCTCCGGGCCACATTACAAAACACGAAAAACCCGGTGCTGCGGCCGAAGCCTACCACCAGAGACTGTTCTTATAACGCAGATGCTGTCCACCGTAAAAACCATAAAACCACCACCGAATAAAAAACAGCTTATGGCAGAATAATAAATTCCTAAGGCTTTAGGTAACCGGCGGTCATTTAGCGAAGGACGTGCCCAAACCAACTGAGTTGAATTTGAAACATGATTCTGCTACTTAATTCTTAACACTAGTATAATTCTCCAAGTACCGGTCAGCTGACGGTGCGTGCAATAATCCAGTGAGACCGGAGTGGGGCAGACGATACTCTTCGTTCGAAAGGATCGAGGAGGAATGATTTTCAGTTTTTCAGTCATGTGCCTGTGCTATAATCTCACCATTTCAGATGGTGAGATTATAGCACAGGCACATGAGTGCAGAAGTACCAGCAAGCTCACTCACGGCATCAGCATAAAATGTTGCCAGTAAGGATCTAAGACGTACGCTGTATAAGGTAATATATTATGGAAAAGTCATCTTATATTTTGGGCATATTCTATTTTTATTTTCTACGAAATACTCTAAGATTTCTGTTCTTACAAGAAATACAATATACCTACACTCATTTATAATAATACTAGCTGACCCAGCAAACGTTGTTTTGCAAAATAAAAAATAGATATTGGCCGATTCTCAGACCTACTCAATATGCTCACAAAATTACATGAGAATCGGTCAAGCCGTTTCGGAGGAGTATGGCACCGAAAACTGTGACACGAGAATTTTATATATAAGATAACTAACGGATAGATGGGCTAAATCTTAAATTGAAACATTTTTTTAAATCGGACCAGTAGTTCCTGAGAATAGCTAGTTCAAGCATACAAAAATTAAAGATAAAATTATAGTGTAACGTAAAATGTTAGGAATTGGAGTAACCGGAATTGTTGTTTAAAGATATAAGTTAATCACGGGTATAAAGGTATTTAGTTAAATAAACTTCGTATCAACTTATCTGTCCCTTATCTGAGAACAACTAAATTAAAAAACAATTTATGTCAAAACGGGCCCTTTTTTCGAAGAAATCATGCTGAATTTACAATTTAATAAAAACTTTTTCTTTGTCTAACTGTAGAAACATTTTTCGAAGGACTGATAAAATAAGTCGATTCCACGAAATATTTTTTTAGGAATTTAACATGCTTAATTATCTGCTATGAATTATCAGCTCTTTCACACCCACTGCTGGGTGTGGGCTTATTTATCACCAACTTTAACGCACTAGTGCGAGTGCGCACACTCTACTAGTGCTTTTCTACAATAGCCTAGTTGAAACAAAAGAGGAAAATGGAAGAAACACACCGTTGTGCCGACCCCACATAGTGTGGGACAAGGGCAGGATGATGATGATGATTCATAGTTCGATAAAAAAACAATCTATTTTATTAAAAATTCTAATATGTTTCTGTAACCTTCGCAGGATTCGAACCTGTATCTCCAAATATTAAATTTAAGTCAAATCCTCAAACATTGACGATAACATTAGAATAATAAATTAGATAATAACCTAAAATAAATTCTCGAACTCCGAATACATGGTTTGTTGTTGTTTGCTAAAGCTGCTCTGTTCCTAAGACGTTGGTCATAAGCTCAGCAATTTTTATAGAACCATTTACCTAATAGACAGAGGCAGGGTTTCATCAACAACAATATCTCTTAATACTGTCTACCCAAAATCTTATCCTTCTTGTCGCCCATGGGGCGGTCATTGTCGGAAGAGAACACTTTGGCTATCCCTGGAACAAATTTTAAATTCGAATATCTAAGCTAAATATAAAAACTTAAATTTTTGCTAAATGAATTGGCTAAAACATACCAAAAGCCTATTTGTGCCTTATTATAAAAGAGATAAACGAGGGCGAAAAGCTTTTATTATTTATACTATTATACAGATTTAGCACAAATTTAGGTTTTTGAATAACATTTTTTATAAACGTTCTATTAAACTCCTAAAAGTTTGATATAAAAAGTGAAATATTTTTTTTTTAATATTTATAATAAACCACTGAGTGGCGCCCAGACGAGCTTGACGCAGTCAAGCAGTCATTCCCGGCAGTCATGAAGGAAACTGCAGTTTCCTTCATGACTGCCGGGAAGTGGCCGGAGATCTGGAGCTGTGGATAAAATGGGGGAAAGCCTTTGCCCAGCAGTGGGACGCAGGGGGTTCATAAAAATAATATAAATGACTTACAATGCCTGAACGTACATATGTTTTTTTCAAACATATGCGTTATTTATACATTCAAGGCATGTATCGTGAAGATCAATTTTGAAATTAACAGATTAGTTAGTGCGGACTGACCAAATTTAACTTAAAGCATTTCATACAATTCAAGACACACATTTACCGCCGTATTTATAAGAACATTTCACTTTACTATCAGACATACATGTTTAATTTATAAAAAGTACACCTGAGTATTTGTATTCTACTTTTCCCCAGGTATTTATGGCATGCCGGTAGCCAGGAGCGGGAGGGAGCTGCCCAACCCTCGGATGCTGTCCACCAGGCTGTTCTACGACCACCCCACGTCCAGCAGGACCATGACCTACCTCAGCATGCAGTGGGCGCAGTTCATCACACATGATATGGTGTTCCAGGCTATGGAGGCTACTGGTATGGTATAAGGCCCACCGTTTTTTCTTCAGGCATAGTTGTCAGTTACAAAATAATTTAATTTTCGTTCAGAAATCATCATCATTTCATCCGAAGGACGTCCGCTGTTAGAAATAGGCCTCCCTCTAAGATCTCCAGTGATTTAAAGATAAACTTTTTAAATTATGATGGTTTTAGCAATATTATGACTTAAAACGTGTAACATACCATGATTTGACGGTTTTTGAGTTTTCCGATATATCGACGCTGTTGTAAGCGGAATCACGGAAACAACAACAGCGGAGTTTTAAACATAATGATAAATGATTTTTATTTTTCTACCAAACAAATAAAACTAAAATAGTTGCAAATAGACACAAAAAGCTACATTATTTAGGAGGAGGAAAACTAATTCTGGAAGCCACTAGTATTTCGGTTAGAGGCGGCATCTACTGTGAACCTTCCAAATCATCCGTCCATCTTGTAGGTGGACGTCCTATGCTGCGCTTGCCGATTCGTGGTCTCCAGTCTAGAACTTTTAGGCCCAAACGGCTATCCGTTCTACGCGCTATAAGTATTTGAGCGAACTAATACGCGTCCTGAAATAGCCTCCCGTAATATAAACATAGAAAAAATGTTTGTTGGCATGTCGGACTTTGCGCTAACATTGCGCCAATCACGCCTTTAACGGCTAATTCGAGAATTTAACCCCTTCTAATTGATTGTTAGTTAAGCGAGGATGCTTGCCGAATTCGCAATCTAATGTTCAGTCAAAATACATACGAAAAAATATTCATTTTAGGATTACTCAAATAACACAGAAGTGGGGTACAATGTGTCTATCATGTACCTATAGAGTATTTAATGGTTACATTAGCTTGAAACTATGTATGAAGACTGTTTGTAGGTAAAAGTTTGCAAGTGAGAGAGAGAGAGAGAAAACATTTCAAATGATTAGCTGGATTTCTAATATAGTCTCCGATCCCGATCGCGCATTGCTTTTTGGACAACTTGAAATGGATCACCCTGTACATAGCAATAGCAATGCGCCCAGTTTCGTTATAATATGCCCTTGAAGGGCATGAAATATTTTTTTTTACTATACACTTTGTTATTTTTTAGTAAAACATTGGCAATTATTAACTCAATGCCGAGGGCTAAACACATCATGTTTGATATTTACTATTGCGATGGCGTCTGCTCGGAAGTAGGTACTCCTTGTAAAAAACAGAATTGAATCAGTAGCTGATACCTATTTGTGTAGATAAGCTCTTTGATTTATAAAGTTAAATAATTTTCAGGTCAGGTTAATTGATTTTTAATTTGAAATCTTTGCCCCAAGAGCTATGGTACTTTTCTACCTTTAATGTCATGATATCCCGGTCCTAAATGTCATAACCTGGATTAAGTTAAGAAACTATAGATGGGCATCCGCCTAGGATTCTCGGCAAATAGGAAATATTCAAACATAGCATAGATGGCGCCAATAGCACAGACAGTAAACATTAACTTTTTTTAAGGTTCACGGCATTTGAGACCTTTTTGATGAAGAAACTGAGACATCAAAAGTTTCTTGATTATATAGTGAGTCAAGTCTAGTCAAGTAGATATGTCTACGCTAGTGCTGCACTCTGGCGCGAGGCCATTGCAATAATATCCCCTATTCAGAATCAATCAAATATACCTTAACTAGAAGTGCCCCGCGGTGTTACTCATGTTTTAATGGATTTTCTCGCGAAATCAAATTTTCCCGCCGTGAAAAGTAGACATATGCTATTTTTACTTCCTCACGCTCTAGATAATCTGTGTACAAAATTTCATTTAAATCGGTTCAGAAGTTTTTGCGTGAAAGAACAGACAGGCAGAGTTACTTTCATTGCATTTATAACATTAGTATGTATGCTTACAATACAATAGAAAAAACACTTTATAGTACACCAAAACATAGCAATAGTTTAAAAAATCACATTATGAGGAAGAAGTACAAAGGGCGGCCTTGTCGCTTAAGAGCTATCTCTTCCAGGCAACCTTAGGATGGATAGAGATAATTGGATATACAAATTAGACAGGTATGGTCTGAAGTGATCACTTTTTAGCGATAAGGCCGCTCATTGTACATTTGGTTTCCTACGTGTTGTTGTATTTTGTTTTCCTTGTGTGTGCAATAAAGTGTTTTTGTATTTCTATTTAATACGCTTAAATAGAGTTCTTAAAATTATGACCATTGCTTTTTCCAGACAAGGGTGGAATCCAGTGCTGCGTAGGCGATGGCTTAGACGTCCTCCCAGCTGAACTCCTCAACGACAAATGCATTCCCATCTCCGTGCCCGACGACGACCCCTTCTACAGACCGCATGGCATCAGATGTCTAAACTTCGTGAGGAGCGTCACCACCCCCAGGGACGACCTCAGTCTTGGTCATGGAGAACAGGTGTGGAGCTAGTGAGAGAAAGAGAGAGGTAGAGAGAGAAACTATTGGTTTCTCTGTTCAGACGTTAAATGTGCTTGTTATATCAGTTATCAATCACTTAGGTTTCACCCGAACTGTTCACGCTATGATGTGACACGGAGTGTGTTGCTTATGAGGTGTATCCTTTTAGCTCACAAATCATTATTTTTTGGGATAATTTACTACACCACAAGTTTAATATAAAAATAGACAAGTTTTATATTAATAGTGCCATTCTTATTTTCCTGCACGTCCAGAATGCTTCTGAGAATGCTTCTAGTATTAAGTTATTACAACAACACAAGTATACAATAATAACCAAAAGTTTAAAACAACAATCATCGTACATATCAACAGAATAATTTATTTATTAATACTTTGTGCATAAAAAACAATGTATATAGGAGGACTTTACCAATCAATTTGGGCGTGAAAGAAAATAAATTTGGCACTATCTATATGAAACTTGTCTTGTATTATAAAACTTGTGTTGTTGTGATTATATTATTAATGCATTCTTAAAAGATTAGTTTTAAGCCGTGTTGGCTAAGTGGAGCTTTCATTCCGAACCTACGTCGGGTTCAAACCACGCCGCGGACCTCTGTATTTTTCTTCTTGTAAAGTTTATGCAAACATCGGAGGACATGTGACATTCACCAACCCGCACTTGCACTGCGTGGTGAATTATGGCCTAATCACTCTTGTCAAGAGAAGTCCCAGTGTATGTAAAAAGGGGTGCAATAGTTTGTTTGTGTGCCAATTTAAAAATCAAATGGACTAGAGCTTCCCTTATAGACTTAATAACACCATTTTATAGACTCCACGCATCCAGGGCAAAGATGGGGCTAACTAAGCCCCAATTTCACTATTGGCTATAAACGCGATCGATAGCATGGTAAAATGGTAAAATTGGGGCTAAGCTAACATTCTTTGGCCCGAGGGATGACATCAGTTTTTGGCTTGGAGAATAGGTGTGGAATAGGTTATTTGACTATAATTAAATATGGAACAAATTGTTAATATATACATATATAAATGTTTTCTTAAACCGAAATTTCTTACACAGGATTAATGTAGGAGATTTTTTATAAGATACTAGCTGACACCAGCAAACGTTGTTTTGCAAAATGAAAAAGAGATGTTCGCCGATTCTCAGACTACTCAATATGCTCACAAAATTTTATGAGAATTGGTAAAGCCGTTTCGGAGGAGTACGGGAACGAACATTGTGACAAGAGAATTTTATATATAAGATATTCAAATTGTAATGTTTTTATCCTTAATTTTGCGCCTTGATTTTCACTAACTGAGAAAACAACAGAACAAAAACATACGCGTCACATTGAGAACCTCCTTTTTTCGCTGAAAGTCGGTTAAAAACTGTGTTTATGTGTTTTTCCTTACAAATTTACAACATTTACACATTTTTTTTTGTAAATTCTTAAGAATGATACATAGGAAACACCCAGACCAGAAACCATTGAGTTTGCACTTATATGATCGATGGGATAAGTAGCCTTTTGATAACATTTTCTAACATAATGTAGTATAACGTTTTTTCTAACATATCGGTACGGTATCAATGCTTATTTATTTCAGTTCAGTTTCTTACCAACATGGGTAATATTTAAGGACCCTGTGTGTAGGGCATGGCAAAATTTACTAACATGCTTATCAAAACTAAGTTTATCTTAGAAAAATAAGCTTGAAAAAATATTTATTGAATTTAGACTTGTTGTCACAGTTGATGATTTGATAAATCTCTGACTACGAAAAATTATGGTAGGTAGGTACCTACATTGCGTTTACGCTGTATATACTAGATAAGAATGAGATAAAAATCTGTATTGTTTAATTTTATTTTGATAAGCATACGATACTATATAGAGTTTTGTAGTATTCGATTGATAACGTTGTAAAAAACGTCAAGAGATACTTACTCGTATCACATTATTAACTATACGTCGGTGACGTCATATGACTAAAATTACAGATAATGTATGGCTCTAATGTCTTTTTAGTCTAAGCTTTAAGTTTAAGTGGTTTAAGCAAGTTGTGAATTATGAATTGATAAAATCGTATGTAGATTATTTAATTTATTTTTTTTAATGATTTGTCGAACTGAGCTTTGTGCGTGTGACTGTGATTTGCTTACCCCTTCATCAATATAATTGTTCATCATTTTGGTTTGAAATTTCCTTTTAGAAATCACTTCAGTTAGACCAATATTCCCGTTATAATTCAAACAATTTTGGATTTTTTTAATTATGCATAAATCCTAACAATATCCAATTTTCCCAGTTTAGGATTTATTTTATTATTATTCAGCCTGCACTTCCCACTACAGGGCAAAAGCCTCCCTTCCCTTCTCCTACTCTTCGCGATGCAACGCAGTTAAGATAACTATAATTATTATTATAATTACAATAAATTTTATTTGGAAGCAACCAGTATCCTGTTGGTGGGTGTCGGATATTTGGCTTTTTTTTTAATGCTTAAAAGCCTTCATAATTTGTCACTCGCGTGATGTAAAGAGACGATGTGGTCTAAGATGGGGCATGAAGACCTAGATGGTAGATGGCTTCTCCGGACTACAGAACGAAAGGCGAAAAAATCGCTTCACGCACTGGTCCAGCCCGGAGGGTGGTGACAAGCCGCGGCCGAAGCCTCCCACCAGAGACTGTTCTTAGCACCACCCGGAGTCACGTGTAAGGATTCAGAGGGTTACCACTTACGGACGTGAACAGACAAAACCTCCAAACTTTTACTTTTAAGTAAAGCATATAGTCCAGCAGTCATCAACAAACCATCAACGGTACAAATTATAATTAATATCTACTATTTACAGATGAATACAGTGACTAGCTTCATAGACGGGTCCCAAGTGTATGGATCCGATAAAACGCTGGCTTCAAAGCTGCGAGCTAAGATCGGAGGCAGACTCAGACAGGACTCCAGGAAATGCGACCAAAGAGGGTATCTACCTGCTGTGGACGATAAATACGCGGTCTGTGATGTGAGGAACTCATCCGACCCTTGCTATTTAGCTGGTAAGTTTGGTGTAGTAATCAATTACTCTGGAGATAAGGGGTTTCAACGCTACAATAATAATCTATATTTAAAATTTTAGAGATACCCCCATTTCAACCAATTCTAACACCCCAGTCACCGATTTTTTTAAACATGTTTAAGAAAATCCACTAACGTCAACTGTGCTGTGCCGATTTTGGCAGGATTATCACTGACAGCTAGCTTATAATATATAATAACTAATTGGAGTAACTTGGTTTTCTTTAACCGCGGGGATAACCATAAAACTTTTACCGACATTATAGGTAGCGATTTTATAAGAAATAAAATAGGGCACTTTTAAACTAGAAAAAATAACTTTTCTGAAGGAAAATCCACGTCCAACTCTATTCGTTTAATAATCCTTCGCCAAATACCATAGTATTATTCCAGGTGACGTCAGAATAAACCAAACGCCGACACTAGCGATGCTGCACACGCTGCTCCTGCGAGAGCACAACCGAGTGGCCGACACGCTGAGCTCCCTGAATCCCCTGTGGAGCGACGAGAAGCTGTACCAGGAGGCGCGGCGGGTCGTGCTGGCGGAGCTCCAGCATATCACTTACCAGGAGTGGCTGCCGACTAACTTTGGTAGGACTAAATTTAATAAAACGAAGAGATTACAGAAATCTGGCGTCATCATCAAATCAACCTGTACTTTTTCAGAAATGTCAGCTGTAGATATTTATTTCAAGAGGTAGGTACCTACTACTTGAAAAGGCATGCCAGTGATAATGCCAGTTGTAATGCCCCAACAACGGGGCTCATGTCAGGGAATTTATTATGTTAACACCTTTATTGTAACCACATGAACAAATAAATAAATAATATTGAGCCGGAGTGTTGTGAAAAGCTCGCTTCCCATAGGTCTTCTTGCCGTTTTACCATATTGAGTAAGATATAAGTAGTAAATTGTAGTTGTAGTAACTTTGAAGATGATCATTATCTTTTCCTACTTTATTTTTCATGTTTGGTTGCCTGAAAAACTACATAAGACCTAATCTTAAGGTTGGTGGTTATATCACGTCTGGTATTATGATCTTTATGTCTCAGGTGAAAACTACCTCCGCCACTACCGCATCTCCCCATCGACCCTGTACAGCCGCGACTACAGCGAGGAGGTGAACCCCGGCATCATCAACAGCTTCGGAGCCGGCGCCTTCAGGTTCCTGCACACCGTGATACCGGAGTGCATGATGATGATGCCTGCCCAGCATTGTGCGGGGTATCAGACTGCGTTCTTGCATAAGTGAGTGACTTGATGATTAACATTAAAGTTTACAGCATTCAATCAATCAATCATTTATTCAAAACCAAACCAAATGTAGTCTTTAGAATTTTTCCTCCTATGCTAGTTAGATACTGTGTTACAGCAATGTGCCCCTCAAATAAAATACTTTACAAATACATTAGACTAAAGGTTTCTTCTTAGCACTGAGGGAGCAAGAACGAAAGACGTTTTGGATGACTGTTTACAGTTTAAGTTTTGGTTATTAGTTAGTTCGGCGCGTTTTAACATATTACTCCAATCATCAACCATTATGTTTACTCCAATGGAATAAAAGGATATATAAAAAAAAATTGTCACTGAGACAGAACTAAGGTTAAAGATATAACATACTTCTGTTAAAAATTATAATTTTCTAACATAGCCTGCATAATCTCTACAATAATAATATAAACTTTAAAGCAAACCTACTTTCGGTCCGTATCCCTTCACGATTTAAAGTAAATGTGATGTAGAAATACCTAGTCTTACCTAGAGTTGCAGCGAAAAAGATCCCTTCAAACTATCCAAACTTAGCTATTTCCAGGCTAAGCGACCACTACTTCAACCCATGTCTCCTGGAATCAACTCCAGAGTCGTTCGACGACCTGCTCCGCGGCACCGTCACGCTGCCCGCGCAGGAGTCGGACTGCCACGCGACGCGCGAGATCACCAACCTGCTGTTCAAGTCTTGCAACAGATGGGGCATGGACCTCATCGCTATGGACATCCAGCGCGGCAGGGACCATGGCTTGGCGTCTTATAATGATTTTCGGTATGTCACATCAGCTAGTATATTACATATTTTTGGGCAAATACAGAACCTACGTCGTATTTAAATAGATTTTTTTTCTTGAAAAAAAATATGTGCGCTTTAAACATGTGCTTTAACGGCGAAAGCAAACATCGTGAGGAAAGTTCTGAGAACTTTAAAGAGTTTGAAGGACATGTGACATTCACCAACCCGCACTTGGCCAGCGTGGTGAATTAAGGCCTAATCTCTCTCGCCTAGAGAGCACTCCCTGTGTCCCAGCAGTGGGAACGTTAATAGGGTTATGATAATGATGATGACAGAAACCTAGCAATTTAGTTTGGAAACTATCTCTACTTCCCTTTAAGGTTCATTAGTCGTGAACGAATGAAACTATAGGACACCGAGAGAAATTGCTCCATAGCAATGTCCAAACACCTTGAATGATTTTTGGTAGAATTACCTACGTCATTTACTGAGATTAATGATTTGAGAATCAACCAATAGGTATACGAATGTCAATTCTAGACAAATACCGACGTCTACTAACGAGTCTTTTATCTTTTCCTATGGTGTCGAAATGTTGAAATCTTTTGGATACTACGACGGAATAGTCTAATGAAACTAAGGACAATGAGGAATGAGTTGGTTTTACCAGTCAGATATAACAGATAGAAACTCTACAAACTGCCTATATTGCTTGGTCTTGGACTGGTCTGGAATGGTTATATTAGTTCACATTTATTATCTTTCTTTCAGGGTAATAGGTGGCTTACCTCGAGCAAGAACATTTGAAGATTTAGCTGGCGAAATTCCACAAGATGTAAGTAATGCTCAATTTTTGGCAGTAAATAATACAAAAATAAACAAGAGTTTAGAAAACTATTCAGTTTGTTTGTAGTTTACATATTTAATCTAGTCAAAGTTGAAATTTCGGGTTTTTATGGTGTTTCAGTATGCAATACAATACAATACAAAAATTCTTTATTGCAACACCACAATATAGGAACATACATAGGAGACACATATGACACAATGGGCGGCCTTATCACTAATAGCGATCTCTTCCAGGTAACCTTTGGATGGATCTGAAATTTGTTTAAAGGAGAGAGCAGTAGCGTTTACACAGATTTATAAATAAAATAAAATGTGTAGGTATATAATGTACTGAAAACAAATACAGTAGGAGTGGAGTGTAGTAATGAAGACATATTAAATATATTATTGAATAATAATAATAAGTGATGTTGAAAGAAAATGACTATTAACCTTATTTTAAAAAATGGTTGCAGATTGTAAGTCTTATTGATTTTTAATAAGTGATAAACAGCTCACTTCTTAGGTTAAACTATTTCGGAAGGTAACATATGCATTTTATCCTTTTTCTGCATTAAAAAATAAAATAATTAAGTGAGGTCTAGTTGCGCAATGCGCAAGCGTGTCGTTGACTTCTAAAAAATCTCGTAAAACCTTATCTATTTCAATGGTTATTAAAGTGATCATATTTCAGAGGATAAACGCCCTAGCTCAACTCTACGAGTGCGTGGATGACGTAGACCTATTCGTGGGAGGGGCGATGGAGCGCCGGCTGCCAGCCTCGATCGTCGGCCACACCTTCCACTGCATCATAGCTGAGCAGTTCTACAGGACAAGAGTTGGGGATATGTTTTTCTATGATAATGGGGAAATGCCGCATTCTTTTACACCTGGTGAGTGTAATTCATGATTATCACCAATTAGTCCATTTAAACCCAACATTAAATTTGGTCACAGCTTGCGTTTGTCGCTTGCAAGCTAGGACCAAAATATGTAGGATTTCAATAGATTTGCAATGGAGGTTTTGTCTGTTCACGTCCGTAAGTGGTAACCCTCTGAATCCTTACACGTGACCTCCGGGTGGTGCTAAGAACAGTCTCTGGTGGGAGGCTTCGGCCGCGGCTTGTCACCACCCTCCGGGCTGGGCCAGTGCGTGATGCGATTTTTTCGTGTTTCGTAATGTGGTCCGGAGAAGCCATCTACCTTCTAGGTCTTCATGCCCCATCTTAGACCACATCGTTACTTTACATCAGGCGAGTGACAAATGAAGGCTTATCCAGCATTTAAAAAAAAAAGATATACTAAATAGATTGCCCATTTACGAACTCAATGGGTATCTAGTAGGTTATTATTAACACTTATTATAAAGCTTAAGAGTTTGTTGGTTTGTTTGAACGTAGCATTTTCTCAGGAACTACTAATTATTTACATAAAGCTATAATTGAGTTTTAATCATAGATTTTTAGATTTTCTGATTGTCTCTATCTCACGTTATTTCATAGAAACTAACAGAGGATATTAAAAAAATCAACAAAAATACATAGGTATCCTATTAGTGAATTTTGATGTTGTAGTGGTAATCTCAAGAACTATGAAACCCACCCTATTAATTAATTATTTGTATATCCCGCTTTGTGAGAAAGACCATAAGATTCTGATAGTACATTATCTAGCCATCTAATATATTTTTTTATAACATTACAGAGCAACTGCAAGAAATAAAAAAGGCATCCATAGCCCGTCTTATCTGCGACAACTCGGGTGTGCGATTCATCCAGCGACGGGCGTTCGAGCAGGAGTCTGCCTACAACCCCAAGTTCAGCTGCGAAGACTTCTACAACATACCCCATGTCGACCTCACCGCTTGGAAGAAACCGGGGATATTCGATGACTTGGTGCTATAGTTAGATACCTCTAAACAAACTAAATCAAATCAATCAGACTAAATTTAATTGCTATGGTCCTGTTTCACTATCTTCGAGTGAAGTTAGACAGTGGGAAAATATAGAGCTATTTAGCTCAGTCACGCGTGACACAGCGAGATAGCTCTTGAAATAACTAACCATTGACACGTATTATTGACATAACTACGCAAACAACGTGAGGAAACCGGCATGTTCTGAGAACTTTAGAGTGACATTCACCAACCCACACTTGGCCAGCGTGGTGAATTAAGATCTAATCTCTCTCGTGAAGAGAGAAGTCCCTGTGTCCCAGCAGTGGGAAAGTAAACAGGGTGTTGATGATATCGTAATGGTCTGTTTCTCTATGACACTTAAAGATATATCTATATTGAAATGAGTGAAGGTCCGCTTGCGGTGCGCCCCTTGGCCGCAGGTTCGATTCCCGCCGGAGGACTGGTACTGGTGGTTTTGTGTTGTATAATTTGTACCTTGGACTGGTGATGTACATATAAAAATACATAATTTATGCTTTAATAAATTAATTTAATTATTATATCAGTTTTTAAATCCCAAAATCAAAAGTATACTTAACCTAGAAAATATTGTTAAAACTTAAAGTATCTTATTGGATTAGAATCAAATATATCACATTTTGTATAAATTGTAATTTGCTCATTTAGTCTTTGTATAATGTAGTCCAATTTCATGCAAATGCTATGATCACAAAAAATCAGTACTAGTCTTTATATTAGTAAAAATGTATAAATAAAAAAATAACCTTGATAAACATTGTCTATATAAAAACCAACAAGGCTTAAAATTAAAATAAGTAGAACATAATCACTAAGCAATACAACCATAACTATACTAAAATTAAAATCAACTTTGAGCAGCTGTCTCCACGAGCGAGAGAATCTCTACGACTCCGCGTTTACATCGTTAGTATAATCTTCACAGAATATTCTGAGATTATTTTGCCAGCGTATCGCCGCGACTCGTAACGGAGTCACAGCGCGTCCGTAACGACTCGTAACGACAACACCGAGTGTCCGTAGCGAGTGCGCGGCGTGCGCGCCGCTATGACGACGATGCTATGACATTTCAAGCTCTCTAAGGGTCAATGTAGACTTGTGTGGCAACAACGATCATTATTGATAACAAGACATTATAAAGCCTTGTCAACTATGACATAAGGTATAGAGATTAGAAGAGTACGTGAGAGCTGGTCAGTGGTCACACTTCGTTCCAAAACCGATTGTCATTGCGTGGGCATTTCAAGAGGTGGTCATATCGGCAAGTGGTCACATCAGGAATGGATGGATTAAATTAGTTAGATCCATAACTTAACGGAAATACATTTTTTGTATTTTTTTTTTGATATAATTTCGAAGTGGGCATTTAAATAAGTGGGAAGTCATATCGGGAAATGGACATAAACAACCCAAACGTTAATAATGTCATGTATTCTGATTTTCGCGTCGCCGTTGCTGCCAACTCAGTCAGCATATCACCTGATATTCCTATCGGATAGATTTAGACCTTATTTTTGAGTTTGTGATGTTCGGAGCGCGGAAACGATTTAACCCCTGACCGCACTGACATAATCCTTTAACATAAAATCCACATCTAACCTTAAATAACAAGATTCCTTTTCTCCCTATTCTCTTTACTCCACAAGTTTGATATCTTGTTCTGAAGTCCGCTCCATTTGACCGAACTTTGGAGCACTTGAGGTAAGTTTCCGAGTCTCTCCGCTAGGGGGCGCTTGTACAGACGCTGTGCTTCCGTTCTCTGGTCTTCTGTTACCCGCCTATCGTCCAGGTGGCGCAGTGATGGGAATTGGGATATGACGAAGAGTCTGAAAATTTATTTGGTGAGGGTTAGATAAAGAAAAGGAGATAAAGAGAGTTTAACGTAATGAGGGCGAGTGAATTCGCTGGCAGGTGCGCTGGTGAAGCGTGAGGTTAGAAATGTCTTAAGTAACCATAGACACAATAATATTGTGTGCGAGTTTCCTTAGCGTTCTTGCACACGATGCCGCCATCGCGCACTGTAGGAACGGGCCGCCGCCGCGCCGTCAGTCTAATTTTACCGGTCAACTATACAGCTGTTAGTAATACATTGCCAGTTACGAAGAACATTACAAGTTACATTGCTAGTTATGAATAGCTAAGTAAGTAGCGACCGACGCGGAGGGAAAAGAGGAAAAGCGGCGGCGGCTTCGTGTGCAGGACCGCTAAATGTAAAATACTTGTATTATTTACAACATCCCTTGGGATCTACAGTGGCGCCTCCTGGTGACGACAAAAAGACTATCGTTTGGTGAAGACAAAAGAGATTATGCATTTGATAAAAGTTGTATCAAATTACCTGTATTGTAGGTATTCATAAAAAGTGCCCCCATTGAAGTAGCTTGGGGCCGCGGGGTTGCCCATCAGGCAAAGGTGCTGGAGATTGGGACAGGAGTCTTTCAGCTTAGCCACCCATGGGTACAGGGAGGCGATTGTGCAGTGGTTTAACCTGGGAGCAGAAAGTTGAGAAGTCAGTCATTACTTTGCAACAAACAACAAAACACAGCGGTGAGGCTACATAATGGAGAAATAAAGTTGTCACTGATTAAAACCGATTTGATATGTAGCTTCGAATTCCGTTCTTCCGAAGCACGAAGAACAACATTTAAAGTAGTATGCCATTGCGTAAGGCAGTTGTCTCAAAAACCGCTAGATCGAATGACAGCCTAGCGAACGCTGGGATGAAATACTTTTTCTTAGGTTTATTAGATTGAAAGTCACGGTAGCGAAAACATCATGGGTTCGTCATCAAGCTGTAATATTTCCAATGGAACCGAATATATTCAGATTTATTTTCAAGTCCATCCATCTAGTTGGCAATCTCATTAAGGTGTTATATCATAACTCAAGCCTAATTGATACAACCATTTACATCTGCAGTGAAGGCATTGACTTCAATAATCATGATGGCTTTAGTAATCAAAATCAATTTACTGTAACATTCCAAGAAAACAAATTATCAAGTGGAAATTTAACATTTTCTTACCACAATAATTCCAGTTTGGGTAAGGAAGGGAATGTGCAATTCTCTGTAATTGGGTTGTGGTCCGCTATGAGGGAAGTCAGATGCTTGAAGTGTACTAATTCATCCAGATTCCTAGAAAAATATCTTGTGTTTATATCAGATACAAGTTGATAATTGCTACAACTATTGCGAAAGGCTTATATTACTTTATATACTCTGAATTGAATGAGCAATAATAGCTCCGGTGCCCTCGGGTGCATTTGTGTGTCATCATCATCATCACCCTATTAACGTTCCCACTGCTGGGACACAGGGAATTCTCTCTTGACGAGAGAGATTAGGCCTTTATTCACCACGCTGGCCAAGTGCGGGTTGGTGAATGTCACATGCCCTTCAAACTCTTTTAAATTGCATAGCATTTGTGTGTAATGTAACATTATAGATTAGATTTTTAACATTAAATTAAGATACATTACATTACATGCGAAAACTCGTCAATCAGGGAGGTAGAATTGTTATGTAAAGCGCAAAGTTGTCTATAAAGACAAGAAACATTAATGTTACATTACATGCAAATGCTCCCGGTCAAGATGCACCGTAACAAATAAATGAAAGAAAGAAAGAAAGAAAGAAAAATATTTATTTGTGTACAAAATTAAAAATAAGACAGATAACATTATTAAATTAAACTTAGATTGAAGTACACAAATGGGTCGACACTCAGCATGTGCTGTATCTGCACGAATGTAGACACAGCGCTGGTTTTCAGTGCCGCCCGTCCGGGTGTTGAGCACAGCACTGCCAACACACATTTATAAAAACATATTTTTAATACCCATTTAGAACATTAATTACACAGGCATACTATTTTAAAATTAAATAACAGCTTTTCTAAATATTATATAACTAAACGCACGTATACATAAGTAAGACAATCTTTATAGGACTTAGTACTACTTATCTCTATATAATAGCTAATAAAATAAAATATACACATCAATAACAATACTTATAATTAGCCAAGAACGACCATCATGGGAGATTTAACTGAGAACTTAACAAGTAACTTTTTAAATTATTTTTAAAAGAGAACAGACTTTTTGAATTTCTGACTGGAGGTGGAAGATTGTTCCAGCATTTCGTGGCAGCGTAACGAAAGCTGCCACGAAAAGCGGCCGTTCTATGGCTAGGACACAGTAATCGAATCGCAAACCGTACATGTCTATTGGAAAATGTAAGCTTTTCAAATAAATAAATGGGACATTGTTTTTGTATTACTCCAAAAAGTAAAGTAGCAAATTGTAGCATGCGGCGTGACTTCATGTTTAGAAGCCTGTGAGAATTAATAAATGGCGTTATGTGTGATCGACGTGGGATAGAAAAACAAAAACGCATGCAGGCATTTTGAACTCTTTGTATCAGTCTTTTAGAACTACTCAACAGGCACTCACCATAAACATTGCTGACATAATTGAGCTTTGACAAAATAAGGGAATCACAAAGCGAGATTTTTATGTCTGTACTGATGAAGTCTTTAACTTTATATAAAACGGACAGTCTATAAAAACAGTTACGCGTAGTTTGAAGGACGTGGTTTTCAAAATTTAAATTTTCATCCATTAATAAGCCTAAATTTCTAACTTCTGATACACTTTCTATAACAGTATTATTAATATGTATTTTAGTTGCACGCTCTTTAATTTCTTTTATTTGTTTCTTTGACCCTAGTACCAAAAATTTTGATTTGTTGGGATTTAATGATAAACAGTTTCTACCAGACCATTGCATTAGCCGGTCTAGATCTTCGTTTAGGCCTGCAATTGCATCGTCTACTTTATGATATTTAAATGAAGAGAAATGTATATCTAAACTAAGATAAAATCTAAAATTTTATTTGTAACTTATATATAATATACATATTCATTAAATGGACAAATAATAATAAACCAAACAAAAATAATAATAACAAGAATAATATAATCTTTATCTTACAAAGGGTCTTACACAGTTTAGTTCATACTACATCATCATCATCATAAACTATGACCATTTACCACATCATGTGGGGTCAGCACGAAACATAACCTGCTTCCAATTCCCTATATCAGCCATCACCTCGACACTGCTTTCTTACACATACCATCTCGGTAAAATTTGGTATGGTGTATGCCTTTATATACCAAGGTATATGAACAATATCCTCATATAGGAGTAGGATATTATATGATACCTAATTTAGGAGCAATACACACCCAATATATCTTGGTTCCCCCATTTAGAATTTGGATTACCATCCTACACAATATAATACAATAATATTACACTACTCAACAAAGTCTAGGGAACAAGGATATTTTAGTGTATACTTTTAATTCAACTTTTTTTTGTCCCAGATGTTATACATCAAAAGAAGCGAAGTTTATTCTTGATTTCAGTTATGCAATAAAATAAAAAGCGTTCATGTAAAAAAATAAGGTTTCATTAAAAAAATTAAAAGAGTGCGAAAAACCAAAAAAAAAAATCTTCAAATTACAAAAACATATGACGCTTACGTGGAAATTAAATGAAAAAAACATTATTTGCAGCTGTTTAAGAATCCGTTGGACCCCCCAAGGCATTAGCCACGGCTCTACATCGGCGTGGCATGCTGACTATCAAGTTATCAATTGTCGTCTGTGGAATAAGGCTCCATATTCTGGAGAGATGCGAAAAAAGTTCTTCTTCCGTGTTCAAATTTCGAGGAAAATCACTGAAAGCTCTTCTTCCGACTAAACCCCATGCATGCTCTATTGGATTGAGATCGGCGGACTGAGCAGGCCACTGTAATACCGTGATATTGTGCTCGCTGAACACATTCATCACCTGTCTTGCGGAGTGTGGGCGTGAATTATCCTGCATGAACACGAAATCTTGGCCAAACTGCTGGTGGTGGGGGGTGACCATAGGATGCACTACCTGTTCAATGTATTGCTCTGCGTTCAAATTGCCTGGTATGCGAACGAGATCAGTTCTCCCACCCAGGCGAATTCCAGCCCACACCATGATCGTTCCGCTTTGATAAGGATGAACTTCCTGAGGATTTCGAAGTCTACTTTGGCGACCAGGAACACGCCAAACACGCACTCTCCTTGAATCAGGATGAAATCCGAAGCGAGACTCATCGGAAAAGAGAACACGTGCCCACTGATTGTCGGTCCATCGCAAATGTGCATTAGCCCACAATAAAAAACGCCCTCGATTTCCATGTCGCAAAGCTGGAACTCTTAATGGTCTGCGAGCGCGGAGATTGACTTCATGTAATCTTCTCCTGACAGTTTGGTCACTGATAACCACTTGGTGCTGGGACTGGAGCCTTCCTACCAACTGGCGAGCTGTAATCTGGGGCTGCCTTCTTGCAGCATTTTGCAGAAATCGATCTTGTCTCTGGGTAGTTTGGATGTCTATGGGTGTATCTTTCTCGGTGACGTTCGGCTACATCTCCTGTAGCCCTGTAGCGTGCCCAGAATCGGCAAATTAAGCTTGGCTGTGTGTGAACAGCGGCCGCGATATCACGTTGACTGCGTCCAGCTTCCAACATACCCACAGCCCTAAGCATCTCTTCCCGCGGTAAATGACGACGTGACATAACGCTTAGAGTTTCAAAAATATCGAAAAAGTTGACGGTAATGGTTTTTTACAAAAAAAAAATCGATACATGACAAAAATCTCAACAACTTTATGCTAGCAGACCCCTTACTCTGCGACCAAGTTCGGTTTTTCCTTCTTATTTTGAAATCTTTCGCGCTTTTGTTTAATTTTTTTTGAATTTCGAACAAATAATTTATTCCTATTCCAGCCTTAATTTATAAATTTTAGTGACCAGTACTTTTTTACGAGTTTTCACACAAAAATTGAAGTATTGTTGCTTGTTCCCTAGACTTTGTTGAGTAGTGTATATATTCTCATATATCATACAATATACAATAGTAGGATATATTGTAATATAGGATTGTATTGTCAATGTATCTTGGTTCCCCCATTTAGAATTAAAATACCATCCTTAACACATTTATTCCATTTATTTGGACTTACTTGATTTTATTATGACTGATATCCAAATATTTGATGTGATCAGAAAACCTCTGGACTATTGTCTTTGGTATCCTGTACAGCCTCTCATAGGCAAGAGTGAGTCTTGTTTCATCTCCTTCAGGGTTAGGTTGCCCTTCCACTGATCTGGAATTTAAGAAAAATATAGTTTTTTAATTTGAGTGCTAAGTACCTAGTGCTTAAGTAAAGTACCTAGGTAATTATAATAATTTCAGTTGTAAAAAGTCCACTGGATGAAGGATATTACACTCATAGATTTCTTTTAGTTTTATATGTAATGTAAAGGTGATTTTGATATTATCCTTCCATAGGTACCTATTACAGGGCATTTATGGGTCACACTGAATAAATACATTTAAACATGTTTTTTTGACAAATGCACTCTTAAATCGAAAAATCTTTGAACTAAATAAGTTTGCCTGGTACATGCCATTCACACTCTTTCCGCTTTTTATACCAACTTTGAAGCACCTTGCATATAATTTAATCTAGCTAGAAAATCTTTAATGAAAATCTTTATTTATGAAGCAGTTAAACCAACACATTTCAACTTTATCTTATAGATTATTCAAAGTTTTTTTGACCAAAACATCTTATGTTTATCAAAAAGATTATATATATTTTTTTATATATTATTTAATTTACACTTTTGAGGGTAGGTACTCACGTAATCAGATCTGGGTATGGTAATGAGGTGCCAGGGGCCTCCAGGAAGGTGTCTTCCAACATGTCTCTGGCCAGATCTATTGACACTATACCTTCGTCCGACTCTGAGATGCTTGGGTGGCTGCAAAACAAAATAAATAATAAATAGATGTAGTAATGGAATAGTAAAATAGGTGGCTGTACCTGGCAATATCGGAAGATTTACCTTGGAAATATTATTTATAGTTACCGAGCAACAAGTTTACCTTGAAACGTGTAAAAATATGGGTCAATATTTAAAATCTACAAGTTTAAAAGTAATCAAATAATCCTAATAGGTATAACTGTTAAAATGACAACAAAATAATAATGGCAGATAGGAAACACTCTGAGGGAAAACAAAACAACAACAAAACAAAACAAAACACAGAGGCCAGCGCACGCAGCGCAGGCGCAATCGCAAACGCACACAGCTGATTAGGGGATTGAGGTTTGGCCAATCAAGGCTAGACAATTTTGAATTTTTAGCAAAGTGTTACCACAATTCGAAAAAGGTAATATTTTGGTCTACTAGTTAGAGCTTTTATAAATATAAATAAACGAGATAATTATGACGTTATTTTGTTTTAAGTGAAGATTACAAGTAATTGTAAAAATGTTATGCTTTTACTCACCGTTCTTCTGATTGATCCATAGTCCAAAACGGTTTCAGGTTTTATAAAATAAACAGTTCAAAATACTTTGTCCAGCATACAAGCACTAAAATTATTTGAGAAATCTGTGTAAGTAAATACTGCGAGTTCTTGATTTACGTCTGAACCGTTTCATTGCTGTACTCTACAATGTCGACATAAGAGATAAGCTTGGAACTTGTGTTGAACTAAATAATTATGTACCTACCTACCTACTATTGTACCTACTGAATACCTTCTACCTACATTGATAAATCACTCGTAACTTAACTACCCATTCGATAATATTGTTATCAGTCTTGTCTTGGTCACTCTTATAGATAAGCTATCTATCATGCATGAGTAAGATACTTCTTAAAAACACGTATTGGTATAATGTACAACAGCGGCTTTGAAACACGGGTTTTTTTTTTTTTTTGTGATACATCATTTTCATTACCAATAAAATGAAAGACACATTTGGTTGGATTACCAATGACCAGTGTTATTTGGTAGATTATTCTTCATTGAATACGGCAACATTGTAACATATTATGTCAATGTCAAAGTTAACAAACACACCGGACACGTCATTTCACAGCTGGTCAACAACAACGTCAACAAAATTGTAAATAAGCAGATTATTCTAAAATTTTGAATAAATATAACTCATTATTTAATCCGAATCATTGCTCTTAATCATGGACGTAAGTGAAACATCCGTATATTCAGTAAAATACTTCATTAACCTTGAATTTAAGTTAAAACCACTAACGCAGAAAGTATCGAGTTTTTATTTATTTGCATGTTATTATTTTCAGGAAAGTAACATCCCCATCGACATAAATATAGGGAAGCTTCAGGACTGGCTCGTGAGCCGCCGGCATGTGAGTAAGGAATGGCAGAAGAGCGTCCTGGAAGTGAGAGAGAAGATAAACAGCGCCATTCAGGACATGCCAGCCCACGACGGCATCGCTGCGCTGTTGTCTGGCAGCTATATCAACTACTTCCACTGCACGAAGATTATAGAGATCTTGAAGGAAACGGAGGCTGACACGAAGAATCTTTTTGGAAGGTATATCTGACTCTGGAAAATAATACGAATTGTAAATGGATCAATTTCTTAGTAAAATCAGCAACGTATTATTTAACGCTAGAACTTTTAGTTAATTGATCAACTGACGGTGCTAGGACGTAATTTACTAACGATTTTGCCTTACGTATAATCATACACCATAAATGGACCAATTGCTGCTAAGTGTATCATTTTGAATGTATAATTTTATTTTCTCTAATATTACTATTGCCTTCTAGGTATGGTTCCCAGCGAATGAAAGACTGGCAGGATGTTTTAAAGAGCTATGAGCGTGAGAACTTGTACTTGGCGGAGGCTGCACAGATGCTGGCCAGGAATGTCAGCTATGAAATACCTAGTCTTAAGAAGCAGATTGCTAAGGAAGAACAACTGCAAGCTGTGAGTACTACACTTATAATCTATACTAATGAGGCTAGAGAATTTGTTTGTTTGAACAAGTTAATATCAGGAAGTACTGGGCTGATTTGAATTATTATTTAACTGTTAGATAGGCTATCTATTATGCTAGGCTATAAAGGCTAAAATTGCTCTCTTTCTACATTAATAGCAATAATTCACTATCTGCTTTAGACATAATAATTAATTGCACCATTATAGTACTTGAATCTGGCATTCTATTAAAATAGTTGGTTACCCATGTTTTCATACCTACCCAACCATACATACAAAAATAGCTTAACTATGAAAAAAAAACTTAATATTTAGGTACAATTTTTTTCCTTTACACAAACAATAGCTACTCATGTCTTTTACTGTTTATTTGATAGCATAGATATAACATAATAATAGGACAACAAAAATCCATGAAATTCATACATTTGTGGTCATAGTGTACAAGAACATAACACATACCAAACACTAACCTTATTATATTGTATTACTGCCTCAGTGGCAGTTTATTTTTAAATAAATCTAAGTACACCATCATAAGATGTAGGTACAAGGAGTAAAATATATGTATAATTTATGAGGGAAGTCAATATGTCCTATAGCTTCCTTTAATTTTATTATAATAATAAAATTGTATCTCTAGGAATGTGAAAAGAAGCAAGCTGATCACTTAAAGAATCAATCTTCTACCAAGTCGGAGTTCCTCACACAATGCAAGCAGCTCGGCATCCATGGAGACAGGATCAAGAAGGAGCTGGTAGAACGGCTTCAAGAGCTACCTGAGATGTATGACAAGGTAATTACATACTTAGCCCACGTCCAGTGAAGCAACAAATTTTTTTCATCATCACCTTCTTTCTAAAAGGATGAATCGGAGATTCATGTAGCTATGTAAATTAGTTATAGAAAGGACTATGCTTCTTTACAAGATCAAATCATATGTTAAGATTCGTTTTTTTTATCTCCTCGAACGAACTCGTGTAACCGCCTTAGGCAAACGGATTAGTTTTTTAAAGTGGGCACGCCATACAGCGCTTGTAACTGTTGGCCGTTCGGGCCGAAATTTTCGAGCGTCCAGTAATAAGATGATTGGATTTCTTATTCTTATTCGAATGCTATCTTCTTCCAACCGAAATAACTGGAAATCTTTGAAGGAGGCCTTTATATAGCTGTGGACGGTCTACAGCTTAAATAGAGATGATAATGATTATAAAAGTATCCAAATCCGTCTTTCAGATCGGCAAATCCCTGAAACCGCTGCTCCCAGCCATAGAATTATACTCCGCGTTTACCCGCTACGTGCTCGGAGAGCGGGCAACACAAGTGCTGCCATTACTGCAGTACGTTGTTGAACATGGCAACACCACGGTGTATGAGTGGAGCTACGGGGAGCCTCCGTTGAGTGTGGAACCGGATCCGATACACATTGAGCTTGATGATGAAGACCTGGCGGCTGGTGATCAGGTATGTGTAGACTACTTTATGTTATCTAAAGCAATGCCATCACTGTTGTATATGTATAGTGTAAAGAATTGAATTTGTAAGTGTAGTTTGTAATGTAATAAACTGCTACCATTACTGCAATATGCCATAAAACGTTGCATCAACATGGACTATAGTTTACCGTAGCTCTTACATTACCTTACTAAACTGATTTTCAGCAATAGATAAAGTGGTTCAAATATATGACACACGGAAAATTTCTATCAGTATTACAGTTCATAGTCCGAAGATTGCTGTCGCATCTGCAGTGAGCTGCCAATCTTGCAATTCTGTACTATTTCAGATAGACTTCGGGGATAATAACGCGATTGACTTTGGAGACTTGGACGCACCTGCTGAGGGTGCCATCGCCTTCGGCGACGGCGACGCTGAGATAGACTGGGGAAATATCGACAGCGCAGGCCCTGGGGACATAGTAAGTAATTTAGGTGTTTTGTGCTTCTATTTACAAACCACATGGTGGCCTTAGCTACTCCTTGTAATCACTGTCCAGCCGTTTCAGAGTTTTTGAACAATCAGAAAGACGGACAGACAAAAATAGCAACATTCCGCGTCGAGTCTTTCGCTAGTTCTTGCTAGTTCAGCTTTTCATAATCAGTTACAGATAATCAAATTATCTGTAATCTGACTGTCCGAACCGCCACTTAAAAATATATTGCAGTTATACCTTTCAGTAAGCTAGCAATTAAACAAACATGTTTCCTGCTTCTAGATTAACACGCCCCTTTTTACAGGATATTTCAGCGGACATAGCGACGATATCTCTGGAAGAGTCCGGCATCGTGATAGAAGATAGTGGTGTTCTGGGCGGCGTGGCGCGGGGCAAGGACGCTCTGACGCTGTTGGACAACCCTAGCACTAGGAACCAGTTGGTGGACCAACTGTTGGAGGTGAGTTAAATCGCTCTTGATAGTAGATCAGTACTATTTTTCAATCCATTATCATATTATAGTCATTATCCTATGTATTTACTATTTAGTTTAGCTCCTGATATCTTTATAGCGTTTATACATGCCAATTTCCATTGATTGGCAACGGCCAGTTGAGTCGTTTAACTACCAAACCTGACACCATTGATTCATTTATGTCACTCATTCTTAGGTATTTCTGTACCAAGTAAATATAACTTTAAACAATGAACTTGTTAGTGAAACTACGAAGATGTCCACAGCACTAAAAACTATTTTTTTGCTCTACACACAACCACTAAGTGTAAGAATTAATCCAATTTTTTCTTCACAGTTGGAATCCTTCCTCAAGATGCGAGTGTACGAGAGCAACCTCGCCGATAGCCACAGTTTCTCTCTCCTCGCACAACTGCCGGCAGATAGTCCCGCGGCACTGACAGAACTGCTGTCGTCCGTGCAATCTGCTGCCAGTTCTCTTACTGCTCATCATGCCTTGCATTTGCATAATGTCAAACACTCCCCTAGGTAAGTATATATACATCCTATCGTGGTACCAACGCAGCAGAAAGTTCCGCAGCGCTTGAAGAAATGCTGTCGTTCGTGCAATCTCTCACGCCTTGTATATCTTATTACTAGCAGAAAAACTACCATCAAAAGACCTTGAAAAACTGCTGTCATCCATGCAAAGTGTTACAATTTGTCCTACTAATTATCTTTATTAGTTAAACTTTTTTCCTACCACACGTTGCTGAGAAAGAATCGGTCGATAAAGTCGCCCATTGTACTTCTCTCTTCTATTTGTATCTTCTATATGTACACCCAAATAGTAGTAAGTGTAGTATACTTATCAAATTTATTATGTGTCGTTAGAGTCACGTATGATACACTTATATTTATCTTATTTGTTTTTAAGCTATTGCATAGCTTCTATCGCGGGCCTTGAGCGTGGAGACCGAATCCAGAAATTCCGTAACGAAAAAACCTAACACAGGCACAGCGGTGATAATTTTTTAGTTTTTCCATCTATCGATAAATAGTAGAACTTTTAATGACTTTTCAGCAACCAGTCTTTAGTTGGCATTGGTTGTATCGGCGTTACTGCTTATGCGATTATAAATTCGTTTTCTTATCGGCCACCGCGCTCAAAGTGTAACAATTAACATCAAAGAAAAAAAACTGCATAAATAAAATAAATATAAAATTATAATTGCATAAGTTGATAAAAAATGCAAATGCTATGCACATTTTCTAGGTACGTGGATGTACTAACAGCACAGCTAAAGCAGAAGCTAACACTGTGCGACAAATTGTCGCGGCTTGCGAGTCGCGCGGCCGAGCAGCGCGACCTGGCGATCGCGCGAGCGGCCGACCTGCGACCGGCGCTCGCCAGGCTTATAGCTGCTACTAGGGAACTGCAGATTAATGTAAGTGTATCTTTATCTTTATATATATAATTCTTCTGTGAGTGTGTATGTCACTGAACTTCTCTCAAACGACTGGACCGATTTTGATGAAATTTTTTGTGTGTGTTCAAGGGGATCTGGGAATGGTTTAGATTCACAATTTTGTCCGCTGGACAATGTTTTGTTAATTAATTTTCAATTTAGTAGTAGTTGTTGATTTTGGAATGTTTTACATTGGATCCGACAGACGGCGCTACGTCAAATTTTAAATAATATTCGAATAATTGCCGGGAATTTTTTTTTAATAAAAACCCGTGCGAAGCCGGGGCGGGCCACTAGTAATAATATAAATTGGAAAGATAAAAAAAATAGGATATTAATAATATGGGATCTCTAATGGGGATTGGAGGTTTCATACATCATCTCAGAGACTCACCATCCCACATTGGACCAGAGTGTTGTTGGGTTATTGTCTAATCCCTGTTATATTTAAGAAGTTTTTGACGCGTATGTATACTCAGAATTTTAATTCTACGTACCTACATACATAGTGAAATTAGGGCAATCTTTGTACCCCCTAAATTATTATATTAGTATACATCTAGTTTTATGTTTAACATATTCATTGTTTCAGATTGAAAAAGACATTTCGAAGAAGTACAAAGGTCGGCCTGTAAATATAATCGGCGGAGCGAAGTACCTATAAGCCATGTATGTTAATATGTAAATAATTTGTAAACATTGACATTATACATTATTATTTGTATAATTATGTTGTTTTATTATTGTTATGTTATAATTATATTGCTGATGTATTTAAATGATATTCAATTTTGATATTTGTGATTTGACAGATTAAATGCCTACAAACAAAAAGTGTTAAAGAAACAAATCTTTAAGTAATATGGTTTTTGAGATATTTCGGTTTAAAAAGTACAAACATTTTTTGTAGCCCCGATATCTTATTTTTAGCAGTTCACACAACATCTAGCTTGTGTAACGGGAACTAGACATCTGATATACTGAATATCACCATCAATGTCTTATGATAACTTTATATAATAGACAAACATGTATAGATATTTTAATAATACTTATTAAACATCTAGATCAAGGAGAAATAACTTGCAGAACTTACACACACTAGGCCTCTCGGCGGGAATCGAACTCTACCTACTAACTCTTGCGCCGAAAGCGGACCCACGCCACCACACAACTGAGGCAGACATATCGATCGACTGTTATTAAAAACAAAAAAGGATATAGCCTGATCGAGTTTGGGCTCTTTGATTCTTCTAGACGAGTATAATGGATAATTTAATTAGTGACAACAAAATATAAAAGCTTGTTTAATACACTGAATAAAACGGCAAAATAAGAAACAAATACTTAACCCCAATAATACCCCCAATAGGGGTAATAATTCGGATAATAGTAATAGGGGTAATAATAATAAGGGTAATAGTAACCGCCGCCGGCGCCCATGTTGACGTTTATGTTAGTGCAGTCTTTGCCATCCCTTCTGGTGCATCGCAGAGGTCGCCCTGGGGGGCCTGGAGGGCCTCCCATGCTTGGGGGGCCTATACCTGGGGGTCCGTGGAGGCCTTGTCTGCGACCCCCTATAGGGATTCCAACGGTGCCTTTTTGACGAACCCCAGTTTTGGGGAACGCGTTGATAATTAGCAACGTGGTTAAGGTTAAACATAGTCTCACCTGAAACAGTTTTTTTATTCAGATTTTGACTTGGGCGTCTTTCTGGAATAATTAAAATCTCGACTTAGACAGCTCTGGAGACGACACAAGGATTTTTATTTAAAAATCCAGCTTTAAATCCCTTTTCTTACACCTTCAGGGTTAACATTTTTAAACCTCATTTTAAACCTTGCGAAATACACTTACAAAAAGTTTCATAGTCTTGTTAAATTAAAGTTTGAGATCATCGGCGAAGGAAAATAGAATCGCCTTTTTCCGTACGTTTTCTTTTTATATTCCAAGTCGACATCTAATGCATTTCATGCTTAGTTCGTGATAGGACTGTCGATAATTTTCTGACTAGTTTTAATTAATTCACATTTCTCGCTTGAGATATATCATCAATTTCATCATGTAATTTTAAAAGCCTGATAAGAAGTGCATTAATGTAACTTACATTTTAATTACTTTACTCTTGGGTGAAACTCAATAAGTGATGAACTTTTATTATAGTACGATTATCACTACTACTGTGGCCGTGAGTCGTCCACTGCACTGATAGACAATGGCCTTCTTCATGGATTTATCTAGTAATAATAATAATAATTGATTTATTGTGAATAGTTATTTTACCAATTATAACTATAACTAAGAGGATAAAAGTTTTTCACCAATTATAACTATAACTAATAATATATATAATAAGATAAGATAACAATAAAATCTAAATTAAAAATTTAAGAAAAACCCCTGATTCCAATGCTTTCATTTCCTTAAATGTAAAATATCATAATATTATGTAATGTGGACGCGATGCGCTTTCATTTGATACCCCATATATTTGCAGATTTTCTGTTTACCTTCCCCACTCTCACCCCCATAACTTTTAAACGGCTCAACCGATTTTCATGAAACATGTCTAAGAACACCCGACCAAACTCACCTTTCATACAAAAAAAAAACTAAATTGAAATCGCTCCATCCGTTCGGGTGCTATGATGGAACACACAGACAGACAGACAGACACGTCAAACTTATAATACCCCTCTTTTTTGGTTGGAGGTTAAAAATGGCATAAATGTATGAAACATTACTGGTTACTGGGGTTAACAAAATAGATTATTAGGATATTATTAGGATAGGCTGTTATTAGGATATAGTTTATGAATTATGTAAGTTTATTTTTATTTATAAGTTAATTTTATTTGAAAATAGTTTTGAATAGTTTATTTGGTATTTATTTATTTTCCTTTTATATCTTCTTTGTCTATGTCGTTCTATTTCTTTCCTGTCCATCCAAAGGTTGCCTGGAAGAGATCGCTCACAGTGATAAGGCCGCCCTTTGTACTCCAATGTTTTGTCTTGTTATTGTTTGCAGTTTGTATTTTATTTGTGGTGTACAATAAAGAGTTATCTATCTATCTATCTATCTATCTAAAATAGAGTAAAGACACAGATTTAACTCGACTTACAAAAATATTTTACTAGCTTTCCGTCCGCGGCTTGCCCGAGTAATCATAGATTTTTCCTATGTGTTGTACCTTGTGTTCATAACTGAGACTTTAGCTCTGTGCCAAATTTGATCCAATTGGATTAATAGATTTTCTTACTTTTCAGACGAACGGCGTAAAAAAATAACACAGTAGGTATCATTGGTGGCAATATCTAGGTAGGTGGTACCATTTTGAAACGGTTGAAACAAGATGTCAAATGTGTAAGAGTACCTACAGTGTTTGCGATGTTTTCTGTGTTTATTGGTAGAAAATAATTTAACCTGCTGCCATCGACGGTTTTGCACTAAAAACCGCTGACTTCGACAACATTGTCTTCGCGAATCCGGCGTCGCTCCGTGTTCTTTTACGTCTAGCGATGGAATGCTTTTGAGTAGGATGATTCCACTTACTTTATCTGAAAGCTATTAAAACAAGCTATAAATGTTTTTTATTGTGTTTTGATTTTATTTTACACATACCTTTCATTTGACAAAAAGTTGTAAAATTGTTATAGTTTCGAAAATTCATGTTATGAGAAATTTTCAATTATATTCTTTATGGTTTACAAGTTATTTTCTTCAGAATCGGAAAAATATAATTTGTAAACTAACAGATTATGTCGTTGCAACACTAATGACCTGCGGTGCGGTCGCACGACATTCGATGCGAATTAAACACCATTGGTGTCGCTGCGACACAACGCTGCTGCTGCGTGGCGTCGGAAACATCTCGCACCTATAAGTATTCATGATCATCATCACCCTATTAATGTTCCCACTGCTGGGACACAGGGACTTCTCTCTTGACGAGAGAGATTAGGCCTTAATTCACCACGCTGGCCAAGTGCGGGTTGGTGAATGAGACATGCCCTTCACACTCTTTCTAAAGTTTTCAGAACATGCCGGTTTCCTCACGATGTTTGCCTTCACCGTTAAAGCACGTGTTTAAAGCGCATATAAATTTCTCAAGAAGAAAAATCCAGAGGTGCGTGGCGGGGTTTGAACCCACGACCATCGGAATGAAAGTCGAGTGTCCTCCCACTTAGCCAACACGGCTTTTACACACCATTGCCCGTGTTTTTGGATTTTCCTGTGGAAACATAATTATATCTTTTATGAATGGGCTATCTATCACTGAAATAATTTTTCGAATCGGAGACGCGGCTTGTCACTACCCTCCGGGCTGGGACGGCGCGTGAAGCGATATTTTCGTGTTTCGTAATGTCATCTACATTCTAGGTCTTCATGCCCCATCTTAGACCACATCGTCATTTACATCAGGTGAGATTGTGGTCAAATGAAGGCTTATCTAGAATTAAAAAAAAAAGTATAGATACTGTATAGAGAGGTAGAAAAATAATAAAGGCATTGATACTAGAGTGTTTATTGGACTCGCGGGCCACTAAATTAGTAAATAAGGTACATTACTATCACCCACAACATACATTACAGATACTTCTCCACTTGTCCTTTCCATCCCCAATTAGCCCGTCGTATTTAACCCCAGTATCCGTAATAGTATGGGTAATGATACGAGTAATAGGGATAATAGTAATACGGGTAATGAGGCCATGCTGTGCCGCCGTCATTTCCGTTGTCGCTTCCGTTGCCCTTTCCGTTGTCCTTCCCATTGCTCTTTCCATTGCCACTATCTTTGTCCTTTATTTTGTCATCGTCATCACTTTTCTCACCACCTTTATCACCCATGGTATACTTCCAGCAAACTTTATGAGTTTTTATTTTCCAATCAGTATCGTAGTACTGGTAATCGTAGCAGTATTCTTGTCCATCCTTGATGGTGGTGCTGTGGTAATACGGCTAGTAACCTGAGTAGGTGATGCAGTTGGTTTCGACCTTCTCAGCGCTGGAACGTCTAGATTTGCAGTGCGCAGCGTGCGTTACGCTTAGTGCGCAAATCAATGGGATAGTGAAGTACCAATGCTTCATCTGAAAAATCGAAGGATGACACTATAGAGGATATATATTAGCTTTGGTTTCTTATGCCTGTTTTCACCAACGGCTCTTTTAAATTTCTCCTCAAATAGGTCTTAGAACAAAAGAGTGTTAAATTTCTTTCCCCACCAAACCCACTAGTTAACCAGTCGAAATTGATTTCATAGACATCTTGTTGATAGACGTTGGGCAGATAATGCATTCGTTTCTTTGTCTGTGAAATATTTTAATGAGATTTTCTGATGAAAGATTGGTTTTTTACTGACTCAATCGAATATATGATATTGCTAAACTACTCGTAGTTGCCTAGATGACAAAATGGTTTTGTATTACGTTACCAATTTTAACATTTACATTTTCATAAAGAGATTAGGCCTAAAGTAATGCAACAGTGTGTTAAAGTTTAGTTGATCTGATGAAGGAGCTGTAAGGAGGCCATAGGAACTACGTTATTGAGATCTACCCTCACAGAGTTTGGGCCCGTTTCATTCTTCTAGACGAGTATTGCTTTTAGATAATTAAATAAATAAAAACGAATAAAATAATTGTAAAATGTTTTCAAATGTATATAATTTTATTGACTTATCTATTTTAGTACCAGAGCCTAAGGGATATAGCAGAGTATAAGCCAAGTTAAGTTGTTTAATGCCGGTTCTTATTGAACACTTGAATGGATGGACCAGGTAGCTCACTATGGAGATTAGCGGGATCCGAGGCACGGCTTTGTCGGTGGTCGACCGCAGGTAGTTGGGGACCCAAGTAGCGCGCCAGCCACGTGCCAAAGGCTGTCCCGCCACCTCGCGAAAAATCCTGGAATGGCTCCACCGTGCCAATTGGCGATTGGATGGGAGAACCCGGTGGCCATTTCAGGGGGGCTCGGGCGTCCGCAGTCTCCAAGTGAGTTCTCAAATCGTTCGGATCCACTTAGGTGGTCAATTTGGTTATAACAGCGCTGCTTAATACTTTAACAATATCCCATTATTTCACTCAAATACAATGAAACAAGTCAAAAACAAGAAAAAACTAATAAACCGGCAGCACTTTCTCCCATTTAAAGTGCACCTAACCAACATTAGGGGCTTGCACTCTAATCTCGATCCGGTCCACCAACATCTCGAAACCGTAAAGCCGCACCTGTTCTTTCTGACGGAGACTCAGATAAAAGTACCAGCGGATGTGGCGTACCTGAATTACCCAGGCTACTCATTAGAACACAAGTTTAAAGAGCATGCCGGAGTCTGTGTGTACGTCCGTGATGATATCTGCTGTAAGCGTCTCCGTTGTTTCGAGCTAACCGGGTTTTCAACTATATGGACTCTTGTTGACACAGGATCAGTGAAAGTTATTTACGCCAGCGTTTACAGATCACACAGCGGGAATCAGGAGACCACTAAGTTGTTTAACTATCTAATTGAAACTGCAGATAAGGCTCAACAACGGTATCCTACGGCCGAACTTATTTTACTCGGGGACTTCAATGCCCACCACGAAGAGTGGCTGTTCCCGTTCGAGAAAACATGTCATGCTGGAAGAGAGGCACGTAGACTGGCATTGTCGCTCAACCTTACCCAGATGGTTAAGACTGCGACTAGAGTACCAGACATTGCAGACCACACACCCAACTGTCTAGACCTATGGCTGACCTCCAATCCTGACAAACATTCAGTTTCGGTCTCGGCTCCACTGGGAACATCCGATCACTGTTTAGTTAAGTCCGTATCGCTTCACTCTCCTCCTGATTCAAGCCCAAAAGGTACTAGAAGAGTGTGGCGGTACGGGTCAGCAGATTGGGATGAAATGCGACATTTTATGGCTTCATATCCCTGGCGACAAGTCTGTTTTTCTTCAGGTGATATTTCATATGCTGCTGAGGCTGTCGCGGACGTCATTCGGCAGGGAATGGAATATTATATTCCGTTCTCCGATCTTTCGCACGAATACAAGACCCATCCTTGGTATAATGCAGACTGTGCCAAAGCCAAAGCCCGTAAAGATTCCGCCTACCAAGCTTGGGTTCAAGCTCGTGACTCCAAAGCAAGGAATAGAAAGATTCACCAAAAGAAAAAAGCTTTTAACAGAGCCGCAAAATTCTGTAAACGAGTGATTAGGAAAGCCAGATTCAACCATATCAGACGCGTAGGTGACAAACTTGCATCCTACCCACCTGGTAGCAAACAGTTTTGGTCCCTGTCCAAAGCGGTTGAATCCAATTTCTGTCGACCTTCGCTGCCTCCTCTACAGAAAACTGATGGCTCATTGGCTCACTCTGCGTCTGAGAAAGCAGACCTGTTTGCTTCTTTATTTGCCGGCAATTCACGCCTTGATGTCGGTTCTCATCATCCACCATCTATCCCGCACTGCGGCTTGACTATGCCTGAGATCTCAGTCCACACTAAGGAGGTCCGTCGAGCTCTGATAAATCTTGACGTAAATAAGGCTAGCGGACCGGATGGTATACCAGCAAGAGTGCTGAGGCATTGTGCGCCCGAGCTGTCTCCGGTGCTGACACGCCTGTTCCGTCTTTCTCTGCAATCTAAAACTGTTCCAAAGTGTTGGAAAATAGCAAATGTACAGCCCGTACCAAAGAAAGGTAGTAGGTCCGATCCCTGCAACTACCGTCCCATCGCTATAACTTCAATGCTATGCAAGGTAATGGAAAAAGTACTCAATAGGAAGTTACTGAATTACCTTGAAAGAAATGACCTATTGAGTGACCTTCAATTCGGTTTCCGGAAGGGAAGGTCTACTGGTGATCTCCTTATCTATCTGACGCATTTGTGGGGCGAAGCGATTGAGAGGCACGGTGAAGCGCTAGCCGTTTCATTGGATATCTCCAAGGCTTTTGACAGGGTTTGGCACGCAAGTCTTCTCAGCAAACTTCCGGCATATGGCATCCCTGCTGTCTTCTGTTGCTGGATAGCTGACTTTCTGAGTGAACGGACAATCAGAGTAGTTATTGATGGCTCCTCTTCGGCCCCCATGACTATTAACGCCGGTGTTCCTCAGGGGTCTGTTCTTTCTGCTACACTTTTCCTGCTCCATATCAACGACATGCTGAAGCCCGGCATCGTCGGCGATGACAGCACAGTTGTGGAAAGATATTTGTCCAGTGCAGGAGACAGTAGGGATGATACTTGTTCTCTGAGAATAGCTATGGTGGAAAGAGCAAATTCGGCTTTAAACCTCGTTTCCAGATGGGGTGACGATAACCTGGTTTCTTTCAACGCCTCCAAAACGCAGGCATGTCTTTTTTCTGCTAAACGGAGCCAGTTTGACATCTCTCCGACTTTCCGAGGTTCATCTGTACCTATTACTGACAGTCTCAGTCTTCTTGGCATGGAGTTGAATTCAAAACTCAACTTCGGCACTTTCATTGAGACTAAAGCACAAACGGCGGCTAATAAGCTGAGCATTCTCAATAAGGTGAAGCGATACTTTACACCTGTTCAGCTTTTAACTTTATACAAAGCACAAGTTAGGTCCTGCATGGAGTATTGCAGCCACCTTTGGGACAGCTCAGCCAAACACCAACTTGCCGCTCTAGACTCAGTGGAACGCAGAGCCATCAGACTCATAGGCGACGACAAACTTGCATCTAAACTTCATACCTTAGCCCATCGGAGAAAAGTTGCTAGACTGTCGGTCTTTTATAGATTGTACTTCGGAGAGTGTGCCAATGCGCTGCATGACCTGATCCCACCATCTCCGTTCTATCATCGGTCGCTAAGACGTACGGCTGATTTACATGCTCACTTAGTGGACCTACCATCAACGCGCACGAAACGCTTCTCTCTTGAAAATCGCGATAAACTCATTTTTGTAACCTTTGACCTTGAATAAAAAATTTTCCTCACATGGGAATGATGGGGAACTTCTAGGCATTGTTTATAATTATGTTTTAAACAATTTCACTGAAATTCAGCTTGTTGGGACTTTATGTAACTTCGAATGTCTTAATTGACCGGACTATGTAGAGATTCTTTTGATAGTATAAAATTAACTACTTGTACTACTGCGAATCTTTTTAACTACTCAACAGATTTCAATGCAGTTTTAGCAAAAGAGTGATTCAAGGTGAGGCGAAGAAGGCTGCATAAAGCATGTATAATTTAAAAACAGGGGCCAATATCAGGAAAAATAGTGGGTCGCAAGTCGCGGTAGCTGTTGCAATACTAGTCCGCCAATTTGAAAAAAAAATGATATTGTGGCCAATTATGATGTTACGCATCAACAGTGTAAATTTTAACAAACGAAAAGTGTTAGGGAACTAAACCTTTAAAGTTACTGATATATTTTTGCTTAAACACTCTAAAAAAATCGTCTCCTGTCCATTTTAAATAACGTGGTTCTACGGCCAATGATGGAACTCATGTCAATCGACGGAGAAAAAATGTTAAATGTTCAAAAATAAAAATTTCTAAGGAATAAAAGGCATATGAATAAAATACGCGTTGAGATGTTTGAGTCTAAATAATTCACGTTTTTACAAAATAGCGAACAAGAAGGTACCAATGCCAGGCACCAAACTAAAATGTAAGAACCCCTTTTAAGAACATTTAAATAATTACTTATTAGCTTCAACAAAATGTGCCGTCGAAACGAATGATTAAAAAATATAGCATTGTTCTACAATTTACGAATGTAAACGCACAATTTAATGTAGACACTAATTAGGGAGTATTCACACTGTCGTTACATAACACTGGCACAATGAAGGCCCACTTATAAAGGTCAGACCGTGGGACAATCAAACAAACATTTGTTCTCACCTTAGGCTTTATCATGGGACGCATCGTTATACAATTAGGTCTCTCGGGCTGTGGAAACATTTTAACAAATATTGAGCAAATTACTAACTTCAGTATGTTATTTTAGGCATGATGTCTACATAAAATGTAAGTATTCTGTTTAGTCCGCCTGTATAAATATACTGGACGACTATTTTATACTTAATCAATTTAATAAGAAAGTGACGAGAAATAGAGCAACAAAGTTCGGGCTTCTTACGTATACGTTTAGTGCATTTGTATCGACTTGATTTTGTGTTTGCAAGAAAAATAAAAAAAATATGACAACTAGGTTTTTTTTTTATACACGTGCTTTAACGGTAAAGGAAAAAACATCGAGAGGAAACCGGCATTTTCTGAGAACTTTAAAAAAGATTGGAGGACATGCGACATTCACCAACCCGCACTTGGCCAGCGTGGTAAATTAAGGCCTAATCTCTCTCGCCAAGAGAGAAGTCCCTGTGTCCCAGCAGTGGGAACGTTAAAAGGGTGATGATGATGAGGTTTTTTTAGTAATCTTAATGATGGACTTATTTTTATTACTCATCTACTCTTTCCTGACAGCAATCGTCTGGGGTTTTTTTAATTGCTGTAGTATTTAATTAACGTATTGACTATCGCGAGCATGGTTTAGCAAGATGTTTTCTGCTAGTTGACGTGTTAACGATAACGGTGGTTCTATTTTTAAAGTATGGGTACAAAAAGTATTTCTTACTAGCTGTGCCCTGCGGTGCTACCCGCGTTATAATGGATGAAGTACTCTTAACCAACAACATATTTATTTGAATAAAGATTAATATTATTATGTTGATACAACTTAAACAAATTATTTCGACCGAATTAGGTACCATCATAAAAACGGTTTTTGTGAGTTAATCTTAAAAGATAGACATATACTATCGCGGACTGTTTTTTAGATCATTAAAAGAGCTATTATTCTTTAATACATATTTTTTGTGTATCTTGAACCGTTTTCACGGCGCACGCAACGGAAGGCTTCAAAGATGAACAATTTCTCCCGTTTTTTACACATTTACCACTATATCTTTGCTCGTATAGGTCGTAGCGTGATGTTATATAGCCTATAGCCTTCCTCGATAACTCGACTATCCAACACAAAAAGAATTTTTCAATTGGAACCAGTAGTTTCGGAGATTAGCGCGTTCAAACAAACAAACAAACAAACAAACAAACAAACTCTTCAGCTTTATAATATTAGTATAGATTAATACCTCATAATCATAATAGCCGGACGTCCATTGCTTGGTACTAGTTAAACTGGAATGTCGTTCATCATAGATGTTGAGTTGTTCGGAAGCTTCCTGCATCCGCGAACCTGCGGCTTTTACCAAGACTTTTACACTTTCCTAGTCCTTTCAACTTCTTAAGCTTCGTATGTATGATGTGGGCTCCGAAATGATGATAGTTTTTCGTATTCGACCCCATACATAAACTCCCAGTACAGCTCTATCCATAGCTCTCGATGCACAGCCTATACAGAAAGCCAAACACTATCCTTAGAATATGTATGCCTTCATTAATTTATCTAATCAAAATTTCGCTTTGCTTGAAATGATGAGATCATAAAGTCACTGTTTAAACTAAATAACGATGATTTATGATAGCTAAAATGTGACGAACAGAATAACTAAAATTACTCCCTTAAATTTAGTTTTGGTTACTCAAAATAGTATTTAGTACCCCCCATACTTTTTTATAAAAGGGCTTTTAGTAATATTAAACTTTATTTAAGCAACGATAAACTTGACAGGTATGCCGTATGATAAATAAATTAATATAAACATAAACAAAAATATCACAGAATACGGAATAATGTTTTTCATTAAAGTCGTTATTTTTCAAGTTAGGTTATGAATATAGAGCAGTAGTTATTTCCAACGAATGGGACTTCAATTGCTGCTATCACAAAAGTAATTGCCATTAGAAATATTGAATACCAATCGGAACTGGCAATTATTTCACACACTAATTGGTGTATACCGCTTCTGAGGCTTTTACGTTTAAAATGAAGCATGTAGGCAATCAATAATGTTTCTTGAGAAGAGGAATCCAACCTGGTTACTTTTAATTGTGTTTTTTGTAAGTTTTTATCTGAGATAGGTACATATCTGGTTAAAGTTTCGTTTAAGTTTATTATGATCTGAATAATCGAGGAGTAAGGAGTCGTTTTTATGATTGGTAAAATGGGGTTTTATATTTATGTTTTAAAATTAAGAAAGTGTTTTTCAAAATATCGTCAATTGTGATTTTTTATAAGTTTTTATTTGTCGCACATGCTAGCTTAAATTTGTCTGTCATCATTAAAATAAGAATAATAGAAGCAGACCTAAAATTACTACTAAAACTTCCGAAAAAAACATTACTACTTAGAGAGCCATACCTACCTAGTCATTGCATGTACATATCACCCACTGACTTGCTGAAATGATATTGTGTTCGTAATAGATATTGAATATGTTATTTTCAGATTTCAGCTGATTGCTTGAGATACCATAATACAGAGTCTGAGTATGACAATGGTAAATATTATTTTATTTGTAATCTTAACATAATATAGTTAATGAGAGAGTTTTATGTTCAGCGGCAAACGATCTAAAGCTGCTATTATGATGTCGTGTCGACCTTCGATTAGTTATTTTAAAAAGTGACACATTTAATCTTATCAGATTTTTTTTGTAACTTGTAATGAAAAAAAATTTAAACAAGCAAACTATCATGTTTCTTCTATACTTGTTTAATTACTGCTACTAATTCGTTAAAATAATAAATGCATTAAACGATTTTGCGATTAACAAAAAACAGCATGCTTTGAGCAGTAATGTAAATAATATTCTAAATTTGTATAGAAAAAATAACACTAATCTCGTGACTAGTTTTAGTTTCGTAAATAGTTCAATCTAAAAGTGAGGTTTATCACTTTGTAAAAATATAAAACTGTCTAAACCTAACATATCTACTAGTATTAGTGTTTATAGTAGGTACTATACTACACTTACAAAAATCCTTTTCAGCCGGAGTTTATAATACAACACCGGACGCCGAACCAGATGCAGAGGTAAACTGGTACAATTCTCATTAAGATATTTATTATATCTGGTAGCACAAGAACCGCAATTTGTGTCCGCTGTCAGTGTCATCATCATCACCTTATTAACGTTCCCACTGCTGGACACAGGGACTTCTCTCTTGGCAAGAGAGATTTGGCCATAATTCACCACGCTGCCGAAGTGCGGGTTGGTGAATGTCATTATGTGCTTCAAATTCTTTAAAATTCTCAGAACATACATAAGTTAAGGACTAAGAACGTATCAGTGCTCAAAACATAAGTTAAGAATTTGTCCTCACGATGTTAGCCTTCACCGTTAAAGCATGTGTTTTCAAGCGCACATGCATTTTACAAGGAGAAAAATCCAGAAGTGTGTGGCGGGGTTTGAACCCACGACCTTCGGAATGAAAGTCGAGTGTGCTCCCACTTAGCCAACACGACTTTTTTCGGCTGTCAGTGTCAAAACCTACTTTATAACATAAATAAAACGGTGAACGCGGGACTTAGGCCTTAAAAACAAAGAAGTTGATAATTTTTATAATGTTTGAAACAGAAAAGAAATTGGTTAAGTAAAATGAAACTGATAGTAACCGTTATTTATTTCAGTGGCACATGGATTTTGTACCTGTAAGTTATATAGCATTATAATAGATTATTTTAAATCTGACTGCTTCAGAGGCGCGGTGGGCGAGACTCCGATTGCGGCGCAAGAGAGTTCGATTCCCGCCGAGGGTGAAAGTGTTTGTATGTTCTGCTAGCACTTTCACCTAGGTCTGGGTGTTTAATATTATACATATTATTATAACAAATATCTATATATGTACGCCTATTATATAAAGTATATCAGATATCTAGTACCCGTAACACAAACTCAGCGCTTACCACGGGCTATGTAGTAATTTATTATTCTATGCCACGGGGCTAGATGTTGTTGTGTGAATCGTCTGGAAATATTTATTTTTATTTTAATCTCTTCCTAAATACAAGAACATTTTCCATAAGTATTTTGTTAGTTGCAGTTTACTCGCGAGTCCCAGTTGTATAGGACTTTCTTCTTTCTACTCTAATTATGTCGGAAGTGTATTTGACATCATATTTTACTAAAAATAAAGAACAATGGAGGGTATATTGAAAAACTTACCTATGCAAGACGTCAGTGCATTTTAGGGTTCCATATTTTAAAAGGTAAAAACGGAACCGTTACAGGATCACTTTGTTGTCCCGTCGGTTTTTCAAGACCCTTTTTCTCCACTATCAATGAAATGAACATTAAATACTCAGATCTACTGTCCCTTATAGCTGTAAAAAGCAAACATTTTTGTATGAAATATAAAATATGGTGAAAATATGGTGTGTTGGGGTTTGTATTACGATACTTTACCAACATGTTGTATCTTAAATTTTATCGTCATAAAATCACTCAAGTTAGGGTCGCACCCCTCACCCCTCTAAAACACAAAAGTGACCTATTTTAAAGCTGTTGAAATGTGCTAGCCTTTAAAATGGAATTTGATCATAAGTTACTAAAAATAATACACAAAAACCTTTCATTTAGACGAAAAACTTGCTCATACTAAAAAACCCTTACACATAATTTTTTTTCTTGTTTATTTGCTTGCAAGAAGTTGTGCTAACAATATATCCTTTTGAGGTTGATTACCGCTAATCATACCAATAATTAAGATACATGGCATAATAAGAGTAGGTACGTCAAACAAACCTTGTTAAAAAATTTTTTTACTAAGTTGCCCACGGTGTTTAACATATAGTAACTTATAGTAAGTTAGATTTTGAAAACTTGAATGAGAAGTAATGAATAAAATAGTTTTAAACCTCATAAACAAACACGTGTATCAGATTAATCTAGTAATACCACATAATTCGTTAGCGAAATAACCGCTTTTCGCGTAAAATATTTGCTCCCTCATATAATTATTTAAATTCTAAGCAATTATATAATTCTTCTAACTGAACAACTCTCGAAGCAATTTCATTGTATTTGCTATCTGCACTCGAATCTTGCAAATTTTTATCCCTTCGTAAGGAAATCCACTGGGTTTCCGGGTTTGATTCTCGCCAGTGATAAATTTCTCATGCCATGATAGTATCGGAGCTGTAAAGACGCATGGAAGTGTTGTTAAACTATTAAACTGATTGGCTATTCACATGGCTCTCTCTCTGGGAACGTTGAAACTGTTTAAAAATATATCTATAAATTATTATCTGTTTGGTACAACCAAACAGATGTTTTATTTTTTGGATTTAAAGGAATTCTGAAATCTGGTAAATATAGCCTCACTGACCGTCCACAAGAAATTTAGTAAGTAGGTAAGTGAGAGTTTTTATAATAGCACTTATTTAAACCTAAATGTTTTTTTCTTGTTTCAGTAGACATGTTTTATGTTAAAGATCAAAAAAAAATAAAAACATGACTTCACTAGAGCATATTAAGGACTTTATGCCTCCCTAGATTTCGTTAATGGTGCGACTGCATTAGTGGTCTTATTCGCCGTAGACCATTAATACATTTATATTCGATTCATGTCAACGCGATATGTGTGACCGGGTATATCGTTGCAACGCGAAGTATTTGTGCAAAGAAGTTTGGCGTGGGCGTGGTTACAATTATGTTACTTCAGAACTACGTTACTTATGTAGCGCGCAACGCGACACAAATCTTTAATAATAATAATAACTCTTTATTACACACCGATAAGATAAAACAAAAATGGACTTAAAGCTAAATACAAAATGCGTAATGGGCGGCCTTTTTAATCTTTGTCCGCTAATAAAGAGAAGAACATCGCGTATACCCCTCTACGATGACTTTAGCGCGCCAACGCGACACGAATCTTCACCCGCTGCTCCATAATAGATCTAGATCCAAGGACTTTTGTCTTAAAAGTCGTTGGATAGATCCCATAACCATGATCTTGCCTTCTCAGACAGGGTACTTACCAGACAGCGTGTACAGAGAGCTAGCGTGGTACGGGATTCTGCAAATCCAGCCTTTGTACTACAGCTCCAAGTTCAAGGTGGCCGCTCGGTGGATCTGGCAGAACACTCACGGCAGGCCCCATGTCATTATGGAGAATAATCCTCAGGTATGAATAGATTGTTAAGTCTACGTAAATAACCACAGAATTTTCATGGGAGTAAAATGGAGTCATTATTTTTCAAATAAAGGTATTACTCTGCTGGAATAACTTGGTTAAAAAAGTTGTTTTCCTTAAACAGGCGGCAACTGCTGATAAACCATCCAGCGAGACGCTGCTTGAAGAGTCTTTGAGGTGGGCTAGGGAACAGCGCACTGCCATCGAGGTTCTAATGGAAAACATCAGGACGGGAGGCAACGGGGTCACGGTTAGGACCGTTATCAGCCTCAGCACGAAGACTTCCTATATTATACAGAATGGTAAGATTATGTTTGTTACAGGACCTTTTTGGAAAAAGAACGTGCTGTTATTGAATATGAAAAGTATGATAATAAAAGGGAATATTATTGCAAATCAATTGTGAGAATCCGACATGCTATATTTTTATAAGTAGGAAGTCCACTGCTGCTGATCATAGGCCTCCATAATGTTCTGTTGATTTGTTTTTGTTCCTAGGTCCTTATTTTTCCCTGTAAAAATTCTTCAAAAAAACATTTGTACCTACACCAAATATTGATAACTGAGCTGATCAACCGACTGTCGCCAAACAAGACGTATTTTATCAACACCAAAGGAATTTTGCCATAAAAAAAAGTTTTTATTCAATGATGATCCGAGGCTTGCTTTTAACTGTAAACGAGGAATTTGAAAATGGTGCTGATAGTGCTTAAATGCTGAACAATCCGTGTAATTATTTATTTATTTTATTTTAAGTTTTTAGGAAAACTTACAGCTAGCTAGTATGTAATATAAACAATAAAGATACACATATGTGCTCACTGAAGGCCATTTAAAAGTTTTCACATATAAAGAAATAAAAAACAATACAAAGAAAAGTTAATGGACAACAAAACAGTTCGCAAGTAACAGAACACATTAATTAAATACTTTCTATACAAATAAAAACAAACTAAAAATACATATATCTAGTTACTAACGGAATATAAAAAAAAAACTACTAAAAACTACTAAAAAAACTATTATTAAGATTATTCCTAAGTCTAAACACTGGCGTATTAAAAATATCGATGTCAACATCTGCGCTTACCAATGCATTTAAGGAGCTGCACGCACGAATTAAAAACGAGTTTTGCCTGTAATTTGTACGGGCAAACGGGATGTGTAATAAATCCATTCTCCTCAATGCAGCCCTAGACGTGCGAAGACCCAACAACGCCAAAAGCTCAGGGCAGTCAACGGAGCCATTTGCAATGTTTAATAGATAAACCATGTCAGAAATATTTCTACGTTCGTACAACGGTAAAAAATGAAATTTGCGGCATCTTGCAAGATAGTCAGGTAGGAACAGTTTGGCTCTAAATTGAACGTAACGCAGGAATCTTTTTTGTATTCGTTCCAACCGTTCAGAGTATACGTCGTAGCGGGGATTCCACACTTGCGATGCATACTCTAAATGGCTACGAACAAAAGAGCAATACAAAATTTTAAAAGTTTTTACATTACTGAACTCAGAGCACATTCGTAATACAAAACCTAAAGCACGAGATGCCTTTGTGACTATATTATCTATGTGATCATTAAATACAAGTTTCTTATCAAAGTAGACACCAAGATCCTTGATTGTATCAACTCTAGTTAACGCTGCGTTATGTAGGGTGTAGTTAAAAAAGATAATGGACGGTTTACGAGAAAAGGAACAAATAAAACATTTAGTAACATTTAAGTCTAACTTATTAATGATGCAATAATTTTGGAACCTATCCAGGTCCTCCTGTAGCCTAATAGCGTCATTGACATTATTTACACGTGACAGGATTTTCATGTCGTCTGCATATAACAAAATTTTGCAATGAAGAAAACAGGCTGAAATATCATTTACGAAAATATTAAACAACAGGGGACCTAACAAGGATCCTTGGGGAACTCCAGAAGGAATATACATAGGCGAGGAGGAATAACCACCTAGCACTACAGTTTGGCACCTGTTTTGAACGTAAGACTCGAACCACCTATAGAGATTACCCCTAATACCGATTAGTTGTAACTTTTTTAAAAGTATGAGGTGGTCAATACGATCAAAGCATTTGCTATAGTCTGTGTATATAACGTCCACTTGTGATGGTTCAGACATAGAACTAGATAAGTACTCTGCACACAACAAGAGGTTTGATGTTGTTGACCGACCCTTCAAGAACCCATGTTGTTGCGGTGTTAATTCTTGTCTAATCGCTGAATATATTTGAGTATGAACTATCTTCTCGAGTACTTTAGCAAAGAGACACAATTTTGAAATCGGTCTATAATTTTCTATTGCATTTTAGGTCCATTTTTGTGCACAGGAGTGATAAAAGCTGACTTCCAAATGCTAGGCATGACCCCTTCTGTTAAAGAGCGGCGGAACAGGAGACAAAGTGGTTGTGTTAAACTTCTCGCGCATTTAACAATAAAACAAGCGGGAATACTGTCGGGTCCTGGCGATTTTTTAAGGTCCAGAGACTTTAATAATCTAAAAACCTCCTCTTCAATTATTTCCACTGCGCCAATGTCGGATGACGAGGCAAGATATCTAAAAGGATGTATGGCTGCGTTTATATTAGAAGAGTGTGCCTGGTTAAAAGTGGAATGGAAGTACTCCCCGAACAGATTACAAATGCCTTCTCCATTATCTGCAGAATAAGTACCATATTGCATCACCGAGGGATAGGCATTACTTTTTTGCTTACTTTTTACGTAAGACCAAAATGCACGCGGGTTTTTTTTAATAGAAGTTTCAATTTTAATAATGTACTCATCATACAATTTCTTTTCCATTTCACGCGCTCTATTCCGTAACATAACAAAGGAATCGTGATCGTAAATGTTTTTATATATTTTATATTTTTTCCGGAATTTATTTTTTTCCTTCAGAAGCTTTATTAGGGGACTATTATACCATAAAGGGTATTTCCGTTGGGGGGTCACAATCTTAGATATAATAAAAGTATCCCGCAGGCTGTATAGCTTACTATATAGGCAATCTAGGGCTTCCTCTACAGAACCCTCACTAAGAATCGAGCTCCAATTTATGGCGTCTAATTCAGCACAAATTGACTGATAGTCACCATCCCTATAGTGATAGATTGTATAAGGTATAGGTGCTATAGTGTGAAGCTGGACAAAGTCGGCCGAAATGATAATCGGGGGGTGATGAGGATCCATAGCTACCAATGGTGTGTCACATACACTGACAGCAACTTCACTATTAGAGAAAACGAGATCCAAGAGATGGCCATGACTAGCATTTAAAAAGGGGTTATATTGAAGTAGGTTACAGGTATGAACACTATCAAACAGATCCATTTGGTGAGCCCCTTGCAGGTTACTAGGATACAAAGACAGACCATCATCACCACGAGACCACTGTATAGTGGGCATGTTGAAATCGCCCAGTACTATAAACTTATCTAGGGGATTGCTAAGAACTATTTTTGTTAAGTTATGTGAAAAGTTTGTGAGCTGTAACTGCATTGAATTACCTAATTTCTCGTTACAGATATATACTACACAAATGTGCATTTTATATGTCGACCTTGGATTTTTATTTAAAATGGTCAAGGTCACCCATAGATCCTCAGCAGAGGAATACCAGTTACTTATACTCTCTGAAGAAATATCCCTACGAACAGCTACTAAAACACCACCTCCCTTATCCTGACCAGTAGAGTTATAATTCCTATCACGTCTCCATACAATATACCTATCATCAAACAATTCACTGTTGGAGATGCTATTGATTAACCACGTCTCAGTCAAACAAATTAAATCATACGACTTTAAACAAAGATTTCGGTAAAAAGAACTTGTTTTCGTTCGCAAGCCACGAACATTTTGATAGTACAAACTAATCATTTTTAAGCATTGTTATATTAGCATAAGAATAGTAAAAATATAAATTCAGATAAATAATTGAAAAGAACTTGTAAAAATACAGATTATTAAATTTCATTACAATTGACTTACTTTGATCTAAGTTCAACACGATTACTTTCATATTTGCTAATTGAATAAAATCCGAAACAAAGTTATTAAAGTTAAGTAGTATATTTATTTCATTCATTATTTTATAAACAAAGCAAAAATAACAACAACAATTATCGATAAGCAATGTATAAGCCATAAAAAGCACAGTTAATTTAAATAGAAAAAGAATGCAGTTATAATAGGTCAACAATACGTCAGTAAGATAAGATAGTAAGTCATTAGCGAAACAAAAGATACAATAATTGCAAAAGGCTGCCGTACTTACCATAGCGGGTAGCGGTGGGTGCATAGCAGGATGACGCATAGCGGCCGCACCGAGCGAGTGGACAAAAGAATGCAGTGCAGTGATACCCAACCAAGGACCGCAGATGTTTACATCGAAACAAGTGAGCATTAGAAAAGCAAGTAGATAAAAATAAAAATAACATTTTATAATTTTAACAAATCTGCTTCGGTGCGTATGACAACTACAGGTGAATTCGGGTTTTTTCGGACGCAGATCTTGCAAGCCTTCACCCAAGTATAAGCAAACCCCCGCTCCTTTGCTAACAACTTGGTTTTATTTAGTAGAATTTTGTTCTCAAGCGTTAGGTGGTCGTTAATAAATATTCGATGGCTTCCTTTCAAACCAAGATCGACAGGGGTGATAGTGCATTTTTTTGCCATTGCAACAAAATCATCTTTAAGGTATCTACTGTGAACGGCAACAATTATTGATTTATTGACTTTATCATTCCGCGTAGGTACTCTAGCTATATAGTTGATCTGTTGCTTGGGTATTTGACAGTTAATATGAGACCCAACTTTCTCGAATATGTCAAACAAGTTCTCCGAGTTCACAGCTGGTACACCTTTAATCTCAATATTGCTCAATCTTGCCCTCTGCTCTCCCTCCTTAAGGTGTTCCTCCATTTTGTTCAGGCGCTGCTTCAGAAACTCAACATCATTCTTAGTATCGTGGAGAGCTTGCAAGTCTTTCTCCATAAGCATTAATTTGTCTGACAGCGCACCAATTCTGGTATCAACAAAATCTACCGATTTCTTCAATTCCGTTAACTCCGGTACAATAGACTTGAGTGATGCAAGTTCAGTCTTTATAATGTTAACACTCTCACTAAGACCAGGAAGAATGGCAACTTGGACGGAGAGCCGCTTCAGCTCCACAAGTACTGCATCCATATCAGCCGGAACTGGCGACTTGGGCGGCGCGACAGGAGCAGGGCTGCGGGAATTTTTGCAGGAAATACATCTCCAGTTGGATTTTCGATCACCCAAACGTCGGTATCCAGCTTCAGTTATACCCGCACATACGAAGTGCAGATGAACAAAACACGCAGAGCACTGCGGACCATCTCTGACTTCCTCCTGACAGCTGTGACAATTAACCATTGTATAGTTAAGATTCCGCGACCCAAGATCCCAATCAGTTGACAACCACTGTTACAAGCGACTAGCGTAATAACCGGTAGTGTAAGCGTGCGCACGGTCCGTTGTCCACGGACTGACTGAATAATAAGTGACAAGTAATAAGTGTAGTTGTGTTTTATTATGCGCTCTGGAACTGAGTACCTTTATAATGAGTTTCACCTCAAGGTAATTCTGCGCGAGTATCCTGGCGTAGAGTGGGGTTGTGTTTATTCTGAATGAATATAAATATGTTTGTCAATGTAGCCTAGGCCTTTGAACCTCAGTTTACTCACTGGTTCAGCACAAAAACCACAGTAACTCAAGTTGTAGTAACTTCATCTTTTAGGCAAGACATTCAGATGCGAAGAAGGTTCCGAACCAGATATTGATGCTTTTCGTCAGCAAGCGAACATGCACGAGCGAAAATGCACCAACGAAAAGGAGCCGCAATATATCCCAGTAGATGTTTGTATGGAAGCCGAGTTCACTCCGATAGAATACTCCTACGCAGACGCAGCATGGGCCTTCTGTATGGGTGATGGGGATAGGGAGAATGCTTACTCTGATGATGGAGAGCTAGATTGTGGGCGTAAGAGAAAGGTGAGATAGATTTGTTTATTTGATTTTGTTTTTCAATTTTGTCTCAAAAACGTAAAACGGTCGTCCTGAAAGAGTAAAATCATCGCTATCGATAAATAACAATTATTTCCTGTATTTTTCGCTGTTATATCTACTTAACAAAAAAGCGTATGGTCTAAAGTTGCCTAAGGCTATTGACAACGAACTTTCTTGCTACGGCACCAATCTATGTAGGAATGACATGCTATGTTTCTTGCGCCGTAGCAAGCAAATCCGCTCCGTTAAATATTTAAACCGGATATTAGTCCAATTAAAAATACTGTTGTTAGAAAGGGAACTAACTTTATGTAGCATTTATTTTGTCTGTCCGTAGACAGTTTGTTTTATTGTAACATATCATAAGTTATCTAATAGCCTACGCATATAGTTTTAAGGCCTTGTTATTATTAACTTTCATCGTACTACACAATTCTCAAATTTTATTTACGACTTAATACAAACAGGTGTTATTCAATAATTTTCTGGACGAATGTGCAATCGACAACAACGTGGTGATTGCCTTCGAGTACTACGGAGATGAGCCTCGGAAAGATCTCATCCATAACGCCACCATATGCACCACGTGGGATCCTTGCAGCTTCTCCTATCTCTACAGGATTGAGGTTAGTTCGGTAGATAGATATTTAGTTTAAAGTCATAATTTCGGCCAAACAAGAATGTTATACCATAACCCTCCACAATGGTGGTGCAATGAGAATTTAGATATGTCAGAGCTTCGTTCGTTGTTCGGCAGGGTATTCCCTGCCACTGGGTATTCCACGGTCCAATGAGGATGGGCTTGGGTCTCTAAGACCCGTATTTATAAACCATACTCAACCCTTAGTTCGATCTTGTGCAGTAAGTTATCAAATGCGCACTCAAGATCGAGCGTTAAGAGCGAGGTGGTGTTTCACACCCCTTATCCTCGAAGGTCTCTGCTTGCTAACATTTTCAGTCTTTTAGCTTTTAATTTTGACTTCGCTGCGAAAGTAAAATTGGCGGTCACTTAATGTAAATCTCACAGGAATAGTAGTACGTTTTTTCGGGATAGAAGGTAAAAGGACACCTTTTCCGAACTTTTTACTAAATATTAATGCTATTCAAGAAGATTGGTTGAGTAGATTTATCGTAATGATGTGGCAACAAGCTAAAACACACAGATACTTTGAAATCTCTCTAAATAAAAATGAATTGTTGTTCGTTAGTCTGATTAAAACTCGAGAACGGCTGAACGGATTTATCTTATCTTAGTCTTGAAATGTTCGTGGAGGTCTAGGGAAGGTTTAAAAGTCGAGAATAAATCGAATAATTGCCGGGATATTAATTTTGAATCATAACCCGTGCGAAGCCGGGGCGGGCCACTAGTTCAACATATAAATTACTTGGGATTTCTTTCAATAACTGAACATTTTCCATTAGACGTTTCAACATAAATAGTCATGTACTGACCCGAGCAGCAGCCTCGCGAGGCAAAAAAGGTTTGCTCGGAGCGTGTGTCCGGCTGCTCGGTCAGACTGTACGCAGATATTTATAAATTTACCTGTTTAACAAAGTTTACCTTATTGGTAGGAGGACATGAAACCGCCAGCACTGCCGAAAGCTACGACCGACCCGTGCGACACCACGGTCTGTCCGGAGTGCATTGAAGGGTACTCCGAGGAGACTCCACTTATGCTAGAAGACGCTGAGGAAGCTGCCGCTCGCTCAGGGAGAAGAGAAGGTAAGGTAACTATAAGGTACTCAATAGACAACAAACACTAGACACTACGATCTGTCTGGAGTGCATCGAGGAGTACTCCGAGCTACAACTCGCTGCGGATGCCGCCACTCACTGAGGAGAACAGGAAGATAATGTGACTTTGAGTATATAGCGATAAATCCGTGAAAGTTGTCCACTACTGTCAAGCGTCGGGTCGATGTATAATAACTATATTTCTGCTAATACCCATATACCTCTATATACGTTTAGGATACTTCGTCTTTAATTTCGAAGAAAATGTACAATTTCATGACACGATGGTGGCAGCATCTGGCTATCATTATCGCCATTTAGAGTACTCTCTACTTGCTCTTTGTTTTCTTATTAATTTATGTTCTAGACTCTAGAGTGTAGATTTAGACCAATATATTCTAGCTGTCTCTTCAGCCGTATAATGTCCAATTTTGGACTTGAGCCTCCCACGCTCATATAATAAGGAGTTGCCTTAATTGCCATGCTTGGCAGGCGGGTTGGCGATTCCAGGATTTGATGTTATCCTTCCGGCCGGGTTCTTAGATGACCGCGGGAGAAGATGGGAGGCAGGTGCCCGCATCCAATATATTTATCATTAAGTTTCGTATGCTTGTGTACATGATTACTTCATAAAACCTTTCAGCGCTTAAATGGGTGTGGACAAACTCAGAGGACTTCGGGAGATACAAACATCAGGCGTTAAAGGCGTCTAATAACAACGTGTATGTGATGAGGGCGAAGCACAATAATATGACGATACCTGGCAAGCTTATTAAGGGCAAGGATGCTTATATCTCGTTCCAAGGGAAGGAGGTTCCGATTATAGGGGCTTTTGAGGTATGTAACCTTTTTAGACATTTATAGTTTGCTATTTCCTTTTTCAAATTTAGATTGCAATAGATTCACAAGTCAGAATAAAAACTTAAAAACATTCGTGTTACTACGAGTACGTTATAACTTAAAAACAACAACAATGGAAATTAAGGCAAATTTAAGTCACAGCCACATATTACTTAATAATGCATAAATTTTGCAATTGGAGATAATCATAGATTGAAAGTAATTCGTTACTATGAATTCCGACCTAAGATTTAAAAGAAATTATTTAAATAAAATTTTAGAGTTATAAAATGAAATTTTATGGGAATTTCAACAACGTTAACCGGTTTAAATTTAGGTAGAAACAAAAAAATAATATTAAAAAAAAAAATTTAATAAGATTTTGTAGTTTGGTAGTCATTTACAAGACATGGGATTGAAAGTTGGGATGAACAAAGAAATGTTTCAAAATTTCCTAAGTAATTTTTTATAGAATGGCAGGTTATTATTACCAGAACACTCATAGATAACTTTCATAGCACTGAGATTTGCTTGTAAGTTTAAGTGTAGTCCAGAAATGTGCGTATGATGAATATACAGGTGTCTATTTATGCGACTAAGGTCGTAGGTACAGTCAACATTATACAAAGTATTTTATTTATTTATATTATTATTAAAAGTTTAGGCAAAAATAATATGCCTTAAGTAAGTTAGGTTAATATTTATGCCAATTTCACGATGTTTTCCTCCACCGTTAAAGAACGTGTTTTCTAATAGAAAAAAACAAGAGGTGCTCGGCGAGGGCTTGAACCCACGACCTTCTGAAAGTCGAGTGGGCTCATACTTAGCCAACACGGCTTATTATCATTTAATTTTGACGAAATTAAAACTGAATTTCGAACTGACAGTTTAACTTGTTACATTTGACTTGAAACGTTATTTTTATCACCTACTTTTGCAGTTAACTGTACCTACCAAAGATAACTCTATACCAATTCTAATATCTAATTGCCCACCTGCCAATCCAATGTCAAACTAACAAGCCAATATCGATTCTATCCTCTTACGAATTAAGTTCAACTTGCAGGTAGCGATCCCGACGGACCCCAACATTATTGCTTGGGTGTCCGCGAGTACTGACACCTATGACAATGCGATCCCAGCGGGGGTGGGGGAACACGGCTACACCACATACATCTGCAGGTCTAAAATAGACGGCTCTCTTATCCCTGGAAGTGTAAGTTTTCAACACTTTAGCATATTAATAGTCATAAGTGCTCCTAGACTCGACGCGTCAGGAAGTTCCTCTCTCTAGTCACCGGTCGTTTGTGCCTGATTCTTCGTTTTGATATATTTATTTACAGTAGGTAGTTTTATATGATTTCTTTGTGTAATCTATAGTAAAAAAAAACACATATTTAAAAGAAATAAATAGAATATTAATAGCATTATCATAATAAGCTCCAATCTCATCAGGCTTAGAATAATAAGGTAATAAGGTTAATAAATATCATGATTTGGCCCGCGAGATTGTCACCATGTGGGACGTGGAGTCGGCGATTATCGTCCCGATGGTCGTGTCCGTTAACAGCCTAATAGCGAAGAGTCACGACCAACATCTTCAGAGGCTCTCGCTGGGAAGCTGGATCAAGGGTCAGATTCAGAAGGCAGTAGGTATTCTTGGACTCGGCGCGTATTGTCAGAAAGTTCCTCTCTCCAGTCACCGGTCGTTTGAGCTAATCTTCGCGGCCGGTGATTCTCCGTTTTGATACCTATTATACCTTTGTATATTTTACAGTTGATGTTTTATGATTTCTTAGTGTAATGTATAGTAATAAAAATATTGTGACGTGTTTAAATTAAATAAAGATAATAGTAATTTATTAATGAAACGAAAATACGTCACAACTGGTTTTATGGTGGTTACCAGTGGATCTAGAATATAATACAATCTAATCCGACGTTTTTGTTACATTCAAGAGAAAGCGTCGGCGGAAGAGCCTCTCCTGTCTAAACGCTTACATAGTAATATCCGTTATAAATACAATTTAAATTTAATTCATTTATTTATTTATGTAAATAAAATTTATTTTTAAGTAAAGTATATTATATTATTTATTTAGTAGGTTTGTATGTTGTATGTTATATTTAGCTTGTATTTTTTACTAATAAGTACAAATTGATAAATCATATTTTTTCCTTTACAGTTTTATAAAGAGTACAAAGCCTGCTACAACTCGCATTTCGCGGACTATCAGAATAAGGAATTTGAAATTTTAGTTAAGATTGAATAGAATTGGGGAAACTTTATTTATAAAAATGGTAATTTTAAATAAAATAAAATTCATTTTTATTTAAACCTTTATCCACCTGACCAATTATATAATGTACCTTGTGTACATTTGCAACCCTCTTCAAGAAAATTATTAGATTTTTTTTAACCGAATTCAATTAAGGAGGATTTACTCAATTCGACTGAATCTCTTTAGTATTTAATTCTAATGATGGGATTCCAGTGAAATGGGGAGCAACCCTGGAATCTATTAGATGTTGAAGTATAAAAGAATTAGAATGGATGAGAGGCCTAAGCCACGTGGGCTTCCAGAACAGAAATCACAAAATAAAAAAATATATCCGGACAAAAACATCCAGCCTCTTGACAAAAACATCTAGTCCACTACCTCTTGCGCCGCAAGCGTACGTTCGCCCACCGCGCCACTGAGGCCGTGCAATTATAACAATGAGGAACAATCAGAAATGAGGAAGGTCTTTGCCCTTAAAGGCTTACTGGCTCTTAAAACCGTGAAGTGCGCGTACATTACAATGGTTAGATTCAGATAGCGCGGCTTCACTCGTGCGTGAACGGTAAATGCTCCAAAACGTAGTAATACAGTATGCCAGTAGACGCTGCTTATTTGCAGACCGTTTTATTTTGGATCTGGTTGCGTTTATGCTGTTCGTTGACTAATTTCGTAATTTGACTAGATTTGTGATATTTTCTTGATGACATTATTTCTACAGACCATTGCGATGTTCACGAGACGACACGTAAGGCTTTCAAATTCCACTCACGTGTGGATAAGTGTTTTTAGTAACAGGCGTATTGGATAAATCTGTTAAGTCTAGCATAATAAACGATATTATATATAACGGCATATAATTTTAATGTAGGTAGCACTTTTCTATGTAATCATAAATATAATTATCTAAAATATTTTTGGTTTACAGGAACATTAGGTGCCTAACTTACCTTCCTATAAAAATATGTATGTATTAAAAGCAAGTATAAGAGTTAAGAAGTATTAAAAGCATACATAATAATAATGCTACTCTATAATTATGCTATTTATGTTAAGATAACAAACCCATTACTCCCAGTGTCATCAAAATAAAAACGATTACTTTATATGGTATTCAACATACATTTATAAACCTACCTTATGAAATAAAGACGCACCTAGTTGGTACATACGCTGCGCTGTCTTAGATCATTCTAGTTGGTACGTTATTTGAACATGGTCCACGATTTCTATACCGCAGCTAAAATTTCTTCAGTTATGTCATTTTGGAAAGTGATATTCACTGTTATGGAAATAATTGCAATAGTGTTGATGGTTACTGTAATTAATGATAATGGCATTTTTAACAATTATGTCATGCGGGTAAGGTAAAAGTAAGTACCTTCTTGGTAATTTTACTGCCAAATTAATAAGATTCTTGAATTACCAAAGTCTTTAGGGTTCATTCAGAAAGGGTAAAAACGGAAGCCAAACTCGTTTACACCGCGACCTCTGTGGGATGACGTATGACTAGACCTCACAGTAACTGCATTTATGCGTTTTCACCAAGAGTCGAGAAATTTGTCATTTTTTAAATTATATTTTAATGTTTAATTTCAATGATTTTTTCGTGTTTCGTAATGTGGTCCGGAGAAGCCATCTTCTAGGCCTTTATGCTCCATCTTAGACCACATCTTCACTTTACATCAGGTGAGATTGTGGTCAAATGAAGGCTTATTAAAAAAAAATGTTTTTATTATTAAAAAAAATATGTTTTTATTTAATTGTATTGTATTTATTTATTCACTATGACACATAGTACATGTACAATATCTTATATTACAGCTAAAGATTATGGTAAAACAGACGTGAAAGACGTAGTCAGTAGTAATCAGTAGTCAAAATTATTATTTTTGCAAAACAATTGTTATTAACTTATTATACATTTTATCTAGCAACTATAAGACCTTACTAATTATTAACTGATTTTTGTAACCACTGATATCGTTATTTTTATAATGTTATTATTTAATAATGTGTGATAAGTACCTGTTGTTATCAATAAATGAACTATGAAACTAACTACATGGTATATTGTTAATGTACTACTTGATGGCGGTGAAAATTGCGCGTCTGTACCTAAATGATTGATTGTAATAATGTTCTTCCTTGAAAATCTGTTATTTCTAGAAATTGAATTATATGGAATTAAATGGGAAAATGTGAATGAAAAAAAATGATAAAAGTTATGCAAGAATTAGCGATTTCGTTACCTGCCGAGGGTAATTTATTATTCTATGGCCGAGGGGACAGCGTTAGTAAGTTCTCTAAGCAGTTTTTTAACCTACAAATAGATTTAAAATCTATTCTCCCGTGAAATATCGGAATATTGTTAACTGGGGTAAATTTTATATCTATCTTTAGTCGAAATAAGTTTGTTTGTGCTCCATTATGAAATAATGAATGGTACGTAACCAAAGCTGTTGCCTGTCGACCCACACTTCGCGGTTTTATCTTTTTATTTAACTTGTGACTGTCGTAACGCCAGTGTCATTCTTGAAATGTATTATTACGAGAAATATAACTGTTTGGCCGGTAAAATTGCAGATGTTTGACGATGTACAACTACCTACTAAAAGTTTACAATAATGTCATACAGAAATCTGTAGTCATTATCAATAGTACCTAACTACTTGATGAGAATGTTTAACCCACGACAAAAAAAGGGGTGTTTTATGTTTGCCGTGTCTATCTGTCTGTCTGTCTGGGACATCATAGCCCCCAAATGGATGAAGCGATTTTAATTTTTTTTTGTATGAAAGGCTAGTTATGGACTTGTGTTTTTAGACATGTTTGTTGAAAATCGGTTGAACTGTTTAAAGTTTATGAGGGTAAAAGTGGGGAAGGAAAACCGAAAATTTGCAAATATACTCGAGTGGGGTCTCAAAAGAAAGCGTATCACGTGCACATTACAAAATGGCATGACTTTTTACTTTAAAGGGAACAAGGTTCTGGAATCGGGGTATGTTTTAATTGTCAATTTAGATTCTTTTATTTTCTCATCAATTAGGTACATATTTTCTTTTAAGCCCGTGATCTTTAGACAGGCTACCGTTCGGACGTGTCTTTTCTTTGCTATGTCCTGCCCGTGACCGGTGACCTTACCACGGGACCACCGATTTGAAAAATTATTTAAGAGTTATATATCCAACTTATAGAGAAAGGGTATTGACTTCTTTTTATCGCGGGAAATAATAAATTACCGTGGGAACTTTCACCCCTAAAAAAATCCTTCTATATTGAACTTTGTGGAGACGGTACCTAGGTACCTATACTGTTTGGTATGGAGCAGTTTAGAGTCCTGCAGCAGTTCGAAGGTTTTTTCTGTTTACGTCCTCTGAATCCTTACACGTGGCCTCCGGGTGGTGCTAAGAACAGTCTCTGGTGGTAGGTTTCGGCCGCGGCTTGTCACCACCATCCGGGCTGGGCCTGTGCGTGAAACGATTTTTTCGTGTTTCGTAATGTGGTCCGGAGAAGCCATCTACCTTCTAGGTCTTCATGCCCCATCTTGGACCACATCGTCACTTTACATCAGGTGAGATTGTGGTCAAATGAAGGCTTATCTGAAATAAAAAAAGTCCGGGGGAAAAGATAAAAGCTATATATACTGCAAGAAAACTGAATCTTATCAAACAACACAAGTAAGGGTAAATAAGTACATCTAGTTCAAATAAAAATCAATCCGTTTTGAACTTTAAATTATTTTATTTTATCTATACTTAGAAATAAATTAAAGATGGTAAATTATGTTTTAATATATTCAGAAAAATCCACAATATTTTAAGGTTCATCGTTTTAAAACTTCTATTAAGTTTTATTAAAATTTTAAATAAAGTTAACTTTAATTACAATGCTTGTAGGCCAAATCGCTGTTGGTGCAATAATAAAGGTAAGTAAGTGCCTAAGTAGGTAAGTCGTTTTATAGGCAAGTACACAGTTGATTACGCCGGTTTCATCAAATTTTTTCCCCAAAGATCAGGCTTACGCGCCATAAATTAACAAGAATTCTACAAAATGAGCTTTTTGTTGGTAACAAGAAATATAGAACGGGGCTTTGGGGTGAACAGTCAAAAAGTTTACCCATTTTATAGAATAGTAAATAGAGTTCATGTACCCTGAATTTAGAGCAAGCATAACCTTGCATAGTTCAAGAGCTTATTTAATCATAATCAGTGACGCAAACAAGCTGAAATTATGAAAAAATCTTACCAAAAATTACCAAAAAAGGTAAATCGCAGTAATTTTTTTGGGATTTTTTATTGTCTTATGGACCTTTTTAGTGAGATTTTTTGTTACGTAACTTTAAATCGACAGATCCTAAACGGTCTTCTTCTTCTAGTGTCGGGTCGATGAATGTTGATAGAAAACTATCATGATTTTGGAATACCTATTCAACGATACCCCACATGACATTTTGTTGACTTATTTTTTTTTATTTTTACAAAATGGCGTCCAGTAGTTTGCCATGTTGAATTTTCTTTGTATTTAGTGACACTTGCCGTACTTAGAGGAACCTGAGGAGGTTGAAAATTGTTTCTAGCCTGTTTCTGATCTGTTTCATTTTCAACCAATCGCGTAGCGGTCGCTGTCGATTTCCTGTTGCTGTCGCTACTGCAAATTTTTACGTAATAGACCTACCGATTCGAGAATCATACAAATCGGCCCAGGCGTTTGGTCTGTCTTGTGGGACAAAAGTACATACATACATAAACTGTTTAACACATTACCTACCACTACTTTGCGTGGCGCAGTCGGGTAAAAAGGAGACACAAATTAAATTTGTCTGTGAATGAGCCTCGTTTTGATATTTAAATTGTGAATATAATTCCGAAATAACATTCTCTGAATTGAATTGTAAAATAACTATTTGAACATAAGTATATTTTGCAATAGTCTGATTGGAGAGGATCGGCACAATGCCCGGCCACGCGGACAGGAGTATCTTCGGACGCACATCGCGAATTGTCTGAAAAATAAATAAATATTTCATAAAACGATCAGTAGGTAGGTACAATCAACAGCAAAAGAAATCGATGGAATAGAGTCCCAATAAATTTATCGAATAAATTAAGTCATAAGGTACTGAGTATTGTAGTTTAGATGTAATGGAACAAATAACGTCTCTTTTCTGTAAGCACTTTCAACTTGGTCTGCGTGTTTAATATGTATAAAAGAAGATATCTATCTATGTATGCCTATTATATTAAGTATGTCTAGTACCCGTAACACAAGTTTAGAGCTTACCACGAGGCTAGATGTTGTTGTGTGGATTGTGCGGAAATATTTATTTATTCATTTATGTATTAATGATTACATTTATTGTGAACCTCGGTATTATTATGATTATTTACTTTTAAATAATTATAACTTAAGAACTGACAATTTGATATAACTTGTTACATCTGGCACGGCACGCTAGAAGATGTTTTGAAATGTTGATTACGATCACCTACTTTAGCTGTTGACTGTACCATGAAGAAAAAGTGACAGAATATATTTAATTTCAACCTGAAATGCAAAAGTGATAGACGTTTGTGTATTCTATTTATAACTAGCGACCCGCCCCGGCTTCGCACGGGTGCAATGCTGATACAAAATAAATCTACACTTATAATATTATAGAGAGGAAAGATTTGTACCTATTTTTGTATGTTTGTAATGAATAGGCTCAAAAAGTACTGGGCCGATTTAAAAAATTATTTCTCTAATAGAATGCTACATTCTTCCAATTTGGCATAGGCTACATTTCATTTGGAAAAAAATTAGGGACCCTTGGTAAAATTTGAACAATGTAACCGAAGGTGTAGAAAAATGAGTCTTAAAATGTTTTTCGTCGAATGCGCTGCCGAAACTATTAGCGATAGAACAAAATAATGTACAACAATATTGAAGAACATCATAATGTCTACAAAAACTCCGCGTTATGTCACTACAACAACTTTTTTTATTTTAAACATTAATGAAAATGCTAACCAAATTCAAACCATGCTATTTATGTGTTTATATTAATCTTATATATAAAAATGAATCGCCAAATGTGTTGCTAAGCGCATAACTCAACAACGCCTGGACCAATTTGGCCAATTTTTTTAAATGTTTGTTGGAGTTCTAGGAAGGTTTTTACGGCGAAAAAAACAAATTATTGCCGGGAAAATAATTATATATAAGCCGGGGCGTGCCGCAAGTCTGTAATATCTTCGAAAATATTCACTTAAATCATACGGTGTAAAGGGCCATATAGATCTATATTAAATGAACAATGTATTCAAGGTATTTAATTGGTTAAGGATTAATGCTGTATTGGTTAAAATCGCTTCGAAAATTAGCCATTATTTGTAGTAAAAAGTAAATTTATTTATTTATTTATTATTTTGGCACCGCCAACTGCAAATATAACAAAAAAAAATTAGCAGTCATATTTTAATACATAAATAATATGGAATATGTGCCTATAATAGGCGAGCACAACACTGAAATGACAAAAAAAAGTTATAAATGGGTTATCCTTAAGAGATAGGCATATACCATCACGGACTTTTCTGTAGACCTTTTCAATGTGTACAATACTTAGTACATTATTTTGATAAAACTCGTAGGGTTCAGCCTGCGTTTGCAATGTAAGCGGAAAAAATGAAATTATTTACGACATCACATTAGAAACCTCAAAAATAACAATACTTCTCCACTATTTAATGGATGTTATTATACTTATAAACCATCCTCCTGAATCACTCTATCTATTAAAAAAAACCGCATTAAAATCCGTTTAAGCCCCCTGTGTCCCACTGCTGGGCAAAGGCCTCCACCCATTTTTTCCACAACTCCCGATCTCCGGCCACTTCTCGCCAGTCATGTAGAAAACTGATAAGTACCTGATAATTATAAATATAAGTCGTTTTGTTCACCTGAGTGAATAAAGTCTACCTACTAAATTAGTGGTACTTATTTCACCCGGAAACACTTATGTGAATACAGACTACTTAAATAGTGGACTTGATGCACCCGGAAACAACAGGTTTGAATAATAAGTCAACAAAAAGTATACATGATGCAACTGGGTGAATATAATTCCCCAATATTCATATTGATTAAGATCTTGTTGTTTATCATTTGGCAAGAGAGTTTATAGTGACATGACATGTGTCCTCTTGTACAGAATCTGTGTCAATATTTCGACATAATTCGGTGCAATTTTGGCACGGATGCGAAATTTTAAAAGTGAGTGCGATGTTTATCAACATAATGAGGTTGTGTTGACCTTTTAATATTAAGCTGCTGTTTGTTTTACACATCCTTATTATTATTTTATAGTTGTTGTGACAGGACGAGTTTTTGGGAAAATCATAAACACGATAGAGAATGCGATCTACTAAGAAGGCGACTCAATGGTTTATGATTTCAAATTGTAGGACTAAAACTAGAAATTGATGAATACCTACGAAAAAACTCAATGAGAATGTGGAATTACACATAATATCGCACATCTTCTGGTAATTAATAATTATTGTTTATAAAATAAGTTGGAAATAATTATTATGATGAGTGTTGCTATTGTAAGTTTTCGACACACAGCGAACGATTACACCGCCGTAACTGTTCCAGTAATCTATTAAACGCTTTTATATAATGGATTTCCTTGCCGGCCTACCATTGGTTCTGCCTTCCATTAAAACAATGAAAGTTCTGTAACATCGAAGGAAATCTATTACACAAAATGAAACTATAACTACATGAAAGATTTAGAATATTTTATCTATGAATGAGAATGAGAATGTTTGTGACGTAATATCTGTGTGGGGGTAATATCTGAATTAACTGAACCTATTTGAATGAAATTTGGTGCACAGATTCTCTTATGCTTAAATTCTGTGCTCACATTTCATTAGAATATGTATCATCCTTAGAGTATCTTATGGTATCATAGTATGTATTGATTATTTTAAAGTGTTTGTTATATATTCTGTTAGTGTAGCCTATTTTAATAAATAAAAAGCTTGAGTAGTGGCATTATGCTACTAATTACCGCTACATTTAAAAAAGCGAAATCCTTTTTAACGCTGGTAACACCGTGGGGCACTGCTAGGCACTGGTAAACCCTCAAAGACCTTTACACAAATTGGTTAAATAATAACCTATTTGTAATTTCCACACTGCAATGTCTCACGCTGTGTGTGCGTGTACCAGGGTTTCATAAATTCAAGGATCTGAATGATACTGTCATTTCTATACCTAAACTAGCTGACCCCAGCAAACGTTGTTTTGCAAAATGAAAAATAGATAGTAGCCGACTCTCACACCTACTACATACGCATATAAAATTTAGTAAGAATCGGTAAAGCCGTTTCCGTGAGTACGGTAACTAACATTATTGTGACATGGAAATTTTATAAATTAGATTATAAAACCCAAGAGTTTGTTTCTTTGATTAAGATATAAATTGTTAATTTGAGTAGTAAAATTTACAAACGACTTTTACAAATAGCATCCATTATTAGAACAAGAAATTAATAGTTTTTTTTCAACACGCGAATCTCACACTACCTACTAAAATTGTTTCAGTGTATAGTCCAAATGGGCTATCTGAGATATAAATATCGCCCCTAATAAATATACTGGGCCCGATAAATATCGGGGAAGATAAATTTAGCGGGAAATACGTTGTTCCCGCAGGATATGCCATAAAACGCGGGCAATGCCGTGGCGTGAAGATCTAGTAAAGTAATATAATATCCGTATATATGCATATATATAATTTGTAAATAAGTCACTATAGGAGAAGCCACTGGCTCCTGAAATAACTTTAACTAATTCAGGAGCCTATTGGGACTTTAGCTTGATATTAAATAATATAAATAAATATTTCGGTACTAATCACAGAGCATCCCCTAACCCCAAACCATAGCCCAAACTAAGCAGAGCTTGCACTGACTGATATTCTACCTCTACATGGATACATTTTTATTATTTTGTTAAATAAATATAATACACAGAAAACAGCCAGACCCGAAAAAATAAATTGTAGATCGTACAAAATCTGGTCCCTCGACGGGAATCGAAATCGAGCCACTGAGGTCGTCAATATTGTACCTCATTTTATGTCAAATATTTTTTTTTCTTTTACTTTTATTCTCACCTGTCACATTCGCAGAGCCGTCCAGCACAGCCATTGACGAGGTGGTTCTGTGTGTGGTAGTTCTCCAGTGCACAGAGGGGCTCGTTGTGGTAGCACTTCCAGTAGTACGGCTGGAAGTATACCGTGTAGAACGGACAGTAGATGTTCTCGTAGCATTGGTCGTGCATCTTACAGCATCTGGGAAAGAACATGCAAAATTATTGAACAACAACACAACTCATCAATTGAGACGTTGGCGTTGCCAGCGTTCGCAGCCAAATACATTTATATTTGGCTATACGTTGTAATGATCGAGATGATATTAAATGACCTTTAGATTTTGTAAGCCGTGTTGGCTAAGTGGGAACACTCAACTTTCATTCCGAAGGTCGTGGGTTCGAACCCAGCCACGCACCTCTGGATTTTTCTTTTTGAGAAATTTATGTGCGCTTTAAAGCACTTGCTTTAACGGTGAGGGCAAACATCGTGAGGAAACCGGCATGTTCTGAGAACTTTAAAGAGTTTGAAGGACATGTGACTTTGAACAACCCGCGCCTAGAGAGAAGTCCCTGTGTCCCAGCAGTAGGAACGTTAATTGGGTGATGATGTATTATTTCGTCGAAGTCATAGAATTATACTTTTCTAGATTTATTCGTGTTTGGCAATGTGGTCCGGAGAAGCCATCTACCTTCTAGGTCTTCATGCCCCATCTTAGACCACATCGTCTTTTTACATCAGGTGAGATTGTAGTCAAATGAAGGCTTCTTTGCAATAAAAAAAATCTTTGGTTGAAGTATGCAACAGATTTCAAGGGGACGCGTGCAATACCAAATTAAGTAATTTTATCTAACAAAAATAAAATTGGTAATTATGAGAGGACTCTTACTACACCTAGGCTTCCGTATACAGTTTATACAAGATATAAACTGTAGGTCCCACACATTTTGCAATAAAAAAAAGAAACATATTTATTTTTTAAATGCAAAAAGATGCAGTTGAGGTCACCCATCCTAATACTGGCCTCGCGCAACGTTGCTTAACACCTCTCACGAAGTCTCAGTAATAGCAGTAATAGGGCCCTGATTTACCCTTTGGGTACGGAACCCTGAAAAGGGCGACTTAAGAACAGGAAATATTTGAAATAATCACGATCAGAGTTATTTAAAGAACTCTGACAAAATTCATTTTCTAAAGGGTAAAATGCCTTTTAAAATGGAGTGTTGGTAGATCGTTGAAATTGTAAAAGTAATCTTCTTAAGATTCTGAATACGTTACGTAACCGTTTAGTTATCCAGTTAGGAAAATATAGGTCATATTTTCCTATGTGGCAAGAAGTACCGACGATAAACAAACCTAAACAAACTGGTTTATGTAATCGGTTAGTCCAGTAATCGGATATCTCAGATATGTCGGGATAAAAAAGCTTTGTGCATAATTACATGTTAGTGAAAGCACCTCTCAATCCTAATCCTAATAATTACTTAATATTATAAATGCGAATGTAAGTTTCTTTGTTACGCTTTCACGCGAAAACTACTGAACCGATGTAAATGAAATTTGGTACACAGAATCTCTGGAGCCTGAGAAATAACGATTTACGGGAAAATCCATTATAACGCGGGTAACACCGCGGGGCACAGCTTGTATATATTATGTATAATAATATAATAATAAAAAAAAACTTATTAAAAAAAATCAAAAAAATTACGAAAAAAATAATTACCCGTGCGAAGCCGGGGCGTGCCGCTAGTAGAATATAAACTCAAAATAATGTTAATATTTTTTAATTAGATTTAGATTGAGATGTATTTATTTAAAGAGCCTGGAGGAGGGCGATGAAGATACTCCATAATCATCGTACTACCAATAACTAAGTATGATTTTCTGTATTTTTGATAAATAAATAACTTTTTACTTTGCTTTTTCATCTGGGACCAGATTTTGTACGATTTGCGGTTTCTGGTTTCGGGTCTGGGTGTTTTCTATGTATTATATGTATATATTTACAAAAAAATATGTATCTATGAGTATCAGAAAACCGCAGAATACCGCAGAATCTACCATAACATACATTGACTCGAACCAAGTAGCAGATAATATCATGTTGTACAGATGTAGCGATATCTATGGCAAGGGACATAGAGCTTCTTGATCAACTTTCTCCTTGGTCTGGGTGTTTAATATGTATAATAAAAAATATCTATGTATGTATGTATATTATATTAAGATTATCAGATGTCTAGTACCCGTAACACAAGCTAAGAGCTTACCACGGGGCTAGATGTTATTGTGTGGATTGTCCGGAAATGTTTATTTATTTTTATTTTTATTTTACCTGTCTATTCCATCAGTAGGTCGTCCCTCGCCCAGGAACCCGCAGTAGCAGCCATAACCCTTGTAAGCAAGCGGCTCGCAGCCCGTCGCACAGAATATCATGTTGTACAGGTGTAGCACACCTCGCTTGCCGCGGTCACCCTTGTTTGTGTACGTTTGAGGGTTTATATTCCTGTGGCAAAGTATAGAAATAAGATTTTAATGACAGTGAAACCTGGAAAATGTGGTGGTAAGTACTAGGGTCTTCAGTATAGATAGTTATTTAATGACTTTATATGCCTCAGATTGATGTACATACCTATATTATGCTATTTATTAAACAAGTATTTCTGGAAAGTTCATCTTTTACGTAAAAATACTTGCGTGATTAATCGTAATATGAAAATCAAGGGCTTGCAACCCGTTTTCAAAACACACACACAAATTTAAAATAATATCTGAAGTCGATTCATTGAAAAATTATATTAAAGATACAAAATACGATATCTCCTTTCTGACGACCTCTGTGGCTTGGTGGGCGAAGATTCGCCTGAGGCTCAGGAGGTTCGATTCCCGCCAAGGAACCAGATTTTGTACGATCTACAATTTCTGGTTTCGGGTTTAGGTGTTCTATGTAGGGTGATTGCTACAGTTATTGACCACCCTACAGTTTTTTTTTTTTTTTTTTTTTTTTTTAATCTAGTTTATTAAAGGACTTTGAGTCATTATAGACTATGTCAGTCCCATCGGAATACAATTTTAACTTATTACTAACTTATAATATTTCACTTATGTACTTATATACATTAATAGCCGCGACGCTTAATGGCGCGGCTAGAAGCAGATGGATAACACCGGTATTCATAAGGTTGATTCCGTATACCCTACAGTTATTGACCACTTTAGACAAAATCAAAAAAATAAGGTAATTCCATGGTTTTATAAGTCACTTGTTGATTTATTATTGTAAACTTGTTACATATCTGTTGGTAATTGAATAATAGATAATTTAGTGTGATTTCAAAGTTCATAAAGTAATTCTAACCTCACAAAAAAAATCCGGTCAATTACGTAATCTTATTTTGTATGAAATTTAGCTAGAAACCCCCGGTCAATAACTGAATGTGGTGCGTGCAAAGTAGTAGTTAAAATTATTAAATTACGATGTTGCGAATGTGGAAAAGCTTTTCATAGGACATGCATTCCGAAATCTCATCTTGTACATAATACCTCAAGAAAAAGGAGATAATTGTCTATGCCACCAATGTATTTTTATGGAAAATGATGACGATGATTGTGACAACGAGGACAGTGACGAAGAAAATGAAGATTATTTGAATTTAATGAAATCAAGAAAGGAAGAATTAGGTGTGAACTTTCTAAAATTTTAATTATTTTTTTTTTATTATGAGCCTATTTTATTAGTGTTATTTAAATTCTATGCGAATGTTTTCTACGTGCTTGAATCTATGTTTAGTAAAAATCGTATATTGTACAAGCTCTGCTTAGTTTAGGGTTAGGTGATACTGTGTGAGTAGTCCGGATATTAATTATGAAAAAATATTTCTAAAAAAACTTTTCTCGTTAATATAAATAAAATGAATACGTTACCTGACTCCCTTCCGATAGTCCTCTTCAGGTATGCTGATTCTGAAAGGATCTCTCGCAAATCCCACCAGAAGTTGGTCTTTCTTCTCATCTTCAATGTAATCTATTTCTACTTCGTTTCCTTTGGTCTCTTCACTAAACCTGTAGAAAATGATAAATATTAGAAAAACAATACTAATATCATAAATACGAAAGAATTTCTGTCTGTCTGTTCCTCTTTTACGCAAAAACAACTAAACCGATTTAAATGAAATTTGGTACACAGGTTCTTTAGAGCCTGAGAAAGGATGAAGTCTTCTTTATACAGCGGCAAAATATTCTACTCTACGGGGATACTCCATTTCAATGCGGGTAACACCGCGGGACACTATTACTATCTCAAAGAACATCATAAAGTTGATGGATTAACTATATACGCAACTGATAAATTTATATTAATTTGCATATAACGCCATTGCGTGATTGAAATTTGCTTGTACCATTGCAATATTGGACAATTGCCTTATCATCTATGTAGGTAAATAATCTTTGGTTCTCTTGCAATTTTTGTGTTAAAATGGTTTAAGAGATTATTAGTTAGGTACACAAGTAAAGTTGTATAGTCAACGTTTCTTTGTATGTACCATATATGGTTTCCTGGTCTAAATTGATCATTGTTAAATAACTGCTTATTTGCATTAACTCAACATGGACTCTGTAGTTATATACAGTGACAATTTGCAGTAAGTATAGTATAACTAGCACTTTTGAAAATCTTTTAAATTCAACGCATTGAACTAGTGTAGAATGTTATTAAAACAGTTTATATCGGTTTTCCATGAGTGTTATTAAATGAAGTCTACAACACACAACCTTCATTACTACGCTTCCCAGCCAATTCATAAGCTTTCTTTATAAATGCGATAAGATAAACTCTTTTTACCGCCTATAACTGAGGTCAACTTGTACTTTTTCAATGATGTGCTTGGTTCTATAAAACTCGATTTGTAGCATAGAATAGTGAAATTATGGTCTAATGTCGATTATAAATTGATATAATTTTCTGTTTACTTGTCATTACCTCGTCTCAAAAGTCTCTCTTACTATATTACCATTTCACATATATTTTAAAACTTATATAAAGAATTGATAAAAAAAGGTGTGTGTGCGATTCACACACGATAGAAGTGAAACTTCAGTAAATCGACAAAAGAATGAAATGAATAAAAAAAAACAAAAAAAAATACTGTGCAAAAAGATTTTGTTCGGGCGGTCACCCATCCAAGTATTGGCGTCGCGCAAAGTTGCTTAACTTTGTTAGCGTTTAAGATTGGCTTACATTTCGCATTTCCGTTGCATCCGGTTTAAAATCACAACGATTCTAAAGAAGTTTCACTTCTAAAATCAGATTACCTATTAAAACTATGACTATGTGTGTACTGGCTAGGTATGACTGAGTATGGCCGCTGGTTCTGCGTCTGCGCATAGCTTGTGCTGTTGTAGATGTCGTCGTAGCTGAGTCGTTTGGGCCATTCTGTAACAAAGTTATAGTAATAAATAACAAACCTCAAACAACATAACTAAAATCAATAATTATAAGCTACATTTTGGCCTTGGTTACTCGATTTAATAACAGGAGATATGAAGACAATAGATCAATAGGCTTAAAGACTTTTTTTTATGTTAGATAAGTCCTTATTTGACCACAATTCACATGATGTAAAGTGACGATGTGGTCTAAGATGGGGCATGAAGACCGAGAAGGTAGATGGCTTCGATGGGGCATGAAGACCGAGAAGGTAGATGGCTTCTCCGGACCACATTACGAAACACGAATAAATCGCTTCACGCACTGGCCCAGCCCGGAGGGTGGTGACAAGCCGCGGCCGAAGCCTACCTACCACCAGAGACTATATAAAAATAAGGTTTTCTATTAAGTATGTTTGTCAGCCCGTCCAAAAATGCTAAACATCTATTTTTCCTTTTTTAATTTAGTAAGAAAATTACAAGATATAGGCCAACAAAGTTCGGAGTGGGGGCTTGCAACGCATACATTTCTTAGAAATAGCCCGAAAACATTACGCAACTTAAATGCCCTGCAACGTCCTGACTTTACGTTTGAATGAAGAAATAAAAAATAAATAAATAAATATTTCCAGACATTTCACACAACAACATCTAGCCCCGTGGTAAGCTCTAAGCTTGTGCTGTGGGTACTAGATATCTGATATACTTAATATAATAGCCATACATATAAATATATTTTTTATTATACATATTAAACACCCAGACCAAGGAGATCGTGCTTGCAGAACATACAAACACTTTCACCCTCGGTACAAATAGCCTAGCTTTTTCGTTTCAAATAGGTACTATGCTGAATTGGCAACCGGTAGACTAAACAGCATAAAGAAGTCATTGCCTTTAGGGAGTTCTATAAAGTTTTTATGAGTCGAAAATCTCGTTATTAATACGAAAAAAACCGTTACTGTAACCATTTCATAATTTTCTAAAAAAACATTTCTTTTACAGAGAGTTTTTACATTGTACAATGAAGCGTAAACTGTATTGTAAAAGAGGTCAAATCCTTTTAATCCCCATATTCGCATCGAAAGCTTCACATAGAAAGAATACCGACAGTAATGAGTGAGAAAAAAATGCAAAAAGGTCAACTCCACTCCTGAATAGCTTTTAAATCAGAACTCTTTCAATCGAAACCTGCAATCTGCCTGATTACGGCTGTATGGCCAGAATTTGTGATCAAGCACTTTGGAGGGCAACATATCACGAAGGAATGTAGGTAGGTAAGTAATAATATATGTGACTATTGGCGATGCAAAGATTCTAACTTGCGCCTCTAGTGTCAAAATTGTGATGCTGTCTAAGAACGACACTTTGACAGTTTTCGTTACAATTAACGTCAGGGAAAACATGTCGTTCATACACAGATTCTTAATTTCGCCGCTAGAGGCGTGCGGATAATCTTTGCATCGCCAATAGAGAAAAGAATTCGAATACAAATTAAGAATTTGAAATTAATTGAAATTTTATGAATATGCAACCGATTTGCACCTGTCCATGTATGACGTCCTGTCCTCCTAAGGAAATAAACGTTTTGACTTTGACTTTGATTTCGAGTTCAATAACACGGGCAATAGGGTCGATGACTAAAAAAATAATCAGTTGATGGACAGTAGATATTTCTTTCTTTTTCTTGCAAGCGAACAATCCCGATGATACAGTACAGCATAGAAGTTTCGCGTGACATAACGTGTTCTTGCGATTTGTACCAAATTTATAAGTCAAAAGCGCCCACTTCTGAACTTTGTGCTATATCTTGAGACATTCTTATTTTATTGATAAAGCGAAAAACAGGTGTCCTGTATTTTTGGATGGTCTATCAGTCAGACTACATATAATATGTTTTTTCATATGTTTTATGTAGTTATCCTATTGGAGTAACATTAACACCCGGTAGCTTATCATAATTGAATGGAATTGCCCCGAAAGCTAAGCGTGTCTAAGTTGTGAATATTATAAACACCATTCATGTATTGCCTTAGACTAGAACATGCAAATTACATAAATTTGTTTAAAACAATCTAGTGAATCAATCTGTCATCAATCGATCAATCAATCAGGTGTTATCATAAATTCAAATAGAATAATATAAAATTTCAATGTGAAAATTGTGATAAACATATAAAACAGCAATAGTAATTATAATCCAGATATCTATTAAAATCCAGGTCATGATTCTTACAAAGGTTAACAGTTAACAGTAGACTATTATTTCGTTTTGCATCCATTAATAAAGCATCTACATTTTTCATTCAGTAATTTACCATATTATTGTGTAACTACAGCATCCATACAATTTGTCCATTAAACTCTTCACGCCCTGAATGCTTCAAAACAATCACCGTTAATTGAATGGACTTTATGAATTACAATGGCAGAATGCAATTTTGGATTACTTAACTAAACATTATACAAGTTTATTTCATTAAAATTACGATATTTATCTTACTGTATGTTGGTTTTGTTTATAATTAAAGGGCTTAAATCGCCATACGCGTTAAAGTAAGAGCGCAATTTGTTGTACAGTCAACAGCAAAAGTAAGTAATCAAAATCAACGTTTCTAAACATCTTCTAGTCTGTGACCTGCCCGATGTAACCAAAGTTTAAATTTCAAATTAATTTTAAATTAGTCAAAAGAAAATAATCATAAAAACAGCGAGTATTGAACTAAATATGATCACTTATATATGACACGTTATTTTTTCCTTTACTCCTAGCATACTACATATACAGTATTTCAAAATTGCGTCTAGAGTACTTAGTCAATCTAATCTAACAAATAAAAAATGAAAATTATATAAGCAGTTCGAATAATCATAAATGCGCCCAAGGTGTCCAAACTATCTCACTTCTATTGTTTAATATCAATATAAGCGGCAAGGTGTTGTAGTGACACAGATTAGCATAAAAGTACGCGGCGCAAACGCGTTTCGTTAATTCAGCTTTTTAATAGTTATGCGGAGCCTCGCCAGTCACTCTTCAAACCTCAGCCGTGTTTAGACATATCCTAATAAGGATTAAATAAATAATATAATTGTAATAACCTGTAACGTGTTAAATGAATAGATTCAGTATAGTGCAATAACTCTTTTATTTCAACCAACCCACATACATAATCACTAAAGACTAGTTTAAATACTAAAGTGGTGACCCCGACGTGATTCGTTATTATCGTGATTTATATTGTGGGTTGTGTTTAAGTTATCCGTGTAGGAGTGACTCAATTTTAAGAACGCGGCTGAAGGAGATTATAGTAGAACAACATGGATAAACAAGCACATTCAGAAAATGCCAACGCAGCAACGCCACGCGGAATGCGCAGTAAGTGATGTCATCCAATGAAACCGCGATCCAGACAACGAAGTTCACAGTCTTCTATAGAAGCGGCATGATATTTTTAAAGCCAGTTTATATCTGAGGTGCATTCAATCCTGACGAAAATGGAGTTTGGACCTGCAGATTCACTCGAGGTTTTGCCCGGTTGGAAGAAGCGTTTTTGCCGGAGGATTTGCCCGGTTGGAGGAAACATGCTTGCCGGAGGATCAGTGCTGGAATTTGAGATATTGGCTCATTCCCACTGCTTGTGCCAATGACTGGAATATGTGTAACCCCGCTGGAGACCGAACTTCCGAAAATAACTACAAAATTCAAGATGTAGTGCAAAGTGATTAGAAATGATAACTAGGTTCCGTTCATTATTCTTATGTGTTGCAAATAATTCAATTATATATAGAACTTGGCGTTATCACGAACTGTAACCTGATACTAGAGCGCACTAACAGTGTAATGTAGCGATCTTGCAACTTAGCGAATTTGCACGTGTGTCTCAGTAATACGAAATTTAAAATTTTTTTCCAAATTAGATTTTATTAATTTTTCAGTGTATTAGAATTATGTAAAAAAAATGTGTAGTTTAAAAATGTATTTTTTTTGTTAACATACAAAGTTTATTTCATTGTTTATACAACTTTATTAAAAGATTTCATTGTTAAAAATGTATTTTAAAGTTAAAAAAAAAAAACATGTATGTAATTTTACAAGCTGACTGTACTTTGGTCATTCGAACGAACTTTGATTGTGAAATAACTATGTACTTACCTCTGCATAAATGAATGCGAGCTCATATCGCATGTTGTTTTCAAACGTAAGCATATTTGTGTAGCAGGCATGAGCCTTTGAATTTGTAATGTTTTAACCTTGAATGTACTACTTAAGTAAAATAAAATTTTTCTGTAAAAAATTTTGAAAAAAGGGAGGATTGATGTAGTGACACAGATTAGCATAAAAGTACGCGGCGCAAACGCGTTTCGTTAATTCAGCTTTTTAATAGTTATGCGGAGCCTCGCCAGTCACTCTTCAAACCTCAGCCGTGTTTAGACATATCCTAATAAGGATTAAATAAATAATATAATTGTAATAACCTGTAACGTGTTAAATGAATAGATTCAGTATAGTGCAATAACTCTTTTATTTCAACCAACCCACATACATAATCACTAAAGACTAGTTTAAATACTAAAGTGTTTAAAAATATCTAGACAAACAAAGCTATCAATGGTAGCAGGCAAACTCTTTTAAGAAGATACATTTGAAAGCTTTGAATAGATTATTTTGAACACTTTGATCTGAAATGTGAAACAATAAAGTGACGATGTGGCCTAAGATGGGGCATGAAGATCTAGAAGGTAAATAATGATGATTCGAAGAACTGCTTATATCAAATTTGTTAAATTTTATTTCAGATTATTTTGACTACTCCAGATGCTTATATCAATTTTACGCTGACCGTACTATTCATTAACTCTTATCAACAGGGTATTGAACAGATATGTACAGCTGTCAAGTAGGTTCAGTATACATATTAACAAAAAAACAATGTTGAACATATGTTCAACTTAACACAAGAAGCGTTTGATAAGTTCTCAGAGCAATCTTCGACTTCGGCTGCTAGAAGTGTTGAAAAAGAACCGCTATTCTATAAGTCTAATATTCTTAAAGGTTGCAGTAATAATAGACATTTATAGTTTATTACACGTGTTGCAAACTTACCTAAACATAATTCTAGAACCTCGATTGCAATGCATCCTTTAGTAATTGTCTAATTACAATCATTAATGTCACCGAGATGACTCATAAAATAAACATAATATTGATTTGATGTGAATTTTGTAATGCGATAGTAACTGACACATTCGAGACCTATTGGATATTACCTAATGATCTACCTAATACCTTCTCTTATAAGTACCGTATTAATTTAAGAAAGTTACGTACAGTGCCTTTGGCCGGTCTCTGCCGAGTACGTACCTACCTCGTCAACAACAATTCATACCATGATACGGACACGATGATAGTAACGAGCGCGATAAAGCGACCGATCGACTGAAATTAGATTCACTGATGTTTTTATTTTTTTAAGTTTTTTTTTGTATTATAAGTGTGTTAATTACGTTCATAGGTTCTTAAATTGCCGTACAATAACTACAAACCCTAAAAATAGAATAAAAATGTCACGAAAACAAAAAAAAAAGCGTCTTTTTTTCGATAAATTTGTTCAGTATCGTGGTCTGAATCTCCCCTTTTATTTTTCGATAGTAGTCTTATTACACCGTGTATATTTATATTTGTATGTATATGGGCCTAAGATGACTGAAATAAATGATTCATTTTTAATATGATTGTACCGAATATAATCTCGGCATAATCTCTATTTCAATGTAATGTACGCAGATTACTAAAATACCTATACGTCTAGTACTTATAAGGCCAGAAGTTATATTAATTATCAGATAAAATGCCCATAATACTTAAATATTAGCAGTTTATAATTGTAATTTACCGATCACGAAACAAAAAGCATCTTCGTTTAACCCGCGCGTGCTTGTTTATAATTATTTTAATGAAACATGCTATTTCCAAATGATAGGTATAAATAATTAGGATGATAATCATCCTAATTATTAACCTACCTACTTGAATTCTTATGAATAGTTATTTGTTTAAAAAAAGATTAAGACAAAACCTTCGCACCCAGGACTTGAACCTGCACCTCCGATTTTACTCATCGAAATGCTACCGGTACATGAGCGAGCCTGCGTTATCTTATTTTTATTTCTAAGTAAATTAAAATAGTTTAGACCTAAGTGAGGTTTATCGCAATATTAAAAAGATTTAAGGATTTTTTATCTTTGGAGGTTTTTTTCTGTTTACGTCAGAAAGTGTTAACCCTCTGAATCCTTACACGTGTCCTCCGGGTGCTAAGAACAGTCTCTGGTGGTAGGCATCGGCCGCGGCATGTCACCACCCTCCAGGCTGGGCCAGTGCGTGAAAAAAAGGATATGCGGGGCTCCAGTAATAGTATAGAAATAATCAGTAGGATTATTTTATTTCTCTTTAGAAATGCATTTATTATGATCGGACAAATAATAGGGCAAATTGCTAAAAATATTATCCGTTATTAAGATTATATTGAATAATTGTACACATATTTTTTCTTGCAAACTTAGAATCAATACAGTGCTTTGAAGTTTCGTGTGAAGTGACGTTTTTGAGCGATGTGTACTAAACACAGAAATCTAAATTATTCGCATATAAATTTCGCAGTCACAAGCTTCTCTCTTCTATAGTCTCAAGTCTTCAATTCTCCGGAACTTAATTGCCCTTATTTTTGCACTTTCATCTTAAATTTAAAAGCTTAAAATAGGCGTCAAAAGAAATAAATATGCGGCCCACAGAATATATCTACTTATCAAGTTTGAACAGTATATCCAATATATGTATAAATTTCTGCACGTGTGTTAGTCATTGAACTCCTTTTAAACGGCTGGACCGATTTTCATGAAATGTTTTGTGTGTGTTTAAGTGGGTTCGAGAATGGTTTATATTCGCAGGTGCGAGGCGGGGGCGGACCGCTAGTATAGTACATATTCTTAGTTTCAGAATTCGGATTCGCACATTTTGGGACAACAGTGTCAACACAGAAGAGTTCACATGACCCTGAACTGAAATAATTCCTCACTATCGCACGTTGGATGCAGACAATGCTTTCATAATACAAGCGGTCAATTTGCTAAGAAACCTTGAATCCGAGGATTGATTGAGAAATGTAATAAATATGGCAATAAACGTAGGTGGATTTAAGTGCCCATAATTAAAAAGTTGTTTTGGCACCAGTTGAGTTAAGGTTCGGAGTTTCGGTTTTTTCTTCTGGTTTATAAAATAAAACAATTTATTAACCTGTAATATGCTTTCTAGTGTTATATTTATACATTTTGTTTTTGTAAGATTTGGTTTCTCCAATAAATAAATTAAAATAACTTCGTTTGGGTTTATATCTAATTGAATTACCAAGTGAATCACTTTTAATACCTTAATCTTAAAATCATTTGGGTTCCAACTTACAGACAGGCAGAATAGAATATGTTAAAGTTATGATGAACCATGTAAAATATTTCACATTCTTTCATTTTATGAACGGCGTAAATATGCTGATACAACGTTTTTTTCCTAAAACAACTTCTAATTTTGAATAATAAGTAGTTCATATTTATTTTACCATTACCACTTCAGGGACACAGGGACTTATCTCTTGACGAAAGAGATAAGGCCTCAAAATTCACCACGCTGGCCAAGTGCGGGTTGGTGAATGTCGCCTGTCCTTCAAACTCTTTTTAAAGTTCTTAGAACATGCCGGTTTCCTCACAATATTTGCCTTCACCGTTAAAGCACGTGTTTAAAGCGCTCATAAATAAATGTTATAATAATAATTTAAATGTCTCAAGAAGAAAAATCCAGAGGTGCGTGGCGGGGTTTGAACCCACGACCTTCGGAACGAAAGTCGAGTTAGCCAACAAGGCTTTACACTTAGCCAGTACGGGTTGGTTAATTTTAATTAATTGTTCTGAACAACTAAGTAAGATTCTCATTTATGCCTCATCTTAAAAAAACTAGACAATAAATCTAAATTTAAAATTTAAGAAAAACCCCCGATTCCCATGCCTTAATTTCCTTAAACGTAAAACAACATAATATTTTATAATGTGGACGCGATGCGATTTCATTTGATACCCCACACTAGTATATTTGCAGATTTTCGGTTTTCCTTACCTACTCTCACCCCCATAACTTTTAAACGGCACAACCGATTTTCATGAAACATGTCTAAGAACACTCGCGCCAGACTCACCTTACACAAAAACCAAAAACCACTCATACAAAAAAAACTAAATTGAAATTGCTCCATCCGTTCGGGAGCTATGGTGACACAGACAGACAGACAGACACACAGACAGACAGCCAGACAGACAGACAGACACGTCAAACTTATAACACCCCTCTTTTTTGGTCGGGGGTTAAAAATGAATACTTCATCACTTTGTCCGTACAAACTACAGGCAAATTTCATTCTTATGGCGAACTAGTGACGTATTCAATAAGCTATGCAGGCATCCTGATTTATCTATATATGTATGAAGTGAGTCAGCCAGCGACTGGTAAATAATTTTTGCGATAGTAAATAGTTATATAGGGTTTTCGTAGCATATTATATTGTATTGTCCATTGATTTGTTCACGTTTTTGATGTATTTTATTAATGTTGTAACTATCAGTGTAAGTCTTTAATTAGCTTCTGTTGCTACTAGAATAGTCTCAAGTGTTAATTATTGTTTGATACGTTAATTAGTTACGAAAAACATAAAACAATTAAAATTTTTGGCACGCACCGTGAAAGTGTGCAATTCCTCTTAATTTTATGCCTCTAATGTTATTATTATACATTATTCAAGCCATGAAAATGCTTGAAGTTTATATACAGTTTTATATTATATTAGTACAAATACCAACAAGAAAGTTTATAAATACGTTTTTATTTCTCCGACGAATCGAAGTTTTACGAAAAATTTACTGTCGGAGCTTTTTGTAGGTTTGGAGTTCTGTATTCAACGATACTACAATAAATAATGTAATAATAATAATGTATACGCCGCTTATAAAAAACATGTTTAAGTTATTTACGGAGTTTTCAGTAAATGTTTGCTAAGTAGTCAAAATAGTTAAGTTACTGTTTGGATGCCTTTGCATTGTCAAAAAAAGTGTCGAAACTTTGTATAGATACTAATTCGCGTCCTCTACTCGAGAACTTTTCGGCCCAAACGACCATTTAATTTAGGTAGGTAACTATATGGCCTGCCTACTGCTACTTGAACGAAGAAGGTCATTCCATGGTGGGACCTTAAGCTATTTGGCTTTGTCGGAGCCTCGCTTGTCTACGGATTTATCTATTACCAAATTTATGCATGATAAATTACTTTATGTTGCGTCAATAGATATAATTTATTACTAACATATTGCAAGTACCTACTTGAAACTAAAGTTCAAGATCCTAGACTAAATAAGTTGATTACAAACAAATAACTTTTAGACACCTTGACATTACAAGTGTTGTGAACAACGAGAGAAGGCCGCCTAATTGCTGAGTCACTTTATTTTCTAATGTATACTTGTATGTAGTCATTATTTCTTAGATATCAGCATATAATGATGACTAGGTATTTTCATACTTAATAATAGTAACGCGATTGGGGACAACAAGAGAAATCTACGAACGTATGTGCATAAAACAACGTAGGAACATAATGCATGAAACTTTGCTAGAAAATTATGCTTATCAAATTGAAGATTGACATTTCATTTTGGTTTTTTTCTTGGGTACGCATTCTGTTTAATTTTGTAGATTTATTCCACAGGGGAGTTCATCTCAATTATAATGTGAAAGACCAAGAAAAAAGGCATAAATACCTACATTATTTTAAGTTAATCACCAATAATAACACAGGCATGACCTTAACTCCATTTATTACCCGGAAACAGCTCATCTGATATCCATCTGTATGCAAGAATAACTTGGCTCAAGTTATCCGCTATCAAATACACAGTTTGTATGCAAGCAGGGCGTATTCTCCGAGGAACCTTGTGCAAGGCATTGTAGTTGACACATTGACAGTAGTTCTATGTCTCCCTCGGCAGGGCAATGATCAAACTTGATAACTTAGCTACGAATTTGAAATGCAACGTCTCAGTCTTTAGTCCAATAGCCACTATTAAAGGTGATTTTTTTAATGGATTTTTATTTGTTTTGGTTGATTCTGTTAGGTATAGTCTAACTTGATGTTGTTGAGGTTTAACATTTCTAATTTGTTCGGTAAGTACATTTTTTTTGAAGAATATTTATCAATTATTGGCTCATAATTTGTTTATTAAGTGTGCGTAAATAATCAGCTTTGGTTTAATTTTATAATTGTATCATTCATTTATATATACTTACGACACGCCAATTGAATGTGGGGTCTTGAGTCTATTGTTTGACGTGTGCTATTAATAGAGTTTTTAAGGGTCATATTTAAACCATCATAGCTTCGGAAATATTTAACTTAGGACCTTGATGTAAGATTTATTTTAATGGAAATAGCTTGACAAGTTAGTTTTCATAAAAAAATTAAAAAACTTAAAAAAATGCAATAAATAAATACGATTTTTATTTTGTTAATATTGTTATGTTATTTTGTGAAAAAGATATTGAATAAAATGTATCATAAATTGATTGTCTTCATTGTTAGCTTTCAAATGATACCTCTTTCGTCTTCCTAAGACGTCTACATCGATAGCAATGATTAAATCAGTGTAGGCGTCTGAGCTGCGAAGTAAAAAAAACAAAATGGCTGCCATTTTAGTATGGAGAGGCCAAGAGAAAATCGAGATAGTGATTTGTCGATAAAAATCCCCATATTTAACCCCCCTTAAGTCTCCGACACCGGTGACCAGACACATTGTATATAGTATATATAGTTTGAAGGAAATGTGCCATTTACCAACCCGCATGGTCAGCGTGGTGAATTAAGGCCTAATCTCTCTCGCCAAGATTGAAGTCCCTGTGTCCCAGCAGTGGGAACATTAATAGGGTGCTGATGATGAGACTGATCCTCTGAAAAGGGACAGAGTTAAGAATAGGCAGAGAGATTCAACATTTTTGTAGAAAAATTGAGACGAAGTAATGTTTAATTTAAAGTGGTGTTCACTTTGTAAAAACAAAGGTTTATAATAGGCAGAGTGTCTCAGAACGTGATAAGGCTGTTAAAACTTTACAATGGAAATTCCAACCGACTGCATACCTACAAAATACTATAAAGATTGAGATATGACTGATCCTTATTTAAGTTAAATGTGACTGGTTCACGAGTGTGTGCTCCTGATATAGTACATTAACATTTTAAATTAAAATAAGAAGTTGAGAAGACGAAAAGACTATGAAAGAAACAGAAAATATTTTTTATATTTAAATTGGGCTGGAACTCGTTAAATCTCCTCCTTTTTTGAAGTCGGTTTATAATGCTGCGCATAGATCGCGCTTGAAGCGACAATATGCAATTGTCAATTTATTTTAAGGTCAGTAGAGAAACAGTGGAGCATTCCAATTTTGCTGAATAGAATGGTAATCTTACATAATCGAGCAATATAGCCTACAATTGTTACCAACTTAGATACATTTATGGATAAGATAATATAATATGGGGTCCACAAAATATTGATTTTGCTTTTATTTTCCTCTATCACCCAACATTTCATATTCAGAGAGTACATCCATCTTAAACGCTTTCTCGTTTGACATTAAGTCCTGCCTCATGACAGCTCCATACCAAGTTAATGCATCCAACTTACAAATAACTAGTGCTTAGTACTTTCAAACTTGTTAAAATTGGGTATATAAGCCGCATGCACGAGAGCCACGTCTAAAACGCGTAGTTTTAGTTTTTTTTTATTAAAAAAGGATAGAGATCAGCTATAGTCGAAATCGGCTATGTGTAGGTATTATTAAATATTTCCGGACTGCTCACACAGCATCACCTAACCCCAAACTAAGCGGAGCTTGTACTATGGGTGTTAGGTGACTGATATACTACATAGATACATTTTTTTTTGTAAATACATACTTATGATATATAGAAAACACCCAGACCCGAAACCAGAAATTGTAGATCGTACATAATCTGGTCCCCCGGCGGGAATCGAACCCGCAACCTCCTGCGCCTCAAGCGGACGTTCCCCCACCGAGCCACAGAGGTCGTCAAAATATTATTTATATATATATTTAAAACTACTTCTTCAATGCTCATTCCTTACCGTGTCCAACTCCACCCTTGCCCTTTGCACTCCAATGCATGTCTTGTTATTGTTTGCAGTTTTTATTTTATTTGTGGTGTATAATAAAGAGTTATCTATCTATAACTAACTCCACTCCAGTCACTCCACATGTCTATCTTAATTTTCTATTATCTTCTCATCGCCGCGCCGCCCCTTAAAGTCTGCTCCATCTTTTATTAAACCATCGATTCTATATCGCCAAAACGGATTAACTTATTTTGAATAAATTAATTTTCCGCCGCTACAGTGTCACATTAAAATTCAACGTCAACGAGAAATTACTGTAAGTGCTGATAATGGCTTTTTTAATCTCAGCTTAACTGCGGTACCCTAAAACGTAATGCGTAAATCGCATTACATCAGATCAATTAGGTGACCAGAAAAGGTGGAGAAAGTATGCCTTTAGTATGAAATAAAATCGTTGTGGGCCGAAATTTAAGATGACCGTGGATTACAAGTAGTATTACAACCGGTTGCACGAAAATGAGGCTTATAATTTGTATGTTGTTGAGTTGTCGATTGGTGTGTGTTTTATTCCCATATTTATTTGACTGCCTCAGTGGCGCGGTGGGCGGAGGTCCGCTTGCAAGAGGTAGCGGGTTCGATTCCCGCCGAGTCAAGTGTTCGTATGTTCTGCAAGCATTTTGTCCTTGGTCTGGGTGTTTAGTATGTATAATAAAAAATATCTATCTATGTATGTCTATTACATTAAGTATATCAGATGTCTAGTACCCGTAACACAAGCTTATAGCTTACCACGGGGCTAGATGTTGGTGTGTGGATTGTTCGGCAATATAATATATATATCGGCAATATATATTTATTTTACAAAGGCCGTGTTGGCCAAGTGGGAGCACACTCGACTTTCATTCCGATGGTCGTGGGTTCAAACCCCGCCACGCACCTCTGGATTTTTCTTCTTGAAAAATGTATGAGTGCTTTAAAACACGTGATTTAACGGTGAGGGCAAACATCGTGAGGAAACCGGCATGTTTTGCGAACTTTAAAGAGTTTGAAGGACATGTGACATTCACCAACCCGCGTTTGGCCAGTGTGGTGAATTAAGGTTTGATGTCTCTCGTCAAGAGAGAAGTCGCTATGTCCCAGCACTGGGAACATGAATATGGTGGTGATGATGATGGTGTGAGTTTTATAGAGGGCGATTTGATGTAATCGTCAGGTACGATAGCCAGAGGCTATATGGGATCGAACGTTGCCCTTTGCTCGATGCGTTATTTAACCCTCGGCCAAAAAAGAGAGGTGTTACAAGTTTGACGTGTCTGTCTGTCTGGTACATCATAGCATAATGATTCTGTACTCCATGATAGCGTTGTTTTAGTAAGATGTTATGGTGTGCGTGATTTTAAATCGAACTTTATATTTATTTATATTCATTTTATTTCTTTAATCAAGTGGCAAATTAAAGATAATATTGAGATGACCTTTAAAATTTATAATCTAAATGTCTACATGTTTTTATTTCAACAAAAAAATCTCCAAGTAATTTTTGTGTAGCAAAATTCTAATTGTATATTTCAAAGTCAAAGTCCAAACATTTATTTCCTTAGAAGCGTAGGTATGCATACATGGACAGGTCAACTTAAAGCTAATTTAAATAAAAACTAAGAATAATCAAGGAAATATCATTGTCTTGACGGACTCAATTTTTTACACTGAGTTGAGAAGCGAATATACAACATTGTTACCACATATACATTTAACATTAACAAACAAATGCTAGTCCTTCCGAAAGTATTGTTCGGCGAAAAGATTATGTTCAACTTTCTGATCAATTGACAATTAATCCACAGCATATATACATTCCATCGGGAGTACTTAGGTACTAAAAAAAGTAACATTTTAAATATATAATATTAGGTCCTTACATATGAAATTGGCGTTTTTCGTACTGGCCACTTTAATCACAAATTTCTCCTCTTTGGTAAGGAATTCCAAATTCAAATTTGTACAGCTATAGACTCATGTATTTGTGCTTCGATGATCGTCATTCATTTGTTTTTTTTTCTTCTGTTTTTTTCTGTTTGCGTCACTCATTTTACAAAATGGAAAACTTAAAATATCGCATTATTTACGAGTACGAGTTCCGCCGTGGCACTAGTGCTGCGGAAACAACTCGAAGGGTGAATGATGTGTATGGCGGTCGTGTTGCAAAAGAAAACACAGTTCGTTTTTGGTTCCAACGTTTTCGTTCTGGAAATTTCGACTTGCAGAACAAGCCCCGTGGACGGCCTGAGACTCAAGTTGATAATGAAGAGTTGAAGGCTATTGTGGAAGCGGATCCATCGCAAACCACGTCCGAGTTAGCTGCAGGCTGCGGTGTTAGTGATAAAACTGTTTTAATTCACTTGAAGCAAATTGGGAAGATTAAAAAGCTTGAAAGGTGGGTACCTCACGAATTGACTGAAGCAAACCGGCAAACGCGCGTCGACTGCTGCGTTACATTACTAAACCGGCACAATAATGAAGGTATTTTAAACCGAATCATTACCTGTGATGAAAAATGGGTTCTTTACGATAATCGGAAGCGCTCAGCGCAATGGTTGGATCCTGGCCAGCCAGCCAAATCCTGCCCCAAGCGAAAATTAACCCCAAAAAAGTTACTTGTAAGCGTTTGGTGGACTAGTGCCGGTATTGTTCATTACAGTTTTCTCAAATCTGGCCAGACTATTACGGCTGATGTCTATTGTCAGCAATTGCAAACCATGATGGAAAAGCTAGCGGCTAAACAACCTAGGCTGGTCAATCGCTCCACGCCACTGCTGCTTCACGACAACGCTAGACCACACACTGCGCAACAGACGGCTACTAAATTAGAAGAGCTTCAATTGGAAAGTCTAAGACATCCTCCGTACTCCCCGGACCTTGCTCCAACAGATTACCATTTTTTTCGAAATTTGGATAACTTCTTGCAAGGGAAAAAATTCAACTCCGATGGGGCAGTCCAAATCGCCTTCAAAGATTTTATTGATTCCCGTCCGACTGGTTTTTTTAGTAAAGGGATCAATGAACTACCTATAAGATGGCAAAAGTGCATAGAAAATAATGGTTCATACTTTGATTAATTAAATATATTATATTAAAAAATATTCGACTTTTTGTTCCTCCCATACAAAACGCCAATTTCATATGTAAGGACCTAATATAAACATTATATGTATTTATACATATATATATTATATGTATTTTAGTAAAGTTACATATAGATATAAGTATTTATATGTAATTTTACTTGGGACTATTAGTTTTAATAATCTATATTGAAGACCATATACCTTACTTGTTTAAAATATGTTTTAAACGTTCGACCTTATGGTACCTTATGGTGAGTAGTTATCTACTCAGGCCATAGGAAACCACACTTTCTACTAGACACTTGTATAATGTTACTAGAGCGTCAAATGGGACTTCGCGCTTAATCAAATAGAATTTAGTCATTATACCCGCAGTTTATTTGCTACTTTGTCAATCTGCTTTCTCCAGTTATATCTATAGCTATATTACCAATAATCAAGCCTAACTACCTACGTGTGGTACCTGGGTGAATATAGTCTTCTAAAAGTGTACTTATAATTATAACTTACACTCGTACTAAGCGATTCACATCCACCTTCTTCTATTTGTGATAATCCTCCATTTTGTAAACAGCACTCCGAAGTCTCAAGATACAAGCAGATTTGCTTAGTTTGAGCTTCGCTGATATTTGTATTTTTCTGTATGCTCTGCTTTGGTAAATAAATGATTGTATTATTATTATTATTACCTTTATAATTCGCACGGCAAAGGTCTGAAATTCGCTCCCTGCTGCTGTATTTCCTAATACTTACAAACTAGTGTCTTCAAGACAAGAGTGAATAGGTACCTTCTAGATCTATGTGATCCATCTTCGTCCACATCGACCCTTTCTATCAGGTGAGATTGTAGGCAAACATAGATCTATCTCCCATAAAAAAAAACAACTTAATGCACCTGGGTGAATAAACCCAGGTGGGTTAAGTATACCGGCCCCGGTTCGTCACATGCTCGATCGTTACACCGTTTACATTAAACGTCTTATTTTAAAACGTATATAACGTATACATAAGGCACTCATTTCACATGTGTTTTTTCACAATCAATAACAAAAAATCTATTCACATTTTCTTTCTTATATGGTACTTACTTAACGTATGTTGAAGATTTTAATAAAAATAAAACTTTGCAGCAAAAATGTTAGCACTTGAGGAACCCTTTTACGTTCCCACCGCTGGGGCACATCTCTGTGCTCTCTCTTGACGAGATTAGATCATAATTCACCACGCTGGCCAAATGCGGGTTGGTAATTGCCACATATTCTTCAAACTATTCACCGTTCTCAGAACATGCCGGTTTCCACTTAATTATTCAAAATTCTTGTTGAATAATAAACATTTCATTAGGTGTTTTAGAAGTAAACATAAACAGTCTTAGTACTATAAGTTACTATAGTTATAATAAGTTCTTTGCGGCTTATAAATATTTTTTTAGTTAAAGTAATTAATTCTGATAAAACAATGATCCTATTTACTTAGTTGCCTACATTACTTGTTGCAATATACGTCACGTAAGTATCTCAGTAGCAAATAAGAAACAGAACCAACTTGAAGAAAAACCTGAAATACCGCATAAAGACCGATGTTATACAGAACTGGTGTGTTCCGTATCCGTATCGTAACACCTTCTATAAGGACTTGTAGCATTAAGTTGAACGAAGGCTACAATGATCTTTCAACTAGTAAACATTCATGATTTTTTATGGTGATAAACCTCACAAGTACTTGACAAGATAACTATAAGTACCAATATCTTTAAGATCATAATCATCATCATCAACACCCTATAAACGTTCCCACTGTTGGGACTTATTATTTAACGAGATTTATTTTTATTTAGATATAGAAGGCCTTATATCTAATAAGGCCTTATTCACCACGCTGGCTAAGTGCGGGTTGGTGAAAGTCACATGCTTTTCAAACTTCTCCGAACATGCCGGTTTCCTCATAATGTTTGGTCTTCACCGATAAAGCACGTTTAAAGCGCGCATACATTTTTCTATATCTAAGCTAAATCCAGAGGTGCGAGGCGAGGTTTGAACCCACGACCTTCGGATTGAAAGTCTAGTGTGCTCCCTCTTAGCCAACACGGCTTTAGGTCATCACTTACTATTAAATTACTTCACATATTAATAAATATTCGATATGTCAGATTTATGTCTCGCTGACACTAAAGTTAAGAAGTTACGATATTTTTATTTTGAACTGTACCTTGCTCAGACTAAGATCCAGTCTCGAGCACCGTCGCAAGGTTTCCTGTCTTTCAATCTTTTTATAGGTTAGGTAAGCTCCGATAATGTTCAAAAAGTCGCTGGGAACAACTGGATGGGGCCCTCCAGGGATCGAAACGATTGGCAAATATGCATGATGACTGCATAAAAAAATATGCATTCTATTTTTGCTTTATCAATTTAATAATAAAATGCTAAGATATGGATCATCAAAGTGAATATTGCTTGAAAGCATTACTTCAACATTAACTTCAAGTAATTTTTTTTTATTTATCTATTAGCATTCATTTGACCACAATCTCACTTGATGTAAAGTGACGATGTGGTCTTAGATGGGACATGAAGACCTAGAAGGTAGGTGGTTTCTCCGGGCCACATTACGAAACACGAAAAAATCGCTTCACGCACTGGCCCAGCCCGGAGGGTGGTGACAAGCCGCGGCCGAAGCCACCAGACACTGATAATACTTTCGTCTTGAGGTTTCGGTTGTATAAAAAAAGGCAATATTTAGGTACAATTTGCTAAAGTAATCTAGATGCCGGACTAACTATTATTTTTTAGTAATTTATGCCCTATAAAACGGGCAAACGGGCTGATGATGATGGAAGTAGAAATAATTATATTTAATTTCGCAACATTGGCGTTACATCGAGCGATGTTACAAAAGTAAATAGTAACTATAAAATTGCAGTTATTATTTACTACCGCAGAACAGACAGCCGCAGGCAACAATATTTTTATCTTCCGTGAAATCACTTTACTTTAGATATACTATTATGTACCTCTTGGTAAGCATTTCGTGCTATCTAATTCTTATCTAATTCGTCTAATTCTGATTTAATCGGCATTATTTTGTTCAAGAATCTAATATAAAATATTTATTTCGGAATACGCTTCAAAACGTGTTTATAGTAAGATAATCAACCTTCGAAAACATCCATACATTTATTTCTAGACCAAGTTGGGTTTTATTTTCGGTGTTTTTCGTTCTGGTTTAATTAGTTATTTTATATTTATAAAAAACAATAAAAGGTTTTGTCGCTGAGCGCCACATCGCCTTATTTTTTACCCCCGAAAAAAAGAGGGGTGTTATACGTTTGACGTGTCTGTCTGTATGTGTGTCTGTCTGTCTGGCTGGGATATCATAGCTCCCGAACGGATGGAGTTTAGTTAGGATAGAATTTAGTTTTTTTTGGATGAAAGGTGAGTTTAGCACGATTCTTAGATATGTTTCATGAAAATCGGTTGTGCCGTTTAAAAGTTATGGGGGTGAGAGTGGGGAAGGAAAACCGAAAATCTGCAAATATACTAGTGTGGGGTATCAAAAATGAAAGTGCATCGTGCACATTACAAAATATTACTTTTAAGGAAATAAAGGCATTGGAATCGGGGGTTTTACTTAAATTTTAATTTAGATTTATATACATGTATCTAAGTATAATAATAACAATAATATAACTCTTTATTACACACCAGGATATCACAATACAAAAAAGGACTTAAAGCTAAATACAAAAATGCCTAATGGGCGGCCTTATTGCTTAAAGCAATTTCTTCCAGACAACCTTTGTATTAAGTATTTTAGCTTGTAGACCATTTTTGTTTTTTGTGCAGGGCTCCCCTGTTAGTGGAATATGGACGAGACCTATGCTCAGGTAGTGTTAACAAACTGATGATAATAACATATTATTTGCATGTTAACAGCATAAGCAATTGTCAAGTCAACAATTATGTTTGTACTTATAAAATAGCTTTGTTTCTGACGTGATTATGTTAATTAGTTATTATTTGCATGGTACCAGATTGCGATAGTCAAGTTAATAATTACCTTTGCACAATAATCATTGTTTGCTTCTGACGTCGATTAACAGCTTCCTAATAGCTTATTTACTTTTAAAAGAGCTGCTAAACATTGCTTAAATATTTTGTTTTTGCATAATTATGTATATTGATATTGGCTGTGTTTGTATTGCCTGTTGACAAATAAGGCTTAACTGCCTACTTGACTGGCGTGCTTATACTAAGCACTTAGGAAGATATGTTGTTAGCTTTTCGTTAAAGAGGCCACGACCTTATATTTTGTCACTGAAGGTACCTGATTATGTTGTCTAACTTTTCGGATTCTAGTAAAAATGTTAATTTTATTACAATTTGCGTCATAAAGAGTTGCTTGCATTTTATGGAGTTTATCGTAAAGATTTATTTATTTATATATATTTTTTCTTTTTTTTATTGATTTTTTTTAATTTAGCCCAAGTCACTGCTATATAACTTATATGCTATAACATTAATGGTCTAATAGATTAACTAATGGGTCAAACTAATTAACATTTCGAGATCCCGAGACAAAAGAAGCCTAAGATCATTATTCAAATAAATTCGAAAAGTATGCGATGGAGTACATACAGAGTACACTTTTTGCAATAAAATCATTTTTTTTTAATCTATGAAGATTCAGTTGGAGCAGTCACCCATCCAAGTAATGGCTGCGCGCGACGTTGCTTAACCTTGTAGAAATCACGTTTGTTGTATGGGTGCTCCCTTAAATAAATAAATAAAAATAAATAAATATTTCCGGACAATCTACACAACAACATCTAGCCCCGTGGTAAGCTCTAAGCTTGTGTTACGGGTACTAGATATCTGATATACATAATATAATATACACACATACATAGATTAAATATTGATTTATTGTATGTTTTAGTTATAATAATATACAATTTAGGGAAAATTTAGGGAGTTGGCAACACTAGGGGTCAAACGCCTCTCAGCTGTTCAAATATATATTTAATTAAATTCATGTGAATTAATCTAGTAATTAAGTATTGTTTTGCCTTAAATTAAGTGTAGTGAGTGCCTAAATACATAAAAAGTACAAATACTCGAGCAGGAGTTCCACAGTACTTTGCCGCGGAAAGTCCCAAACAAGACAGCACTACAACGACCGTTTTCGAATTTGAAACAAAGAGTTCTTTTGTTTTACACCTCAATACTTGAATAAAATATCTAAAACTTGGCTAAGGCGGCAGCAAAGAACATAGTAGATTGCGAAGATTTTACCAGCAGCCCAAGGATATCGACCACCATCCTAAACTTGTTCGCCTCCACAAACTACTCCAGGGATACGTAACAATCTAAAGGAATCGACAGCAGACGGTAACCTGCGAACACGATTACGGACTTCACACAAACCTGGGGAGTATTGTTTTTGATTATTTGATTATTATATAAATAAGTGTAACATATCTCACACCATAAACACACATAAACACTACTCAGTAATCTATTTACTGAGTCTCGTCAATCCTCACACACGGCTCTGGTTTATTTCTCTCTCAGATTGACAAAAAGGTGGAATCTCAGTTGCAGAATTTAACATTATAGCCCCACACAACATTACACTACAAATGAGACAAAACAAATTGACACAAATAACTATCTCATTTCTGCAGGAATTTTAAAACTAATTAGTGTGAAACTAATTACCTTCTTGTTGGATCATCTAGGTTTGTAAGATAAACCCTAGATATTTTGTAAGTCTTAGTATTTCAACAATATTTTCTTAAAACAGCTAATCAAGCACTCCGTACTAAAGAATATTATTACTGTTTTTTTGGTTAAGATTAAATCATTATAATACTTATAATAACAATTATTATTTTACAATGAGGATTTGATCCTAGCTACCAATAGCATATGCTCTATTAAAAGTTTGATGTGAAAAAAAAAAATATTTTCTCTTTCTTCATAATTCATTCATATTCTTTATTTATTTTCTCCTTCTATAAGTTAATAAATATTCGGTTATTTCCACCATTTGGTCACAAGGTCCTTTTCAGAACCATCATACCTCTCTAGGGTGACCACGAGATAACCATTTTAATTTTTCTTGTAACATAAACTTACTTACTTTTCAATTTTCCCTTTACTGTAGTTAACCTCATATTTTCTCTTCTCCTTACTTCCACAAGCTTACATCAGTCTTGCTATTTTTCAGAAGCTTCAGTACATCATGGCTATGACAAGAAAAGCTTGCCAAGCAGATCTCGAAAAGAAGCTCAAGGCGGTGACGGGTCAACTCAAGGCTGTAAGGGAAGATCGGGACAGGCTTCTTCAGGAAAGGGAGGACTGTGAAGCTCAATTCTTAGAAAACCTGGGACAAAACACAACCCTCAAGAGCCAGCTCGCCCAGCTACATATCCGTTATGAAGAAGCCTTAGAAGAAGTGAATCGCTTGAGGGCTTCCCTCCAAAATGAAGAAATATGTCATGATTCATATGAACTGGTATTGCAGCTAAACCGCGACTTACAACAAGAGCTTTCTGAATGTAGAATTAAATTAGATGCATTCGAATCCAAGTCATTGGCCCCAGTAACTAACTTTGACAGTATAGATTTACATACTCAGTTACAAAACTCCGGGCTAAACTTGTCAATTGTAGATCTGACATCACCTCAATGTACAACTACAACGCCTGTCATGAAAGGTAGTAATAGGATTAAAAAATACGTAAAATTAAGTAATTTCATTAAAAAATCAGAGAAGAAGTTGAAAAAACAGAAGCAAGTTATTAATACGGCTAGATTAAGTAAAGAAAAATGTAACCTTCAAGAAGAACTAAACCAATGTTATAATTTGCTAGGAAGAAACTCTACAGAGTTAGATTACATGGCAGAGAAGATAGTTAATTTAGAAAGATCTCTTCATGATATAACGTGTAAATATAAAGTAGTACAAAAGGAAGCTCAGGCTCACTATCAAAAAATTAATAATTATGTTGATATTATAAGTAATGATAGTAATTATGTACAGGTACAGTGCAATAGCACCCAAACAGACCCACTAATTCCCACTGAAAGCATCGGTTTTCTAAATAATGAGAGATCCTTACAGATGCAACTGTCTGCAAATCAAAATAAACAGTCTCCGGTTAGGCTAAACTCCAGCTGTAAGACCCGGAAAACTGTTATTTATTCAGATGGTATTGGCACTGGAATGGGGTTGCTATTGAATGACCTCCTAACGCAAAATGTTTTTAATAATTGTTTTGCTGATTGTAGTATCAGTACAATGACAAGCCTTATTAATGGTGACTCTAGTTTGGACAGCAATACAAGCCTTATAGTTCAATTAAGTAACGTAAACTTAAAACGTTCTGAAATAATTAAATTAGTTGAAATTTTGCTAAATAAGATACAATGTGGCCTGGGCAAACTAATTCTTTGTGCTCTTCCGTACTCAAAGTCATTGAGTGAAAAGCAAAATCAACTGATATATAATAGCAATTTGCTTATGTATAATCTGACATGTCGTCATAGTGACGTTTTATTTTTCGAAACTAATAATTTTATTAGTAATTGCTTTATGACTAAAGATACTATGTACCTTAGTAAAAAATGTAAATTAACTCTTGCTAAATTGTTAGCATATAATATTTTTGATCCAGTTATAGAAAGTATAACAAAGTTACCGGACGAGCCTGTACTAGTAGTTAGTAATTTTACTAATGAGGGCAAAGTTATTTCAATGTCAGATAATATTAATTTAAACTGACTTCTTCGACAATGGAAAAGCAATTAGAATTACATATAGTACATCAAAACATACAAGGCTTATCCAGCAAAGTTTTAGAATTAGAATTATTTTTAAATTTTTTTAAAGTTGACATTATGTGCATAACAGAACACTGGATTCTAAATAATCAGCTGCTACCTTGTTATGGTAATTATTGTTGTGCTAGTTGTTATAAAAGGAGCACCGCCATCCGCGGTGGATCATTAATATTTGTCAAAAACAATCTTAAATATAAAGAGCGTAAAGACATAGTTAGGTTAAGTATTGAGAGAAATATTGAACTGTCTTGTGTGGAACTGGAGCGGCATTTAATCTTATGCGTTTATCGTCCTCCGAGTGTAAACCAGGAAATTTTTGAATCTACTATGGAAGAAGTACTTCTTAAAATGTTTACCTGCAACAAGTATCTGATTGTCTGTGGTGATTTCAATATAGATATCTTACAAAATCCTCTAGCTGATAGACTACTTAACTTATTCAAATGTTTTAGTATGCATAACATTTTTAATGAACCAACTAGAGTAACTTCTACTACCGCCACTTGTATAGATAATATTTTCAGTAATAAATCTCCAATTAGTAAATCAGTAATACAACATTTGAATTCAGATCATTATGGACAAAGTGTTAAGTTCCCCTATACCAATTCTATAAATAAGTTAGTGGAATTTAGTTACAGGCCTATAACAAAGGAGCGCATCTCTATTTTCCAAAGTAAAATAGCATATAATCTTGTCTCATTACCTTATATTGATGACCCTAATGATCTATTTACTTCGCTTTCCGAAATAATTGCAAGGGCACACGATGAAATATTTAAGATTAAATTTTGTAAGGTTAGAGAAAAAGTTAGTTTCACTGACTGGGCTACGCCAGGCATTTTTAAAAGCAGGAATAAACTATACGAACTCTATTCTGACAGGGGATCGATGTTACATAACGACTCTTTTCTTTCCTACGTAAATACATATTCGAAGCTGTTTAAACAAGTATGCAATACCGCTAAATCTCTCTTAGAAACAAAATAACGTGTTCTACTAATAAACCTAAAGCTACCTGGAATATTATAAATAATGAGACTGGAAGGTCAAAGCCACAAAAAAAAGATATTATATTAAAAATCAATGACACCGTTCTAACTAAAAATAAAGAGGTAGCGAATGCCTTCGATAAGTTTTTTTGTAACATTTCTAAAACTGTAACCCATTCATTAAACTCCTCCGCCGAAAAGGCTGTAGATTTATTAGAATCATCTGTTGATAAATGTGTAGATGGTTTCGATTTCAGTTACGTTGACACTGACGATATTGTAAAAACATACAAGTCCCTTAACATAAAAAATACTGAGGACCTTTGGAACATATCAACAAAAATGCTGGGTAACATCATTAACGAAATTGCACCTTATCTAGCTCATATTTTCAATAAGTGTATTGAGGTGGGTTTATTTCCTGATCTCATGAAACATGGTAAGCTTGTCCCTCTTTTTAAATCTGGCAGTCATAATGACCCTGCCAATTATAGGCCTATATCAGTGCTTCCTGTCATGAGTAAAATATTTGAAAAAATTATCTTAAATCAACTTACTGAACATTTTAATTTTAACAAATTATTACATAATAACCAGTTTGGCTTCACCAAAGGTAGATCCACTAATGATGCAGGTGCATTACTACTAAAACACGTCTTAGGGGCCTGGGATAAATCACAGAACGCTATCGGTGTATTTTGTGATCTCTCCAAGGCTTTTGACTGTGTAAGTCACGTTACGTTATTAAATAAATTAAAACATTACGGTATTTGCAGTAAAGCATTAGACCTTCTCCAGTCATATCTGACAAATAGAATTCAAATAGTACAAGTTGGAACTGAAAGATCCACGGGCTCAAAAATAGAATTAGGCGTGCCGCAAGGATCGATTCTAGGACCGTTCTTATTTTTAGTATATGTAAATGATCTTCCTTTTTATGCCAAGGACCTTTGTGACATAGTTTTATTTGCGGATGACACCTCTCTAATTTTTAAGGTAGATAGAAATAAAGATAACTATGACGACGTAAATAATTCTTTGTCTCGCGTACTGAATTGGTTTACTGTTAATAATCTGCTACTAAACGCGAAAAAAACTAAATGTATTAATTTTAAATTACCAACTGTCAGAGAACGTCCTATAAAAATAATATTAGATAATGAAAAGCTTGATCTTGTTGACTCAACAGTGTTTCTAGGGCTACATATTGATTCAAAACTTCAATGGAAACCTCAAATTAATGCTCTTGCGAGTCGACTTAGTTCAGCAGCTTATGCAGTTCGGACTATGCGGCATATTACTGATGAGGCCACCGCGAGACTTGTTTATTTTAGTTACTTCCATAGTGTCATGTCATACGGCATCTTGCTATGGGGAACGGCAGCTGATATCCAAACTATCTTTGTTCTTCAGAAAAGAGCGGTGCGTTCAATCTATAAAATGAAACCACGCGACTCCTTACGAGATAAATTTAAGGAAATAAATATTATGACTGTTGCTTCACAATATATTTATGAGAATTTGCTGTACACACACAAAAATAAGCAAGATTTTCTAAAAAAGAGTGATTTCCATAATGTTAATACTAGAAATAAGAATAAACTACATATCCCTTCATTTAGATTACGTAAGGTGGGGAAATCTTTTATGGGCAATTGTGTCCGTTTTTATAATAAACTTCCGCAGTTTATAACTGACCTACCCATTCGAAAGTTTAAGTTTTTAATTAAAAAATGTCTTTTGAAAAAAGCCTATTATTCTACAGAGGACTATATCAAAGACGATAATGCTTGGTCAGATGTAGCTCGGTTCCACTAGGATGGACAAAATAGCTAAATTTAGTTTTTTTTTCTGTTATGTGCATGTTTGACTAGCATTTATTTGTAAATGTTAAATGTATAAGTAACCATGTTGTACACCAATATTGTTATAATAACAACATAAGAGATGGAAGCTGAGTTGTTCTATTCGCTTCTCAACTCAGTGTAAAAAATTGAAGCGAACTGTCAAGACTATGTTATTTCCTTGATTATTCTTAGTTTTTATTTAAATTAGATTTAAGTTGACCTGTCCATGTAAGCATAGGCTTCTAAGGAAATAAACGTTTTGACTTTGACTTTGACTTTGACTTCAATCATCCCTTAAAATTTAAACTCTCTCGCTATCACGGTTCTTGAAATACAGCCTGGTGACAGTCAGACTACGAAGTCTCAACAATAGAGTCCCGTTTTACCCTTACGGGTACGGATCCCTAAAAATTATAAATTTAATGCATGCTAATTTGTCTTTGGTGAACCAGTTGAAACAATCAAGGCTTTCCATAGCAATGAGGCTAAGACGCTTCTACCCTCTTCTTGCAGTAAAGCCTTTTATTTTACCAAAAAAACTATTTTATAAAGAGTGTTCTGAGACCCTAGAGGATAGAAACAGAGTGGTATGCATTAAGATACGAGTGGGAAAAGCGAGACAGATTGTTTCGATTGATACAAAAGAATACATTTAAACATCTATTTATTTAACGACCTCTGTGGCTCGGTGGGCGATGGTCCGCCTGATGCACAGGAGGTTGCGGGTTCAATCCCTGCCGGGGGACCAGATTTTGTGGTCTCTATAACTTCTAGTTTCTGTTAGTTAGTGTATCTATGTAGTATATCAGTCACCTAACACCCATAGTACAAGCACTGTTTAGTTGGGGTAGGTGATGCTGTGTGAGTAGGCCGGAAATATTTATTTATTTATCTATAACACTTAAGAGTAGCATATAACTTAAGGTCGTTGCTTCATACACGGCATATTTTGGCTGGCTCGGGTGATGGCCCTCTTGTGTACCTACTTACATCTGAGTGTGTATGTGTTTTTATTAAGTAACTAGCGGCCCGCCCCGGCGTCGCACGGGTATAAAATTTTCCCGGAAATTATTACATTTTTTCTCCCCGTAAAAACCATCCTATCTCTCAAGTTGGATCGAACTGCACATGGTGTGCGAATTTTATTATAATCGGTTAAGTGGTTTAGGAGTCTATTGAGGACAAACATTGTGACACGAGATTTATATATATTAAGATTTGGCACAGGATTTGTACACCCTAAATAAGGTAAAATGTATTGTATACTGGACATCAATTTACCATTTAACATCTTTGTACATAATAGTCCCCGCCACGCAGCGCACCTCTGGATTTTTCTTCTTGATACATTTATGAGCGCTTTAAACACGTGCTTTAACGGTGAAGGCAAACATCGTGAGGAAACCGTCATGTTCTGATAACATGGACATGTGATATTCACCAACCCGCACTTGGGCAGCGTGGTGAATTAAGGCCTAATCTCTCTCGCCTAGAGAGAAGTCCCTGTGTCCCAGCAGTGGGAACGTTAATAGCGTGATGATGATGATGACATAATAGTCTTGCAAATAAGTGATTTATTGATTGCTTTGTGCAGGAGTAAGCACGAATATTAATTTAGATGTTGTTGTGTGAATTGCCCAGTAATATTCATTTATTTTATTTTGTATTAATAAATGTAATACAATAACTCCTGCACTGGATAATGTCAAATTAAATGTAAATTCCAAATACAAATGGTACTCATTTATATTTGGAATCGTGTTTTGGAATATGAAATTAATATTGTCTATAGTTTGTTAAACATTACTCAATCTCTCTGAATTGATATAGTTTTATGTCTCAGCACTCAGTATAACAAAGAAGATAGGAACGATTTCCATAGGACACAGAATCGGTAAGAGGTACATTAGGTATAACATAAAAGAGGATATTACGTGAAACGCAGCGCTGATGATTGGCGTTTAGGGAACCTCACGCTCCGCAAAATTCGTCAAAGTAATAATAAAAATATATTAATAAAAAAATGAAAATGTCAACATATTATAATGTTACAATTCTAATGATATTGACATAAACACGAAAAAATATATATCACCAACTCCACCATTCTGAGGGTTAATGGCATTTATGCCCTCTATGGTTAAAAATCTCATTTCACGATTTAAAAGACACGTCATAGATAAAACTGCTAACCTATGTATAGAATCAAAAAACTCGTTCGCTGTTTACTGCCTACGGTTTTGCAGCTCTTTGGCACAAACACATAACAGGTATATCCCATAATAGATATCTCATATATAAAATTTCCATGTCACAGTGTTAGTTACAGTACTCCTCGTTATTATATAATAATGATAGTAAAGGAGTTTGGGATCTAAAGAATATCGTTTTTTAGGACGTTCAGTTAAGTTATATTGGATAATGATTAATGACCTATTAGACAGGACTAGAGTGGTGGACATTGTACGACTGATGAGGGGTAGCGAGATACATATTATGTTAAAATAGAACTTTATGAATTAAATTAATTATTGAAGTTGGCAGGTAGAAAATGCCTTGGCATTAAGCCCACCTTTTGTACAACTCTGTATTTTCTTGTACAATAAAGTATTCGTCATAATAAGAATGATTATTTTTTTCTGTTTGTTTCCGCAATGCTTATGGTTTTTATTGGCAGTTTATTACGCTACACCATTTATATTAGTCCCTAAAAGTACGATACCTCTATATATATATTTTTTAAGATATCTCAATTAATAAAAATATGAAATATCTTATAAATAGGTTAAATAGAAGGTCTATTATATAGATTAAACCGAACAGGATATGCTGATTAACATTTATTTTTTCCATGTTTATTGGGAAATTTTACAGTTTAGTAAAATAACAAAGAATGTTTAAATTGATCTATGAATAAATGAAAACCATCCAATGTGTCGCAAATCATTAAACGCATTGATATTATGCATGTGTTGCTTTCAGCTCACCGATCGTGGTTATCAATAAAACATAAAATAAGCTGGTCTTAAGTTTCTTCTCTTTCTAAGCTACAAGGCACGCAACACAATGTCTTTAGATAATCATTTTAATTTATAGATTGAAGTATCAATCAGTTAAATTCCAAGATACAAAATTGTTACTTCAATGAGTCTAACATTTTGGCGTCCGCCTACGTTACCAGTCCGCAATGGCCAGTGATGAAACCCATGTTAATCGACAAAAAAAATGTTTATACACAAAAAGTGTAAAAGATTCAAATCTCTAAGTCGGTGTCTGATTTATCTGGGTTTAAATTGTTTATTATAATTTTTAAACCGAAATATCTTAGAAACTGTTTAACTGAAACGTTTTGTACTTTTATTTTTCAAAAATAGATCAATATGCAATGCTTAGCAGAATAAGTATAGAATAAATATATAAGATATTATGCTGTTAATAGACAATCAGAAGCAAAACAATGATAAGGTATTGTACGAAGGGACTTTTTGGTTGTTAGCTTTGATTCTATTAAATTGAAATACTTTTCATCTATGGTAGTAAAATTAAATTTTTCATACTGGGAATATGGGGGATGAAATATGGGAACCCCTTTGTCTGTTAAAGAATTTTTTCGCATTCATCTTTGTATCTATAGAGCAGACACTTTTTATTCGGCTCTGTGTTTCAGGAAAAACCTTTTTTGGGTTCTAAGACAAAGGCATAATAAGCCAAGGTAGACCAAAAGCGTCACGAAATGTGGTACCTTTTAGTACCTACTTAGGTAGCACACCTTATACTAAAGAAGTATTTACTAATTTTTATCTATGGGCCTGTTATTAAAAAAGTTAAAAATATTAATTTTAGTTCTAGTTCTATTAAAAGATCTAACTTTTAGCTTATTTTGTAGTCATTTCAAAGCTTGATTAACATAACAGAAGGATCGAGTTTATTATTAACCCAGCCTATTAAAATCCAACATGGTATAACAAATGTAGGTTAATTAATCAAAGTACGGATTTGAATTCAATTCGAAAACAGTGGCTTATGATTATGATATGGTCGCATTAACGATTTTATTATTCGTATGAAAGGTTTTTGAGACCTGTTTTGGCTCGTAAATTCCAGTTTGGTCATATTAACGAAGTAAAATGCCATTTCAATGACATTTTATAAGAATTTTATTTCAACATGTATTGAAAAGAGTGGTTGGGTATTCATCGGACTGTAAATACGTTTTTAATCGGATTCAATGGAACCACATGCTCGATTTTTATCAAACAAAAGAAAATATGAAGGGAAAATATGAACACAGCCCTGAAAAAAATATTTCCAGGAATGTATTGGGGATATAAGTGTATTTAGCAGTTTTGATAGAATAGAGCTAATGTTCTATTATTTTCAATCCGGATATACCTATCCCTATTCTACAAAGTGCAGTTATTAAATATTATGACGTCCACAGTGGCGTGGTGGGCTCAGGTCCGCTTGCGGCGCAAATCTTGCCCTAGCTAACGGGTTCGATTCCCGCCGCCCCTCGGCGGGAGTGTTCGTATCTTTTGCAAGCACTTCCTTCTTGGTCTGGGTGTTTAATATGTATAATAAAGCATATCTATATGTGTGTCTATTATATTAAGTATATCAGATGTCTAGTGCCCGTAACACAAGCAGAGCTTACCACGGGGCCAGATGTTGTTGTGTGAATTGACCGGAAATATTTATTTATTTATTTATTACACTTTTACGGCTTTATAAGCAAAACTGATTTGACTAAAACTCGGAAATAAGCAACGTGTGATCTTCCTTTACATTCCTATATCTTAGTCTCGAGAAAATAGAAGATTCCGCGGAAAAATCGGGCAACACCGTGGGCTGCTCCATGTGCTAAGTAAATTAACGAAAATAAGGTGATATCTCAACGGCATTATTGTCATTAAATAGGTACATCCATTTTCCTTCTACGAAGACAATTATTTAATAAAAGGCGGGTGTTCCTCTGCTGTGATTTAAAGGCAGTCTTCAATCTTCTTTTCCCCACAGGGTGATCGATTGATTAGTGACCAGATTAACCTTTGGTTTTGTTTACGTATTTAAAGAAATATTTTGTAATGGATTTCTAATAACTGCGATATTTATCTTGGTAGAGTAAGAGGAAATGCCGATCGCTCAAGAAATATAAGCTATTTTATTAATTCTATGATTTATAGGGGTCGGAAAAGGTAGAGTTTTTAAGTACTAAAATATCTAGGATAACATAACATCATCTTGACAGTTTGTTTAATTTGATTATGCAGAGCTGCGAAGCAAATAGAACAACACAGCATTATCAGTTTGTCAATTTTGTAGTTATAATAATTTTGGAGTTCTGACTCAGGTCAGGACTATAGGTCAGTTGAAATCATGTCAGGGAATTTAGAATGTTAACACCTTTATATTAGGTCCTTACATATGAAATTGGCGTTTTTCGTACTGGCCACTTTAATCACAAATTTCTCCTCTTTGGTAAGGAATTCCAAATTCAAATTTGTACAGCTATAGACTCATGTATTTGTGCTTCGATGATCGTCATTCATTTGTTTTTTTCTTTTGTTTTTTTCTGTTTGCGTCACTCATTTTACAAAATGGAAAACTTAAAATATCGCATTATTTACGAGTACGAGTTCCGCCGTGGCACTAGTGCTGCGGAAACAACTCGAAGGGTGAATGATGTGTATGGCGGTCGTGTTGCAAAAGAAAACACAGTTCGTTTTTGGTTCCAACGTTTTCGTTCTGGAAATTTCGACTTGCAGAACAAGCCCCGTGGACGGCCTGAGACTCAAGTTGATAATGAAGAGTTGAAGGCTATTGTGGAAGCGGATCCATCGCAAACCACGTCCGAGTTAGCTGCAGGCTGCGGTGTTAGTGATAAAACTGTTTTAATTCACTTGAAGCAAATTGGGAAGATTAAAAAGCTTGAAAGGTGGGTACCTCACGAATTGACTGAAGCAAACCGGCAAACGCGCGTCGACTGCTGCGTTACATTACTAAACCGGCACAATAATGAAGGTATTTTAAACCGAATCATTACCTGTGATGAAAAATGGGTTCTTTACGATAATCGGAAGCGCTCAGCGCAATGGTTGGATCCTGGCCAGCCAGCCAAATCCTGCCCTAAGCGAAAATTAACCCCAAAAAAGTTACTTGTAAGCGTTTGGTGGACTAGTGCCGGTATTGTTCATTACAGTTTTCTCAAATCTGGCCAGACTATTACGGCTGATGTCTATTGTCAGCAATTGCAAACCATGATGGAAAAGCTAGCGGCTAAACAACCTAGGCTGGTCAATCGCTCCACGCCACTGCTGCTTCACGACAACGCTAGACCACACACTGCGCAACAGACGGCTACTAAATTAGAAGAGCTTCAATTGGAAAGTCTAAGACATCCTCCGTACTCCCCGGACCTTGCTCCAACAGATTACCATTTTTTTCGAAATTTGGATAACTTCTTGCAAGGGAAAAAATTCAACTCCGATGGGGCAGTCCAAATCGCCTTCAAAGATTTTATTGATTCCCGTCCGACTGGTTTTTTTAGTAAAGGGATCAATGAACTACCTATAAGATGGCAAAAGTGCATAGAAAATAATGGTTCATACTTTGATTAATTAAATATATTATATTAAAAAATATTCGACTTTTTGTTCCTCCCATACAAAACGCCAATTTCATATGTAAGGACCTAATATTAACCACATGCATGCAACAAATAAATAAATAAATAAATCTTTTTAAAAATGTGGATGGTCGTAATAATAATAAGTTAATAATAAATAATGTAAATAATGTAAATATTAATAATTATTTAAATGTAAATCAGATCAAAATTTTATAAATATAGTAAGGAGACTCTACTCGTATGTCGAAAACGAGTTTACAAAGTCAGGTTTCAGCGCCTCGCGAAGGACTTAGGCAACAGAATGTGTAAAAATCACTTTCATTTCTCTATTTTGAGAACGCACTTAGACTTAGGTAATATTATATTGAAATCAAAGTCAATAAAGTCGCTCAAATCTAAACAAACGTCATCTAACCTTGATTCGCCCCTGCGTCGAGATTAGAGCTTAGTTACGAACAATCGCATCGGAAATGCATTGTGTAATCGAGTTAAATGGGGGGCATCGATTATCGGACCCGACGTTGCGTTCCGTACGACGCAGACTATGGGAAAAGTATCTCCGTAATAGAACATTGTTTTGATTTATGCAATAAGGTAATGTTGGAACGTAAAATGCGAGTATTGTGTTTGTATTGTATTTGTGTTGTTTTGTGTAAGTAAATAACAATAGGATGATGGTAGATCATAAAGTGCTGCTAGAGAGAATCTGCTTATGAATTTATTTTTTGATATGTTCAGTCACAGATTAGATATGTATCTAATCTGTGGTTCAGTTCATCTTATGAATTTAAAAATATTACTAACTAATTAAAATAATTGCGAATCTATAATATAGTTAATAAATATAGTTGAAGAGATACATTATAATTCTATAAAATTGAGACAGATTTCATTTCATGCCTTAAAAATCAATTTCTACCTCGCGATGGTAGAAATGGAGCCCGCAACCTACGCTTTAGGCGGACCTTGCCCCAATAAGCTTCTAAGATCATAATAATCTTCAAATATGGTCATAGTTTAGTAAGCGCTCAGTCCAAATAAGTGAATAAATTGAGCCTTCAGATTTAAATAAAAGAATCTTCTTAATTTTACATTACATGAGAATGAGGTTCTTTTTTTTCGATGAAAGTCGGTTTAAAATATAACGGCTAATCTCTTTGACTTACGTAAATTACATTATATTTACGTGCATTAACAAGAAGAAGCTAAAATAGAATGAAAAAAAAGGAAGATACCTGGTTGGCCCGTTGTTACAACAGATGATAGCAGCAATAAGCCCGCATACATCAGCCAACTAGACCTATACTCGCCGATAACACACACTATCCAAGTTCTCGCAACATTTCCCGACGATTTCATTTTATTGTAGCTCATCACTTTTCACTTTTACCATTATCTACCACTGATTATAAAATTACATCTGTATTGTTCTCACTGGCCACTAAGACTTTTGCAACATAAAAACTTTTTTTAACAGTGAAACTTTTTCGTCTATTTAAAAACTGCATTCAACCTTTTTAGAAAAAAAAGAAGTTAGATTATCGAGTGAGAGTTTGGTTTTGGAATTCCGCGCCTAAAAAGCGCGGGAAGGCGAGCGCGGAGCATGCGCGGTAAACGTACAATGATCTGAGTTTTTTGAATGGCTAACCCCCGCTAGTCCACTGCAGCCTTTGATTTGAAATTTGATTCATCACGAAGCAGCATCACAATTACAGTTGAATGCTGTCAAGGTTTTGTAGATACTTAAAGCGTTTTGTTTTCAATTTTGTTAAAAGTTAACAGTAACTTATGTACAGACGTAATTTATTATTCTATGGTACAGACTAATAGTTTGTAAGTTTATTTCTTCTCAAAGTCTACGCTGATAGAAATATAGCTATTTTGCATTTCTCCAGTCCAGTTGTTTTGGATAAGGCAGGAGTGATTTCTAATTTTCGCCCAGCTTTTTACAAATAAATATTAATTATAGACATAAATGTTATGATTTAAAACGGGTAACGAAAGATTGTTGTGAATGAAGCTTCTAATAGTGTCCTTTTCTTAAACAGAGTGTTATTAATTTGTGTTGTGAGATGCTTATCATGAAGGTATTATGTTTTGTTGTTCATTAACTATAGCAAACATTTCAAGAATATAATATTGAAGTAAAAGTTAAGAATGTATCTTTTTCAAACATTCTATTGATGTAACTAGTTTCTAAAATTGGTTGTAGAATGGAATAAAAGAATAGAAAATACTTTATTACACACCAAACAAAGAAACTATACAATAAGAAATTAAAACTAAACCTAGAATGCGTAATGGGCGATCTTACTGCTAAAAGCAATTTCTTCCAGACAAAACGTGGGTCGAGAGAAAAAATTACGTGTTATGGACGGTGGTTTATACAATATTAATACCTAATATCTACTGCTAAAACTAAAACTAGCCTATACTTAATTAAATTTATCCTTAAGCTACAATAGATGAATTACTAATTTTTTTATGATTTTTATCTTATTATCTAACTTTTGTGAAACTTACTTAATGTGTAAGTTTAAACATTATAATGATGATAACTCGCTTGTTACCATCTACTATTGTACGTGCTCGGGAGGGTAAACTGAAGAAAGATATACCCTTTAGTTAAAGCAACTTTTGTACATCGGTTTTCAATAAAAAAAACTGTGTTTATGCGTTTATTCTGAATGAATTCTTAAATCTTATCTTTATGTAGGTAAATGTGCCAATAATACTTTTGTAGGTACATAATATTGACCTTGACATTAATCATCCTGTTCTGAATCCTGTTTTGTCATAGCAAAAAAATTAACATATTAAAATCATAAAATATATTCATAAAAAAATACGTTAATGTAATTTTATTGATTTTGACTTCCATTCGCGGATACGTTTTGCTCATTTACTATATTGATTGATATTATCAAATCTTTTCTCACATAACAAAAATAATACTATTTTATTATAAAATATTATTAAAAAATAAAAATTTATTTATTTAAAAGGAAAGACTCGTTATAGGTACATTTATTTTGCTTTTATGTTTTTTTTACCGATCAAAATATTCGGCTTGAGTACCTATAAGTACCTACCTACTGATGCATTATCTTAGTTGCTTCGATCTTCTTATTTTAATTAAAGGTTGTGTCAGTCTTCAGAGTCAAATAAATACACTATTGATAGTTAGAGTTCGTTTTGGACAAATTATTAGGTACACTTTATATTACATAGTTGGAGTTAGTTAGAGGCAAATAAATACAATATTGATATTTTAGTTACCTTAGTTATTCATACGGTGGACTCACATAACACAGGAGGCTACGGGCACCCTCCAAGCATCGATACAGTTGGCTCAGGACCGGGGTCGATGGGGAGACAAAGTAGATGAAGATGGGGAGGAAGTGGTGACAAAGCTGCTGAGACGCCATAGTAACATCCCTCAGTCATGAGGTTACGACTAAGAAGAAGAGTTATTTATTTAATGCCCTGCGCTGATTGCCTAAAGTAGGAAAAGTACCTTAATATTTGACATAATATATCTTCTTTTATCTGACTTATTTGACGACCTCTGTGGCTCGGTAGGCGAAGGTCCGCCTGAGACGCAGGAGGTTGCGGGTTCGATTCCCGCCGGGGGACCAGATTTTGTACGATCTACAATTTCTGGTTTCGGGTTTGGGTGTTTTCTATCTATCATAATGTATTGGGTTAGGTGATGCTGTGTAAGTAGTCCGGAAATATTGATTTAATAAAATTCACCTGTCACAGTGTTAGTTACCATACTCCTCCGAAACGGCTTAACCGATTATTATGAAATTTGATGTGCATATTTAGTGGGACTGAGAATTGGCTACTATCTATTTTTTAACATAGCATAACAACGTTTGCAGGGTCAGCTAGTAAACTATAAAATTCGGATGGGTTTGCTATTATTCTATTGTGTAGGTAAACTAAAGTGTAAAGTGTTAAAATTTTACTGCAGTTTTATCAAGAATTTATTGAAAACATAAAAATAGCATTGGAACTTTCCGTCACTCACCAAAATTTCGATAATACATTATGGTAATTTATTTTCCGAAATGTTCGCGTAGTTCAATTTTCACCAAACATTTCCTTGGATTTAGGCAGTTATATTATAACAAGTAAGTACTTTGCGATTACAAACCAAAATAATGTGTGTGATTTTTCTACATTGTTTAATTTTATAGTTCAAAGATTAAAATCTCTCCTAATATTATAATTTGTACATAAACTACAATTTCTGTTCTGTTAAACTAGGGCTAGACCTAAGTTGAATAGGAGGTTTTGTCTGTTCACGTCCGTAAGTGGTAACCCTCTGAATCCTTACACATGACCTCCGGGTGGTGCTAAGAACAGTCTCTGGTGGGAGGCTTCGGCCGCGGCTTGTCACCACCCTCCGGGCTGGGCCAGTGCGTGAAGCGATTTTTCGTGTTTCGTTATGTAGTCCGGAGAAGAATTTACCTTCTAGGTCTTCATGTCCCATCTTAAACCACATCGTCACTTTACATCAGGTGAGATTGTGGTCAAAAGAAGCCTAATCCAGAATAAAAAATAAAAAGAATAATATATTATGCATGTAATTCTTAGTCTGGGTGTTTTATATGTATACTAAAAATATCTATACATGGTACATATGTCTATTATATCAGATGTCTAGTACCCGTAACACAAGCTTAGAGCTTACTACGGGGTTAAATGTTTTTGTGTGAATTGTCCGGAAATATTTATTTATAGTTATTTTTTAACCGTGACTTATGAGTTTTTTTTTCAGGCAATGTTGAGCAAAACTACATTGCTATACACTATAGCGTTGCTACAAGTCTTAGACTTAGGATATAGCTATCGCAGATATGCTAAAAATGGCAAGACACTCACAGTCCGCGAAATACGTCAACGCATAAAGGATGCTTTAGATTCCGGGAGAGTTAAGAACGAAGGGGCAAGAAAATTATTATATAATTATCCTAGGCATCATCCCGTATATTTTTTTTATCCATACTACCAATTTTCTCCAATCTTTTTTGGATAATGTCACCACGAACCAGGATTTATTTGTTAATTTTAAAAGAATATGTGATATGATAACTATGTTATACACGAATATTGTTATAATAACAGATAAAGCTTGATATATTCGCTTCTCAACTCAGTGTAAAAAATTTAAGCGAACTGTCAAGGCAATGTTATATATCCTTGATTTTTCTTGGTTTTTATTAAAATTAGCTTTAAGCTGACCTGTCCATGTAGGTATGCATTTGCGTCTAAGGAAATAAACGTTTTGACTTTGAACGTAAGAATTTGACTCGTAATGTAAATTTTTGTTTTTTTACTTTACATTATTAAGACAGTTTAGATTTGACACAAATTGTTAAATTCAATTGGATGCGAAAATCTGTAATTTCTATACTTACCTAACTAATTTTTTTTTAATATTTAATGATAAATACCATAAGATAAATACTTGCCTCATGTTCCTATGACTATGATAGTTTATTTAAGAAATTACTAATAACATAGGCTGCGTATACATGTTAGTTAAAGTTATAATACCAAACGGGGCTTAACAGGATATCTATAATGTAACACCTTTATTGTAACCATAGACTAATTGAGGTAATTAGTCTATGATTGTAACCAACCACCTGAATCAACGATTAAATGAGTATAAATATAAAAAAAAAAATACAAAAGAGGGTTTTATTTTAAGGTCAGCTCACACCGAGGCGCAACGTAACGCGACGCAGGGAGCACTTTATCACATGGCGATACGAAGTTTTCTACTTAATAAAATTTAAGAAAAACCCTAGATTCCACCACCTTAGTCTCCTTAAAAGTATAAAAATCATATTATTTTGTAAAGTGCATGTGATGCTCTTTTTTTGATACCCCACAAAATTTTTGATATTTGCAGATATTAGGGGTTCTTTCATCCCTCATAACTTTTAAACGGGTTAACCGATTTGCATCAAACATGTTTTTCGTTCGGGAGCTGTGCCACAAACAGACATGCACGTCAAACTTATAACACCCCTCTGTTTGTGCCGGGTAAAATAAGATTCAGATTTCTGAGAAGCACCTTTTAAATTCGAAAAACGTTTTTAGGTTAAGTGAATCGGCCTTTAGCAAGGGGTAGAGCTGCAAAATCGCTTCATCGCAAATGTAGCGGAGAGAGGAACATTTCACCGAGAACACCTATAAAGCAGCTCCAACGATACTGCCATAAAGATATTTCAAACAAAAGACGTGAAAAACATGAGAAAACTAAAACAAAAGGATGAACCCATGGCATAGTAAATGTTAGAACAGATAAATAGTTGACGACCTCTGTGGCTCGGTGGTCCGCCTGAGGCGCAAGAGGCTGCGGGTTCGATTCCCGCCGGGGGACTAGATTTTATACTATCTACAATTTCTGATTTCGGGTCTGGGTGTTGCTGTATCTATGTATCATTGTAGGTATGTATTTACAAAAAAAAATGTATCTATGTAGTATATCAGTAACCTAACACCCATAGTACAAGCGCTGCTTAGTTTGGGGTTAGATGATGCTGTGTGATTTAGTCCGGAAATATTTATTTATTTATTGAATAGTATTAGTGTTTTTACGATGGGCGTGCAAAATGGGTATGTTATATTAGTGTGATAACCGACATGTTATAAGAACTTTGAAGAGTTTGAAGGACGTGTTTACCGACCCCCACTGGTGGTGAATTATAGCCTAATCTATCTATCCGGGCTGGGCCAGTGCGTGAAGCAATTTCTTCGTGTTTCGTTATGTGGTCCGGAGAAGCCATCTTCTAGGTCTTCATGCCGCATCTTAGACCACGTCGTTACTTTACATCAGGTGAATTGTGGTCAAATGAAGGCTTATCAATCATAAAAAAACTCGTCAATATAGAAGTCCCTGGTTTTTTTTAAATAATACCAGCTGATTGTAGACAAATATGAGACAGAAAGAGAGAGCAGAAAATTGGAAAAAGTTGATCAATATATCAAATAAAGACAAGTCAGTTTTAATTTGTATTTAGCCTACAATGCTTATTAAAAAAATCCCTGAAATACATACAATTACAAACAAAAGATATTGAGTAAGTAGGTAGTTTTTACAAATTTATATAATATCAATTTTACACGTGTTTCATCATTTTATTGAATAACATTCGTACCGAATTTCGTTCGAATAACATAAAAAACTAAGCGGACTTACGTAGGCAGTAAGGTTCTGTGCGTAGATATTTCACCTCTACTATGTCTGAGTGCTACCATCAATGTAGTTACTTTAATCACAATAATGGCTTGTATTATTATAAACAAACGGACCACAATTAGTTGCAAGGCCTTTTGTCGGCCATAAGTTTAGCCATTGCAGTAATGAAAACCTAGCCTTCTAATAGATAGGCCTTCTAGTACTAGTTGAGTTGAGCAATTTTCAGAAACTATCTGTTTTATCTTCTTCTACACTAATATTATAAAGCTGAAGAGTTTGTTTGTTTGTTTGAACGCGCTTATCTCCGAAACTACTGGTTCGAATTGAATAATTCTTTTTGTGTTGGATAGTCCAGTTATCGAGGAAGGCTATTAGGCTATATAACATCACGCTACGACCAATAGGAGCAAAGATATAGTGGTAAATGTGTAAAAAACGTGAGAAATTGTTCATCTTTGAAGCCTTCCGTTGCGTGCGCTGTGAAAACGGTACAAGATACACAAAAAATATTTATTAAAGAATAAATAGCTCTTTTAATGATCTAAAAAACAGTCCGCGATAGTATATGTCTATCTTTTAAGATTAACTCACAAAAACCGTTTTTATGGTACCTAATTTGGTCGAAATAATTTGTTTAAGTTGTATCAACATAATAATATTAATCTTTATTCAAATATATATGTTGTTGGTTAAGAGTACTTCATCCATTATAACGCGGGTAGCACCGCAGGGCACAGCTAGTTATAGATAAGACTACGGTACCTTAATAAGGCGATTTGGTATTAAAAGACTAGTAGTGCCCGTGATTTTCCCGCGGAATTAAATTTTTCGGTAAAAAGTAACCTATACCCTTAGTCAGGCTCTAGAGAATCTGTGTATAACATTGAAATCCGTTCAATAGTTTTTGAAGAGGAACAGAGTAACTTTAGTGTTACATTTATAATATTATAGGTATGGATTTTTTGCCTGCCTCAGTGGCGCGGTGGGCGAATGTCCGCTTTCGGTGCAAGAGGTAGCGGTTTCGATTCCCGCCGCGGGTGAAAGTATGTTCTGCAAGCACTACACTTTCTCCTTGGTTGGGTGTTTAATACGTATACTAAAAATATCTATAAATGCATGTACCTATATTATATTAAGTATATCAGATGTCTAGTACTCGTAACACAAGCTAAGAGCTTACCACGGTGTTAAATATTAGTCAATAATTAGTCAAGTAGCCTAGTACGAGTAACTAGTTATTTACAAAAATAATTATCTATGTAGTATATTAGTCATCTAGCACACATAGTACAAGCTCTGCTAAGTTTGGGGTTAGGTGATGCTGTGAGATCAGATTAATCCGGAGATATTTATTTATTAATTTTTTAAGCCTATTCACAGTAAAGGCATCACTCGTCTTAAGAGAAACCTTTTTACGAACCGTTGAGGAATATGAACCATGTAATTTTTTTGTAAATATATCCATTGTTCTTTAAGATATGTAACCTTACTATAATAGCAAAGTTGACATTTAACCTGCTTATTAAAGGTAGAGCAACATATCTGTTTCTTACGCCCAAAGCTTATAAATAAATTAATAGTTCCGGAAAATCCACGCATAATATTTCGGTATAAAAATTATGTTTAATATTAAAAATATAATGATGAATTTTAAAGTGCGCGAAAATACGGTTGCCTACAAAATGGCGTACATGTGACGACACAACTCACGAATCGGGTGTAGGACATTTCAGTTTTGTACTATATTATTTAACGTCACTACTCTTTATTCAAACGCCATTTTGAAAAATAACGCTTTGAGTCACGTGATCAAAGACGAAAGAAGAAGAAAATATTACAAATTATATTTTATAAAAATCGTTTAATTTTATAAATACTGTTTTATTTATTTCGGTTCTAAAGTGTTTACTAGTAATCTAGTAACGTATTGTTTCATATTTTAATGAGAGTAAACTACCATATTATTACTTAGGTGGTTATTTAGGAAATGACTCATCGGAATGATAATAAAATAAAAAGAAGACGGTCGGTCATAAATATTCAAAATGCCCTGAACAGCTCCTGCCACATAAACAAAGCAATCAGTGAAGATTGCTAGCACAGCTGCTAAGTAGTTTCTGACGTCTACAACGCTTGCGTTTTGAGATGCAATTGTAGTTTATAGCTCTCTAGACAGTTCTCGATCGAGCTAACCCTATTTATTTATTATTATTTATTTTATTTTAACCTATTCAGACATTTAAAAAAAGTTGAAAGTGTCAACAAGATTTTTATTACAAGATGTTTCAAAATCTAATATATAATATTCATCTGTCACGGGGTGCGTAATCGAACTCCTCCGAAACGGCTCGACCGATTCTCATGAAATTTTGTGAGCGTATTGAGTAGGTCTGAGAATCAGCCAACATCTATTTTTAATTTTGAAAAAAAAAAAAATTTTGCAAAACAACGTTTGCTGGGCTGCTCAGCTAGTCTTATATATAAAATTCTCGTCTCACAGTTTTCGTTCCCGTACTCCTCCGAAACGGCTTGACCGATTCTCATGAAATTTTGTGAGCATATTGAGTAGGTCTGAGAATCGGCCAACATCTATTTTTTATTTCGCAAAACAACGTTTGCAGGGGTCATCTAGTTGGTATATATAATGCACTAGGCGAACATATTTTGTTAAACTATTTGTATTAAGAAATCTTTAAAGTATAAATCTCTAAATCCCATTTCTTTGTAAGTTTACAGCCTTTTGTTATTATTTTTTATTTTAATTGGATACCTCTTTGGGTTTAAATTAAAGTAAAACCTATGTCATTTAGTATCATAATAATAATCACCAATGAAGCAATGGTTAAAGACTATATTTCTTTGGGTTAAAACCAAACAAATAAGTTTTGGAGGTTTTGGCTGTTCACGTCCGTAAGTGGTAACCCTCTGAATCCTTACACGTGACCTCCGGGTGGTTCTAAGAACAGTCTCTGGTGGTAGGCTTCGGCCGCGGCTTGTCACCACCCTCCGGGCTGGGCCAGTGCGTGAAGCGATTTTTTCGTGTTTCGTAATGTGGTCCGGAGAAGCCATCTTCTAGGCCTTCATGCTCCATCTTAGACTACATCTTCACTTTACATCAGGTGAGATTGTGGTCAAATGAAGGCTTATCAATAATAAAAAAAATACATAACCACTTTATTCTTATATAATACCATGATTTGACGGTTTTTGAATTTTCCGATATTTCAACGCAGAGGAAGCGTTAGGATCACGGCATAAGCTCAAGTTCGGGTGTGTTACCCGTTTCTCATTGTAATATTGTTTAAAACCTTTGTTAATTCAAAGAGTTTATTATTTGTTTATAGCTTTTTTTTTGCTTTATTCTTTACCCATTAAAATAAAACTACCGACAATTATTGAATTCATTCAAACATATTTTAGAAAACATAAAATTATAGAAATATAATTAACACTAGGTATTTTTCAACAACAAACAAAAAGGAATATTATCTTGCTTTTTCTTTAATGTAATTTAAAGAAGATGAGAAAATTCAAGTCCATTCGTAAATTAAAGAATTCCACGTGCACTTAATATTTATATCTATACTAGCTGACCCCAGCAAACGTTGTTTTGCAAAATAAAAAATAGATGTTGGCCGATTCTCAGACCTACTCAATATGCTCACAAAATTTCATGAGATCGGTCAAGCCGTTTCGGAGGAGTACGGGAACCAAAACTGTGACACGAGAATTTTATATATAAGATAAATAACTGTTACGATAACAAAAAGCATATAATATTTTTCGACCATAAATCTCATACAACTTGTGACCAAAGTGCACCTTTTGTTAACTTTATAGCTCAGTAATATTTTATTATATATATTGATAAAATATATCAACAAGCTAGTCAGTAGTTATATAAATAAAATGTTGCGTAAAATGCAGGTAAATATTATATTATAATAGTCTGAGATCACACATCATATCCACAGCCTGTCAGCCCATTGTTGGGTATAGACCTCACCCAGAGTTGAGCCACTATATGGTCCTGTGCAGAAATATATCCAAGTGGTGATAGTGGATCTAAGCAAAGATGAGACCCAAGCGCCTTATTTAATACCAACTAAAATAAATAAATAAATGCGAATATTATTTATTAAGTTTTGCGTCCAGCTGCAACCACGGACGCGGTGGTCTGAAGTTACCAGCGACCAACCTCGACGTTTGGTCAGGGTTCGGACACGCGAAGTACCTATATGCATTTGCGTTATCTAAGTAGATAGTATGTGGTTATACCACCACTGTCTTTAATTCCAGATCTCCATATTCCTCACAATGATATTTATGGCAACAGCAAACCGCTACAGGTACCGGCCGCTCATGAGAAGAGCCTCAAGCAAAGAGCCTTACCTACCACCAGAACTGCGGTCCCCAGGCCAAACCTTGCTCAGCGAGATTCGAGTCCCAAACGAGAAATTCTGTACGCAGCAAAAACTGGCGCGCTCCAGTATGCTCTTAGTCCTACCATGGTGGTACCACTACTGCGCTCAGTTCTATGAGAGGAAGGAAAAAATGTCTCAGGATGTGGGGTTTAATATCGCCTTTTATAGGGGCATCCTTGATCAGGTGCAGGCGTATAGGAAGAAACTACAGGAATTGAGGGGCATTTGGAAAAGTAATTAGTTGTGTGGCAGTTCTTAAAACTAGAAGGAATTATTCTATATATATAGTAATTGGGAATAAAATTTAGTAACTAATATGTACATTAATAATAGTATCTACAAGTTATCCCTCTGTATATTAATCCTTCGCGTATTATATAATTATATTAATCCTGAAATCCTTTCCTCTTTTCCACAAAGACCTCAATTAAATCAGTTTTTTTCGTTATATACGAATCCAATATGCAAACAATCTAGGTACAGTCAAACACAATATTAGTCAAGATTAATAAACATCACAATTGAGTGAATAATCTCTTTTATTGATGCACAGGCCGATAACACATGTTTATTTTTAATAACCACTAAAGTGTTATTAGCTTTGCTCCAATAATGATTGGGTATTGAAGAGTCCTGTTGAATAAGGCTTTATGCTCCTAACACGTGTTTATTAAGGTAATAATAACAACCCATGAGTCTAGGCAGTAAAGATGAATAATGCAAAAGCTTATATAAATTTGACGAATGAATCAAATAAAAAAATCTAATAAAAAAAAAACATTTAAGTTTTTTTTGGGTGTTTAATATGTACATTATATTAACGAAATCTAAATTTAAAATTTAAGAAAAACCTTCGTCTTCAGTGCCTTAACTTCCTTAAAAGTAAAATACCATAATATTTAGTAATGTGCACGCGATGCGCTTTCAATTGAAACCACTTGAGTATATTTGCAGATTTTCGGTTTTCCTTCCCCACTCTCGCCCCAATAACTTTTAAACAGCGCAAACGATTTTTATAAAACACGTCGAAGAACACGCGCGCAAAAAACTTTTTTACAAATAAACTTAATTAAAATCACTTCATCCGTTCGGGAGCTACATGTCCTAGACAGACAGACAGACAGACCCACAGACAGCCACGTCAAACTTATAACACCCCTCTTTTTGGGTCGGGGGTTAAAAATACCTATCTATGTGTGTGTATTATATAAAGTAAATCAGATGTCTAGTACCCGTAGCACAAGCTTTAAGCTTACCAAAAGGCTAGATGAATTAAGTTAAGTTGCATGAATTTAGCAGCAATATTTATTAAAATTTTGTAACAAGCCGACAAAATGTTGCACTACTAAAATCCAAGGAAAAACCTAAATAGTAAATGAAAACTAGTTTGAACCAATTCACAATTGTCCACAATTCAATAGAAACGTGAGCGTGTCCCACATACCTTTAATGGATTATCGTTCTAACATATCGATTTTGGCTACTTGCTAAATACATATAGAAATTGGGAGTGAATTATTCTAATTAGGCTATTTCAGATAAAATCTCGTTAATAATGATTATGTTGGCTAAAATCTAATTATCTGGCCTGTGGTTATTTTAGAGTATAAATGGCTTTGTTCTAGGCTTCTGTTTAGTAATGAAGCACATTACGAAACGCCCGCCGAATAATCTATGTGTTTTTGAAAATATCAGCTGTTTACCAAACATTGGGTTATGGTTTCCTTTTGAACTGTGATTTGATAACAGTGGTACTGTGTCAGGAATAATGAATTTACTGCAGATTGTAAGTATTATTATATTATAATCTCTGTTATTTGAACTAGTGAGAAATTTTAATAAGATTTATTTAAACGATAAAACTTGGTGAATATAATGAAACTTGCCAGAAACTCATTATGTGCAAAAAACAGTTAAGTTAATCAATTTAATCTATTCAAACTGATATTAAATTTGTACATAAATACATAACCTGAATTATTGTCAACAAAAACAAATTATAACTACTTATTTTATTAATTCAAGAATAACTTATGAAAGCACGGAAGTAATGCCAAATTTAAGAATATAATAAAATGTCAGGAACATAAATAGCGTTGTCCATTTTCAGTTTACCACAAAAACTATAAAGTATTATGCCGAAAATATTTAGAATAAGTACCTACTTACTAACTTACCTTACTTTCGATTATTCTTTTACACGTTTTTATATAGTTTTGTATTTGAACATGGAATACGAAACATATTTTTTGCGATAATTGTTATTGTATATTCACTTATTAAATTTGTTAGACAAATCAAAACATAATAAACTACAAGACAGTAAGTCTGGCCACGTACGGCTCAGGCTTGTGTTAGTAGCTGGTAGATGTAAGGCCAGATTGAGAACGAGATAAAGGAGTAGTCTCCATCTGAGTATGCAAAGTTTGAAAACTCGATTAACTTCCAGGTCCTATTAAACATCCACATAGCATCCACCTTCTCAAGACGTCACCCAGTTTCAGCATCAGACGAGAGTATAGAGAACCTCCTCTACTTCAAAGACTGCCACGTTCCAACCACAGAGGCATCGAGGCCGACACTTCAAGCTCTCAGGAAACCAGAACCCCTATCATGTCCGTACCCAAAAATGTGCTGCTCCATGAGCTGTGATAACGACTGCAGTGGAGGGCTTCAGGCTTTGAGGGGAAGAAATGCAGGGATGGGTATGTCCTCGATGATGAGTGGGATGACTGAGATGGGAGGGGTGGGAGGGATGGGACACCCTGGCATGCCAAACGTACCGTATCAAGGCCCACAACCTGGGCTGAGGAGGAGGAAGAAAAAAATGGGTGTGCCTGAGGATCAGCTGCCTCCTATTGGTAAGTATTTATCTTCTTCTTTTGGTGCCACTTCATTACTGAAGGTTGGCAGTCAGCTCCTTAAATTTGTCTTTGTTCATGGCGATCCTGAATAGCTGTTCCACGGTTTTAATGCCAGTCCAATGTCGAATGTTCCGAAGCCATGACATTTTACGTTCACCAACTCTGCACTTTCCGGCAATTTTCCCTATCATCACAGTTTGTAATAGATGGTACCGTGGGTTACGAAGTATGTGACCAAGATATGCGACTTTTCTTATTTTAAGTATTTATACTTGAACGCGCTTATCTAAAGAACCAGGTGCGATTTTAAAAATTATTTCAGCGTTGGATAGCCCTTTTAGTAAAGCTATAGGCCGTTGCTCCCACGAGATAATAAAAAAACGCGGGCAACGCCGTGCCGTGTAAAGCTAGTTATTTATAAATATGCAACTAGTGTGGACGAAAATTACTTAACCACATGGTCAGATTAGTTAACATTTTCATTTTAGCCGTTTGCAGCCTCGTCAAGTCACCGTCGACGAAATAATTAACTTCATTAATACCACAATTTGATTAGTCTTCAAGTGCTGTAAATACATTCTCTCATAAAATTAGAAAAATTTGAATCCCATTTCCCTGTCATCTCACATTATGTCGGTTATTGTAAAAAATTCGCCTTCCAACAATATTTTCTCCGTATACATATACTCCTGACCCAAGGATAAGAAGCACGTAGTATGTTAAATTTACGAAAATTCAGTAAGTTAATGACTTGTAAGCCAAATTGTTTAAATAAGATGACATAGATAGATAGATAATAAATACCTTCATTGCACACCAATGCTTACAGACTAACATAAGACATATCATTTACAGATGGCAGAAGAGAGTTTGGATTCACAAAAGAGAAAATTAAAGGTCTTATTTCTCAAGACAGTGACATTCGGAAGATATTAAAAGACCTCGTGAGGGTCACCATGAAGAAAGTTGATCTGGTGGACATGATCAACGCCAGGAAACAAGCCAATCAGAAGCCGAGGCAAACGGATTCTACGAGTGATGATGATGAAATTGAATAAATAACGTTTTCTTTTAATTTGGAAACAAACATAACATACATTTTTGTCGCAACATGTTGTTGTTTTTTTTATATACATAGTTCTAACCATAAGTTAATTTATGTATTTGTTGTATTATGTTGTGATTGTGACAAAATAAATCATTCTTATTCATAATGTAGGTATTTAAGCTTTGTCAGTGATCAGATAACGAACAGAAATTTAGTAAATATTATAAGCTATTATTTCGTTTTATCTGTCAGAAAGTCGTCGATAAAAGCGATGGATTGTTAGGAAATTTTCAAAGGTTGGATTTCAAAGGCACTCCGCTAATACTTGTATTGAATACTGAAATAGTTTGCAGAGAGCGAAAGTCGGCCCTCCGCTACTAAATCAAATGTATTATTTAATCAGATCTTGTAAGTTTTGTACACACTTCCCATTTTATGACTGAGCTGACATTTTGCAAACACATCGATGAGTAGTATCATGGCCTAGATAGAAATTCCCTTGTAAAAATACCCGGTTTTGTAAAAAATATAATCTACATCTAAATCATTAAAAATTACAGCAACAACGCAAAAACCTACACAATTCAAACCCCTCGTTCCAAAAAGTTGCAAATCTCAGTTACGTACAAAAGACAAAAATGGCAGAACAGGAACTTTTTGGCAAACAATTATCATGTATTAGAATCCCGGGTACCCCTGGACGTATGCAAAGTGGAGAATTACCTAGATTTACATAACTGCTCGATCCTCAGGGACTGAGACGTCGTGCAGTGAGGTAATTGTGCAACTCCGTGATAATAGCTGGTTTATTACGAAGTATATACCAGGTTGTTTTGAATTTTAACATTGTCTAGTTTTCTATTGTACCTATGAGAAGTACTTTTAGATAAGAATATTTTTTAATCCTAAGTAGGTATTATTTAAAGCAGTATTATATAGCACTTATTCTGGTTTCTAATGTCTGCAGGTGAAGTTTTTTTTTAATCCGAAATGATTATATAAATCTTCTTGTTCTTAAATATCTTTTTTTTTAATCCTAAGTATTATATTCTCAAGCTAGAAAAGTAGCATCATCATCCTCATCACCCTATTAACGTCTCCACTATACAGATACTTCTTCCTTGGCGAGATAGAAATTTCGTTTATAAATATATTATAATATATTACATAATATGAAGTTATGCCATGATTTTTATTAGTATATTACTAATCAATGACATATACGCGGTTGTAAAAGTTTAAACTATTAAACCATGGTACAATTTGTAAAACTTCGACTTCATCTACGCTTTGAAGCCAATTGATACTAGATTAGTTGTTACCTACGAGTTAATACTTTTTTACAACATTAACGTATTTAAATAAAGACTAAATTTTTATTTTACAATTTCAATAGTGATGACGTGATTAAAAACGCCACTTTTCAAAATGGCGTTGGTATGCTGCGTGAGTGACGTAGTAGTGAAAAGCTAGGAACCTCTATTATGCTATAATAGCCGATAACCGACACGGGATAGGTACCTCGCGCGCGGCAAATCGTGTATCGCGCACTTTTGGCGATTTGAAAATCATTATTCAATTTGTAATACGAGTATAATGCATTCTTTTTTAACCCCCGACCGAAAAGACATGTTATAAGTTTGACGTGTCTGTCTGTCTGTGGCATCATAGCTCCCGTACTGATGAAGCGATTTCAATTTATTTATTTTTTGTACAAAAGGTGACTTTTACGCGAGTATTCCTAGACATGTTCGTTAAAATCGGTTGAGCATTTTAAAACTTATGAGGGGTGAAAGTTGGGCAGAAGAACCGAATATCTGCAAATATACTCGAGTGGGGTCTCAAATGAAAGCGCATCACGTGCACATTACAAAATAGTATGATTTTTTACTTTTAAAGAAAATTAGGTTTAGGAATAGGGGGCTACTTTTATTTTTAAATTTACTTTACTCGTACTTACCAAAGTATTAGAAATACAACTTTATTATGTAATTTTTTTAATTGGTTATAGTGTCCTACTGCAGGGCAAAGGTGTCCCGGTCATGTAATAATTAATCATATAAAATAGTTTTCCAAAATGAGTCAAATAGCCTATTGCGTTACAACTTCCACGCTTTTGTAGTATTGACGACGATATCGTTGACAGTACGACGAGAATCTATATAAATAAAAATGAATTGTTGTTCGTTAGTCTGATTAAAACTCGAGAACGGCTGGGCCGATTGAGGTGATTTTGGTTTTAAAATGTTTGTCGTAGTCCAGGGTAGGTCTTAACGGTGAGAAAATAAGGAAAAATTGCCGAGAATTTTTTGGCGGGCCGCTAGTATGTAATAAAATGGTCAAAAAACAAGTTGCGCTTCTTATAATACTAGGTACGTAGGCAAATTCTAGTGACCGGTTCAAGTTTGTCTTTCAGGTTATGCAGCGTAAGTTGTTAGACAAATAAGAGATGTTTGGATACTAGCTTTGAACTGTCAGCATATTCAGTGTTCATTTCACTGGGAACCGGTTATGGCGCAAATATTTGGATAAACGCTTGCCGTGCACGAAAACGTGATAATCCTCATTCAATGTAAAAGTAAAGTGGGTTGTGCTAAAGTAGGTTATGGGTTTAGGTTATCCTAATATTAATACAATAATATATTCAGATAATTAAGATTCACTTTATTCAGATCCATTTAACATTAACAGAATCTGTGCAATATATACATAAATGTATATAAAACTAAATTTATTTTTTACTTTTATTTTACCAGAGTATGTTGTTTTCTTTTTTTGTAGAAACAAACAGATCGGCAAAGGCCTCCTCAAACCTTATCCATTTTGACCTTTCTTGCGCCACTCTGTTTCACATCACAACTGCTACTTCCCTGATGTCGTCATCACATCTCTGCCTCTTTTCCAATCATGGTGAAAGGAAAAGAGGAAGAGCATACTCTGCCTCTTTTCCTTTCACCATGAATTTTCGATATTTGCCTGCAGTTTTAGTTTTGTTTCTTATAACACAGTTAGGTTCTCCAATATCATGGTAATATTATTAAGCTTGCTGTATTGGATTGAAAAGAGAAAAGGGAAGCATGCTCACCTGTGCATTTAAACTCCTATGTCATAACAACTTATCAATAATATATAAATTATATTTTTTAACTATTATTTTAAACTAGTTGCCCGCCCCGGCTTCGCACGGGTTATTATTATTCAAAATTAAAATCCCGGCAGTTATTAGATTTATTCTCGACTTTTAAAACCTTCCCTAGACCTCCACGAACATTTTAAGACTAAGATAAGATAAATCCGTTCAGTCGTTCTCGAGTTTTAATCAGACTAACGAACAACAATTCAATTTTATTTATATAGATAGATTAAATAACAAAAAAAAATATATTACACGCCGATGGTCAATTGTTTTATAGCTATTTTTTGTGAGTTTGTGCGTGTACCAATGACAACTTTATACAGAATAGTACAGTGACTTTTTTTTATTTGAAAGGATATACCTTTATCCCTATTTCTATGTTGGTCCCAGCTAAGCTATTTTAAGGTTTGGTGGTAAAGCACCCTAAATACTGGTCAGATCCAAAGTTTGGGTTATAGGGTACCTATTCTTCATGTCTATTTATTCACATTCCGCTACGGCAGAACTTTCTCCAAAATGTTGTACACACAGCACACTAAATTATAGATAGTTTTGGCAAAACAGCAGCTAAACTGAATAGTAAACAGTTGTAAATTTGGAAATACGCAGTAAAATACATGCATGCTAGGTTAGAATAAGTTTCGATAATATTTCTTGTTTAAAATTATGGACCAGATGCAAGGATGTTAGTCTTTTTCTACTACGCTTTCAAGAGCAAAAATTTTATGATCCTGAAATTATTATCTTGACGAAAATAAAAGGCGAGTTTATGGTATATTTGTGAATTATGTTTATTTGTTATTTATATCTTTGGCATGACTATTGTTTTGCTTTTATAACGCAAGCTCAGGGTAATTTTAGTGTCTGCTGACCATCGGCGCTAAGGTCTCAGCGCTTAGCAATTTGTATGAAAAAATTGCCAGATAGAACGCTTGGCGATATTCTAAAAGGATTCAATAACTTCCATACAGATTGCTACGAGCCGAGCTCTCAGCGCCTATGGTCAGCGTGACACTGAAATCACCCTCACAATGTCTGTTCTTAACTTAAATTATTTTTTAATTCTTTATGGCGACATCGACGCTGCCGTAACAGATGATCCACGATGCTGACACTTCAGTTTAAAGGATTTATATTTTTATGTATGTTAGTCTATAAGGTATATGTTTATATGGGCCTTAGATGCCTGAAATAAATGATTTATTATTATTGAATCAATCTTATAAGATAAGATTGATTTAAGAGGAAGGTACCTAAGTATAGTTTACACCGGTGTGTTAAGACTAAGCAGGTTTGCTGAGGTTCTGTCCATGTTAAATTGGCTATCTAACTAAGAAATAGAAAAAAATCGACTTAAAATGTACCAGAATTGGTATTGGTTATAATATTTATGCAAAAAGCTTCTTTGCGCCTTTAGTTTCAAGGTCCAAGTCTTTGCTTCACGTAGAAGAATTGGTAAGACAAGAATTCTCACCAGTCGATCTTACCTGTAGTAATCTTAACATATATAAATCTCGTGTCACAATGGTTGTCATCAATGGACTCCTAAACCACTTAACCGATTATAATCAACTTCGCACACCATGTGCAGTTCGATCCAACTTGAGAGATAGGATGTTTTTTACGGCGAGAAAAATTCGAATAATTTCCGGGAAAATTTTATACCCGTGCGACGCCGGGGCGGGCCGCTAGTTTTAAATAAAATCACCTTATAGGAAGCTTACCAGCGCAGTGTTGACCTCAAAGTTGCTTCTGTTTACAAATTTCTTAGCAAATAGTTAGCTGGTCTTTCAAGTTCCATTTATTTATTGAATACTCTAAGCATCGAGTAGCAACAGAGCCATCAAGCCGTCAAGCCGTCAAGCCATCAAAACATAACACGAGTCGCTGCGACATGATTACCAACTTGTACCTTAAGTCTAGAATTTATGTGTGGAAACACAAATTTTTCGGTTTCTTAATGAGGTCCGGTGTGGACATTTGGCGACTTAATTCTCAATCTTTTCAACTTTTTGTCATATATCCTATATTCAACAGATGACTTGAAAAAAGCCTAACTCATGGCTTCAAAAAAATAATGGCATGGCTAAATAAATGGAACTTAAAATACCAGCTAACTAGTTGCGAAGATTTGTAAACGGAAGCAACTTTGAGGTCAACACTGCGCTGGTAAGCTTCCTATAAGGTGATTTTATTTTAAAAGGCATAGCTTCAAAAAAATATTTAGGTAAGGCTCTATAATTCTTAAGTAAACCAATGGATTAAATCTGAAATATCTGTTCTAACTAATTTATATGTTGTCAACTTTTAAAATATGGTACCAACGTTAGATTAAAAAAAATATGTGTTATTTTTTTCTGGAATTAATGTTAAAGTAGAGCATCTATGGCAAATATGCAGGAGTTTCAAGAGCCGACTAATCGGTGTAACTCAGTATTTTTACAAAGCAAGGCTGGGCTATATGCCAGGTCGTACTGATTATTTATTTTATTCAACCTAATTCTCTAGCCAAAATTTATTTTAGAAACTGTTTAAAATTGGACACCAATCTATCTATAGATTGGTATCCTCTAGGATAGCTAAATGCAAAGATGCTGAGTAACTATTTAGATTTTAGAAATATCCCGTTATAAATCTAAATAGTATTGATAATCATGGAAGTTTCAAAAGTTATATCGCTGTATAACTAGTCTACTTTTACTTCAAGAAAATGCCTTATTCGCACGTAAATATCCAAATGATCATGGAAAAAGGCTAGCAACATACAAATCTAGTCATATTTTTCCAACGAGTCAATATCGGTGGAGTTATTAATGAGTATTATCGGACGATAAACACGTGCTATGAACTAAATAATAAGCTGAAGTGTTCCTATTACGGCGTTCAAAACAATCGCCAGATTGCATACGCATGCTCGTTATCTATTATTTTTAACCGACTAGAAAAGGATGAGCGTGATTGTTTTTGAAGTGAAACTACTTTGGAGGTGCTGTGCTGTTTTGGGATATATAAAACTAGTTTTTAACTCGCGTCAGAGTGCTGAGTCTGAGTTTACAAATTGTAGTTAACTTTCTCGATCGTGAGAACGTTAACTATAATTTGTATGGGATCGAAACAGCGCCTCTTGTGGCAAACTTGAGAAACATAATTTGCTAGTTTGAGATTCACTATCGACCGTCGATCGTCGACTCGTTTACGCTCACGTTCGAAAGTGAGAACGTTAACGCATTTGATTGGTTGTTTGAAAATTTTCGCGAGTTCGTGTTACCATTTTTGACATTCGAATAGTAAACGCGCTCGAAAAAGTATTCGTCTAGCATTCACTTAGAATTTCTCAGTGAGTAGAGGTGAGAGTGCAAAGTTATTCAGTAAAATCATTAATATTTACAAATAAATTATGGCCGGACGTTTCTTTTTCGCTTGGATATCGTCTTACAAAGACAGCTTTTAAGTTTTTGTGCAGAGAATTAAAACAATTGACGAATTTAAGGTCCTCTCAACTCGTTTTGTTGGAACTTATATTATGTACTTTTTGTTATTTATTAATTAAAATATTAAAAAGTACCTAGCTATAGTTTCGACACCTAATTAATTTGTTCTTCGCAGGTGTTCACGGCTCTCTTCTTTTTTGCTTCTGGTTCATACAAAAGCCAATTTGAGTAGCAAAACAATGCAATGATTTTTTTTTCAGTTATTTGATGATCAATACTACATTTTAAATGTTAACCCTAATTTTGGAGGTGCAAAGCATGATTCTTTGTATGGGAAAACAGTGACTTGAATACATAAATTCAATCTCTGCACCAAAATAGAGAAATGGTCTGGCTTCTATATAGGTAAAGTATCTTTAGGTACTTGATTTATTAAAATGCATTATGTTTTGATCCCTTTCACTATTCTATCTTTTACATAATTATTTATTTTTTAGGAGACTCTGGATACCCTCAGCGCCCAGGCTAATGACTCCAATTTTAGATGCAAATACTGGTACACCAGAGGCCAATTATAATAACAAGCAAATGAGGGCTAGAGTAACAATAGAAAATACATTTTCAAATGCTGAAAAACAGATGGTAGTGCTTAGACAAGGATGGAGTTCACTCCATCCACTTCAAGCCACTCAAATATGCTTCTATTATTATAGGATACTCAGTATTGCATAACATAGTTATCAATCTTGGCATTGATCTAAATCTTACTCGGTGTCCGAGTAAGATTTAGGTGGGTCTAGTTAAGGTAAAATATTTCATATGATATTATAACAAAATACCTATTTATGTCACAATTAATCATTTCTAGTTCCAGGAAACTTAAATAGTGAACCGGGTTACAATGTGGAAGGAGCTGGAGCTACCAGCGGACCAATTTTAGTAAGAAGACTGATAAATAGTGTGTGATATATATATGTATGTAGTTCTCAGTGATATATTGTGTTAATGTACTATTGCTATTTATAGAAGTGTGCTTAGGATTATAAGGTTAAGGATATTGTATTGTGACAATGAATAAATAAACAAAATTATATAAGATGAACTTTATTTTATTACCTAATTAGACAGTCAGAATTGACAAGTTAAATTTATAAAGTAATATACTTACTTATATTTACAAAAATATAAACTAATCATTACAGAGTCTATTAACTAACTTATCTTAAACTCTTATTCCTATTGCTTGCCAATCTCTGGCTCTGGGCTTCCATCTCCCTAATCATATTTTGCTCTCTCCTCAAGCTTATGTTACTCTATTATAAACTTTCTCCAAAACTCTTCAGCTTGTAAAAAATTTTGTGCTAGCCTCAAAATTCTTCAAGGAATTCTTGCATGGCAAGGTGGTGTTTGCCCAAAGCAAGCAGGCTCAGGCCGAATCAGATTGCTCTCACAGAGCCTTATAGGAGAGAGTGCATGGGCATCTATAAAAATACATTTTTTTTTTTTTTTTTTTTTTTTTTCACACAACAACATCTAGCCCCGTGGTAAGCTCTAAGCTTGTGTAACGGGTACTAGATATCTGATATACTTAATATAATAGTCATACATAAGATATTTTTTATTATAAATATTAAACACATTAATGTTATTATAATCTTATTAACATTATAATTATGTTATCCTTAAAAAAGTTAAGTCTTACCTTCCAGTGCTTCCAATGTTGTGAAATAAATCTCAAAAACAAATCCAATATTGTGACAATATTGTGAACTGGGGTTGTTACAGTAATTCTTTGACTGGGGCTTAGGACTGGGGCAACATATGATGTTGATGGCCCAGGTTCATCCCAATGTCTGAGGTCTCCATGCCTAGAAACAACAATAAACTTAGTTTTTTCTTCGTCGATGAAACAACTTCACATAAATAGATCTAAACATCAAATAAATTATCAAACACTCACTGCTCCATGAACTTGTCTTCATTTTTAGACTGTTTAACTCATAGTTTCAATTTATTATTAATTTATCGGCCGGCCACTTCTTCCTACTCGAACGAAAGTTTTCATTTCAAACGTAAACAAAACACAGAATAATCATAACATTTTTGATAGACAGCTGCTTCTAGACAAAATACTAGTAAAAATATCATTCTGAATTTGGCCGGTTAATGATTTGATGACGTCATGCTACCACCCTAACAAAAATATTTAACTATGCTCACGGTGAGTGAACGCTTTCGTATAGTTTTTGTCGATAGGCACTCGCACTTGCATGCCATTGCTTTTCGATTCGAATTTCGTTAGCTCGATTAACGAGATAGTAAAGTCATTCGATAACGTTTGTGGAACTCCAACTCGGCACTCTGAACATTTAGAACCGTAAGGCGGAGGGAGAAAGCAATTCGAGCGAAATTAGTCCCTAGCATAATAATGTTCAAGTTTTCACTTCTGTCGGAATGCAACACGCTTTATTTTCAATAATCCTAGATACTCTGTAGGAAAGGTGAAGAATTGAAGAGGCTAAATATGTTATTTTTGTACTCGTCAAAAGCCAAAATTCGAACTTCTGGTTTAATAATAAATAATATTAAATATTTTCAGTGTTGGCTAACTGGGAGGACACCGTTAATAGGGTGATGATGATGATGATGAATAAATATTTCCGGACTAATCACATAGTACAGTATCGCCTAATCCATCTATGGTAAACCATATAATAATAAATTCCAAACGAAGCAGAGCTTGTACTATGGGTGTTAGGTGACTGATATACTACATAGATATACTTCTTTTGTAAATAAATACATATGATACATAGAAAACACTCAGACCCGAAACCAGAAATTGTAGATCGTACAAAATCTGGTCCTCCCGCCGGGAATCGAATCCGCAACCGCAGAGGTCGTCAATCAACTTTATTCTCATTTAAGAATTTACAATCCACAAATAAATGTGACTTGAATACTAACTTAGGTACTAGACTATTTCGTGTAAGACATGATTGCCTTTTAGATACATTTCGTATTTATTATTTAACTTAACCAAACTAAACTAAGACAAAAATTAACGAAAACCTTAAACCCAATCATAGCCTTTCGTTTAATCAAGTTACTTTCGTTGTAATACATACTGAGGTTAACACATACTATTTTTTTAGTATTCAAACGTAAAAACCAATTTAAAACTTTTTGGCTAGGTACGTAAAGGTCATAATTTCTGTCAACAGATGTTAAAAACCGAACTTATGCCACTCGCATTGATATCAGCTGTATCGTTAAAAAGCTGGCCACCGTTATTAATAATTTCCGGAAAAATCACACAGCTTCACCTAACCCCAAACTAAGCAGAGCATGTACTATTATGGGTGTTAGATAGCTGATATACTACTTCATTTCATAATTAGATAAAATTATTATGAAACAAAGGTGTTTATACACGAAAGTAAAGTTGAATGACAAGTAGATTTGTCAATTTCTCCGAATAATGTATAATTATAAAACTTGTTTTCTTATACATATCAATGTATTAGGTGTCTGGCAGTTGAAATTAGTCTAATCATCGTTTATTGTGTAAATATAAATATAAATAAATATCACTGATTTATTTAAAATTGTTTTCTTAATACGGCTTTCTTTTATCTTCACACTAGTTTCTCCACCACTTGCCTTTTTCTACCGCGGAAAATAGCCTAGAGCCATCGTGAATTAACACTCCATTTAAAAATAATATAATTTTTCAAATAGAACCAGTAAGTTGTACCTGGGATTCGATCCCTCACGCGGACCATCGCTCATATAGCTACTGAGGTCGTCGAATGAATTAATGAATTATTTTGTTATTTTATAATTTTAATAATTTGACTTAATTATCTGTTTTGCTTAAATTGATTTGTGGTATTGCAACCACAAAGGGATTTAATTGAGATATTAGAATATATTTCTAAAAATTATTTGTTATCGAGATCAAAATTATCTATCAATGATGACCAAATGTTAATTCATCTTCAATACCATAAGAACATTAAAAGTAAAAAAACATATTTAATATCATCAAAAAATTTAATATTATTCGACAAAGACTACCGACTTCCTAATCTAACTTAAATCATAAAAATATCTAAATTCCAGGCTTAGAAATGTACTGATTATTTTTATAATACCTAACTAAAAAGTGTTTAAACTTCACGCTCCAATTCAACTTCGGTGTCGAAAACAATCAACTGATTGTATTTTCATGTTATAATCTATCATTTTGTTTTTCGAAGTCCAGGTTTGTGGAAAGGGACACGGCTATGCAGAAGAGCGACTGTCTCGCTCACACGAGTTCGGCTCGGAAATCTGTGCTACGAGTGGTCGTTGCGAGCTGGGCGGGCGGTTATAGAGTTAGGAAGACTTAGAAGGGACTGAAATTCAGAAAATTGGAATGAAAGTTAAAATTGATTTATTTTTATAAAATAAGCAATGTAAAGTAAGATGAGAACAAATATTAAAAACTGCATTATTATAATTTTTTTCACGTTTTGTTCCACTTCAATTTCCATTTGTCTGGAAATCAAGAAAAAATATAGCCCGACTGCGAAACTTTTTTGGGATATTTACTTTCTATATGCCTTTTAGGTGAGAATAGTTGTTAGGCTTTAAATCGATATTGTAAATCCTAAACCGTCAATCAGATCGAAATGTTGAAAGGAAACTAAAAATGATTTTTATGTTTTACTAACGTCATGCCATTATTGACACTCGCCATACTAAGAGGAATTAATTGACGTGTGAATCATAGAAATCGGCCCTGGCGTTTGGTCTGTATTAGTGGGACAAAGGAACATACATACATAGACTGTTAAACACATTACTACTCCTTTGCGTTGCGCAGTTTGGTAAAAAATATGTATTTCAAAACGTACATATTATACCTATTAAATTTATGTGAATTTTAAAAATTGCTGTGTGAATTTTTAGCTTTATTCACTTCGTAAGTTTACGGCACAGCAATTAAATAAAATAAGAGAGTTTTGGATAGTTAAATATAATGTTTAGAGGTTAGAATAACCAATGAATTAACTAAATTGTACAACGGTAATTAATACAACAATTCAACTTCTTTGAAGATTTATGAACTACTTTTTCTTTTTATAAAGAGATAATCATTTCACAAAGAGAAACACATAAAACTATACATATATAAACAAAGCAATTAGTTAGACAAATAATTCAATGAGTCGGCTTTGTTTTTCATCTCCTGATCTATCTAATGAGGATAATTCATTTATATATAGGATTTATTTTTGAAATATATTTAAATATTATTATAGTTTTTTTTTTTGCATTTGGTTAAGCATTCGTAAAAATATTGTACCTTTTAGCATATAATGAATAACATTAAATTATTTAGAATACAAGAATCATTTGGAATTACCATCATTCATAAGTACCTACCTATGCCGGGAATTTATTAATTTTGTATTAATATCATAAACTTTGAAAAACAATTTTTACAGCACTTCATTCCTGCACCCTATTTCAACATAATTCTCTCACCACAACACCTGAACGGCAACCAAGCCACTACGTCATCACCACGCCGCCCACGTAGAACTACGTACTACGTAAGTCTGGTCTCCGAATTCGCAGGTCCGCTCTAACCATTTATAAGCCGCCGCGATCGCTGGCAAAGCGCATTCCGAGTTCTGTTCCCGGAGCCAAAAGCACCTTGCCGCGAATATCTAAAAGTTTTGAAGTCTGTGTCTCGGATACAGGTAAGTTTTTATTTAAAAATAAATTTCTGGTTTTTGAAAAATAACATTTTATATTGGGCCTTTTTATGTGGAGGAAATATTTATTTTAAGTAGGTTTTGTAAATAGTTTTTATAGGCAGGACAGGAAAAATAAACTTAGAAGTGTTATTTAGTATGATTTTTGAAAAAAACATTATTTTATTTAATTTGGAAAATGGTTGCGAAAAATTTACTATTTTGATTGATGTCTGGATGTTTCTTTAAAAATTATTTCTGTACAAGTTAAAAGTTTTTATAGACTTTATTTGATTTCATTTGCAAAATTTTTGCAGAAAATAACATATTTTTATTAATCTCTAGACGTTTCTTTAAACATTCTTACTGTAAATATTAAAAAGTTTCTGTAGACAGGTGAATTTAAAAATAATACCTTAAACAGTTTTGGATAAGTGTATTAAAAATCACATATTATTTCGTTAATTACGAACGGAAAATTATTAACTGTTTTTATTTAATTTATATATAATATATAATATTTTTATTAGTTTTCTTCAAAAATTATAAACAGTTCTTATATTAGCACGAATGTATGTTATTTAAAATCCCATTTAGCGGATATTACAAAAAAACATAACAACTGTAACGTCGTCACAATTTGATACGTTTATCTTCTGAACAATTTTTTGAAACTAGACGAAGTTTGATAATTATAAAAACTTAAAGTTTTATTTTATGTTAAAGTATGACAGGACTTTCATGTAGGTAAATCGTTTTTTACGGCAAAATAAAATAACTAGGTCTACTTTTAAATAATAAACTACTAACTAACAAATTCATTATTTTTTGTAAAAACATTAGCTTAAAATCTTGCATAAAAATCTATATAGATATGTGAAATATTTGTACTTAAATTTGTGGTCACTTAAAATAAATTAACTCAAATATTTGTTACTAGCAGGCCCGTCTGGCTTTGTTCGGATGCTAAATCCTTTCTCGTAAATCACTCTACCTATGGCTGAAAACTGCATAATTATCATCTCAGTAGTACAGACGCTGCGACTTTAATTTACAATAAAAAAAATAAAAAAGTCTTTATTTAAGTTGAGTTATTAAAATTAAATACAATGAGGATAGTGTGTATTTCATTTTTCGATTTTAAATAAGAATTGTACCGTAGCGTAGCTCTGCCTCTCGCACGGGGTCTCTGACGAGCCTGTGGCGAAGAGCCTGTGTGTGTGGCTAAGTTACAGTGGATTGGATTTGGTCCCTTATAATAATATAGTGTTGTATTTAGAGTAATCAGTTACAAATCATTATAACGAAATATCGTAGACTTACTTAGTCAAAGTAAAAACGTTTTTTTTTAAATTTGAATGAAAAATAAGAAAAATCAAGGAAATACAATATTTGTCTTGACAGTTTGCTTAAATTTTTACACTGAGTTGAGAAGATATTAGAATAACCCAGCTTTCATCTCGCTGTTATTATAAAAATTGGTGTACTACATAGTTACCACTTATGTATTTAAAATTTACAAACAAATGCTTAATATGTATAAATACATTATTTCATAAATTATAAAGCCGTAGTGACGTTTTTTTTCTATCTGTTTCTATTTTGTTTAAACTGTGAGGATATATCATTCGTTCCAATCATTTATCGTTTTTTAAATCTGACTATCATAAATGCCTCGATGCTGGCCGAGTTGTATAAGTTTTCTCGCACTAAGAATGTATTTACCGTGATTCTTATTAATTGGGTGACTATAAAAAATAATATGTTCGTTATTTAAATTATTTAAAAAAATTATACCCGTATTTTAGTATTTTCTTCCGTGTTTTCGTATGATTCCAACTTTTAAAACATATAAGACATTTTATGTGTTCAACTTTTATTTTTTAAGTACTTTGATAAGCAGTATTACAACTAAACGATTCTATTATGAACATACATATTCGTTAGTTACTTCTTGCAAGAAATTTATTGCGGTTTGAACGAGGATAAAATTAATATTTTTAAGAATCATAATTTTTTTTTAAGTGAAGTTGTATTGTGTTTTACGAATTTTTTTACTCCTATGAGGAGTAGGGCTAGTTGCAGCAAAAGTATCCCCTACAACAATAAGCATCAGGGTATTCGAAAACTTATGTTTTTGTTTATCACCAGCAAAACCTATTTTGGCTTTAAATAATGAAGCATTTTTTTTATTTTGGCATTTTTATTTCAAGGCTTAATACCAGGACTACATTAACCATGAAGAGGTTTTCGTAATCTTGACTCTATAATTCTACGTACCTCTTTATCGTTTTTACTATCCTGGTACCTGATATCGATTTTGCTGTTCTATTGTTCATCGTAATTTTTGTACCACTGTAATTTTAGTGCACAAAAAAGAGGGTTTTTATAAGATTTACGTGTCTGTCTGTCTGTGGATAGCTACCAAATCGAAGAAGAGAAGAGATTTAAAATTATTTTTTTGGATTAAATATGAAAATGGGGAAGAAGAACTGAATTCTGCAACTCCAGAATATGGGCGGGGTTTCAAATCAAAGCGCATCTCATGCACATAACAAAATAATATGATTTTTACTTTTATGAAACTATAAAAAAACCCGTCGAAACGATGGGGGTTTTTTATTTTTATATAAGATTATTATTATTAAAAATACTGTGCTTAGAAATTATCACTAGTCCCAGTACTGGAACAAGGTCGCATATATTTTGGTCATTCGCCTTTTTTTTGTGGCCTACTATCAAAACACCTTCCAACAGCCATCTGTGAATAAAAAATGTGGATTATTAATGTTTTATACGAACCGGTAGCACATGTTTAAATAGTTACAGTTAACTCATGCGAGCTTTTATTCGTAATTAGTTAAAAATATTGAATTTATGCGAATTCGTGAATGATTAAAATTTTTAAATCTTGATAAAGTTAGAGTCATGCGAAGAAACGGGAACATTAAGACCGCTCAGAAGTTTGATGCTCTTTTTCTTTGCACTTTCTTACAATCGATAAACCAAAAAAGAAGTGTCCAGTATTTATGAACGCGCTAACAGATTAAACATAATAATATTTTTTTTTAAGTAGTCATGATACGCCCGCTTCGAGTTGGGAACTCGCCGACCAATAAGGTACTGATTCGCCTCAGTGTTAACATCATGCTTATTTAATTAGCTAAAATTGCTTATTACATAAAGGTCTTATCTAAAGACAACTTAAAATCTGTCCAACAACATTTAAACTTACAACTAAATATTTTTCCCAAAGTCTCGGAATTTTTCGTTGACGCTTTATTAGTCGAAGCAAAAATAAAAATTAACAAATATTGCTCATTCAATATTAAAATTACAGGTCGTTTAATTTAGCAGATATTGTTTAATCCACTTGTTTCCGTTGTAGTTGATTAATATTCAGGAAAGAAGGCATAGATATAGGCTGCTTATAGGCTTAACAAAGAGGTCATTTAGTTTCATTATTCCCGTTTCACCAACATTTCCTAAATACATAGTTACATTATGAAGAATTCCTTATCCAAGAAATATGACACTATTTCGTTCTTCGTCCCGTCTATAGAGACTAACATTTTCTCTCTTATAATTCAGGTAATAACCAACGTTGTCTGAAAGAAATTGCTTGGAACAACAAGACCAAAGAAATATCCAAAAAAATTTTACGCTAGGTTTGCCTTCACTGATAAGAAATGTGTTTAAAGCGCACGTACATTTTTCAAGGGTTCAAACACCTATTGGTTTGAACCCTTGACCTTCGGAATGAAAGTTGACTGTGCTCCCACTTAGCCAACATGGTTTCTACCCATATCTCTGTAAAAAGGAATAATTGTTAGCTATACTCCGAAACCTTTCATTAAAATTATTTTGTTGACCCAAAAGTTTGGAGTCACACTGTCAAACTCCATGATAAATTACTCAATTACAATTATTCTCTCATTTGGTTACGGATACGAGCTTCTCGGAACTTATTACTAAAATACAAACTAACTTAATTCTAGTACACATGAGATAAATGAGCTTGCCTTAAACAGACGCAGCATCCACTTCCCGTGACTTATTTATAAAAAAGAAAATAATTAATTAATTCAATTAAACTCAAAATTTGTAAAATGACAATTTTGATTTGTAAATATAAAAAAGTTTTAAACATTTGAGTGAATAACAAATAAGGGATCAAAGGGTTTCGATTCAATCTACCACCGATATATTTTCTTGTTCAATTCATTGAAATATATAAATATTTAGACATACAAATTTATTCACCTCCAAATGGGTGCTTCAAACGAATTGTTACTACGTTTTGAACCCTTTTAGTTTTTTTATTTTACCCTATAGTCACTTCACTTAACTTCCTTAACCCTTTATCACGAGTATAACTCAGACTTGCCCATTTTAATATCTAAGCTTTTAAATAATATTTTTTCTACAGTCTTTTATGATAATGTTTCGAAGTATTCATAAATTTCCAGTTGAATGAATTCGGTTTTTAAGTTTTAATAGCCATTTTAAATTGTGATACCACTTTATTGCGTCTTTATTAAAAACTTCATAAAAGTTACTGAATATTGTTTTTTTTTCGATTACAGTAATAAAAGTTTTATAGATTTAATTGCTTAATGATAAATTAAGATAAAATATGTAAATTACTAAAATGGCTCATTGCGGTATTTTTCTTGGCACCGATTCTGTGCATATTATTACCTGACTAAAATGTAAATCCCACCTTAATAAGTAGATACATTTTTGGAAAAACTACACAGACATCTTGCCCCGGTAAGATTTGAAACGGATAAACGGAACTAGATAAAATCCGAGTAGGTATACATAATACTAATATTAATATTTTACTGTCTGAAATCTATACTTCGATAAATAAGAGTCTTCTGCCGAGTCTGTCTTTATCTTAGGGAAAAAGTAAAAACGGCTACACAGATCTTTATGCGGTTTTTAGCAATAGATAGAGTTATTCAAGAGGAAGTTTTTTGTTTACATGCAAAGCCGGAACGGACCTAACTTATTAAAAAATTATTGCCCTCAAAAATTATTAATTTATTTGTATTACGATTGCCCTAGCCCGGACGAAGGACTTTCATTTCACTTTCATCCCATCTGTCCACTTATTTCTCACTAATTTATAATTTTAATATAAATAAAATAATTTAAGCTTAAGAGCATACTTAAAACATTACCTTTGGTACTAGAATAAAATATATTTATTTCCCCCAAGACACAATAGTACACTCGTAATAAGTTAATAACTCACTACGAATCCAGAGTTTAGATAAAACTTAAGCATAGTATCTGTGAAAACTCCGTAATTAAGTTTAAAACTCGGATTTCCCCTGTGTTCTAGTAAATAACAAATAAGTTATGAGAATTAGCTATGAAACTTAAGGCGGCGTTCCATCTCCACGTCGAGACGTTGCGTTGCGTTGTGCGTTTGTGCACGTGAACTGCGCATATAATTATCTTTTAAATTATATTTTGTTAAGGTGGATGTGTGGAGTGACCCGGATGGATAAAATAAGGATATAAGAGGAAGTTTAGTATTGGATTCGTTGCAATTCCAGTTCCACCGTGATTATGATGGGTGAAATTTGCGGAAATAATTATCGAGAAACTATAAAACTTTAGCTTAAACAATAGAAATAGATAAATCTCTCTTGACGAGAGAGATTAGGAGTTAATAGATAAATCTCTATAGGCGAGAGAGATTAGGCGTTAATTTATAACGCTGGCCAAAAGTTTGTTGGTAAATGAAACATGTCCTTCAAACTTATAATGTTCGGAATGAAAGTCGAGTGCTCTCCCACTTAGCCAACGCTTTCACGATTTCTTCTTCTTCTTCTATTATTTGATGGCGTCCGTGACTGGCTATATGGCCGTCAACAGCCAATGTCTTTCACGGATTGGAATAGATACTTATAATCAGTTCAGTTCAGTTATTTATTTGGACTCTACGCTTAAAGCGACAATTTGCCAGTGTCGAGTTAAATCAAATTATAAAGTGTAAAAGATGTTTCTCAGTTGAACGCCATTTTGCGTATTCCATATATTATTTATAGTTTGGCTGTTTGACACTGACACTTGTATTTATTGGACTAAATTAGTTTTATCATCATCATTCTCTTGCCCTTATCCCACATTACGTGGGGTCGGCAAAACATGTTTTTTCCTTCCATTTTCCTCTGTCACTCGTCATCTCAACACTCACTCCTTTCTTACACATGTCATCCTTCACACAGTCCATCCATCTTTTCTTTGGCCTACCTCTTCCCACATATCCATCAACACACATATGGACTAAATTAGTTTATATTGCATTAAATGCTCCTAACCATACGGACGGATTAAGGACAGTAAATTTACCGCAACTCAGTGCGTTTTAGCGCGTCATGATGGACACACCCTTAAATTGCGCAGTTTATGTGTATAAAGTTCATAGGCCAGAGGTAACCTAATGCTTTTTATTCAACAACTTTGTCTGCTAAGTTTTAGATAAGTGTTTAGAAGTATCTATTAATTAACTGGAATTTACTAATAAATCAAGAGATCAAAGTTGAAGGGTTTAAGAAAAAGCTTACTTAGGGAAGTCCTTGTATCCTTTTAGAAGTCAATTTTGTATTTCAAATAGTTTGTTTGTTAATTAAGTAAAATTTGTATGAATAAATCATATATATAAATAACGTTTGAATCGAACAATGTCCTCAATTTTGTAGAAATTTTTAAGAATTTTTTTAAACACAGATATTTTAAACCAGTGAAACGGGAAACAAACTACCATTTGACGGTTTTCCGTTACGGTTATTCACAAATGAAACGGTGATATTGTGACTCTTTTATTACGATTATGATAAACACTTGTTTCGCTCTCGATTGAAACTCGATCACTACATACTACACTAACCGAGTTGTTGCTGGATGACCGGTGATTTTTACATAACCGCACTACAGGATTCCAAGTTCTAGACAATATAAAGCCTCCTGTTTTAGGTTAATTCAAAAATAAAAATAAATATACTCATATACCTAGGTATATGTGCCGCTACGTTAAGAATACTTGAAGTACAAAAATAAAAAACCAAACACCGTCAAATCAACTCCTAAATTTTTTTAATATTGTTAAAAATATGATAATTAAATAAATATTTCCGGACAATCTACACAACAACATCTAGCCCCGTGGTAAGCTCTAAGCTTGTGTTACGGGTAATTTAAACTTAATCATGATGTTTAAAGTGTATAATGAAATTATTTTTATTGTACTAAGTACATATAAAGTTATAGCTCAGGCTCAGATCTTACCACGGGCTAGTTATTAATGTGTAAACTGTCCAGCAATCTATTGAAGCTACAATTCTTCTGTCATGAAAAATCAGTTGACTTTGACACCCTAAAATGCACTATGTCTAACATTACAAACATAATAATTATCACCAAACACAAAAACATACACAAACTTTTAACTTAATACATGGTATTAAGTATAGAGAAGATAAGAAAGAAAAGGTCCTGTAAGAAGTTGACATCGGAATAGGACAATCGCAAAACAATAATGCTTCACAATTTAATGCTACGAGAAAAAATCGGTAGCGGGCAATTTAGGAGCTCTGTTTGGTTTTTATCTAAGGGACGATTTATAGTAAGATGCGAACCACAAAAATTATATGACTAATAATATCCTATAATTCATTTGTTGAATCACTTGATTAAACCGTGAAGGCAAACATCATGAGGTATTGGGCATGTACTGAGAACTTTATAGAGTTTGAAGGACATGTGACATTCACCAACCCGCACTTGGCCATGAATTAAGTCCTTTATCTCTTTATAAGTCCCTGTGTCCCAGCAGTGGGAACGTTAATAGGATGACGATGATGAATACCATCCTCAAAAGCTTAAATACTCGTGAAATACCTTAAATTATTTTTTAGTTTAACCTAACGATTTTATAATGCTAAAACGCGCGGCGTTGCAGTATCGCTGCACGTCGGATAAAATCTGGCGTAAGACCTAGTTGCTTTTCCGATTTTCTGTGACATGTGGCAACCAAGTGGATAGATAAAAAAGGAAAAAGAGAGCGAATACATTTTCTCTTGGTTGGTAGGTACACTTGTAGTCAGCCTCGGATCTATTAAGGGTTTATTTTTCTAAAGGACGATTTATAGTACTTGTCCGTATTAGTAGTTCTACTTCTGTTTCACCGAACGTTTTATATGTGAAATCGCGCGACGTATTACAATGTCATTATAATGTCGCTACAAGTCGGAAAATTCTAGTGTAAAACCTAGCAGTTTTGCTATCTTCTTTGGCGTAAGTGGCAACAAAGTGGATAAATAAAGGTGGCAAAAAAGAGCGAATAAATTATCTCTTGTTTCTTATACGGACTCATAAACGCTAATGTGTAGCGTTGTGTTATTCTAAGTTTAGATCATTGCTTAAATTGAAAAAAATATAGGTGTGAAATCAGGCCGATAATTCCGTTTTCTAAGTTGCTAAAAATTGTTTAGTAAAAACAAAATAAGATACAACATTACATTACCTATGTCTAGTATCCTAGTACCAATTTAAAACTAAACAGCAACTAATACACATATTTCCAGCCTATACTAATATTATGGCAAAAGCATTTATTTGTTTCTTTAAATAAGCTAATCTCAGCAACCTATTTTTAAAATTCATATAGAGTTCAATCATTTTGTAGATCTCATTTACCTCTAGTAGGCGATAGTATAATCTTATTACTACGCGGGAAACATCATGTACGTACATCCCGCAAAGTAATCATAAATACTTATAGGTTCAACATATAATCTTGCATGAGGTTGCTGACCGGTCCAATTAATGTTAACTTATTTATCTAAAAAGTTATAGGTACTAAAAAGTTTGGTCCCTTGCGAGAATTAAACTATTTAACTTGTCAATAAAATGTTGCGACAAAAATACAAATACTTACTTTTTTACCAAAAGACAAGCATAGTTTAATTTGCATGTTAATTCGTTAATAAATTAAAATTGGCAAGTCTGAGTTACACTCGTGATAAAGGGTTCAAAACGTAGTAAGACAATTCGTTTGAAGCACCCATTTGGAGGTAAATAAATTTGTATGTCTAAATATATTATAATTTGACATCGACACATGCTTAACTATATTATTTCTGAAACTTGTTAATCCTTTTATCGACTTCAAGAGTCCACCATTTTACAATAATAGGAAAGGCACGTGTTGTGTCGTACGTTAAATGATAATTTCATTTAAGCTCCCGCCATACATACGCGACAAAGCGGGACTATCTACCGCAGGGAACTCCTGAAATACAGTTATTGTACTAGTTCGGGAGCTTATCGACCATATCTTTTTTAATATTTTACTTAACTTTAACTTTAAAATGTGAAATGTTTTAGTTCGTAATAATAAACTGCCAGACCGTACTCCAATTTTATGAATTCGATTATTCGATTCGATTATTTGCAACGTCCACCCCGTGTTTTGCATTTTTTTTTTATGGCTGACAAAACTCCTTTTGGACCTGTTCTGGACCTTTTGGAATTGTTCCTGTCCCTTTTGGACCTCGCCATACTCCGAAACGTACATAAACCGTTATCACCCCTATTTACGGTCCCACGGCTGGGACACAGGGATTTCTCCCTTGACAAGAGAGATTAGGCCTTTATTCACCACGCTGGCCAAGTACGGGTTAGTGAATGTCTCATAAATATTGATATCATAAAGTATTATAAACATGGTTATAAAGTTTCAACATACTATCATAGTATCTACTGTTTCAATCAAAGTATACGTTCGATTAGTACTTAAGTCTTCAATTATATCTTCAGGAATTAAATAGAGAGATTCAAGATTCCATTTTTTCAGTTTTCTCCATAGAGCTTTATTTTACCGAAAATAGTGCAGCTTTTCATTAAGGTAAAGAAAACATAACAAGTTATTTCAGACTGCTAGAAACTGCTGGTCCAATTTGATAAAATATTTTAGTCTATGCTTAATCAAGTAGGTAAGGCTATAGACTAACTACTTCTTACACCGGAATCCACATTATTATTTGAATTTGTATTTGAATTATTCCCCTGAAAATTCATTAAACGCGAACAAAGCCGTGGAGTAAAAAGCTTGTTTAAAGAAACACCTTTTATTTAAAGAGAAGTAAATATATGTGAAATATGTAGATACTTACAGTTTACTTATAATATGAACAGTATTGTATTTATATAAAATTGCTCATTATTTTCCTAGTTAACAGTACATAAAAGCGTAATTTTGGCGATTTAAAAATATACATTTACAACATAAAATGTGGCTGGCTGTGTATTAAAAAAAAATGTTCTTATGTTTTTTGAATAAAATATCATCCAATTAACGACAAAATATGTTAGGACAATGGAAAATTACGGGGGAGTGGGGGGGGGGGGGTCCCATCAACATCTTCGGCCCCAAGCCATCCATGCCTCAAGGAACAAGGCTCTGCAAGTTTACCCGCCAACGCACCAAACCGTTTCGGTCCAAAACTCCTCATAAATTTCCCACTAACATTCTGTACAGATAACTTGGTCAAAGTTGGGATGCAATTAACTACGATAGGTCGTCTTTGGGAGGCGTATGCCCAGCAGTGGGTGACAGCAGAAATGATGATGATGAAGCTAAATGAAAAACCAACTGCGACGAAATCACACACTGTTTATGTACTATGTATGTACATGCATATATATTGTATACTAGTTAAATTGAGAACTGGCCCAGAAATAACTTTAATAGTATTATCGGGTCCAAAAACATCTCATTAGAATCGTCGTTCCAAGTTTTTACACACATTCCGTAGGTGGGTAACATGAGGAATTCAATTTGCGTAAGTGCCATTGTGATCATAATAAACTGATGAATATTTTATGACACCATAAAATAGGATTCATGTCTACAATTTGGTATTGCGTTTTTCATTTCGAAGGTTGTTTTTACCCGACTGCGCGGCGCAAAGTAGTGGTAATGTGTTTAACAGCCTTTATAAGTATGTATGTTTCTTTGAAGCTCTATACAGACCAAACCTCACTCTCGAGTGAAACTGGGTATGGCGAAAGAAAACAAAATGGCGGTAGTTGGCAACAAATTATTTGTTTAAAAATAAAATCACAGTCAGTATTTTTTCTTAATTAAATGCTTGTTCGGGAAAGTATTTGGATTCAGTGTCTGTTTTTAACCTTAATTGGATATGGAATTCGTAATATTTTTAAAAAGCTGATCGGAAAATAATGTTCTTCTATTTATAGTTTTGGGACGGCCATGCATTTTTTCTGTACACAATTAATTGGTTTCATTAGCAAACAGCCGTCACTTTTTATTCGGAAATGTTCAAAATAATTGAACTATAGACAATTGGACTGGGATATTTAATGTTTTGTAAAAATATCTTTATAAGGATATAAAATAAAATTTATTTTGTAGTGAGTTACATAGTTATACGATTTGATAAGAAGACGACCTCAGTGGCTCGGTGGGCGAATGTCACGGACGTAGGTTACAAGTTCAATTCCCGCCTAAGGTTTAACACGATCTTTAATTTCCGGTTCCAGATCTCGGCGTTTTTTGATATATAAATAAAAAAAAAAGTTTATTTCTTTCACAAAATTCACAAACTATATAACAAAATATATATTCACAAAAAAGTTTATCTATACTTATGTATTTATGACTTTTATCAGTTTTCTAACACCTATGCAAGTACAGCTCTGTTTAGTTTGGGGTTGGATGATATTTGTCTGGAATTATTTATTTACTCGCTTTTCATGCGAAAAACAAACAATAAATGAAACAAACTCTTCGTTCTCTCTTCTCACGTTTTTCAATATAGGTAGTATAAATTATTATTATTATAAGATTAACAAATTAAAAATGGTTTACTTTTGTAAAGAGAGAGGTCTGTGTCCCAGTAGTGGGAAAATAAAAAGGGTGATGATGAATAAACCGTTATAAATTTAAATAGCGTTGATGGTCATCAATCATGGTAAATTTCCCTTTATAAATCAAAATAGTGTTGATAACTATGATAGTTTCAAAAGTTATATCCAAATTGAAGTCAAATCTTGGAATAATTCATCATTACGATTTCCTGTTCCCATTTACAATTTCCCACCATCAAAATATGCAAATTGTTCACCGAGTGATTGTTTACTGCAGTTGAGTTCAACAAAAAGCAATTAAACTTTTCTCCCCAACGAGTCTTAAGAATGCATACTAATATTAGTGTTGACGTTTGGCGAACTTGAATAGGGGAACTCTTACATTTAAACCTTATATTTATCATAAACACCCAGAATATCAAAACCTTGGTTATCTTAAAAAGTAAAAAAATCGAGTATATTTGCAGACATTCAGTTGTTCTCCCATTTTTACCGTCATAACTTTGAAACGGCTAAGCCGATTTGAATCAAGCAAATTATACTCAAATAATCACCTTTCAAACAAAAAAAAACAACTTAATCAAAATCACTTTACCTACACGTTCGTTAGTCACAGATAAAGAAAAGAGACATAAATAAAAAAAGAGTGTAGAACGTTTAGCAATAATAAATAGTTACTTCTTAAACCTAAACTAATATTCTCAATCAACACCCTGTCTGTAATGTCTGCGTATGTTAACAGAAATGTTTAAAATCTATGATAATAATACTTTATAACGGATTCACTATTACAATTCATAGGAATTGTAATAGTGAATCCAGGATACAACATTTTACATGAAAGAACTCCGTTTTTAAAATGCCTATAATGTACCTATGTAGTACGACTATATCCATAGTTCTCTATTTAGGACTGGAAGTAATATAAAATCCACACGCTTCGATTGCCTTTAAGAATGTGTTTGTGACTTATACGACCCATTCCTTACGACTCTAAATGAAAATACTTGAACAGAGTAATTTGAGGCCCATCTTTTCGGTCTTCAAATCATAAAAAATATTGATCATGTTTAGAGTTATAAAAATGGTTTAAGTTGCAAATAAGTCACACTTCAGTATATTAGATGTCTAGTACCCGTAACACAAGCTTAGAGCAAACCGCGAGACTGGAACTTGCTGTATGATATGCTACGCTAGATAACCTAATAATATATTCCACAGTTAAAAAAATATGTCCATTGTACGTTTCTGACTAGTAACCCCCTTCCAATAGTGGTTTGTAGGCAGAAGAGGCTACCATTATAGCGACGCTTACTGTACACGTATTAAACCATGCATATAAAAAGTACCTAAAGATACAGTGCTTTGCGTGACGTAACGATCTCGTACGATTTATAGTAAATTTATACGTCACAGCCCCCTCTCCGCAACTTTTATGCTATATATATTATGTAGCTCTATAAACAGGTTATGTTATGTCCTTCTGTTAGCCCGACCAAAAACAGTCGACACATGAAATACTATTTTTTAATGTAGTCATCTCGGCTATTATTAATCATCATTTATTTAGTGAAGTTGGGTAAATGGCAAAAGGCTTTCACGGCAACTCTGATTTAGGATTAACAGAATAATTGTATTCCTAAAAGGACTTTTAAATATCCTTATTAGTTGTTTTATTATGCTTTCAACATTAAAACGCAATACATTTTCCTGTTGTTTTATTTATAGGAAGCCAGTAAGTTCAAAGGCGACATTGATCTTTGTTTCTTATGATTTCTTAAGGTCATTATAACTACCTAAGTATCGAAATAATATATGTAATAAATCGCATATAATTTAAATGTTCTTCGAAAATATTATAATGTAAAATTTAAGTAAATAATCAGTTGTGGTCCGGAGAAGCCATCTCCTTCTAGGTCTTCATGCCCCATCTTAGACCACATCGTCACTTTACATCAGGTGAGATTGCGGTCTTAACTTGCATAAATAAAAAAGTTATACATATCTGGATAACTTTTGCCGAGAGGATGGATCAGAAGACATTTGCGGTTGTTTAGTGTTAATTTAGCATGTAAATATCAATTGGCACAATTTTATAGGCATTTTTTTTTCAAGAAATTTTGCTATGTTGTTTTACCGTTCTATAATTTTGTGCATCAGATTTCGTTACTCGTGTATATATAAGCACCTATGTATCTTGCTCATCCTACCGCTTTTGTTTCAGATAAACCAAAAAATGGCCCAGACTTTCCTGTGCGTGATTGTTTTAGCAGCACTTGCTGTGAGCCATGGCGTCAACGCGAAGCGTAAGTACTTGTATAAATGTTACGAAATTATGACGTTTCAATTCCCCTGGCAAAGACATTCAAAATACACAAAAAATTAAATTCACAATATCATTAATCAAAAAATTTAAATAACAATTCACATGATAAAAGTGTGTGTGTGTCAGCTACGACGCACGATTGGAGTTTACTCCTTACGAACGATAATTATGATATAGAGGTATATCGAATAGAAAAAAAGGGTAAATGAACGCATGAGAAACAAGCATATATCTGTAATTAATCGGATTATTTATATTACTTCATTAAAGCGTATTACATAAAGTATGTTACAAAATAATTTAAATAAAATACAGTGAGACTACGAAGTATCGCGCAAAGAGGAGACCCCGAGAATGAGATACGCTGTGTAATGTATTCCATGTCATTCTTTTACACGTTCAATCTTACAGATATATATGTTTGTCTCTTTCTACGTAACGCCTCAACTTTTCGTGTTACACTTGATTTTACTCCTCATAAAATTTCCGTACCGGGCCTTATAACTCAAATCGTTTCTTAAGGAGTAATCTCCAAAAATATACAATAATGTAACTAGCGATACGTTGAAGAGTGAAATAGTAAGTACTTGTGTATACAGAGTTTAACGCTTATTTTGTATGCAATCGTTATTAATTTAATATTATTTATATTATTATATAATTGAGTTATATACAGACATCTTACAGATTAAATTCAGCGTAGTAAGAGATATAATGTAAACCGTATGGCTAAATGATAGTAACTGTATGAGCAGTGACATGCGTATCTTGTGCATAAATATAGCAGTGAAAGTTGACTCTATTATATTGAGAAGCTAGCACGGAATTCTAACAATATCAAGTTGGTAATTTATTCTTTACCTGTGCTAATTTTCACAAAATTTCTAATCGCTACATGTGCTACGCAATAGCCACACGTTGTCTGAATGCCAACTCTTTTTATAAATGTGAGGTACTTTTCTCCTACGAAATTCACCTCACTTTACGGCCTAAAACGTGTCTTGCGTTACCCAAACATATGGTAGCCTTCAGGTAGCATAAGTTTTCCCACATTCGACTTCCCGGGCAGGTTATAAAATGAGTTTCTCTTCATTCCACTAAAATCTTGGAACGATTTGCTATGTTCTAAGAAACGTTCCAACGCAGGCCACATTTGCTTACAAATCGCCTATCCTCAGAAGTATTCCCGTAACACCTTTTCAATATTTGTTAGTTTTTCCTACGGATGGAAATACGTATTTGTTTCTTGGAATAATAAAATAGGATGAGATGGTATTGAGTGACATCAGTTGATGCCAATTTTATGTCGTGTACGTTATCGTGTGTGATTGAATTCTTTCTGTTCGAAGTGGAAAAATATAAAAATATTATATTACGAGTAAGTTTTTTGCTCTTTTCGCTCTGTTCAGCTGAACTTGCTGGGATATAAGACTTGATCACTTTCTTTTGCTGTTGACTGTACCGTCAGCGAACAAAAAGTTAGCAAAAACAATGCAATATTGTCCCTATCCGCGTTTCTGAAAATTAACTATGAGCCCGTTCATCATAAATTATGAAGGAAGGTTACCAACACAAGCCTCTGTGGTCGGGTTTATGCCATATCGCACTTCAGTTCATTTCACTTAATATTTTGCCGGTTTTTGTAGGAGATTTTTTCAAGACTTTGAGATACTTTTGAGTTTTTGTTTACATAGTTTGTTTTGCTTTTCAAAGATGTTAATAAGTCAAAGCCATAAAAGGAGAATTATCGTTTTGTTTAAAAAGCTGCATAGCAATTGTATTTCTTTGATAAAACACGTAATTTTCTTATCGCTTTATTTGCACAATTTTATAAAATTAACAACAGAGAAGAAAGTATAGACTTTGGTACTATTATGATCGATTTATTCGCTTTTTGCAAAGTCGAAGTTTCGTATCCATACTTATGGATCTCATAAAAATACCAAAAACCATTCAAAAATACTTGTGACAAGACCATCTAAATCTTGTTATAATCTTATGGACTACGTGCCCGCCCGCTGCATTGCCCACCTAAAAAGAAGCTTTTGACTTTTAATGGGAAAACAGCTATGTCTGTGTCCCAATTTGACTCAAATCGGGCTTTGCAAGCACTAATTGCATTTTCATGCGAAAAGCGGTATTATTACTGTAAAAAGTAGCATTATGTATTATTATTCTGTTACTAGGTGTGTTCCTACAGTGATTAGATAAATACAATACAATATGTAAGCTATAGATATTGTTGTGAAGTTTCATCAAAACCCATCCAGTATTTTAGTAGGAAAGAGCAAAAGACACACTGACAGTCTCATAAACTGTCGCATTTAATATTAGGTCCTTACATATGAAATTGGCGTTTTTCGTACTGGCCACTTTAATCACAAATTTCTCCTCTTTGGTAAGGAATTCCAAATTCAAATTTGTACAGCTATAGACTCATGTATTTGTGCTTCGATGATCGTCATTCATTTGTTTTTTTTCTTCTGTTTTTTTCTGTTTGCGTCACTCATTTTACAAAATGGAAAACTTAAAATATCGCATTATTTACGAGTACGAGTTCCGCCGTGGCACTAGTGCTGCGGAAACAACTCGAAGGGTGAATGATGTGTATGGCGGTCGTGTTGCAAAAGAAAACACAGTTCGTTTTTGGTTCCAACGTTTTCGTTCTGGAAATTTCGACTTGCAGAACAAGCCCCGTGGACGGCCTGAGACTCAAGTTGATAATGAAGAGTTGAAGGCTATTGTGGAAGCGGATCCATCGCAAACCACGTCCGAGTTAGCTGCAGGCTGCGGTGTTAGTGATAAAACTGTTTTAATTCACTTGAAGCAAATTGGGAAGATTAAAAAGCTTGAAAGGTGGGTACCTCACGAATTGACTGAAGCAAACCGGCAAACGCGCGTCGACTGCTGCGTTACATTACTAAACCGGCACAATAATGAAGGTATTTTAAACCGAATCATTACCTGTGATGAAAAATGGGTTCTTTACGATAATCGGAAGCGCTCAGCGCAATGGTTGGATCCTGGCCAGCCAGCCAAATCCTGCCCCAAGCGAAAATTAACCCCAAAAAAGTTACTTGTAAGCGTTTGGTGGACTAGTGCCGGTATTGTTCATTACAGTTTTCTCAAATCTGGCCAGACTATTACGGCTGATGTCTATTGTCAGCAATTGCAAACCATGATGGAAAAGCTAGCGGCTAAACAACCTAGGCTGGTCAATCGCTCCACGCCACTGCTGCTTCACGACAACGCTAGACCACACACTGCGCAACAGACGGCTACTAAATTAGAAGAGCTTCAATTGGAAAGTCTAAGACATCCTCCGTACTCCCCGGACCTTGCTCCAACAGATTACCATTTTTTTCGAAATTTGGATAACTTCTTGCAAGGGAAAAAATTCAACTCCGATGGGGCAGTCCAAATCGCCTTCAAAGATTTTATTGATTCCCGTCCGACTGGTTTTTTTAGTAAAGGGATCAATGAACTACCTATAAGATGGCAAAAGTGCATAGAAAATAATGGTTCATACTTTGATTAATTAAATATATTATATTAAAAAATATTCGACTTTTTGTTCCTCCCATACAAAACGCCAATTTCATATGTAAGGACCTAATATTAGTAGGATTAATTGTAACAATTCGCACAGAATGGTACACACAGCTACAGCTTAAACAAAACTTAGTTCTTATAACTGTAGCCAAGTAACGCTACAACAGACCAATGTAAACAGAGAATTTTCAGCATGCCCAGAAGGTGGGTTGAAATATTATGTATCAAACGTTACCTAGGTGTTGACTTAGAAACTTAACTTGCGTAAGTAAACTTTATAGCCCAGAGCGAATCTTAAACAAATGTGAAAACTTTCATATTTACACTGAGGTAGTTTGCGTCTCAATTTGTAAGATGACCTACCGATTCTAATGTGAAGTAGAGTGAATAGGTACCTTCTAGATCTTTGTGATCCATCCTCGTCCACATCGACCACTCACTTACCATCAGGTGAGATTGTGGACAAACAAAGAACTATATATAGTACATAAAATAAAAATGTTCATTAATGGGGATTCTGTGCCTAGCGAGTGTGTTTATGTGATCATCATCATTTCAGCCGTAGGACGTCCACTGCTGGACATAGGCCTCCCTAAAAGACGTCCAGTGACTTCGGTCGGTAGCAGCTTGTAACCACCGCGAACCAGGTCGTCCGTCCATCTAGTTGGTGGACGTCCTACTCTGCGTTTGCCGATTCGTGGTCTCCTTTCAAGAACTTTCCGGCCCCAACGGCCATCTGTTCATGGCCTGCCCATTACCACTTTAGCTTATGTGATAATATGTAGCAATAGACTGCCTCAGTAGCGCGGTGGGCTTAGGTCCGCTTCCGGCGCAAGATGTAGCGGGTTCGAAGTGTTTGTATGTTCTGCAAGCACTTTTTCCTTGGTCTGGGTGTTTAATATGGATAAAAAATATATATCTATATATGTATGTCTATTATATTAAGTATATCAGATGTCTAGTACCCGAAACACAAGCTTAGATTATACCACGGGGCTTGATGTTGTTGTGTGGATTCTCCGTAAATATTTATTGATTTAAATTTAAATTTCAAAGAAGTTGTTGGTGTGAGGAATTTGAAATAAATACATACAGAGCACCAGAGTGCTTGAACTTCACATAAACACTAGTTCCAAGGCAGCAATCGAATCCGCAACTCTTTGCACCACTGAGGCAGTCCCACAGATCTCGATAAATTTTTATTACGAGAAGTGTTAATTAAATTAATTTTAGTCGGATCTCCGAGCAGACTATGTCTTTTCAGTAGAATCTTGTTAAGCCTATATCTGTGGTCAGTCCATAATTTGTAGGCACAAATAAATACTGTTATGACACACTCGGTCAATTACAAAGTAGGTACTTTCGTCGAATAAGCTCCACCCAAGATATCTCTTTAAGAAGTTTGTCTCAATAAATTTAAGGAATTAGTTATAATGAGATGAAGTTAAACTTAGCGAAATCCTTCTAGTAAAAGCTCTTTACTCCACGCGGGGAACTTTAACAACCCCCATCAAAACGAAAACTTTGCGTATTACGAAATTACGAAAGAGAATGTGTGAAATATGTGGTGAATTTATGTACCTTAAAGGTGGCTTGGGACCTACTATTGTTTCAAAGAACTTTTTATGTGTTAAGTAATATTATTTTTGTATTAAGTTTTTTTTGTAAGTTTCGGGTTATCATGGTTAAAGCAATGTTTTTGAATAGAGTTAAAATACTTGTCTTAGATAAAATTACAATACCGACGAAGACCCCTTACTTAAATGTAAAGTAAATATTTGACCAAGTGAAAGGATACCTCGACTTATTAAATATAGACAAGTTTTGAAGCTTCGTGGCCACCTGTTAGTATTTATAATATTGGTTCCCTTAAATCAAATTAATGTTGCATCTACATCCGAAAATAATTGTGAGTAAATTCGATTTTATGTTTAATTATACTTTATTTAAGTCTATCTTTATAATTCGTATAAATTGTCATAAGAATATCCAAGAATCTTTCTCAGAGAACATAAGCGCTCTTAAACACGATGACGCCACCTCGCTGCTTTGTGGTAACAGTATCATGTGCAGAAGCGTTTACATTGGTAAGAAATACAACCAACATTGAATTAACACAGCCTCAAATCTGTAACGTCCAAACTTCATCTTCCGCAAACCAGATTATTCCACTGAAATACTGTCAGCAGCAGATGTTAGTTGGAAACACCTAAATACCGGCGGATATTCCTGGTGCATTGATTTGTTCTCTAAGCCGTGGATAAACTCTGTTATGTAGCCATCCTACGGCCTGACCTAACCAGGTACACTAGTAACATAGAAAACAGGTAAATTTTGCTGATTCTCTCACTTTAAATAGTTACACTTCGAGTAGCAATGTTCTTTATCATCATCACCCTATTAACGTTTCCACTGCTGGGTCAAAGGGACTTCTCTCTTGACGATATAGATTAGGCCTTAATTCACCACGCTCTAAGAGAAGAGAGGACAAGTGCGGGTTAGTGAATTTCACATGATCGTCAAACTCTTTCAAGTTCTCGGAACATGCCGATGTTTGCCTTCACTATTAAAGCACGTGTTTTAAAGCGCACATACATTTTTCAAGAAGAAAAATCCAGAGGTGCGTGGCGGGGTTTGAGCCCACGACCTTCGGAATAAAAGTCGAGTGTGCTCCTACTTAGCCAACACGGCTTCTCTATGCGTCATCAATGTATAGCCTGCCACCTTCATCAACAATAGATGTAACTAATAGTTAGCTTTAACCGCGTGAGAATTAACCCAGACTTTTAACGATTGTGATAAAATATTATTATAATAAAATTGTTCCCGTATTTTTTATTTTTTTCTTGCCAGCGATAAATTAAGGCGAGGAACTTCGAGAGTTCACGATTTTTGAACAACTGTATCTCCACTGAAATGTAAAATTTGTACAAAAAGAATATATTTCATTAAAATTAAACATATAATCTAGATATTTGTGAAGATAGAAACCTAAGTAATAATAATTTTCTCGATAAAAAAAATTCGTAAAGTTGACACTAAATTTATTTTTAAACAGTCGTTACTAAGAGGTTTTTTCTTGATATCATGTCAAATTTATATCAAAAGATAGAGCTTATTATTAACTAGGGAATTGTGAAAAAACAATGTGAAATTCGGTTATTATTAATCTCTGTAAAAGAAAACTTTCAAATTGTACTCGTTCAGGCGCTCGCGCCGGGCGGCCAGTGCCCGTCGAGACGTCTTCGAGGTCGGACGCACGCCATTTGTCTCCCAAACATTCCCCCCGCGTTTTATATTGGTGATTTGGTTCAGTGCAGATAAACAATATGGGTAATAAGAAAAATAAACATTGTCATCGAACCATGTGGACTTTTCATAGATAAACAATACCCATTTATCGGAGCTACACCCGACGGTTTAGTTGACCACGATAAAATAATAGTAGTGTCCAATAACGGCATTTAAGACCGGAATAGAAAATGCGATAAAACAAAATACAAATATATAAATATGACAAAAATCACAGTACGCGAATCATAAATAAAAAGAGCAATTGGTATTACCAAGTGCAGGGTCAACTCCATGTTACCGAGAGAAACCAATGCATTTTTGGAATTTGGTCCGGCGAAAATCATCCACTCATAATGGAATACATTCCTAGAGATGACAAATTTTGGAAGGTTGAAATAGAAAAAAAAGTTATAGATTTTTACATGAAATGCCTTTTGCCAGAGATTGTAGACCCGCGACAAATTCGCGGTATGCCAATACGTGATATAATTTTAAAAGAAAATGACGAAAATAATGAAGTACCTATGCAGCCAGGTCCAAGTAAACAGTTGGATATAATTCAAAGTCCAATCCAACCTCCCGGTCAGTTTGGTCCATGCAAGCCTAGGCAGCTACAATTTCATGAATTTTAGTAGATAGATAGATGCACAAAATTTACGAAATTGTATATTATTCTCGTTGCTGAATAAAAAAATGCTATGTGCCATACAAAATCCATATAGGTATTATATTTTTTTAGCATAATAATATGTGTCGTTTTACAAAATAAATATAATTGTTATTTTAACTAGTTGTATTTTTGGGTATGTCCCGCTGGTCCCCTCTAGGATTGTCCCCTTCGGACCGTGTAGAGGGGACAAGCGGGACATCGTATTAGCGATATCCCGCTGGTCCCCAATACGGGTCACTCAGAGGGGACAAGTGGGCTGTTGAATTTACCGATGACCCAGATGTCCCCTCTGGAGAAGTTGCAGTTAAATTTTACTTGAAATTGTATATTAAAACTATACTTTTATATTATTTAGTATATTAAAACATTATCATTTTTAATTGTTTGTTAAAAATTGGTTGGTTGATGCATGAAGGTTGGTATTTTCTTAGTATTTTTGCGTTAAATAAAACATTTATTATATTTATACGTTTTATTAAGTTAAATAATAAAATTAAAAAAAAACTATCTTTGCATTTCTTAAATAAAATAATTATGTATTAAAATTACCTTTTTAACAATATAAAATAGACATTATAGTATTTATTTATTTAACTAATGCAGGCTTCTACAAAAATTAAATACTAAAATTATAGCATACTAAAGATATCTTAGATACAATTCACTAAAATTATTAATTAAAATCACAGGTATAGATCACACTTATACATTAAACACAATAAATTATACAATAGTTTTTGAGTTTCGTTTAACAAAGCTTGTATTATGGGGTCTCGTGAACTCGTTACTCGATGCGAATGGTGGATTTTAATATAAATAAACATTTTGTACTTACAATAATCTTGAGCAACGCAGTGCACAAAATTTTACTACAAGAAGCACTTGTCCCTGACATTGTTAGGAGTGCACTGATAAGAAAATGCTAATTTCTTCGTTTTGGCAATACGGTATTTGTTGAAACAATATCCTAAAGACCTTCGGAGATGACATTAACTCTCCACTATGGAGGTCTCTTGTGGAGAGAGTGATAATTGAATGAACCTTTTACCTAGATTAATCGCTCTCTGGACAGGCCAGTATCTGTCTATGTTTATGTTAACTTAAACTATGAAATAAAAGATTTTTTTTTATTTATTACATACCGAGGTAGCCAATCAATCATATTATCAAGTAGTATACAACGAATTAGTATACATTTAAACAATGTTATAATAAACTTTATAATATATATAGTTTTAATATACAATTTCAAGTAAAATTTAACTGCAACTTCTCCAGAGGGGACATCTGGGTCATCGGAAATTTCCACAGCCCATTGTCCCCTCTGAGTGACCTGTACAGGTCCGAAGGGGACAATCGTAGAGGGGACCAGCGGGACATACCCGTATTTTTTACCTCTATGTTCTCGTTGCTGGATGGAATAGTTGTAGTTGTCTAAGTTTTGTAAAACCAAATAATGGAAATAAATGATTTTGTATCTTGTATATGCCACAAGAAACCAAAGTACTTTTTAGTTGGACAAATTATTATTTATTATATACTTAGCTTTGTGGCTGTACCTATATCTACACACATTATGTATATACAATACTACCTAACTAAAGTCAGTAAAATATGTTATCAATACTACCTAACTAAAGTCATTAGGTAAATAACATGCGAACCTACTGCTTGGTTTTCTATACTGTGGCACTAAGATATCGAACGCGGTCATGTAATCGTCAAATGGCGCACGGCCTGCCGGGCGCGTAAATAAATACGTCGCGCTTAGCATGGGGGGGCTGAGGTAGCGCTAAATGCCTAAAGTTCTTGGATAACCTCGCCTTAAGACGTAAAATTAAAAATTGAGACGTAAAGCTTTGGTGGGATTCGTACAAATTTTCGCAGTCACAAGTCACTCCGGAACATTGGATGCTCTTTATCTTTGTACTAGCTTATTAAATTGATAAACCAAAATATTAAATTGATAAAGCAAAAATAATCCAGTAGTTTAAACGGGCTAACAGTTTTGGAGGTTTTGTCTGTTCACGTCCGTAAGTAGTAACCCTCTGAACCCTTACACGTGAGCTCCGGGTGGTAAGAACAGTCTCTGGTGGGAGGCTTCGGCGGCTTGTCACCACCCTCCGGGCTGGGCCAGTGCGTGAAGCGATTTTTTCGTGTTTCGTAATGTGGCCCGGAGATGCCATCTACCTTCTAGGTCTTCATGTCCCATCTTAGACCATATCGTCACTTTACATCAGGTGAGATTGTGGTCAAATTAAGGCTTATCGAGCATAAAAAAAAATAGAAGAACTAAACAGATTACAATTTTTTATGTATTTTTCATGTCAATTATAATTATTATTATCTACAAAATGATTTCAAATGAATCATTTAAAACAGTATATCCCGCTTGTGGTATAATTCTGGCCCCAGTGACGGAACATGTGCCGTGTTGCTGCCAGGCCACGATCAGATTAGCACTAACGAATCTAGCTAACTGCATAAGCAAACGAATCTGTGTTATGATATCTGTAGGGTATTTAATTGTTTTTTTTTTTAAATTAAGGGTCTCGCAATAACGAGACTTATCCACAAACTATTAGGCCAGCGCCACACTTGGCGGGAATTCCGTCCTATTTATTATTTATTTTTGTATTTTGCTTGGTAGTGTAGTCCTTTGTAAAATTCAGCAATACAATAATATTCGAATGCTTATATTTCTTATATTGTCTAAGGTACATAGACAAGGTATCATGATCATCATCAATTCAGCCGTAGGACATCCACTGCTGGGCATAGGCTTCCCTCAAAGATTTCTAGTAATTTAAGGATGGCAGCGGCCTGCATCCACCTTGAGCCCGCAGCCTTCACCAGGGTGTCCGTCCATCTAGTTGGTGGAAATTGATAGAAATTAAAAAAAAAAAAAAAACAATGAAAGATATTGCCCAATTTTTTGTCTAGAAGTATTTATGGGGTGAACACATAATATTTACGCTATATTTTTAATTCTCCGTCTAATGCCTCATAATTAACTATCACTTTTTTCGGAACCATTACGACCACACAGTGTAAGCGTTGGCAGTCGACTGATAATCCGCAGCTGAATATTCAGTGTCTCTGCAGCGTATGGTGATGGATTGACTCCTGCGATACACCCGCGACGGAATTTCCGTCAAGTCTGTTGCTGGCCTTATACTCCATAGACTGATATATCCAGCTACCTGAAATTTTCCCAAAGTAGGTAAGTACATGCTTCAACCCACGTATGCAGAAATAACTGAACCATCTACCAAGAGTTGCCACTTAAGACTGATGGAGATTACAACATTTGACAGTTATTTCACATTTATAATTTTCTCCGTCAAATGTATGGTATAACAACATGTTGGAATCTCATAGTCATAAGTGGCAACTCGTGGTAGGGCTACATGTAGCGTGGTTTAACTGGCTTACAGATCATCAGATTAGCACTGACGAATCTGTAGCTAACTGCATAAGCAAGCAAGCAAGTGAATCTGCGGATTCATATTTTTGGCGTTTGTTGCCGTTGATCTTTTAGCGTATAAAGTATTAAAATAAGACGGCCAAAAAAGCGAATATAGAATGAGGTTATTTGATTTATCTTTGAAAAGAAATACATTGAGGAGTCCGTCGAACTCTGCGCCCCTTGGCGGGCTTGTTGAGTTTAAGTTCTTATTTACTTAGTTGGTTTAATAAATAATTATTTGTTCGTCAATTCTTGCAAACGAAAAATCAAACGATACGACGCACTGATGTTATGCGTGAAGTGATGCTTTTGAGCAAAAGTTATTTAGTCAGGAACTTTAATGCCTAATATCTTGGCACTTTCTTATTAATTGATTCAGCAAAAAATAGTTGTCCTGTATTTTTGGACGATTTTTCTATGTAGTCATTATGCCTATTGTCAAAACCAACAAAATGGACATAATATTTTTATGGTGATAATTTTCACAAGTCAGATTTTAAATGATGATTAAAAAGGTCACGATGAAATAGTTCCTGGATCTGAGGTATTAAGATCTAATTACGTAATAAGGTTTTCATTGAAAAATGGGCAGAATCCATAAACAAATACTTGTAAGTAAAATATTGTTACCAATGGCGTAGGTTGAAAATAGCAGTGTGTCAACTTATAAATAGCCTTATTAACAAAATGTTTGAACTATTAAATTTTATATTTTCAATTTATTTTCAAAATATTCCGAACTAAAAAGCCACTTAACTTTCAAATCATTACATTAAGCCTGTGGTTAAAGCAAAGCTCCTTTGAAAAGTACCCGAATCATAAAGTTTTTCGGCGCTGATATTTTCAAAAGCCCTTTGTAATAAATATTTGAACTTTTCCGGTGTCTTTGATCATGAATCCCGAAAAAACAATTCATTCAGGGCAACATTTCAGGAGTGGTTATTGTTTATGTGACACTCACACGCAACTTGATGAAGATAAGCCACGTAACACTTTGATAGAATCCTCTTACCCTCAACATCCGGTGGTTCGTGAACTGTGAAAATGATTTGAAGTTGTTACCTGTTTTATTTTGGCAGCCACTTTCGCGAAATGTTTGTAGATCTATTCTTACACAGCCATAATGTTAATGTAGGTATCTTTTAATGGTCACGCAATCCGTATCTACTTACGCATTAAAAACGTATAAACGCACCGTGATTCTTAAGCAATTGTAACAATAATCTAACGATTTTAAAATTAAAATGAAGCTTACACTTAAATTAAGTTAGCTATAAAAGTGGCAGCTATTTTTATAAAGATATGTATATACCTCTATATAAAAAAGTGTATCGTCGGTCTCATAGACCAACGCGCGAGTATAATTATGACTGTTAATGGTACTTTTTTAAATATTATTATTTGGTTTTAACGAGATTAGAACACTTTAAAGTACCAACCGGAAAAGTAAAGAAAAGTGTGCGCTCAAGTTACGCTGTAAAAGTTAAGGTAGATAAAATTTATAAAAGCATTGATAGAAAAGTTTAAAGTTCGTTTCTCTTTGCCAATAAGCACTCAAACCAATGAACTGTGTTACTGCTGTAAATTTAATATAATAAAATGCTTGGTAAGACTTCACATTTTATTTCATCTTGGCTATGTTAAAGGTACAGTTTATTCTTGGTTGACTTCGAGCCTATTTCACAATCTCCGAGTGAATTAATTTATGGTTAAAATATAGAGCAATTTTGGTCCGGTAGTCACACAGTAGTCAGTTGACGAGACTCTTTGTTGTTGTAGGCTATAATGTAAAATCAAAGCACTTTTTCTAACCAATAAGGATTAGGGTTGGTGGGCGCTAAACTAAATACTTAGTTAAAGCTTTGGTAAATGTAACTAAAACAAGATCGAAACCACCAATTTTAATACATTTATTAATAAAAAAAAGGGACAAATCGTTATTTTTGAACGATTCACCCATTGTAGTATCGAATAATACACGCAGCCTTGGAGAGCCTTAATGGAAATTGTTACAATTGACAATCGATTTGATTTCATGAATCGAATTTATTCATTCATGTTTTATGAATAGTTTAATATTGGAATTTCTGTCGAATAAACGTTTTGCATTACATAAAAAAATAACAAGCCTAGTTAAATAGTAGGCAAAAGTTAGGTACTTATGATGTCATGCTTTTATAATATTATGATTATAATAACTATGTTTTATAATATATAAGCTTTAAGCTTGTGTTACGGGCACTAGAATCTGATAGACTTAATATTATATACACACATATTTAGATATTTTTATTATAAATATTAAACACCCAGACCAAGGAGAAAGTGTTTGCAGAACACATAAAAACACTGACCCCTCGGCGGGAATCAAACCCACTCCCTTTTGCACCGCAAGCAAATCTTCGCATTTGAATGTTGATAAGTTATCAACATTCAGTTATCAATGATAACCGATTATTACCGATGTAGTCTTTTACATTACTTTTGGAAGGCCAGAACTATATTATAATGAAACAGTCTGTTTAAAAGTAGACTTTACGAATAACGTAGGGACGACTTTAAAAATGTTTTAAAATTGTGTAAATTATTTATTAGTGTGCCTATTTTTTATTCGATTTAATCAACTTTAAATTCAGGGAGAAAAGTTGAATTTATCTCCGCTCATTACAAACCCTTATATCTCAGGAGAGATCTACGCAAAACATGTCAGTTTGAGAAATATTTAATTTTCCTACCTTTTTGACCGTAATTCTTCGAATAAACAACAATTTGTGTCGATGAAAGGGACCCAGACAATTGGCTGGTATTCATCCCTTTTCAATTGACTAAACAAAATGAACAGGGCTTGATTACGTGCGTCGTGAGATTACAAGTTTCATAAAGGTTGAAGTATTGGAATGTTCCTTGTCTTCATCGATTTATTGTTTTCTTGTTATAAAGATAAACGTAGACAAATATAATTCCAATTGTAAAGTAGAATACTCATAACTTGGCTAATACATCTATTCATATTTATTTATCTTCGTACACTATATTATTTACAGAAAATAATATTGATGTACATTTACAGTCAGCTGGGTTTATTACAATCTCTTTTAAATATTAGGCTAGAAAATGCTCCGAAATATTTCTAGGTATTTTTCTTATATAGTGGTCTTTTGAGATTGTCTAGTAATCTGGGACTTTGTAAAAAAATATCTTTGAAATAACTTTGATTGGTGTTTGGTTAATTTGATTCGTTTTTTTGTCGTAGGGGGGTGCTCCGCGTTCGGACATTCCTGCTTCGGGGGCCACGGCAAGAGGTCCAGTGATACTAGCGGCGTAGACGTGAGTTTCAATTTCAAGACATTCTTCAGCTGCAGAATATCTACTACTGAAGTTTTGCCTCCCTTGACTTTCTAAGCCCGCGTTCAAGGACAAGCGTTACTTCGAGGCGGGTGCTATAATGTTTCTGTTGCCGAGAGAGATTTTATGGTGATTAACTACGGGAGCTACTCATGTAACACTGCAATCCACCGGCTTTACTGCGGGAGGAGAGACGCGAGGAAAAACTGCGTTATGCTATATAACCGCCTATTCTTGCAAGCCACGCCCATATCAATGACGTCAATTCATGCCTAGCCTCTCCGTGGGTTGCAGTGGATACAACCACATATATTTTCTTATAAACCATAATACGGAGAGGTTATCATGTCCGCGAGCCGCGGTGGGCTCGAGCCGGCGTTTGATTGAGAAATAATTATATATAATATTATTTTAGTGAGATTTAGCTGCTTATATATTTAAATTTTTTAGATATCCAGCCAAGACATGATGCCACGCCACCAACTGGGGCAGGAGGAGACCCCGCCGCACCCCGGATACCCTCAATACAACGTGCTGCAGCCCGGCGATGACATTATACCTATCAGGGATGGAGGTATATATTTATACGTTTTTAAATTATCACTGCTTTTATCCTCCAATAACAATATTTTTCGAGATTAAGTACTTATTTAGGTATAATCCCAATTTTTTTTATTTGAGCGACCTCTATCGCTTCGCTCGTTCGTTCTCGAATAGATTCGCAACCGGATATCGGTACATTTCTCTCTGTTAGAATTAAATGTCAAATTTAATCCGTACGTAAAATGGACTCATTAGAGTGGTATTCAACAGTAAGGTTTTTTGTTTCCATTGGGCTGAAATTTGAACAAGACCATAAACATTAGCGCTTTAAAGAGGATGCCTTACTCCAGCAGTGTGTGTATACATAGTGATGATAAATTGAATAGCATATTTTTGGTACGAGAAATACCTATGTTTTTGAACTGTGGGCGTCCAACTGTTACCATAATTTGAATATCAAATTAACAGTCCTAATTTCGCCTCTATTGCTTAGACCAACTAGCATACATTATGTAAAACAAACAAACTGCCTGGCACGTTGCAGGGGCATATGAGCATGAGGACTCTGGCCGCGAACTAATGAAGTTTAAACTCCGCAACATCTTCAAACACTGGGTGAGAATCATTTACTTAGACTCCTTAGCTGAGACCATAGAGTTAAGACGCAAAAACTACAGACTTTATTGTAGAACCTTTTTGAAATATCCACAGCTGATCGACTGGGTGTCAAGTTTTTGTCAATTTCAATGTCAATTTTGGAATGTTTTGGTTGTTGTCTACTTTTTCTTGTTAAATTAACTTATTACGATACGTCGTCGGTCAATTCCTTGACGATGCTCATTTTAAGATACTAATAATAGTTCATTGGACCTCTATTTGTAAAATATTTGAGTGTGAGCATGATAGCAAGATCACAATAAATTAAATTTAATCTATAAAATCTTAACGTCTCCATAAGCAGATTAACCATGGGCAATGATTTTATAAGAAACTGCTTACCTACATACATTAACAAAAAGAAAACACTTGTTAACAAGGTCGATGGCCGAAGGTAATCCCAGAGTTTGTAAATATTCGTTATTTTACAAAAGTTACTAATTTGTTACTTATTATATCGTTTTATTTGATAAACAAAAGTGAATTGTTTTGTTTTAAATCCTTTTGTCTCCAAAAGGTTGTCCGTAAAATTAGTCTAACCTATTTTTAGATCGTCTAACCACCTTTTTTCATCAGAGCGTCCCTTTTGTCCATTTTATGCAATTTTAATAGGCTTTGCTCAGTGCAACAAAATAAGGCCTCTTGAATTACATTTTTGTATAGTAAACAAAAACTTGAAAACAAAGTGAAAAGTTGAAAATAATCGACTTTTATATATAAGATAACGATAAGAATTTTTTTGCAGCTTACTAACCAAAATCATACACTAATTAATTAAATTAAATCCTAAATAGTAAATTAGACCCCAGGCGGGGTTTTCCACTTTTCGTTTATCAAATCACTCCGCCAAAATATTGATGGTTTAAAAAAAAATCAGTTTTTTTTTAGGTATCATTTTTATTGTATATTTTGTCAGTTCATTGGCATAAGAAAATATTTTCAGTAGCAGGTAATTAAACAGGGTTTTCTTTTATACATAAACAAGAAAAACATATGAAGAATTTTACTGAAAAATTGAGAAATATTAACAAAAAATACGTTTACGTTTTGTAAAGGGTCTAAAATATAACTTTTTTATTTCAATCCAACTATTTATTTACGTTTTTTTATTTTAATAATTGGCTGATATTCCTTGTATGTAGTATTATTTGTTGTTTCTTAGTAATTATATGATTTACCCCTACGACAGTATATACAAATAAATGACAAATTCTGCTTCCTATTTTGTAATACCCAGGATCAATTATTTTTGTCCCTCAAAAAAATGATCAGTATATATAATATGACCCTAAAAATAAAAAAGGATCAGTAATATGTGTCCCTAAAAATAAAAGGATCAATAATATGTCTCTAAAAAAAGATCAATATTTTGTGTCCCTAAAAAAGGAGTATTATGGTATAGGTTGTCTGGAAGAAATTGCTTTAAGCAATAAGACCGCCCATTACGCATGCTAGGTTTAATTTTACTATTAATCATTTTGTATTTATGTTTAGTGGTGTGTGTAATAAAGAATTTTATATCCATCTATTCTTTCTATCGGTGACCCTTAAAATAAATAAAAACGAAGCAATAATGAGTTCTAATAGCAAGCATGTTGATCATACATTTAAAACCAGTGAACCACCAATCCTTATAACAAGTTTTCTCATACGGGCTTATATTTTTATACCATGGGACCATTCATTGGTATGTATCTTTTATTGAAAAAAAGAATTGAAAAATCACACTACTTAGTAAAAAGTAATGCGTGGTCATACATAAATAAAAATGTATATTCGTCGAAATGAGAACATCCTCCTAGAATAAAAATGTTTCTGTCAAATGTTAAAAACTGGGTAACTATTCTCGTTCGTGCGACTTTCAATGTTCATTTAACGTCTTGGATGAGAACTTCTATTCGATTGTTTGCTCTACATTCTCGATAACAATTCAATTAGCGATATCCTGTGTTTCTCTAACGGGGTGTTAAGTACTTAAACTGCAAAGTTTTAAGTACTTTAGAACGAAGAGGATAATTATTTTCATAACGAAAAAACATAGAAGATTATAAAGAAATTAAATTAACGGCATTATTTTAGTAAGTAAATCTATCTAGTTTAGGTTTGAAATAAAACTTTTTCAGAACATCTGCAGAAAAAATGATGATGATAAGTAATAAAGTAAACGTTGGTGTTTTGATTGTCCAAATAAGCAACAAATTTATAATAATAATTATGTATAATGATGGACTGTCACGAAAGCTTAAAAAATCCTTTTTATAAATTTGTATAAGTTCGAAAAAACAAAAGAATCAGAAATTTCCTTCATTATTATAATAATTATCCATATGCCATAAGACAATATGAATTTGTCTAGTCTCTGTCGCATTCTTCATAAAGTTATTTCTTTTTGTAAACCAATTTTGTAACACCCTGTATAACAATATTTTTATTTTCACAGATGGATAACTACAGACGGTCTCAGCAAAACGAAGACGGTTATTATGTAGAGAATATGTAATTTTACGAAATACTGATATCAATATAAAATATTGCTGTATTGGAAAGGGCTCGATTATTGCAATTTTAGAAACAATGTTTTTTATTTTTCAACTGTTTTACGAAAGAATAACAAAATTGTCTTAATATCTCATCTCATCCCTCAACATTTATTAGGTACATAGTAGCTGTCTTATCCCATTACGATGTAAAGTCAACAAAAGAGGTACAATTAAATAGATTCTATGGCTAAAAAAATATGTTTTAAAAATATATAAGAGCTATTTTAGGCGATACGGCGCGTATTCGGTCAGTTGCGGTTATAACACATTGAGTGTCAGTTCACACTAAAGACATTAAACTAAAACTAGTCGTTATCAATCGAAGCGAACGATGGTCTCGTCCAAACGATCCGTTATGACTTATGAGAATCGAGATGCTGAGAATGCATCAAATCGATAACGATGATGACGGCGCATTAGATTTTTTGACAGTTCAAATCGTTTGTAATAATTATGACAGTTCGGCGTGTGGTTATATATGATTTGTCGCAACGCATCATCTGAAAAGGCCCTCACATCTTAAAAAACTATATTAATAGTTACGATACTTAATGTTTTGTATAAAATTCTTTTTTTTCCACATTGTTTCAACTTTTTGTTAAAATGATTCCTCATCTAAGTTTCACATTTTCATAATCGAGCTCGTGTTAAAAACAAATCTAAAGGTATTCTATAATGTTTAAATTATCTTCGTCAATTAAAATGTCATTTATTGAAACTATTGTTATGAATTTGAAATTATATTTTATGAAAGGCTGGATTCATGTTATCTTTTGTTAATAAAATTAAATAGAATTTTTGTAATTTTATCTTTATAATCTACTTTATTTTTTATATTTTTACCCTTAATCTAAAACTAGAATTCTATCAGCATTATTATTAAGAACCTATCAATGTGTCTATTTTTTTAAGTAATTACCAATATTAATCGTTGTCTCTCTATAGTAAATATATTAATAGTATAGAAAATATTATCGATACCGAAGTTAACCTTCCTCTTATAATATTAACTGTTAATCCTACGGATGCATAAGTTTATCACCAAAAGTATGTAAATTAAAGTATTTATCTACTCAGTAGAAAATTGACTGTCTCTATTATAAGTGTTTTGTGTAATAAATGGCTACATGATCATATGGGTGACATTTTGTTTTATTTTCCTGTCCTCAATACCTATAGGTATGGAGCTAAGCTGGCGAGATGAAATAAATTTAGTTGAACAGTTTTGAATTATAATATTATTTTCAACCGACTTCAAAAAAGGAGGAGGTTTCTCAATTCGACCGTATATATACCGACATACATAAACAAATATATTATGTATATATATTTTTTTATGTTTGTCCGCGGATAACTTCGTCGTTTATGTACCGATTTCGATTATATTTTTTTTGGTGGAAAGGGAGTATCCCAAGGTTGGTACCATGGTTAGGAAATCTGATGGTGGAATCCTGAAGAAATTGAGGGAAACTCTCGAAAAAATTGTATTTCCGACTTGTGTGTTCCTTAATATTATTCAATATAAATAATTTTAAAGCCCTATTATTAATGAGGGTCTGGTGTTGATCTGACGATGGAGGGAAAGGCATTCGAGGGAACTTCTCAACGATTTACAGCAAGTATTTTTTTGTGTTTGGGCTTATATTACTGAGACCGTTCATCTAAATGGGTTTTGACTGATATTAGGGGTCTAATGATGAAAATGAAGGACGATCAAAGGAACTCTAAAAGGTATATTTTAGTAGAGTAAGGTAGGGCTAAAAAGGCCTACCCATCACTAAAAATCGAAAAATATTTTGTTTTGTCAAAATTAAACCAACATCAAAACGGAAACTAAAGATGAAAAAATAAATTTACTTCTACAAATAATTTCGACTTTAGTGATTATCTATACTAATATATAAAGCTGAAGAGTTTGTTTGTTTGTTTGTTTGAACGCGCTAATCTCCGAAACTACTGGTTCAAATTGAATAATTCTTTTTGTGTTGGATAGTCCAGTTATCGAGGAAGGCTATAGTCTATAACATCACGCTACGACCAATAGGAGCAAAGATATAGTGGTAAATGTGTAAAAAACGGGAGAAATTGTTCATCTTTGAAGCCTTCCGTTGCGTGCGCCGTGAAAACGGTTCAAGATACACAATAAAAAGAGTGTGTGTGTGTCAGCTACGACGCACGATTGGAGTTTACTACTTACGAACGATATTATGATATATATATGTACATCGAATAGAAAAAAAGGGTACATGAACGCATCTGCTAAAATGATAAGAGAAACAAACATGTTTCTGTAATTATTCGGATTGTTTATATTACTTCAATAAAGCGTATTACATAAAGTATGTTCCAAAATAATAATAATTGTGTTCAATTTAAACAAATCCAATTTTAGGATGATTCACTTTGAATTATAATATCATTCGTAAATACTGCAAAGAACAAATTAATTAGGTGTCGAAACTATAGCTTCTTTTTAATACTTTAATTAATAAATAACAGAAGGCACTTATTATATTATGTTCTAACGAAACGCGTTGAGAGGACCATAAATTCGTCAATTGTTTTAGTTCCCTGCACAAAAACTTAAAAGCTATCTTTGTAAGACGATATCCAAGTGAAAAAGAAACGTCCGGCCAAAATTTTTTTGTAAATATTGATGATTTTACTGAATAACTTTGCACTCTCACCTCTACTCACTGAGAAATTCTAAGTGAATGCTAGACGAATACTTTTTCGAACGCGTATTCGAATGTCAAAAATGGTAACTCGCATTCCAGAGACACAACAAACAACCAATCAAAATGCGTTAAAGTTCTTATTTCGAAACCCGTACCTTTCCGTACCGGGCCTTATAACTCAAATCGTTTCATAGAGGAGTAAACTCCAAAAAATATGTATTAAAGAATAATAGCTCTTTTAATGATCTAAAAAACAGTCCGCGATAGTATATGTCTATCTTTTAAGATTAACTCACAAAAACCGTTTTTATGGTACCTAATTTGGTCGAAATAATTTGTTTAAGTTGTATCAACATAATCATATTAATCTTTATTCAAATAAATATGTTGTTGGTTAAGAGTACTTCATCCATTGCAACGCGGGTAGCACCGCAGGGCACAGCTAGTTTAAAATAAACATAAACAATTAAATAATTAAGTATTTCATAATTTTTAGCTCGGTGCTTAGTAAAACAATAACTAGATTTAATATTATGTAGGTGCCTAACATCAATCTTTTTCACAACTCAAGCTAATAGGTATAAGTATGAAATTAACACCAATCCCTATAGTACCTTTAAACTATTTACACATAACACACACACAGAATACAACTTAGCAAGTAAATATTTCAGAACACATAACTCAAGACCTGAAATGTAAAATATAAAACAAAAAAGTATTACCAACTACTGAAAACAAAATGCGCGATTGGGCCGATATTTAGAGTTAACTTTCTACTAATACCTATTAGCTTGAGTTGTGAAAAAGATTGATGTTAGGTACCCACTTAAATTATATCTAGTAATTGTTTTACTTGGCACCGACCTAAAAATTATGAAATACTAAATCATTTAATTGTTTATGTTTCTTTTAATTAATCACTTATACAGTCGAAATTATTTGTAAATTTATTTGTTACTCTTTAGTTTCCGTTTTGAAGTTTGTTTTATTTTGGAAAAAGAAATCATTTAAATTAAACTACCAAATACGTATGATTTTTTAATATAAATTAATATGCCAATAAAAAAGCCGTGTTGGCTAAGTGGGAGGACACTTGACTTTCATTCCGAAGGTCGTAGGTTCAAACCCTGCCAAGCACCTCTGGATTTTTCTTCTTGAGAAATTTATGTGCGCTTTCAACACGTGCTTTAACGGTGAAGGTAAACATCGTGAGGCAACCGGCATGTTCTGAGTACTTTAAAAAAGTTTGAAGGACATGTGTGACATTCACCAACCCGCACTGGGCCAGCGTGGTGAATTAAGGCCTATAATCTCTCTCGTCAAGAGAGAAGTCCCTGTGTCCCAGCAGTGGGAACGTTAATAGGGTGGTGATGATGATGAATATACGAAATTTAAATTATAATACGTCCTCAGTTTATCGGAATACAATTTTTTATTTTATGTTACACCTAACACGGTTGACGTATCAACGAAGGCTGGGATGTAGATGACCTTAATACCTATTGATTTAAGCCCCATGTAACTATTGATTTAAATTAAAGATTTAATGTATGTTAACCGATTTTGTATAGTTTTGGAGATATTCAACTTTTTTAGTTTATTTTTGTATCACCGACTTGGTTCATTCGGTTACAGGATTCGGTTCACGGATATTTTATAAAAAATATTCAAACCACATTCCTAATTTTTATCACCAACATATCTAAATAGTGGCCGGTACTTACACTAAAACAATTTATAACTTTGGGCTTCAATTAAAGTAGTAGTACCATAGACTAATTTCATTAGTCTATGGTAGTACCAAAAAAAAAACACTTTCAAAATCGTCATTTTTGAGAATTTTGTTCAAACTTTAAGACCAATTTACAGAAAAAAGCACGGAATATTTTGTTCCCCTAACTATTTGAAATACTGTATTAGTAATCTGGCTAGTCAGTTATAAAATTTAATTTAGAACGAGGTGATCACATAAAAATAACCAATAATGTTCGCAAGTACTACATTAATACCGTGACTTTCTAAGAAAGGATTTGAATTAACCAAACTATTATTTGTTCGAAAAAGCCGTGTTGGCTAAGTGGGAGTACAAACGACTTTCATTCCGATGGTCGTGGGTGCGAGCCCCGCCACGCACCAAAATGTGTGTGCGCTTTAAAACATGTGCTTTAACGGTGAAGGTAGACATCGTGAGGAAACCGGCATGTTCTTGACAACTATAAAGAGTTTGAATGACATGTGCCATTCATCAACCTGCACTTGGCCAGCGTGGGGAATTATGCCTGTGTCTCAAGTCTCAGCAGTGTGAACGTTACTAGGGTGATGATGATGATTATTAGTTCTGGCGGCTCGTATTATATTGATTGATTTGATATTAAATAATATTCGATTAGACTTATTACTATACTCTGAATACCATAAACAGTAACCATTAAACGTAAAAAGTTCTTATCTAAGGGTTAAAAGTAATTATCCCGTAAAGTCATATACAGCCCCTAATTCCAAAACTGTCAACTTTTAATGACATTATAATGAAATTAGGAGGTTGTGTGCGAGTTGCCTCCAATAATGTCAGGAAGATAATTTAATTTACTCCTTGGCTTATAATTTGGAGGTGTTTATAAATTTAAAAGGTTAACTTTACGGCTTATAAGTTGTGGTACGATAAAGCACGATTTCATCACACCCTTCACATCACATAGAAAAAAATGAAAGTAAGGGATCGAGGGTCAATTCCCGACAAGGGCTCTATGTTTGTATATTCTGCAGGCATTTTTCATTGTTCAAGCTTTCATTTTTCAAGTTTTTTTTTATAAATTAACATTTAAATATCTGAAAATGTTAGGGCCACCCAGCCATTAAGATCTGTCCTGCACCTGACGCGACAACGCAGCGACATAGTATAGAATTATTCAGTAGGATTTAGAAAATAAAATAAATAATTAATAATAATAATATATAATAAATGTGGCGCTTCACTAATAGAGGCCTATTAGTGAAGCGCCACATTTATTTATTTATTCACTATATTGTCTTAGAAACGCTAAAAAAAGATCTTTTCAAAGAAATACTTATATTCTTTACAAGGTCATTCAAAGTTATATAAGGTGTTTTAAAATTGGTAATAAAGCGTGTCAAGACATTTCGATTTGAAAGCCTTTTTTATGAAAAAGGCATTATATATTTTTATTTTTATCTTATCTCTAGGTGATGCTTGGTGATGATACTTAGTGAGATATGTTTTACTTTCATTTAAAACGATCAAGATAACCAATAAAAATAATTCAATGCTGTCACTAACGAAAAAAATTTATAAACTGATTGACGATTTAAAGATTTTCAAATTTATAAAATCCTAGAACAATAAATACTCTTCATGAGCCCACCTTTCGAACCCCTACCCAAATGGGTATATATCCTTTATATATCTATTTTGAAACACCTTGTACACAAGTAATATTTTATTATTATTATTTATTATAAGTAATTTTATATTCGGTAATATTTTATTACGTACCTATCCTCATTAGCCGTGTTCAGTTTTATGTACAAAAGAAATTACTTTCAGTCCCAATGCAAATATAATATTCAAACAACTAAGGGTCCACATTTTTTTCGCTGGCTTGTGTTTAGATAGCTGACGTTAAATAATGATGTTTTAAATCTATGGTTTTCAATACCACGGGTTCAACTCCCGCCAGGGCCCCTCCCTGGCGGGAGTTGAAGTGTTTGTCTGTTCTGCAATCACTTACTCATTGGTCTAGGTGTTAAATATATAAAATAAAAAATATCTATACATATATGTCTATTATATTAAGTATATCAGATGTCTCAGTACTCGTAACACATGCCTAAAGCTTACCACGGGGCTAAATGTTGTTGTGAGGATTGTCCGGAAATATTTATTTATCTGTCTTTATTATTATTACCACTATTTATTTATTTAAACACAAGTACCCTATTAACGTTCCCCCACTGCTATGAAACAGCGACTTCTCTCTAGTCGAGAGATATTATTCCTTTATTCACCATGCTGGCCAAAGTGCGGGTAGGTGAATGTGACATGTCCTTCAAACACTTTAAAGTTCAGAACATGTCGGTTACCTCACGATGTTTGCCTTCACCAACAAAAAAATGTAGTTAATTTAGCTTGTTCAAAAACGATACACCAGTTTAGGATTCCCCACAATCAGGGATTAGGCAATAACAACAAACAGGTACACATGTATACAAACATTATTAAACATATGCACCGTGTATATCAATAATAATTCAATAAAAATCTGTTGTTTTATTATTACTAACAGAAAACCTATTTTTTTGTGTAGATCTAACATCAATCATAGACTCAGTTGAGACACAATATACGAGTATATTAAGTTTTACTGTAACAAAATAAAAATAAATTTTACAAAGAAATTGTTTCCAAAACATTCAGAATTAACCTAAACACAAACATCATAAAACATTAGTACTTCCAAATAAAATGGATTTCAAGCCTTGGTCTGAAAATCAATTTTTAATTGGTACATTGCGTTTTCAAATTAAAAATTTTTGGCTCTAATGACTAAAAAATTATAGCTCTGGGTCTCAGGACACTATATCACATTTTAATTACCCCGTAGGTAACACAAGAGTTTAATGACAGCGCTAGATATTGCTGTGTAGATTATCCAGAAATGTAGTTTTTTTTTGTTTTTATAGCATTAAATACGACACAAGGCTCTTCAGGCCCAGTTGACGTAATGTAAGTTTTGAATCGGTCAACTGGCCCCGCTTAATTAATTTGTTAATATCAACAGTAGTTAGTTAGCAATGAGAAAAGTGTTTCAACTGCATAACCGACAATACAAAGGAGGAGGTTCTGAAACGTTCTGTTCGGCCAAACTTTTTGATGTAACAAAACATCAAAAATAATCAATATAAGCTTTTTGCGTATTCCGTAACACAGCAAATTCTGTATTAAAGATGATGGTGTAAGACAATAGAAGCATTATTGGATCCCAAATCTTGAAGCAGTTCCTATCTCGCTAAGATCTTCATACATTTCGAGTCAGAACAGACGAACCACGCAAAACAATAGACATGGATAAGACACAATACAAAGACACTTGCGACGAACTTATTAAAACAATGGATTATGGGTGTTTATCAAAATCATGATTAATATTAATCATTAGCAAACAGAGCGCTAAGCTTTGCGTGAGAACGCGGATTAGAATGAAAGAACGTTGTCACATTTCACTGGTTAGTATTAATTTTTGTAGCAGCTTTAGGTAAATAATATTAAATGAAATTTTACTATTTTATTTTACTGTATTTTCTGGCAGGTGGTAACTGGTTCTGACGGAAGATCAGCGTCGGTTGCGATAATTGTATGTAGTATGCCTTCAAGTAGCTAAACCAGTTTTTATGAAACATAGCTAAGAACACTCGTTGAAAGTAATAACCCATTTTATTTATTTATTTATTTATTCCATACTGATACAGTAAATGTACACTTGGAAATGTCAATTACATTATACAGTAATAAATCATTAATAATAAGTAATAACAGTTTTACAAAATTACCAAATTACCAAACTGTACAAACACAACAACTCGTGAACAGAATTACTTGATTTGATTTTGAACTAAAATTCTCGCTAAATGTGAGAATATTCTTTGTTTTGTCGAGTAAGGAGTTAAAACACTTCTTTCATTGTCTATTCTAATAACGAATTCGTAAGCAGCTCTGGTTGACCGATTCAAAATTTACATTACGTCAACCGGGCCCAAGGAGAGTTCTAGAGGGCCCGAATTACGACCGTTTGTATGAAGTTGGATAGTATTACCGTGCTGGAATGGAAGGCGATTCGATGCTTGTGAGTAGTTAATGACCGAACGGATTTACTCACTACATACGTATGTCTACTGTTTCCTATCGACTGGAATATTTCAAGCGTTTTATTTTATTTTAATGCTAGATAAGCCTTAACTAGACCACAATCTCAACTGATGTAAAGTGACGATGTGGTCTAAGATGGGGGGAAGACCTAGAAGGTAGATGGCTTCTCTGGACCACAGTACGAAACACGGAAAAATCACACGCACTTTACCAGCCCGGAGGGTGGTGACAAGCCGCGGCCGAAGCCTACCACCAGAGACTGTTCTTGGTTCCACCCGGAGGTCACGTATAAGGATTAAGAGGGACAACTTACGGACGCGAACAGAAAAAAACCTCCAATTATTAATTTTCTCTGAAATGTTTTATTAAATATTTCGTTTTTCCTGATTTTTGTCACATAATCGTACATCACTCCAATGAACAATGCTGTAATGCACCTTGTGTCCATCCGTTTTTCCCAGCAATTTATAATGCTTTCTAACTAACGCAACAACACGCGGAGATTTTTCTATTGTGTCCGATAGAAACAGTTATGATGTACATTAGAGCATGTTAGAGCGCCTATCATTTGTCATGGAACAAAGATAACGAAATGGACTGTGTTTTTTTCTCTATTGTAGTCGCCGTGTCTCTAAATGTGCCAAATTATTTTTTACGTAGGGTATCCGCCTACCTAGATATTTTTAGAAATGTTGACGGAACTTAAACTAATGGTACTCGTTGTATGTTCATTTGTTCATACGATATATTTTTCAAACTGCTTTTTCAAGTTTATTTAATTTACAAAAATTTTGGCCACAACAAGGTATAACTTAATTTGGAGGAGAGCGCTCATACTGCAACACAGTGTTTATAACTATACCAGTAGTTCAACGTTCCCATTGTTATTATGTTAATTTGTGAAAAGTTCCAAATAAATATTATTATGATTTTTTTAATTAACCTACCAAAATAATCCAAACCAAAAAAGCCCAAACTTCCAAACGTTATGGATGGGGTATAAAGTGGCGTAGATAGTAGGTAACCAAGGGCCCTGGGGCAAAAAAGCTGTTAAAGTGTCATACTACTAGCTATACATACTAGCGGGCACCATGCGGCGTGGCCTACGTTATATGGTTTTTCTCGCATAAACACACACATTTCACTTTTTCATGCAAAGATTAAGTTTTTTTTCTATTAGTGAAATGTCAATTTCTTTTAAGAAAACAAATATATCTCTAACCTTAAATAGCTCCCCGCCAGTTTTCTTCGTTTATTCGTAAGATATTTCATAAAAAACTGAATGTTTCCTGTATACTTCTGTCATGTGTTGTGTTTTAAGTGGAGTTGAAACAATATTTTATTTATATTCTGAAGGCCAGCAAATTTTTCACTGGTTCAATAAAGGGGAATACTTAAGTTTTGGGGGTCCTTGGAGTTGGGGGCCCCAGGGCTTTGCCCCGCCGTCGACAGCTACGGCACTGACAGTTCCGTGTAGCTCCTTCAACATAAATATATATTATTTTTCATGCTAGTTAAGCTTTTATTTGACCAGAATCTCACGTGACGTGACGTCACTCAAAGTTACGATGTGGTCTAAGATGGGGCATGAAGACTTAGAAAGTATCTGAAATCATCTCTGTCATGGGAACTTTGCAAAGTCACTCGATTAACTTACCTATACCCGCAAAAGTTGAGCTGAATCGGAACCGTAAAGTATATCTTTAACTTGTGAGTTTTCATTACAGACAAACATTGGGACAGATCAAACATATTAAAAGCTTTTAAACCTTAAAGGGAGATATTTTGTAAACTTTTACAGGTAAGATTTCACTAGAATTTATTCGATCATAATATTTTACGTTTGAAGTCGATTCATTATTGTTTCAATCTGGTAACGAACCTTTGAAAAACGCTTCGCTCCAACACATTTTATTTCCTACGTTGTTTCTTTGTTACATTAATAACATAATCATAGTATAATATTTACACAAATTATTTTTATTGTACTCGATGTGATGCCCTGTTATTACGAGAACACAAAGTTTTCAATAATTTTATATTATGGTTATTTAAGTTTGTTTCTTATGTTTACTTGTTTTTTTATGTTAGATAAGACTTCATTTGACCACAATCTCACTTGATGTAAAGAGACGAAGACCTAGAAGGTAGATGGCTTCTCCGGGTCACTTTACGACATACGAAAAAATCGCTTCACGCACTGGCCCAGCCCGGAGGATGGTGACAAGCCGCGGCCGAAGCCTACCACCAGAATATATGAATCGATAAATACATAATTTTTGTTCCCATTTTAGACAAAGCAGATAACCCGCCGGTTAGAAACATAGATACCTAGTCTTCTAATACCAGGTCAGGAGCATCAACAAAAGACAAAGTAATAACCAACCCACCTGTTAACCGCAAAGTAATAGCCTCTTTACTTCCCTCATATATTTTTAAATCGGTCGTAAACTCCCAGTACTATTTGATACAGCAACCCCTCGTTATCTGTAAGCAAAATTAATATGAATGCAATACAGGTGCAGATGAAGCCATTCAGATGAGTGGTATGAGATCGCTTAGATCATGGTGGAGTGCGATGGAAAATTCAATTTGTTCGAGTATCTGTTACATAGAGATGTAAATCTGGAAGAGCTTAGCTTGGTTTTAACGTGACTGTGAATACTGAGCATTAAATAAATATTGATAAATGTATATGGTTATGGCGTGTCGTAACTACCCGACGGCGGAACATGTTTTGCCAAAATGACATTCCTTGGTTAAATCCCTTTCTGCAACTTTTTAATCAGAGACTAACAACGGTCGTATAGAAACTGTTATTTTTGGCTGATATCTTCTTATATATAAAATTCTCGTGTCACAGTTTTCGTTGCCATACTCCTCCGAATTCTCATGAAAATTTGTGAGCATAATGAGTAGGTCTGAGAATCGGCCAACATCTATTTTTCATTTTGCAAAACAACGTGTGTGTGGGTCAGCTAGTAACATATGAAACTATCAATATAAACTATATGTTATTAATACTATTTAGATTTATAACGGGATATTACAATCACTCATGGTAAATATCCTGTTTTAAATCTAAGCAGTAGGTAATATAACTTAATTGGCAAAAAAACACAACACTATTTATGCCTTATTTTGCGAATATTATAAAGATAGACATGACTATTAGAAGACTATTATAGATAAATACGAGGGTAAAACGTTTTTATTGAGCTGTTATTAAATATATTTAATAAAGCACTAATTTCGGTTTATGAATAACGTTTCTTATTAAATTTTCTATAACCCTCCTATAAGACATGAAAAGATATAAAAAGTGAAATACTTTTTAGAATATAGGCGTCCTCCAGAATTGATCAAAATAGGAAGGTAAATTTTAATGATTTTTTGCAGGTTAAAGATAAGATAAGTAATCTTTTTCAAAAAATTAAAAAAAAAAATTAAATTTAAAAATAGGAAGGTAAAGTTAACAAATCTTTATATATATAAATCTATTATACCTACGTGTGTTAGTCAATGAACTCCTAACAAACGGCTGGACCAACTTTGATGAAATTTTGTGTGTGTGGGGTTCGAGAATGGTTTAGATTCACAATACGGTGAACTAGCTGCGAAGCGGGGGCGGACCGCTAGTGTCATACATACCTCGTACAATGCTGTATATAGAACTGCAAAGTATAAGGTTAATGTTATTTCCCCGTTGAGCGCCAGAAACTTTGTCCATAAACAACCTCACGTAAAAATGTCAGTTTTATTAAAATAATGTTATGTTTCACAAAGCCAAGGGTTTCCTTTATTAAGGCTTTCCCTTAAAAGCTTATTGTAGGGAGTTTTACTGCGCGTGAAGATTACCCACACCGGTTCAGATTAGCCAACGAGCTGCAGGGCAATTGTCAGTTGATTGATATATATCGACGTCCCCCGCGAATAATCCGGTAATGACCTATTACGGGGTTTTTCATGTTATGCGTTTTTCGGCATCTAGAAGTCAAAATACACCATGTGAATTTTTTTCAGAATGTTTCTATCTTTATTTACGAAGATATGAAAAACTACGCGTATATTCCATAAAAAATAATTAAAAATTATTTTAAACGAATAATATGGTTTTAGATCTTTACGAAACAAAATATCAATATGATTTGACAGTATACATTGTTACGATATTATTCGGGTAAAAAGTTTTCTTCGTTATTTAAGTAAGTGCTAGTACAGGTTTATTCGGGGTTTTATTTAGAAAACTCCTTACTTCGGTTATGCCTATTGCAACGGATTCTATGCAAAGATTAAAAATATACAAAAGAGGATTTATGAAGAATTCTCTACAATCCTTTACAACGAAAGATGGAATTCCATCAGGACCATACGACAACTTCGGCTTAAGCACTTTCAATGCAAATTTGACATCGGAGTATGTCAAGCGCTCTACTACCACGCGTTGAGCGCTGCTTCCTACCGCCGCGCGCATAGCCTCTGCAACATCAAGTCTAGGAGGTTTATCGTTGTAGACTGAATGGAAATAGCTCGCAAATTCTTGACTACATTCTGACGGAGACAGCTCATTTCCCTCTTTAATGATACAAGAGCGGCGTAATTTAGACTTTTTAGATTTTATAAAAGTCCAAAACGACTTCGGATCTTTAGAAAAACGACTTTGTAACGTATATATATATGCATCGTAAGCCTCTTTAATCATTGTTTTTACAAGCGCTCTCTTATTTGAGAAATCATGGTAATCATTTATATTCTTACTAATTTTATATATTTTGTGCAGTTCACTCTTAGATTTTATCTCGTATTTAATATCACGGGTATACCAATCTGGATAACAGGGACGTTTTTTATGACTATAGTTATCCTTGCGCGGCACCGACCTATCGATAGCATTATTTATTAATGAATAAAAGTATGGTACAGCTCTATTTATATCTTTCATGCTATATAACATCGACCAGTCTATAGTACCGATTTCAGTATAAAGACAGCATGTCCCCCCTCTTATAATCCCATTGACATCTTTGATTCCCAGACTGAACATAAGTATGGCAGGGTTCACCACTCAGCCGGTGACTATCAAAATATCTCAAGTTTACAACAAGTGGAGGATGTTGATTGTCAATTGGTACAATCGGGTTATTACAAACATTTACCTCTATATCAAAATCATCTAAGTTGGACAAAACTAAATCTAAAACTCGATCGTTACAATTCATTATATTATTAACCTGATGAAATCCACAGTCAGCAACAAAATACTCGTTATTTATATCAGTTGAGGCCGAGTATAAATTAAAATCCTACAACTAGCATTTTACGATAACGAGAGCATAACTTCTCGATTTCTTTAAAAAATGATACATATTCTTGTTCTTTACTACCAGGAGGTATGTATACAACGCAAAATACAAAAAGGTTTTTACTCTTTCCTGTTATCATAGAGCATACAAGTTCAAATACGAAATCATTTACATTAATGGATAGTGCAATATTTCTCAAGTCTAGGCGGGACGGGGCCGCGGCTAGTAAAGCGCCTCCTTGTTTCCGTCCATCCGCACGATCACAACGATGAACAGTGAAGCCCGGAGGTATAAGCTCGCCATCGCTGAACGAGTCATTCAAACCCGTTTCAGTAATCGCGAATAGGTCTTCTGACGATGCCAGCATGCCCTGGGTAAACAAGTCTAGTTTTGTCCTTAATCCTCGTACATTCTGGTAGTATATACTCGCATATTGGGGGCGAGGCTTAGAGCGAAGGTGGTTTTTGTGCTTTGACGGCGTTGCGATTTGCTGTGTGTTTTCGAAACCACTGCCATTCAGAGAACGCAGCATTCACAGGCCATACGGAACCATTAGACAACAGCTCGTAAGCGCTTTCAGGAACACCTATTACGAACGATGAGTAATCACCTCAGAGGTTTTGCACACAGATTGAACGTGATCGGTCAAGGTTTCCACGGTAGTTTCAGGGTGTAAGAACCAGACATGAAGGTATTTTTTCCTTTCTACAGCCACGATGGTGTTTAACAAGTTATTCTCCCCTTTTTTTATTTCGGAGAGCCTCTTATTTGAAGTCCAACCTCGAACATTCGTAGAAGTAGTCATCTCGGTTTCATCGCCCTTTCCATTATTGTTTGTCACCAACAAAGTATTGTTTGCCGATATAGGAAACTTAGACACCGCAGAGCTCTTTGCTCTTCGTATACTATGGTTATTTGTAAGCGGCTGCATAGTAAGTGGCAACACCGGGAACTCGTCGGACGACAACGGAGTCTCAACTAGTTGTATTGGAGCGACCAACGTTTAGTTACCGTCAGATGACCCAAGCGGAGGTTGAAAATACCGGCTTTCTGATTCTATAACCTTATTATGTAGAAATTGTACATGATCGGCATACTTTTCCAGTTTGGACTCATAAGAGACGATGGTCTTAACGGCCAATGCTAGGTGTTGTTTAAGATCTGCAATTTTCTCTCTCAGGATACGTAAATCACCTGATAAATACATCTGTTCCACTTTTAACTCCTCATCTCGTTTAGGTTTGGATGCAGGATATTGAATTGGATTACTATGCAGGCAGAAGTAGACAGCGACGGCAGAAACAGGTGTCCAAATCAATTGAAAGTATTGAATTAAAGCCAGCATACGACAAGCCCCTCCCTATTAAGAAAGCTCTGTATAACGATCTCCTAAGCCTGTGTAACTCCCAAGCAATTCCCCACCATTATCAACAATTTTATAGGAACTTAAGCTTTTGTGATACTGAATCAGGTCACGATGAGGATTCTGATTAAGAATTTTAACTGTAACAGGACCTTATTAGAATTTTCATGATTGTGTAATCAAGTGTAATAGTCGTGTCTTCAGTATAGTGTCATTTTTTATAATAATAATAACTATCGTGCGTTCTCAAACTAACCAAAGTTGTTTCGTTTACTAGAATGCCCTTTATTTTTATAGTATATTTCATGAAATTAAGGCTTTATTTCATAAAATATACTATAAAAATCACCAAATAATACTTTAGTAAACTATTCGAATAAACAGTAAAAGTCATAACAATTAAATGTACGTTACTCTCAAACAATCGAATAATCACATAATTGGCTTTTACAAATGTTAAGTATACAAAACAAATTACACGAATAATAGCGTTACACGATTTTACCATTGCCATCGAAAATATAAATTTACACGAATAATATCGCAAGAAGATTTTACTGTTGCCGTCGAAAATATAAACTTACACGAACAATATTGTAAGTGACATTACTGACCAGACCTTCACGTACACTAATATAGTAAAATGCATCCAGCTTAATTATAAGGAAGCCCATGGGCCTAGTTAAATTTTGTTGAAATAACCAGATAACTGAAAAAATTAGCTTCCTTATGCGATATAAAAAGCCTCTGATACTTGTTGTTAAATGGAGTTATTAAGGAAAAATGGTTTTTTATTTTTCCTGAACATTTACACTTTTACGATTACCGGATTATTCGCGGGGGGCGTCGATATAAAAAAAAAAAAAAACCGGACAATCCACACAACAACATCTAGCCCCGTGGTAAGCTCTTAGCTTGTGTTACGGGTACTAGACATCTGATATACTTAATATAATAGACATACATAGATAGATGTATTTTTATTATACATATTAAACACCAAGACCAAGGAGAGCTTGTAGAACATACAAACACCTGACCCCTCGGCGGGAATCGAACCCGCTACCTCCTGCGCCGCAAGCGGACTCTCGCCCACCGCGCCACTGAGGCAGTCATATCCATAGCGGATATTTTAAAATCACGTGATTATAAATGTCATATCGATCAAAAATAGCAAACACCTCATAAACTCGGTAAACTCACTTTCGAAAAACACCACAAAATAAACCAGTTAAGAGACAAAAAAACACTACTAAAAATAAAACATTTATTATTTAGCACAAAATATGTGACGAAATAACAAAAATGACTATAATTGTAAGCATTCGAAAAACTCTGACGAGTTCCTAAGTCGATAGTTTTATAAATATCGAAAGCGTTTTCGAGATATATCAGCTGATCAGTGATATTTTTCTCATTTCTTCGATATATTCGATATAATTCGTTATTATATCATAGTTCTGAGAATTTCCCACCTGGTTCCGGATTTCTAACCCTAAATTTGTGTGACATCTGATGCCTGGTGTAGACGACGCATATAATTGCACAGTTTTGTTTAGGCAGGTCTCGTGTTCGTGATATGGTTGCGGAACGACGGACGGTAACTGAATAGCAACCTATTCCGTTTATATTCACAGACAATATGATCTACGGAACATTTTACAAGGCCTTGGTGAAACATGTGAGCTAGATTATGATGTTATAATATTTATGTTGGGAACAAATTAGGTACTTATCATAAAATTGAGTTGTAGAAAATAGCACATAGGCTACATTTTATCACAGTAAAATACCGTTATTAAATATAATAAAAATTTCAAAAATACGATTATTACGCTGGAGAAAACCATACCCATTCGTAACCCCGGAGGAAATCGCAGGGACACTTGAGGGATAAACAGTGGGTAAAATATGGATGGAAGGGAGAGCGTGCACTGACCTGCAGGTGAAGATTCTTCAAGCCAAGTTCTACGTTCCTTGCGGGGTGCAGCCCAGCAACTCAGGGAGCCACACACAACATATATATATATATATCATTATTACGTCCAAGATCACAATGATATAATGGATAAATGAAACAAAACTAATAGTCCTCCTGTGCCTAAAACCCGGAGATGTTCAGATAAGCGTAACACGTCCACTCCGCGAGACACCCGAACATCGGGTGTGTCCTTCAGTCGTCCTTGTGCGTCTTCTTCTTGTGCTTGCGCCAGCGCATGACAGTGACATTAGCACGCTTATGTCAGGGAATGGAGAAATTTGAAAGGATTATAGATGGCATTACCACCCGATTTGAGTCAAATTTAGCATAGACATAGCTATTCTCCCAGTTGAGGACAAAAGCAACTTTTCACCGCTGGAAAATTTATTATTAGAGCAAAGCAGCGGGCGAGAAGCTAGTAACAAAAATAAACTTTAATTAATCTACAATCATTAGGTTATTTATTTTTTTTAATTAAAAAAGGATTTGGTGTTTTGTCGTTACATTTTGAGTTATATGCTATTTAAAGATAACCGAAAAGTGAAGTGCACCTTAAAATGTATTTACCCTCATTTTTCATATTCGTAAATAACTATCCACTTTTCCTTTTGATTATATATTAATAAACTTTTCCCCTTCCTCGAAAATCTGTTTGCCTGGGAAAAGTGAACCAATATCTTTAAAATATAACTACGCTTCCTATTAAGGGGATTAGTAAACCAAGCCGTTATTCATCATTTCATTTAACCTATGGATCTGTGTTGCTCGAATCGGCTTAACGAATGATGCGGCAAATGCAACACTCGATTCATTCGATTAGCATGGTACGTGATCTTCATCTAGTCGCTAATAGGTTCTGTCATGTTCCTGTCCTGCTAACAAGTTATGAAGATTTAGGTAGAAAATAGCCGTGTTTGCAAAGTGGAGTTGATTTGATTTGATTAATTTGACTTGCTTACTAGACTTTCAATCCAAAGATGGGTTTAAACCCCACCAAGCAACCCTAAGCTTTTCTTCTTAAAATTGTATGTGCGATATGAAACTGTGCTTTAGCGGTGAAGGCAAATATCGTGAGGAAACCGGCATGTTCTGATAACTTAAAAAAAAACAGAGTTTCAAGGACATGTGAATTAAGACCTAAAATCTCTCGTCAAAGAGAGAAAAGAGAGAGTCTGTGTCCCAGCAGTGGAAACGTTAATAGGGTGCTAAATGATTTTATAACATCTTGCTCTTATGGCTTATTTATCTTCAATTAATCACAAAGGCTTAATCTAAACGGAGGCGCGTGAATGCGGGTGAAATAATCTTAAGATAAAATCACTCATTTATCTCTTTTGTTTTACGAGTCGATAGTTGTTGGGGGTTTTCCACCCTTGAACTCAAAGGTCATCGCTAGCGTAACCGGCCTGAATCTGACCAAAAGCAAGCAAGCAAAAATCACATAAGTTTCTTGAGGTCTTCACAGGCTTCTCGATGTCATCTCCAGTGTCTCTGCGCTGTTTCCCCCTTCGCATTCCAGGACTACGTGGGCAGCTTTTTCTTCTTTTTCAAGGCATTATCTACAGTGTTGATTTTCTTTTGTGTGTGTGTTTCTACTAGTGTAATTCGAAATACTTGTAAAACAGGTAACAGCAAAAGGAACTGATGCTATAGGGTCCCAAAATAATAATAACTGCATATTTAGTCTAAAGTTACTGAGATCTGTAGTTTGTCAGAAGTAAAAGAAACATTTTTTTTTTACATTTATTTCGATCCTTTGTGTTGTTATGATCATTTTCTTGTGACCTATTAAAACTTCATTTGAAGTTGACACTTTGGTTTAATAACTTGTTACATCTGACACGTCGGTTCGAGACTTTACACTTTATAATTTTATTTAACTCGACACTGGCAAATTGTCACTTCAAGCGCAGAGTCCAATTACAAGAAACTGAACGACACGTCGGACGGTCGCGTCACAAAATTTGTGAATTATCAACAGATTTATATTTTATTAACCACCGGTACGGTATTTATTACAAATATATATTTATATTTATTCACTGTAAACTGTTACCTTGCCACACAAGCTCGACAGCCCTGTGCGAGAGGCCTATATTTACGTACTTAAAAATACTATCAATGTGCAAGGCAACGATTTATTTTTTATAAATTAAAAAAAGGTAAAATTAAGAAAATATATTACCCGACAGCTACTTAACTTTTTTTTGGATTTTTACAGTCTATATGCCTATTCAGTGAGAATGGTTATAACTTTCATTCGATATAGATAATTAGTAGACATATCGAAAAATGTTGTATGTATAATAAATACATGACATAGTTTGTTGACTTTTATTTTTACAAAATGGCGTTCGGAGCTTGTGTTACGGGTACTAGATATCTGATGTACTTAATATAATAGGCATACATATATAGATATTTTTTATTATACATGTTAAACACCCATAGACCCATAGAGAATACATAGACTGTTAAACACATTACCACTCTTTTGCGTTGCACAGTCGGGTATAAAATGGGATGAGACGTCACGATCAGAATGAATATGGACTAATCCATATAATCGGTAGACCAAACAAAAAGTACTTACATCTACTTTAAAATGCTGAGCTCAAATGCTGTAAAATATTTAATCAGCTGAGAGCTATTCAATACCATCTATAAAAGCTATCGCAGATCATGAATGCAGAGCTATCATGTGAGCTCGTTATGGGCCTCATTTCCTTATTGAGTCGATAACGAGTAGCGACTAGCGATCGTCGCTAGTAAATACCGGAAAACGAGCCATCTGCGTTACAGTTACAGCTAGCTTTTATGAAGGTTTACTAGATACAACTGTTTTGCCATAGTTTTTCATGCATTTGGTATATTTTTCTAAGCGCAAAACTAGGTTGTTTTTGAATTAATATTTATTTTTATATTTTAGATGTATTAGGCAAGTTGAGAGTCATAATTATAATGAACAGGCGGGTATCGCTTTACAAAAAGTTAAGTTTTAAGGGCCGTAAACACCGGCCGCAATCAGTGCGTCACTGGGCCCACAGACCGAATCTCTGGGTCCCGAGCGGAAGTACCTCCACGCAAATCTACATCTCGTGCATCTCGCACAACGTGAACTCCGAGGCTGTGGTGGAATACATCCGAACCAAGACTGCATTTACGGTTCGCGTCGAAAGGTTGGAATCTCGCCGTAATGTGAGTTTCGGTTCATTTATGGTGCGGGTTCCAACTCAACATCTGTCGACGTTCCTGAATGAGCAGTTTTGGCCGCAAGGGGTCAAGTTTCGACGGTCCATCGCTCGCCTATACTGCAAGGCGACACAGCGGTAACAGAAGATCCAAAATACGGACACTTTAGTATTATGTAAAAGATTTATGTTTTTATGTTTATAAGTCTGTAAGGTATTTGTTTATATGGGCCTTAGATGCCGGTAATAAATAGTTATTATTACTAACAACGCTTACAAAAAATAAAAATAAAACTAACAAATCATTATTTCAATTGTCTGAACAAAAATTAGCTAGAGTGTTTAGACACTAGCTTCTTTACTCTAGTGTAAAAAAAGTGATGCGATCAGATTCGACAAATTTATTTCCTTAGTATCTTTAGTAACCTATGTTCAAAGTGTTTTTTGATAATATTTATGACGTTTCTAAGATAAAAAAATCGAACAATGGAAATCAATTATTTGGTATCTTGTACGTTTCAGGGTTTGGGTTGCGTCAATTGTTTTCATACAAAATCGGCGACGGTACTGCGAACGGCATCAGGAATGTTTGTTGTACATACGACGCACTGTAGCCGCACCGTGCACTTTGTATACAATAAGCGACCTTCTGTACGATGAACGACGTGACCTCCGGGTGGTGCTAAGAACAGTCTCTGGTGGTGGGCTTCGGCCGCGGCTTGTCACCACCCTCCGGGCTGGGCCAGTGCGTGTAGCAATTTTTTCGTGTTTCGTAATGTGGCCCGGAGAAGCCTTCTAGGTCTTCATGCCCTATCTTAGACCACATCGTCACTTTACATCAGGTGAGATTGTGGTCAAATGATGGCTTATCTAACATAAAAAAAAGAACGTCAAAAACACCGCTTTGGCTGCGTCACGAAACAAGTAGATTGAAAGCACCCCTTAATGCATATTATTGGGTAAGAGCGGAACGTACCACCTTTTCCTGAGAGATAAAAGCTTTACTAACATAATTTAGATAAAAATTGAGTATGCATTGTTTTTGAAACATTGCACTTGATTAGTAAGTAGGTATGTATTCTTTAATAACTCATTTGTGATATTAACTTCTTAAGATGGCGCAAAAAAGCCTAAAATAAGAAAAACAAACATAATGAACAAAATTATTGTGACAAAAAGAGTCAACTCAGCATAAGCGCTATTTTTCTGTTGAACCTTGTAGGGACATAGTTGCTTCACACATGACTAACATAGGTGCATAATTACTAAAATAAACTGACCTTATCCATGTCATCTGTCCATCTATTTACAACTAACCTCTCTGTGCTTTCAACCACTTTCATGCAAAAACATTAATAATTCACCACGTCACAATTTTGTAGTGAACAGTCAACCTGTGTTTATCTTAAGGCTGAATGAATAAACACGTCCGGGGTTTTTGTTAATTTTATGAAAGTTTAATTATCGGAGCGGTTCAAGCAGAAAGAAACAACGCTTTTAATTATAAAGCTAAGTACGTGACCAAAACTACTTCTCGAAAACGTATTTACAAGAAAATAACAAAGTTTCCACGTTAAGTAATCGGATAAGAGCTTTGGGAAAAGTAAGTACCTAACTCGGTTGTTTAATAAGAACGTATCTAAGTATTTCAAGTACCAACTCTTGTAAGAACTATTTCTGGTAATTCATAGGTATCATTTTTTTACTTTTTAAACCAACAGCTCATAAGAAAGAATTTATAACAGGATATAATAATAAGAAGCCAATTAAAAAAAACTATTAGTAAGGTATTATTGGTATTATTTAATAATTTACTTTTTTACTCCTACGTAAGAATTTGTCTATTAAACATTATTTGGATCTGACCTAATCAAGCTAAGAAATATGATCTTGGAATTCTTGGATGGGTAGGTATTCATTTTACTTTACTTTTGATACAATTTATATTTGTTTATATGGTATAAACCTCTGATGCCTAAAATAAAATAATTTATAATGATTATTTGCAAAATGTATTTTCCAGCACGTGTTTAAACTGAATTCGGGAAGTGTAGGTGAGAAGAGTTTTAAATTTAGTAAACGTGGCCAGGGACAGGGTTGTGACAGAATCGGGAAGTGACATCCGCTTGTTGACAAAAGCTTACACAAACTGCATAACTAAGAACCTACATGGTATGATAATAACGATTTTATTTTGCTGTTCACTTTACTTTTACCGGCATATGTCATATTTCAGCAGGACAAAAGATTTTCTATATTTTATAAACAAACCAAACACTTGACTGCCTCAGTGGCGCGGTGAGCGAGGGTAGTAGTAGCGGGTTCGATTCCCGCCGAGGGCTCAAGTGTTTGTATGTTCTGCAAGCACTTTCTCCTTGGTCCTTATGTTTAATATGTATAATAAAACATATCTATATATGTATGACTATTATAATTAAGTATTATCAGATGTCTAGTGCCCGTAACACAAGCAAAGAGCTTACCACGGGGCTAGATGTTGTTGTGTGTTTTATCCAGAAATATTTATTTATTATTTAATTACGGTTGAAGTATCTATAACTTTAACGGACACAGCGGCTGTGATCATAGTACAGATTTCATAACCTAAAAATGTGTATGTTAAGTATTGTTATATATAACCTACACATACATGTATAGGTTGTATAGAAACAAGACTTTAATAATATACGGTCAGTTTTCCTACAAACCGTTTTAATTTCCAGGAAAATGCTGAAAAAATCAGGAAGCCGAATGCAAGGCGTAACTGTTTTGTTGGTTTTACAATCAGGCGTAAGAAGAGCTGCAAGATACTTGATCTAACCTAGAGTAGAAAAGGCTTTTAATTTACGACAAATATTAAAATCTAAGTAAAAAACTTTAATATCTGACTTTTAATATAAGCCTTTTATTCTCAAAGTATTGTCCCGTTTACACATGAGATATTAGACAGATAATGAAACATCAGACCCGTGTCTACTTTAATACTTTAGTAAGAAGTTACGGGTATGAAGTAAGCACGAGGCGTGGAACAATAGACTACAATATGCAACAAGTATTATTCTTTGGAGTGGCCAGCTTGACGCAGCCATGTTTTGGTGTTTACGTTGTGGTCTAAGATGTAAACTTATGAGAATAAACCATGCGTCTTTTTCCTTCATCAAATGTGTTACTCTGCGCCGCTTTAACCTAGGTACTACGGTAATATAATTAATACATAATTTGTACGCGTAAACGAATTATTTTGGTATGTTGTAATATCATGCACGAACTACCTTGCGTTGTTATGAATCGTAGTTCTATGTTGCAAATTCGATATTATCTGGACACCCAGAAATAGCTTCATAGGTCCCTTAATTTTATTAAATGAATACCTTAGAGTACTCATAAAAGTTAAAGCTACTCGTACAATGACTTTTGTTTATATCATATCTTTTTGGCATCTGGCTCTCGTCTTGGCATATTAAAAAAAACGGGAATATAAGTATTCCGAATGGTTCATGTTTTTCGTTGTATTTCTAAGTGTAGTATGTGTGAAAGTTGACAAAAGATAATAAATGTATAGCAATTTTAATCTTGTGTTACTAAAACTTAGTAGTATATATTTTAAGACAACATATTGACTCTAGATCCCCAAAAATAACGACATGCATCCTAGCAAATCTGACGTCACTTCAAGTAAAGTTGCTCATAGACTTAAACAGTATTCTCTTATATTATACACCATACTACACCACCGCTGTAATTAGCGCTACCTTGAGCCACGGGAGAAATAATAAACCACAATGCTCTTAGTGTCCGGCTGCCTTTATATGCTCCAGTTTACTACCACCCTTATCTTATATTCAACTTAGCGTGTTCTAAGATTTTAGATGTAACTACTTTGAAGACTTTAGCCCCGTATTAATAAACCACACACAACCCTAAGTTTGATTCTTCAAATGATGTCAAAAATGTGCACTGAAATATCGAACTTAGGCGTGAATGTGCGAAAGCTTGAACTTGTATTATACATCTACTGCTCAATCGCCCTCGAACCTCAGGATATCAAAGATTGAATTACTGTTAATGATTTCAAACCAGTTTTTTACGATGTACAATTTTAACTGCCATATGGATAATTTTCTATAAGTTAGAGAATAGTAAAAGCTCTGCTTAGTTTGGGGTTGGAAAATGAGTAATCCCTTAAAAAGTTTTAGCCCCTGCACATGCAAATACACAGACATACCAGTCGACAAAAAAAATTACTGATTGTATTTTTGGCATTAGTATCGATTACCCATCATACAATATAAATTTTGAATATATATTCAATGCACAGAAGGGTTAGGGTTTACTAATCATGGCATCAAAATAAAACAAGTTACCACTTAATAATTTTTATAAATGGCACAGTTCATCTTAACATCTACTATTTTACAAACGAAACCGCCAATTGTAACCCAGCCTTACAATTGACATACATTTTCTATGTAAATACGTTTTAAGAGTATTAAATTACATAGAATTTTTCAGTAAAGAAACAGGAATAAACTATCAAGGTAAATAACATCAGTCAATTATAATTGTTCTTCACTTTTCATCGGATGAATCTTTCTGAAAGAGAAAAAGAAAAACCATACATATTTCTAGCTGTTTTACTCTTAATAAAAATTTAATAAATTTATCCTGTTTTTAATGTTTGATCGTTTTTTTTTTAAAAGCACATATTATTTATTAGCATTTCAAACCGCATCAGTAGATTCTGAGATTAACACTTTTAAACAAACAAACTGATTTTTAGTATAGATAATTAATTTTTATGTGATGGTTACAATGAATTCTTGTTTAATAAATTTAAGACAAGAATTGGACCAGTAGAACCCAGTTAAAATTATAACGAATATTTTTCATATCAGAAGTTTGTTGATTGACTTCTTTCAACTTCTTTCAATATGTTTATTAAAAATAAAGCGCCATGGTCCAACCATATACCTCAATATAATTTCAAGGTCATAAGGATGGCCTACATGCAGTGGTTGACATACTACCACTATAAGGAGAAAGAGAGAGAAATTTTATAATAGCTACGTACCATAACTTGCCACAGTTTGTATTTGGATATCATGTCGTCGTCCAGCATTGGTTTGGCGTCTGCGCCCCGCATCGGTAACTCCATTGGCCCATCGTTATTGTCCCTGAAAATGATAATAATCTTTTTTTAAATACTGTAGAAATGAAAGAATTTATAATTAAATATTAAACTAGCTTTACACCGCCGTGTACTTGGATTTTTTAACAGGAACAACCTATTTTTCCACGCGGTAAATAGCAGCCTTCCTCGATAAGTCTCGGCTATCTAACACTTACTTAACGCGGGGTTGTCCATACCATCCAGCTATTTAGCTATGCCCTGCGCCTGACGCGAGAACGCAGCGACATAGTATAGAAATAATCAGTAGGATAATTTCATTTAACATTTAATGGATTTATTATGATCGGACAAATAATTATGCATTTTTCAAATCGGACCAGAAGTTCCTGATATTAGCGCGTTCAAAAATAAAACAAACAAACAAACTCTTCAACTTTATATATATATTTATAGATTTATTATACAAGGTGTTTAGTATTTGGTATATGAAGCAAAAAGGAATCACATCCAAAATACTTTAACTAGATGTAATCACAGACAGAAAAGAGCGAAATTTGCTAATCTGTTATATGATCCACAATGTAATAAATCTATTTATGAAAAAAAATGTGTTTAATATGTGTATTGTTATTTACAATAAGTTGCCGGCCCTATAAAGGCACTTAGGGGTAATCTATTTAAAATTAAATTAAATAATTGGCTTATTAACAAAAGTTTTTATAGTGGTAAGGAATATATTGATTTTAAGTAATTGACATTTGTATTGACATTTTTAAGTTGTATTCTGATATCGTTGACTTATATTATGTTTAATTTTAAAGTTACAATTGGTTTTGATTATTTTAATTAGGTATTCTATTTTTTAACATTTACATACCCGCTTGCGGGTTAAATACAAATATACTACTTGTACTATAATAATATCGTGACATGTACATTAATTGAAATGTATTTGGCAAATAAATCATTGATTTGATTTCATTTGATTTGAAGGGTGTGAATGGCACGCACCAGGCGAACATATTTTGTTCGAAGCTTATTCGTTTTGCAAGCCCACGTCATGTAGTATATGCGTATGCTAGTTACAAAATAAATGTAGAATCGTTGTTGACTACTCTCTTTCACTACGTTTACTTAGTCATTATACGTTCCAACAATTCCAAAGGCAAATAATTTGTCGTATTTTCATAAATCTAGTAACACTAGCGCCATCTATATAATGGTCATGTTTGCTTAAGCAAGTTGGTTATGAGACTGTGTGTCGTCTCCTGAAAACCCCTGAAGGTAGTAGCACTAGCGCCATCTATACGAAGATCACTGAAATTACACAAGTTGGTAATAGGCGGCATGTCGTTTCCTGAAAACCCCTGAAGGTAGTAGCACTAGCGCCATCTATACGAAGATCACTGAAATTACACAAGTTGGTAATTGGGGGCATGTCGTTTCCTGAAAACCCCTGAAAATGGGAACACTAGCGCCACCTATACAAAGCTCAATGGATTACTTACGAAAGCTGGTTAGTGGGCTGAGTGTCGTCTCCTGAAAGCCCCTGAAAGATGGCGCTGAGATCGTTTCGCGAAGGCGCGCGGTTGATGTTGTTCTGAAAAGTTAATTTAAAGAAATATACTTAGATGTCAATAAATGTATTTCTGTTAACATTCCAATTCAAATAATTCAATGTAGGTTTAGTTAGGTATATAACTTTTGAAACTATCATGGTTATCAATATTATTTAGATTTATAACATTTAGTTAGGTATAATCATATCAACGAAAAAAAACAATAAATCTAAATAGAATTTCAAAGTTTATTAATCTGGAATGTTCTGGAGCAATTATTTCTGATTTTAAACCCTAAATATAAAATAAAGTTGAATAGATCATTTAGGACAGTCGTTTAATTTCTTCGAGAAGTATTTACCTCTTCTCCAAAATGCCAAGGACCAAAATGGATCCGAAACGTGGTCCTTCACTATTGGCCTTATGAATAGGCTCAGAGTCGCTCAAAGAGCTATGGAAAGGGCTATGCTCGGGGTTTCTCGTAGAGAAACTCCGAGCATAGCCTCTCGTAGGATCGAATCAGAAATGAGGAGATACGTAGAAGAACGCGGGTCACCGACATAGCCAAACGGATTAGCTCTTTGAAGTGGCAGTGGGCAGGCCACATAGCACGAAGAACAGATGGCCGTTGGGGCCGAAAGGTTCTCGAATGGAGGCCGCAGATTGGTAAGCGCAGCGTCAGACGACCACCAACAAGATGGACGGATGACTTAGTCAAACTTGCTGGCTCACGGTGGATGCAAGTGGCGACCGATCGGAATGATTGGTCGTCTTTGAGGGAGGCTTATGTCCAGCAGTGGACGTCTAATAGCTGAAATGATGATGATGAAAATGCCAAGGGTTAATAATAAGCAATATTAGTTTCCACTTACCATTTCCGTATTAGCCATGCGACGAAGCAGCCGGGTGAGGTACCAGTCCGGGGCTGTCGCCGGTAGCTTTCCGGATCTTTTCCCATGGGCTGGAACAGACAAGAGTCTGATTATAAATACAATAGACGAAGACGGTTGATGGGTAAATTTGAGATCGAGAGTGGATTTGACAAATTCAGACTTGTTAGTACGTAAATTGAAATGTTAATATGTTTAAATACAAGCGAATTGTGTGGAGAAACGTCCATAAATATTTCACATTGTTAGAGATTTTAGTTCGTAGGTAGGTACAGTCAGTTTAAACTTAAACCAACTATAACTTTTTAAATTATCATAGTTTTTAACAATATTATGTCTTAAAACGGGTAACATACCATGATTTGACGGTTTTTATGTTTTCCGATATTTCGACGCTGTTGCAAGCGCCATGATCACGGAAACAACTGAATTGTCTTTGTCTTTGCGATTTGGGCAGACGGTTATTCACAAACGAAACGTTCTACCCTCTTTCTGAGTCTTTTATTGCGAGGTTGACACTCACTAGTCGAAATATCGGAAAACTCAAAAACTGTCAAATCATGGTATGTTAAACCAACTATCGAGAAGTCCTTTTAAATATGTATTGGTTGTCATTTGTTTGAGGGAAGGTTGTATTTTTTTTTAATATACGGTGAATTGAGAACCTCCTCCTTTTTTTGTCGGTAGAAAACTAGCTGGTCCGTTCCGGCTTTGCACGGAAACAACTTTCCTTTTGCATCACTCTCTCTATTCCTGAAAACCGCATAACCAATCCATAAAGTATTTTTTTAGTTTTTCACGAACTCAGAGACGGAGAGATGCGGCTGGGGACTTTTATTAATATTTTTTATAGATTACAATAAAAATATTTAGTAATCTGATCTGTAGGATTTCTTGTTATTGTTGTTTGTGTGTTTCTGTCTTAACATTAAAGTTAGCGTAAATTCTTCGTATTATCCACTCAACGGTCCAAAGCGCGTGAGCGACTTTAGCCTCAACTGTCCGCGCATTTTCGTCGCTTACTACGGCACTGAAACAGCGCGACCTTTTCAACAAAAAATTATGTTGATTATCCTGCTGTAACTAAACGCAAATCCACCATGTATTAACATTTATTAATCCGTTACCTTCAATCGTGTTTACTTCAATACAATAAAAAGTCCGTTCTACGCCAATATTTGTTTTACATTTCTGATTTATTGGTATTCCGTGTTGCTGATCATCCATAAATTTTATAAATTCCCTATAAAACAATGGCACATTTATTTGACAGCCAGTTATTACAATTTGCATTAATGCCGACGCTAATGGGTGGTTCAATGAGATTTTAAATGTAACAAAAAGAGAATAGAAATAAAAAAAAAACAATTTAAATCACATTTTGTTGGAAAAAGGTTAATATAATCTTCAACTTCCATCCATCCATTGTATATTGAATTTTAATTATAAATCACTTACAAAAGTTTATTTCTTAAATCTAAAATTTTTACACACGAATAATGTTTACTGTATTCGGATTTTATTGAACATATTTATAACTTGATTGATTATTGAATTTTAACGGAAAGGATTAAACATGTTTTTGTATCCAAATTATTACTTAAGTTTTGAAACTTTTCTGAAAATATTACTAGAATTGTAAGAAACATTTAAGGTTCCAATGGGAATAATCTCCATTAATGCACGTCACGCCATGTCAAAATTAAAGGCACTTTCATGAAATTATAATTAAAATTTCATTTCGCTGAAAAGATTACCACGACACGAAAGATAAGACACCATTTTATCATTTGGTGATTAACTTTACGTAGATACATGTAACCATACATAGATAAATATGGGAAAATTGAATATTTGAAAAGTGGAATATTTATTTATGAAGCCAAATTTTGAAAGATTATGATAATTTCGGCCCGTTATACTAATTACATTGAAATTTCTCTAATTCATACACAGTACCTCAAAAAGATTGAATAGAAGCATGTGTGAAAGACAGGATTTCAAAATATTTACTATTTGATAAAAAACCTACCATTTGAATGACACCAACTTATGCTGAAACCTGCATAAAAACTATAAAATAGTTTAAAAGCGAACCGACAGCGAAAATGACTTCATGTCATTCTATTCAAAGATTGTCTGATAAGGTTGAGATTGTAAACTAAGTTTAACCTGCAAAGTGAGGTTTTCATTTATTGTAAACTCTAGTACAATATTGAAATATTTTATCTGATGCATAATCATATACATAATAATGTATATTCAATGGCCTCGTATATTTAATGTCCTTGGATAGAGATCCTAATGCATTTCTCATGCCTCTAACATTATATCGTCTTATTTTAGTAACTATAATACTGAGTTTATTTACAGACGGTAAAGCAGTTAACAAATCAATTGAATTATTTCTGCGCTCACTAACCCGCTTGCCAAGCGTGGTGATTATGATTGATATATCTCCTATGCCCACAACCTGAGTGTCTTCAAGACTTCAAGACAAGGGTGAATAGGTACCTTCTAGATCTATGTGATCCATCTTCGTCCACGGCGACACGTACCTACCATCAGGTAAGATTGTAAACTAACTAAGATCTACCGCCCAAAAAAAAATCTTCACACAACAGTGGTGTTCCTAAGGCCGAAACAATGGTATCTATGTTATTCCCTAGACAAATCTCAATGTTTCCCGCTATGTTTTGATGATTCGGTATTTTCGGTAATTGAAGGCATGAATATTTGCTGATCATGCTCTATTTCCTAAACGTTTTGGCAATCGAAAACGTGACCGCTGGAATCCCACTGGTCCTGAAGAGATATTGGAAATATCACAAAATTATAGATTAATTATTAGGTATAATTGGTATAATGCGATTCTTTAACCCCGACGCAAAAAGAAGGGCGTTATAAGATTGACGTGTGACTGTGACATCATAGATCCGGAACGGATGAAGCGATTTGAATTTAGTTTTTTTGTATGAAAGGTGTTTTAGTTTGTAAGGAGCTTTGCGCAAGTGTTCTTAGATGTTTGATAAAAATAGGTTGACTCGTTTAAAAGTTATGAGGGGAAAATGGGGAAGAAAAACCGAAAATCTGCCAAAATACTTTAGGGGTCGAGTGGTGGTCATCACATGCACATTATAAAATAACATGACTTTTTACATTTAAGCAAACTAAAGATTAGAAATCGAGTTTTTTTGTTAATTTAGATTATTATAAAATAAATTAAACATCCAGAAAAAAATATTGTGTCTTTCAAGAATGGAAAATATTTACTTTAGACAATCTTAGGCTTATAAGTATTTACCGTAGCACTTAAGGTTAGAGATTTTGTTTACCTATTTTGACAGATATCTTAAGATGTAATTCGAATATTATTGTGTTGCTATTTTAATAAGCGGACTCAAAGTTATTCTAGACTCATTCTCGTGTCCTCCAAGCAGTAAAGTTGAACACTTTTTAAAGAAAATATTTACTTGAGTAACTACTCTTTAATTGACCGAATAAATATTTAAATATTTAGTTTATTAAGCGCCACTTAAACATTCACAAGAAAATCAACTTATTTTAAATTTAGCCTTATCATACCAATTTGTGACATTAACTCAAACAGTTACATCTCGTGTATCTTTTCCTGAGTCTGCCAGAGCATAGGATTCACAGGTGCTACTTAAAGGTGTCAATTGTAATAACAGGACACAGGTTTAAAGAAATAATAGATTTGAGACCTTTTACTCTAAGGAACCACTAAACACCGGACCGGTTCCAATCGTAAAAACTATTTGTACCTTAATACCATAAAGAGGTACTTAACTCTAAGCTTGTTTCGTTTCTGGTATAAAAGATTTTAAATTGTTTTATCGTTTATACTGATGTATCGCAGTAAAATGAAGCAAAAAGCCAGCTAATATTTCCAAATAATTATTCACGATAAAAGCAATAATCCGTGGATAAACCCGATATGACGATAAAACCATGTAAAAAGTAATAATGACAGTGGTATTATGAATTTATGTCACCGCGCTGTACGGGATCAACCACTTATATTTTTTCCTTGTAATAAAGGTACTATATTATAGAATAGAATAGAATGTCTTTATTGCTTCACACATGGTAAAGTTGATAATAATTACATATAAAGTCCACAAGTTTCACTAAAAACTAGCATGCAATAATTAATTAAATCTAGGATAAATGTCAAAATAATTCATTAATGTCATAAAAAATATTTTCATTCAGCCATTTAAATAGTTTTTTCTTTAATATATAATTATTGTCATTTGGAATTTGATTATAAACTTTAACACACATAATAAGACAACTTTTCCTATATTTAGCTGAATGTGGAGTTTCTTTAAAATTAGTCTATCTACCTCTACGCCGTCTAGGATTTCTGTCGCATGCATTTTCAATATATAGTCAATCTAATGGTTTTTCCTTAATATCGTATTGATAGTAATAGATATGATGCCTACATACAAAATATATGTATACAGGTATTCTGTTAAGCCCATCAAAGTATACTTGACACCCATTTTGCGCTTTGTCAATTTAATAAGTTAGTGTCAAAGATATAGCGATTTAAGGTTCCTGAGTTGGGCCTTGTGACGTTTAAACATAGTATAAACCACATGAAAGAGTTACGTTACGCGAAACATCCATTCACTATACTTTTGGTTGCATTTGATTTTTCGTTTGCTTGCAAATAATTATAAAAAAATACGTGTATTTTTTTTTATATTGGGAAGATTCGTTAATAGATCAAAGCAGACAGATAGACATAGAACATGCGACTACATTTGATACATATCTACTATCTATATAAAGAAGATATATACAGCTTTGAAGTATGTATGTTTAATCAAATTATTTATCTTACCTCCCCAACACGAGTGACCGTAACTGAGGCAGGATCCTGTAAAGAAAAAAAACATATTTGTAAAGCATTTTCGGTACCTTTCGTACTTGTCATAACACAAGGGATTCCGTGTTAACATTGAAATACCCTCAACCCCGAAACAATTTATATCCTTTTAGGAAAAATGCTAAATTATTATGTTATAGGTAATTAATTGTATGATTCGTAAACTTGGCGTAATTTTTGTTATAAGCTTTGTAAAATATATTTTACGATATTATTTGTTGATGAATTATGAAGATATGTCACGTGCAGACCGCCACAGCTTCGCACGGATATTATCAGAAGACCAGAGAATGTAAGGTTCTTATTCTTCTTTTCTCAAGTAATTACGTTCGTCATATAAAATTGATTAACTGCTCGTAGAAAATAAAAACAATAATGTAAACAAGCAAATTAATTACAATGAATTACAACAAACCTCAGCGGGAATCGAACCCGCTACCTCTTGCGTCGCAAGCGGACCCTTGCCCACCTCGCCACTGAGGCAGGCATCATATGATGAAATCAAATGTCTTGACATCAACATGATTTATGTATTTATTCTGCTCTCAGGGTACGTTCACACGGAGACACGATTTGCCGAATCTTATTTTCATCGGATCTGGAAAAACCGAATGTTGTATTCACACAGCACATCTTGCTTGGCCGTATCCGACGGCCTCGTATCGGGATCTCGTGTGAACTCACCATCCGGCTTTTATTAGCAAGAGCGCGCACAGTTTCAGCACACAAGCAGCACGGTTTCAAGATCCGACAAAAAACCGAATCTACCCCTGCGTGTATCGTATGAACGCATGTATTGAATGCCCTATACCACTGCATCGGATCTGCATTTTGCAGTATCGCCGGATCGGTTTGTAGTCGCAAAATCGGATGTCAACTTCAGCAAGATTCGGTTTTTTTGTCGTGTCTTGAAACCGAATGCATGTGTGAACTCCATCATCGAAATACTTATGCCACTAAACCGAATCCTGCAAAAAACCGATTCGTTAGAGAAACACTCGACGCCGTGTGAACGTACCGTCACTCTTATTTAGTCCTCATTAACAAAACGAACATTAGTAGTGTAAATATGGTTAAGCTGCCTCATATCATTCAGAGGCAGCTTCACCATATTGTAACTTGAATCGATCTATTCAATTCAACTAATCAGATACCTAACACCTATTATGAATCACCGGTGTGAACTTGGCAGCCAAACTTAGCGGCCAATAATCCGACCAAATTACGAAGACTAATTTTGTGAAGTGAGCAGCCAATCTTGAATAAGTCTAGAAATTGAATTAATTCAACAGAAATCAATTAAGTATGGCAACAAAGTGATAAAAGGTACAAAAATTATTTAAAAAAAATATTGTAAAATTATAATAAGCCCTGGCAATTCAAAATATTGACTTTGTGCACAGACTTTAATGTAGACTACAGTGGTCCTCTAAAATCCGTTTTCGTTTACATGTTTTTAGTAACAATTAACTTTAACACACAAACTGTAGAAGTTTCAGAGCGGCAGAACGACTGCAACTATTAAAAATCCTGCCCCGAAAGTAACTTAAGTAGTAATTTTTCGGGAGTGGGAATGGCTGCTGGCGATTTATGTACACTCATCCCCTGAAAAAGGCTACAAATTATACATCAAAAGAAAGGATAATGTCCAAGGCATCGAACTATTGTAGTTTGAATGCGGCAGTTAAGGTATTTAACCCTAAACTGGGGCCCTAAAAAGATGAAACGAAAACTCGAAAAATTCATTTTTGTATGGAGTATTTAGACATGAAGTCCCCTGAAAAAAAATCTTTTTAATTATTAACATGTTGGTTTGATTCATAACCTTTTGAAAAAAGATCGTTTCAATGCGGCAGAACACTATTTTAACCCTCAACTACTGCAAAATTCACAATAACTATTTATAAAAGTGTGCCTAGGAGCGTGGATTGCGCTGAAAACTACAGTGGTCCCCTGAAATCCGTTTTCGTTTAAACGTTTTTTGTAACAATAAACTCTGACACACAAACTGTAGAAGTTTCAGAGCGGCAGAACGACTGCAACTATTTAAAATCCTGCCTCGAAAGTAACTTAAGAAGTAATTTTATCGGGAGTGGGAATGGCTGCTGGCGATTTAAGCATACTCATCCCCTGAAAAAGGGTACAAATCATACATCAAAATAAAAAATAATGTCCAAGGCATCGAACTATTGTAGTTTGAATGCGGCAGTTAAGGTATTTAACCCTAAACTGGGGCCCTAAAAAGATGAAACGAAAATTAGAAAAAATCATTTTTGTATGGAGTATTCAGACATGTAGTCCCCTGAAATATTAACTTTTGAGGTATTCAAATCTTGCTATATTTTATAATCTTTAGAAAAATAATAGTTTCAATGCGGCAGAACGCCTTCTTAACCCTCAACTACTGCAAAATTCATCATCATCACCCTATTAACGTTCCCACTGCTGGGACACAGGGACTTCTCTCTTGGCGAGAGAGATTAGGCCTTAATTCACCACGCTGGCTAAGTGCGGGTTGGTGAATGTCACATATCCCTCAAACTCTTTAAAGTTCAAAGAACATGCCGGTTTCCTCATGATATTTGCCTTCACCGTTAAAGCACGTGTTTAAAGCGCACATAAATTTCTCAAGAGGAAAAATCCAGAGGTGCGTGGCGGGGTTTGAACCCACGACCTTCGGAATGAAAGTCGAGTGTCCTCCCACTAAGCCAACACGGCTTCTAAAATTCACAATAACTATTTATAAAAGTGTGCCTAGGAGCGTGGATTGCGCTGAAAACTACAGTGGTCCCCTGAAATCCGTTTTCGTTTAAACGTTTTTTGTAACAATAAACTCTGACACACAAACTGTAGAAGTTTCAGAGCGGCAGAACGACTGCAACTATTTAAAACCTGCCACGAAAGTTACTTAAGAAGTTATTTTATAGGGTTAGGAATGGCTGCTGGCGATTCAAGCATACTCATCCCCTGAAAAAGGGTACAAATCATACATCAAAATAAAGAATAATGTCCAAGGCATCGAACTATTGTAGTTTGAATGCGGCAGTTAAGGTATTTAACCCTAAACAGGGGCCCTAAAAAGATGAAACGAAAATTAGAAAAAATCATTTTTGTATGGAGTATTAAGACATGTAGTCCCCTGAAAAAAAATCTTTTCTTTAATAAAATACTTGGTTTAATTTATATTCTTTTGAAAAAATATAATTTCAATGCGGCAGAATACCATCTTAACCCTCAACTCCAACCTAACTCACAACAACAAGTTTTAACGGCTGACCTTTGAGCATGAATTGCGCTGAAAACTACAGTGGTCCCCTGAAATCCGTTTTCGTTTAAACGTTTTTTGTAACAATAAACTCTGACACACAAACTGTAGAAGTTTCAGAGCGGCAGAAAGACTGCAACTATTTAAAATCCTGCCTCGAAAGTAACTTAAGAAGTAATTTTATCGGGAGTGGGAATGGCTGCTGGCGATTTAAGCATACTCATCCCCTGAAAAAGGCTACAAATCATACATCAAAATAAAGAATAATGTCTAAGGCATCGAATCATTGTAGTTTGAATGCGGCAGTTAAGGTATTTAACCCTAAACTGGGGCCCTAAAAAGATGAAACGAAAACTCGAAAAATTCATTTTTGTATGGAGTATTTAGACATGAAGTCCCCTGAAAAAAAATCTTTTTAATTATTAACATGTTGGTTTGATTCATAACCTTTTGAAAAAAGATCGTTTCAATGCGGCAGAACACTATTTTAACCCTCAACTACTGCAAAATTCACAATAACTATTTATAAAAGTGTGCCTAGGAGCGTGGATTGCGCTGAAAACTACAGTGGTCCCCTGAAATCCGTTTTCGTTTAAACGTTTTTTGCAACAATAAACTCTGACACACAAACTGTAGAAGTTTCAGAGCGGCAGAACGACTGCAACTATTTAAAATCCTGCCTCGAAAGTAACTTAAGAAGTAATTTTATCGGGAGTGGGAATGGCTGCTGGCGATTTAAGCATACTCATCCCCTGAAAAAGGCTACAAATCTTACATCAAAATAAAAAATAATGTCCAAGGCATCGAACTATTGTAGTTTGAATGCGGCAGTTAAGGTATTAACCCTAAACTGGGGCCCTAAAAAGACGAAACGAAAATTAGAAAAAATCATTTTTGTATGGAGTATTAAGACATGTAGTCCCCTGAAATATTAACTTTTGAGGTATTCAAATCTTGCTTTGGTTTATAATCTTTAGAAAAATAATAGTTTTAATGCGGCAGAACGCCTTCTTAACCCTCAACTACTGCAAAATTCACAATAACTATTTATAAAAGTGTGCCGAGGAGCGTGGATTGCGCTGAAAACTACAGTGGTCCCCTGAAATCCGTTTTCGTTTAAACGTTTCTTGTAACAATAAACTCTGACACACAAACTGTAGAAGTTTTAGAGCGGCAGAACGACTGCAACTATTAAAAATCCTGCCCCGAAAGTAACTTAAGTAGTAATTTTTCGGGAGTAGGAATGGCTGCTGGCGATTTATGTACACTCATCCCCTGAAAAAGGCTACAAATTATACATCAAAAGAAAGGATAATGTCCAAGGCATCGAACTATTGTAGTTTGAATGCGGCAGTTAAGGTATTTAACCCTAAACTGGGGCCCTAAAAAGATGAAACGAAAATTAGAAAAAATCATTTTTGTATGGAGTATTAAGACATGTAGTCCCCTGAAAAAAAATCTTTTCTTTAATAAAATACTTGGTTTAATTTATATTCTTTTGAAAAAATATAATTTCAATGCGGCAGAATCCCATCTTAACCCTCAACTCCAACCTAACTCACAACAACAAGTTTTAACGGCTGACCTTTGAGCATGAATTGCGCTGAAAACTACAGTGGTCCCCTGAAATCCGTTTTCGTTTAAACGTTTTTTGTAACAATAAACTCTGACACACAAACTGTAGAAGTTTCAGAGCGGCAGAACGACTGCAACTATTTAAAATCCTGCCTCGAAAGTAACTTAAGAAGTAATTTTATCGGGAGTGGGAATGGCTGCTGGCGATTTAAGCATACTCATCCCCTGAAAAAGGCTACAAATCATACATCAAAATAAAGAATAATGTTTTAGAATGTTTTTAAGATTTTTTTTCAGGGGACTACATGTCTTAATACTCCATACAAAAATGATTTTTTCTAATTTTCGTTTCATCTTTTTAGGGCCCCAGTTTAGGGTTAAATACCTTAACTGCCGCATTCAAACTACAATAGTTCGATGCCTTGGACATTATCCTTTCTTTTGATGTATGATTTGTAGCCTTTTTCAGGGGATGAGTATGCTAAAATCGCCAGCAGCCATTCCCACTCCCGATAAAATTACTTCTTAAGTTACTTTCGAGGCAGGATTTTAAATAGTTGCAGTCGTTCTGCCGCTCTGAAACTTCTACAGTTTGTGTGTCAGAGTTTATTGTTGCAAAAAACGTTTAAACGAAAACGGATTTCAGGGGACCACTGTAGTTTTCAGCGCAATCCACGCTCCTAGGCACACTTTTATAAATAGTTATTGTGAATTTTGCAGTAGTTGAGGGTTAAAATAGTGTTCTGCCGCATTGAAACGATCTTTTTTCAAAAGGTTATGAATCAAACCAACATGTTAATAATTAAAAAGATTTTTTTTCAGGGGACTTCATGTCTAAATACTCCATACAAAAATGAATTTTTCGAGTTTTCGTTTCATCTTTTTAGGGCCCCAGTTTAGGGTTAAATACCTTAACTGCCGCATTCAAACTACAATGATTCGATGCCTTAGACATTATTCTTTATTTTGATGTATGATTTGTAGCCTTTTTCAGGGGATGAGTATGCTTAAATCGCCAGCAGCCATTCCCACTCCCGATAAAATTACTTCTTAAGTTACTTTCGAGGCAGGATTTTAAATAGTTGCAGTCGTTCTGCCGCTCTGAAACTTCTACAGTTTGTGTGTCAGAGTTTATTGTTACAAAAAACGTTTAAACGAAAACGGATTTCAGGGGACCACTGTAGTTTTCAGCGCAATTCATGCTCAAAGGTCAGCCGTTAAAACTTGTTGTTGTGAGTTAGGTTGGAGTTGAGGGTTAAGATGGGATTCTGCCGCATTGAAATTATATTTTTTCAAAAGAATATAAATTAAACCAAGTATTTTATTAAAGAAAAGATTTTTTTTCAGGGGACTACATGTCTTAATACTCCATACAAAAATGATTTTTTCTAATTTTCGTTTCATCTTTTTAGGGCCCCAGTTTAGGGTTAAATACCTTAACTGCCGCATTCAAACTACAATAGTTCGATGCCTTGGACATTATCCTTTCTTTTGATGTATAATTTGTAGCCTTTTTCAGGGGATGAGTGTACATAAATCGCCAGCAGCCATTCCTACTCCCGAAAAATTACTACTTAAGTTACTTTCGGGGCAGGATTTTTAATAGTTGCAGTCGTTCTGCCGCTCTAAAACTTCTACAGTTTGTGTGTCAGAGTTTATTGTTACAAGAAACGTTTAAACGAAAACGGATTTCAGGGGACCACTGTAGTTTTCAGCGCAATCCACGCTCCTCGGCACACTTTTATAAATAGTTATTGTGAATTTTGCAGTAGTTGAGGGTTAAAATAGTGTTCTGCCGCATTGAAACGATCTTTTTTCAAAAGGTTATGAATCAAACCAACATGTTAATAATTAAAAAGATTTTTTTTCAGGGGACTTCATGTCTAAATACTCCATACAAAAATGAATTTTTCGAGTTTTCGTTTCATCTTTTTAGGGCCCCAGTTTAGGGTTAAATACCTTAACTGCCGCATTCAAACTACAATAGTTCGATGCCTTGGACATTATCCTTTCTTTTGATGTATAATTTGTAGCCTTTTTCAGGGGATGAGTGTACATAAATCGCCAGCAGCCATTCCCACTCCCGAAAAATTACTACTTAAGTTACTTTCGGGGCAGGATTTTTAATAGTTGCAGTCGTTCTGCCGCTCTGAAACTTCTACAGTTTGTGTGTTAAAGTTAATTGTTACTAAAAACATGTAAACGAAAACGGATTTTAGAGGACCACTGTAGTCTACATTAAAGTCTGTGCACAAAGTCAATATTTTGAATTGCCAGGGCTTATTATAATTTTACAATATTTTCTTTTAAATAATTTTTGTACCTTTTATTACTTTGTTGCCATACTTAATTGATTTCTGTTGAATTAATTCAATTTCTAGACTTATTCAAGATTGGCTGCTCACTTCACAAAATTAGTCTTCGTAATTTGGTCGGATTATTGGCCGCTAAGTTTGGCTGCCAAGTTCACACCGGTTTATGAATCGTCATCTATTCAAGCCACTCCGATCGCTTTACTTTAATGATTGAGTGATTACTTCATGCAATCAGATACCTAACATTTATTATGAATCGTAATCTATTCAAGCCACTCCGATTGCTTTAATTTTATGATGAGTCCAGAGGCTAGCAATTTATCAATTATTTTATAAAATAAGTTAGTTTAACGATTTTGTTCGAAAGGACCACCACTAAAATGTTTGTGAATTGTTTTCAATTTAACCTAGGTTTATTATATTCAGATGAATGCTTTACTTTATAACCTACACCAGATAGGTATTTATTTATAATAATAATAAAACAACTGATTTAGTAAGGATATAATATTTATTATGAATATACCACTTATTCAAACATACTTAATTACATTTTAAGGAATATTGTCTCTTATTTAAAAGTATCTAATAGTTTAGTCTAATCTTAAGGTAAGAAAGTGAAATTGAACGTAAGCAAAATAGCTCTTACAATGAGTGTTCCATTAAGTTCCTACATATAAGTTGAATTATATCATTTATACGAGCATAAATATCATCGCTAGATACGTTTTCGACAACATGTTGGACACAAATCTCTGCAGAGCAGTTGCATATTGATTTTTCAACGTTATCAAGTTGATTGGCATCAAAAACTTGTATCCTAATGAATTTTGTACCTCTTAAAACTTTTTTAAACATTGTAGTGATTGGCTTATTTTGCTGGTTGTTCTGAATGGAAACTTCGAGGTTCCCTGGACTTCTTCTGATGTAATCAGAAAGATTTTCCATTCTGGTTGGAGTTATCGGAGGTGTCACCGGGTACGTTGGGAACACGGGTGAATAGTTCCAGTTCGACATCTGAAAACAAACCGTACATTAGTTACAATCAAAACATTTGAAATGATAGTCTTGTTGAATAATAGAATAAAATTCAGATTATCTCTTTTAACTTCTAATTTAAAATTAAATATGATTTTTACTTACCGACATTTTTTACAACTTCACGGTACGTGAGCTCCTAAATGATAAAACTATGATTTACATCTGCAGGGGTTCTTATTTATATAATTTTTCGTTAATTTTGAAATTTGTTTTAAAGTTTAAAATCGCACATCATAATCTACTGAATGATGCAGTTTTTTGCTGTGTTGGCTTAATGCACAGGGAAGGCGAGTGCAATATGATTCGTCTGTTTAAGCATTATTATGATTTTCGTTTACCTCTGACTTCGTTTGCGTTTCATCCATGGATATTAATCATAGCTTTAGAAGAAACTAATTCATAAAACCCTAATAAAATAATGGCTATCGATTGGTACAACTTTTGTTTTTTTTTTTAATTGGTAGTTGTAGGACAAACAAAATAAATATTTTCTGTTATAATATTTTTGTAATAAAATCTATATAGGTAACGATTATAGCGCGTCGGTTTTAAATATTTAAACAAAATATAATTTGATCATTCTGTCTCTACTAGAGAAATGCAAACTAAGTAATCATATATATCATTATCTACCTACCTAATTTAATTTAAGCGAGTGAAGTTTTACGAAAGTAGTTGTATGATATTGTGAGATATGCACCAGCTGCAAAATTTTGCATCTATTCAGATACAGTCATCGTCACAAATTATCGGTATGATATTTTCATACTATAGGTACTCGATATTCATTGAATAGAACACAATTCTTTGCTCGTGAGTGTACTACCCCAAATAAGGATTACCAATGCTGATGCTTCATGCATGATCTGTGTATGGATTTTTAGCACAGTCAGCTATAATACAAAGACATCATCCTGTTAGTATACAACACACACAATGAAATTTGGAGCAATAAATACCGCAAAGGTCTGGATCAAAGTTATCACTCGCAACAAGCAAATCAACCGAGCAACACTCCTGAAAAATCTACTTGGACCATCCCAAATAAAAAATGTAAGTATTAAAGTTTATTTTATTATTAAATGTACTCCAATAATTTCATAAAACAGTTGATCTCATACTTTTCATCATTAACAGGTCGAGATCGATGCCACTGCTCGCAGACGACCTCTTCCCTCAATCAGACGATGAGGTGCAGGTGGAGAAGATAAGGATGGACACAAATGAAACGAAAAGGTGAGTTATACTCAGATGCTTAAATTATAACTGTGTCTGTTTCTCTTTCGAAACGACCCGTTCGTTTTCATTAAATTACTATGACGAATAATGGCTAAGGCTAATTGAGTGCATGTAATTTGAAATTATTTCACTGGTTTGAGTAACTTTTTTTTTGTTTTACAGATCACATGCTCGGCTACTGTGTGTGAAGAGCCGCCGAAGCAACGTTCGCGGACCCCTCATTCCTCGAAGACAAAGCCTGTTATCAAGCCAATCACACCGGTTCGAGTGACGGCACAGGATCTCTTTGGAGATGACAGTGATGGTGAGATGCCTACCCCTTCTTGTTCTAACGAAGCTCTGCAATCTGTTTTTATAAATAAACTTTCAATTGGTCTTTCGAAACAGATATTACCTGATAAGAAAGGTTCACACTACATAGAAATCAAAGTATTTAGAACAGATGAAGTCGGAAAAGTTTTGCCAATAAATAGATGGCGACACTCTGTGTCTGCTTTAAAAATAAGAACGGATGCTAATGGCGAGCTTCGGACACATTTAGCCAATGTGATGAAAGCTGCAAGAAAGGAGTTTAGAGGCGTGCCTAACCATTATTTATCTAACTATAGGGTGCAGTTGTAGTGTGCACTTTGTAAAGTAAAAATATTTAAAGCTTATATTTAATAATAATTACTTATCTTTTATATTGAATGTAACTTTATAATCGTTTTGTCATATCCCATACTTGTAAACATTGATGTATCAATAAAGAAATTAATAACATTATTTACTTTTCTTTTCTTTACAGTCAACATCAATGATACCCGAGAGCTAATGAGTGATGAAAATGTTGTTAAATGTGCCCAATGTGATTTACAAATAAACAGAAAACAGTTTCAATATCATTTGAGAACAGAATTACATAAAATGAATAATATTGTTGCAAGCGAATTTAAAAATATTTATATAATTTAAAGTGCATTTAAAAACCGAGTCATTACTTACTGTGTGAAAGTTGAAAATGAAATGTTTATAACACCAGAAGAGTTTTTATATGCTTATGAAACAAATATTTATAGAATCATAGAAATTACATTACAAAAACACAAATGCCTTAAGATTCAGTTTGAATTATTCGCATTTTATATGTTACCAAAAACGAAAGAAAAGGAATTGAAATCATTTAATACGAAATATGAAATATTGTATGATATTAATGGATTCAACGAGACCTATCGAAAGAAAACAGTTGAAACATTAAAAAGAAAACTAACTGAATTTGAGCACACAAAGTCCGGTTGGACATTTTTATCACTCAGTCATTTAGAAATTAATATTAATAAATATTTATATAATATAAATATAGAATAATGATGAATGTTGTTTCCTTTGGAGCATTATGGCCGGGCTTTATCTCAGACAGATGCAGTTCCTACCCACATTATTCGAAAGTTTTAAATATTAATGGAATGAAATTTCCACCATCATTTCATGATATAAAGATCTTTGAAAATAATAACTCAGATATAAGTATTAATGTGTTTGGTTTCGATAAGAGAAATAAATATGTAACTGGTCCTCCATATTATGACTGCTAATAAAAGAATGAATCATTTCAATTTAATATTTATTGAAAGCGATAAAGGTCACTATTGCTTGATAAAAAATTGAAGAAACTAGTGCGAAGGCAACTAACACAACATAGAGGTTCTTTTTATTTGTGTGAAAGTTGTTTGAGTACTTTTATGAACAAAGAAAATTTGAAAAACATAATTGTTCCAAGGTGTTACAAGTATTACCGAACCCTGATACATATTTAAAGTTTGAAAATTTTGTCAGACAACAAAAAATTCCTTTTATTATATATGAGGACTTTGAAAGTTTGTAAGTGAATTATTCAGATATTGCTCAAAAGTCGAATACTACAAAGTTTAAGATTCATAAACCGTCTTGCTTTGCTTATTATTACACATGCTGCTCATTCGACAGTTCTTTAAATAAATTGGTTTCATATAGAGATCCAGATGCTGCTGAAATATTTATTAAAAATTTGATGGAAGATGCGAAATATATATTTTGATCAAATATAATACTTCTATGAAACAGTTAAACGAAAATCAGTAAAATGAATATGATTCAAGTGATTATTGTCATATTTGCAAACATCTATTGTTCGGTGATAAGGTTTGCGATCATGATCACATGACTGGAGAGTATAGAGGTGCCGCACATTCATATTGCAACCTCATGTTCAAAGTCTGCCCGTTTATACCAGTTGTATTTCATAATCTATCTGGTTACGATTTACATTTATTTATAATGGAGCTAACAAAATACGACGGTTTAATAAATGTTATTCCTAAGACTAAAGAAAAATACATAACAATCACAAAGTCATTTAAAATGGATGGTACTGAGAATAATTATTCTATAAAAGTAAAATTTATTGATTCTTTTCAGTTTTTGAATGCAAGTCTAGATAATTTGAGTAAAAGCTTGAATGACAATGATTTTAAACATACTTCTAAATTTTTTACCACCACTTGCCAGTTTGAGTTGATAAGAAAAAAAAAAGGTATTTATCCTTATGACTACATGGAGTGTTTTTCCAAATATGAAAATAAATACCTGCCATCTAAAGAGTTGTTTTATAACAGTTTATTGAAGCAAAATATTTCTGAAATCGAATATGCGCATGAAAAAAATGTTTGGAAGGAATTTAACATAAGCAACATGGGTGAATACACAGATTTATATTTGAATTGTGATATATTATTGTTGACCGATATATTCGAGAACTTTAGAACAATGAGTTTGCATCACTTCAAGTTAGATCCAGCTTATTATGTAACTGCTTGGGATGCGATGCTCCTTTATACTGGCGTTCGATTAGAATTAATAACTAATCTTGAAATATATCAAATGTTAGAAAAAGGAGTTCGAGGTGGTTTAGCACAATGTACATTGAGACATGCTCAAGCAAATAATAATACTTACCAAATTTTAATCAATCGAATCCATCCAGTTTCCTCATATATCTTGATTGCAATAAATAATATGGTTTTGTTATGATGAAAAAAATACCCATAGCTGATTTTAGATTCATATCACCAGAACAAATAAATTGTTTAAATATTGAAAACGTTTTGGATGACAGGGATTTTGGATATATTTTTGAAGTAGATTTGGAGTATCCTAATAATCACTTACATAATGCACACGGCGAATTACCTTTTTGTGTTGAGTGACTCGCTCCACCAGGCAGTAAATCTAAAAAACTAATAGCAAATCTGTATAATAAATATTATTATGTGATTCATTACGTCCATTTAAAGGAATGTTTAAAACAAGGGCTAGTATTGAAAAAGATTCATCGTGTCATTACATTTAGACAAGAAAGTTTTCTTAAAAAATATACAGGATTATTTTTTATTGACCAGCAACCTTCGGTGACCAGGTTCCTAGCATCATCAGGAACAACTTTTGTTCTACGACTTTTAAAATTTAGCAACTTTTTATTTCCATACAAAAATAAATATTAATTGAAATAGGCGCTTCCACGTTTTTAAATCTTTGCACACCTTTGGGCGGCACGCGGCGCCTTTGACCTAGCCGCGTCTTTGAGCTTGCCGGTCAAACGCAGCCGCCGCGCCGCAAAGCCCGCGCCCTTTGAGCTAGCCGCCCGCCGCGCCGCGCCGCCCGCGCCCTTTTGAGCTAGCCGCCCGCCGCTCGCTCAGTCAGTCGTCAAGACGGATGCGCGCGCGGCACATGTGTCCTTGTGATCGTCTCATTATCGATGTTTCGTACGGATTGTACCTACTAATTACCATGGCGTATCGGAACTCCAATATCGAGTACACGGAAATAGTGAGGATGCTGGCTAGGTGTGATGACAATGTGTCGGAAGCCTGCCGCCAATATGGAATAAGATTTTATTTATGGGGACACATAAAAACAATGGTGTACAGTGGTGGTGAAATCACATTAGATCGTGTAATGTAAACGAACAGCTGATTTTTAGGTGTGTGCTTTGTGTTGGTTGTGAAGGTGATTATTTTGAACGCTATGTGCGCGATACTCACCGCCACCTGATTTGAACCTGCGAGGTAATTCTAATTTGTAAATATTATTTTAATTGCTAATCATTTAGTTATTGTAAATACGCTGATTCCACTTTTTAAATACGCCTACATTAAACAGTGGAAAGTGAATAAAAACTATCTTTTTACAAATTGATATTACTTAATTAAACTTTAAATGGTATAAATGATTACGTTAAACATAATACCTAACTACCAGATTTGCATAGATAGGCCTATCTACTTATTTGTTTTTAAACTGTTTAATGTAGCCAGTCCTAAGCCTGGTCAATGGTCAAGTATGAAGGGATTGTGGATTTAGTGAAATGAAATGCGTTGCTTATTATTATCGCCAGCACTTGCGCGCGCAATCGTGGTCACGTGATGCAACATGGATCTACAAAAGTCACCACACTGGAATAGAATCTTTAACAATTTCTAATAATGTACCTATTGAGTTATTTCAAAAGTCGTAGAACAAAAGTTGTTCCTGATGATGATAGGTACCTGGTCACAGAAGGTTGCTGGTCAATAAAAAATAACCCTGTATAGATTTGAATACAAGTTTGCGTTAAGCCTCAAAGTCAGATTTTGAAAAAGACTATTTCAAACTGTCAAACAACTCAATATTTGGTAAAACTATAGAGAATAAGCGAAAGCAAGTGAATGTTAAGCTGGTATCTCATTGGGAAGACCAATAAATCGATCGGTGCTCGAAAACTGATTGCCAAACCAAATTTACAATCTGTATCCATTTTTTCAAAAATCTTTGCTGCCTTTCAGTTTAATCTAGAAAAAATAATTTTAAATATATGTCGGATTTATTGTGTTAGAGTACGCAAAACAACATCTGTATCAATTCCATTATAATTATATCAAACAAAAATTTGGCGACAATGCAAAACTTTGTTATACTGATAGTTTGTTATATTTCGTTTATACAGATGATGTGTATAAAGACATTAAGAATGATATTCAAAAGTTCGATACCAGTAATTTTGTGAAAATAATGTTTACAGAATGCCGAGAATTCATAATAAAATACCTGGTTTATTCAAAGATGAGATGGCTGGTGAATTAATAACAGAATTTGTGGGGGTAAGAGCCAAACTTTACTGTATTAAGAGTGCTAAAGAGGTCATAAAAAAGCCAAAGGTGTATCTAAGTCTGTAATTAAATCTTTAAATTCACAACATTACACAGAATGTTTGTTTGACGATAAAGATTTGAAATGTAAGATGAATATGATTAAGTCATTGAAACATACTTTGTATTCACAAGAAGTAAATAAGTTAGTTTTAAATCGAAATGATGACAAACGTTATATATTACCAAATCAAATTGATACAGTAGCGTGGGGTCACTACGCATACACTTAGCTTATTTTTATCTAATTCGTGTTATATTAAATGAAAATGTGAATAAAATGTATTCAATGTATTTATAAATTAGCGGTTGCTTGTTCTTAATAAATGAATATAAATATAATGGCTTTTAAATTGTTTATTTTACTCATAAAATATTCATATTTTACTCTGTAAAATGTTAAAAACATAGCAATAATAATAATTTCATAACAATGAAGCTTATGAAACAAACGTTAAGTTGGATATTAGCCCTATTAATTTGGAAACAAAATCACGGCTATCAAAACATGGTGAATTTTTACCTAATAGCATTCGTTGTTTGATTTTTGTCCATCTAATTGTGTTAAAACTAATGTAATGGTTTCTTTATAGTTACATAAAAACGGTCTTAGATTTAACTTGAATTTATACACAAAAACCTCATTCCAAAGTGTATATTGTTTTCTCAAAGAAGTGTTATTAAGAGTTCCTGAAATTAAGTTTCAGGTATGTAGTGATAATAGCAAAGTTATATATCCAAATGATGCATTACCGAATACGGTGATGATTTTTGATGATGTGGTTTGTGGAAGTCAGAGCAACATTCGTAATTATTTCACTATGGGTAGACACAATCAAATATATTGTTTTTATCTTTCACAAACATATTCAAGGGTACCGAAACAGTTGATTCACGATAATGCGAATTTATTATTGCTCTTCAAACAAGATGAAATAAACTTAAAACATAATATACAATGAGCATGTAAATTCAGATATGTCATGGAATACATTTAGGCATATTTGTCATAATGTTTGGCGAGAAAAACATAGTTTTTTAACTATAAATAAAGACTCTGAATTAAATAACGGCAGATATAGAAAAAATCTAGACACTTTTATATACTTATCCTGAAATAAAATTTCGTCATTTGCAAGAATTAAGTGAAAGCATAAAGACAAAAGATGAGTCTTAATATTAAAGAACAGATAATAACATCATCAAATATCATAAAAAATAAAATCAAACAACTTAGAAATATAGAAGATCAAAACAACGATGAACTCAATAAAATGTTCAAACCTGTTGCAGAACCTTTAACACAATTAATAGAATCTAATCAAAATAATGTAAAATGTGATTTTAAAGTTTTAAAAAGCTGATGTAATTGCATTCTATAAACCATTTCTCAACATATTCAACTAAAAAGACTTCTATTGTCGAAAGAGTTATACGAACTGTAAAGGGCAAGCTTTATAAGACGTTTAGTTTGAAAGGTAATTTTTAATGGGCTGATGGAACCTTAGATAAAGTTGTGGATGATTACAATCATACTCAGCATAGAACTATTCAAATGAGTCCAGCCCAGGTTAATAAGGATACAAACAGATTGTGACGCATAAATATAATGTTTTGAATAAATCAATAATTAAAAGAAAAAGCCGTTTTGCTGTGGGTAATGTAGTACGAATAAGTAAGCACAAAGCACATTTTGATAAAGGATACACTCCAAATTGGTTAATAGTGTTATAAATTATCTACCGTTTGAGTTACATCTTCCGGGCTATAATTATTGCGGACCAGGTACAAACTTACGGAATAGACTTAACAGAGGTGACAAAGGTGTGAATCAACTTGACGAGTATTGCAAGCAGCACGATATTGCATATGAAAACAGATAATTTACAAACCAGACACGAAGCAGATAAGACTTAAAACAGTTCACAATCATATCGGGGGTACAATCATAAATTCGTTATTTGATTCTGAGTAGATGATGGATCTGATGGATTGAACAGAGTTAAAAGAGACCAGTTGCACAATGAATTGAACTGAGTAGGGATCAGTTATCAATTCACAATCATGTCGATAGTCCGATCATAAATTATTTATTTGATTCTGAGTATATAGTTTTTGATAGATCTGATGGATTGAACAGAGTTAAAAGAGACTAGTTGCACGATAAATTGAACTTAGTAGGAACCTGTTACCAAAAGTGGTTTGAATGGAGCACAATCAAGGAGGCCAGTTGGAGTAGAACGATAAAACAATTCACAATTATATCAGTGGTCCAATCATAAATTCGTTATTTGATTCTGAGTAGATGATGGATCTGATGGATTGAACAGAGTTAAAAGAGACCAGTTGCACAATGAATTGAACTGAGTAGGGATCAGTTATCAATTCACAATCATGTTGATAGTCCGATCATAAATTCTTTATTTGATTCTGAGTAGATGATAGATCTGATGGATTGAACAGAGTTAATTGAACTTAGTAGGAACCTGTTACCAAAAGTGGTTTGAATGGAGCACAATCAAGGAGGCCAGTTGGAGTAGAACGATAAAACAATTCACAATTATATCGGTGGTCCAATCATAAATTCGTTATTTGATTCTGAGTAGATGATGGATCTGATGGATTGAACAGAGATAAAAGAGACCAGTTGCACAATGAATTGAACTGAATAGGGATCAGTTATCAATTCACAATCATGTCGATAGTCCGATCATAAATTCTTTATTTGATTCTGAGTAGATGATAGATCTGATGGATTGAACAGAGTTAAAAGAGACTAGTAGCACGATAAATTGAACTTAGTAGGAACCTGTTACCAAAAGTGGTTTGAATGGAGCACAATCAAGGAGACCAGTTGGAGTAGAACGATTCAAGTTACAGTATGGTGAAGCTGCCTCTGATTTAGGTATCTGATTAGTTGAATAGAATAGATCGATTCAAGTTACAATATGGTGAAGCTGCCTCTGAATGATATGAGGCAGCTTAACCATATTTACACTACTAACATTATATTGGAGTCGAAAAGTCAAGCCTGTCCCGGTTTTTCCCGCAAGCGCATTGTAACTAATATTTCACTATAAATAAAATACCGAAATATCGGAAAACTCAAAAGCCGTCAAATCATGGTATTTTACCCGTTGTAAGTCATAATAATATTTCACATTTTATTGTCAAGCTATTTTTACATTAAATCTTAGTGATTTTTAATAAGTGATAAATTTCAATTTTCAGGTCCTGCGTAGGTTACGGATGTGTCTTAATCTTTTTCTGCATACAAATTTAAAATATTTTGACATTGTGTCGGAAACCAGATATCTACCTAAATAAGAATTACATTATAAAATGATGATAATAAAAAATTCAGTCACACAAAACAATTACCTACATAATCACATACCGATGCGATGGTATAACATTTAGACAAAATCTTGTCTCGAACACCGCTTACAATGGGACACGACCTTAGGTATTGTGGTATTAGTGGTCCAGTTTCCTGATACCTATAGACTCAGAGCCTATGGAGATGTGGATTGGCTTTCTAGATCAATTTGCTGATCTGATTAGATGCCTGGGCTAGCCTAATGGAACTATTATGATCTTCGATATCAATCATACGAGGAGCAACCGGGAGCCATCAGAAGCTTGGGGCTATCATACTCGTGTAGACTTTTAGAACCTAATAGATGATATATCTGTTTTAAAGTACTGTTAACGATAGGTATAAGTGGATTTTCAAGTTGTGTTTGAATGGAAATAAATGTCTAGAATCAGTGATTCGATGAGCGTAGATTATGTGCAGTTGTTTGCGGGATTGGTCCCTTCTAAAGGAACAGGAAGGAAATTCTCTTATGATAATTATAACGAATGGACCAATCCCCCAAGTGGAATTTGATTTATTATAACCTGAAGTCGGTAGATTTTTAGGTTTAATTACGAATTGTTATATAAACTCAAGAATTGTCTTATGTAATCTTATCTCTTATAATGTAATCTCTGCTTCTCTTTTCTATATGTAAAAATAATTCTACGTAGAAGCAGTCATTTCACACCCAAAGTTTTATCTCTGCTTAGTTTGGGGTTAGAGAAGCTGTGTGAGTTATCCTTCAACATTTACGGTATTTTTTATGTAGAACTTTTAACAAGTTTTATTCTTGTACCTTACCTGATTTATTTTTGTTTTTAGCAGTAGTTTTTAATCGCTTGATAAATAAACCTCTGGAATCCAATCAGGAGATACCGTTGTAAATCAGAGAGTGCATAAAAATTTCCCAAAGGTGTCGTTGTAGGATACCCTTTTGTTGAATGTTATTTTGATTAGGAATAGCTTTTACAGAGCGTTAACCTGCTTAAAATTATATGAGTTAAGGTAAAATCATATTAATAAAAAAAAGGTGTGTGTGCGATTCACACACGATAGAAGTGAAACTTCAGTAAATCGACAAAAAAATGATAAGATTAAAAAAAAAAAAAAAAAAAAACTTTGCAAAAAGATTTTGTTCGGGCGGTCACACATCCAAGTACTGGCGTCGCGCAAAGTTGCTTAACCTTGTTAGCGTTTATGATTGGCTTACCCGACAGGTAAGCCAATCTTATTTCCATTTCCGTTGCATCCGGTTTCAAATCACGATTCTAAAGAAGTTTCACTTCAAAAAGTATGTATTGAAGTTAGAGATAATAAGGCCAATCATAACAATCTGTCAAACCCTGTCTGTCTTCTTCTATACTTACAGAATGTTTCCACAAGGTTTTTTGTAAACTACATATAATACCTTATCATTATTGAACAAACAAATTTTAAGTTCAATAAAATATAATTTGTTGCTATTATGAACGAATGTGATTAAACATGACTTATCTTATAAGGCTTTCAAAATAACTAGGAATGTATAACCATGATCTAAAAAGTATTTAAGATACTTTTATGTTACCACTCTACTAATTGACATAAACAAATAAAAAGATATGCGAATAATAAAATACAAATCAGTATTATCATCTACTCAGTTGTGCCGATGTCTGCGAGTCTGAGGGTTAAGGCAAAGTTTGCGCTGACATCAAAACATTTCAAATCAAAATTCTAAAATTAGCATACTAAAACTATGACTTAAACTTCAAACAACTTATTCCATGAAGCTATGCAGTTTAAATTACCCTTGACACGAAACTATTTACCAATTAACGTTCACAGGAATTCACACTGCTTTCAGGAAAAATGCGAAGGTACTTTGTGCATAGAAACAAACAGCCGTAATGGTATAAAAATGTTATGCAAACGTGTCTAGGAAATGATTATTTTTGTACGAGTAAGCTAACAGAACTTATGTTAACAAGGCGTTCAGGTTTGGTTAAAACACGCGTTTTGGGGTGGTATGTTTAATTCACCTGGGATTATTAACCCAGGTGCATTAAATACACTTTAAGACTTGTACACTTTATCCATTGGCTTAATTTTTGGTTGATTTTTATCGTTCTAATCCCTATTTTTGTACGCTGCATTCAACTTAAAAGAATCGTATGAGTTCGGAATCCTTTAAAACGTACTACTATTCCAGTGGGATTAACTATAAAATACTCCGCTAAAATATTTGCTAAGCCAAGTGTATATACAGGGTGTGGCGTAATGAGTGGATAATCCTTTACCCACGGTTGGGGGGCATCGCAACTGTTCGGAAAATGTCAATTTGTATTCAGTAAAAGTGTCGCGGTTTTCGAGTTATCAGGCATTTTAATTTTTTTTTTAAAGTAAGACCTAACCCACTCTTTTGAGTACCAAATTTACAACACAAGGAATTTTCTCAGTCTGTTTTCTGAATAGCATTCCTAGATAGTGGTGCTATCAAGTAAACTACCAATTTTGTACGATAGGCATAGTTTTTTTTATTTTTATATTTGAACGCAAAATTTGTGTTTTTATTAAAAAAAAATCTAACTTTAAAAAACATGAGTGCCCAATTAATTAATAATTAGCCTATTTCATTAGGATTCCAAAAAGGTATAGAATACGATATCTCTAGCTCTGAATTAAAAAAACTAATGCTTTTAAGATGAGTTAGAAGCATTTTTGAGAAAATTCTTTGTACCATAAATTTGGTTCTTAGAAGAGTAGGTTAGATCTAACTTTTAAAAATTAAAAAAAAAATCCTGATAACTCGAAAACCGTGACACTTTTATTGAATACAAATTGTCATTTTCCGAACAGTCGCGATGCCTCCCAACCGTGGGTAAAGGATTATCCACTTATTACGCCACACCCTGTATAATATGCTAGTACTTAATTCATACCTTATAATACGAGTACATCAACTATATAATTATACAATTTACACTACATAAGCCAATCATCTCGCGTACACAACTAACAACAAAGTTTGCCCTATAACAAAACAAACCGCTAATCTACAGTGCTGCCCCCAGGTGCAAGTACAAGTTTATCTACTGTAAATAAAAAAAAACATCTGTCAATGTCAAATAAGTGTCGCCACTTAGTGCCCCAAGCACATGCACCATACCTCCTCGTTGGCTACGCCACCCGTTGATTTTTTCTACAAGGTTCGAGGGTTTGCCTCTACTGTTAATTCTCTGCTCTGTGAACCAAAGAGGATAGTAATTTAGCAAAACAGAGAACAAAAAAGGTTTAAAATAGGGGGGAAAATCCAAAATAGAGGAGATCAGGATAGGAATTTACTTTCTACATTGCCATGCAGATAGTTTATTTAGGAAAGATATAAATTTATATAAGATACATAGATCTTATATAAATTTAAGTTAAGGTGGGCTTGCTTATGTATATTACAATTTGAAAGTGTCCAGATCTTTACCTAGATGCTATTTAAGACAACTGTTCAAAATTTTCACTCTAGTAATTTTGCCATTAATCCTCAAATTTGTCCTCTTTTAACACTTGGACATTTTTTTATATTTACAATTATAATGTGAATTATATTGAATTTATTGTCAAAGAAAACTTCAATATTGATACACGTAGCAAGTTTTTGAAGTCAAGATTCCCTCCTCCACGGCCTAAGCGGCTATTATGGATTAAAAAAACGTTGATTCGAGAAACTATCAACTTTACCGTCATTCATTGTATATGATAAAATTTAATGACTGAATATTTATTCTACTAAGTTATCAATAAGTACTCTATTTCCACGGAAGTTACAATTTAAACATTAAAATTATCCAATCACTTATACATTTCACAGAATGAGTAAAACCTATTAAGTTAGGGTCATGCACAGTTATTAGCCACATATAAAGTTAATTGGAAGTATTTACCGTGAACTACATTAATTGCTCTTAATACAATGTTGACCTACCCTAACATACGTTATAAACGCAACCTTGTTGGTATTTTTCTATAATTTTCACACTTATATTTGTATTTTTCGGACTCCACTTTAAGAAGAGACTAATTTTAAGTCACTTTTTCTGTAGGATCCTTTTTTTAATCATTATATAGATTTCGCCGGACACAGTTTGTCCAAGGTTTATCCAATAAAATAAAATAAAATAAGGTACTCATACTTCAATCACACAAATAAGTATTACTAGATAATTCACACAGCATCATTTCACCAGAATAAAATCAGCCTTTTTTGCAGGTGCTAGGTAACAGAGTAATATTAAAAAGATTATTTTTTGTTATCGATAACTAAATTTTACTTTAGTTTGATTGACAATGCATGGGAGTCGTGTGACGTAATTTTTATTCCAACACGGTTGAAGTTATCTGTTTAAAATTGAGTTGCAAAATTTCATACTTACCTACAGGGAACCTTCAAAGGTGAAGATTTATTTTTCGATCGCGTCATCTTCATAAAATCTAACAAATATACTTTTAACAAAAAACATCCGACTTTCTGTTTGGAATATATGAATTACTAGCAGTGCCCGCGTTATTACACTCGTTATAATTAATTATCGCACTGAACGATTTATTTTCCTATAGATTATACCTCAAGAAGATTTATCCTAATCCAATGTTTAAACCATTACCAAATACCAAATTTCAGGCTGTTTGCTGTGAAAGTCGGACAAACAAATAGATACACATACATTTCTAATGTAAGTATGGATTGAGTATAACTCGGGCCGCGGGCACCGGCATAAGAACCTTGCCCCCGTCTCCTCCAGTGGCTGCAACCATTTCCCAACATTTATTAATAAAACAGATCATAAATTGCCATGAGTTTTAGAGCAGCTAAATCGATATCAGGTACATACCAGGATAGCAGAAGCGATGAAGGGGTACGTAGATTCATAAAGTCAATTACGGATCACTTAAACCTCTCCTTGGTTTATGCAGTCCTGGTGTACTGTCGTCCTGACATTCACTTGAAGCTCATAATGTCACATGATCAAATATTTGTATGTTTGACTTTTTTATGAGGGTCGTTAAAGCAGGGCCTAATATTGACGATAAACACTCATTTATGGCCGAAAGGCGATAGTGTGCTCGTCGAGTGCCTGTATAATTAATACTAGCCGCTTTATTCGTTTTTGGATATATTTAATTTGATTTTGATGTCCTGGGGCTCGCTTGCTTAAGGCGTAGGTGCGGGTTCGATTTCAGGTTGAGGGGAGAAATAAGATCCAGGACTGAAATAGGTCCTTATTATGATATAATCAAAATATATACATTTACAATCGGCTTGAAACAAGTTCATTTATTTCACTCAATCGGTAGGTACATTTCAGAATATAAGACATTTGTGTAGTAAAAATTGAACCTCATCATGTAACTTAGCGAAATGCGGGATTCGAACCAACACGAAGTGCTACGCAGTTACATCAACTTTGCCGTTACGTCATAGTGGTCCTCCGGGTGGTGCTAAGAACAGTCTCTGGCGGGAGGCTTCGGCCGCGGCTTGTCACCACCCTCCGGGCTGGGTCAGTGCGTGAAGCGATTTTTTCGTGTTTCGTAATGTGGCCCGGAGAAGCCATCTACCTTCTAGGTCTTCATGTCCCATCTTAGACCACATCGTCACTTTACATCAGATGAGATTGTGGTCAAATGAAGGCTTATCAATAATAAAAAAAATAAATAAAAAATTAAGTCCGAATTTCATCTACACTTGCAACTACAAGTAAAAGCCTCGAACTATGATGCTATTAGAATATAAATTAAAACATAATTAGTGAGCTTCATTAAAAAAATATATTTTCCATGTTTTCTTCATTCCGAAGGTCGTGGGTGCAAACCCCGCCACGCACCTCTGAATTTTTTTTAATTTTTTTTTATGTGCGCTTTAAAAACGTGCTTTAACGGTGAAGGCAAACATCGTGAAAACCCCATCACAATGTTTGCCTTCACCGTTAAAGCAAGTGTTCTGAGAACTTAAACAAAAATGTTTGAAGGACATGTAACATTCACTAACCCGCACTTGGCCAGCATGGTGAATTAAGGCCTAATCTCTCTCTCAAAGAGAGAAGTCCCTGTTTCCCAGCAGTGGGAACGTTAATAGGATGATGATAATGATGATGTTTGTAACTTTAGAACTTTAGCAAATACTTATAACAAAATACATTAATCTCACGAATAAACAACAGTAAAAATAATTAAATTGATCTTCATGCTATGTTGATAGAACTAGCTGGCCTGCTCCGGCTTTGCTCTTAAATAAGAATCGGATTTGTCGACTCCTTATCAATATTTATTATCAAATATTTGTCACAATCACACTAGATTTTTTTCATTTAAATGTAAAACATGGTATCTAACAATGTTAAAATTTATAATGACGAATTATTTCATATAGAATAGTAATTAATTTACAAATAACGTTTAGATTTCACAATACAATATGTAAGAAAAAGTTATTATTTTTTCGCCATTTTTTCCATGAGTTTCCGAATTAAACACAATTGTTGAAGGGTTAAACAGTTTTATTACTATTTATAGATAGTCAAAATCTTTTGATTAATTTCACAGATGAGACAACTAAAGACAAACTGCCGATGTAGAAAATAAGGGCTTTTGACGGTCTTATTAACTTTGGAGCACATTTTTGTCCTGTTTCTTGTATTTTTGAACAAGTATACTTAGATTTTTCTTGTATAATTCAATCAGTAGACACTCAAGTGAGTTGGTATTTATATTTTGTATTCACAGAACAACCTAATAAAAAGTAAAAAATATTGATGTTAGATGTTTGTTAAAATTAGCTGTTAGAGACGGGAATAAGAATACATAATTATTTCAAAGAATATTTAGAGTTCGGCTTCTATCCTATGCATATATCCCCAAAATCAGTGCGCTACAAAAAGTTTATTAAACAAAAAATTGTTTGGTTTTAACAATCATAATCAGTCCCAAGGTTAGACAAAAGATCTAACTAGCTTATAGTCATAGAAAGTATACAAACTCTGCATTCATTGATTTAACAAAGCGGTTTTAAAATGTGGGGCATCTACCCCGGTTTTACCCTATATGTGTCACAACGCCAAAGCTACGCCGTGTTAATATAAATCTACGCACGTTTCGTTAAGAAAACTTTCCAAACTTATTACAATGTTAAACTAATAACTGAAACGAGTAAAATTCGTCAACATATTTCCCAGGTGATTCCAAATAACAAGTGTCAAACGACAATTGACATTATCACAAAAACTTTTTTCTCTCGAAATGGGGATATTGTTGATGGAAATAAATACAATTTTTGCTCACGTGCTCGAACTCGTAAAGCGTTGTTCACGTATTTAGTTTAAAATTTTAATAAGAGCTATATAAAGATTCATTTTAATAGCCAATTCATAACAATATTAGGAGAAAAAATGGCAAAGTTTTATTTTTGAAGTAAAATTTGATAAGTATGAAATGGAGGCATAGGGTTCCTTGTACAGTTAATAGACATTTTATACAGTTACAGTTCAAAACGATGTAGCTATAGCGGTCACCCATCCAAGTTTATGCCTTACGCAACGTCGCGTAACTGTATAAAAATCAACTCTGTTGTATGAAACCCCCCTTATGTATTTATTTATTCTATGTTTTTTACGGCAGCAGAAATATTTCACCCCTTAAATTTTCAACGCTCTATCTATCATGGTTTTTGAGATACGGCCTGGTCGAGCGGTCGTCGTACGGACGAAGTCTCAGTAATATTATAGGTGATACCCTTTGGGTAAGGGACCCTAAAAATCAAAAAAATACCTACCAACGTAACGACCACAAAACACCTACGTTTTTCCTTATATACAGTAAGTTGGGTAATTTGTGAATCCATAATCTAGACATTTGCATCAATTTCTTTTGTTTAAGGAAGAAAAATATATACGAATTAATTTCCTTGGATTTATTAAACTAAGCTCAGAAGGTACTTATGTAATACATGTTTCATGATTATTATTTATGACCATATATAACGCCAAATGCTGATGCATGGCTAAAACAGAATCATAATAGATCCCATATGATTCAAAATATAAAAATGCTTGCTCGGTGGGGAGCTTAATTAAAGGTATGTAAATTAAAAGCTATGTTATGAGTAATTAACATTTTTACCGATTTCTAAAAATATATTAATATACAATTGGTTATATAAAAAAAAATGTTTTTTTTGAATTGGCTCAGCAACATCTTTCCCCGTCGTAAGCTCTAAGCTACGCTACGCTACGCTTAGTGCTACGGGTACTAGACATCTGATCTAAATAATATAATAGGCATATAATTATGTAGTTATTATTTAACTATACATATTAAACACTCACCAAGGAGAAAGCTTGCAGAACATACAAATACTTTAACCCTCGGCGGGATCGAACCCACTGACAGCCACAAACAGAGCCTCGTCCATCGCGCCACTGAGGCAGTCATCTTAAAACTTGTATTCTCAGATTTAGGTGATTGTTTTTTCATTGAACTAAGGTTCTTTAGAAACAGTCACGATTTTTATTTTTTGGTTATACTTGGGCGTATATATAACTATGATAATCCTTATAGTGAATATGCAAGTGACTTTTAAATGGAATGATTATATAAATGACAAACATACTTAATAAATGATTTATTAAAGTTATCTTAATTTCACAGTGAAACGTAATTATCAAAAATGGCTATTGCTAATTTCCAAAATGAAGCGATTGTAAAAAACATTATTCCATGATAATAACCTAATTTTAAAAAACTTTCAGTTATTTTCCTTCGTATTGCATTGTACTCATGTACCTGACGTCACAGAATACGCTCGCTAAAATGGCCGCGTTTATGTCGCCTGAATTTGATAATGACTATAACAGATATTCTTACTTGATTGCTTAAATTTTTAATGTATAAAGTTTATATTTTTGGTATTGTAATGACTAGAAGAAACGTATAAAATAATAAAAATATATTTTGTTTAAATAATTGTCTAAATTAGTAGGCACGAGCAATAAATACTAGTTATACTCTTACATTTTATACGAACTCATAAATGTATTTTTGATATAAATCTCAACAATTTGATATTTTCACATTGTCTTTTACGACCTCACCACATCTTATGTATCTTATATCTTGCGTGGTTAGTTTAGTGCTAATATAATGCATTTGTGAGAGCTCCGTTGTGTATCTCGTTTATAGCCAACGGATACTGAAACTAATGCCTTATTTTATAATCCAGTTTAACGGTTCAGTTCTTAACACTTTTAAAAAGCATTAAAATTACTAGATTATATAAGTATAAAAGTAAGTATTTCGAGAGCATCTTTAACTTTTTATTTTTTTGTTTTAAATTGAAATATATAACAGATCTTTCCTCCTTTAAATTCTAACACGAATGTGATAACGAACTGTAATAAAATAACGATTTCAAAAAACGATCAAAACAGCGAAAAATATAAGACAACATTTATTAGATAAAAATACCTTTTTCAATAAAATCAATAATAGATGTGACAAAAAGGTGTTCATTCAACATTATGTTGTGATTGAGCGAGTCGTACCACAGCGCTGTTCTTCCATGATCACCTTACGCTAGTTGCTACTTGTGTCATCTCACGTCAACGCTCGAGCGCCGGGCGACGAACTTTTTTATATAAAAATAATAATAAAAAATATTTATTTTGTTACAAAACATGAAACAGTTTCAAAAAAACATGTGACACTCATAAAAAATAAGTAAAAATGTAACAAAAATGGCACTTAATGGCGTTATGCTACTACAGAAATTATTTTTTCTCAGCGCTGATCTTCCGTGTAAGCCATTATGTAGGCCGCACCGCCGCACCGTCCCCCGTCCGACCGTCGGCCGCGGCTTGTCACCACCCTCCGGGCTGGGCCAGTGCGTGAAGCGATTTTTTTGTGTTTCGTAATTTGGCCCGGAGAAGCCATCTTTCTAGGCCTTCATGCTCCATCTTAGACCACATCGTCACTTTACATCAGGTGAGATTGTGGTTAAATGAAGGCTTATCAATAATAAAAAAAAAAACCTTGTTCGTGTGTCATGCCTCATTCTGTCTGTCCGTACAGCCTACACCACTCATCAAACTTCTCTGCTAATACACCACAACTTTTGAGGGCTAGATTCGTAGACAGAGTTCGTTCAAAATGTTGGTGTCTCTTCCTCAGCATTCTTTTTAACATTCGTGGCTGGTCCACACTTGGAGGACGTGTGGACGCGAATGTTAAATCTACAAGAGGGATTTATATAAATGGAATCTAGATATATTTAATTGAATTACCTGAAGCACATTCCACCAAACATATGACGATGAGGATTGCGAAGATTCGGGATGCTAGGATGCTGTGGGACGCCCGGCTCTTGACCATCCTTTCCCGTTCCAACGCCATTTTGAAAACTGTTGGGAAAAATAGGAAAAGGTTTTATTTCTCTGTTCTAAGTTCAAATGCTAATAAAAGCTTTGTTTTAAGATAAGCCTTCATGATTAAATGGACCAAGCCGTTGATAGTAATCAATAAATAAAAACATATAACTTATATTGATTAAAGTAATTATTTATGTCCAAGGCATCTTAACCTCAACTGATAAAATAAAAAAACATAGTCTTGTAGGTAATTTTTAGTTTTAATTTCCAGTAAAATTCTTAATGGGCTATTTTTTGTAACGGCGTATTTGGGATGTATAATATTTGGTCCGGTCAATTTAGACATTCGAAGTTACATAAAGTCCCAACAAGCTGAATTTCAGTAAAATTGTTTAAAACAAAATTATAAACAATGTCTAGAAGTTCCCCATCATTCCCATGTAAGGAAAATTTTAAATTTAGATTTATACTTATTGAATCGTTATTATCTCAGAAACGGTGGCTCGTAAGAAAAAAAGTATACATACATTTTTTATAGATCATTTTATGATCTATAATTTTGTCTCAGGTACTTTTATGATAAAACTTACCGTTTTGCTGAAAATCGTGATAAATTCATTAATTGTAACCTTTGACCTTGAATAAAAAATTTTCCTTACATGGGAATGATGGGGAACTTCTAGACATTGTTTATAATTATGTTTTAAACAATTTCACTGAAATTCAGCTTGTTGGGACTTTATGTAGCTTCACTCTAATTTTTTGGTCTAAATTTACCGGACTAATTATTAAATATAAAATTTAATTCAAGGTATTTCAAAATTGGCATACAAAGCGAAAGGGGTGTGAATGGCACGCAATTAAGGCTAAAAAATAAAATTAAGGCTGTCACTCACGAAAAAATTGTATTTACAGATTTGTATTTAAAATTATTTTATCGCAATCAAGATACCAGACTTTTAAATCTCAAAACATTAGAACAAAAAAGTACTCGTCATGAGCCCTTCTTACGAAATCTTTCCGCTTTATAAGCCAATTTAAAAAAAAACACCTTGTGTAAATCTATACAATCTACAAGTATTATTCAGAAATCGAATCTAATATACTCATGTAAAATGTATTCAGTTTAGTATCTTAATAAAATTAATTCCTACTTTACACCACCATAATAAAATAATAAAATAAAATAAAATAATTCATCAACTTTCTCGAAATTATCCTTCAATAGTCATTAATAGTCTATTGATAATATATGTCACAATTACATTTTGGTTACACTGGTTTTTTAGTACTAATAATGTCAAAACAACTAAATCATCAAATTCAATTACTTAGTAAATATGTCAAATTGCAAATACTTAGTCAATAACACATACAAAATATTATGTCAAGTTTTAAATAATAAATCAATTACAATTCAATACAATGCAAACGGAATGCCAATGCAAGCAAATTTGTCAGAAAGCACTCATAGCCTATGATGGACCACGTTCCAATTCGAGAAACTTTCACGGCAAAATGAACTGCATTTCAATTATTTTCTCCGTTTAATTTCAATACCAAAGTTGAGTTGGCTGAAATGTAAGGAAAGTAAGATCTTTACAATAGCTCCCACTCATTACAAGAACAATATTTATGGATCAACAAGATACAGACAATTTGACCAAAAGATCACGGTTTGTTTAGGTTAGATAGGTAAATAATTATGTATTCAAGAAATTAGTGAGACGTTAATTATCGAAACCTCGAGGTGTATCCTAATTGTAATTGTTATTTATTGTTGAACGAGAGATTGTGAAACGAAAAATCCGCCGGTAATTTAACTTTTCGTATCCCACGGGCTACAATATCGCAAAATGTTTGTTATAATTTATTTTTTAAACTTTGGCATTGATTGTGCTGCAATTTTTTAAGGATGGTATGTCTGGTAAGGTTATTTTACCTTAATGACTTTAATGGCAATAATCAATCATGTTGTTCCTGATAAAAAGTTTCAATTTAATGACTTAAAAATAAAGGCTAATAAATAATACGCGTTGTCTTAAAAATTATCGCAATCAAGATACCAGGTTCTGAACTTTTTATTGTGTAATATTTTTCCTCTGGATAGGTTCTTGTGTGAGATAAAAAAATATATATTAGTACTAGAAAACATTGTTAATAGTCGTGTTAATTTCAAGAATTTTACAAATTCTTCCAAATCCCAATTGTTCTAGAATTATAATTTTTAACAATTATAAAAATACAAATGAATGTGTACTTACATATTACATTATAAGTTAAAAAATAATAAAATATCGCAATAAACTAAAGAAAAAAAAAATTACCAAATTTTAGGTTAATTTATGTGTGCTTGCAGAAAACCTCGTAGTTTATGAATAACGTATTAACGGATGATGGTTGAGTTTCAAGAAGTTTTCGAATAGAGACCGCTGCTCATCCACCAACGAGATAAGACTGACGACTTAGCCTAGGGTTCAAGGTGGATGCAGGCCGCCTATAACCAAAATAACTGGAAGACTTATGTCCAGCAGTGGACGTCCTACAGCTAATAATGATGATTACAGTGATGATTGCTATCAGAGCCTTATTTCTCCCAAAAAAATAAATTTTTAACGAATTTTAAATGTATGAATCGTTGAAAACTTTGTAAAACCTAGCGCCAAAATTTTATGTAATTTTTTTCAGTAAGTATTTAATAAAATTCACTTATACGGAAGTTTGTACGATAAAATAGATACTATCATGGCTAATTAGTAATTACAAACTTCCCAGTGTTTGTGGCGAACTCTATGTTATAACTTTAGAAACTTTCTACAGTTGCGACACTGTTGCAGTTGTAGTCTTAAAGCAAAAAGATTAAATTATATATTTTAATATGTTTTTATTGTCTGTGGTTTATTTTAGAATCTCTGAAAATCTGGAAGCTTCCTGTTGTAAGAATAGAAGTCTATTTATAAGTATTATTTGTAATTTGAATTGAAGTTATAACAATTGGTTGTAATACTTTCAAAATCCGACTAATTAAAAGAATATTAAAACTTGAGGATGATTATTAGTGACATACCACATTAAAACATTCGGTTTTTTTTTTATTATTGATAAGCCTTCATTTGACCACAATCTCACCTGATGTAAAGTGACGATGTGGTCTAAGATGGGACATGAAGACCTAGAAGATGGCTTCACCGGACCACATTACGAGACACGAAAAAATCGCTTCACGCACTGGCCCAGCCCGGAGGGTGGTGACATGCCGCGCAATTATTATGTTTTAACAATTACCATTACTCAAATGTTAGTTATAATCAGTCGTTGAGTAGTTACGATTGGACAAAGATACAATAGATAAAAAAAACATTCATTTTCAGATACATTTGTTAAAGCTGGCAGGTATAAAGCCCATTAATGGACATAAAGGTACAATAGTGTCTAATACTGCTAATACACACAGCTTAGTTATATTAAATTTCCCAGCTCCAACCGAATTGGTATTTTGACGTACGTGGTTAACCAACATTTTAATCATCTAATTTGCATAAACTTTACACTGTTTCGGTGAAATTCGTAATAGTTACAGGTTCTTCTTAAGATAAGCAATACCACCGCCAAAATAACCAAGGAGTTTGATGGAAATGCGTAGTTTATCAGAATAACACAGAGTTTCTGAAGTTACAAGGATAATAAATAAAGATAATTATGATGATTGGTAAATGTTATTCACCAACTTTCGTCAGGTAGACTATAAATATTCATTGTATTCTTTAATTTTGCATTATTTTAATAACATGTCAATGATATATGATTTATTATACTTTTTTTATGAGAGATTGACCTATGTATGTCTACAATCTCACCTTATAATCACCGTAAGTATCGATGTGGACGAAGATGGATCACATAGATCTAGAAGGTACCTATTCACTCTTATCTTGATGCGACTCAGGTTGTAGTTATTAGGAAATACAGCAGCAGGGAGCGGATTCTAGACCTTTGCTGCGCGAATTATAAAGGTGGATGAGAAACGCTAAGTACGAGTGGAGGGAATATCCACTAAGTAGAATGGTAATTCGCCGTGCGTCGGCTTGTCCTGGAGTGGAAGGGAGAAGGATGAATCAGGTCATGAAGTTCCTGTGAACATTCTCCGAAATGAAACCTATTAAAGATTGAGAGACAGGAAACCTTGCGACGGTGCCCGAGATATTGGATTTTAGTCTGAGCAAGGTACTGTACATCAATTAGTTTGCGAGCTATTCATTCTATTGAGTTTAAGGCATCAAGCAAGCAATACATATTAAACACTCAGGACCAAGGAGCAAGTACTTGCAGAACATACAAACACTTGACCCCTCGGTGGGGGAATCGAACCCGCTACCTCTTGCGCCGTAAGCGTACTCACGCCCACCGCACCACTAAGGCAGTCAAATATTAAAACCATTCTCCATGTATTTTCAAGAAAACTATCTAGATCATGATTTTATAAAAAAAAATACACAAGGCTCGGTCCTCCGGGTCAACTATAATTGTTACTTTAAATCTACTATAATCAGAGATCGGGAAAAATTGCGACATTGATTGCAGTAATGTGGATTCTCGATAATTCATCATCATCATCATCATCATCACCACCCATTAAAGTTCCCACTGCTGGGACACAGGGACTTCTCTTTTGACGAGAGAGATTAGACCTTAATTGACCACGCTGGCTTTAAACTGTTTTAAGTTCCCAGAACGTGCCGGTTTCCTCACGATGTTTGCCTTCACCGATAAAGCACGTGTTTAAAGCGCACACAAATTTCTCAAGAAGAAAAATCTAGAGGTGCGTGGCGGGGTTTGAACCAACGACTTTCGATAATTAAATATTCAGTATTAATGTTGTTAGTTTGATGAACTATGTTAACAAACTTTTGTGTTTACTGACTAGGAATGAAATTATACTATGCCAAGTAAGAAAATAATTAAGTTATATAGTAATGTAGTTAATGTTCATACCATTGCGAGTAATAACGCATTTTTTTCCGATCTCTGATTATAAGGGATAGGTACTGTAATTGATACTTTGATCTACTATAAAACAAACACTAAAGGATCAAATCAAAGAGTTTTGTAGGAAAACAATAAGAACAAAACTTAAAAAAAACTCCTTTTCTCACAGAGAATTTCTGATACTAATGTGTTTAGATACGGTCCCGATAACGTAAGCCGGTTTCCAACATCTGACGGATTAGGGAACAAGACGAATGTAAATGTAAAACAGGATTTTTTTATTAAGATAAAGCTATGCATTTATCATTGTAGATCCTTAGAAAGTAAAAGCCATTACTGAAGGGCACCTGGGCACAAACGAAACATTCGTTCGTAAGTCGTAGGCATATAACTGGCAAACTTACGATTTTGTCTTAATAAGGGATTTTTCTACAAGATAAATACTTTTTCCAAGGGTAAAAGTTTGTTTTAAAACCTTCATCCCATAATACGAGGGGTGTAGCGGGATACGGAATTTTAAATACTATTTTAGAGACCCAAGTCAACGTCAGAATAAAAGCCGTGTTGGCTAAGTGGAAGGACACTTTCTTTAATTCTGAAAATCGTGGGTTCAAGCCCACGTTAAATAATAATTAATTCATGACATTCGTAATCATTGTTAATGACAATTATGATAAATTGACATTATTTATATTTTGTGTACGTAGTTATAAATTAGACATTATTTTAATTGTTTATATGAATTATTAATGTATTCCAGATTTTGACATTTAAATTAATTGTGTTTTGGATAAGTTGTGGCATTGGGCAACCACGTTAAAACCCATAATGTGACTTATAATCTACTAGCGGCACGCCCCGGCTTTGCACGGGTAATTATTCAAAATTGTTTCATAATTATTCGAATTTTTCTCGCCGTAAAAACCACCCTTAAACTACAACGAATATTTAAAAAAAATTGGCTAAATTGGTATAGGCGTTGTTGAGTTATGCGCTTAGCAACACATTATGCGATTCATTTTTAACCCCCGACAAAAAAGAGGGGTGTCATTGTTTGACGTGTCTATCTGTCTGGGACATCATAGCTCCCGAACGGATAAGGCGATTTCAACTTAGTTTTTTTTGTTTAAAAGGTGAGTTTGGCGCGAGTGCTCTTAGACATGTTTCATGAAAATCGGTTGTGCCGTTTAATAATTGTGGGGGTTAGAGTGGGGAAGGAAAACCGAAAATCTGCAAAAATCTCGAGTGGGGTATCAAATAAAAGCGCATTGCGTGAACATTTCACATTATTATGGTGTTTTACTTTTAAGGAAATTGAAGGATTCGAATCGGGGGTTTTTCTTATATTTTAAATTTAGATTTATTATTTATAAGAAGATGAAGGTAATAGAAAACATACTATTGATTGCAATGCTCAAATTGGTGTAACCGACAACAAACATAAACTTGGTTCGGGTCAATTGGTGTAACGTTAGTTTTTTGAAGAAAGTTGGTTTTATATTGGTGTATGTGTGGTTATAATTTTTCGTTCAAGCTAAGAATTAGTGTAAGAGCAATGCTGGTTTGCCAAGATAAATACACCAACTTAACCTTCTACGGTAATAGGAATAGAACAATTCGACTTATGTATATGGATCACATACCTACTCAGTTACAACATAATTTCGACGGAAGTCTGCAAAATTCACAGTTAAAATATGTAGCGTAACTGTATTTCTATTAAGCTAGAATTCTATTATTATGCTATTCGAAAGAGCAGAAAAAAACTAAAAAAAACTGTATACTCAACTTATTTTACGTGTTTTGGTGGTTAACCCAATTGAACCTGCAACCGACGATATGTACAATATCTATGCTATATGCTAGGTTTTAGTTCTGAAAATAACTTTTTGAATGGGATTAGTTACCTGTTAACGAATTATTAACTACTAACTAAGCGACAAAATATTATCAAGCGACAATTTTTTTATTTCCGCACACGACCATTCAGTATGGAGCCGACCCCGCGCGGCAGATTATTTCGTGATCTTAACCCCGCTTATTGTCACAAAACCATAATAGTTAGAGATATGATGTTAGGACGTTTTTTGTAGATAATGATAAGTTCTACAAAGTTGTAATACATCACTTTGTTATATATTCAATAGTTTTCGCAGCATTCGCGATTAAAGAAAGATTTTAGGTTCTTTTATTTCACCATGGGTTACATTATTGGAGTTTGGTAAGGAATCATATTATTTTTGAAAACTAAATATAGCCTATGTCACTCAGGGATAGTGTAGCTTTCGAATGGTAAAAGAATTTTTTAAATCGGTGCAGTAGTTTCAGAGCCTATTCGAGACAAACAAACAAACAAAAAATCAAACCTTTCCTCTTTATAATATTAGTATAGATATTATCAATAAATGACTATTATGACCTCCAGATTCTTCTTCTTAAAATAATAATTTGTATTTTGAAGCACTTCTTGTAGTTTGACGATGAAGGCAAGCATCGTGATACATACAGACATATTAATTTACTCGTACTATTGTAATAATTTAATCACTCAATTCTTCGATAATTTGTAAGCCAATTAATATTCATGAAAAACAATAAAATATAAATAATTTGGCATATAAATGTATAACTCTATCACGGTTTAAACCGTCGTTATATTTTGTATTAAAATCGAGGTTAAGAATGTCCATGGCTTCCTTCAATATAGACAATTTTAGATTAAAAAATATATCGTTACCATTAATACAGGTCGTTATCTCAATTATAAGTCAATGACACAAATTGTCAGTTCCAGTTTTTTTCTAACAGAGCATTCAACTTTCTTTTGTTGTCGTTTTATTTCGATTGGTCGAAGTTCTTTCACCTATTAAAAAAATTTGCAAAATCGTATTAATGAAAATTCTCTATATATAACTAGCTAATTATATTATAATTTGTTTAAGGTCACTATGACCTACTAAATAGTTTATCTTCGCTGAAAATAAGTTAAGTTTCTTGAAACAATAACAACAAGGATTCTAGAACTGAACCTTTGGTGTTCTTGTTAAGTGGAGCTAAACAACTTTTGAACAATTTGAAATTATTATTGACGGTCATAGCAGCCCCAATGTTTACAAAGATCCTTCTCCCTTCTTCCTCTTTAATCACAGTTCCTATTAATTATAAACCGTTAATGCAGCGCGGAATAATGAAAAAAGGCTACTTATCTCTGAAAATGTTTATATTTATTACAATATCGACGCTGGAAATTTGAAATGTCGTAAGGAACCAACCTACATTATACTGAATAGAAAAAAAACAAAATTTGTTCTTTTAAAACGTCACAACTTTGTCATTTTTTTCCTATTATAATGCTTTTTAGGCAGAATGTTGTAAAATTAATTGATGTATAGCTAAATAAGTATAACTTTAACCTCGTTAAACTCAATAGTTTAAAACATGATGTCCCTTACACTTTGACATTTGGGTGTCCATTACGACGTAATTTTTTTTATAACCTTAGCTAGGTAATTAAAATTATTTTACCGTAACTACCCGAACTGCCTTGTTCATGCAAGCATTTTATGTTGTACAGTTAAGAAATGTATAGGAAATAAGTGAAATACTGTTGCTACTTACGACAATATTTAAAAAAATATGTTTTTGAACAAAATGCTGTAACGGATTCGTCATGTTGTCTATGCGTGTTACACCGTATGAAACAGACAGCTACTTAGATTTACGACGTTGCTAAAAGCTACATAAACAAAACTTGACCCATACGACAAATCAATTATTATTTGACTTCATACTTCTTTATTTGAAGAGATATCAAAAATTTTAATATAGCTTCTTAACTGAGTTTAGAAAAATTCAAGCGAGCTGTCAATTTGTTCCTTGATAATTTTTATTTATTAAAATTTAAAAGTTTTAGTTAATTAACTTTAATTGACTGTGTTTTAAGGAAATAAACGTCTTGACTTCGACTAAGTTTTCGAGATTATTGTGAACATAGGGGCAGACAGCCGCGGCGGGGTACTTTAATTTATATAATATATATAAGAATACATTTATTGGATAATTAATAAATATATTAAATTTTGCCTAAGAAACCAATGTGAAAATTTAATTAACCTCTTCATTCTCGCTATTCGTAGGTCCTTCCCTTTCTATTATATGGTTTTACTACTCTAGCAGCCGCTATAAATTCGTTCAATTTGGATTAAGATGAAACTTGTACCGAAATAAATTAATTTTAGTCATCTCTGGTGAGCGAAGTTTAGGTGATAGTTGAGATATTAAGGACACCATTCAGAGCTATTAGATCAGACCCTTACAAGGTATTTAGAATAAATTAGGTATAGATTAAACTATTAGTAAGTGATTGTTTAAATTGTTATTTTTTTATCGTCCGGACGATTTTTAGATTTACAAAAACTTTATTTGATCTTGTTAATTTTTTTTAACCTTAAATCCATTGTCATATCAGATCAGATTCTTACAAGGTTTATAGAATTAATTAGGTATTCGATTAAGCAACCAGTGGGTTATATTTTTAATTTATATTTTTTTATCGTGTGTCGCGTCTTATATTACGAGTATATACGTGCCCTTTATACAGGGTCCTTAAATGTTTATTTTATTGCTATAAAGAAACTAAAACTGAAACTACCTATATTAAAAAAACATGTTTTTTTTAACCATCTATTGCCAAAGAGTACTCTTCTATATGGAGCTTATCGTATTACATATTCTGTCATTGTAATTATTTGAGTTATTTGATAGATAGATAAAATACGGCAATTTATGTATGTGAGTAAATTTTTTATATATAAAAACATTTATTTATCTCATTTCAGTTTAAAAAATTGGTATAAACATCAACTTCTTGAAGACTTGGCACATTTTAAACTTGCCATTAATCCGTTTTGGCACCCATCCATCCAAGTAATTTCATGAAAAAAAACTCAGGCTGTTTTTTCATGAAATTACTTGGATACAATAAAATGTGATCCATTTACGTCCAAAATTTCACAATTTTTTGACGACGTCGTGTCGTTGGGTACTTTTAAACACGTGCTTTAACAGCAATGGCAAACATCGTGAGGACACCGACATAATTTTGATTGAATTGAACCGACGAACTTTAAAGAGCTTGAAGAACATGTGACATTCACCAACCCGCAACCAACATGGCAATCGTAGTCACATAAGACCCAATCTCTCTCGTCAAAAATTAGTCCCTGTAACCCAGCAGTGTTAACGTAAATAGGGTTGATATTTAGATTATTATCATACAAAAGCCTACATTAACTATAAAAAATCAAGACACAATCTAGTATACCTATCTTATCTGCTGACGCAAGCACAGCATCCGGTTTTTAGAATAAAAACTGTAAAAGTGCATTCCATTCTTAGCTGGATGATATAATAGTTGTCTCGGAGAGATGCTGTATTGTTCTGATAAAACACCCTGTAGGTGGAAGATGTTGCGGGCTGCACGCAACTGTGATCGAGGAAATTTATGCTAGCGTGGCCTATTTTTATTTTCTCCTGAAAAATCATTTTAGTCTGCGTTTATTAACAAATCTTAAAATGCAATTGTTATTTATTTTTATTCTCTATTGGCGTTGAGTTTATGCTTGCGTAGCCAATTTTATTTTGTCCTGCAAGATTTTTTTAGTCATCTCTTATTGACAAATTTTTTTAATGAAATTATTATTTCATATAATTCTATATTTATTTTGAGTTTATGCTTGCGTAGGTAGCCAATTTTTAGTTTCTCCTGCAAAATCATTTTAGTCAGCGTTTATTGACAACTTGAAATATGAAGTTGTTATTTAGTGTAATTCTATATTGCTGTTGAGTTTTGGGTACGTAGCCAATTTAATTTTTTTCTGCAAGATTTTTTGGTCATAGTTTATTGACTAATTTTAAATGCTATATTTATTATATTTAATTCTCTATTGGTGTTGAATTTATGCTTGCATAGCCAATTTTTAGTTTCTCCTGCAAAATCATTTTAGTCAGAGTTTGACATTTTTTTATATTATTGTTATTTAATTTGGTGTGAATAGGGTTTGAAAAAGGTTTAAGGTAGGGACAAATTCATATTTATGATACAAAATTGTGTTTGTTTGAACACTTCTTATACGAGGCTGGAGCATATTTTTTGGCTTTATTGGTTGGACTTGTCTCCGTCCCTTAGAGCAGAATAACTACAAAACCATTGACAAATTCATGAAAAAAATAATTTATTAAAACACGGTAAACGCCGCGGGGCTTTATTAGTAGGAACTTAATATTTACAAAGATACCGTATTCTATATTAATATTATAAAGTTGAAAAGTTTGTTTGTTTGAACGCGCTAATCTCAGGAGCTACTCCGATTTAAATAATAATTTCACTGTTAGATAGCATATTTATCTAGGAAGAGTATAGACTAATTTTTACCGAAAATATGTTGTTCCCGCGGAAAAATCCAAAACACTGACAGCTCTTTGGCTTGTGAAACTATACTGTTGTATAAAATACTACTGGCGTTATATAAAAAAAGGTAAGATGTTAATGTCAAAATGTTAATATTAAAAACTAGTTATATTTTCAAATCTGACTATCTTAGCCCATCGGAGAAAAGTTGCTAGAATGTCGGTCTTTTATAGATTTTACTTCGGAGAGTGTGCCAATGCGCTGCATGACCTGATCCCACCATCTCCGTTCTATCATCGGTCGCTAAGACGTACGGCTGATTTACATGCTCACTTAGTGGACCTACCATCAACGCGCACGAAACGCTTCTCGAATTCTTTTATAGTGCGCACCGCTAAGGAGTGGAATTCTCTCCCGAAGTCTGTTTTTCCGACTAAATACAACCCGACCACCTTTAAGATCAGAGTGAATAGGCTTTTTCTGGGCAAACTTGCTCCATCGTTGACCTCGTCTCTGCCTTCTTGCTAGACTGTAGTCAAAAGTAAGCCCATAAGATAATAAAAAAATAAAAAAAAAAAAAAAAAAATCTTTTACATTAATACTAGCGGCCCGCCCCGGCGTCGCACGGGTATAAAATTTTCCCGGAAATTATTCGAATTTTTCTCGCCGTAAAAACCATCCTATCTCTCAAGTTGGATCGAACTGCACATGGTGTGCGAGTTTTATTATAATCGGTTGAGTGGTTAGGAGTCCATTGAGGACAAACATTGTGACACGAGATTTATATATATTAAGATGTGAATATGACATTTATAAATTTAAGATAAGTTACAATTTAAATGTAAAAGGAACGATTCTGTTTGAGTCTTGTGGCAAGAGTTTGCGGTTTCATGCAGCTTACTTCAACCCTTGTGCAATATTCAGTATTATTGCTGTGAGGTCATCTCAGTTCATATTCTAGGCATTTTCATATTCATATTATATTATTATTATTTATATTTGGTTGCATACCATATGACGACCTCTGTGGCTAGGTGGGCGAAGGTCCTCCAGAGACGAAAGAGGTTGCGGGTTCGATTCCTTCCGGGGGTCCAGATTTTGTATCATCTATAATTTCCGGTTTCGGGTCTGGGTGTTTTCTATGTATCAGAAGTATGTATTAACCAAGAAAAATGTATCTATGTAGTATATCAGTCACCTAACACCCATAGTACAAGCTCGGCTTAGTTTGAGGTTAGGTGATGCTGTGTGAGTAGTCCGGAACTATTTATTTATTCGGTGCTTATGTGGTGACAATAAAGGAACATTTAAGATACCCTGATATAAGCCCGTTGGAGCTTCAACCAACGATAAAAAAGGAGGATGTGCTCAATTCGACACGTATATTTTACACGTATGACCACGCAAAACTTTTTAATGATTAGTCCGATTTTAATAAAAAACATGTAATTTAATATAAAACAGTATGGAAATCAGATATAGATTCTATAGGGAAGCTTTTTACTTTTGGTTAATCATATTAAGGAACATATCTGAAAAGTATGAAAACCTTCCATTTCATATTTTTAAACTTATTCATACTTCAAACTACACTTAGGATTCCGTGTATAGATTTTATCAACAAAAAAAAAGGAAAACATTTTTTTTTATTTTATTTCAGTGCGGTCAAAATTGCCACACCGGGTAATTACGAGACTAAAAATTAATTGGTAGATTCCGAAAAATTTTGTAATATAAATATTTGGGGTCAATTATAAGTATGGAAACTTTTCTAAAATATTTAAATCGAATCTAATTATTATTTTATTTTTAACTTTCAAGAACCTATATTTCAGTTTATTTAAACTTGTCTATAATAAATAATTGATTATACTTGTTAAGTTTCCAGTTGTTCAGTAGTTGTTTAGAAATGGTTTATTTATGTTGAAAAATAAGATCGTGTTCAAGTTACCAACACCTATATTTATCAAGCCAGCGTTTTGAATTAAGGCCTAATCTCTATCGTCAATAGAGAATTCCCTGTGTCCCAACAGTGGGAACGTAAATACGGATTATGACGATAATATTTGATTAAATATACATATCCGGATAAACCACTCAACAACATCTAGGCGCGGGGTAAGCTCTAAGCTTGTGTTACGGGTACTAGACATCTGATATACTTAATATAATAGACATACATAGATAGATATTTTTTACTATACATACTAGCGGCCCGCCCGGCGTCGCACGGGCAAAAAAAGTTCCCAGCATTTTTTTCTTATTTTCTCACCGTTTAGACCAACCCTGGACTACGACAAACATTTTAAAACCAAAATTAAACTATCCTATCTCTCAAGTTGGATCGAACTGCATAAGGTGTGCGAATTTTATTATAATCGGTTAAGTGGTTTAGGAGTCCATTGAGGACAAACATTGTGACACGAGATTTATATATATTAAGATTAAACACCCAGACAAATGAGAAAGTGATTGTAGATCATACAGACACTTGGCTGGAATCGAACCCTCTTGCGCCGCTAGCGGACCGTCGACCATCGCGCTACTGAGGCAGTCATGATATTTATCAATTTCTATTTTATGCAGATCTTCTTCTTCCTGACCTTATCCCACATCACGTGGGGTCGGCACAACATGTTTTCTGCTTCCATTTCCCTCTATCACCCGTCATCTCAACACTCACCTCATTCTTACACCATGCTGTCATCTTTCACACAGTCCATCCATCTTGTCTTCGGCCTACCTCTTCTGACATATCCACCTAAATTCATATCTAGCGCTCTTCTTGTCACATGACTTTCATCCCTTCTCATGACATGTCCATACCACGCTAATCTATTCTAATTCTATTTTATGCAGATACCTTAAAAAATACTTCATATACTATAATATCGGTTTGAATGATAGGTTTATTTTATTATTAACATTCAATATAATGTTAAATGAATGTTTTAACTTGACGAAATAATATATAAATTATATTTTACTTGTAAAGTTTTGAGTTTGCAGTTGTTCAGTAGTTGTTTAAAATTGGTTTATTTATGTAGGTACAATAAAATATGTATATACTACGTTCAAAACACTGAATTCAACATCTAAAAGTATTAAATAATAAATAAAGTTTATCTATCAATAATTATTTTAAAATGTATATGAAATTATTGTTCTATTTGGAGTCGGTGTCGTCTGTATGCTGTTATTATGACTTTAAACGGGTAACTTACTCTTATACCATGATTTAACGGTTTTTGAGTATTCCGATATTTCATATTAACTATGACAATTTAAAAGTAATGTATGGTGTTCTTTTGCTGACACCGACTCCAACTAGAACAAATATTTTGTGACTACATCAAATATATATAACATTTTGAATTTCATTTTGCAAAACAACGTTTGCTGGGGTGAGCTAAATATATAAAATTTCTACATCACAATGTTAGTTACGGTATTCCTCCGAAACGGCTCTACCGATTTATATCAAATTTTATATGCGTATTCAGTAGGTCTGAGAATCGGCCACTATGTATTTTTCATGTTGCAAAACAACGTTTTGCTGGGGTCAGCTAGTATATTTATATATTAGTACAATCCACAGAACAGCATCTAGCCCTGTTGAGAGGTCTAGGCTTGACCGGTGACATAAATCGGTAAAACCGTTTACTTACCGAGGAGTACGGTAGATAACATTGTGACATGGAAATTTTATATATTAGATATAATATTTATTTAATTAACAGTGCCTGTCTCAGATTCAATTTAAATTGATTTATCGATATGAATATTAACATAGCAATAATGTTTATGATCTGAAATAATGTCGTTTATACAATAATTACGCGTAATGGGTATTTTTATGTTTTGACGGATAATGGAAATGCGTACGGGCTAATGCGATGGTCTTGTCTACATTCGCGGATAAAGATTTGTGTAGGTAAATTGCTTAACACATACTAATCAAATGTATTGCAAGTTATGTTTGCAGCTAAGACCATTTCAATTATATTTTAAACAAGTTCCACCAATAAAGAGTGTATCATACAGAAATTGCAAATTTAGTATTTAAAAGATAAAGTTTACCTTTATCTTACGACCCGTCCCCAAATATTTTAAACCGTATTTTATTTACCTTTCCATATTTCCCCCAAAATATTTTCCTAATATATTTTCTACTACTTTTTAGACCTATTTATTAAATACAAAGTCAATTTTCTCTCCAAACTATATTTTAACCATTCCATTAAAATGCTTGTTGATGAAATTTAACTTTTCGATATTGTTTTTGCTAAAAAAACTTTTTACATTATATTTTTATCTACTTTTTACACAAACTAAGCAGAGCATGTACCATAACTAGTTGGAAAGGAGGCAGATGTATTTATTTAACTCTGCCTTTGAAGTTGTTGACGCGAATGTACCTTGCACAGGCAGTCCAATTAGGCAGGTCCCGGTAGGTCCAACTTCAAGAAGGGGGTAATCGCCGAATCTAACTCGGATGGACAGTGTCCGGGAAAATATCGCAACATCTTTTCGTCCGATATTCCTCAGTTTTTGAAGTTTTCAATGCCGCTAATGTGAATTGATCTAGGGAGCTATGATGCCAGAACCTGGTGCCTATGAAAAAAAACTGGCTTATAGAGAAAATAATTCAGTGACTTTTATGTATTTTGTGATTTGAGTTTTTGATGCGATATTTCCCTTTGACGCATAAATGTTAAAAGCGCAACACATTACGAAAGGAATTAGAATAACATTGTTTTAAGTGTTTTGTTTAAAAATTTGATACTTGTTATTTTTAAACTGAAAACAAAATCGAAAGTCATAATTTTGTTATAAACTTGTTTTTTTTTTAAATAACTTATAGAAGAAAAACCGCGAATTCGAGCTAGTCAACTATCATTCTTAATTTCGTTTTTCATACCGTTTGAGTAATCAGGCTGTGCTCTTAAATGAAAAATGGCGATATGAATCTTAATTAAGTGAGAGATCCAAAAAAAACAGTAAAGGAATTACAAAAATATCTTGTAAAAAATATTACGAGATGGAAAGTCTTTAATTAGGTAATTAGGATTGTGAAATAGCCCTAGAGTATTTTATATTTATTTATTTAATTTATTATTTTATGAAGGGCTGCAAAGGTTTCGGTAATTTAATAATGATGATTAGTCACTACTGGTATCTAGTCTTGAACAATAATAAGCGTAAAATTAGGTTGTTTTTAGTTGATTGAGTTATGATTTCATGCATTTTTAAATTAGTATCACTCGTATGCAAGATAGTATTAAATTTTAATAGATTAACTCATCAATCAAACTTTAATTAAAAAAAGTATATATTTTAAAATAAATTAATACAATTTTGTAATTATAATATGGGTCAAATATAAAGAGTTGATTGAATGTTACACAAATTATGTATTATATAGAGCCAAAAAATACTCTTTCATACTTAAATCATCTCTTTTAAACTTTATAATTGTTGTTATAAAAAAAAATATTATTTAAAACTTTAACAGTAATTACTTTTAACAATCCCGTTGTCTGATTAAAAAACAAAAAAATTCGTAAAAAAAACAAATAATCTTTCACACGTACATCATCTATAAAAAATGAATTTAATAATAAAAAAATATCTAGTTATTTTTTGTAACATTTCCGTTTGATAAAAAAATACAAAAAGTCTTCGTAAAAGTAGGTACTCACAGTGACTCGCGATGTTAACCCCTCAACTAGCACTGGCCGAGGCTCACAGGTGTCTGCGGCCGCCGCCGCCCGGCCGCCCATATATACCCGCGGCATAGGGCCCATCGTATCTGTGAATCACGCTTAGATATGAATATTACACGGGAAGAAATATATAGATGCCTCTTTTGATAAAAAATATGTGAATGTTAAAAATGTACGCGGTTACCACAAAACTGAAACACGACTTTGACTATAGATAGAAATTATTGCTTAGCAACCGCTAAATGCTTGTTTAGGTTGTGTTTTTTATTTTTGTGGTATGCGGATAGTGTTTAATTGAATTGCTTATATAAAAGATATAAAATCATTGATTTTAATCTTTGGTTTTACAAATCTTAGAAATCTTAATACAGGGTGGGAATCAATGGGCTCTGGAGAACCTAATTTAAATACTACCTCTATAGCTAATTCATTTTACTAAAAGGAAACAATCCTTAATTTGTTAAAAGAAACAAAACATTAAATTCAAAAAACATATTGTTTTTGCCGGTAATTGAACCATCGAAAAAGGAACCTCGCTGTTTTATTTTAAAAATATGTAGTATTACTGTTCTGGGATAATATCTTAAAAAAAAATGTATACCCGTATATTTATTTTTAAGAATAATGCCAGGAACACCTAATTTATAAATTAAACCATCATAAGTGATAAAATTTTAAAATATGGTAAAGTCGATATTTAGTTTTATGAATAAAATTAAAATAAAATAATTATTTCCGGACAATCCACACAACAACATCTAGTAACGTAGTGAACTCTGCGCTTGTGTTACGGGTACTAGACATCTGATATACTTAATATAATAGACATACATATACATTAATTATACAATTATACCAAGGAGAATAAGGGAAATATGCATAAAGTCATTTTCACAATGTATCTATCCAATTTTAGCACAAATATCAAGTTCAAATGCAGCTTTAACTGACAGTATATAAATAAACATTAGAAACATTGCATATTCGGTCATTTTGTTTTTATAAATTGCAATTGTATTTTAAAAGTGTCACTGTCATTTATAGTAAATTAATTATTATTATAAACTAGCGGCCCGCCCCGGCGTCGCACGGGGAAAAAAAAGTTCCCGGCAATTATTCGATTTTTTCTCGCCTTTAAACCTTCCCTAGAACCTCCACGAACATTTCAAGACTATGATAAAACAAATCCGTTCAGCCGTACTCGAGTTTTAATCAGACTAACGAACAACAATTCATTTTTATTTATATAGATAGATAGATACGAGACGATGCTGACCGTGTTTTGAACTGGGTTACCAAAATTAATTTTGTGAAAAAGTGACACTTACTATGGGTTCGCTTATATATTTTAAAACCACATGATCATCATCACCGTATTAACGTTCCCACTGCTGGGACACAGGAACTTCTCTCTTGACGAGAGAATTAGGCCTTAATTCACCACGCTAGCCAAGTACGGGTTGGTGAATGTCACATGTCTGTCAAACTCTTTTAAGTTCTCAGAACATGCCGGTTTCCTCACGATGTTTGCATACACCGTTAAAGCACGTGTTATAAAACGCACATACGAGGGTCGAGGGTGCTCCCACTGAGCCAACCTCCCTTAGCCACATATAGAATTTAAATGTAGTTTTTGGCAGTAAATATAGCGATTCAAATAATAAGATTTGTATATAATTTATACCCGTGTCAGGTCTCGTAGCTTGTTGCTTATTCTTCACAGAAGCAGCAAAGCAGATTTTACATTATCCTACTGTAGAGGAACACGGTTGCAATAATAATTGGTGCATTGTCAGCAACAGATTCTTGTCAAAAAATATTTAATCTATATCATCACATCAAAGTTTTGGATATATGTACTAAGTTTTTCTACTATATAAACTTAAATATATCTAAAACTTTCACATACTTATAAATATTCAAAAATTTAACTCGTAGTTAAAACTTAATTCTAACAATCAAATTACTTAAAACAACGTGGATAGACTGCACTGAGGTATTGGAAAAGCAGTCACTAGGTCTTCATAATGATTTTTTCATTAGATATAGGTTAGGTATAGATGAAACGTTTATTTGAAACTCCAATCACACATACAATAATCAAGCAAAAACACAATTATACATGATTAACTTAAGATTAGTTAGGTTAACATGATAAGCGTATGAATGCGTTGCAGTAAACCAAAAAGGCCACAGCTCAGCGTTAAGTTGCTAATGGAGCAAACACTGATTTTAAGGTACACAAAATCTCCTAGAGCAATGGCTAAAAAATAGCCACATTCTCTAAGAAATCAGACGACCCTAAAAGTAATGAATAAACGAAAATTACACAGGTTTCTAATGAAGTATTTGTGTTGAATGAGTTTCACACGACCTAGCAATAAATTAGGATGATTATACGTTAATTATTTGTTATTATTAATTATCACTGAAATAGGAATATTTTGCCTAAATTTTCAGGAGAATAATATTTAATCATATGATTGTTAATTCCAAATAAACATTTACTCATATAAGTTACTGACTAATGCACCAAAAACTGCTGAGAGACCGAAATGTTACTTTCAATAACTTCTAATGTGCATCTTTTTTTAGGGATTCGTACCAAAAGGGAGACGGGACCCTATTACTAAGACCCTAGTCTGTCTATCCGTCTGCTGCTGCTTTATCTGTATCTTAGGAACCAATGTTACCAATGTTGTTATGTTTACTGTTATGTTACCTATGTTGCCGCTATAACATCCAATACTTGAAACAAAAACTAAATAAATATTAAAGCAACGTTGTGCTTGGATGGGGCAGGGCTGTCTGCTTTCTATCGTTACTTTCTTTTTGCACTTCTTTTTGTTATAGAAGTTTTTAATGACAAAATGGTTAAAAATTGTTTAATTACTCAGAACCCTTCGGTAAGTTATGATAATATGAGATGGACTCATGCATCTTATACTTATTATATTTATTCTAACATAACTTTTCGTTGACGTTACTACCAACGATTTGGAAAAAAAATTAAAAACATAATATAGTAACTTGTATTCTCAAGGACACATTATTATTACAGAATAGAACTATGGAGGTTTTGTCTGTTCACGTCCGTAAGTGTTAACTCTCTGAATCCCTACACGTGACCTCCGGGTGGTGCTAAGACAGTCTCTGGTAGGCTTCGGCCGCGGCTTGTCACCGATTTTTACGATTGTTTCGTGTTTCATATTGTGGTCCGGAGAAGCCATCTACCTTCTAGATCTTCATGCCCCATCTTAGACCACATCGTCACTTTACATCAGGTGAGATTGAGGTCAAATGAAGGCATATATAGCAAAAAAAAAAGTTTTTGAGATTATTGGGGGCAATCTACGAAATATTTTTAATAATATTTTATCTATTGCTACCTACCTACCGATAAAAGTTTAAAAGAACACAAGCCCTGCGTTGGCGTAAATAACTAGTTATATAAGCAAGACAGCAATTCTTGCGGCGCCTATGATTATCGAAATCGTTATATTAAACTAATGACGGTAGATTTTCTTCGTTTTTTTCCATAATAAATATTTTTTCCTGTGATTGTTCAACAATTGAGAATGAATTTAGGGAGCAAGTGTCTGGCATAAGATTATAACGATATTATGAAAACCGAAAGAAATGTACCGAGTTCAGGTGATGGAGGAAATTTCCGTCCAGTTCCACAAAAAAAAACATGACAATGTCCTACGCTTCAGGCAGACCTTTGCCTGTAATAAACCCAAATATTTTTTTCAAAGGCAATATTTATGGTGAAAATATTTCAGTTTCACATCTATCAAAAACTCAACATTTATCAGCGTGGGAAACGAAATACGGCGGGATAACTGTAACTCGACGTCATAAGTCGAAAAAGTGGGACGAAATGACATTTGTGATTATGATTAGTACATAATTTTACCTGAAAGTTAATATGGATGGCCTGTGAAAAATTGTGGACTTCTTCTTCTTCTTTCTTCTTTCTTCAGTGATACAGAATTAAATATATCTTGTATATAAAATTTCCATGTCACAATGCTAGTTACCGTACTCCTCCGAAACCGCTTAACCGACTATTATTAAATTTTAAATGCGTATTCAGTAGGTCTGAGTTTCGGCTGAAAAGAAGAAAATCTGTAAATATACTAGGTGCAAGGTATCACATTACATAATATTATGTTGTTTTACATTTAAGGAAATGAAGGCATTGGAATCGGGGGTTTTTCTTAAATTTCAAATTTAGATTTATGGAAAACAACGATTGCTCGGGTCATCTAGTATGTAATATATATAATTTAATTGATAAGAATATAATTAAACCTTTTTGTAATGATTGAATTCAATTTAATAATTTAATTTGTTAAATTATATGCTTAATCGAATTTCATTTAAATTAATAGATATTTGATGAATTTTGTTTTGCTTTCTGATTATTATAATTTGTTTTCTCTGTATCACGTCTGTCCCATACCTTGTTATTACGGAAGACCAGCCTGGGTTGTACTTCATACTTCCCGCTAATACTGAGTAAGATCAATTTTGCTGTGCCAAAGACAAATTTATTTGTTTAGCCATGACTTACTTATTTTAGTTGTATCATTCTATGTTATTTTTTTTGTAAGCTGCCAATAAATGATTTTTATCTTAAATAACGTCTTAGCTGTTTTGCCATAGAAGACGGACAAACAAACAGACACACACATACACTTTCCTTTATAATACAAGTATATTAGTAGATATGGAATTCATTTGAAAATTGATTTTTTTTGTATTATATTAGTATAACTTTTTAAATTATCATGGTTTTTAACAATACGGAGAGCGAAACAAGTGGTAGTAGCACTAGTGAGTATCAACCTCGCAGTTAAAGACTCAGAAAGAGGGTAGACCGGTTTCGTTTGTGAATAACCGTCTGCCCAAATCGCAAAGACAAAGACAATTCAGTTGTTTCTGTGATAATGGCGCTTGCAACAGCGTCGAAATATCGGAAAACTCAAAAACCTTCAAATCATGTTATGCTACCTGTTTTAAGTCATAATAATTATTTTGGATTAATCAACACAGGAACATGATGCCCTATGGTAAGGCAATCACACAGCCACGCATCATGACCCTAGGCAAATTATGGATAAGCTATAAAAGGGTTATACTTAGACCTTCCTAAAAATCAGTAAAAGAGAATTAAATAAAAGAAAATTGCTGGATAATTAACATTTAAATAAAGTGTATAATAGTTACCTGTAAATAAGATCTCAATAACTACGAAATTGAAAAAAAGGTGTGTATGCGATTCACACACGATAGAAGTGAAACTTCAGTAAATCGACGAAAGAATAAGAAGAATAAAAAAAAAGTGTGTGTGTGTGTCAGATACGACGCACGATTGGAGTCTACTACTTACGAACTATAATTATGATATATATCGAATAGAAAAAAAAGGGTAAATTAACGCATCTGCTAAAATGATAAGAGAAACAAACATATCTGTAATTATTCAAATTATTTATATAACTTCAATAAAGCGTATTACATAAAGTATGTTACAAAATAATATAAATAAAATACAGCAATACCTCGAAGTATCGCGCAAAGAAATTTAAATAAAGCATTGTATTAGGTCCTTACATATGAAATTGGCGTTTTGTATGGGAGGAACAAAAAGTCGAATATTTTTTAATATAATATATTTAATTAATCAAAGTATGAACCATTATTTTCTATGCACTTTTGCCATCTTATAGGTAGTTCATTGATCCCTTTACTAAAAAAACCAGTCGGACGGGAATCAATAAAATCTTTGAAGGCGATTTGGACTGCCCCATCGGAGTTGAATTTTTTCCCTTGCAAGAAGTTATCCAAATTTCGAAAAAAATGGTAATCTGTTGGAGCAAGGTCCGGGGAGTACGGAGGATGTCTTAGACTTTCCAATTGAAGCTCTTCTAATTTAGTAGCCGTCTGTTGCGCAGTGTGTGGTCTAGCGTTGTCGTGAAGCAGCAGTGGCGTGGAGCGATTGACCAGCCTAGGTTCTTTAGCCGCTAGCTTTTCCATCATGGTTTGCAATAATTGCGGCTGATGTCTATTGTCAGCAATTATTGCTGACAATAGACATCAGCCGTAATAGTCTGGCCAGATTTGAGAAAACTGTAATGAACAATACCGGCACTAGTCCACCAAACGCTTACAAGTAACTTTTTTGGGGTTAATTTTCGCTTGGGGCAGGATTTGGCTGGCTGGCCAGGATCCAACCATTGCGCTGAGCGCTTCCGATTATCGTAAAGAACCCATTTTTCATCACAGGTAATGATTCGGTTTAAAATACCTTCATTATTGTGCCGGTTTAGTAATGTAACGCAGCAGTCGACGCGCGTTTGCCGGTTTGCTTCAGTCAATTCGTGAGGTACCCACCTTTCAAGCTTTTTAATCTTCCCAATTTGCTTCAAGTGAATTAAAACAGTTTTATCACTAACACCGTAGCCTGCAGCTAACTCGGACGTGGTTTGCGATGGATCCGCTTCCACAATAGCCTTCAACTCTTCATTATCAACTTGAGTCTCAGGCCGTCCACGGGGCTTGTTCTGCAAGTCGAAATTTCCAGAACGAAAACGTTGGAACCAAAAACGAACTGTGTTTTCTTTTGCAACACGACCGCCATACACATCATTCACCCTTCGAGTTGTTTCCGCAGCACTAGTGCCACGGCGGAACTCGTACTCGTAAATAATGCGATATTTTAAGTTTTCCATTTTGTAAAATGAGTGACGCAAACAGAAAAAAACAGAAGAAAAAAAACAAATGAATGACGATCATCGAAGCACAAATACATGAGTCTATAGCTGTACAAATTTGAATTTGGAATTCCTTACCAAAGAGGAGAAATTTGTGATTAAAGTGGCCAGTACGAAAAACGCCAATTTCATATGTAAGGACCTAATATTAGGTCCTTACATATGAAATTGGCGTTTTGTATGGGAGGAACAAAAAGTCGAATATTTTTTAATATAATATATTTAATTAATCAAAGTATGAACCATTATTTTCTATGCACTTTTCCATCTTATAGGTAGTTCATTGATCCCTTTACTAAAAAAACCAGTCGGACGGGAATCAATAAAATCTTTGAAGGCGATTTGGACTGCCCCATCGGAGTTGAATTTTTTCCCTTGCAAGAAGTTATCCAAATTTCGAAAAAAATGGTAATCTGTTGGAGCAAGGTCCGGGGAGTACGGAGGATGTCTTAGACTTTCCAATTGAAGCTCTTCTAATTTAGTAGCCGTCTGTTGCGCAGTGTGTGGTCTAGCGTTGTCGTGAAGCAGCAGTGGCGTGGAGCGATTGACCATCCTAGGTTGTTTAGCCGCTAGCTTTTCCATCATGGTTTGCAATTGCTGACAATAGACATCAGCCGTAATAGTCTGGCCAGATTTGAGAAAACTGTAATGAACAATACCGGCACTAGTCCACCAAACGCTTACAAGTAACTTTTTTGGGGTTAATTTTCGCTTGGGGCAGGATTTGGCTGGCTAGCCAGGATCCAACCATTGCGCTGAGCGCTTCCGATTATCGTAAAGAACCCATTTTTCATCACAGGTAATGATTCGGTTTAAAATACCTTCATTATTGTGCCGGTTTAGTAATGTAACGCAGCAGTCGACGCGCGTTTGCCGGTTTGCTTCAGTCAATTCGTGAGGTACCCACCTTTCAAGCTTTTTAATCTTCCCAATTTGCTTCAAGTGAATTAAAACAGTTTTATCACTAACACTGCAGCCTGCAGCTAACTCGGACGTGGTTTGCGATGGATCCGCTTCCACAATAGCCTTCAACTCTTCATTATCAACTTGAGTCTCAGGCCGTCCACGGGGCTTGTTCTGCAAGTCGAAATTTCCAGAACGAAAACGTTGGAACCAAAAACGAACTGTGTTTTCTTTTGCAACACGACCGCCATACACATCATTCACCCTTCGAGTTGTTTCCGCAGCACTAGTGCCACGGCGGAACTCGTACTCGTAAATAATGCGATATTTTAAGTTTTCCATTTTGTAAAATGAGTGACGCAAACAGAAAAAAACAGAAGAAAAAAAACAAATGAATGACGATCATCGAAGCACAAATACATGAGTCTATAGCTGTACAAATTTGAATTTGGAATTCCTTACCAAAGAGGAGAAATTTGTGATTAAAGTGGCCAGTACGAAAAACGCCAATTTCATATGTAAGGACCTAATATTTGTGTCTCTTACCATTTCCGTTTCATCTTTTTGCATCCGGTTTGAAATCACTACGATTCTATAGAAGTTTCACTTCAAAAACTGATAAAGTTGTGTTGTTCAATTCGCTTCTAAACTCAGTTTAAAAAAAATTAAGCAAACTGTCAAGACAATGTTATTTATTTGATATTTTTTGTTTTAAAAAATAGTTGAATTAGTTTGAGTAGATACTTAGAGAAACACGGGATGCCAACACAGCCAAACGGATTAGATTGTCTCGATAAATCCATTAGTTACCCATACTGATATTATAAATGAAACTTGGTACATAGATTCCTAAAGCCCGAGATACACTATGGTGGACATAAGCTATTTTTTATTGTGGGCAAATGTCGTTCTGCGGGAAAATCAATTTTAACGCGGGTAACGCCGCGGGGCACAGCTAATACAAGATACATAGCATGTAGGACTAATGGCCGTTGGGGCCGTTATGTTTGAAACTGTGCTTAAATGACGGAACTGTTTTATAAATATACAAGCTACCCACCCGCGGCTTTGGCTTTGTAATGTGAGATTAATATATTATTATGAGTTAAAAGTGTTTTATGCCATTTACTGGGAAAACAGCTGTCTGTGCACGTTACCAAATTTTATCAATAATTGATTTTCCTGAAACTAGTATTTTATTCTGTGAATTCTGATATGTAAGCTACACTATTGTGCAGTCACATCAAAACCCCTTAAATTTTATTGATATAATTTCTTGAATTTTGTATATTGTATCTTGTTTTTTTTTTGTTACATCCGTATAACTGCTGTTATTATTATTTGTATTAAGCTAATGAAATATCAAATTTTTGAATAATAAACTATGGACTTACATATAATTTATGTTGTCTGAAATAAGAATCAGCCATATTTATTTAATAAAACCGGTAGGTCGCTAGTTTTCTCTTAAGCAGTAGATATTAAAAAATATATTGATTAGAATAAAAACAAAGACAAAATAATAAAATAAATAAGGAGACTAAAAGTTATTTACATTATGCTGATTGAAAAACATGAAAGCTTTTCCATCTATGGAATTCTTGGAATAATCGTCATTTGAAATCATATTCTAGATAAAAAAAATTCCAACTACAAAGCTAAAAAGCTAGCTGCGAATTAATTAAAACATATAGCAAAAACTAATCATTTAGTCCTTTGAATCTCTCTGGGAAATGAATGAAAGAATAAATAAAAATTCGTAATACATTCCCATAGCACATACAGGATCCTGCGGCGGGCTGATTTGACTAATTTAATGTTTACCGGGTGTGTCATAAAGTGTACATATACATCATTAAACAGAACTAAATCTATTTTAAAACACGTGTATGAAGGAGACTGCTGGAATATAGAATTATTTTGTCTGTGTTTAAACGCTAAACAATAACGCGTTTTTTTTTATAACCTTTAAATCCTTGTTTTTTCTTAAAGTCTCGTATTAAATAATCAAAGGGTATAAATAATTTTAGAGGATATGGACATGGACTTGCTCAGTATTTTGCATGAGATAATTATTATATTGTTAAAGCCGTGTTGGCTAAGTGGGACGACACTCGACTTTCATTCCGAAGGCCGTGGGTTCAAACCCCGCCTCCGCCTCCGCACCTCTGGATTTTTCTTCTTGAGAAATGTATGTGCGCTTTAAACACGTGCTTTAACGCTGAAGGCAAACATCGTGAGGAAACCGGCATGTTCTGAGAACTTTAAAGAGTTTGAAAGACATGTGACATTCACCAACCCGCACTTGGCCAGCGTGGTGAATTAAGGCCTAATCTCTCTCTTCAAGAGAGAAGCCCCTGTGTCCCAGCAGTGGGAACATTAATAGGGTGATGATGATGATATGTACTTATAATATTTATCGCCAGTTCCTTTTCTCTTGAACTTGGTTTTCGTAAGATTCAAAACGGTTTAACAGACGAGCTTTTTATTATACACTTAAACAAAATACCCAAAATACCACACTACTCTCTGATTGGTCAATACGCTTTGTAAAATTAGCTCATGTCCTATTCCAATGAATAACCGATCACCATAAAAAATCCAGCCTAATTATTTTAACCGTTTTGCCGTGAAAGACGGACGTTGGTGGACAACATGGTTTAAGCAGAGGACAAAGGTAATACCAAAGGTTATAATAATATTATTACTAATAGTATTACTAAGGTGTTGAACACAATATGCAATACCGACAGGGAGATGAATACCTACACCCAACACTATTCATAAGTACTTCTATTCTAATATATAAAGCTGCAGAGTTTGTTAAACAAAAAAACTCTTTAAGCACTAATATCAGGCACTACTATTGAAAATACATTTCAATGTTGCATAATATTTATCGAGATACTGCGGGAAAATTAGTTGCAAAATTCTAACATGGACAAGACCGTGGTGTGAAAAACTAGTTAAAAAAATTAAATTAATCCCATAAAGTCAGCCAGCACATGAATCTTTGACCTAGTTTAAAGTTATTTTTAGTTAACATGCTTCATATTTCCTAGTTTTATGATTAAAATTGTACCACTTTGCTACATTCTGATTATCAATTAGAAAAATTATTTCCGTTTCCGTATTCCTGAAACGTTACCTACTAGTTAAATTTTAAGCCTAAAGCGTAGGTACAATCGGGAGGATAAAACCTCTCTGTGAATTTACATAAAAGAACTAAAACTAGTTTTAATGGCAAACCATATTGATTAAACTTTTATACAAATTAATTTTAACCTTTCCCGTTACCTTATCAGTATGTAGATAATCAGGTGAAACATTTAATTACGTTAGGTTAACCTATTTTTTTTTAATTATTTAACCTTCTTTAATTATTTATTAATATTTTACTATGCAAATTGCAGAGGAGTACCAACAGCATCCTGGCTGCACTAGCCAGTAGATGTGATTGTCCCTTGCTCATACACTGTAGTTCGATAATGGTGAAATATGAACTTTTCCTATTTTACTCGTTGTTCGATTGCAGTGGATGCATAATTAATTACCTTTCTTCTTGTTTTACTTGTTTTCACATTAATTTTATTTTGACTAATTTTCAGACTAAAACAGTATAAGATGATGGTTATGTTTTGCTACTAAAAAAATGTTAATATGGACCTGAACTTAATGTTATGTTTAATTTTTAATGTTGTCCGAAATAAATGAATATTATTTATTTATTTATATTTTATGTTGCTTACACATACATTTCTACAGCATAGGTCTTATTACTAGCTCAGGTCAACATTATACAGATGCAAACCATTGGGGCACTGCAAAAGAGTATGAGTTTACTTAAGTATTTAGAGTTTGAGTATACTTATGTAAGGTATGTCAATTTATAATTAAAATTACATCAGAGGTGATGTCAAACTTAAATCTAGAAATATGTATTATAATGTAATTCAATTTCTTAATGATAATGATAAATATGTCAATAAAATCTTGAAGGAATCTGCTACACTTTTGTAGCAGGATTGATAATAGAGCCAAAATCACTTTTCAAACATTATAACGCGGGTAAAACCGCGGGGAACTATGAGTATATTAAAATAAGAATATTGTGTATACGAATACTTAACTGTGGACATAAAGTTAACACTCCTAGGACGCTGTTGATAATAATAATAACACATTATTCGTTCATATTACGACGCATTCATCAACTAGATATGAGGAGTTAAACCAGAAATGACCACTGGATAAAAAAGTATTCATAAAAATGTACAAATGGGTCCAGCAATTTACAAGATACGGGTAAATAAAGTCTACTAAAATAGTAGACTTAATGCACCCGAAGACACCTGGGTGAATAAGGTCTACTAAAAGTAAACTAAATGCACCTGGGTGAATAAGGTCTACTAAAAGTAAACTAAATGCACCTGGGTGAATTAACTCAGGTGAATTATGTTTACCGCCCTGAATATTCTGTAATAAGTTTTAATTTTGTGCAAAAGGATTTATTATGAATTCAAAATTATATGGGTTTTGGGCCCGAGTCTGCTTTGTTTCACAAACTGCCACTGAATTGAAATTAATTAGGTGCCTATAGATACTTACAGTGTTGAATAATACAACATAATACAGGAATAGTGTGCATAGTAATTTGTTTCATAGATTTTATTTTGATTGATTTTATTTTATTTTAAAAAATACTTACCTATTTCTGTACAATCCACACAACATCATTTTTATTCGTTTTTAATAATAATAATATAGTTTTTTATAATAATAATAATAGAGGCTCTCGCTGGAAAGCTGGCTTAAGGGTCAGATTAAGAAGTCAGTACTCTTGGACTCGGAGCGTATTGTCAGGAAGTTCCTCTCTCTGCAACGGTCTAGTCATCGTTCGTTTTAGCCTATCTGCGCGGCTCGTGATTCTCCTTTTTGGTATATTTTTAAAGTAGGTAGTTTTATAGTTTTTTTTATACTCTATTGTAAATCATACATTATTATGATTATTACAAAAAATAGTACAAGTTCTGTCATAAGTAGTGAGTAATGGTTCGATACAAATACTATATTATTTTTAAAATTGACATATTCAAAACTCATTATAAAAAGTTATGTTCAAGTACGGAAGAGTTCGTAAACTAAATAAGTCAACTACAAAACTCTGAATAATCAAACTTATGTAAATACGAGCACACCTCGCAATTTTGTTGACTTCTAGTCAATAACTGACATCTTTAATTAGTAGCGCAAATGCCAAACATGTTTGTAAGTTTGGAAGTTGCTAATAAGTTAGCGCTGTTTCTACTACGAGTAACTAGTATGAATCCAGAGATCTAGGAAACCAGATACATATAACTTTTGAAACTATCATGGTTATTAATATTATTTAGATTTATAACGGGATATTTACCATGATTGATTGTCTTTCATATTTCATGATTGATTGATTGATGGTAAATATCCCGTTATAAATCTAAATAATAACCAGATACATGTCAAGACAATGTTATTTCCTTGATTATTCATATTTTTATTAAATTGTTTTAATTTAAATTAAGGGCTAATCTCTCTCATAATAGAGTGATAATGATTAACGATAAAATTTAACACGGATATAGATAGCTATTTTACCAGTTACCTCGGGCAAATTCGCAGGTGGAAAGCTATATAACTATTATTTATTTATAAGGAAGGCCTACAGCTAACCCAGCGAAATAAGTAGCCTAATTAAATTACAGTAAGCTATTTATAATTTAGTTTTATTAATTTTAAGTTGACGTGTCCATGTAGGAATTAATCTCACAATAACTAATTACGAATTATGTAAAAAATTATGACGAAATAATGTAGCTTACTAACAATATGCGGGACTCGAACCTACGTCTTCCATTATAAGCTAACATAGGTGCTAACCGCGCCACCAACCACGCCACTACATCAGCACTAAACTTGAATACCTACGTTGTACCCTACAAAAGCCAGTACACGTTAGTTCATTTCTGACACTTAAAAAAGATCTTTTTCATCATTCGACGAAGCAAAAGCAGATCTCAAAGTACTAGTTAGCATCTCCGTTGTAATTATGACGGCTTCAGACATTGAATGCGAAACATCCTCAAAGTTCTTTGGCCACAAAGAACTTGAGAGAGAAAATTCGAAGCGAATACTTAACACTGCTCTTTTACTATTTCTATGTAGAAAGGGGGTCTCATTTGCAGCTCAAGTATTTTAATATAAGATAGATCCATTGTTATTGTTAAGTAGAATGTCACAAGAATAATTATGTCCAAATTGTGGTAGAAATTCTGTCAATGTTCATGTTCAATGTTTTTTGGGATCCAGGGCGAAAAACGGGATCTTATTAAATAGTTTACAATAGAAAATGTTTGCATTATTACTATTCAAATTAGGTTGAGCAGTATATATTAGATATTAAAATGTTAAAACCACTGTTTATAACGTTTTGTAATTATTATTTTCTTCCAGGGTTGTCAGGAAAAAATTGCTTTGAACCAATAGTTTTTATTTTCTTATTGTATTGTTTTTTTGGTGAATCTTAAGTAATCATGCATAGACTTAAATAACTATTAGTGTCACCCGCTTTATAATTAATTTACTAAAAAAGTAAAAAATACTGCATTCATTTTGGTTAAACTTCACTTAATAAGGCTTAGGTACATATCAGATTAACACATAGTCTACTCTCAGAGTTACGTTTAGAGTTTTATAATACAATGATTTCGAGCAATGGCCGATTTCTCATATGACAAAAGCTATAATTTATTATTATGCGTGCAAAGCCGCGGCGGGCAGCTAGAGTTTTTATAATTATGCACAATTTTATAGATAGTTGTACTCATATTTAATATACTTTCCATAAAACCGACCTTTCTGGAACGGGCTTTATGACATCATAGCCTCATAACCACATACGTAATACGGTAGGTAATTTCCTTCGCTCTATTTGTTCCTATTGCAATTATGCCATTCTACAGGACTGAACTACGTCCACGATATAATGGCCTCTCAGTTATTATTGTATATTAAAAGTACCATTAGTATGATGTGCAATGCCTGTCTTGTCATAATCTCAGCCGTAGTATTAGGCGTATGTATGTCTATCTCGTTGATTTCCGTAGAAAGACATATCTTTCTACGGATTTTGTTTCTATTAAAGATTTTGTTTAGAAGCGTGATGCGAACTATTGCACTAAGCCAATATTTTTGCAGGTCAATATACTTCGAAATTGTTTTTTTGTTTGTTCTCAAAAGTTTTTTCAAGGCAAAATACTTCAAGAGAAATCATGGAAGCACAAATTCGTTGGTATTATGTTGATTTCCTACCTTCCAGCTCCTTTATCAGAACTAGAACTTTTGCGTGCTCTTCAGTTCCCTTGGAAATTGGTAATGTGTCAAATTTAACTTGTAGGATTTGATTACAGGCTAACTAAACAAGAAACAAAATCATTTATTTCCATTGTTTGGTTTTACAATACTTAGACACGTCAAAAATAAAATACAAAAAACAAAAAAATAAACATAGGTACTTAAAGATAAATAGGAAATAAATTTATCGTATTTGGTCGCTTCGCTTTTTTTACACTAGAGCAAAGAAGCGATTAGAAACACTAGCTCATTTTTGTATTGAAACTTTACAAGCATTATTTGTTAGTCTTTTTTTTTATTTTCTGTTGGAGCAGATAAATAAACATTACCCTCTGCAGTCGGATAAATACGTTCTATAGCGGCGTACCACTTCAAATGCTTTTTTTGACAGCGTGCTTCGCCGGAACGGCATTCGAAACTACCTTATCAGACCCATAGTTCGTAACCCTACTGAACCCAACCTATATCGTAACCTTATGCAAACGAGTTTGCAAAAATGCTTAACTATGTCGTAAAATGTGAATATTGTTAATTAAAAATGGCAAATTCCCATTAACGATATCATTGAATTGTAATTATAATTAAAGTGTATGGAAGTTTTCTGTTTTATGATACGTTTATAATGGCCGCACCTCAAAGTGTTTTATCGTAAAAATACCATTTTGAAACTTGGAAAAATAAATATAAAGCTTGTACAATGAAACCTTCATTAGAAAGATAATGTGTGTTATTTTTTATAAACCTGAGTTTTGTTAGATATTACATGACTAGAAAGATTACGAGTTATGGCATAATAAACCAAATTATAGTATAATAGTCAACTTATAAGCAACTGTATTAAACATTATGTTATTCTCTCAGGGCTTTATCAGACAAATCATTTTACTTATTTATGCTAACACTATTTTTAATAAATTTTATGAAAGAATATCAAGATTTTCAGAATTAGTCTCATTTTGCTTATAAGGAAACTATTTAAAATACTGCATATCAAACATAAATAAGTAATAATACTTTATATATTCTGTCGCTAATCAAAATCAAAATCAATTTTATTTTCAAACATGGCTCGTATGTTTTCAACAATTGTAAAATAAGTTTAACCTAGACCTAAGGCATGCAAAATTATATAATATAAATGCAGAAATAGTATTTATAAAATGTATAAATTAAATTCGTCAATTATGGTATTGAAGACTATCAGAAATTTATTTATGTCATAATAGCATTTGTATGTCAAGAAAGTGTTCAGTTTTATGTCAAAGGCAGTGTCTTTATATTATTTAGCAATTTGTTGTAAATTTTTAGTGCCATTCCATACACGCTTTTCCACAGGAATGTTTTGCGCTCGTTGAACAGAGACGATATTCGTCTTTAACGCTGCGTGTAAGAATTGGATTATTAAAAAGATTGTTGTGGTTTTCAACAAAAACGGTCATTTCTAGAATGTAAAGTGATGGTACTGTCTGTTATTTTCAGCATATACATTGCTCTAATACAGCTCTTCAGTGCTTTGAGAAACTTTTCCCTTTCTGAATAATATCCCCAATAAGTCCGTTTTAAAGATTCTGCGTAGCAAAAACATTCGTGATCTGTGAGTCGAATAGTTACTATGGCCAGTAATTTATTATTCTATGCTATGGCATTATAGATTTAAAGGTCTTGATTTTGGACTTTGAAATTTAATTCTATGTGTCTTAGTAATATAATCAACGATCGTTCGTATTGCATTATATAATTTTATATTTACTCATTACCTTAGTAAATATAAAATTATATATTATTCTTAATAGTTCCGGCGCTATGCATAACGTAGCAGTAGCGTAAATGTTTGTTTTAGCGCCATCTAGTATGGTATCAGGGAATACAGTTGTAAAGCTGGGTGCTACGAAATCGTAGCACAGGCTGCGTGGTTGTAGACTTTGCAGACCGACTGGCTTGAATTGAACAAAACACGAAGCAACCTAGGATCTTTGAACCTGTGTTTTTCGTTTATAAGTAGATGTCGCTAGCGGTATAAACTTGTCTTTAAAAAATATTTGTATATAAATTTATTTCCAAACAAATATTTTTAAATGCGATATTTGTCTATCTGCGTTTGATTTGGTCCGAATGGTCATTTAAAACTTGCTGTACCATAATACTAAATAAAATGATTATTTAAAAAAAAAACAATAAAAAATATATTATATAGATCGTTTTTAGTTATTAGTTTTGAGATCACCACAGGGCTAGATGTAGTTGGGAGGATTGTCTGGATATATTTTTTAATTTATTTTAGTTGAATTTCTATTTGGATATTAAATTTCTGAGAACTGAGCGTTTCTTTTATTTTAGACATCCTTCGTTAAATCACAAAAATATTTAAATTTAATCGTTTTGGAAAATTATAACAGAAACGATAAATCTTAACATTTACATAATATTAGATAATCAGACATCCAATGACTCAATTCGTTGGAAATTATTATGATTTATTGATACTAATACTAATATTACATATATAGCTTTGCTGTGTAAGAAACATCGTGAAACAGTTCAAAATGCTTTATATTATAAAAAGAAACAACTTTTTTACCTCTCACTCAACCACACCAAAGGGTGAGGTTTCGAAATATGTATGAAAGTAAAATGTTTTTAAAGTAAGGGACTTGAAATTTGGCTGGTAGGTGCCATATAGAGTTTAAACATTCGCTACAAAACGATTTTCAGAAACTCGATCCCAAGGGTTAAAACTGGGTCGAAAGTTTGTATAAAAATCCTTAATTTGTAAAGTAAAAGACTTGAAATTTAATATTTATGGATTGTGTGGAGGAAGAGGCTTAAATTTAATATTTATGGATTGTGTGGAGGCCTAAAAATAATATATATGTACCTATTTTTACTAAATAAAACATTTCATTTCAATTAAATATATTTTCCTCTCTTTATAATAAATAACAAACCCTTATTTTAATTTATAAAATACTAGTATTTTTAAAAATATTTGTACGCACATAGTTTTCGAAAAACTGCACCAAAGAGGACAATTAAATTTATTAAGTGCTTGTCACTTTTAGGACAAGGTTTGTACAACATAAAATAAGGCAGAACGTAGTTCACCGCATCTACAAGTTTTACACAAGATTATAAGAAATAGTATTCATAGGATAACATACATGATAAACTAAAATTCCGGGACCTTAGGACTTCTGTTTAAAAATGCATCAGACCACAACCACGCAGATGTCACGTCGCAAGTCGCTGCCGGCTAATTCTATCAACTCCAAACTGCCTGAAGAGACGGGTCTTGCCTTTTAGTTTTCACTGGTTATTTTGACATTTTCCTAATGTTACTTGAAGATTACGAGTATTTTTAGTTTTAAATTGTATCTTAGTTGTGTTTGTTAGCACTACAAAAGATAGAATACAGTAATCTACAATATTTTAATTTTTGATGGGTAATTGAAATCGATTTTCTCTGCTTGGTCTTTTGTTGTTTATTTGAAATTTTGTTACATTAACGTTGCTGCTTATTTATCAAATTAGGACTACGGGTTATTTCACAAAATTCGAGTAAAATAAACTATGGTTAGGAAAGGTTATGTCAATATAACGTCTCAATGGTTAGTTAAATCACAAGCTATCTCGCTTTATCACATGTGACTGACAAGCTATGGATTATAACCATTGTAATTGTACTAAATTTACTCTGTGAAATAGGGCCCTAATGTCATTAATATTATATTATAATCGGTAAATTTATATCTCATTGAAAATGAAAATTATAGATATTACGCCACATAGTGTTAGTTTGCATTTTGTCGTAAATTTTGATAAACTAAGTTAACATTTATTTTACACAGATACACTCAATATTAAATAAAACTAAGGTAAGTAGAATTGCGTGAGACCTTTGGACTTCTGTTTATGAATGCATCAGAGCACAACCACGCAGATGTCACGTCGCAAGTCGCTGCCGGCTAATTCCATCAACTCCAATTGCCTAAGGCGACGGGACTTTCCTTTTAGTTTTCACTGGAAATTGCGTTATATTATTTGAGACTGAGAAAAGAAAAGAAACTAGGCATTCTATTTTTAGCTGGCGAGGAAACACGATGTTTGCTTTCACCGTTAAAGACAAGATCTATAATGTTAGTATATTATTAAAATTGCCTTTTTATTTTAATTAATGTATTTAAAATTACGTATGTTAAATTTTAGCGTCGCCATTTTCTTCTCAAATTACTATTAGTTATCAAATGATAATTTGATTGAAAGTGCAAATGATTACTTATTGAGTGCCAATACGTAACGTAGCGTTAGTTTGTCGAGTAATTATACATTATGTCGTGTAATGAGAAACTGCTTTACATGCATTATTTTTTTATAATACAATATTAATTTTTGATAAAACAATATTATTTTTTGATATTACAATATTTGATAGGAAACAAGACATAAATATCGTAACGAGAATGTTTTTAAAATATGAGTGGATTGGATTCGCAGCCGTGTTTGGTACAATGTAAATTTTTTGGAGGTTTTTTTTACGCTCTGAATCCTTACACGTGACCTCAGTGTGGTGCTAAGAACAGTCTGGTGGTAAGCTTCGGCTGCGGCTTGTCTCGTAATGTGGTCCGGAGAAGCCCTTCTAGGCGCTTCCAGCCTTATAGAACCTGCACCTGGGCTATACATCTGCCTTGCCCAGGTGCAGATGATGTCAGTAGTCCGGAAAAAATATTTATGATTTTGTTTTTTGAGTAGCTAATAAATATACTTATGATTTTGTATTTTAAAAAGATTCAATAGTATAATTATGTATTGAAATATTCAACGTATTGAATATCTTTGTTCGGTGCGGACAATATGTATATCAAAACTTCCATTTAAATGTTCATTGTAAAACCTTGTTACAATTACCCTAACGGGTAAATACAATGTAAGAGCATTGCATTTACCCCGTATTTCTGCTAGAGCTCGGTACATGCTATTACTAAATTGGGGCATATGTAATACGCCTGCGTGTTTAGCTAGGTGCAGAGGGCTGTATTGATAATGATGCCTCGTTATTTTAACAAACCTTTGTTGTTCTTGGCTACTTTAAAGAGTGCCTGTGCCATGGTACACTATGCTTATTACAGCCTAAAAGCCGAGGAAAGTCAAACGATTGTTATTAAATAGAAGCTAAAAGTGTATCCCAGTTAAAATAGTGGTGATTTTGGTAGCTATAAAGTCAAAAATTTTGATTTTTAAGCATGCTTGAAATTAATAAGTTGTTTAGTAAGAGTCTTTATGTCTACTTATGTGATTATATGCATGATGACGTTACAAAAAATAGGTATATTGTTTAAACAAAATACTCTATACCTTATTACTGCTTTATAATTTGAAAGTGCCAAGATATAGAGAATTAAAGTTCCGGGGTAGGTACTTTTGACGTAACTACATTATTTAATACGAAAATTGAATAATACGTGTACTATTATTCTTTTTAATAATCCTAATAGCGGAGTAATTTTTTTTTTTAGAGACGTAACATTGAAATCAACATATCGGAACACGGATCGGATCAACGTATCGGATAACGGAGAGACGAAACGCTTATTTACTACAGTTAGGTATTTGTGTTAGAGCAAAACCGTTACAAGCTAGTACCAAAATATGGGGCACATGTTGCGAGCTGAAAAAAGCCGTGTTAGCTAAGTGGGAGGACACTCGACTTTCATTCCGAAGGTCGTGGGTTCAAACCCCGCCACGCACCTCTGGATTTTTCTTCTTGAGAAATTAATGTGCGCTTTACACACGTGCTTTAACGGTGAAGGCAAACATCGTGAGGAAAACCGGCCTGTTCCGAGAACTTTAAAATAGTTTGACATTCACCAACCCGCACTTGGCCAGCGTGGTGAATTAAGGCCTAATCTCTCTCGTCAAGAGAGAAGTCTTTGTGTCCCAGCAGTGAAAACGTTAATAGGGTGATGATGTTGCGAGCTAGGCTAGGTGCAGAGGGCTGGAAAGTATTGATAATGATGTCTTGATATTCCTGCATACCTTTGTCGTTCTTGGTTTAAAGGGTACCTGTGCCATGGTAGATAATAAATAATAATAATAATAATATTTCCGAACAATCTACACAACAACATCTAGCCCCGTGGTAAGCTCTAAGCTTGTGTTACGGGTTAATAAATATACATACATATATAGATATTTTTATTATACATATTAAACACCCAGACCAAGGAGAAAAGTGCTTGCAGAACAAACAAACAATAACAGATTATGCTCATTAAAGCTTAAAAGCCGAAGAACAGTCCACTCCCTTATTTTTTTTTAAATTTTAATGTTTATCCCAGAAAAAGTATTGGTAGTTATGAGTTAAAAAATATAATTTTTTAAGCAGGCTCGAAATTATAAAATGATTTTAGTAAGAGTCTTAATGTCTAGGTATGATAGCATACAAAAAAATAGGTAATTACTCTACACCTATTTATTGTTTGTGACGTATCTACATTATTTAGTACGTATCGCAGGAAGGTGAATGACGAAAAGTGAATAGATAAGATGACTAACTATTCCTTAAAATTTTTTTTTATGTTTTTACATGAAAATCAAAATGTCAATTTCAATTTCTATTTTTAAACCTTGACAACACTTTGTAACAACAGAAAACTATTACCAAACTTTCTAATTTGGATAGACGAAACGTTTATTTATCACAGCTACGTATTTCTGTTAGAGAAGAACCGTTTTAAGCCGGTGCAGAGGGCTGGAAAGTATTGATAATAATGTCTCGTTATTCCTGCATATCTTTGGCTTTTTTGATAACTTCAAAGATACATCATCAGATACATCTTCTTAACTGTCGCTTATTAATATTAGTCGGCCTTTAGTGCTTCCTCTTTCATCCGACTTCAAAAAAGTAATGAATCCGGAGCGTACGTTATTTCATGTTTGTAGCCAAAAATTTTTCATTGCACTAAATGATTTCTGTAATATTTTTTTTAATATCAAAGCTGTTGCTTGCTATTTGGTCAGCATCAATCTTGTAGTTCTTTAATAATAATTAACATTTTCACTACTAAAATTCAATTGTTGTCTAAACAAGTTTAAAGTATGAATTCAAGTTTACTAAAATTAAACTTAACCCACATAAAAAGTAAGCCGTTTACTACCCAAGGATACGCACAATAAATCTTTACAATAAGAACTATTGTTATGAAATGCCAGCCCTTTACACCGGATGTTTTAGTCACCTTGATTTAAGGACAGAGAGGATTTATGCTCAAAATGTTGGAGGTAAATTTGAGATTATTTACTTCTCCACGGGCCTTATCTTGTGAAGACACTTGAAGGGTAACCTCCGAGTCACCTAGTACTTTTAAAGTAATTTTTGCTAAAATAGGTTGAAGATTTTTGCAATAAAATTCTGATGATGTCTGCAAAGTTATTCTTGTTTCAAATTGCTATCATCAGAAACTCGGAGATGTATAAAACAATTTTTTGGATGGATACCCAAAAAATATTGCCCTTGCAAAATCTTACCCCATTTAATTTAAATTGTAACAATGATTTATGCTTCATCAAGGCCGTAGGATGTTACTCTTAATGTCTTCATGCAATTTTCAGCAATAGTTTGGGTCTTTAGTCGTTTCATATAGCGAGCTGATATGACCTGAATCGCTCAAGGGCTCTTTTAAATGGGTCGTTTCGCATCGCACCTATGCAAACTCAAGGCGTTAACCGAACGAAATCCGCGACAATTTCTTCACTCCTTTTAGCGACAAAATATTTTCACCAAAAAACCATCGTCCAAACAGTGACAAAGCTATTTATACCCAACTGCGCGACGCAAAGGAGTTTTATTGTGTTTATCAGTTTATGTATGTATGTTTGTATGTTGTAGCACTATACAGACGAAACGCCTGGGCCGATTTTTATAATTCATTGGTCGATCGATTCCTCTTAGTCCGGGGCGTGTCAGTATAGACACGACGTCAGTGAAAATTCAATACGGCCACTACTGTATTTGTAAAGATATGGAAGTTAAAAACCTATGTGTACCGTTGATTAGGTATTTCAAAATCATTTTTTGTTTTTGTTTCATCTTTTTCAATCTGACCGTTTATTTTGCGTCACTTAATTTACTTAATAGGCTTTTAAGCTGTAAAAAATGCCAAAATGTTAAGTCAGAGACAGGTTATATTTGACTTAAATTCGGCTTGTTTCGATATTTGGCACAAACTGCGAAAATAAGTCATACTGGTAAGTTAAGAACATCGGACAGGAACTAGAGCTTTTGTGATGTGATTTGGCAATGGAATTGGACACTGTCCAATGTAGGTAACGCTTATAGCTTTAAATAGCATACTGAGAAATTGAGTCTACAAAGCGTATTTTGACATTTCATTGATGTTGAATAATAAGCTAGAAAAACAGGTCCCACGTAAAATATAAAATATTACAAGTAGAAGTTTTTTCTTAAAAATTTTACAACTACACAATCTCAAACAATAAATTCGAAAATACTTATGGTGGATATTTAAATCGTCTGATATCATTAATACTGTCAAATAAATATTACCTTAATTTAAAATTAAAAAAAACCCTTAATTCATAGACCTTATTTTCTTTAAAAGTAAAAAATCATATTATTTTGGAATGTGACTCGTGACGCGCTTTTATTTGAGACCCCCTCCAGTATATTTGCAGATATTCGGTTCTTCTCCCCACTTTCACCCCCCAAACCTAAAAACGTCAATTTTCATCTAACATGTTTAAAAACACTCGCGCAAAAGTCACCTTTCTTACGAAAATACTAAATAGAAATCGCTTCATCCGTTCGGGAGCTATGATGCCACATACAGACAGACAGACATGTCAAACTTATAAAACTCCTCTTTTTCATCGGGGGTTTAAAATAATGTTAATATATAGGCTATCTGACACTTGGAAACAGATACCTACATTGTTAATCTCTTTTAGTTCTTGCTAAACTTTGGCATGTCAGTTACAGCTTGTGCCTATTATTACAACATCATGTTAGATTAATACTCGAAGGACCGTAAGAAAAACCAGTCTAGACTATCTTGGTTAATGTCAGCGGGTTAGATTTATAATCTAAAGCGTCTGGTAATAATTAAGATAAGAAACAGATTAAAATATAAAGCGTTAGAGCCTTGGTGGGTGAAAGGTTTTGTGATCAAGTTCCAATGGGAGATAGATATAATGTTTATAACCAAGTAATTTTTTTTTAGTTTGTATACTACTCTGTCTAGTATAGTCCTCCACATCGATTTCGATGACGGCGACCTTTGCTTTATTTTCTATTATGGGCTCTTATGTGACTAAAAGTACCTGGAAAATAATAATAATACTCAAAATGTTAGTTATTCATCTAAATTTATTGTATCGCCTTCAAAGTATGCTCATTCAGAAACGATACACTTACGCAAATGAATAATCCAATCATCAAATCATTTTTTAAACGTTTTTTCCGGAATTGAATTCAGTTCTCGTCGCGAATTCTCCTTTTATGTCTTCTTCCGAATGAAAACGTGTGCCACGTTGTCGTAATTTGAGTTTAGGAAAAAGTAAGAAGTCGGCTGGAGCCATATCTGGTGAATAAGATGGTTGCTCGATAGTATATGTTGAGTTTTTAGTCAAAAATTCGTTTACAATTATGGCCTTGTGCGAAGGCGCATTTTGCGATGTAAAAAATAAGACAAACTCTTTGTTCGATATTTTTGACCATAGTGAAATTCGCAGTATACTAGATACGATATAACTAAAAACAGCACTTTATTTAATCTAAACAACAGATGCAACTCAAAATCCGCGCCAAAATCGAAAACAGTTGTGCCAATCAAACAACAAAATAAAACAAGAAGTTTAATTGGGAACCATAGACAAATTATCTATTACCGATACTTTTTTTGACTGCATGTATACGTAACTACTTACACCCATTCAATGTTATGTTTTTAATCATAGTCATAATATAAACTAATATTAAAAATCTGAAGAGTTGTTTGTTTGAATCTCGGAAACTACTGCTCCGTTTTGAATAATCCTTTCTCTGTTAGATAGCTTTCATTTATTGAGGGAGGGCTATAGGCGCATATACTGTTTACCACGGGAAAAAACGCTTTTTCCGAAGGAAGATCCATAAAACACAAGCACCCCCGTAGCATGAAATGCTAGTAAAATATAAGTATGTTTGATTGTATTTCGATTAATTATTTTTCTTTTTGAGTTTGTTGTTATTTCATCAGTCCAATCATTTTAGTTTAGTTTGTTAAAGCCTGGTTGATGACTTATGATGCAAAAAAATATATACGTCATTATTATTATTATTTACTCATTAACTTGGACTTCAAACACAAGTTTAGCATTAAAACCATGAAACAAACTCAAACAACATACATATTCACAGCTGTGCAAGTCTCAAAGCAAGGTCCTTTCATAAAAAGCTTAACAAAATTTCAACCCAGTGAATTTAAATTATTATATAAACACAACATGCTCTATTTTGCATTCTAAAATAAATACTTTATGCTTTATTTTACTAGAGCAAACCTCATTAGCAGCGAAGTTAGGTTAACCATATTTATATCTTAATAGAGTTTGTTAAAACGCTTTTAGCTTCATTTGCGACGAAATATCCAGTCTTTGTTTTTTTGTGTCTCATTAGTGTTTAACGGGTATACGTAGTTTGTGAGCTTAGATGACTAGCAAACAACTAAGAAATCAATATTTTACTGGTTACCATGTTTTTCTGATATAATAAATAATTTAATCGAAACTTACACGTTTTGATGATACTTCAAGATTCGGGTTCCTGGAGGAGTTCCATTCGGGGAGGGATCAGATTTTGTACGATCTACAACTTCTGGTTTCGGGTCTTGGTGTTTTCTATGTATTACCTCTATATGTATTTATTTACAAAAAAAATGTATCTATGTAGTATATCAGTCACCTAACACCCATAATACAAGCTCCGCTTAGTTTGGCGTTAGGTGGTGCTGTGTGATTCGTCCAGAAATATTTGTTATTCTGTGTTCTGGTAAACTTTACACGAACAGATCAATTTGGAAGCACCGACCTTAACCCTTTAACGTGTACTCAAACGAAAATTCGCAATCCCTTTTACACCTTAGCCCTTAGCTTAAGACCTTCCCCGGCTTTCCGGATAAACTTAGTAGTTGCTAAAAGTTAGTTGAAGTGCCATCATTTTGTTTTTTTAATGATGTTGTACGTCATCTTGACGTAACTTGGCAACGAAACAATGAACCAACACCAACAAATAGGCTATACTATGGCAATTGCCTATAAAAAGAGAGACTGACCAAAACAATCTGAATTAAATATTGAAATTCAATCACAAATTGATGTGTGTCAAAACTGAATATCATACCAATATTTTTGAATACAAGTTACGATAAGAAGTCTAAAACTGGTCGCAATTAGTATTTCTTTTCATCTGATCTTAGAGGATCTAATTCAGTGTTTACTTTTTTTAAGTGGTAAAAAATAATACTACTTACTTGTCGTGTTTTTTTTTAACTTAAAGGTTTTTAAACATAACAATTAAAATAAAAGCAACATTGAACATTTTTCAAATACAGTTATATCCATTCATTATTGTCAATTATACGAATGTATCATTAGCGATAGAATCAAAATTTGGGCTTCTAGGGTTAAAATTAAAAAAAAAAACATGAATTGAAAATATGTTTTGTTTTAAATTTGTGCTGAAAATGAAATTCAATACAGTGTAAATCAGTTTTCCACATTATTTTCTTTTTGAAAGTGACTATAACCTAGAAGATTTATATATTACGCACAGCTTTCTGCTCAAAATCCCAACGCGCTATTTTGTTTTCCAGTTCATCGAATAAAGTTATAGGCAAGCAAGATAGACTTCACGCTTTCTCCTGTTTGTAAAGAAATTCGGTCGCGAACTAAATAAATAGGGCACAGTGAAGGCAAATTGAAATAGATCCTTGCAATGTTCAGGAAATATGTTTTACGGTCTGTTTGTTTTCATAAAGCGATCTTTATTTGTCATCTGATACTCATTTTTATGTTTTATGAAATTATGATAAAACACAATAACGTACCTACCATTACAAGATTTTCATAATGCGCCGTTATTTTTGTTTATTTATATTCATGTCTGATGAGGAATTCATAATATTATTGACACATCTGAAATTTACCAAATTAACTCAAAAAAATCTGGCTATGTTTAAAAAAAAAATACGCATCGAATTGAGAATCTCCTCTTTTTTATTTATACGGACGGTTGATCAACTAAACCGGATCATATAAACTATCTTCTTTTTTCGATCTGTAATAAAAGCCAGCCAATGACTTTCAATTTATTCCCCGATTTTAACACACGGATAGCAAGCATTTACTTATAATACCCATCAGTTAGTTATGGCAATCGACATTGTATTTTGCCGATGAAAAAGGTTGATTACAACAGTTCTACATAAAAAGCAAAAAAAGTACTCGAACCAAAAGAATGAAACATTTTGTTGTTATTGCCGGTTAAAATCAATCGTTCTCTTTTTGCGTCGACGAGTTGAAATAGCCTTTCAACGATAAATTGGGCCATCTGTATCTAGCCTGTTAGCAATGTTTGTTTGAATCGAATGGAAATCTCGTTTGGAAGATATATTTGTTCATGATGAAAATATAAATCAGTGAATATTATATCTGGAGCAGATGTGATTTGAACCTTTTGTGGATTAATCCCAGATAAATAAACCCAACTATGTGGGGACAAAGAGATTCAAACATACTGATAGGGGTTAAGCCACAAAGAAAGATAGGAATATTAATCCTTGTAGTACAGATATAAACGCCTAATTCCACCATTTTATGCTACAATTTTTTTTCGAGTTATATTTCGAGTTTTTTCTATGGTTGAACCAAAATCAACTATAGAAAAATTACAATTTGATATCAGTTACGCGGTAAAAAGCGTTAAGCCGGAGCTGATCGCGTTTATAGCTAATAGTGAAATCGGGGCTAAGTACAGAAGTAGGTAAGTAGTAGGTAATAGTAAATAATAATATATTAATATGAGGCCAATAAATAAATATTAGTTATAATGGTGTTTTACATTGCACGCCAATCACTCGTGCAATTTGTGAAACATTAATTTGTAGGTATGTGGGATTCATTATTGTATGATACTTTATTAAGTTATTAAATTTATATTACTCACATTACCTACAATCACACAATTGAAAGACTTCATCTACTTTTACCGTCTATAGCATCCAAGAAACACCCTTTTATGGATCAACTTGGTAAATCAAGAATTTATGACGTCACTCGGGCAGCCAATTAACCCTAAACGGGTAATGGTCGTCCAAAGCACACTTTTGCTATAATGCCGTGATTACTTCGCCGAACTTACACCCAATCTAGCTGAATAGCTGTATTACTGGATTCTGGGATGGCTATTGGTCTGTCGTATGTGTCTAGTGAACGGCTTTTATGAGTCACTTTGTTGGATTTTTAAACTGTATGAAGCGATTTTTATTTATAATTATTTTATGCTTATGTTATATTTTAACTTTATGCTCTCGATAATCTCGAAGACTACTAAACTATGCTTTTTTAGCAATCATTAAAGTGATTTAATAGAAAAGTTTTCGATCCGTGAAAATCATAAATCAAAGAGAACATAATTATTTTTCAGCATAAAAATCATTTGTGATTGTTAAAACATTTTACTCAGATATTTATCTTCAAACCGACGAACAACCTATAAACATTATCGCACACAATGATACAAATAATAATATACATAATAACTAAAAAATGTTTCATCTGCCTTCTTAATATTAGAATCCGTAAGTATCGTTTAAAAAGAATTCACATACATGTACCAGCACATCATAAATTCATCACTAACGGCTTCAAATTGGCTATATGCCATTGTGTTCTATATTGAGCTCTGGAGACCCAAACAACCCGACCATCTCAGCTGTACACCTATAATTACCAATCTATCGTTTTCCCAATTGTCTGGAAACCAGCCAAAGGTCTGTCTTGCGTCAACATGAGCGAAATAAATTAGATCTTCTTCTTGCTCTAAATTAGCTACCAGTTGGACTGAAATAAGGGTCTTAATTCATTGTGACAATAATGCCTCGGCCAGACGTAAAAAAATATTAAGTTACACACTTTCAAAAATTATTAACTTGGACACTTTTTATTTGTAAGCACTTCAACTCTAATCATTTTATTTCAGTAAAGCTTGTACCTTTAATTTTATTAAAGTTTTGTGCGCATTTTGATTGTAATTAACTCTGGAAGTAAAAGAATACGACAGATTATTTAATGTAGCATTTGTGTAATTGACTCTTTGGCACGCGAAAATGCATTTTTAAATATCATATATGTTATTATCAGTTTGACTAGTAAAACACAGAGCAGATTTAATTAGCCATAACCAGACACTTTTTGAAAATAGTGGTTTCAAAAACGAAACTTATTTTAAAATGTATAACGATTATCGACCTTTACATATAAAACTGTACTACAGTTTCTTATAAGTTCTTGTAATGCAAATCAAATCAGATTAGTTCTCAGGCCCATCGGCTTATCAAACTTAAGCTTATCCAGAGAACTTGCTACCAAAATGGAGCCATATTCATAATTTATTAACAGCAGTTAATGAGGGTTTGTCCAGCTGTGGATTTGAAATTATGATGAGGGTAAGGAACAATTTTTTCCACAAGATAATTCATATAACGCTGACGTAGCTGGCGAAAGCCTAGCACGAGGAAGATAAGATTCAGCCAGTTAAAATGTTGGATGGGTTTCAAAATTCAATGGCAAATTTATGCCTTTCTTTTGTAAGAAGAGATATGACTTTTACAGTATTGATTTGGCAGAATTTTTATTGTAAGAGAGAGGTCTGCCAACTGAATTTATTTAAAAAGAAGGTTTTACGGTATTTTGATATGTGAGCTATATTTTTGTTAAATTTTATCAAATACATCTAGTAGTTTATGTGTGAAAGAGCAACAAATACACTTACTTACATCTCCACAAACTATCACTTTCTCTTCTTAGTCGTAATCTCATGACTGAGGGACGTGACTATGGCATAGTAGCAAAGATTTAAAATGAACAGGAGTATTCACATATAGAAAAAACGGGCAAAGCAATGAGTGCAAAGTTTGTAGGTTGTAAAATAATAATACTGCTAGATTCAAGTTTAAATCTCATACAATATAACGATAAAATTGTTTTAATAATACTCTTTTGTAGGCTATAACATTGTTATGCATTCGTTAGAATTTAATGTTCCATAATATGTTTCATTGTTAGGAAAATTGTATTGTAATGAAATAATAAAATTTATACAATTTTGGAACTGGGTAGCAGCTGATTGAGAGGATATGTTATAATGCATATGAAAATTAATAACGGGATTTCAGACTCCCAATAATTAGGCCCAATTTTATGTCAATTAATTACGGAGCAGGATATCATTATATTATGATTAATATACAGGTATTCATGTAAATGCTTTTGATGACCATCATATTCAAAATTATAATGTATGATTATTTATTCTGACTGCCTCGGTGGCGCGGTGGGCGAATGTCCACTTGCAGAGCAAGAGGTAGCGGGTTCGATTCCCGCCGAAGGTAAAATTGTTTGTATGTTCTGCAAGCACATTTCTCCTTGGTCTGGGTGTTTAATATGTATAATAAAAATATCTATACATGTATGTATATTATATTAAGTATATCAGATATCTAGTATCCGTAACACAAGCTTAGAGCTTACCACGGGGCTAGAAGTTGTTGTGTAGATTGTCCGGAAATATTTATTTATTTATACAATAAACAAGTACAATTAAAATTTTCTACAACTTACCTAATTTTAAATATAAGATGAAAGTGTCTAAAACTTAAATGTAAATAATGTATGTAACTTGCTACGAATCATTATAATGATTTTACTTATAGTCTCATATGTGTGGCGGTGTGTATATGTGTGTGTATTATTCACTGAAAGGACTGCAACGTGTGGGATCCCGGATAATTACAAACGTGATACAGCACGAATGCTGTCTTTCATAAAGATTAATGGATACGCTTAATTAACTTTTATTTGTAACCCGCTAAAACGAATTATTATATCCTTATGTGCCTTTTATTACCGTATTTGATGTCGTAAAACATTTTAATACATTTTGGTACGGTACCATTTTTGTTATTATAAATTAATTAAATCTTTTCATTACTTTTATTCTTAGTGTTGTTGTGTTGTAAAAAAAGAAGCTATTTGCAGAAAAATACTATTCATTAAAATGGCAAAACAGATGATCTTATTAAAATGACAGAGGGAATGCAATAAAGTATCCAGAACAAATAACTTTTTAATTCCAAGAGACATCTGGTGTTTATCGCGAAATGGGCCTAGAAGGAGAGAAAATTAGCTTTTTATCCACTTTTATTATTGAAAGTATACTTATTAAACATTCCTCATCAAACATCAAACATTTCTAGAATACCTTAACCTTGCTCTTGGATCAATCTACCTATTACTGAAAACCGTATAAAGATCCGTTCAGTAATTTTTGAGTAAATCTCGAACAGAACAACAGACAGACAGAACAGAGACAGAAGTAGGTATAGATATAGGAGTTAATAGAGAACCTATTCGATTTTCATGCACCAAAGCATCTCGGTTTTTTTGCGGCAAGACAGCTTAATGCTACGCCGTAGCAGCCCTGCGCCGTAGATGCTCTACGTCGTAGCATTACTACCACACTCACATAACGATGTGTAGCGATTTCTTTGTACGGGTACTTTCGCGTGCAAAGAAAAACACATTTTCCCCATTTATTCCTTCCCGCTTCTCGTAACAAGATACAGTCGAGTGGAAAAGACGCTTTAGTGCTGAAGTGTTTAATTAAACTTCCCGCGCTCAATAGATTTGCTTTGTATTCATCAGCTTTCTAAGACTTATTTACGTATGAAAGTACGTTTTTTTTATTATTAGATGTACATTGTACAATTAGGGGGGAAAAACTTAAGTGATTTATAAAACTGGACGCTTTGTATTTTCATTGCTTGTGAAGTATTTTTCAAAGATTTTTATTTACATAATATGGGTTTCCGACATAACGTTAAAATTGTTTGTGAAATGAAATTGTTTTGTTAATTTAAAGTCCATCAATATATATATTTTTTATTCAACACACACCATTCAAAACATACTAGTTTACGTATTGTCAAATATTAATTGTGAGAAAGCCAACGAACCAAACAATAATAATTCTTTTTTTTCCACAAAAATGTAGTCACAAGAAAAATTTACAATTTTTCCTCATAAAATAAATCAAAACAAACTATTAGAAATAAATATCCGTGACTGTACAAGTCTACAGTCACTCGTTTTTATGTATATTCCATTTCCCAGCGCGTTTAAGCTTGCACCAACCACTGCGACCAACTGAGCTTCCTTTTATGTTTTACTTGAAGACTTAAGTGTTCTTCCAAGTAAATGTGTTTTTTGAATTTCGTAAGATATAAGAATTTTATTCTAACCATTTTGTATTTTTACATTTTGTAACTTTACTAACGGTTCTCAGGTTTAGAAGAAAGAAAGCTAGTTATTTTATTGTATAAAGTTATCAATAATAGAAAGTCGAGTGGGAGCACACTTGACTTTTATTTCAAAGGTCGTGGGTTCGAACCCCGCCACAAATCTTAGGATTTTTCTTTTTAAAAATATATGTGCAATTAAAAACTCGAGCTTTAACGGTGAATGTAAACGTCATGAGGAAACCGGCACGTTCTGAAATGTTTAAAGAGTTTGAAGGACGTGACATTCACCTACCCGCACTTGGCCAGCGTGCTGAATTAAGGCCTAATCTCTCTCGCCAAGAGAGACGTGCCTGTGTCTCAGAAGTGGGAATAATAATTATAAATAATAATTATATAATATTAACGTAAATAGGGTGATAATGATGAATAACAATAGTGCATAAACAGTCTTTTTTTTTATTGTTACATATCTATTGCTACCTCAACCAAATAAAGATTTGAATATAATGGATCCCGCATATTAAGCAGACAATTTATAACTAAAGTATTTTTTTATTAATTGTCTAACATATCATGATAATTGATATTTTAAAATTACTTGATAAATATATTTAATAAATTCCATTTATAACGAAGTAAAATATACTCTCCTAAGACAAATTTTATTCAGCGTCGCCTCTGGACACATTAATTAGAAAGTTGAACGAAAAAGGCATTTATTTTAGGAGAATACAGTCAGCGGCCAATATAGTGACACTGACAGCGTATTATTTTATCTGTATTAAATAAATAAAAATGAAAGAAAATACAAAAGTAATTACTGTACAACTGAACTGTATTTTTAATATAGGCATTTGTTTTCTAAATAAATGTTACTCTATTGTATACAACCACAAATTTTCCATCTTTTGAGATTTTATCGATGCGACTAAAATGCAACTAGACTAAATCGCAGCTTGTATTTATATCAACTTGCTTAAAGTACAACCCGTCTATTGGTAGGGATTCGTTAAAATTTTAGCACCAATAAGAACACATTAACTATGGGTGTTCGTGTTAGGTGTCTGTTGCGATGAGAACCCTACTTAGTAATCGGAAAATTGTTAATTACACACACCAATAAATAAATAAACTAAATTTAAAAAAAAACCCGGTTCCTAAATTTTAGTTTCCTTAAAAGTAAAAAGTCATACTTTTTTGTAATATGCACTTGATTTGCTTTCATTTAAGACCCCACTCGAGTAGATTTGCAGATTTTCTGTTTCCCTTCCCCAGTTTTACCCTCATAACTCGGAACTGAGGAAAATCGGGTCAACCGATTATCCTCAAACATGTCTAGGTACATTCGCGCTAAACTCATCTTTCATATAAAAAAAAACTCAAAATTTAATTCGCACCATCCGTTCCAGACCGACAGACAGACACGTCAAACTTATAATACCCCTCTTTTTGTGGGGGGTTAAAAATTTTAATTTTATGGTAACATTTAGACCTAGCATGCATAATGGGCGATCTTATTGCATTTCAATTTCATTCAGACAACCTTTGTATGGAATAAATAAGGAAGGTTGTGGACGGCGGTGGTAAACAAATTAAAACTTACTCTAACTAATATTAATCCCATAACTTCTATTGCCCATTCTAAAAATGAAGTGTGCTAAAAATATATATATAATGATACCTAATTATGCCAAACTATTCAGGTAGAATTTATTATTTGGGTAATTAGGCGCTGAGTAAGACTGTAACAATTATAATTGAACGTGTGATCGGTTCGAGTGCCGATATGGAGTGTCAGGTGCGCAGGAGCAGATATTCGTGAATCTAGCCGATGATGCCCGAGCACGCCTGAAGTCCGTTTTGAGCCGAGTCGGTGTTGCTACATTACAACACTGACTAATATAGAATATTGGAACCAACAGTATAATACTAGTATATTAGTCAGTGTTGAATATGAATGTGAAGTGTTGTCTAATGTAGCAACACCGACTCGGCTCAAAACGGACTTCAGGCGTGCTCGGGCATCATCGGCTAGATTCATATGCAATAAGATCGCCCATTATGCATGCTAGGTCTAAATGTTACCATAAAATTAAAATTTTTAACCCCCCACAAAAAGAGGGGTATTATAAGTTTGACGTGTCTGTCTGTCGGTCTGGGACAACTAGCTCCCGAACGGATGGTGCGAATTAAATTTTGAGTTTTTTTTATATGAAAGGTGATTTTAGCATATTTATATTTTGTGTGTTTTAAGTATTTGTTGTTAAAGCTTCGAGAGGAAACTTCAACGCTCTTTCTATCACAGTTCTTGAGATACAGCCTGGTGACAGACAGACGACAAAGTCTCAATAATGAACCCTTAAAAATAGAGTTAATAAAAAAATTACAATGTTATAATCCAAAAGCTACATTTTTAGATAATGACTTTGCGCATGAATATTCAGAACCCATTACATGAATTGCCGAATCTTACAGGAAATGGCGTGAATCGCTTTAATTTTTATTCTTCCGTAAACAGTCTTATTTCTCTCGTAATAAAAAGCTTATTATGGAAACTTAATTACAGATTAATGAGATGTTTATAAAGTACCTGGGACTGCATTGTTAAACAAATGTGGCTATTGATGATTATTTTTAGGTTAGTATGTAAGCATTTGGTGTGCAATAAAGATAATTAATCTATCTATCTACACTTAACAACACACGAAATAGCTGTATATTTTACCACATTTTTTTTGCACAGTCACATGTGCCAAAGCAAAATAACTAACCATTGCTTAGTATACTCAAATTTGTTTTTTTTTTTCATTTTAAGAAATTAATTCTCATTCAAGTTTATGAATGTGATTGGTATTAGAAGATATAGCCATTTGCAATTATTCAACACACGTTTTTTTAACAAAATTCTAATTTTTATGTTATTTTCCTTCAAATAGATATAGAATATTTGAATATTTTCTAATAAAATACAATTTACAATTGCTGCTTTATTTCCATTAGACTACAACCTGAGTGAAAAGGTTCTATTTATTTTAAAACTTCTAGATCTACATAAATGTGATCCACATCTGCTACACTTAGTACTTAGTACAATCCCATTGTGGACAAACATAATTCAATCTACCATAAAAAAAAAAAAAAGTCTATTGAGCAATCAAGCTTTATCAGAATAGGTTAGTAATTAGGATGCAAAACTGACCGGATAAATCTCGTTAGTTCACGGAACACGTCCTAAAGCCATTAGTAAAGTTAGGAATCCAACGTTCATTCGAAATAACGAAGTTGCGACAGCAATCGATTTACGAATTGACAATGGTTGAGGTTCCCATCATTTGTTCCCTCACACGAATATGTAGATAGGTTCAGATTCGCTCAAAGGGCTATGGATAGGGGATATGGTTTTGGTTTCTCTGCGGGATTTAATCAGAAAAAGGAAGGCCGTAGAAGATTCTAAGGTAAGTATTTATCAAGAGAACCCTAAAATGGAGCAAAAAAAAAGCTAATGCTCAGATTAGATATACAAAGCAATAATAGAAAGTAGGTAGGCAAAGTTGTTAACTATTTTTTTTTAATATTTATTGTTATTTAATTAATAAAGCCAGAAATACTCAAAAACAAGAAAGAACACTCATGAAGAGTCTTGTCAACACATGCTAATATAGTACATTAGTTGCATGATAACTAGTAACATAAAATTAGACATCTCAAATTAAATTGACATGGCAAAATTAATTCCAACTTCCACGCAGAAATTTCTCAGCCATTTCTGAGTTTATATCTCAAGATTCCTATTTTATAGGAATATTAGATCAAGTTTCCTTGATTATTTGACCTGTCCATGTATGCCCTGTGCGTCTAAAGAAATAAACGTTTTGACTTTGACGTTTCAAAAATTAGATATCGCTCCGACAGTCGCCTATCTAGGATATGTCCACAAATGCACGTAACTGTTAACGGATTGCTGAATTGGACATAGATTTTGTTCATTCTCTGTTTGCAAAGCGGTTTCCGGTGAGTCGCGATGAAATGGAATGCAAATGCTCTGAATGGAATCGGACGGAATGATATAGGAAATAGGATATGTTGTGATCTACATAGTATATAATATTTTATTCTATTTTCCTTTTTTGTTATCAACAGCTTGCAATATTTTTAATAGAAAGTTTCTAATGAGTTGAAAAAGAGGTTTTGATAATTGATGAAATTAACTGATTAGGCAGATTTACGATACTAAGGTTAAATAAGTGACCATACACTAAATCTTTTTTTGATGGTATTTCACGTACCTCACGTGAGCACCTCAAACAAATCATATTAATAAGCTTGGGGACGCCATGGCCAAAATCGGATAAGACAATTATCATAAATCTACCTTAAATAAAGCACAACCAATTTGAGTTACGGCATTTTATTGGATAACATTTTGTTTCATAATTAAAAAAAATATGTTTTGATTAGTTGAAGTGAAACGAAATGAAATATGCGTTACTAGTCACAAAAACACGATTATACCTCTACATTAAGGTTATAATATAAAAACAGAAAAATCAAACTAAGCTTTCAAACCTTAAAAAAATTAAAAACTAAAATAATAACCAAAATGATTGTGACCAAAACGAGTCAAGTCAGCTTTTGCTAAGTAGAATTTGATTACCTACTCAGCGCTAACGCAGTTTATACCCCAGAAAAAAGATCCAATGCTAGTCTAGTATCTGGGTCTTTTTCTGGGGAAAACCAGAATACAGACCGTCATTTGTCAATATATTTATGAAGCCATTATGTATACGCATAAAAATATTAATTTGTTTACAAAAAATAGTGATAAACACAATGTAAATACAAGAAATAAATATAAACTAGCTTTGCCCACCACTAGGCTGCATAAGGTTAATGTATCATTCAAAGGGCAATGTATACGCTTCTACAACAAGATTCCCAAAGAATTGCAACAGTTGTCAATTACTAAATTTAAGAAAATTGTAAAAAACAATCTTTGTAAAAAAGCTTATTATAATATATCGGATTACCTTGAGGACAAAACTGCTTGGGACGGAATCTGCTCCAACACAATATCAAAAACAAGACTAACAAACAAATAATGATTGTAAAGTTTCAATACAAAAATGAGCTAGAGTTTCTAATCGCTTCTTTGCTCTAGCGTAAAAAAAGCGAAGCGACCAGATACCATAAATTTATTTCCTACTTATCTTTAAGCACCTATGACCTATAGGTTTTTTTGTAATCTATTTTGACGTGTCTAAGTTTTGTAAAACCAAACTATGGAAATAAATAATTTTGTATCTTGTATCTTGTATCTTGTAATATGTTCTTTATAAAGACCCACATAATTTCAAAATACTCTTTATGAAAGAAAGACTACGAAATCATAAAACTTTATGTTCGAGTAACTTCACATTTATGTTTAATTCATAACATTCATGTGACATCGATATTCATGCAAATTCGTATGTTTTACATAAAAAGATCAGCAGCGAGTTACTGCCATATATTATGGTAATATGTGATTGTTTTAGAAGAATATACGAAGAAAATTTAAAATGTATGAAGCAAATAATCTGCTGATCGATTCGACTTTTAGACAATGTTAAAAGGAATTTAATTGGTATATTATTTTACAAGTATTTGAGGCAGATAGTTTAGTATTTAATTTTATGAAGACAAAACTTACACAAAGAAACAAAAAAATATTCGTCATTATGATTATTTAGGAAGATTGTACACCTATTTTTTCTTTATGTTTGCTAATGAAAAATTAAGACGGTTCTGTGTATTAAAGTTTTGCTTGTCGTAACGATTTCTTGCGATTTGTACATTATATGAGAATGGGCACTCCGAAAGTTTGATGCTCTATAACTTATCATTTTCTTATTAAATTGACAAAGCAAAAAATAGGTGTCCTGTATTTTTGGACAGAACAGAATACCTGTTTTTTAATGTAGTTATCATGGCTATTTAGCATGTATTTGTGATTGTCCGTTTTTGTCGTAATTTTCGAACTACAGTTTCCGTTTAAATGCTGGCCTGTCCAGTTTGACCCAGTTGTATATTCCCAATGCCAAATCAACTTAAGGAAACCAATAAAATACCAGATGCTTCCAGTCATTTCGAAAGGTAAACTATCCCAAGATCGCTGATATATGTATATTGGTCAGTATCGGACCTGAGGCAGATATGTTTGAGTAAAGTATAATACGCACGTCACAATAACTTTATAACTTTGACACGGTTACATATTTCAATACCGAAAATAAAAAAACGTATATTAAATTACGAAGAAGCCATCTTCTAGGCATTCATGCTCCAATTTAGACCACATCGTCACTTTACATCAGGTGAGATTGTGGTCAAATGAACGCTTATCGATAATAAAAAAATATATATATCTGATATCGGAGAGTACATATTGGTTGTTTGACCTAGATATCAAAATTCCAAAATGTCCAATGGCTTTAATAATTAAGTTGCATACTACTATTTAAACTTAACTTTACATCTATTTACTACCTGATTCGAGTATCATCGTTACTAAAGTAATCATCACTAGTTAAAATACAAACAAGTGTTTTTCACATGTTAATAATATATAAGACTAATTAGGAAATCGTTTTCATTAAACATGTATAACGCTTAAAGTGCAAGAGATCGTGAAATAGTTATCTCTAGAATGCTGAAGCAAAACGCAGCTTAACACAAATATCTTCAAATAATATTTACTGTATTCCCCATTATGAAACGGAAGTTGCAGCCTGCTTCACTCCGAATAATGAGCGACTGAGAGTAAACTGTTCAACTGCGCTCTAATTGTACTAACTGTACTTAACTATAGCGTTATATTTTTATTTGAACTAAGCGATTACTTCTAAGGAAGAAAATGGCATGAAAAATTTTCTTGACAAAGGAAAACTAACGCTTCAAACGTAGAATCCAACTTTTAAGGAATTTATGGAGAATTAAACAAGATCTTATTATGTACAAGCTTCCGCAAGGCACCGTGTTTTCGGTTCTTTTTCCTTTCATGTATATCTGTTTATGTTGTCTACTGTGATGTTGCTTAAGTATCAAAATAAATTTATGTAGACAAAGATATCTTTTTTTTGCTACGAAAACATACCAGCAAACACAAATACACAAATAAGCGGTAAATTCATAGTACATACAAAACAAATAAATTATTCAAATTAAAATACACAAATTACTTAATAATGCTCTGTTGAAAAAGGGATAAAGCTCAGCATAATGCCAGCTACTAAAAGCAGAGGCGCTGATTTAACCGTTACAATCACAGGACCTTGCAAAAACAGTAGCCATATTGAAATAAACTAAAGGCAAAAACCGTAACAGTCTTTTCATTTCATTTTATTTCAACGTACCTACCTACTCGCCAAGACAAATCATGTAAATCCAAACTCGATGGGATTTTGTCGTTATGTAAAGTACTCCCGATGGCTATCCTTCATCGGATCAGCTATTATGTCATCATAATAATATAGTATTGTCTCGCGATTGATATGTGCGTTCGAAATTCGGCTTTTGAGCACAAACGTTAATTGGAAAGTTTGTCCAACGCTTGCAAGATTATAGTATGGAGCAAACTCTTATTTTTTTGTCCCTGCCTTCAATAAGTAAACTAATTAGAACTCAATTTAAATGATTTAAAATTTACAGTTGGTTAAACCTTCTATTGGAGAGAATAAAGTAATAATTTGCTTTCGCTGTTTCTGAATGAATACTGCCAACTGTTTTTGAAAGTTTGTTTTTGTTGGCTCATCGAAGCGCTTTGTTATTCAAATGAGTTAAACTAATTTGCTTGTTTCGTTTTTGAATTTAAAGGCATTTGTATTTTATTAAAACAAAATATTGCTGATCGTTAAACCTGTGTACGTACATGCATATTTTTATTTAAAACCTTAGTTCCCTTAAAAGTAAAAAGTCATACCAATTTGTAATGAGCACGTGATGCGCTTTTATTTAAGAATCCACAAGATTCAAGATTATAAATTGATGTCCTTAAAATTTACATACATATTTTCTACTCGAGTATATTTGCAGAACTTCGTTTTTTGTTCACATATTTATGTTTTTATAAATACGAGGTTAGTGTAGGGTTCCTTATAACCCAAGGTATAAAAATATATTATACTATTCAAGTTTATTATTTATTAGGAATAAAATTAAACACTATTCATATTTAAATTTAAAGCATAGTAACTGTTAATTATATTAATATATAGGGTTATTTGAAAGAAGTCAGAGCAATAGTTGAGTAGATAATATGAAAAATATAATGAATAAAAAAAATCATTCATTATATTTTCATGTTATCCACTAAACTAATTGCGCTGGCTTCTATCAAACAGTTTAAAACTTTCAAAATCCAAAAAGTTTTAAAACAACAGTTGTCAATCATTAATTTAAAAAATATTTTAAAAAAACAATCTTTGAGAAAAAGTTTATTAAAAAATATCGGATTACCTTGACGACAAAACTGCTTGGAACAAGATCTCGTCCAACAAGAAATTAAAACAAAAGACTAAAAAATAATTCTTGTATAGTTTTAGAACAAAAATGAGGTAGAGTTACTAATCGCTTAAAAAGCGTAAAAAATCGAAGCGACCAGAGAGTACCTTTCCTATACTATACCTAGTTCAATGTGTTTTAAAGTTTCTAAGATTTGTAAAACCAAACAATGAAAATAAATAATTTTGTATCTTGTATCAAAGAACCCTTGCCATTTAATCAACTCTAATAGCAATTTTCTAAGTCAATCCTCGGTAATGCAATTGCACACGACTAATGCTGATACTGAATGAAATCTGCAATGTTGCAGTACCCAACACTATTACGGGATTCAGTCCGTATCAGAATACTAGCATAATGGTCTTGTTGAATGACTTACAAGTGAAATGACCAACTAGTTAAACGTCTGGAAATTATTTCATCATAATGAGGAACACAAAAGTTAAAATTAAGGATATTAATTTCAGGATATGAATACAAAGCATTTTATTTATTTTAGACATAATTTTTTCTTGTAAAATGTTGTGTTTATAACCTACACAGTCAATATCTAAATAAAAATTGTGTTTTTTTTTAATTAAACAAATCCTGAGGCTTATGCCTAGAAAAGTATAAGTTATTTTTTTAATTGGCATGGGTCCTCAGAACACATTTTCCTGTGTCTTATATTTTAAGACCTTCCCATACTGACCGAAACTTTTATAACACTGTATAAGATTTTATTTACCTATCTTAAATCCACGCTGTATATCGTAGTTATCACTGCGAGTGGCTTAGACCACTTTTTAAATTCGAGTTCGTTGCGTGACGTAACTACTCCGGTGATACCTCCCGTAGTGCAAACTCATACAAATCTTGCCACACGCTCACGCATTGTTTGTGTTTGTTAATTTATTAGAACTTTATTAATTGCCTATCGTCTTTATCATAAGTTATTCGCCATTCTTTAAATTATTTGTAGAAATATTTGGCATTTGTAAAAAAAAATAGAAATAAATTTAAATAGCAGGAATTAAAGACAGTAAATGCATTTATATACCTGAGCAATGCTCTCGCATTTGACTTTCTTCGGTGTCTGGGGGGAGCATTAGACCATTCGGATAGGTCTGGCTTTTAGAATAATGACTTAAAATGGTCATTAGAATATTGTGTATTAATCTCAGCTTTTATAATATGACGTGAGAGAGCTCAGGTACTGCACGCCTTGATTGCCTGATACCTACTAAAGTCACCGTTACTCCAGGTTCGTAACCCCCAAACATTGTTCCATACACCAGTGAGAACACGTGAAAAAAATTTCAGCTTATACTTTAACGTAGGTCTGGCAGGCGCTGGCTCTCCCTCCATAACTACTGTCGCCCGGACGTTCCAATTGTAGGATTTTTTTTATTATAGACGATATAGTCCATTTAACTATTATGACGTTCATCCTACAAATGCATTATTCTAGATTGTCCTTCAGGTACAGACCAAAGGGATTTATGAAACAAATGCAATCTGCGAAGTGATCTTTATTTAAGTTAGGTTAAGTATGATTTATATAGTAGTGCTTTGATGTATGTATCAGGGTACTTTTGGGAATTATTCATGAGGAAAGTCATGTTTTTAAAAACAAAATGTAATACATTTCTGTCGTTTCTTCATTTTAATAAAAACATAAACGCTCCATAGCTCTTTGAAGTACACTTACAAAACTTTCAATCGGGTTTAAATTAAAAAATACTGCTCTGATCTTTTTTGGTGCAAACTGAATCGAAGCGAATTAATCTTGCAAACTATGCAACGAAACTAATTTGTACCGCTCTTTCCTACAATAGAAAACTTTATTCATAAACCTAGCATCCGTAATGGCATCGTTCATAGCTATCATAATACACACAAACGGCAAACAAAAGCTGGTTATAATTAATAAATACTCCAGAGGGATAAAGATTCATGATATTTCTCATATTATCCACTCAGCTATTGCGGTGACCTCTTTCAAAAACCCATTTAATCAACTCTAATAGAAATTTTCCAAGACAATCCTTGGCTATGCAATTCCATTATAAGCACTGGCACACGACTAACGCTGTTGCTAAATGAAATCTGCAATGTTGCTGTACTCGACACAATTATTAAGTTTTATGAAACAAATACTACCTCATTGGCGCGGTGGGGCAAGGCCAGCTTGCGGCGTAAGAGGCAGCGCGTTCGATTCTCGCCGAGGGTTCACTTGTTTGTATGTTCTACAAGAATTTTCTTGGTCTGGGTGTTTAATATGTCTAATTTTCGGAAATATACGTTTTTATTTGGACCAACTTACCTTCAATACGCATAGCAGCTAGGCTTGAAGAAAAATGGACAAATCCTAACGCTCCGACATATACATAAATATGCATATGTATGTATTATATTAAGTATATTAGATGTCTAGTACCCGTTACACAAGCTTATAGCTTACCACGGGGCTAGATGTTGCTGTGTGGATTGTCCGGATATATATTAATTTATATTTATGAAATAGGTACGTTTTGCGAAGTGAACTTTTAAGACAGCTAAGTTTAGCTAAGTGATGTGTTTTCGTTCTTGCTATGCACTTATGATGTTTTTAGAGTTTTAACTATCATGGTTTTTGAAACAATATTAAAATTAAACTTTATAGTTTTAAAGTAAAACTCTAATATTGAAACTTTATATTTACATTATCTTACCATATTATTACAGGAACAATACTCGTACAATATTAATTCACTTGTATTGAAATGTAAAAAGTCTTAAAATATGTTGACTAAACTGTATCGACAAAGTTTTAACTGATGTTTCTCTAGTAATAACTTGAAGAGTGTATCCGATTCGTAATTGCAGTATAATGAATGAACTTCCAATTATACTGCTGGTGCAGTCAAAATTACAGCCAGTGAATATTCAGACAATTATTTATATTAATTTTAGGGCGGGGCTTTAATTAAACTAAACTAAAATCTTTTAAACGTATACCAAAACAAAGAATCACAATTCCAACTATACCGAATATCCTTTTTTATATCAAATTTTTTATTTTTTTATTTTTATTATTGATAAGCCTTCATTTGACCACAATCTCACCTGATGTAAAGTGACGATGTGGTATAAGATGGAGCATGAAGGCCTAAAAGATGGCTTCTCCGGGCCACATTACGAAACACGAAAAAATCGCTTCACGCACTGGCCCAGCCCGGAGGGTGGTGACAAGCCGCGGCCGAAGCCTACCACCAGAGACTGTTCTTAGCACCACCCGGAGGTCACGTGTAAGGATTCAGAGGGTTACCACTTACGGACGTGAACAGACAAAACCTCCAAAAATGGTATAAAAAAGTCATAACAAAGTCGTTTGACATTTATATTATTCATTTCATTTAAAACTTCAAATGACCTATGATACCACAGCTCTGCTAACTCCACACTGCATTAAACTCATATTTTGCCACTATGCCCCATCTAAACGAGCCATTTTAGGTCATAAAGCTATAAAAATAGAGATAATGATCGTGTGCAAGCACATCACGTGGTCTGGTTTTATTGCCTTGAGATTATATCCAGTATCAGGCCTTTACTGGGATCGTTTAGCCTTAATTGATCTTGGTTTTATTTTGAATCCGAGCATTTCAACTGAAAATTATTGCTTTGAGAATTGTCGCGGGCTTGGCTTTCCTTTTATGGTATTTAACTCAATTCAAAGATTTACGATTGCATCACAAGATCTTGATTTCTTGCCAGTAACTAAAATACACGAATGGTGGGAGCGAGAAGTTCTAATCAAATTTAAATTGACGCAAACATTAAGATACTTTAAATGAAGTTTTAAATATGTCATAGTTTTTAACCCCCGAGGTTTGTTATAAGTTTGACGTGTCTGCCTATGGCATGATAGCTCCCGAACGGATAAAGCGATTTCAACTTCGTTTCTTTTATGTATAGAGGGTGAGTTTCACGCAAGTGTTCTTCTTAGACATGTTTGATTAAAATCGATTGACCTGTTCAAAGGTAATGAGGGGTGAAAGTGGGGACAGAATATTTGGAAATATACTCAAGTTTGGTCTCAAATGAAAGCACATCACGTGCACATTACAAAATAGTATGACCTTTTATTTAAATGGTACGACAGTTTTGGTTCGACTTTCATTCCGAAGGTAGAGGGTTCAAACCAGGCCGCACCTCTGGATTTTTCTTGAAAAATTTATGACATGTGCGCTTTAAAACACTTGCTTAAACGGTGAAGATTAACATCGTGAGAAAACCGTGAAGGAAGTACAAAAACTTTCTTGTAAAGTTTGTATTTAGTATTAATATACTAACTTTTATACTTCTTGTTTATTGTAAAGAACATAACAAAACCATAATAAGCCTGCCGATTTAAACGTTAATTACAAGGTTAATCCGAAACCTTAGTATGTGAGATTGCACACAATAAACCACACCTGTCTTAGATAAAGCATTTGTCAGTCAGAGTGAACATATATTCCGCTATACGGCATATATCCCGTTTTTGGAACACAGCGGTGCTTCGAAATGTATGCAGGCAATTACTTATCACCTCGCTTAAACCTAACAGACATGGCTTAGTTAAACCTTACTTACCCATGTCCTGATTCATTAATTTTAAACTATCTTGTAATAAATTTTTGTTCTGATAATGTACGTTTTTCCACTATTTTACTACGAGTTGTCCGAATCTATTTTCATAATTTCATTTATTTATTAACCCAAACAATATAATTATATAAGGCAAGCCAGTTCACAATTAAAATATCAAACAACTAAAAATAATATAAAAAGTTTGGAATACCAGTAATTTACAAATATTACAAGATTCATAGAAGGTTCATAGAATATTTAAATCTAGGGGTTAACCCGTAGACTCGCTTAGTGCTAGCTGGCTCTCAGGGTGAGTGAGACATGTTTGCATATGAATTATTTGTTCTTAGCCTTTTCTTGTCTTGTTAATGTCACGATAGAATGGTCAGATTCAAATTGGTAACACTATTAAATGCTTGATTAAAAGCTATTTATCTCCTATAATATTTTCAATTTAATTCAATTTAATATCTTATAATTGGACTCTGCGCTTGATGAGTAAGTTTGCCAGTGTCAAGATAAATAAAATTATAAAGGGAAAAATATGTGACTCATATGAACGCCATTTTGCGTCTCTGAAAATATGTTCAATATTATAATAATATTACTCTTTATTACACACCAAGATAAAACAATACAAAAAGGGACTTATTGCTAAATACAGAATGCGTAATGGGCGTTAATTAAAGCAATTTCTTCCAGACAACCTTAATAAATAATATTTATAGTGTAAATATATAAAAAATTGAAGCGAACTGTCAAGACAATTTTATTTCCTTGATATTTTTTGTTTAAACAATTTAGTTTTATTAATTTTAAGTTGACCTGTCCATGTGGGCCATGTGCTTCTAAGGAAATAAACGTTTTGACTTTGACTTTGACTTTGTTTTAATGACTTCACGTGATTGTCAAAACTGGCAAAAGGCGCTTAAAATATTCCGTGTCGTGAACTATTTCATATGTTTTAAAACTTGCAGTCCTGTTGGGGGCAGATGATTTGTTACTGCGTCGTCGAATCCAGATAAGATAACCTAAAATTACACTTCCCAAACAATTTTAATAGTTCACGTTGAGTTAATCTAGTTTTAGTTGGAACGGTCAACTACAAAAACCAATTAACATGAGCAAAGTCCCAAAAGCGGTATACAAACAAACCCTCGCTTATCTTTGTTCTGCGTTTCTAGGGAGTTGAAAACGTATGGGGAAAGTTAGTTTCAAAACACAATGATAATTTTTAGTACAAAACATCAAGAAGCACCCGCAATTGTTTCTATTTTTTTTTTGTATTTGTACTATTTGTATTTAATATTATGCCCCACCGCCTTCCATTTTGGAAAATATTTTTTTGCGCTCTATTTAAGTGGAATGTACATTTTATAAGATGTAACTTTTAAAGAGATATTTTAATATAGTACCCTTATACCATGACTATTATTTTTGTATTTTATGTCTACACATGCATATATTACAAGTCAAAGTCAAACCATTTATTTCCATAGAAGCACAGGGCATACATGGACAGGTCAACTTAAAATTGATAAAGCGAAATTTAAAAAAATATCAAGGAAATAATATTGTCTTGACAGCTCGCTTAATTTTTTTACAGTGAGTTTAGAAACGAATAGTACAACACAATTTAATCAGTTTTCACAGTTACGTGCTTTTTGTAAGTACTTTTTATATTTCGACTACTGTCATGTATTTGATCAGCTATAAGTTTGTTCAGCGCTTTCTGACCACGATAGTACGTTTCATGTAATCGTGTTTGGAATTTACGCCCTCATTTTAGTTTCCCGGCTGACTGGTCGTAGTTTGTGAAACTTTGACATACGTACTTTAAAATAGTTTAACAGTTTACAGTTTTGCGGGAGAGTTGATAAAGTTGATAGCAATTCGATACGTGGATATTTTCACCTAGAAGGATATTTGGGAACGTGTTTCTGATATCTCTGTGACCCACTGGTTTTGGAGGACTTCAACACTTTAAAACTCTAATAGTACCAGCGATCTGTGTTCTAGTTGATTACTAATTACCCATGTTTTTATATGGTTTAAACTTATAAAAGCAACGGTTTCAAATCTGGGGACTGAGAGCTATATCCAGTTTTTGTTTTGATGGGGGAAAGATCGACGTTTGATGGTAAGTCGATGCGGACAAAGATGGATTACATAGATCTAGAAGGTACAATTTATTTTTTAATTTTGTCTTCAACATACTCAGGGTGTAGTTATTAGGAACACAGCAGCAGGAAGCTATTTCCAGACTATTGCGGTGCGAATTATATAGGTGGATGAGAATAGTATAGTGCTTAGTGTGTACAAGACATAGTTTTTTTATTTGTGTCTTGCTACGTAACAGTTTCACTTCATCTCACATCTCTATTATGAATAGATTAGAAATATTATATCTGCTTACATTAATTGAATAAAATTGGATTAACATCATATTGTACAATAATTTGAAATAAGTAACACAGATAGAAATATTGGTCTGCAATATAGCTCTTATTTAAACCGTAACTCACGAAAATATTACCAAATACGATAAAAGGGGTCTTCTAAAAAGGACTCCTTCGATAAAAACAAAAATATACCGGAAGTTTACCGATACATGTTTATCAACCGAACATTGTCAAAAGCTGAAAATCTGAAATACTGATATTTACATTAAAAATTCCAACACAACTATTTCGAACCGTAATTTTGGTAACGTGAATTTAATTGAAGTAGTTTATTAAATTAGTCTCACTGTACTAACATCATTTTGAGAGTTAAAGTAAATTTAAGCTTCCAACAACGTTAAATCTCCCGCTAAATACGAATACTGTAGTAATTGTAGCTCATTGAATAAATAACTGGTATTTATATATTCTGTTTTACATAATTTACTTAACTATGAGTAATGAATTTCATTATTTCGTTCCGTCATTATTTCGGTTTTGAAAATGGGACGTTTTCTGACATAAATAGCATAAGCCCTATAGAATAATCCCTATTTACGTTCCCACTGCTGGGATACAGGAAGTTTTCCCTTGACGAGAGAGTTTTAGCCGTAATATACCACGTTGGCCAGGTGCGGGTGCGGACGAAAGTTCTCAGAACATGCCGACTTCCTCGCGCCTTATTCATTAACTGAACTGATTATGATTGAGATATATTTGAGATGAATCGTCACTTAAGTCTAAAAATCTAGAAGTGCGCTCTAGATTTTTAAGACTTAGGTGACGATTCATTGGTATTATTTTCGTATTGGTAGGCGTCGACACCCTTTCAAATCGGCAGGCGTCCATCTCTTCTTGAAAACAAGTTCCTTTACGTTTTTTTTTAACTGCAACTTTGACCTGATATGGGCAGGCGATTAGGTTGAAATTAAAATTAGTTGTTAACTCGTAAATAGGAGTGCTTGTGTATGTCGACCACAACATTGTCAAAATATTGGAAACCTTACTCACAAACCGCCTAGTATTACCCTTTTTAGGTAAATTTTAATTGTTTTTTTTCTGCCAAGGCTGTAAGCTTTTTTTAATCAATTAATATCAAACATAATGGCATCTATGTAGCTCTAGATAATATTATTAAAGTCTTAAATAGTCGTTAAATTCCGTATTAAGATAAAACAGAGCTTAATAAGCTATTAACTTAAATTTTCTAGTTTGATCCTTAAAGTTAAGCTGAAAAGATCGTTTAGGATATACGCGATATTCTCCAGCATAACTTAACTACTCTTAAAGTTGATTCTTAAGCTTAATAAAATACAGTAAAACCATAAATGGAAGGCAGATGGAATATTAAAAACGTATGTTCTTTGTGAGTGTGAACATCTAAACAAGTTATTAAATACTTCTACGACTGCAATATACAAAAACTTACCGAATTATCTTTATTTGAGGAATAGACTGGCATAGAATTGAGACAAGCCAGCAGAAGAAGCAGTAGGTAGATCATATAGGTAGCACGTAGAACTGATGATCGTTGGTGCCAAAAAGGTCTTGAATGGATACCAAGTATTGGCAAGCGCAGCGTAGGAAGAACTTCTAACAACTAGATGGGCGGTCGCGACTAGGTGAGAACGCGGTAACACTTAGATGGGCGGTCGCGACCAGGTGAAGGCCGCGGTAACAACTAGATGGGCGGTCGCGATCAGGTGAAGGCCGCGGTAACAACTAGATGGGCGGTCGCGATCAGCTGAAGGCCGCGGTAACAACTAGATGGGCGGTCGCGACCAGGTGAAGGCCGCGGTAACAACGAGATGGGCGGTCGCGACCAGGTGAAGGCTGCGGTAACAACTAGATGGGCGGTCGCGACCAGGTGAAGGCCGCGGTAACAACTAGATGGGCGGTCGCGACCAGGTGAAGGCTGCGGTAACAACTAGATGGGCGGTCGCGACCAGGTGAAGGCCGCGGTAACAACTAGATGGGCGGTCGCGACCAGGTAAAGGCCGCGGTAACTAGATGGGCGGTCGCGACCAGGTAAAGGCCGCGGGTTCACAGTGGTTTTAGGCCGCTGCCAGCCGAAATTACTTGAAACCTTTGAGGAAGGCCTATGTCCAGCAAATGATAGTCAAGACAAACACAAAAATTGTACCTCCAATCATATGCTAGCTAATTTTACACTTCTTATCAAATCCCCAGCCGATAAACAATACAAAAGGGGCTTTTAGCTTTAAGTCCCTCCCTAATACAAAAAGAGTAATGGGCGTAACTAACTGACACCAAAACAACTTTACTAACGCACAAATTAATTTATGTTAAACAAGTATTTTGTATTTGTAAATATTTTTTCTAGTTAAGTGTGTTGTGTCACATACATTATGTTCTGTCTCTACTTTACGCAGTTTTCTGCAATATTGATAAATTGAGGAAGGTCTTTGCATCCGTGTTCCATGCGAAGCCAGAACGGTCTCGCCAGACACTTATAATTAAATAACTGCAGCTTCAGACACGTAGCTATTTTAGGAAACTGGACTTGATTCTAGGATCCTTCTTAAGCCTTTAGTGGCACCTTAATAATGAGGACTGCCAAGATAAGCTGCGGTACACGGGCCCAATTATTCTCATTCAAACTTTCGTTTCCTTTTGGATAAAAGGTGGGATCTTTACCTAAAAACGTTTCGTTAAAAACCTAACTCAAAACATTTTTAACGGAAACTAAATTATACAGGTTGACTCATTTCATAAAGACCAAAATAAAATCGGCGATGGCAGGAGTTTTTGTACATCTATTTCACCTCCATGTTATGTTCCTGATTTTTTATAGTTTTGGAGATATTCAAATTGTTATTCTTTTGTATTACTGACTTAATTCAAAAAAACTGTTATTTTCAGAAAAACATTTATACTAGAGTCGTGAGTTTTGGCACAAACACGCCACGTGCTTGTCCATGAATATCTACATGAGTATATACTATGCATTGGCGGGGTGGAATGGTAATAGTGAGAGAACGAAATGAAAGGAGAAAGAGAAAGGTATTATACACTACTCGCTTGTGTATACGACTGTCTAGCCTGCGCACGTCTCATTTAACTGTTTTATTCCACGGACTTTTCTAACGGTTTTACTATCAATTTCAGTACGGTCGCGCAGCAAAATCCCTATCTCCTCCAAGCCTGCCGTAAGGAACTTCGTTCCAAAACTATCAGTGTTCCTGCAATATATTTCACAAGTATTCATATCTACTTATAAATCTTTATTTTGAATTACTCTATCTATTTAAAAAAATGTTTAAAAGTCTTATGTTTTCTATGTATCATAATATGTATGTATTTACAAAAAAAAATGTATCTATGTAGTATATCAGTCACCTAACACCCATGGTACAAGTTCTGCTTAGTTTGGGGTTAGGTGATGCTGTGTGAGTAGTCCGGAAATATTTATTTATTTTTATGTACAGAGAAACGCGGCAAGCGACTTTCAATTCAACTACAAAATTGTATAACTGATCAAGTTGTGTTGTTCTATTCGCTTCTCAACTCAGTATAAAACATTGAAGCGAACTGTCAAGACAATGTTATTTCCTTGATATTTGTTGTTTTTGATAAGAGATACATTTAGCCTGCAATCTATAGAATAATTGAGATATTTCCTTCTAGTATCGATTTATACTACCTACACTAAGATATGAATCCTGCATATTTGTAATAATATTCCGAAACTGAACTTACCACAGAAAATTTCACGCAAAAAGCACCGAAGAAATAAAATACCACGACACATACTGATAAGAGGACAAATGTTTCTTTAGATCTCTGATCTGAAATTAATGCGGCTCTGCCTTGCTGTGATGGTAATGTATTACAGCGATTACTTCTTTCTTTTTGGATCAGAGGGATTATTCTTATTAATGACGGTTACAGATGACAAAGGAGGCCGATTAAAAAAAGACTGGAGAAATTACGAATGCTTAAGTGAATACCTACTTAGTCTTTACAATCCATGTAGAAAGATTAACGTTAATCTGATACTAGCTTTACGGCACGGCGTTCTACGTATACGTAAAAAAATAACCTATAGCCTTCCTTTCTATCAGTCTAATTTTTCAAATCGGTTCAGTTGTTATTAAGATTAGCGCGTTCAAACAAACAAACTCTTTATAAAATTATCATCAATACCTATTATATTAGATTTCTAGTGTTATATTGATTTTTTTATGTTTTTTACAAAGTGATACTTCCCACTTATAGGTTGAAACTAATATTATACGGATGGAATAAATCCATGCGCGACTCTAACCCACGTCTTCCATTATACACACACATGTAATTTTTTCTCTCCATCTACGGTTGTCTGGAAGGAATTGCTTTTAGCAATAAGACCGCCCATTACGCATTCTAGGTTTAGTTTTAATTTCTTATTGTTTTGTTTATCTGGTGTGTAATAAATGATTTTCTATTCTATTCTATTCTATTCTATTGTATACGCATGGAATAAATACATCTCGCTCTGGTAAGCTACGTTACTATGTCTTAATTTTTTCTGCACAACTTTAGAATATTATATTGATTTGTTACTTTGTATTTGTAAGTTTTTGGTTTTCCAATCGCTTATAAAGGTCTCGGTAATTTTTATTTATTTGGTAAAATATTATATCCGCCATTTTTTTTTTATTTACTTAATCTTGACGATTTATATATTGTTTTTTAATTGTATCTAAAACCACAGCTATGAAGTTTCACACAGTTATATACTCGTAGCAATCAATGTTATAAATAAATAAATATAAATAAATTTGAGATTGAGATTTTAAAAGCTATTTATATAAATTCAAGTAGGCAGTATGAAGGCACACAATTTTAAGACGGACTCAAAATAATCATCATCAGAAACATCCCTATTTATCCAGATCCCACTGCTGGGACACAGGGACTTCTCTCTTGACGTGAGAGATTAGGCGTTATTTAACCACGATAGTCAAGTGCGGATTGGTAAATGTCACATGTCCTTCAAACTCTATAAAGTCCTCAAAACATGGTTTCCTCACGATGTTTTTGCCTTCACCGTTAAAGCACTTAAAATAATACACGATTTAATTTAATCCTCAGATAAGTGGTACCTGTATCAGATTCCAAGCTGAGATTTAAGCCCTGCCAACCTGCACATTATATATTAACACCCATTCATCAGTCGTACCGTGAGATAACGGGAATTCAAACATATTAACGCAGTCTCGAAAAACAAACGCAAAGTTCATATTTGAATAATGGATTCTTGGCTGTTGATCTTTCACATCTTTGAAAAGTTTATAAAGAATTTAAGGGTTAGCTGTTTTTTAATTGTATCTAAAACCACAGCTATGAAGTTTAATTTAAAATTAATTTAACGTTACTTCCGTTACATCCCGTCAAAGCTAACCGTTTCTTAGATTTCATTATTTTTTTATTATTGATAAGCCTTCATTTGACCACAATCTCACCTGATGTAAAGTGACGATGTGGTCTAAGATGGAGCATGAAGGCCTAGAATGGATATATATGTCGAAAATAAGACTGTATATCATACCAACATTATAAATAGAAGGTGAAATTACTAACTAGATGGACAGACGACGTCGTGAAGCCCCGGGCTCACGGTGGATGCAGGCCGCTGCCAGCCTTATTAACCTTTATTCAGGCAGTTTATATCAAACTTGTTTAAACACAGTGTCGCGCACACTCAAAATATCTTCTTGATAATCACTACAATAGGACCGTGTTCGTAAACTCCTAGATTCGGTAGCAGAGGTTCGAGCGACTCGGCTTTCAAGGCAAGTTCAAATCTGAATATTAGTTAACAATTGTTGTATGTAGTTAACTTATTAAACATTACTTTTTATTGACATTTAATTAGAACTTTCTTCTGTCTGTCAGCAGGCAGTACCACAAGAACTGAGATAGATGGATAGTTGAAATTTTATAGTATGATGTATTGCCTGAAAACACATTAAAAAATATATATATAATGGGGTCCCATACCACAAACATGATTAAGCAATCTTGCGCGAGGCCCCTTGAGCGGGTGACCATTCTGACTGCATATTTTTGCACTAAATTTCTTCCATAAATTTTTGTGTTTTTTTTTTATTGCAAAATGTGTATAAACTATACACGGAATCCTTGTGGAGTCCCGAGTAATCTCATACTTATTATATTATCTTATGAGCATCTTTAAATCTGAGAGGCTGGCCGCCTATTTGCCATAATTATATGTCAATACAGTATCATAGATATTCAAAGAGAATTTAAAAAATACGCAAACCGTCATTTGAAAAGCCCGTCCAACAATAAAAACTAGTATGTAATCTTATTCCGCCCGAAACCGGAAGTACTTCTGTGATAAGAGTTAAGCCAGGCAGATTTACAACACATGTTGCAAGTTGCAACTCGCCACTTATATTATCATAACTAAAGCGCTTTCAATAAAATTAACGAACTGTACGCATTCACTGCATTAAGAGGCTTAGACTACAAAAAATACGGTGAAAGCCTTCGTTTCAAACATTAATGCCAACCTGACAAGGGAATTATAAGGATACCAAATTATTTTTGGTATCATTGGCATGGCTAAAGGGCCACAAATTACCTCATTAATAAATAACGGTATACAGAAATGAAACGACTGAGATTAGTAAGGCTGTTAAAATTGCTGGTCCAATTTGTGTTCTTCTCTGAACGATCCCCTTTTGTTGTCGATAGTAAATAAATATATATTTCCGGACAATCGAACATCTAGCCCCGTGGTAAGCTCTAAGCTTGCGATACGGCCTTTAATTAATTTTGGCAGTAAAGGATCAAATAACGCCTATATATGCGTTGTAAAAATTACGAAAAAAACTACAGTACAGAACTTTTATATATATTTGAGTCAAGTGGTTGTATGATATGCAACTACTTCTTTCTTGGTCTGGGTTTTAAATATGTATTTTTAAATAATATACATATATATGAATGCCTATTAATTTTAAGTACATCAGATGTCTAGTACCCGTAACACAAGCTTAGCTTAGCTTAGCGAGCTACGGAGCTAGATGTTGTTGCGTGGATTGTCCGGAAACAATTATTTATTTGTTATTTCCGTGGGGAAATCCATAAAAAGTAGATTAACATAAATCTGTAGAAGTGGGAACAAATCCTTCCACTGTAAGTTAGGTGAAGTTATAAAGAGTAATTAGGGTTTTTATATACCTGGGAAAATTTGATATTTCCGGTGTATAATCCATTAAGCGTTCCTTAGCGCCGCTTGTATCAATTAAAAAAAATCTCACTAGTAGAATGAATTTTGACCATGCATACTAGCTGTTTCGCTTGAAATAGCACTACAATGAGTTCGTCGCTTTGGTAAAATATAAGCGCCGCTTGTATCAATATAAAAAAAACTCATTAGTGGTATAAATTTTCACCATGTATCAAGCTTTTTCGCTTAACAGAGCACTACAGTGTGTTCGCGGCTTTGGCGACGCGCCAGACATTTCCCACCGTCAGCCTGCCAAATTCGATAACTCTTCTGTTGCGTACCTATTTTAGATTTAATAATCATTGTGTTTATTTTCAGTATTCAGTCATATATGATGATCATTAATGATTTTGTAAATCTTTACTTATAATATTAAGATAAAGAGTTTGTTATTTTGAACGCCCTAATATCAGGGGCAACTGATCCGATTGGAATAATTCTTTCACTGTTAATAGCCTATTTATCGAGGAAGGCTATAGGTTACTTTTACTATGAAAACATACGTCGTTCCCCCGGGAAAACCCTAGTGATCCGGCCACCACTAGGAGGCCGGATCACTAGGAGTTATAATTTGTATGTTCTGACTGATCGAAAGTTGTCACCAATTGTATTTGTACTGTCGTAAATTGTAACAGCAATGTACTTGGGTATATCTCAGCATTTAAGTAGAAATATTTTAAATTAAATTTTAATAAAACGCCCCATTGTAAATATACAAGAAAATAATAAATAAATAAATGTTTATTTCACATAAAAATGTTACAAGTACATAGTAATTTACAGATGAGGCGTGGTACAGAGATGGCATTTACTTAACAGAAAGTATAGATACCCAAACTAGGAAAATCCTGTATTATGGCATATCTATCCCTTCCTCCGGTTCACAAGTACAAGTTACACAAATTTTCAGTAAAAGTAATGACCCCATCTACGCGATATGAATACGAATCATCCCTTACGTAGCAGAGCTACGGCATTAATCGTCTACGCCGTAGTAGGTCTACGACCTATAATGTCGCAGAAGCACCCCTATTTACGTTCCCACAGCTGGGATACAGGGACTTCTATCTTGAAATTAGGCTTTAAGTAATATTAATTTTATCAATACTTTTATTTAAGCAACAAATTGTTCAAAATTCTGCTTTCTAAATTTTTCACTTAATAAATATAAAACAAAAAATAACTATGCACATAGTATAATTTAACACAAACTAAGCAGACTAAGGAGCAGTTAATATGCGAGTTAAATAAGTTAATTAAGAGCTCTCAAGTCAACTGATTGTCAGTAACAGATACCAAGATTATTCTACATTTTAACCATTGAGTAATATGTTTGAGGATTGTGAAACAAGCCCTAACACTATGGGTGTTAGATGAATGATACAAAAAATACATTATTTTAAATTTATTCATAATAATTTATTTATACTTTGTGCACAAAAAACAATGTACAGAGAAGCATTCTCTACCAGTCATCCTGGGCGTGCAAGAAATAAATTAGGCACTAATATGCTTAGAATATATATTTTATAATGTTTTTTCACTATCGCAATACCCTTGTATCAACGAGATCGAATAGCAATATTCTCGAAAGATATCGATGCTCACAATATTATTGGTTCGTTGGTAAATCTAAAAAGCAATTTATGGTTACCACCTGTGACACCGTAATACGCTTATCGGCATGTAACGTCATTTATGTTGTACAGTTGACTACGTGAGACAAAATAGGGTTTTTAACTATTATAAAAATACTAGCGGTCCGCCCCTTTCGGACCTAGTTGACTGTTGAATCGTATTGTGAATCTAAACCATTCTCGAACCCACTTAAACACAAACAAAAAATTTAAATAATTCAATTTATCATCTTATTTTAATTTAAACAATATCGTCTATTTAAAAATTGAAATTTTAATTCATCATCATCTCCCTATTAACGTTCCCACTGCTGGGGCACAAGGACTTCTCTCTGGGCTTTTTTTTTTTTATTGTCGATAAGCATTCATTTGACCACAATCTCACCCGATGTTAAGTGGCGATGTGGTCTAAGATGGAGCATGAAGACCTAGAAGATAGAGGCGAGAGAGATTAGGCCTTAATTCACCACGCTGGCGAAGTGCGGGTTGGTGAATGTCACATGTCCTTCAAACTCCTTAAAGATTTCAGAACATGCCGGTTTCCTCACGATGTTTGACTTCACCGTTAAAGCACGTGTTTAAAGCGCACATAAATTTCTCAGGAAGAAAAATCCAGAAATTTTATTTACTTTACTATAATTCTAGTATCAGCGACTGTATTTAAATAGTACTTGCTATAGTTGTATACTTATAATACGCAGATAGGCAGTTTGGAAACGGCAGGTGTCGGTTATTAGTTTCGATAGGGTGAAAGTTGTGTTACAGTAGTTTCTTTATGGCTTTCCGTTAGTTTATTATATATTTTACTTGTATATAGAAATATTTAAAATCATCTATCAATCAATGAACAAGGAAAATTTTTATTAAAGTGCTCAGAAGACCAGAAATGTAAGTTTGTGATAAAAAAAAAGGAAACAAAATAAGTGAAAAAAATATTGTTTGAGCGGTCACCCATACAAGTACTGGCTGTCTACCATTGCTTAACCTGGTTAAAATCACGTTAGTTGTATAGGGAGACCCCCTTAAAAAATATATCTTAATATATATAAATCTCGTGTCACAATGTTTGTCCTCAATGGACTCCTAAACCACTTAACCGATTATAATAAAATTCGCACACCATGTGCAGTTCAATCAAACTTGAGAGATACGATGGTTTTTACGGCGAGAAAAATTCGAATAATTTCCGGGAAAATTTTATACCCGTGCGACGACGGGGCGGGCCGCTAGTAGTTATATATATTAGTTATAGCAGCAACAGATATACATCATTCCACAAAATGTAAACTCTATAATTTTCACGGTTCTTGTGATACAGCTGGTGACAGACAGACGACAAAGTCTCAGTAATAAGGTCTCGGGAAAAATGAGCTAAGGAAGTAAGCATAGTCAGATTCAGTTTTAAGCTCATCTTAATTCTCGTAATGCCTGAATCATTTCTTATTTCATTTTAATAAACTTTTATTTTTGATTTAGTGTCCTATGTGTTCGATGTTTTGTTTTGTTTTTCATGTAATGTTCGTGACGAGTAAGTGTTTGACAATTTTTTTTTAAATTATGTTATTGAATGTACTTAATGCTTTTGTAAATTGTCTGTACTTATGTGCGTCCAAAATAAATGCTTTCATTATTTATTATTAGTATTATTCTTCTCGGATTCCGATTTAGCTGAAATCTTGAGCGTGACAAAAACTTATCTAGCTTAGACCTTTTAAAATTTGCCTGGATAAGTATGTTGCCTTATTTTTATGTCTATCTAAATCTTAAAACAAGAAGTAAATAATAACTCTACGATTTTTTTAATTTAGAGTCACATATTTTGTCGAAAAATATAATATTTAAGTCAGTAAATCAAATGTTTGGTGAATATTTTATGAGAGAGACAGTTTTAAATTATAGTTTTCAAGTGGTATCAATTTAATCCCCTCAATAACGAAAAATCGTCGAAGACTTGGTAAAACATATCTCATTTAGTATAAATAATAATAAATAAATATTTCCGGACAATCCACAACAACATCTAGCCCAGTGGTAAGCTCTAAGCTTGTGTTACGGGTACTTGTGTGTTACATCTGATATACTTAATACAATAGACATTCATACATACATAGATATTTTTAGTATAAATATTAATGGGTATTTAATATTTATACTCCAAGGACCAAGGAAAAGTGCTTGTAGAACATACAAACCCCTCAGCGAGAATCGAACCCGCTCTTGCGCCGCAAGCGCACCCTCGCCAGTCAGTATAAAAGTAATCTTATATATAAAATTCACCTGTCACAGGGTTAGTTACCATACTCCTCCGAAAAGACTTGACCGATTATTATGAAATTTTTTATGCATATTCAAGGTCTGAGAATCGGCTACTATTTTTCATTTTTCAAAACAACGTTTGCTGGGGCTAGTAACCACATATAAACAGTGTTTAAGATTTTAGGATCTTTAACCTCTTCCAGGGGTTAAAAAAAAACACTTATAAGTCTAAACATGGCCCAGATATTAGATAAGGCTTAAAAAATACGAGGCATTTTTCTATAAAAAGTGGCCTTGGGGGCCATTTTTTATATCAAAATGTTGTGCAACAAAATATTTGTTCCCCGGATGTGTGCCGTTCAGACCCTTTCTGCTTTAAAATACCAATTGTGAAAACTTGCATAACGAATTCGTTATAATATCATATACGCCAGAATGGCTTTCCTGATCTGTAAATAGAAAAATAACTTTATATTTTATTACTTACAATGACGTAGCAATCAATTTATAATATTTAGGTGGAATGCGGTATTAAATAGAATTATTCGTTGCATTGACGCTTTTCAACAAAACTTAAATATCAATATGAAGAATATACGAATTTTGCTCATAAACTTTACCGTAATTTTTTTTAATTCATATTTCAGTAACAATGATACATTTTTATTAATCTTTTAAACTGTGAGTTGAGTTGCATAACGCTCAACAATAAATTGTTTTGACCATGTTGCTCGCGCTCTCCTTCTCCTTCTATTTCAATTAATAGTGAGTGTTGTGAATGTATGTTAGCCTTCCTTTGTGTTATATTGAGTCACGCTAAGCTTACCGTACGAAGATTTACATCGACATTGAGCGCAGCGCTCACCACTAATTGCCACTTTATCGACAAAGTGAGTTCTGCAACAACTACTGCGAACTAGTGATGGGAAACTGTAATATCGATGTACATAAATGTTTATACATTATTGTTATATTTTATAAAACAACAAATAGTTCACACTTATTTTGCGATTCGATAAAATCTACAGATTTTTACATTTTAATTTTTTTATATTGTATTCATTTAATCGATCTCTAATAAGCAAAAGGTTACAAATAAAAAAAAACACTAGTTAAAGTACTAGAGATTAAATAAGCTGATCTTAATCTCAACAGAGATTTGGATTATTTTATAAACAAATAAAATTTTTCATTCTACATAAATTTAAGGAACAAATTTAATACTTTTAGGCGCTCAGTTAGCGGCAGAATTATACCCACTTTATCACCGCTCTGAGTTTGCGCCTCGAGATTTCTACACATCACATAAACCCTTCCCAAGAATGCTATTACTAGGCTTGCCACACATTTAAGTTATCGATGAATTTCTTTGTAATTTTCTCGATAAAGAATTAAAACGACTGCTCTTTAATACTTAATTGCAATTACATGAAACAACGAATAAAGACCGCATAATATTTTTGTATTGCAAATACAATTAAAACACAAACATAACAAAAATATTATTTAGACTATGTGACAATTGGCGACGTTATGGCGCAAGAACGATCTCTACCAGACAACCCTAATTCATATTAATTTATTATAATATGAATATGGATAAAAATTAGAACATAGCATCATGTTGAATTAATAAATATTTACGTGTGACCATAATATCTAGAAAAGAGATATTAATAAAAAAGTTAATAGACAACACACTATGGCTAGTATACTATTCGTTGGCACTCACAATAAAATTCATTAGGAATTCCTAGTAAATTAGCTGGCACAGACTTATTGTACGTTACAACCCTCCAAGTCCGCGTTTAATTGCAAAATCCATAGCACGAGCGTCCATAGGCAATCTAGAACAAGGATAAACGTTCAGCAATTTACAATTTACTATAAGACATCCATAAATCGATGCGTCTTGATGAATTTCCCACGGAATTGTAGTTGTCGATGATTTATTTAGATTGTTAATTATTATAGACAACCCTATTATAGAGAGGATTATTTAATTAGAGTTTACCGACAATAATAGTTTATTTATATATGAAATGTAGTTTGTGGCAAGTTGGACAGCATACGTTTTGAACATCATCATCACCCCATCAACGTTCCCACTGCTGGGACACAGGGATTTCTCTCTAAGCGAGAAAGATTAGGCCTTAACTCACCACGCTGACCAAGTGCGGGTTGGTGAGTGTCACATGTCCTTCAAACTCTTTTAAAGGTCTCAGAACATGCCGGTTTCCTCACGATGTTTGCCTTCACCGTTAAAGCACGTGTTTCAAGCGCACATAAATTTCTCAAGAAGAAAAATCCAGAGGTACGTGGCGGGGTTTGAACCCACGACCTTCGGAATGAAAGTCGAGTGTCCTCCCACTTAGCCAACACGGCTTCAAAGAATAGAATAGTATAGCACGTTTCACCCGTTTCAAGTTTTAATATTACATCTGGCATTTCCAAAAACGTTGAACGGTCTCTGTTGTCTTTATAATATTTCGACAAGTCATGTTCCCATGTGTTTTATTGTTGCTCGCAGAAGGGAAACGCAATTAAGGTCAAATTATATTGAAAATCATCGTGATCGAAGCTGTTTGTGACAGTGTGGTTAATGTACATTGTTTGCGCTTGGATGTCTGTTACCATGTGTAAAATACATAGGTAGGTACATACTACCAATAGCAGTTCGCCTCGACTTTGTATGAGGGTTATTACGGGTTCGATTCCACCCGATTCGATTCGAAAGGTCGAGGTGTTTGTATGTTCTGCAAGCACTTTCTCTTTGGTCTGGGTGTTTACTGTTTAACATGTACAATCCAAAAAAATTATGTGTGTCTAATAAATTTTGAATATCAGATGTCCTTATTTATTTTATGAAATAACATTGATTATATTTATGACCTTTTAACAGAACAGTCATAATGGACAACAAATGGCCTTGTCCTTGTTTTTGGATGTACCGTGGGAACATCGTATTTTACCGCAGCAAAAGTAGCCTTCCGTAATAAATAGACTATCTAATACTGAAAATACTTACCCTTTTTTAAATAGGACCAGTAGTTCATAAGTAAGCGCTTTCAAACAAACAATCTCTGCAAAGCTTAATTTAAAATCTAATATATAATATATAAAATTCTTCTGTCACGGGGTGCGTAATCGAACTCCTTCGAAACGGCTTGACCGATTCTCATGAAATTTTGTGAGCATATTCAGTAGGTCTGAGAATCGGCCAACATCTATTTTTCATTTTGCAAAACAAGGTTTGCTGGGGTCAGCTAGTATTGGTATAGATTTAACATATTATCATTATTATTTGTTTTTCTGAACTCTCTGAGCGTCTAATATTCAAATATGGTCAACGATTTTGTAAATTACTAATCTAATTTAGGTTGAACTTTTAAAAATTATGTATCTTCAATACATTCCTTCCCATAATATGACATTACGAAACCTAGTAAATTCTACTCATGAATGAATCATGAATCCTTTAGAATTAATATGTATTACTAAATAGCTACCAAAATAGTAAAACAATCCGTCTTTCCAAATCCGCCGAATCTTTTTGATAGATTGGTTGTATCCATTAATTATTAAGAAATAACTGATGGATGGATCACCAGCCATACTTAAACAAAGTGTTATTATTTAATACTTTGTCTAAGGCTCATTAAAATGACGTCCACCACAAAAAATCTCACAAACACAAAATCAGCATTAGTAAACGGAATCAAGAGCTTAAGAACATGCAGCGAACGAAGATCGAAGAAGAGAATAGTGTGTGGATTCAATTTAGGAATTGTACCAAGCTTAGCTTTTGATTTAATCAGCATACTTATACGGCTTAAAATTTGTCTTTCTAAAAATTACCAGTTGGCTTTAGATTTAGTAAGCAAACTCTGAACCGGTACCTACTTATTTTTATATTTTATACAAAAATAAATATAAACATTTGATATGAAAGTTATTTTTTCAATATCTTTTACTACGCAATCTATCGAGTCTATTGACGATTTAAAGAAACAATAATTTCGGCATTAACTTATTAAATAAGTGTTACACACCCTCGAATATTTCGCTTTAGACATTTCTATGTAGGTTTTCAACATTCCTACAAACACCCGTAGCTCTGTGTTAAATTAATTAAAATAAAGTAATTGTATCTCCTTTTGGACCCCAAACATAAGTAAAACAAAATGTGGCCGCCTTGTTTAGTGTTTGTTATGACACATATAGAGGTACACAGTATAACCATCTATTGATTAAAAGCAGACTTAGAGCAGTTGTAAGGTTAAAATCAGTTTGTATATAAGAGTAACAGTTTAAAGATAATCAAACAATCCATTCTATCGAATATTTTATCGATAGTATGTTGTTGCAGCACATCCCTACCTAAGCAATAACCCCGGAGCAAAGGTGTAAAAGTACTTAACGACCAATTACCGAAAACATATTCGCTCATTGTCTTTACGTGAGCAAATTACAATGTTATTGCTATGCCCCAATTATGAAGAAATTAAATTATGAAATGGAATAATTCTGGATAATTTATCGGAGAAACCGTACTGAAGGATAGAATTAGCTGATGTAAATCTAATAAATTCTGGAGTTATGTTTTTTATGACATATTTTATTTATTTATTTAACACAATATTTGTACATAAGTATGATATAAAGAGGCGAGCTTAATCCTAAAGCATTATGTACAAGTTATTATATAAAAGCATTATTTTTATTTTGAGCTCGATAGATTTCAATCACAAATTGTTATAGAAAAATAGAGATTGTTACTATGAAAATAAATCCTTAGAAATTTGATGTAGGTCGCTTCTGACATTTGACGAATATCTGACGTTTCTGTCTTATTAAATACATTTATAATAATTGCTATTCAAAAGATTTATTTTTCACAGATTCAGAGCGAATAAATACTTGCATGTTGATAGCATTAGTTAGATTTAAATGAAATGTAGGTTCAATCTATCATCAGGCACCGAAGTATGAAAACTGGTGGACACGAAAATAAATCCGGACAATCCACACAACATAGGCACACATAAACACCGCTCTAAGCTTGTATTACGGGTTCTAGACATCTGATAAACTTATATATAATAGGCATACATACATACATATATACTTGCAGATATTTTTATTAAACATATTAAACACCCAGACCAAGAAGAAAGTGCATGCAAAACGTTCACACACTATACTTCTCCGTGGGAATCAAACGTGCTACCGCAAGGTGAACTTCACCCACCGCGCCACTGAGGCACAATAAAATTGACAAGGTGGAATTTTTACACGCAACCCTTTTTTTTTTTGATCACAATCTCACCTGATGTAAATAGACGATGTGGTCTAAGATAGGGCATGAAGACCTAGAAGGAAGATGGCTTCTCCGGACCACATTACGAAACACGAAAAAATCACTTCACGCACTGGCCCAGCCCGGCGGGTGGTGACAAGCCGCGGCCGAATCCTACCACCAGAGACTGTTCTTAGCACCACGCGGAGGTCACGTGTAAGGATTCAGAGGGTTACCACTTACGGACGTGAACAGACAAAACCTCCAGTTTGTTGAGTTATGCGCTTAGCCACACAATTTGCGATTCATTTTTATATATAAGATTAGTGGCCAGCCCGAGCATTGCACGGGTTTTTATTAAAAAAAAATCCCGGCAATTATTCGTTTTTTTCTCGCCTTTTACACCTTCCCTAGACCTCCACGAACATTTCAAGACTATGATAAGATAAATCCGTTCAGCCGTTCTCGAGTTTTAATCAGACTAACGAACAACAATTCATTTTTATTTATATAGATAGATAGATAGGCGAGAAAAAATCGAATAATTGCCGGGATTTTTTTTATAATTACCCGTGCGAAGCCGGGGTGGGCCGCTAGTTTTAAAATATAAATGTTTACTTTAATGATTTTGAGAGTACATTTGAATGTTTTTTTGAGTGGGATGGCATCTAGAGCATTTTTATATGGGGAGTTTTCACAATTCTTCAGTAAAAGGTTATAGAATGTGTGGAAATTCATGTTTATTTTTTGGATGAGATCTCACGTAAAATCTGTGTTGGCTAAGTGGGAGGACACTCAACTTTATGAAAAACTCTTTTTTTTAACAACGTTTAGAACACCTCTAGTTTTTTCTACTTGAACAATAATAATTGATGATTGATGTGCGCTTTAAACACGTGCTTTAACGGTGAAGTCAAACATCGTGAGAAAACCGGCTTGTTCTGAGAACTTTGAAGAGTTTGAAGCACATGTGACATTCACCAACCAACCCTTAGCCAGTGCGTGGTGAATTTAAAGATAAATCTCTTTCGATAAGTCCTTTTGTCCCAGCAGTGGGAACGTAAATAGTGCTTATGGTTAGGCCTTGGCCACATTTTAATCAGAAGAATATTTTGGTGAAAATTTTTCACTGATTTAAAAAGTTCTAATAATTTACTTTAAATAATTACATTTTCGTGACCCTTGGAAGTTTAGTGAACTTTACGTTGCTGGTATTATCAAATTATTGTGATCGGCCCAATTAATTAATTAAATAAAAGCCCGGAACCGGAAACCACAACAAGCTTCGCAATTAAACTTCAAAGAAAACCGCAAGCTTAGGATACCTACTTCAAATTAACAGAACGTTTTACTAAAAAGATGCCGAGAATTTTTCAACAATAAACGTTCCAGCGTTTTTTAAACGAATAAACTTGAAATAATTAGATTTCTAAGCTACCCTGTGTATTTAATATATATGAATGTTTTGAATTTTAATTTTCACATCCTAAGTAACTGTTGATTTACTTACTTTTAGTAATTTTCTCACTTTAGTCATAGTTTTTATAAAATGTAGTAGAACATTTATTAATAAACATTTCCGGACTATTCAAACAGCATCACCTAACCCCAAACTAAGCAGAGCTTGTACTATGGGTGTTAGGTGACTGATATACTACATAGATACATTAATTTTGCAAATACCTTCATATGATACATAAAACACCCAGTTCCAAAACCTGAAATTGTAGACCGTACAAAATCTGATCTTCCGGCGGGAATCAAACCCACAACCTCCAGCGCCTCAGGCGGACCTACGCCCACAGAGCCACAGAGGTCGTCGATATGTTGTGATAAGTAGCCGTTTCGGAGGAGTTCGGTAACTAACATTGTGACATGGAAATTTTATATACTTATTATAAATACCAAGCAAAGCGCATACATTCATATTAAGGAATAAAATCTTTTATTCAAGCTACATATAAAAATAAATATATTATTATTCCAAAAGTTAGGCTCATATTCAATATCGTAAAATTACGTTATAATATACCTTAGGTTTGATTACACCAGCGCATGTTTATGTTAATTATCAGGTAATTGTGCTTACGTGAAATTTGCGAAAATTTTGATTAGAGTTTCAAAAGTGAACACTTAAAATAAAAGCTTTCCATTTGAAGGTTGCCTGGGAAACAAACTTTAATAAATAAGAATAAAAGAGATTCACGTAGCGGGTTCGATTCCCGCTGAAGGTGAAAGTGTTTGTATGTTCTGCAAGCACTTTCTCCTTGGTCTGGGTGTTAATACATGTATGTATAATAAAAATATCTAAAAATAATTAAATTAAGTATATCAGATAACTAGCACCCGTAATACAAGCTTAGAGCTTACCACGGAGCTAGATGTTGTTGTGTGAATTGTCTGTAAATATTTATTTATTTATTATATACATTAATTATCTAACTTGTCAAAAACCTCTGTGACAGACTAATTAAGTCATAGAATGGTCCGATTCTATCAAAGGCTTTAAATTATAAATTAAAAGGGTACCATTTCTACCTCCTAAGTATGAAAACCCTAAAATAACTATTTAAAAATGAATTTTCTTTCCTTTGCGAACGAAACATTAGGAATAATTCATTAGGAGTTGCCATTCTACCAGGCCTGGATGAAAGTATAAAAAGCATTAAACAGCAGCTGGCTGATCTTAAAACTATCAAACCAGAACTGACAGAGATAAAATCGTCAATAGAATTTGTAGATCAAAAGCTATTGTCATTATCCGGAAAAATAACTACATTAGAAAAGGATATTACATCTCTTCAAGACACAAAAGTGGATGTTGAGCGGCTTCACACTCGCGTGCAAAGTCTGGAGACACAGCTGCATGATAATGAGCAGAGAAGCAGGCTGAACAACATAGAGATTAAAGGAATACCTGTAGTGAGCTCCGAGAATCTCTTTGACGTGGTTGCTAGGCTGGGTGATCACATTAAGTGCTCAATTCCCCGCGAGCAAATAAACTACATAGCACGAGTTCCTATGAGGAACGATAAGAGAAATAAAACCATAATTGTAGGAGTGCATAGCAGGTACGTCAAGGAGGAGTTTGTTGCGGCTGCTAAGAAGTGTGTGACTACGCCGGCCAACCTGAGACTGAGTGGTGACAACAGAATTTACGTAAATGATCACTTAACGTTACATAATAAGATCTTACTTAATAAAACCAAGGCACTTGCTAAGGAACGGGGGTTTGCTTTTGTATGGGTAAAAGGGTGCAAAATTTGTGTCAGGAAAAATACAACCTCTCCTGTTATTATAATCAAATCGGAATTAGATTTAAAAAACCTTTAGAAATTTATATTGCTTTCTCTTATGCGTGTCTAGAAATCATTTTAAAAAATACGTTAATCAGTGACCAAATGTTGACAACCTATGCTTTACGTACATGTAAGTGTGCGTGTCCTATTGTCTCAATGCATGCCTCTATTGTTCTCGCGCCGAAATCTTTTGTCTACGCACGGCGATCCTTTGTTTGCCTATCGCTACCTGCTCGGACGGTTCACCTTACCGTTTGCTACCGCCTTTTATGCACAACTTATACATTTTTTGCCTCTCTCTCTGTCATAACATTATTCATTAATAATTTAAAAACTCTGCTATCTCTATTTTGGATATATTATATTAATTATTTAATTAGTAATGTTTATATTAAATGGGTAATATTGCCTATTTTTATTGTCATAGTTTTTTATATTAAAATGTTATGTTTTAAAACAACTATACTAAAACTAATTATTATACTTGTTAATAATGATGTCTGTTAGTATATACTATCAGAACGTGCGTGGTCTACGCACCAAATGTTGTGATTTCTATAGAAATGTTTGCTTAAATAACTATGACATTATATGTATTACGGAGACATGGCTTAACAGTTCTGTTTTAAGTAGTGAATTATTGGATGACCGCTATATAGTCTGGAGATCTGATAGAGACTATCAAGCTTTGCGTCAACAGAAAGGTGGAGGGGTGCTTATCGCAGTGCGCCGCGAACTCACCTCTGTTGGAGTGACTGAGTGGTCTTCTTCGGCTGAAGACCTGTGGGTCACGCTGTCCGTGCGTGATAAAGGTAGGACAAATGCTTATAGGATTCATATCTGTGTTGTGTATATGTGTGACCAAAAGCTGGGTAATTCTATGGCGGTTCAGTTAGATAATTTTGTGAAAACTGTCACTAATATAATTTTAGATCATCCATTGGATAAATTTATCATACTAGGTGACTTTAACCTACCTAATATTGTTTGGAAATCTACAGATGATGGGTTTTCTCAGTCCCCTAGTAATATACAAGGTTTTCATCAGACAGAACTATTTGATAGCTTTAACATGTGTAACTTGTCACAGTACAACTCCTTCGTAAACTGTAACAATCGAATTTTAGATCTTGTTTTTTCTAATCATGATGTTAGTATAATAGGTTGTAATGATCCGCTTGTGCCTGAGGACTCTCACCACAAGGCAATCGTGTGTAGCGCGGAATTTGTTCGGTTCAATTCTATACAAGCTCTCCCTTACACCACATTTGTTTATAATAAAGGTGACTATGAATCGATATGTAGTAAATTAGACGGTATTAAATGGGTAGATACATTAAAAGTTGGTTCATTAAGTGATGCAGTGGACTTTTTATATCGTACATTGTTTGACTTGCGTACCGCATATATTCCATCTAAAAATGTTGTTCCATCTAAAAAATATCCAATCTGGTATAAAAAACCCTTAATTAAAATTTTAAAAGAGAAGTATAAATTTCATAAAAAGTATAAAATTTACGGTAATGCATACGATTATGATTCATTTTTAATTTTACGGAGCAGAGCTAAAATTATGGAGGCTGAATGTTATAACTCATATATATATGCCATCGAGTCGAATATAAGAAAGAATCCAAGGGCGTTTTGGTCTTACGTAAAGAGTAAAAAGCAATCTAACGCATATCCTTCCGTTTTTTCTTATGGTGATAAAACATCGGAAAATGGTGAGGAAATTGCTAATTTCTTTGGTGAATACTTTCACTCTACTTTTCATGCTAATTCTTGTGGGGATCAATCAAAGTTTTTGGAAGTTCCGCATACCTCTACTTCTGATATTAGCTCCATTGAGGTACTTCATGAGGAGGTGTTTAAATTGCTTAAGTCGCTTGACTTAAATAAGTCCGCTGGACCTGACAAAATACCTGCAATATTTATTGTTAGGTGTGCCAGTAGCTTGGCTCTCCCATTAACTTTATTATTTCGTCGTTCTTTGACTGAAGGTGAGGTACCAGACATTTGGAAAAATGCTTTTGTAACGCCTGTCCATAAAAAGGGTCCGAAAAATTGTATCGAAAATTATAGGCCAATATCGAAATTATGTTTGTTTGCTAAAATTCTAGAAAAAATAATACATAGGCAGCTTTACCTGGCAATCAAACAGGATCTGAGTGTTCATCAGCATGGTTTCGTTAAAGGCAGGTCTACTACTTCTAACCTTTTATTGTGCTGTGACATTTTGACGCGGCACATGTCTGAACCCTCTCAAGTGGACATAATCTATACAGATTATACTAAATGTTTTGACCGGATTGATCATGTAATGTTATTGAGAAAGCTCCATTTTATTGGTATTAGGGGTAATTTGTATCGGTGGTTTACGTCCTATGTACGTAACAGGTGCCAGACTGTAGTTCTAAATGGTTACTGCTCTATGCCAGTATGTATTCCGTCTGGGGTTCCACAAGGTTCATTGCTTGCACCCTTGCTTTTTGCGATTTTCATAAATGATGTCAATCTTTGCTTTCAGCACTCTGATATATTACTGTACGCTGATGACATGAAAATTCTGTGTCCTATAAGAAATGCTACGGATGCGGCTAACCTGCAGAGTGACTTGGATAGGTTTCAGGAATATTGTGTAAAGAACAAATTGGCACTAAATGTTTCTAAATGCTATATTTGTTCTTTTACTCGCAAACCGATCGTTCAGAGTTTTAACTATGTTGTTAATGGGACTAATTTGCATAGGATTAGTCATATACGTGATTTAGGGGTTACATTTGACGACAAACTTCTGTTTGATCGGCACGTTGATGACATCGTAAACAAGGCATCTAGAGCACTAGGTTTTGTAATAAGACTATCATCAGAGTTTCAAAGCATAAAAACTCTTAAAATACTTTATTGTGCGTACGTTCGGAGTCATCTGGAATACGCTTCACAAGTATGGAGCCCTTGTTACACGACGTACATATCCAGAATTGAGCGGATTCAGAAACGGTTTTTGCGATACGTTCAGTTTAGAGCCGGGATTTTTCTTCCAAACTATAGCCAAAGGTGCTCTAAATTTCACTTTCTCCCATTAGAAATTAGAAGAAAGGTTGCAGATTTGTGCTATTTAATGGGTGTGGCAAATGGTACTGTTGACTGTCCGGAGCTTTTAGAGAAGATTTCTCTTAAAACGAACACAGCTTTTCTGAGAAGGCCAAGCCTTCTCCATGTTCCTTTGGCGAGAACTAATTATAGACAGAATGCTTTTATTTACAGAACTAGCAATAGTTTCAATTCTTTGGTCGCTGATAATGCAGATATAGATGTTGATTTTTTCAATACATCCGCTAGAGCAATTAAACGTTTGTTTTTGAATTTATTTTTAGGTAATGTTTTATGTTAATTTTAAAATTATTTAAGCTATTAGTTTTATTAGTATTCATATATTATTATTATTCACGTAATTAGTAAATAACTTTTATTATATTTTTAGTTAAGTATAGTGAAGGGAGGTATGGTTTCAGGTTGTAATTGAAACGACTACATCTGACTGCTGTTGATTTATTACTAATGAATATATCTTATCTAGCTTAGGACATAGTTACATACTACACCTCACCTCAGGGGTGAATAGAAAAAAAAATGTTTATATATAAATACATTTTTTTTTTTTATACAACTAAAGGTTTAGTTCTATTTTTATGGATTACATAATCTTTATTATTTTTACTTATTTTAACATTAACTCCTAAATCTTCGATGACAACAAATGGACCTTTCCACAGAGTGTCTAATTTACTTGCTATTTCATTCTTAATTAATAAAAATTGTCCTTTAACATACGTTACATTGTTTATATTTTTATCATATGTATTTTTACGATTATATTTGCTTAAAATTAAATTTTTACGTGCATCTTGATGTGCTACTTGTAACCTATGTTTTAAACTTAATGGATAGTCTTCAGGGTTATACAAAGGTTCAATATAACTACTTACTCTACAAGGTATTATACTAGGTCTACCAAAAACTAATTCGAAAGGTGTGTATTTAGTCTCTGTATGAACTGTATTATTGAAATTATAACACCAGAATGGTAACCAATGACTCCATGTATCTTTTTGACCGTCGCACATTATTCGTAAAAATGCTCCTAGATTTTTATGTGAATTTTCTAATGCACCTATTGTTTGATGATGGTACGAAGTCGATGTTCGTTTTTCTATTTCTAGTAATTTACATACCTGCTCCATCACTGCCGATACGAACTCTGTTCCACGATCTGTAATTATGACCTTAGGTATACCAAATCTTAAAATAAAATTATTAACTAAAGCATTAGCTATACTTACTGTTTCCTTATTATTCAATGGATACGCTTCTACAAACTTACTTAAACCACATTGTAGTGTTAAAATATAACGTTTATCTTCAATATCTCTATCTAAAGGACCAACGATATCCATATAGATATTCTCGAAAGCATAGGAAGGTGTTGTCGTTATCTCCATAGGCGTCTTGACATATTTACAATGCTTCATTTTTTGGCATTTAATGCATTTGCTCACAAATTTTATTACGTCTTTGTCTAAGCCTGGCCAGTAAAATCTTCGTTTTATGTTATTTATCATTCTTCGTACACCTGCATGACCTGCAGTAGGTAGCAAATGAAAATCGTGTAAAATATAATTCTTTTCGTCTTCTTTCTCTATTCTTTTCACGTCTTTTAATACATAAATTCTTGGTCCTGTCCAATCTTTTCTTTCTTTTATTTCTTTTAATAAGTCTTCTATAAAACTTTCATATTTCTTTATTTTTACTATGCATAGTTCATTTATATTTATTTCTTTGCAAAATTCTCCTAATTTAGTCACAAATTCGTCTCGCGTAAATTGTGCTCTAAAACTAAGATCAATATACAAAACTTTTCTTCTCTCACTATAAATTAAACTTTCTTTTTCCTTATCTATTCCATTTCCTCTTCTTAATTTATTTAATTCATCTTTTTCAATAAAAGTCAATTCCACAGAATCACTAGGCTTTTTTAGAATGTCTACAACTTGTGGTTGATCAGGCCACTTGTCGTTTTCTTTGCTAAAACTAGCTTGATTCGAATCTTGGTTCATTTTCCTTGTCTGTGCTCTTGTCATTACTGAAATGATTTCCTCATTCATCTGTTTTAATACATCTGATGTTAAATTAATCCTTGAAAGTGCATCTGCGACACTGTTCTCTTTTCCTTTCACGTATATTATTTTAAAATTATACTCTTCTAGTGCTAGTCGAAATTTTAGAAGTCTACTAGATGGGTCTTTCATCGAAAATAAATAAATTAAGGGTCTGTGATCCGTCATTATGGTGAATGTTTTTCCATAAACGTAAGGTCTAAAATATTTAACAGCCCACACAATAGCTACTAGTTCTTTTTGAATAGTTGGATAGTTCAATTCTCCTTTATTAAGTGGTCTACTAGCATATGCAACTGGTTTCATATTTTTATTGCACAAAACTGCACCAATAGCGGTACCTGATGCATCCGTTTGTATTACAAACTCATTATTTTCAGAAAAATCTGGAAAATCTAAAACAGGTGGAGTGCTCAAGGCACTTTTCAATTTTTCAAAAGCTATTTGACTTTGAGGTGTCCAAACGAATGATTCATATTTTCTTGTTAATTTATTTAGTGGTTGAGTTATTTCTGCAAAGTTTTTAATGAATTTTCTGTAATAGTTGCAGAATGCTACAAATCTCTTTACCTCATCTGTATTTCTTGGTGTCGGATAGTTACGTAATACTTCTACTTTAGCTGGATCTGGTAATACTCCGTTATTTGATACTATATGACCTAAATATAAAATTTCTTTTTTCAAAAAGTTACATTTTTCGGGATTTAATTTCAAATTTACTTTTCTTAATCGGACTAGTACATCATTTAAGTTTTTATTATGTATTTCTAAATTTCTGCCAAAAACTACTAAGTCATCTAGATAAATAAAACATTTATCAAAAGTTAATCCTGACATCGCTACTGACATGACTCTAGAGTTAGAGAAAGCACTCGGGCTTGTCTTCAATCCCATTGGTAGTCTCTTCATTTGGAACTGTCCCGTATTTGTAGAAAAAGCTGTGTACTCTCTACTTTGTTTATCTAAACGAACCTGATAATATCCTTGATTAAGATCTAAATGTGTAAAATAGACTGAACCTGACAATGAGTCTAAAATTTCCGTGATATTAGGTAATGGAAATTTATCATCTACTATACAATCATTTAGTTTCCTATAGTCAACTACTAATCGCCATTTCTTGTTATTATTTTCGCTTTTCTTTGGTACTAATAATACTGGACTCGACCATTCACATTTCGCTTCTTCAATTATATCACTTTTTAACATTTTCTTTACCTGTTCGTTTACTTCATTTCTCAAAGCATGTGGCAATCTATACTGTTTAACATAAACTGGACTAACATTTGGTTTTAAAGTTATTGACTGTTCATAAATATCTGTTGTTGACAACTTGTCACCTGGTAAAAAGAAAACATCCGAATATTTAGCACATAATGCTTGAATGGATTTCCGTTCTTCCATGTTAAGATGATCTAATTTTAATGTTCGAAGTAAAGTATTCGCTCTATCTAAGCCATTCGAAGTTTGTTCAAAATTACATAAATCATAGTCTTTTAATAAAAATAATTCTGGTTGAAACATTGGTAATGTAACGTCATGTTCGCTTGTATTCAAAATTTTGACAGGTAATCTGTTATTTCGTACCTTGCCTATACATCCTGCTAAAAAAATATTTTCCGTTAATTGCTGGTTTTGAACAATGCAATCATCTTTCAAATCAGTATTTAAAAGTAAATAATGAATAGATTCACTTCGTGCTGGAATGTGTAACACTTCGTCCGAGTAATTGATAGTGTCAGACAATTTCAAAGAATATTCCATTCCATATTTAGAAAGTGTAATGATGTTTGTCTTGAAATTGATATTAGATGCATAGCGACACAAAAAATCTAATCCTAATATTCCATCTGCCTTTAAAGGTATGTTATCGAAAATATGAAGCTTGATATCAAATTCGACTCGATGTTTATCTTCTAGATGCAACAAACTAAGATGAATAAAACCGGTTGATGTTATTTGACCTGCTATGCCATTTACAGATGTCTCTTCTCTTATTATGGCACTGTTACTAGGTAATGAGTTGCTTTTTATTACAGATAATGTTGCTCCTGTATCCAATAGCCAAAAGTACTTTCTGTTACCTACGTAAAATGATAGAAATTTCGCTTTACCGTAAAAAGCTAAGATATTATGCTTAAAATCGAAAAAACTGCATGTTATTTCCTTCAGTCTTTTGTTCCGTATTTAACGAATCATTATTTATCGGTTGCTCCGTACATAACACACGATGGTTGTTACCTCTACCACGCGTTTCATAACTCGATCGGTTCTCATTCGGACCTTGGTAACCTTGTGTACGCTGATTATTGTAGCGATAAAATGAACCTCTATTATAACCACGATTATGATACTGTGGTCGGGGTAGGCCGCGAGAATTGGCATAATTAGTCCTGTTGTTATGGTAACTCCCTCGGCTGAAATAATTTCCTCTGTAGTTCGAGTTCACGTTCGAGTTCGAGTTCCCACGGTATCTTCTCGATACATTCCTAAAATTATTATTATAATGTGACTTACCTCTTCCTCTCGAAAAATGCATGATGTTTTCTTCACCTTTTGGAGTACATTCTGCTGACAACTCCTCATCTTTAGCTCCTTGGATGGCATCCTTCAAGTTCTCGTAGTTACGCGCCGCTATAATCGTGCTAAGCCTGATGTCGCGTAAATCTCCTGAAAATCTGATAATGGCCAACTTCTCGTTTATTGGTTGCAGAACGGCATAGTTATCAGAATTACCATCTGCTTGCGAAATTGTGAGATTAGTAAATAACTTTTCGATCTCTGTCGCGTACTGGTCGATTGTTCGCCAGCCTTGCTTTGCTGTTAGTAATCGAGATTGTATAGCCGCAAAAGACTGTTTAGGCAATAATTTGTTCCGCAAATCTGTGATAAGATCGCTTACGGTTGAATATTCCCTAGATACTCGCAATTTTGCATTCTCTGACAATCTACTTTTCACTACGAATTTTATTAGTAACTGTTTTCCTGCCTCAGATAGCATTTCCGAATACATTTCCACAGAGTCAATGATACTTTTGATGTTACCTCCATTATTGTTCATAACAGGGATTAAGCTACACGCCGTTTTTAGATCGAACTCCATGATTGGTTCTGAATTTGAACTAGTTTTACTCGTCTTACAATCGCTTTTTTCAGGACAAAGTTCTAATATTTTTTTATAACACTCATTAATTTCATTTTTCCTCTTACGCAATAATGTTACATAATTTATATCTTAATGTTTTCTCTTACTTAATGTTTCTAGTAGTATTTTACTTTTCTTATAAAGATTTTCTGTTTCTCCTAACTTATTTTTTATTACATTGCCCTGAAATCTAGATTTACCTTTTTTTAATTAAATATTTCTTTATTTCAATTAATTCATAAAGGCACTTTAATAATTCTTCCATTTAGTTTTATACACAATATTAATAAGTTTTTCAAATTACATACCATTCTCGAGTTAGAGATCTCGAATCTCATTACGGTAGTAGGGCACTTCGATGTTTATGAAACTCTCGGCGCTCTCCGTATAAGGGCATGAACACTACACTATTCTTAGAGTACTTATCCTTACTGTTCGTAAAACACTGACTTCAATTTATTATTGTATAATGTCATATTAGTTATCGATGCATTCACTAAAACTCACTTATCCGCACTTTTCTTTATATCCGAGTTAGTTTTTTTTTTTATTTTTTTTTTAAACACAATAGTCATTTCCGCAAAAAAATAATAACACTTACACTTTTACTTAACCGCACTTTAACACTTTTTTTTTTCTACTCATGCCGTCGTAACGCCGCCGGCCGCATCTCTCTGGACTTCTGTCTCCCGGCGCCTGAACAAACTGTTACTCCTTCTCAAGCTGTGCTCGATAATCTCCCGCTGGATCCAACGTTGGTGACTTTTTTTTTGTAGTCGAAACGCCGCGTAGAGCAAAAACAAAACCATGATTACGCAGATGATCCCAATCGTATAGCTGGTATAGGTCGCGTGACTTTTCAACTGTTCTAAGTCTAAACTATTTCCACCGCCGCTCGCGTTTTGGGCTATTACAACTTCTTCTCTCGAATATGATTTTCCCATTTTTATATTTTTAAACACAACAACTTAATATTTGAAGCCGCGATGACCGCTCGTATTCGCGTGACGCACCGATCGCGCTCCAAATATGGCAAAGGTCGCCATGAAGGGAGGTATGGTTTCAGGTTGTAATTGAAACGACTACATCTGACTGCTGTTGATTTATTACTAATGAATATATCTTATCTAGCTTAGGACATAGTTACATACTACACCTCAATAGTGCGCATGTTTGTTTCTTTTGTTATTCTTCTTTATTATTTGTGGGAACTTGTAATTAGCCTTTAAGTATTATATAGTTTTATATTATTGTTTTATTAGCTGTAAGTTTTCCTAAGATTGTAAAAATAAAATAAAATAAAAAATTCTTCTATGATAACCAAAATCATGCAACCAAATACGAGTTGAAAATATTTACTAACACACGAATGTAAAATGTTATTCATGAGAAACCCTTTTTATCTCCAAACCCGACGTCATATTATATATGTCTTTATAGTAGGTACATAGGTCATGCGTACGATTTCTTTGCCTTACATAATGTATGACGTACACATTTTGGGGATCACTACGTAAATATAAACATTTATACGCATCATGCGAGCTTATGTTGATTTTATGAATTAAGGCCGTAGCTTCAAAACTGTTGACATTCTAATTTTATTTCCAGGTTGTGACAAAGAAAGATAAAAATATTATTCCTTTGTTGGTTAATATTCATTGTAAAAATATCATGGGGTTCTGACTCCTAATATGAGGTTACATTTGTGTGTCAGAAGTCAGCTCCTTCCGTACAATGTTATTTAATTCTAAATGTGATAATAAAGGGATAAAAATAAGCTTACAGAATTATAATCATCTTAAAACCCTTAAATATTAAAAAGATCATAACTTGGTAAGGAACTTATAATAAATTTAAAGTATTTTTTTCTCTTGATGCTTTTGTTTGTATAACAAATAACATAAATGGAGTAATATTCAAAATCCTGTGGCAATGTTTAAAGGAATCTGGCCTTTGCAAGAGCATTATTCAATATTACACATAAAGTCAAAACAACACATCAAATAATTATTACGGAGAGCGAAACCGTTTTCATTTGTACTACTTAGGCATAATACAACCGTATTAACAGGGAAGGTTTTCTTAGGACGGTTTTTGCAACTGCAGGTTGTACAAAATACAAGGGTTGGAGTAGGTAGCTAAGCCGTGCTCGTAGCTCGAACAGCGCGGCGCGGCATTCCACGTCGCGCTTCGGTCTACGCCTGCCGTCTCACAGGTATGTTCCAATTTCGAATGTGACATTTTATCTGAATTTGACATGTTGGAATAGAACTTCTTTTTTGTTCTGATGATATCTGGTTTCTTTTTTCAAACGAGTTTGGTAAAAAAGTTTTTACTTGACCCAGATAGATACTTATTTTTGAATTACATATACACGGTTTAATATATATTATTATATTATGTTTTATTCGTACTTAAATTTTTGTCATTGTTGGAATATTAAATATGTACTTTTAAATAATTTTAGCAAACAGAAGTGTGAATTATAACTTACGTAACGTTTTTTTTTTACAAATAATGTCAAAACAACAGCTTTGTAACTTTAAAATCAAAATGCTTAGAGGCAAGTTCGTACTAGCTTGCAGTTAAAGTTATCAAGTAGGACGGCTTGAGAGAAAACTCCTTTAAACTTTTACATCAGATAAAACGCTTGGAATCGGGAATCTTTTTTAAATAAACGAGCTAGATTTTTCGTTTATTTTTGGTGTGAAGTTAGCATAAATTCTTAAAAAAAGGTTATTATTTAACACACATTATTTCTATTTTTTAAGCCTTGAAGGTTCAATTTTAATTTCTTGCATTTTCTATAAAGTTGTACTTTTACTATACTATATTTCGTTAAACTATACTAAATTTCCAATTTGTAAGGTGACCCAATAAAACTATGGGTGTTACGTTGCCCTACATTCAGGCACCTTGTTGTAAAAGCATTGTCAATTCATAAACCCCGAAACTAAATACAATTAACTATACCATCTTATTAAGTCAAATAACGAATTTACTATAGAATTTAACTAAAGCTACGAAATGGTTGAAAAGTTCAAATATTACGTATATTAAAGTTCAAATTTGTATAATAAAGAAACTTTGCAAAGTCAAGATCTGTTTCATACCAGAACCCTCAACCACGACTAATTACTTCGTAACTTAGCTCGTGTTCTAGGGTCTTAATAAAATCGATGCAAGAAAATATATATTTAACCCTTTTACATCTATCGACATTTTTTAATAGTCGTTCTTAGAAAAACAATTGAGTAGTGTATCCGAGCCTATGAAGCCTATATTTTTGTTTGTTAATTGATATATATTTACGCTAAAAAGAAAATTAAAAAAATTGTTTTAGTGAAAGCTGCTGTCGTTTAAAACGTCTCATTCAAAGGAATAAAATTTTTAGTGATAGATATTTCATTACATCGAATTTGGTATACAATCGTATAAAGCTAAAATTGCAATTCGACGACATTGTTCTAAGTCTTTTTGAAAGTCTAAATAAATAAAGAGAAAACATTTAAACCTAAATCTTTAATCTATTACCTAATTTCGCTCACAATAAGGTGAGTGAAAAAAAGTCTGTCATGTAGATAATTATAAACATTATACATCTAATTTTTCTTTATTCTTGTAAACGTGAAATCAAGATGAAACAGTGCATTGAAGTTTTGAGTGACATAATGTTGCGTATTTCAAACTGCCATTTTTTTTTAATCAGGTTAAAAAATTGCTTTCACCATAAAGTCGCCACTTTTGAGTCTGTACTTTTGTTATAAAAAACTTAACTTCATTTATTTAACCCAATTCCAAGCCCGTGGATTCATTTATTCAATACAAAAGCAATCTAGTAAAGTAACCATAAATCATCGGAAAATTACTTATTGAGTTTTGAATAATTTACAAAACAACTTGGAGTTCGAAATTATGTTATAAAGGTTTTCTTAAGTAATTACGTAATAGGAGTTTATAGATAAAAAATCTGTTATTTGTTTATAAGAAAAATTATAAATTGCAGTAGGTGGTATTATTTCCAACAAGCGGTCTATTAAAGAAATCTTTTAGCGATTTTTTTATTCCAATACAATACAAAAACTCTTTATTGAACACAAAGGAACATAAAACAAGTAAAAACTTCGTAAAAAACGATCTCTTTCAGGCAACCTTAGATAAGAACATACTTCCACCTACTTCTATTACCTTATAAGGATTAAAGCTTTGGGTATAATATATTAAGTTTTTCACTTAAATATAAATGTCATTACGTTATACTTTTCAAGGCTAAACATTTTTAACATCGCTTGAAACTACAAATCAGTTTTTATTTAGGTTAAATGCCTCTCAACAATCAACATGCCTCTTAAAACTCAAAGTCCTGTTCTAATTAATAAAACTTTATTTCAAATGAAGAAAGTAAGTAAAGATTTTAAAGTACCCAACATAAATTACGCAACATGATTGTGGCTACACATATGTAGGTATTAATAATTTAAAAGGAAGGGACTACAGTCAAACAAACAAACCCCTTATATACTAGGTCACTGCAAGGTCGATACATTAATAGCCGCCCCTGGATTCACTCGTATCCGGTAAACTTAGCCTAGTATCTAGGCCGTGAACTTATTCGAAAATATCTGTCTCGCAGTTCAATTTAAAATTTATAGGTATAATAGAATTTGATCTGCTAAAATCAACTTGATTTGGGGGTCTATTTTCTTAGCGACATTTTTTTATTCAATTTAGGTGTTGACTTAATAATAACCTAATAAGGGGTCAGATATTTTAAACCATTTTTGCTTTTCTGGTATTTTTTTTCAGAAATTATCTGAAGATTATAGTTAAAATGATAAGATATAAGACATTACCTTTAAATGTATGCCTTTTCTTCTAAGGACATACACGTTTTTAATGTGACTCATAATTTTATTTATTAGATAGATAATTTCTTTATTGTACACCAATGCTTACACACTAACTTAAAAATAACAATCATTAGGAAAAATTTAATGTTTTCTGATCAGATAAAGAACATCAATACCTTTATAAGCATTCAAATAAGCTTGTAAAAAATACTTCAGGCGAGATTGTGGTCCAACATAGATTAGATCTATGTTTCTTCCATAAAAAACAGCTGTTTCATACTACCAATAATAAATTATTATTATGGCAGGAGTAAGTCATAGGTTGGGATAGAACACCAGTTATCACGAGCTCATATCTTTATCCCGATCATCCGTAAATCTTCTTTAAATATGAAATATCGCAGCTAAAAACCTATCCTTTGTTCTGAAGTATCTCTCTTTCCGGCTACCTATCCGACATGGTGTTGGACACGGAACACAGAAGGAAATATTACTATTCTGTTACTTTTTATATTTATTTAACACTTTATTCTTACATTAGGTATAAAAATGTGAGCTTAATGTCATGGAATTATGTACCCATCAGCCTTATCAAGCTATGGGCTTATAACGGGGGTAGATGTTGCTGGGATGCCTCCCATAAATATATTCAAGTTTTAATGTACTTGTGTCGTTAAATGGGAAAGTGTATGTGTGTGTCTGCTTTTTGTCCGTTTATTACGGCAGAACGACTGTTTTTTTTTAAATGGTGATAGATTATAATTTTCAATAGGACAAAAGCCTTTTTCTACCCCGAGAAAATATGTTATTTTGTAGGGAAAACCATTATTAAGGGCTTGCTAGTATAAGATATTTCGAACGAATAAGTGCATCTTCGAAAAAATGGCCTTAACGCAAAACCACTATTTAAAGTCCTTTTTTCATTTATGTTTTCGCCCAGATATAACTTTAACAGAAATAACATAAAAACTTAGAATGTACACTATTTCATCGGTCTTAGGTTTCTTCAGACTTTTCCCGAAAATGAAATCTCCAAAAATCTCCAACCAATTTCATTCTATTCTAGCTCCTGTAACATACTGAAACCTTTTGTATCGCCTCTTATCTAACAGTTGGGTAAAAATAATCATAAAACACGTCGAGATAGTATCGGACGAAATTTATAGCAATTTGTGGGTTAGTCAGCCCACATTGTTACCTATTTTATTATATTTATATCTTTTTTTAGTATTATCTTAGCCTAAGTAATAAGGATGTGGCATAGATTCTTTATAACTAGTAACGTTTTAACGAAAATAAATTGTGAACAGTGTCGCTTTAGCTGTTTGTAGTTGTGATGTGGTTTATTGTGGTTGCGTTGTGGTCGGCATTATACGAGTGTGGTACGTGTAAATAGTCCCATTAAATTTCAATACAAAATATTATTATTTTATTGTTGGTACGCGGCGTGGTTATAGTTGCATTTTGGTGGTGGCTTGGTTGTGGTACGTGTGGGATTAGCCTTATTTTTTTTATTTACGCAAAACGCCTCATTCGACCACGTTATTAAGCAATTTGTCGAAATCGATCTTACATTCGTCTTAACATATTCTCGTTAGCGGTTCTCGACATTTCTATTAGTCGTTAGAATAATATTCTGCAATAAATAATTATTAAAATTAGACTGCGAACTCGGATCTATAATTTATGAACAGTGAGCAAGCTTCTATTCAAAGCTAATACTTGAATTTAAAGAAAAATATGTACTAATTTTCATTTTCGTTTAATTTGTGAAATACTCTATTTTTAACCATTATGTGGCTCTGAATATGTTAATAGCAAATTTTATAAGTTGGTTATGCAACAAATAACATAGGATTAATGATCCAATCTCAATAAATCCGATGAAAATAAGCAATTATTTTCCACAAAAGAGTATTAAATGTGCTTAAAAATGTAACTCAATTAAAGCAAGTTTTTTATTGTGACAGCAGCTCGTAATGGTTAATAAACCATATTTTAACAGTTTCCGTTCAGTTTTTAGCTATTTCTTGCGTCAAATGTTATTATCAAATGTTAATAATTTAAAAGTTAGCTAATAATATTTTAAACCCTAGTTTAATATTTTAAATTATATTATTTTATAAATATATATGAAAACTCAAAGCCTTAAATCTTAGCACCCTTAGATCTTACATGCAACAAAACTATAAACGTCGTGCTTCGCAACTAATCTCTGCCAATCAATAGCGACATTCATTAAAAACCAATCTAATCGTGAATGCCGGAAACGCCACATAAAACTCTTAACTATCAACTTCATTGGAACTTCACCGCATTCTTGCAACAAAGCGTTCTTGGAAACTATTATATTTAGCGAGGAATCGGAAGCATTTGGTATCGATAATTGAATCGCGCAAAAACACGCCAAAGAAACTTCATTAATCGAAATCGATTTCAGCGCTAGTCAAGAGTTAAGATTACGGCTACTCAACAATTGAATCTAAATCGTAAAAATATCACACAGGTACGTAAGCTAATGTATTAAAAATAAACCACACTCAACCCTAAGTTCGATCTTGAGTCCACATTTGACAACGTCAAATACGCACGTTTGAAGTTTACAAGGCGCACTCAAGATCGAACTTAGGGCTGAGTTTGGTTTATGAATACGGTAATAACCCCATTATGCTAAATATATACTATTTATACTTTTAAAAATACGATGAAAAGAATGCTTCTTGATTTTCAAAGAAAGGGCCAGCCGTTCTGTTCTTCAATAGTTTAAATAACAATAATTTTGGATTGTGAATTGTATGCTAAGTTGATCTCAAATCTTAGTTTTAATTGTACTGTGTTTTTGTATTTTTGGTATTAGATGTATAATTTATTTTTTTTATTTTTAGTTGTCTCATTAGTTGTTTGTATTGTATTTTAATGTGTATTTGATTAGTTTTCATTATATTAAATTCTTAGGTTACTTTTATAATGTTAATGCGAGTGACGCAGTAGCCGCATCTCGCAAGCCAAGGTCACCACGGAAGACCAGCGCTATGGCAGAGTACTGTCTTAGCAAATGCTGAGTGGTCGCCGTTTTTGTCATTTAAAGTCTTCATTTTCCGCAAATGTTTGTAATATGTGTTTTAATTGTAAATGGCAAAATAAAAGTTTTTTATCTTTATCTTATCTTATCTAAATTGTCAACTAAACCTATATTAGATTAAATGTCGCTAGCATTAGTTTGTCCTTGTCACTCACATTGATTTTTGTGAATGTTAAAGAGACAAAATTAATATAAGTTACTATGAATTTAGTAACAACTTTGCTATCCATTTTGCATAAGTAGGTAAGAGTCTGAGCTTAGGATTAAACAAAAAGTCCACAGCAGGAAATATAACCTATCCGGAAATGCTCACGGAATAACGTGGCCACCTAATTTCCTGGTTCAAACCGAGATCAACTAGTTAGCTGATAGCTATGCATGGAACCTGATTAGATTCCATTCAGCGCTGACCTATGCTGACAGTGACATCTGGCTCATCTCTGAAACCTGACATGACATCATTAGAATGGTTTCGTACTACGTCCGAACCGAGTGTATGAAATAGTTAGGGAGTACTGCTGTACCAGCTGTACTTCTGTCAATCAATTACCCTTAAGATCAGCAATATACGCCATATTTATCAATACAAACGCTTATCCATGTAATTATGAGTCGACGGCAAGATTTTATTATCTCTCAAATTTTTTTTTTTATATTCTCTAATTTGTTGCTAATTTTGTTATATAAATTATTTGTTCAGTTTGGCCGTGTTGGCTAAGTGGGAGCACACTCGACTTTCATTCCGAAGGTCATGGGTTCAAATCCTGCCATGCACCTCTGAAATTTTCTTCTTGAAAAATATATGTGCGCTATAAAACACGTGCTTTAACGGTGAAGGCAAACATCGTTAGGATATCGGCATGTTCTGAGAATTTTAAAGAGTTTAAAGGAAGTGTGACATTTACCAACCCGCATTTAGCCAGTGTGGTGAATTAAGGCCTAATCTCTCTCGCCAAGAGAGAATTCCCTGTGTCCCAGCAGTGGGAACATTATGCTGATGTTCAGTGTGTTATATCAGAAAAGCCAACAAGCACATTACTTATTAGCATAGTTTTTATTATTTTGGGACAAGGGCAGGATGATGATGATGTTGCAAGCATGAAAAAGTTATGTCACTATTAGCGATAAAATTCCCGAATTCTTTGTACAGTGAAACTGGTGACGTTAAACTCGAAGTAGCATGAAATTTTATGACAAAAAATATTATTTTATTTTACGAGTTTCACTAAGTTGCTGGGTCGTTTCTAATAATCTAATGTGCTGAGAATCTAATTAGGATTTCAATGTAAATAAATTCCGATGTTATCATAAAACTCAAATTACAAATGAACCCTCGTTTTCCTTAAAGCCTTTTTACGTAAATATTTGAGGTGAATGCGACACTCACCTGGTTGTGTGTACATTCGATTTCCTTACTTATTATTCAGGCAAGAGAATCTGTACTAGGGGTAGTATGAGTAAGGAATAAAAATTTGCCTGTAAAACTGATTTAGCTCTTCGTATAAAAGCTTTACACAACTCAGGTAACCATGGAAGACCAGCGCTGTGGTTGGACCCGTTCTGCCGCAGCTTATGCTGAATGGTTACCTTTTTTGTCGCAACATAGTTATAACCTAATGTTAATTTATGTATGTATTTGTTGTATTTTATTGTGATTGTGACAAAATAAATGATTCTTATTCTTATTCTTTAACTTCTTGACTGATGTGTGACGTAAGGTTGCATATGGTCGAACAGCTGTTTGACGTTAAATCGATGTATCAATATTTGGTCTTGATAGTCATATGTACTGTCTAGTCGAATAGAGATGTAGTTAAAAATCTCCTAACCCGTATGATCAGTAAAAACTGTAAAAGGACAAAACTACATAAAAGTGATCATTTTCTGTCGAAATTCGATGTGTGATATAGATGATTGAATTTGCAACATAAATGATTGATGCCTGTGCTTCAAATAGATTAAAAATTCAAGCAAAATATAAATATGAATACTAACGGGAAAACGGTGCTGTATTTCAAGAATATTAAAATTTGCAAATCAACTCTGAAAAGGTCGCAAAGATTGATGGCCGCTGAGCTAAATTTACTTAGCTTAAACTTATATTAGGAACACCTGGAATGCACGAAAAATATCGTAACGTTATGGGTTTTTTAAGCATTTGCAAAAATGAGAAAATCTACTTAAACTATGCATTTTAAGATTTCAGTCATAATGTTTTAAATTTACCTAAAGCAGACAAGTAATTTGTTTACATGTTCCCGGTTGTCTCAACAAGAATTAACATTTCAGCATATATAAGTGAAGGGAATGGTTTATTTTAATAATATCGCAATATAAGCCTACATCTGTAGTTAAGGCTATTTTTGGCAGTCTTACGAACTCATAACATTCAGATACATATCACGACGTTTTCTCAATATTAATTATGCCAAATAAACATTTAAGTCAGAAATATTTGCAAAGTACCGATAAGAAAAGTTTTTTTTTTTTTATGCTGTATACAGCCTTCATTTGACCACAATCTCACCTGATGTAAAGTGACGATGTGGTCTAAGATGGGACATGAAGACCTAGAAGGTAGATGGCTTCTCCGGGCCACATTACGAAACACGAAAAATCGCTTCACGCACTGGCCCAGCCCGGAGGGTGGTGAAAGCCGCGGCCGAAGCCTACCACCAGAGACTGTTCTTAGCACCACCCGGAAGTCAAGTGTAAGGATTCAGAGGGTTACCACTTACGGACGTGAACAGACAAAACCTCCAAAACACTCCAGTGTGATGAATTTAAATGGTTTTCTTTATTTTCAGATCGTGTCTGCCAGCGTCCCGCAACTTCCAAGTAAGTTAATTTTTTCTTTCATTTTCTTTCCTACGACGACTCGGTTATTTCATTTTTACGGGGCTGAACAAGGTGTTTAACATAGAAATTACTACATTTGCATTTTACGAAACAATTCGCCGGGATACGTAAAATGTAATAGCATGTTTTTAAACAGCGTGAAATTTTACAATGATAGTAATTGTTTTGTTGGAAATCCAGTAAAAAGTGATTTGTGTAATTTGATCACCGAAAACTTCGTTATCCTAGTATATGATCTGAATTTGCGATTATTAAGCTCCAAGTCACTTCAGTGGATGAAAGCTTTTATTTGGTATAAAACTACAATAAACATAGTCAATAACATAGTAGTTAAATAATATTACATGTTTGGAAATGTACCTATAATTTTAAGATCTTGTCAAAATAACATGATAACTATAAATATTTTTGAATTTTAATTTGAATATATCAATTTGGTTATCAAGTCACTTGATATGGTCAATGCGTGAAAAAATCCACGTTGATTAAACTTAATCATGAACAAATAAAAAGTCAAGTGACAACTACAAGCTTGCAATTATTAATCTCCAGTTACTAAAACGCTATCACAAGGCATCATCCTCATAGAGAAACATTGTAAATACATGATGGTGTTTTGTTCTTTGATAACAGGGTTCTTATGGGCAGCTTCCAGCTCCTTGAGAATCTGTATGCCTTTATTTGTGTCCGCCATTTTGAATGATTATCACATGTCGGTGAGCGCTTGTTAATGACGTGCCTGCGCGGTGTCGGTGCGTGTGATTAAAACCTTTATATTTATAATATCTGTATTTTTTGACAGGAGTTTGACAGGGTTTTTTCATTTAAATAACATAGACATAACTAGCTTAGCCACTGTAACGTCCAGCGCCCGCGGCGCAACTAGGGACTAACGTCCCAGCGCGCGTTACGCGAGCGGTGCGTGCCACGTTGCGCGATTTTTCCGTTAAAACTATTTATCACATAAAATGTACTAAACCTATTTCAAAACCAAAAATGTATTTATGTTCTTTATTATAATTATATAAACTTGAATAATAATATGAATCATCGTACCTACATCTTCATTTACTAAAAAAATATCAAAAATAGGATGGTAGCATTTTTAGACTGATTTGGAGACCTATTTTGATAAATTTATTTAAAATACTTCCTCTGAACATTTAATTATTATTTTGGTACCGTTTTAACGGGGTTGGAGTCTAGTTTTTTCAATAACATATTTAATTTTAATACAGATATCACAAGTAAATCATAAAGAAATTAACTTGCGAAAAATAGGAAAATGGCGGAAAATTTATCTCACTTTATTGACAAAATAATTTTTTTTTCATAATTTTTGTTGCCAGGTATTGGTTTTTCTAATTAGAATTTAGTAGAATAATTATTGACAATGACATCTGACATTGACACTAGCAACTTGTCTTATTGGAAAATAAAGAAAATCCGAAATAAAAAAACCAAAAACTCGTGTGGCACTCTAGTACCATGGACGTTAGTCGGCATAAAGTTTTGTGGCACTACAGTACCACTGGACGTTCAAGTGGATATGAATTAAATAATAATTTGTACGTCTTGACAGGCAGAATGTAATGAAACTAATATTGACATAAAATAAGATCTATTGTACCTACATTTAAGCAAATAAATGGTTTCTATTCTATTCTATTCATCGACACTTACAATCAGGTGAGATTGTGGACAAACATAGGTCTATCTCTCATAAAAACAAAATTTGAATACTTAGACAATGATTTCTGTAATAATGAACTTTTCTCTTGTATGCAAATTGTGACTTGCAGACCGTATCATTAAGAATTCAGTCGCTTCCGATCCTCCCTACATTTCCATAATGGACTTTTACAAAGGAACTGCTATTTTTATTGTACAAAGAACTAGAACTTTACAATATTTCAGTTCGGCTCGTGCATAATGGTGAATTTATTAACTGTCGATTCGCGAATGGAGCAAAACTTTTATTTCTGAATTTTAAAGATAAGTTTCTAGATAGTTGTGATTCAAAGAAAGGAGGAATATACTATTTTTATTTAAGAGAATTTGAAATAACGTTAAATAACGTAACGTAAAACAGAGTAAGCTACATTCTTCTTCTTCATTACATGGAATTCTGTTTATAATATAGTAAGGAGTTAATATTAAATATAAATCAATAAATATTGCCGGAAAATCCACACAACAACATCTAGCCCCGTGGTAAGCTTTAAGCTTTTGTAACAGGTACAAGACATCTGATATACTTAATATAATAGGCATACATAATTATATATGTATGTATAGATATTTTTTTATCGTACATATTAAACACCCAGACCAAGAATAAAGAGTATATAGTAGGGACTAAGTAGAATACCTATTTTGTGTGTAGTTGTCTCGCCTATTGTAGAAGTACAGCACAAACAACTAAAATTAAAAAACTCCCAAATTCACACATAAAAGTCAGTTTTATTCATTGCCTCAAATATCACCTGTTATTTTACACCCTCGCTCGTTACTTCACTTGACAGTACTCTAGCCTTAGAGCCTGGGTATTTTACGATTCAGAAAATTTCAGGGCCATTGCCTTCTCAGTAAAAAGGTAATAAAGCGGTTTTGGTTTTGTCCACTTTCCTGGTAAATGTAAAAAAACTTAGTGCCTGTTAAAATTAATAGCTTCATCGCTCAGTCTTAGTCTTAGAGTCTTAGAGATAGCGCTTGACATAAATAAAATAACTAAATATTTCCGGACAATCCACAAAACAACATCTAGTCCAGTGGTAAGCTTTAAGCTTGTGTTATGGGTACTAGACATCTGACATACTAAATAAAATAGACATAAATTTATTTATATTTTTCATATACATTTTAAGCACCCAAACTAATGAGAAGAGCTTTCAGAGCAAACAAACACTTGGCTCCTCGGCGGGAATCGAACCCGTTACCTCGTGCGCCGCAAGCGGGCCATCGCCCACTGCGCCACTGAGGCAGTGAGTAGGTAACCATTGACACGTTTCATTGACATAACTTACAATTGCTTAGCTTACTCGAATTCTGTGAAATAGGTCCTAACACTAAGGGCTTGTTTCACAATCTCCGAGTAAACTCCGAGATATGGTTAATATATAGAGCTGTCAAGTCAAATAACAACTTTATATAACAGACTGAGTTCTATTCATAACTAAGCCGGAGATTGTGAAATAAGTCCTAAGACTAACACTCGAGAATTTCTCGTCTTAGAAAGTTCTATCTAACTACTTGACGAGATCACGTAAGCTTCGTACAAGCCACTTGAGAAGTTTAAAGTAATTGCAGCTAGAAGTTAAGCTACTAACTTTACGTTCTGTTATAGTTTAAAAGATGAACGGTGAGGATTTTTATTTAAGCTGGAATTGTGACAATGTTAAATCTAGGGAAAGAAAAATCAATACGTTAAAATTAAAAAAAATGAAGACTTTACTAAAATATTTATAGATTCGTTTAAATAACTTCTCTTACAATGTTTCAGGTTTAGGTCAATTAGTCACTTTAAGGTCAAACTCTTATTTATTTCTAAAGAAAAATATCTTACTACTGCTGTGCTTAAATAATATAATATTTTTTATACATAATTATGTAAAATGGGAGGTGCAGGTTGGGTCCTGCGTGCGAAGGTTACGGGAGCATCTTAATCCTTTTCTGCATTAATTTAAAAGGTTCCTGTAAAATATTTTCATACCAAAAAAGTTTCTGGTATTGTTGGATTATTATAAATTAATTACTTTTGCGTTAATACTTAGTAAATTATGCACCCAGAATGAAGATTGAAGACGTCTTTGTGTGGCTTTACTTTTATAATTATGAAATTATGTCCATTCATTCTAATTACTGCGGAAAATTACACACAAAACTTTCCTTTCAAGGCATGTTTATTTTGGTTCTAATTACGGCCTCATAATAGCGCCCATTGCTCTCATACTTGACATTTTTCGTAGCCTGCTACGCCGTAGCAAGCATCTACGAGGGCGTAGCCATATTGCTACTGCTACGAGTTAACAATACATTTTTAATTTAAACCCCCGACAAAAAAGAAGGGTGTTATAAGTTTGACGTGTCTGTCTGTCTGTCTGTCTGGGACATCATAGCTCTCGAACGGAATGGGCGATTTTTTAGTATGAAAGGTGATCTGAAATCGAGTGTTCTTAGACATGTTTAATGAAAATCGGTTGTGCCGTTTAAAAGTAATTGGGGTTAGAGTGGGGAAGGCAAACCGAAAATCTGCAAATATACACGAGTGGGGTATCAAATGAAAGCGCATCGCGTGTTCATTACACCATATTATGTTGTTTTACTTTTTAGGAAATTAAGGCAATGGATTCGGGGGTTTTTCTTAAATTTTAAATTTAGATTTATGTTTGTGTTATGATTAAGTTAAATAAACATATTTTTGACCTTAATTATGCAATATTCTGATTACAGTGAGGGCTTCAAGAGTTGGTACGTTACTTCAATAATTTTTCTTAACACGTTCACTGCGGATCACACAGAATCGGCCCGCCACGGTGCTTACCGCCTGTGCGTACGGTAAAAACTACATCTTGCTCGCTGGTGCGGAACGATTATCTTAGGTATTTGTAGGAGTAAGACAGAAACAAATATAGATTTCGGCTCGTGGTGTCAAATGTAGATATTTGGCATTAAAACATCGTGGCGGGCTCTTTTCGACCACCATCGCACTGGCGGTAAAAAACATCGCTCCCTGCGGCGGCGGGCCTATTGTGGTATATGACCGGTGCCGACCTGTTGCCACAAGGAGCGCACGCGCAAGCGTCGAGTCACTAGACAGTGTTGTGCTCTCTACATGACCGTACGCATGCGTATCGTTATTTTATCGACAAAATCAGGGACAAATCAAAAGTAGTGGACATGTCCTCGAAAAGGTTCAAAGAGAAGAAATTGTGCGCGGTGTTATGAAAAGCTGCGTCTTACTTTAGATTGCAAGGAAGCGAAAAAGAAAGTTAAGAAAATTAAAACATATTGCAACAAATGCAATCAATCTCTTTGCGTGCAATGCTATAAAGAAAGACACATATAAGTTAACTGTTCTTGTCTGGCTCATGTGATTCGCTTAATACATACTTTTTATTTCTTTTACAATAATTCTGTTTTATTTTCGATAACCCAAATATTTTTGTCTGTCCCATCACTATGAAAAATACTTTCTAGTGCGATATCGGTCATTTCCGACCTGACATTTTCCTTGGTTGATTTCTCATTTCCTGGTATTCAGATTCAGGGGCGAAGCAAATGTAAACAAATGGGGTTAATGATCATTTTAGCAGTATAAAAAAATTTATTATACACCACATATTCGCAAAGTTATAGCTCTTTAATCTTTCCTCGCGGTGTCAGGTCGAAAAGGATTGATACGCACTGTAGAAAAGGTCGATGGATGCATATTTGGACCGCCACCGCACCAGATGAAAGTTGTAAGGATTTTTGCCGCAGTGAGCGTGAGAATAGCATTACATTTAGAGAGTTTAAATAACATATAAAAATACAACACAAAATTCAATAAAGCATCCCAAAAATAATATTCATAACAGTTATTTCTTCACATTATTACCAATATATGCTGTAACGAAATGTAAGAATGTATAATCATTAAGATAAAAACAACAAACGCGCTATGTTCGCAACTATACAATCCAATAGAAACCGACAACCACACAACAATCTGAATTCTCAGCTATTAAATTAAATGAAAGTGAAATTATACGGAGAATTCTGAACGGCCCATTAGTACGAAAACGTGCCAAGAATACCGACGACATTCGACAGTCTACACTATCTCGAATAGCGAGTCATTGGGACATTTAGTTAATAAAATTTCGTGACTACTATTTTGCGCCTCCGGGCGTCGGATGAGACTTACTATATATAGTTTTGATCCTTTCAATCAAAATTTATACCTAATATAATAAAAAATATTGTGCCTTTTACCACGACATAAAGGAATTTATTAACAAAAATAACTATCTGAAATCAATTTCAAACATTTTCTCCTTGGTCTGGGTGTTTAGTATGTATAATAAAAAATATCTATCTTTATTATGTCTATTATATTAAGTATATCAGATGTCTAGTACCCGTAACACAAGCTTATAGCTTACCACGGGGCTAGATGTTGTTGTGTGGATTGTTCGTCAATATTTATTTATTATATATTTATTTATTAATTCTGTGTTTACTTTACATCTCATTTTATACTAATAATTCTTCGTAATCATGGATTTTGACAAAACCACAGATTAAATGTACCTACAAGGGAAATTATACAGCGAATTATGTACGGCTCATTAGTGCGCTCTGCCAAGAATACCAACGTGTTGAACAGTCGACACAATCTCGAATAGCGAGTCATCTCTCACTGAATTACACGGTACAAATGATGTCGATTGTTGGGTAATTGGAACGTTTCTTTAATACATTTCCGTGGCTACTATTCTGCGCTATAGGGCGTTAATAAGACGCAGTATTATAAGGCTTGGGTTAGATAAAATCTAACACTAATCTTGCAGGCTTAAATATATATTATTAGAAACTACAATAAAAAATATTTAAAAAAATTCGCCTGCATTATTGTCGTTTAAGAGATGGTTTAAAGAAAGTCCAGGCACCTCCCTCGCAATCCATTTCATTTTGGAAACTTCAAAATGACACCGCTACGCAGTTTTTTAACCTTTGCGGTTGTCAACTCTCAAATACCTTATACCGTATAATTCCTGTTCCCAATAAAGATTTTTTTATTTTAAATTTATTATGAATCATCAATATGTATGATGAATAAACGCTAGGATATAAAACGTACTACAACTCACAATGCGCCAACAGAATTCAAAACCACACAACAATCTAAATTCTCAGCTATAAAATTAAATGAAAGTGAAATTATCCGGAAAATTTTGAACGGCCCATTAGTACGAAAACGTGCCAAGAATACCGACGCATTCGACAGTCTACCTACACTATCTCGAATAGTGAGTCAACTCAAGCTGGTTACAATTTTCATAATCAAAGTCACTGAGTTAAGAGTTCTCTCACTTTTGTCTCATGGCTCAGGTATGTAAAATGGCAGTAGATGGTTATGATCTATATCAATGCCTAATAATACAAACGTATAGCCGTAGCCGTGTTGGCTAAGTGGGAGGACACTCTACTTTCATCCCGAAGTTCGTGGATTCAAACCCCGCCGCGCACCTCTGGATTTTTCTTCTTGAGATATTTAAGTGCGCTTTAAAGAGGTGCTAACGGGGAAGGCAAAACATCGTGAGAAAAACAGCCAAGAGAGAAGTCTCTGTGTCCCAGCAGTGGGAACGTAAATAGGGGGGTAACTGCACCAGGGGCGTGGTGGGCGAAGTTTCGCGTGCAGTGCAAGAGTTAGCGGGTTTCATTCCCGCCTGTTCTTAATAGGACAAGATAGTCTTCATTTGTCAAATGTAAGTTTATAGTATAATCGAATATTTTAACAGCAATCACAATTAGTTATAAGAACAAATACATTTTGATTGATTATAATATAAATAAACTTATATACACATTAAAAAAAATAAGTAATTATCGTGTACGAAATCTAAGACATTATTGAAATAACAATCTAAAACTTTAAAAGAATTGTATACAAAATTTATAAGATCTGTTTGTTCCAACCTTCCCGGCCGTTTTATCGAAATTCTGCTATTGTTACAATGAAACTTGAAACAATCTCGAACAATATCTGGATAAGAGCACCCCAGTAACAAGATAAACCTAACGAATTGAGTTGTCTGATTATCTGGTCTAAATTGCAATTATTTCAAACAAACAAACTGCCTCGCAACTTTTCCCGCATTTTATTAAACTTTCTTCTTCTTTTCCGTTACGCTCTTGACAGAGCGGTCGCAGTCGTCATGTGTCAGCGGTGTGGGCAGATGGTATTCGCCTCACGACAGCGCGCCACTTTTCTCTGTTGGAGGTCATCCTGCTGCAATCGTTTAACAGTCCCCCTACGGTAGTTTTTATTTGGTATGTCCATCGTATGTTAGACCTTCCACGCGGCCTTGTGCCCTCTACCTTTCCTTGAACAACAAGACGTTCTAAACTTTACTATAACTTTTTTTAATATAGTCATTTCGTGCGATTTTTATAGCACTTTTACAAATTTCAGCTATATATAAAAGACAATATGTCTCATTACATTATAGGATAGATGACTACGAATAATAGAAGTTCCCTCATTTAAATCACTTAAAAAAAACTGCAAGCGAAAAATCAAGACGACAAGTGCATTGAAGTTTCGCTTGATGTAATTTTTTTTTTATGATCGATAAGTCTTCATTTTACCACAATCGCACCTGATTTAAAGTGATGATGTGGTCTAAGATGGAGCATGAAGACCTAGAAGGTAGATGGCTTCTCCGGGCCACATTACGAAACACGAAAAAATCGCTTCACGCATTAGCCCAGCAGGGACAAAATGACGTAATGCTTTCAAGCAAAATGTATTGAACTTATACGTCACAAGCCATTGCGGAACTTTGATGCTATAGATCTTGTCACTTTCATTGATAAAGCCTCTAAGGATAAAGCACACAAATAGGTGTCCAGTATATTGGATGTACTAGTAGATAAACAAAACAGAATACCTTCTCTTGTTGTATAATTGTTGCATATTAGTTTTTAAGATTTCTAAATCAATAATAAAATAATATAATGGTTAATGCTATTATTATAAATAAAATAGCCTGGAGGAGGGCGATGAGAAAACTCCGCAGTTGTATAACTTTTGTAACATCATCGTACTACCATGTTACTATGACACTATCTTTGTACACTGATAATAAATGACTTTTTAATTATATTTTAACTTTTAGCAATTTTTTATGGAGTTATCATGCCTCTTTTAGCGCGGTCGATTTCAAAACCTGTTCTCAATACTGCGAACTCGGAAAATAAAAGTGATATCGTCAAATAAAAAAGAATAGGGGCTTTAGATTCTCTCGATGCGGTATGAATGTTTATAACTTGAGCTCAATAGAGTATTGGTGTTAGCTTTAGTATTTATGGTAGTATTGCGACTGAAATCTAGTGCTAAAAGAGAACCATACGATTTACTGTAACATAGATATTTGTTCTGTTTTGCTTGCATTGGTGATAAATTTAATTCTAAAATATGGCTTTCACGACATCATCATTATCTAGTCTAAGCCTAAAATATTTCTGTTTTTGGGGGATCAAATGTAAAATGTGTAATTTAAAATTTATTTGCTTGCTTGCTTGATGCGCAAGACGGTAACGGTAACGGGTTCGATTCCCGCTGAGGGTTCCGGGCTGGGCCAGTGCGTGAAGCGATGTTTTCGTGTTTCGTAATGTGGCCCGGAGAAGCCACCTTCTAGGTCTTCATGTCCCATCTTAGACCACATCGTCACTTTACATCAGGTGAGATTGTGGTCAAATGAAGGCTTATCGATTATAAAAAAAAAGGGGTTTCTATGCTCTGCAAGCGCTCTCTCCTTGGTCTGGGTGTTTAAATAGGTATAAGTACTAGTACCCCTCTAGTAGTAACACAAGCTTAGATCTTACCTAGGGGCCAGATGTTGTTGTGTGTATAACTAAAAATTTTACAAAACCCGGTTTTCTTGATAGCTACACATATTCAGTTAGGTATGCCTCATTTTTGAACCAAAACTTATTTACATTTACAAACTTTTTATTAATTAAAACGTTTCAATGTATTTTTATAAAATATTTTACGTTACAAGTTTTGTAAATATTGTTCCGATAAAACCTTAAAGAATTTTCGCTCGGTCGAGAAAGCTTTTTCATTATTCTTTTCAAAAGATTTTGTAAACTTTCCAAATTTGAAAGATACGAATACATTCTATAATATAAACTTCTCTTTATTTCTGACAAAAGCCACGAAAAACAGCGCTATTCTAAATTACACGACGCTTGTGGTCCAAACCAACAATAGACGGTATCGCCTTTAACCAAAGAATTCGATTTTTATAGACAAAGAAAACTTTATGAGATACGCAGCTGAAGCGGCTTATACCAAGTTCTGAATTTTAAGCCTAGATTTTCAGTTCATAGCGAGGCACGACAATGGAATTTCAATCGCTCCTATTTCATGATAGCGAACTTAATCCTCCTGCGATTTAAAGGAGTCCAGAAATTTTATAGCATTTGGAACTGTTCGGAAATGTTTGCACGTAGAACCACTTAAGGATATAATGTTAGTTTTTTATTCCTTGGAGCAATATAAGATCTCAATAAACAGATGCAAATATAATCTATTATTTTCTTACAGATTAAAAAAACAAAAGAGTTCTCAGTTTGACCTGTATGTTTTTATTGTGTGTTTGTCCGCGAATATCTCGCTTTTGTCTGAATCGGTTACGTTTAAGTTTCGGAAGAATATTTTTTATAATTAAAGGAAATCTTTGGGATTTTACGCCTTGAATAAATCAATTTTGATGTGGTTCTCATTGAAGGCTGATCCCTTTTTTTTAGGAATTTAATTATCAGACAAATTAATTCGCAGATATGCGCAGTATCGCTTATACCAAATTTTGTATGCTAAGCCTAGATTTCCAGTTCATAACGAGGCACACGTTTACGGAATTTCAATCGCTCGTATTTCATGATAGCGAACTAAATCCTTCTGCGATTTAAACGAGCTTTGAGATTTAATAGCATTCGAAACTGTCTGTGATTTTTGCAGGTTGAAGGATGTAATGTTGGTTTTCGATTTTGAGCTTAGTAGTTTGTCGGAAAAAATACTTTTTGTTAGCTTTATGTGGATAGGATTATTTTTGATAATACAAATGGCAAGAAGCAAAGTAATTGACTAATAAATAATTTCAAGAAACCGTTTTTTTTTGGGTTGGCTTCACTCAAAATGTTAAATTTCTAATTTATTACGATTTTTTTTTATTTAGCATTGCAAAAGGAATTAAAATAATAAATCGATATAAAAAGGTCCAGGCTTTAAGCTACATCTGTCGTCTAAGTCATCCTATATAATTTTTTTTTTCTTCTGCTGACTTCTAATTCTTATTCTAATTCTAAGTGGAGGAACTAAGATCTGCACTGACATCTCGCCTAGGAGTGTTTTGTGCATTATCCCCCTGCCTAACCAGGCCCCAACCAGACCAACTCCCTGATGTAGCGGAGTAGGACTTTCGGTGTTGTAACTAATTGTTTGAGCAAGTCTGCGGATGTAGATGGGGCCTTCGCGTCCATGAGACGCCTCAACCCCATGTCCTTCTGCTGACTTGTTAGGCTTTGTGGATGACGTTGGCGTACGTATTTACTCTATTTAATACATGTTTAGACAATTCGATTATTTTGCAGATTTTTTGGAAATCATTTTTGTAAAACCGCAAAACTTATAACCACTTGAGGGTGCTAAAGTTGAGAAATGGAAGAGCAATAAAGTTTTATGAATGCTGTTCTAAACAATTAAATTTTTTTTTTTATTTTCATGTAACAAAATATATTATACTTACATATTATTGTTCAGTGCTAGGAATCGAGATAGTTTAATACACATATGGAATATTATTCTTTATAGAAATCAGAATAATAATTTCTTAAAAAAATAGATTTATAAAATTAAGATGAAGTAAGATATTGCTGTGTGGATTTTAGAGCAATATTTACTTAAACCCAAATTATTGTAATTTGTCACCTTTATAGACCATTCGCAACGCCTAATTTCCATCGAATTCCTCGATATCAAACGCTTAACTTGACACCTCACTAATAGGCAGTTTACACCATCTATTGTCTTATTTACAGTCCATTGTCTCTAATTCCTATTATTTCTCAAAACTCAATAATTAATTGTGAACAAACCCTCGTTTTACACAAGATTAAACTATTTAAATAAATCAAGGGAGGCCTGAATATCAAGTGGACCGCTATTATCTGTGCCGGCAATTAACATTTCAAACAGCCTTCATTTGTGGAGCTGTCGTAGGGCTGTATAAACAGCTGATTCAGTATTTTGTATTCCCTATATAGTATCGCTCAGGACTCTCAAGAGATTCTCATAAATTTATAAATTATTTCATCATCTCCTTCCTACGTTCCAAGTGAGGGTTGCTGAATGTCACATGTCCTACAAACTCTTCAAAGTTCTCAGAACTTACCAGTTTCCTCACGATGTTTGCTTTCACCATAAAAGCACGTGTTAAGAACGCTCATATTTTTTTCCAGAAGTAAAATCCGGAGGTTCGCGGTGAGGTTTGAACTCACGACCTTCGGATTGAGAGTCAAGTGTGCTCCCACTTAGCCAACACGGCTTTTTTTATTTATATTCTTTATTTGCCCAAAAAAAAAACAAACAAATAATGACTAATAACCCAGAATTAACAAAAGATAAGCTTAACCCTAAAAGAGTTTCCTAACAGTGGAACTCGACATACAAGAGACGTTTTATAAAAACTAGGTTGACAACGTGCACATACAATAGTTCACATAGAAAAATAAAACAAATATCTATAAATACTATAACTACACTTAGTCTATAACTACCTGTATATTAAAATTATATCTCTTCTATTTAACAATTAGGGACTAATAGTGGAATATGATACAAAGTCGTGACATAAAAAAAATACTAAGAAATAATAAAGAATACTTACGAGATAATTTTAATAATATACTGTTAATGCCATAATACGAATAAATATATTACTCTGTATGTATCTTTGTGTTTTTTTCATCTATAAATCTAAACATTGAACAAATTGAAATTCTGGATTATGGAATTTATTCAAAGGAAGTTTAATGTCATGGTAAGACACCGAAACCTAAATACTGGAGAAAAAGACGAATTCCTTTGGGAATATACCTTTTAACGGACGCAAAAATCCGGGCAAACGCTCTCAGGGTAGAGGGTGAAAACTTTTTAATTAAAGGATTATTTATGAATAACATAAAATCTTACTTACCTTTGACTGCCTCCGCGGCGAGCAAGGGTCTGCTTGCGGCTCAAGTGAGAGCGGGTTCGTTTCCTGCCGAGAGAGTGGATGTAATAAAAAATATCTTTATAAACATATATGTCTATAACATTTAGTATATCAGATGTCTAGTACCCGTAATTCAAGCTTAGAGCTTACTACAGGGCTAGATGTTGTAGTGTCGATATATCACTTTCATCAAGAGAACGTGTGAAAGCTGACATATATTTCCATAAATTCCTAGGAATCATCTGGTTAAGTCAGATGAAGTTAACATTAAAAGAACCTTTTAAAGTATAGTCGGTTATTGATGTCTCCCTGAAATAGGGAATAACGGTGCTTTCAAATTGGGCGTCTCAAGACGTCTGCGGCAGGGCAAGCAGAGCGTTCGTCATACGTTGCACGTTCGCTCGTTTGTATTCATTCAAAAGCGACGCCGCGATCGCTAGACCTTGAATGGTTGGTTTTCTCTGGGCTCTTTATATGAAAATAATCGAATATACCTGCTACTTCCCGCAACGCTCAATTTGAAAGCGCTCTTAAACAGACCAGCTGTTTCAGCGGACTTACTAGTAGTCTAGCTAGCTTAGGTGTGGTTCGGTAATTACTGCGGAGATCCGGAGATTGTGTCCTAACGATGAATTGGTTTCTGAATCCGATAATCAACTCTCATGTATCTTACATTCTTTAACATTAACGCTAAATAAGGCAATCTGATAATTTTAAGGGTTCCGTACTCAAAGCGTAAAACGAGAATTTTGTTTTTTTGTCTGTCCGACTGTCACCAAGCTGTATCTAAAGAACCGTGATAGATATTGAAGTCAAGTGAAATTTTATGGGTTGAGTATGAGTATGAGATCTAGTATTTAAATTCGATAAGACTGACTCATACATAATCTAATATATAAAATTCACCTGTCACACTGTTAGTAACTACATACTCCTTCGAAACAATTTAACCGATTATTATGAATTTTTATATGCGTATTAGTAGGTCTGAGAATCGGCTACTATCTATTTTTCATTTTGCAAAACAACTTTTGCTTGGGTCAGCTAGTATTAATATAGAAGCTGGTTGTATGGCAACCGAAAATGTATGTATTTCGGTTGCTGCTACACACATCAATAAAAAAATATCTATGTATGTATGTCTATTATATTAAGTATATCAGATGTCTAGTACCCGTAACACAAGCTAAGAGCTTACCACGGGGCTAGATGTTGTTGTGTGGATTGTCCGGAAATATTTATTTATTTATTATCACCCTATTAACGTTCCTACTACTGGGACACAAGGACTTCTTTCTTGGCGGAGAGATTAGGCCTAAATCACCACGCTGGCCAAGTGCGGGTTGCTCAATGTCACATGTCTGCCTTCACCGTTTTAAATTTCTCAAGAAGAAAATTCCAGAGTTACGTGGCGGGGTTTAAACACACGACCTTCGGAATGAAAGTCGAGAGTCCTCTCACTTAGCTAACACGGCTTTTACAGTGCAGTGCAGATCTCAGTTCCCCATTTAGAATAATAATAGATCGGTGTTTATTGTTTAGGTTATGCTTATCTATACCGGATGTTACATAGTCCTATAAAGCCGATATAGCTTTTGCATGGCAGGCAATATCGCCCGTGGCAAACTTTTGGGCTACGTGCCTGTTACATAGTATCAGATTCAGATAGCAATATAATTTTGGTTTCCAAATATCTATCCGAAGCCTGAACAATTGTTTTGCATACCTGTGATATTTATCTGAGGACTATGCGGAATAATGTTCAACTTACGGTAATTTTGCATACAGAAAAGAGTACGGTCCAATTTTGATATTTTGACGGTTACATACAAAATTAAGTGTGTTATTACGGCAAAATGATGCCCGGTGTAATTATATATTTTTTTACAAATGATGTTCTAAGTAAAACAAAATCTTTTCATTCTATTTAAGGGACTTGCAGCTACCCTTCTCACATCATTATTCACATACCTCACTCTTTCTAACAATATGGTCTGTATATACATTTTATAGAATAGAATAGAAAACACTTTATTACACACCAAACAAAGAAATAATACAATATGAAATTAAAACTAAACCTAGAATGCGTAATTTCAAATTTGTTGTAATTGTTTTTTATTTGTTTGTTATCTCTAAACAGATTTCAGCATTCTGAGTTAACTAAGTTTCAGCTAGGTCTAATAATGGTTCTAGTTGTGAACCCCATCACTAGACCCTTCCTTAGTATTTGCGCTCTTTCAGAACTAACTTTTGCGCTCTTTGGCTTGGCGCTCTTAATACCTCGGGCATTTTAGTACAAAAAATGTGTGAGAAATTTTATGTAATGTGGCCCGGAGAAGCCATCTACCTTCTAGGTCTTCATGCCCCATCCTAGACCACATCGTCACTTTACATCAGGTGAGATTGTGGTCAAATGAAGACTTATCTAACATAAAAAAAACCCACACCATTCTTTTTCAGAGTTGCCAACTTTATAAATTACAATTTACTTGTAACCGCGACTTGGACAAATGTACTTTTCCAAACGTTTCTACATTTCTACGTTTTCTACCCCAAGTTGAGAACATTTCGCCTTTTTATAAGAGGGCAGACCTTACAATTTATCAAACTTGAGCAATTTTATTCGACATTACTTTATTAAGTCGCAGCATTTGCACACCATTACCAGATATGAGTTTTTTATGGCTGTTTTAATGATTTTTCTTGTGGTGGTGTTTGCACATAAATGTCACAAATGGAGAATACTATATTTAGCGCCACAGAACAAAAAAATATTAACATACATTTATCTGTTGATTACCGACCCACATTTGTCCGTCAAAAGTTGACTATTCGGTAGGATTCGGTGTGAAAAGCGGACATTAAAATAGAATAGAATATAAATTTCCGTCATAAACACACAATACAATTACAATTAAAATTAACATAAAAGTAGTTTAACAAAAATACAATAGTTAAAATATTTCAACGTAAATCGGTTTCCACTCAGCATAATGCTGTCGAAGCTCAGGGAGCTACAGCGCTCCAAAAAAAACATATGTATGTTTCTTTTTTTGGTTATGTTTAGATCCCCCATTCAAAATGGCGGACACAGATGAAGGATTAACGTAATTTATCGACGCAAATGCTGAAAATGTCAACAGTTTTAGCATTTGCGTATCCCTAATAAATAAGACGGGTTACCATGTAAGCTTTTTTCGTGACCAAAGTAATTTCAAATGTAAATGTACTGTTATGACTTTGGGCAATGTTCACTTTTGTATTCGACTCTTTATTTGGAAATTATCGCATTTTATTCCAAGGCCAACGTAATATTTTGGTTTATCACAAATGTGTGGATAATCTAAACTATTTGTTTATATTCCTAGAAGGATTGATAATCGTAATTTTATACTAGTAAAAGGTGTTCTTTCTGTCAAAGTTAAACATACAATGCTGAGTTTTATTACTATTATTAAGTTTCGTATCAATCAAAGTCACTTTGTTTGCTGATAAGTTAAACCAATGAGAATATCATTCTTGTCCATCGACTCACAAAGACATAACACAATTCAGCTACAATGACTTTTAGCTATAAGGGGAATTTCATAGAGACCCACTTTTTTACATGAACCACAAAAAAATTGTCACTAACAATCACGTACGTTTGTACAAAAATTGTGACGCTGTTGATAACGATTCATAGTTTGTGTCATATGTCTTAAATTACATTATATCATTTTAGTCATTTAATTTCATCTTAATTAGGTTTAAGTATGTTGTAAATAGTCCACTAAAATAAGCATGCATCATAATATTAGAATCATACTTTCTGAAGTACACACATATTTCGATGAAACGGATGATTCTTTCACTTTGTTTTGTCCTCGACGTTTCCATACATTTTTACAGTTCTTTTGCAATGTCAAATAATCTTTATATCACTTGCAATTGTTGAAAACCTGACTTTTTATAGCCTTATATATTATTATAAACATGTGATTTATACGACTGTGTGTATTGTTATAATTTTGACAAGAACAATGCCTGTGACGTCATAAATCTTGGAAACGAGCATAAAGAGAGTTATAAATACAACACCCGGGATTCCGCAATTGTAAATTATTCAGAAGGGAGATAATGCGTATTAACTTTGTGTGCTGAATATATTTGAGATGATTTCAGAATAACAAAGTTTTGTGGTTTGTGGACTCACAGGGATTCGCGCTTTAGGGATTTGTTTTTACTGCATATCTAAGCCTGTTAGGTTCGATATTTTTTCCCTTGTACAGTTAACAGCAAAACTAAGTGATCATTATCGACGTTTAAAAACATCTCTAGTGTGACGTGCCAGATTTACAAGTAATACCAGTGTCAATTGTTAATTTATTATTAGTTGGATAAAAGAAAATTATCATTATAACAACGAGGAAATAAATGTGATCACTTACTTATAACATGTTATTTGTTCCTTAACTTCTGACAAACTACAATAGTCCTTGCTACCTTTGGCTTAATTTACTGTATAAAATATATTATTTTAGGGCACTATATTGCAAAAAAATATTTTTTTTTAGATAAGCCTACATTGGTCCTTAATCTCACCTAATGTTAAGTGGCGATGTGGTCTAAGTTGGAGCATAAAGACCTAGAAGGTATATGGCTTCTCCGGGCTACATTACGAAACACGAAAAAATCGTTTCGCGAACTGGCCCAGCATCTTTATGGTTTTACACAGAGATATAAACTAAATTAAAAGAAATGATTAATAGAAACAACTAACTATTAGAAAATTGGAAAATGTAAGTTAAAAGTTCAGTTCAAAAGATACCACTAATCATAATAAGTATTCATTATGTTTTACCCATTATTTGTTATTGTGTATTGACAATTCCACTTTACAGCAGCATAAATTAATTTATTAATATTATTTATTTACATTACGAAATGTCTTTCAATATAATTATGTAATAACTATACATAATTTTAGTAGGTTTTAATTTGACAATAACACTATACAGCGGTAACAATTAAATATGATTTTTATTATTTTTTGTATTTTTGTAACATATTGGATTTTAATAGAATTATTTGTATTAAACGTAGTTTTAGTTGACAATGGCACTACTCGGCAGCTCTATTATGTTACATCTCATATTGAACGTCTTGTCTGTGTCTTTTGCTGTATTTTCTGTGTGTGATTACAATAATTATTAGAACTTAACGAAATCAAGCTTACAATGTTGCTTATGATGAATAAACTACTTTGAAACTATTAATTTTGGTCTTCTTTGAATCGTTATAATGATAAATCTACATAATCAGTATAAAAAATGTTCTGTCTGCTTTTTTTGCTAAAAATTATCATCTTGTGTACTAAAAAATATTAATATAAGCACTAGTTTGAATACCAGAAATCTGCTTACAGTATATTTACAAGCCCGAACATATTAAGCGAGTACAGTAAACTACGATACATACTCCAGTTGCATATAACTGAAGCCATATTCAGTAGAACAGAGTTGCCAGCACACATATGTTCAGCACATATATGCGAGTGGCCTGTACTCACACCACACGAGTTTGCAGGAGTGTTGCCGTGAATATACGAGTAGTCTAATTTATGTAAATTCGACCTACTTGCTTAGCCCTACTTACGTAATACTTCACTGTGCATTTTTCTCGTTTCAACCGTACATAATGTGAGATCTTTTAAACTATGCTTGATGATGATGTAGCTTTAATGGTTTTTATTCAGTGCAGGAGTTTCGGCCTAAATCTTAAAATAATATGTGTTTGGACTGCATGATAATATATATGATTACTGCTTTAGTAGTTTACCCATATCAAAGTTAAATTGAAATTGTTTTGATTATTGATAGAATTGAATTGGGACTTAATGGAGTTATTTTATAACAGAGTTCTTATATCCTAACATCTAAATCATCAAAGCTGTCTGTTTGTATGCAGCTGACATTTATTTCATAAAGCCAATATATTTTCTTATTCGTATTCTATTAGTGATCATTATGATTATATTAAATTAAATGGGGTTTACCTTCATCAATACCTCTCAAGGTAACCTATAAATATGCTTTCATGAAAATATTAGATAAACAGACTTACACCTTATTTTCTGTACTTATTTTCGATAGCCTTCCAAATCTAAAATTCGTGGTCATACTGTAAATACTCGTCATGAGCCCACAGCACTTCCGGTTTATATGCCAATTTTAAGACACCCTGTATAGTCAAAATTAAGTGACCTACATATTTTAATTAAGATAGATACATAACAACTTTATTAAACAGCAATTCTTACGAATTAAATTACACGAAAAAAAGCAGTTTAACACTACTAGTGCTACAATCAGCGGCATTATAGCTAATAGAGTTTTTTCTCAAGCATTCTTTGGATGGATACATAAATTAAGTTGCATATATCTCGAAATTGACAATACTTTTCTAGGACATTAACTTATAATGATAGTTTATAATCTTAAAGAATCGCATAACTTGAAAGAAAAATCTACTCTACGCATAATTGAGTCAACCTGGTCTTTCACTTGTTTATGATCACAACTAATTGGCTATTAACGATCAAATAACCATAATTTGACATGATCAAAGCAATATGCTTCAAACGAAGGCATTACACGCTAACAAGGCCATCAATATACTAATAATTGGTTGTAGTCCCTTGATCAAACACTATCATTAAACTCTCGAAGTTAGATCATAAGATCCTATCACCAAAAGTTTGCGGTTAGTACGTTGAATCTTAATAAGACGCTTTATTTAGTGTAGGCAAAATCTATAGCATATAACACATTGATAATATGCATGAATGATGCACTGATGTAGTCATTATTAATTGACTGCAACAGTGGAGCGGTGAGCGAGGGTCCGCTTGTGGCGCGAGAGGCAGCGGGTTCGATTCCCGCCGAGGGTGAAAGTGTTTGTATGTTCTGCAAGCACTTTCTCCTTGGTCTGGGTGTTTAATATGTATATTAAAAATATCTATGCATGATTATTACATTAAGTCTATCAGATATCTAGAACCCGTAACATTGGCTAAGAGCTTATCACGGGACTAGATGTTGTTGTGTGAATTGTCTGGAAATATTTATTTATTTATGAAGATAAGTTGTCATCTTTCGAGTATATTTGCAGGTATTTGGTTCTTCATCCCCAATTTTACCACATAACTTTTAAACGGCTCAATCGATTATATCAAACATATGTATGTATCATATGTAAGTATTTACAAAATAAAAATGTATCTATGTAGTATATCCGTCACCTAACACCCATTAGTACAAGCTCTGCTTAGTTTGGGGTTAGGTGATGCTGTGTGAGTAGTCCGGAAATATTTATTAAAAGCACTCGCGCAAAAGTCACCTTTAGTAAAAAAAAAACGAAATTAAAATTGCTTCATCCGTTCGGGAGCTATAATGCCAAAAACAAACAGACAAACACGTTACGTCGTCACTTATAACAACCATCTTTTTGGCCGGGGGTTAAAAATTGGATGTACCACTGAAGTCACAAAACAGATGTTCTGTTTTGGTACTACTGATCTCACGGAAAGATGAAGGCATGGAGGGGTTCATGCACTCTTTCATCTTTCATCATTTCATCCTTCATTGACTACTTCCCACATGCCCATTAAAATCTTCTCCTACATAAACTTCCTCACAATCCGATATATAATTTCAAAATCCACCCAAAACTTATCCTAAGCGCATAGACTCTTACAATATTTAATACCAAAGATTGTAATAACTTTACTACGATATACGACAATTTGTTACTTATTTTAAAAAAATATGTGTATCATTCTATGGTAATTATGTGTACTAATGTAATTGGTTGCTTAATCGTGTTAGTGTACTTACTTAAATAAATAAATAAAAACGAGTGTCGAGACAATCCAGCCACACTATCACCCAGATTTAGCCCCACTAGCCAAATAGGTTTTTTTTTCCGGACAATTTACACAACAACATCTAGCCCCGTGGTAAGCTCTAAGCTTGTGTTTCCAGGTGTTGTGGTTTACCAGGGTGTGGCTGCTGCGTGCAGGACAGCTGCTTTTGAGAGAGTTTACAAGCTCTCAACGATTTTAAAACAGGCTCAACCACCATAAGGAATTATGGCCGGCGCTTCAGTAAAACCGACTACCCCGCTTCACCCTAACAAACATTATAACCATTATTTATTGAGATTTTATAAAATTAAACATGTATTAAAAAACGTTTATTTTGTTTAAGTGTGATTTTAAAATTCTAAGAACCATATTAAATCACGTGGATTAAACGAGCATTTCATAATTTCCTGTCGTGTTTTAAAAAAAAGAACTTAATCTTATGAGCGAAAATATTGGCGTTCGGCCGCCTCTAATCAGAACAAGTTATACCAAGTCACCTAAAACAAAATGGCCAGCATTTTTATAAAATCGCCTTAAGTTTGTTCATCGCAGTCCCTCCAGAAATAAATTCATTGAGGAGGAAAAATTAAATTATGACGGAAAGTTTCTTTCCACTTCTTTGCAACCATATTTTGGAATGCTGGTTTAAAAAGTTATACAATGAAACATAATGTCTTGTTATTATTTCGGGCCGTTGGGTTGCTGGACATAGGCATCCATTAAAGATTTTGAGTTGACTGGGCATGAAATAGTTTTTTTAATTTTGAAATTATGATAATTCTGTTAGAGAGAGAGAGAGAGATTTATAAATTATTCAGTCAAGCTATTTTTACAAATCATAGGGCTTCATTCAATAACTTTTCAGAAAAATATAAATTTAAAATTGAAGAACAACCCCCGATTCCAACGCCTTAATTTCCTTAAATGTAAAACAACATAATATTATGTAATGTGGACGCGATGATACCCCACACTAGTATATTTGAAGATTTTCGGTTTTCCTTCCCCACTCTCACCCTCATAACTTTTAAACGGCTCAACCTATTTTCATGAAACATGTCTAAGAACAACCGGGCTAAAATCACCTTTCATACAAAAAAAAAAATTAAAATCGCCCCATCCGTTCGGGAGCTATGATGTCCCAGACAGACAGACACGTCAAACTTATAACACCCTCTTTTTTGGTCGGGGGTTAACAAAAGCATTCTGTGACGTAACGTAAAATACCTTTACAAGCCTGCCTGCTGTCATATAAATAATAAATAAATAAAATGGTGTTAGGCTTAGATACACTTAAAAGTAATGTATATAATAGCTTTCTTGTACATTTCTGACTCTACCTCTATCTAGTAGAGACCCGATCATTCATATACCCTAGTAAGCTAAACACTAAACCTAAATTTAAATAATAAATAAATATTTCTGGGCAATCCACAGAACAATTAGCCATGTGATAAGCTTGTGTTACGGGTACTAGACATCTGATGTACTAAATATAATAGACACACTAAAAATATATTCTATATTATATAATATTTAAACACACAAGACAGAGAAGCTTTCTTCTTGGTCTGTGTGTTACTCTTGGTTTGTTGTTTGCATAACATACACTTGACCCCTCGGCGGGAATCAAACCCGAATATTTCTAGATGAAGCTTAGTTTACTCCTATAATATGTTTATTTTGTTAACATTTCAACTACTTTTAAAAGTAAGAGGTTATAGAAGTTAATTGATCAATTTAGTTTACATAATTTGATATTTATTACGTTTTTGACAACTTCGTTATACTTGGTGAGCTTAAAAACTATAACTGAAATATTTTGTATAGATGATACTGTATAATGAATGACACAAAAAAGAAGGAAGCTGAAACATTAATTAAAAAGAAAGCCGCACGACTCGTTTTTCATACTTTGTCTCTTCAGCCCAGGAGAGTAAAATATTTGTACAAAAAGAAGGATTATCTTTTCAGTCAGGAAATTAGCTTTAGAATTATAATTTATTTATTTATTTATTTATTTATTTATTTATTTATTGGAAAACCAAAAACTTACAAATACATAGTAAACAAAACAATATAACACTAGAAAGCTTAATTAAGGTTTTCACGGATACATAGCTGATTTAAGTGGATTTTCGACCACTTAGGCACTGGGGTAGACAAAGAACTATAATAATATATGAGGGGTCTAAAAGCAAGTCCGCCACTGTCCAAAACTCTTATCTAGGTCATACAAAAAAACTTTAGCAAAGCAATATTTTATTCGAATGTCTTGAGTAATGCCTGTTTTTAATGCTTGGGAAGATATTTAAATTGGAATCCATAATTAATTTTATTCTAAACTAATATAAATTTGATAAAAACCCAATAACACAGACTGACAGTGGTGACTTTGCATCTAACATTGGACAGTGGTGAATCAGCGTCTAACTGACATAGGACAGTGGTGAATTTGCGTCTGAGGGAAAGGACAGTATTGCATTTGCTTTTAAGCGTATTTTAATAGATAAAGTACAGTCAATAAAACAAAGCGCATAGTAGAAATTATTTTTTTACTAAAAACCAACACAGGTACAAATTAAATTTAATAATGCAATTAAATTCTTAAATCTGATAAAACAATTTTAATTAAGTCATTAAATTCTTAAGTCCGAATCAGGCACTGCAATTTCACAGACTTCTTCATCTTGACACTCTGCAGATTCATCTATTTCGTTTTCTGCTCGTAGCATTACCTAACAAATAATTTTGTTGTGTTTTGTGTTGGCTGGCGCTGACCAACTCTGGGCCGGCGTCTTTTCACTCTAGACACTCTGCAGTGCTTCAATAAAAATGCATCTTGGTCCTTTTTATTTCTTGTGCTATAAAATGCTTCGTGGAAATTTTGTATATCGAGCATCGTCAGAGTACAACATTTAAACTGTTTATTTTCAGCATTATGATTACAGCGTGGCATACCTGGTGGCATCTTTGCAGAGTACCTGTAAAAATAATTATAAATAAAATAAATAATGGAATAATATAAATCTAAAAATAAAATTTAAGAAAAAACCCCGATTCCAATGCCTTCATTTCCTTTAATGTAAAACAACATAATATTATGTAATGTGGACGCGATGCGCTTTCATTTGATACCCCACACTAGTATATTTGAAGATTTTCCGTTTTCCTTCCCCACTCTCACCCCCATAACTTTTAAACGGCTCAACCGACTTTCATGAAACATGATTAAGAACACCCGGGCCAAACTCACCTATCATACAAAAAAAACTAAATTGAAATCGCTCCATCCGTTCGGGAGCTATGGTGGAACAGACAGACACGTCAAACTTATAACACCCCTCTTTTTTGGTCGGGGGTTAAAAAAATAAGTAACAAACAGTACCTACCCACACAATGGTCAGAGTAACAGATCCACAGACAGACAGGCAGAACAAAGATAAAAAAAACGTTTGGTTTTTGCCGTTTAGCACTAGATTCCTAGAAACAATAATTAGATACCTACCCAATATCCCAAAATATGATTCACTTATCGCGCTGATTGTACAAACACACGCCATTGTAAGGAAAAAATGCTTACCTTTCAAGCTTAGATCTAGCTCGTTTCCACGTTTCTGGTGCTCTTTTCTTTTTGCGAGCACGTTCTGAAGTCACCTCCACTACATTTTCTTCCATTTTTTAATAGTTTTATTACGAAATACTATTTTAAAACGCAAAATAAATAAACACAGTCTCACTACGAAAACACAACGACGTCCATCTTGAACATGCCGATTTTAGCGGTCTGTGATTGGCTAATATGGACAATGGCGCATTTGCACCTGATTTGCTTGGGACAGTGGTGTTTATGCTTCTCACCTAAAATTTTATACACCATTTTCTATGGAACAGTGGGAACATTGCATTTAAATTGTTATATGTACTGAATTAGTTTTAACGAGCTCTACTAGATGGCATTCATACATAGGTTTTCGTTCAAAATGGACAGTGGCGGATTTGCTTTTAGACCCCTCATATAATACACCTAGCCGGTTTCGGCTAAACTCAGTTATACCGTGTAACTAAGATAAAATTGACACTTTCCAATAAATGCACATGATTCAATAAAACTCGATTTGTAGCATAGAATGGTAAAATTTGACCTAAACCACGTCGTACATTAAAGAATTTTCTAATATTCGTTGGGATATTTTAGAATTTCAGAGTATTATGACTGCAAATATAAAAATGGAATTTGTAAATACAGCAGTGTACCAATAAAAGCCACTCGAGGCAGGTACCGGTACTCATAGACCGTTAGGCCCGAGTTAATTCCGCAGTAACGCAGCAAGCCAGCGAGCACACGAGCGCCCTCTAGTGGCCGCAGCGGTTTTGCAAGTTATTTGATAGTATTGTACAATCCAGCTGGTTATGTTGAAAGTAGCTACGATCTAATATTGTCTAACATAATGCAAACTTTGTTTATAAATTAAGTGTTTGTCTAAAACATAAGCTAAGGCACAAATCGAATAAACCAAATTATGCCAAAAGTATTTTCAGTTTGGTTTTGCTGTTAGTATATTTTTTCTATGATAACTTTGATGACAGTTAAAAACTTGCCGAAAACATTCAAAATACTTATTATAGATAAAAGATAATAAAAAAAAATATATTTCCAGACATTTCACACAACAACATCTAGCCCCGTGGTAAGCTCTAAGCTTGTGTTACGAGTACTAGATATCTGATATACTTAATATAATAGTCATACATATATAGATATTTTTTATTATACATATTACATATATATATAGATAAACTAACTTAAGTTCGCATTTTAATTATAAATTGGTATTAACGACTGTAAATATTAAGGTAGAATAAAAATATAACCCCCGCCACGCACCTCTGGATTTGAAACCTCTTCACCTCTTCTTGAGAAATTTATGTGTGCTTTAAACACGTGCTTTAACGGTGAAGGCAAACATCGTGAGGAAACCGGCATGTTCTGAGAACTTTAAAGAGTTTGAAGGACATGTGACATTCACCAACCCGCACTTGGCCAGCGTGGTGCATTAAGGCCTAACCTCTCTCGTCAAGAGAGAAATCCCTGTGTCCCAGCAGTGGGAATGATTATAGGGTGATGATGATGTGACATTCACCAACCCGCACTTGTCCAGCGTCGTGAATTAAGGCCTAATCTCTATCGCCAAGAGAGAAGTCCCTGTGTCCCAACAGTGGGAACGTTAATAGGGTGATGATGATGACGATGATGATAAATATTAAGCTGTGTAGAAAAAGGTACTCGACGCAGGTAGCGGTACTCAAAGGCCTGTAAGCCCGAGCTAATTCCTCAGTAACGCAGCGAGCCCTTAAGCTAACGAGCGCCCTCTAGTGGCAGGTGTGCGTAATCACAGTGGTTTGCGGGTTATTCGATACATTTGTTAGATACTACCATTGTTGGGTCTCGTTAATTATGTTGAAGACAGTTTTGATCTGACACTGTCTTAGACCCAGATTAAAGATTTGTAAGGTTGAAAAGTTTTTTTTTTTAAATATAGTTTATTTTTGTCGAGTGCTTACAGAAAACTAAGTTCAAGCTAAGACTATAGAGTTAATATTATTATATTTTTTTTAGATTATTAATTAAGTTTTGGGTATATAGAACGCGGGGCGCGGAGTCATCTAAGTAATGGAGGTTTTGTCTGTTCACGTCCGTAAGTGGTAACCCTCTGAATCCTTACACGTGACCTCCGGGTGGTGCTAAGAACAGTCTCTGGTGGTAGGCTTCGGCCGCGGCTTGTCACCACCCTCCGGGCTGGGCCAGTGCGTGAAGCGATTTTTTCGTGTTTCGTAATGTGGCCCGGAGAAGCCATCTTCTAGGCCTTCATGCTCCATCTTAGACCACATCGTCACTTTACATCAGGTGAGATTGTGGTCAAATGAAGGCTTATCAATAATAAAAAAAAAAAAAAAAAAAAAAAAAAAAAATGAAATAATTTTTTATTTTGGATAGATTTCTTTTGAACAATTCCAAAAAAGTCGAACTTTTCTCTTTTTTAATTATAACACATAACATTAACAATTTATGTTATGTGTTATAATTAAAAAAGAGATAAATACAATTTATTTTTATAACATATAACAATTTCAAGGGTTTTTCATATACAAATTTAATTTTACTTACTTGCTAAAGACTGTTGTGCAAAATTCAGATAAAGTCGTGTTCAAGACAACGTGACCTAAGTAAAGGGGTACGACGAAGTTAAAATACTGTCGTGTTCACTAATTTTACGAAATTGTTGGTATTTAAAGATTTATACTTTTTATTTATCTAAAAAACAACATAAAATTGTAATTGAAACCACCATTATTTATGATAAATTTATAAAAAAAAACACTATGCTTGGGGTTAAATGATACTTTGTGAATAGTCCAAAACTATTAAATATATTTAATAGTTTTGGACAATGCGCCTATTACCTTTCAGTGCTATGGTAAGGTAGGGAACTTTATATTAAGACTAGCTGTGCCCTGCGGTGCTACCCGCGTTATAATGGATGAAGTACTCTTAACCAACAACATATTTATTTGAATAAAGATTAATATTATTATGTTGATACAACTTAAACAAATTATTTCGACCAAATTAGGTACCATAAAAACGGTTTTTGTGAGTTAATCTTAAAAGATAGACATATACTATCGCGGACTGTTTTTAGATCATTAAAAGAGCTATTATTCTTTAATACATATTTTTTGTGTATCTTGAACCGTTTTCACGGCGCACGCAACGGAAGGTTTCAAAGATGAACAATTTCTCCCGTTTTTTACACATTTACCGCTATATCTTTGCTCCTATTGGTCGTAGCGTGATGTTATATAGCCTATAGCCTTCCTCGATAACTGGACTATCCAACACAAAAAGAATTATTCAATTCGAACCAGTAGTTTCAGAGATTAGCGCGTTCAAACAAACAAACAAACAAACAAACAAACAATCAAACAAACAAACTCTTCAGCTTTATAATATTAGTATAGATAATCACGAAATATCTTAATATATATAAATCTCGTGTCACAATGTTTGTCCTCAATGGACTCCTAAACCACTTAACCGATTATAATAAAATTCGCACACCATGTGCAGTTCGATCCAACTTGAGAGATAGGATGGTTTTTACGGCGAGAAAATTCGAATAATTTCCGGGAAAATTTTATACCCGTGCGACGCCGGGGTGGGCCGCTAGTTTATTATAAAATCAGTAAAGCATTGCATCGGAAAGTGACACAATAACATTGGAATGTCAGTTATAACATTTAAATATACATATTCAAATGAACAGGAGTGGAAATCTTAATGATTTTTAATAAGTGATAAACCTCACTTTTTAACGTAAACTATTTTTAAGCGTTATCCCGGAGATGCAGGGTCGAGTCCTGTGTGCGAAGGCTAAATCTTTTACTGCATACAATTAAAAAAAGGAGTGGAAATGTTACTCGTATATAGATATCATCTTATTAAAATTTCATTGTTTTAAATAATGATGTTACAGTTCGTGTTCGCGAGTTTTATGTAAATATTCACATACATTTAGTGATTTCAATTTTATATCATGAATTATATTTGAATGTATCTATGAATGTGGCTTTGAAAGCGCGTGTTTCGTTCCAGTTCAGTTGGTCAATATAATGGCATTGTAGTCGGTTGAAAGAGTTGGAACCAATCCAAATATAAATTTATTTTTTTAAATTTATTTTGAACGACTAAAAAGAACATATTTTATTGTTAGTCGCCATGGAACCTGGATTGAGGAAACTCCAGAGGACAATCAGCAGCGGCATTTTGGACAATAATACCGTCATTGATTTAGATTTTAGATAGCGCCTTACAATGGTTTATGAAAAGTCGAAATAACACATAGACGTCCTTTATTTCTAGTAATTTCTCTCAGAAGCGGCTTGCTATCTTGAACAGACAACTTTGGCCAATTTACAGATTAGGTACTTACCCGAATTTAAAAATTTAAAAGTTGATATCCAGTTTAATGAGAAATCTAATAAAACTACGTACACTAACTACTACTTACTACACTATAATATCGAGATCTTTATAATTATCTTATTTGGGTTTCCCCGTGGAAAAAATACTTTCCATGTTATTCAGAGGTCAAAAAAACCTATATGGCTTCGCAAAACATCTCTCCACACCAAGCGAATACAAATTACTCTTGTAACAACAAAAAAATTGTTTGCTATAAAAAGGATCTTCATTTCCAGCAATTGAAAGCGTGTCACTTCAATTATTTTAAGGGGTTTCCGTTTTCATTTTTATGCCCTTTTTACTACCAATAAAAAAAGGAATAAAACATTTAATTAAATACCTACATCTTACGCAAACGAAAGGTATAAATATATCAATTGGTTTTACGAGCTTGTAGACTAATTTGTAAGTCTTAAAAAAGTCTTTATAGGTCTTATATTCATTTTAAACAGTATTTTGAGCAACTTTCTGTGAATTGATTTTTGCGGAAATATTTTTTAACGCGGTAAATACTTTTATGTTATAACTCATTTTGTATACATTTATTTCCTACAAGTATTACATTAATACAGGTTGGCATGTAAAAAATGCCTAGACATTAAACCCGCCTTTTTGAACAAACTTTTTGTTCAAATAAAGTATTTTAAATAAATAAATATTATTTATTTATTCTATTCCAGTAAGGAATAATAATACTTTTAAGAAAAACGGAGTCCTACGAAAAGGCCGTAGAGCCAAAATAAGTCTGCTTTTAAAAATTATTTCTATAGATAATTAAGAATAGCTTGAATATCTAGCGATTAAACGTACTTTTTATAGGTTATGGTGCTCAATGCCGACCTGCGTTACTATGCCATCTTTTTCAAAACATCAAATATTAATTCCCGTAATGCCGATACGAATGAAATACGATTGAAGTGTTTTGTTTTATATTAAAAGCAACGGAGTGTGGAAAAATATGACATACCTACAGTGCAAATGTTAGGAAAAAACAGTGCTGGTTTTTTATCTTAAAAATCGCATGCCCTTGCTAAAACTCGGTAGTATAGGACAGCCGTGCGAATCTGTCAGTTGGGAACAATTTAGTAGAAGGTAGTCGCATTAGATGGGCGTTGTTGGAGCTGAGTCATGTAAGCAGGCTATAAGGTGCTTTTAACACCGAATATGGGTTTCTTGGTTCTCTAAATGTGTCTAATATCCAACAATCCACAACATTGTTGTATTCAGCCATGCAGAAAAATAAGATTAAAAATATAAAGATTTTAATTTTAAAAAACCTTCTACGCAGTTTAAGCTCAAAATTATCTAACAAAACCGATTTCCGTAAAACTTACTGTTTTGTGGCGAGTAAAGGTTTGACCTTTCATTTGATATTCTATTACGGGTAAACTGATTTTTATTAAAATTTCTGTGACGTTATGTACGTTGTAAATAAATAAATATGAAGCATAACTAAAAACACTCTCCGGTTACATATCTTTGGATGGCCAGACCCTAAACTTAAACACCCCGTTTTGCGTCGGGGGTTAATTAAAGCTAAGCACTGGTGAACACGGGCATACATATGATAATGTATTTACATGGAAAGATGCGTGCTAAGGATGTGTTCTACGGATGCGGATTTACTATTGATGACAATAGTAGAATTATGATTATAATTGTTGTGTAATTAATAATTGTTCAAGAAGACGCAAAATTAAGTATTTAATTCGTAAGTTTTGTTTATTTATTAGGTAGACATTCCAACTGACAGTCGAAGTCACATTTCGTTTCAAAACACGATATCATGTTCAAATAAAAATATTAAAATACATTAATATTAATTAATATTTTAAAAATATCTGTTAAACGAGTTCTTGGTGGTGAATTATTAAATAAATAAATAGATGGTAGCGAGTGTTGTAACTAGTTTGAGATATGCATCTTCTTCGCAAAGCTCCCTTGCGGCGGCGCAACCTCTTATCACATCTCACTCACACCACTAACATAGCTTAATATCAATGGAAAGTTAGTATTCGTTCGCACATACATCTATATCCCATCTTTGGGAGAAAACCACCAGAACTAAACGGTAATTTTGGTCTCAGAAGTGCATGAATACTTATTACTTAGCTGTAATGTTGAACCATTTATGTTTCCTTATTACCATAAGTAATACAACATAAACTATTTCAGACTACAGGTATAAATTGCGAACATTGTGCGCTTATATTTCGTTATGTGGAAAGTTTTACAAAGGGTCATAATACGTTGTTATGATACTGTTACATTGTACAAATTTATTGCGGACTGTTGTTTAAAAGTGCATGCGATAAATATTCGGTTATATCTTGGCGGTGTGTATAATGACCTGGAGCGCGCCCACGTCTTCATATGAAGTTTCTTATTTAGCTTAATAGTATCTGATAAACACTATAAGTAAAACATGGTAATTTAAAAAAATACATTTATAAAAGTACCTACATTATAAGTGCACATATACACCATTTAAAGAAAATACATTTTAAATTTCAAGTCTCTTAGCTCGTAAACAGGACTGTCATACAAATTTCCAACCCCCGATTTATCTTCTTAGTGGTAGAGTTTGTTACATTTAAAGATGAGCAATACGAATCGATATTTTGCTGTATCGATACAAAGCAATGCGATATGTATCGATATTTTGATACACGACTATATGATACGCATTGATACATCGTATCTCTAGGTAAAAAATATAAAATCCTTGTTTATCTGATTTTCTACTTTAAATAATCATTGAATTCAACCATGTCATTATATATAACTGGCTGTCATAATTTAAAATAAGCTTGCTAAAGCATACCGAGATGAACCAGACGTTAAATTTTATAATAATTTGTGCATTGGCTCAATGACATGTGTTTTTATTCAGTAAGTGATTATTTTCAATTAAAATTTAATGAAACTTCTTACAATTGAAATTAATCTTTAATTTTTATGATTACGAACAATTTAATTTCTCCTTTTTTATTTTTATTTGTGCATGATTGTTTTCTTAATGACATTTTATAAAACAGGTGTTTAATTTAATTTCAATAGATGAAGCCGCGCACACTGTCACCGACAAGTCTGAGTTGAGACTAAAATGTTTTGAAACAGACTTGACTACAATGAGCGCGAAGCCTTAAGTTTCCGACGCGTGTCCAAACTTTTGTTTTTACGTATCCTTACAGCCTTAAATGGCAATTGTGAAATATTGTAATAGGAATAACTTCCATTAGCCATATAACTTAATATTATAGTCATGCTGGCTAAGTAGATAGCCGTGTTGACGAGGACTTTTATTCTAAAGGTCGTGGGTTCAAACCTAGCCACGCACCTCTGGACTTTTCTTCTTGAAAATGTACATTATGTGCGCTTTCCATCATCGTGAGGAAACCGGCATGTTCTGAGAACTTCAAAGAGTTTGAAGGACATGTGACATTCACAAACCCGCACTTGGCCAGCGTGAATGAATTAAAGCCCCTCTCGTCAAGAGAGAAGTCCCTGTGTCCCAGCAGTGTGAACGTAAATAGGATGTTGATGATGAATGAATAACGTCCATTAACTATTAATTTTGTTACAGATTCAAGATGTCTCTCTCCGAATTCAGAAGGAAGAAGCTGCTGTACGTGTTCAACGTATTTTTCGGTGAGTTAGCCACTATGAAGTCTCTCCGGGTATCTAGGTTAGGTCCGGTCCGGGCTCCGGTCGAAATACTGTCTTTTTAATGGACAGTAGTGCGACCGGAACTTTTAATAGATAGACTCACTTAAACGACTACTTATGTTCACAGATCTATTGGGTAAGATTGTGTAAAGTAAAAAACATTAAGATAAAATTGTTTGAAAAACTTGAAAACTCGAAACGGATCTCCTTTAAAATATATATTGTGTTTTGGTCTGTATTAGTGATATTTTATAAACTGTGCCACAAAATGGGGTGGAAAGCCGATAGCTCTCGAAAACTGCAAGATCTTTAATGAATTTGAGACTTTCTAATGTCTAATTATAAGTTAAATTGACTTTGGTTTGCAAGGATCGATAATATTTTTTTTTTTTTTCTTATCACCATCGTTTATCTTTCATAATTTCAGCCGTAGGACGTCTATTGTTGGACATAGGCCTTCTTCAAAGATTTCCAGTAATTTCGGCTGGTAATGGCCTGCATCCACCGTCTGGTCGACTGGTCCTCAGTTATTCTAATTATTATTATTATATTATTACTTATTAGCTATTCCGTCCCACTGCAAGGCTTTTTTCTTTCCACTCGCCACTATTGCTTGCTACTTCAGGCCACCATGTTAGGTGGGCGTCAAACTCATCCCGCCATCTCATCCTGGGCCTTCCACGTTGCCTTCTAGCGTTGGGTGGGCTCCACTCAGTAGTAGTAAGTTATTAAGTTATTCTAATATATTATTTTATTACAGACGTGAATCAAAGCGGAACAATTGAGAGGAAAGACTTTGAGCTAGCTATCGAGGTGAGTTGCTTGTACTTCCTAACTTCCTAGTATTTGGTTAAAACTCTATTTTATTTCTTTTAAAATTAAATATTGCCGGAAAATAACACACCGGGGCCGTCAGTCAGTTAGTATCCACTACAGCATTCATAAATTTTATCAATAATTAATAACCTTTTTTGGGAAGAGCATTATATTAATACAAACACGCATGATATATAGAAAACACTGGGAACCAGAAATTAAAGGACACTAAAACATTTACTAATATGATTTAAATATTCACATTATAATATCAAATACGTTTGATATTCTAACATAAAATTATAAAACATTCACGAAGACACTTATTCTGCCTTTCATAATGAAATATCATAGAATTTTCAGCTACGTATTTTATAATATAGGTATAATGCATATGAAAATTTTCGATTTATTGTGTACTATCATTTTAATGTTACCGATATCGTTCAATGAAATGTACATATAGTAAAATTAAGTTTAAATGTACTATATGTACATTTAAATGAGCGATATCGGTAGCATTATACCGCCCAACTTATACATAAAAAATTGTTAGTTATCCGTTTGACAGTCTTATACAAACACTCCACTACTCTAACATTGGAATTCCAGTGCTAGTTTGGAGTGATCTTCTCGATTGGTATATGGGTACACAGAACTAAACGCAGTAAGGACCATAGTATAATACGTTGTGTTAAGAATAGCGAGTGAAGCCGCGGGTGCGCGTAGACAATTTCACTTCTCACTTAAATTTAATTAAATTATTAATTATTATTTTTAATTTTTATCTATCACGGTCTGAGATACAGCCTGGTAACAGACAGAGGGACAGACTACGAAGTACTAGTAATAATAGGGTATCGTTACCCTAAAAAGAAGTATCTATTAATTATACCTCCATCACTTGAAATTGATAAAAATAAATTACAGCGGCGAAAGTTGTACAAGCTAAATCCTTTAATTTATTGTTGCAAAAACGTACTTCAGAGAAATACATTTTCAAAGGCTAAATTGAACATTTTATTATACATTTTGCTCGAAATGGAATCGAGAACGATTTGTGGTTCAAGAGGCGTGTTTGGCTTTTAACAAGGTCGGGGTCGGGAGAGAGCGTAGGTTTTGTGCGTTTTGTGAATTTAATCATTACTTTGCCTATTTATGCCAAAAAGCTGTAAGAATTATTGAATATGCAATTAAATTACGATTACTTAAATGCAGTTACATGCGATGTATGTTTGCTTAGTAATTGTATATTATCTTTTTTTCTCAAAAATAAAATAACTACTCAATTATACTCAAATATACTATTATTGTATGGGAATAACGAATAAGTAGAATCGCGTTTGTGTTGTCCATCGCATAATCCTTTAATTAAATATATGAATGCTGCATGCATTACGCGATGTTCTTGTTAACATTAATGGACGCGTTAAAACGCGTTAAAGTGACGTATTTGATGCCACGACATGCTAATAGTTTTCGCCCGAATACGGCGCGTCGCAACGATGTACCCGGCCACACACATCGCGTCGACACGAATATAAAACTTATTGATTCAAGAGGAAGTTTAATGACATAAAGATGAGAAAAAACTAAATTAACTTATAACACCTCTCTATCTTTGAACGGGGTTAAATGATTACAAAGCACGATAGACATAAATAAAAAATCATTTGAAGGAATAAAAAAATAAAAAAAAACTATTAAATTGGTTTCTTACTGTAAGTTGAGCTTATTCCATGGCTGAATGCCAAAATAGGCGATGACTCAACATATGATGAACTAAGGCCATTCAACATCTTTATCATGATTTAATGAGACATTTTATTGGTAAAAAACCGTGTTACGCAGACTTATATTCTTGATCTTGTTAAAAAGCGTTATTCTTGATCTCCCAGCTAGCTATCAGACTATCAAGCACCCTATAACTCACAGGCAAGCCCAAATGGCTGCGAGTTACTTGGAAGCATCATTAAATGAAAACGAATAGGTAGACCTTGCACTGTTCACTGGTCGTATTGGAAGTTATCTACGAAGGAACAATATGCATCTTACGTTGTTAAATCATTGAACATCTATAGTAGTACTACTTTGAAACCGATGCTTTGCGATTTGGTTGCTTCAATGGTGCGGTGGGCGATTCCTGCCCCCTCTGGGCGGAAATCGTAAGTACAAATAAGAGTTTGTATTTCTGCAAGCACTTTCTTTGCGGTCTGGGTGCTAAAAAAATAACTATATAATGTATGTCTATTATATGAAGTATAATATCATGTGTCTTGTAGCCGTAACACAAGCTTAGAGCTTACCAAGTGGCTAGATGTTGTTGTGTGGATTGTCCGAAAATATTTATTGAATTATCTACTTACCTAATTTATAACTGGCTCAGTGGTGACTGTAGGCTCTTGTACCGATAGCGATCGCTTCTGTGTAAAGATGTGTCGATGATTCCCTCCGATACTTTTTCTTGGAATGTGTGTTATCTGTGGCGCAAAAAAAAATCATGTTAATATTTTATCCAGTAGTTATATAAAATGATTAGTGCTCCTAACGTGAACTTAGAGCTTACATACTCCGAAGCCAGATGATACAGGGTGCAATATTGATCTTTCACATGAGTACAAAACTTTATTAAAAAAAATCAATTTCCATAATATGATAATAGTATACATATGGGAGATTGACACTTTAAATATCTTTACTGTATAAAAGCACGCCAACAGCAACCAATACAGGTTGGCAGGTAAATACCTAGGCATTAAGCCTACCTTTTTGTGCAGTTTTTATAATATTTATTTTTTAAGGCGTTGCTTTTTAACACATTATTATTAATTGTACAGAAAATCTGCAGCCTTCGAGGATGGAAGGCCGGAGACCCAAAACACTCGGAGACCCACGAAATCATGATCAAGATTTGGGACGGCCTGCGGAAGAGGGCTGACTCCAACAAGGATGGTCAGGTAAGTGAACCCGTCATTATCAGTCATCATAATTGCAACAGTTGGATATCCACAGCTAGTCTTATTACTAGCCTTGCATAATCATTTCTAATAAAAACCTATAGACTATTCACTTTTACCAACGGGTTTTACTCACGTGGAAATGTTACGAAATTATGACGTACCGACGTTTCAATTATCGTCAGGAAGGAATAATCATCAGGGAAGTGAGTGAGCTCGTGTGCGAGTTTATAAATGATTTTAAGAAGAAGAGATTTTAAAACGAATTATAAATATATATTATGATAAAAGGAGCATTCTAAACCATATTAATCGTAGTGCTGCAAATAAAGCATAAAAGATAAATCTTAATTATTTAAAAGCTAAAAGCTTAATTAATTTCCGCAAAAGCCATAGTATTTTGTAATGTGCACGCGATGCGCTTTCATTTGATACCTCACTCGAGTATATTTGCAGATTTTCGATTTTCGTTCCCCATTCTCAACCCCATAACTTTTAAATGGCACAACCGATTTTCATTAAAAACAAAAAAAAACTAAATAGAAATCGCCCCATCCGTTCGAGAGCTATGGTGTCCCAGACCGACAGACACACATACAGACAGACACGTCAAACTTATAACATATAACTTTTTTTGTCGGGGGTTAAAAATAGCTCATGTTTTTTTTTATTTATAACTTGAAACAGATTAATATTAAGTTACAAAAATTTGACAGTTTTTTGAGTTTGTGAGTCCGATATTTCTACGCTCTTGCAAGCGCCATGATCGCTGCATAAACTGATTGTCTTTCCGATTAGGCAGACAGTTATTCACAAACGAATCGGTCTACCCTCTTTCCGAGTCATTAGCGTTGTAATTACTCGTAACAACACTAGTGTTTGTTAACTAGTATTTGTTAACCTCGCAATAAATAAAAACTATGTATATGTTTTGCAGGTGCATCCATAAGGCAGTTAAAGAATATCTTTCCAATGATGATGTACCTATATAATTTTTCTAATAGATTAATTGCTAAAACATGTAAACACAAAGTTGTAAATTTATTATTAAGAATCTAAAAATCTGAGCAAAAATTTTACCAAAATAAATGACGGTTTTTTTTGTATCCAACCTAAATGGTTATATAACCAACAACAGGTTGCTGTGTGAAATGTCTGGAAATATTTATTTATTTATTTATTATATTGTTTTCATCGCCAATATTTTCGCCTCTATCGTAACCTTCCTTGTTACAATATATGTACATAACTCGTATGTATGTTCTATTAGAGGTATTATAGGTTCTAAGTAAAATTACGTAAGACCGCTCAAAATATATTAATTACTTTTACAAGGTTTATTACAGATTAGTGTTGTGCTGGTGGAGACTGTTTTAATTAACCTTAAAACAGTCTCCACCAGCACAACACTAAAACACTTTTCACTTTTTAGAGGTCTAGTCACTACGAAGCGCAAAAACAGAATGGCGTGCTGTAGTCGTGATTCGTTAAAGTTAGGTTAGGTTTGACAACCGGAAACGAGTCAGTACTACCAGCTAACAATTTACGTAGTTTTAATAAATTTAACGATACATTTTTAAACTAATTAACTATTGTATAAATAACAACAAAAATTCTGAATATTTTTGGTTACATTATATATATTTTATTGCATCAAAATCTTTCCAACCTAATTTATTTTTAAATGGTATCGTTTTTAAACTATTTAAAAATGATTCATTAACGGAATAAAATAACTTAGTACATTGGATTAATTATAAATTCTGTACATAATTAATAGTTATCCATACAGTTATATTTTAACATCCTGAATTCAAATAAAAACCTCGCTTCTCCTCAACCATTTGTTTATATTTCTCTGTCATTTATGCCTTTCTCGAAAATAGACCAAGTTTTACTCGTATCCGGGATTAATTCATAACGACGCCATTATGATTTATTAAGGGAAAGGGATGCATACTCCCTTCAGAGTTTCCCTTTTACGACGTCCCATCAAAACGGAACGCACAACCCAAAACAATGTGTTTTAAAACGCAGTACCTACGGAAAATGCTTGAATAATAAATTGGAAAAAATGGGGTCATAAGAACCCAATACCAGAATGTCACGCAGGGTCTAAAATAAATAAAATTATGTAAACGAGGGATGCTATAAAATAACAGCGCTGTATTCAATTAGTTTCTTTTGGAAAATATCTTTTGATAAAGTTGTTCGTAACGAGATACTGGTGCTGTAAGTATTTTGTCGGAGCATTTTGTAATTTTGTCTCCGTATCAACTAACTTGTGTAGAGGAAGGTAAGATCTGTTTGGACGGTTCTTTAAGTAGATTATTATGTGTTTTGAGTGTCTTTTTTTTTCAAAAAGTTGCTGTTTCTGAGCACTTGGAGATAAAAATATATTTTGTAAGGGTAGCTAATTTTAATTTGGCAGAATATGTTACTCTGGGTCAATCAGTCAGACCAACAATTGTACTTACCGCTTGTCTTTCTCGCTTAATATTTTTCTGCGATAATTTTTGTTACGTTAAAACAACGGTAACAGACAGACAGTAATTAACTCACTTAAAATTTTATAATTGTTTGTTTAAACAAATACTAGTAGTACCCGCGTATGTAATACAGTGATACCCGCGTATGTAATAAGTGTGTGTGTAATATGTGTTAATGGAAACTTTTTAATAGATAATAATAAATAAATAATGCATTTTCCCTCGGTATCACTTATTTTACGGTAAAGAGCATGTCACTGCTCAACTATGTCATTTTTCAAGCTTTACAGAATCAGTGTACCAAATTGCATTCAAATCGATTCTGTAGTTCCAGAGATTACCCCCTACAACGTCACAAGCTCACAATCTTTACCTCTTTATAATTTCCGTATAAGTGTAGATAGGTACGTGCATACTTATTACTAAGGCTCTTGAATAGTAATTATACAACTTGCATTCTTGCACCCAGACGATACCAAACGTACCTAAATTATATCATAACCCCTGTATCCTTGGCCTTATGACTAAGCACAGTCCCTTTATAAAAGTTCCACGTACACCATAAAACTGATATAACCAGAACAAGGCCTTTATTAATTTCTGTAGCACATCCGGCGGATATTGCTCTATAGCAATCCGTTTGGTTGTGTTTTTGTTCACTTATTGCTTTTGTCTTGAGATATTTATTAATGAAGCAGCTTTCTTTGGTCGTAAGGCCAGTCGGGATGATTCGATTTACGTAACATACATTACGGATATTGTGTTTATAATCTTGATCAAATCGGCTTTATGGGGTTGGGTGGAAATAGAACATGGATAAAATTAATTTCGTTCTTAATTCAGCGAGTTTTTTGTGTTTGGTTCTCAATATTTTTTTATGTGAACGAATTCCGGTGTTTATTTTTTAGATTCTTTGAATTTTTTCAGATTAAATTTGTTGACTAGTTATCCTCAGTTTTTAATATTAGGTTATATTTAATGAAATTTGAATATTTTCAAATGTGTCGCAGATTAACCTATGTTTAGGTGCGTCTATTTAATCATGATAATCTGTAAAACCACTGTACTTATTTTCATGTTATTACCAATAACAGTTATAAAGAATAATGGGTAATGATTATTTGTATTTTTTGAAGTGAAACTTCTTTAGAATCGTTGTCGTGTAAATTTCAAACCGGATGCAACGGAAAAAAACGACAGGTAAGCCAACCTTAAACGCTAACAAGGTTAAGCAACGTTGCGTGACGCCAGTACTTGCATGGGTGACCGCCCGAACAAAATTTTTATTATCTCATTATCTCTTTTTTTATTTATCTCATTTTTTTTGTCGATTTACTGAAGTTTCACTTCTATCGTGAGAGAATCGCACACACTCACACTTTTTAAAATTGGGGCATAAATTTAAATACCTACCGACATATGAAGTCGACTTGAAACGCTTAATTTGTCATTCCGCTCGTTATATAAAGGCCACATACTTAGCGTTTTTAATATCGGATGAAATAACCGGTGTTCTCTGTCGCGTTAATTATGCGTTCTCATAAATCCTGCGTAAAATAAAACTCGACCTTTATTAGAATTTTTTTCAACATAACCAAGTTATTGTTGGATTTTTTTGCCTTTATTGTCTTTGTGGTTCGCGCCGTCATTGTTATGCTTTCATGTGGTTGTTATTTTTTATTTAATTAATGAGGTATTGCTCAATTTGTTCGTATGTTGGAAATATGAACTCTCCGAATCGTAATTTGATTGATGTATGCTATACAACATACCCATAATAATCTATATTTTGGTGTTGCAATAAATAGGTATAATATTGTAGTGTGTTGTAATCAAACAAAATTAAATTAATTAATTAAATCTATTTTGTAAATTAAACATACAGCTACACTATACATTTGTACAAATTCATCAAAGCCACAAAGACCAGGTATTTCTTTTACCTTTTAATACAATTTTGTAATTGACGTTACATTTAATTTTATTAATTTTAGAGCATTATTTTTTGTCGTTAACGGCCAACAACCTAAGGTCGCTGTTTACGGTAAATAATTTTCCGGATATATTATTCCGAATATAGCATACCACGTTTGATGTTGCAGTGTGCATATTCTAACAAAATGTATTATTAATAATATACCTATATTGTGCATTATTTTTTATATCCGAACGTAACCTACATTGAACGTTTCTTATCGTTCAATTTAGGCTTATAATAGCTTACTGATAGGATCTAGTTAACAAATAGCTACAGGCAAAATACATAAACTTAGCCTAACGCCTTTCGGGAGATAGTGTCATAAAATTCTATAGGTTATGGTTATGGAAGGGTCCAAGCATTGACGTGGGATAGTGAACGTGATAATAAAATAATAAAAAAAATAAATAATAAAAAATTTATTGCGTTTCACATTCTTATGTAGTAGGTACAGGGTTGATTTCTCCTTTTAAGCAATAAGGTTTGCTTGTGTTAGGAGGAATCGCTCTTAACAATCAGCATAACTAAACTACATATTTACTGCATTATGACATAATAATTTTAATAAGAAAATAAATATAACTTAAACTTAGTAGAACTTAAAACAACAGAATCAAAATAAACATAACAATAAATAATAAATTTCCTATAACCTCATAGTTTGTACAATATTCTCTATAATTACATAATTTTGTGACCTAAGCCACAAAGATACAGTTTTGTTGCAGTCAAATAGATTAAGAGGATATAGATTTAGCACTTTATTAACATTATTATAAATATTTGCTGCCTGCCTAACATATTGTCTCTTAGCAAATGTAGTTTTCACAGATGGAATTAATACCGGATTCTTTTTTCGCCTGTTATTTGATTTCATTAATTCAGCGTTAAATACTAGTGACTTCTGTACTCTTAGAACTAACTGCAATATATATAGTTTTCTCACGCTTAATAGATCCGCCTCTAAATATAGTTTTTCTGTTGAATAACCAAACGGTTTGAACAGCATCACTTTAATCAGAGAGCGTTGAGCCCTTTCAAGCTCAATAAATTTACTCTTTGTCGCTCCCCCCCATATCGGTATACAATACCCTAGAACAGACTGAGCAAGTGATATGTATATCTGGGATAGCTTTTTAGCAGATACTAAGTGTCGTAAAGTTTTAAAAGTCCAAATTAATTTTCTTGTCCTATTCATGATGAGCTCTGTATGCATGTGCCAAGACAAACGTTGATCAATCATGATTCCCAAATATTTTGTATGCTTAACTTTATTTATTAAAGGACAAGAACAGTTTGTGTCAAAGCCAGAACAATTGTGAATTTTTAATTTATAAAGAGGGGCAGGCTGTGAACTAGTGTTAATAGAAAAGCAAATGTAATTCGTTTTTAAAACATTAAGCGTTAAAAGGTTGTTATCTAACCAACTAGCAACCGTTCTCAGGCCCAGTTCCGCAGATTTGTGAACCGATTCCCAAGTGTCCCCCGAAAAAATAATTACGGTATCATCGGCGTATGATATTATACGCCCGTGGTCTATCTTTAAGGAACTTAAACTGTTGATGTATAACAAGAACAAAGTCGGACCAAGAACACTTCCTTGCGGTACCCCAAACTCTATTGAAGCAGATGAACTAGTGAATTCTCCGATTTTGACTCTTTGTTTTCGACCAGAAAGATAATTCCTTAACAAAGAAAGTGAAGTTCCCCGCACTCCATTTGCCTCTAGCTTTTGTAATAAGTACGGAATAGATACGGTGTCGAATGCATTCTTCAAATCAAGGAACACGGCAAGACACTTTCTACCTTTATCCAATTGTTCTGTTACAACACTAGTTAATTCCTGAATGGCATCTTCGGTGCATAATTTTTGTCTAAATCCAAACTGTGTGTCTGATAGTAGCTTAAATTTATTTAGATATGCAATTAATCTTTTATTTATAATTTTTTCTAATATCTTAGATATAGGTGAAAGGATAGAAATTGGTCTGTAATTTGATACTTCGGACTTAATTCCATTCTTATGAATGGGGACAATAAGTGATTCCTTGAGACCATTTGGGAAGCTCCCTTGATCAATACATAAGTTGGCTATGTGAGTTATGATTGGAACAACTTTTGTATGTGTAGATTTTAGAAAATTAGTTGGAATATTGTCTATGCCTGGTGCACTATCAGATTTAAGACCCATAAGTAAGGTGGTTACTTCATCGCAATCTGTATTAAAAAGAGCAAAAGAGTTGCTTACAAATGCTTCCTGTGAAACGTTATGTTCGTTCGTGTACATGCGTTTATCTATAATATTATTTGCTAATGTTTTACCTATAGTTGAAAAATGATTATTAACGTAATTAACAGATTGTTGTGGGGGTTTACTTGAATCCAATAGTTCTAGGCTGTCATTTTTCTTTATTTTGCGTCTGGTTATTAGATTTATAGCTTTCCATAGTTTCTTAGGATTGTTTTGTGCTTTTTCTAATTGTTCTCTATCGTATTTACGTTTCTGTTTTTTGATGATACAATTACAAAAATTCCTATATCTTTTAAATGTTATTTTTAGTATTTGATTCGTAGGATCCATTTTAAGTTTCTTTTGCATGCTATTCCTATTCATAATACACCGCAATAGACCCGTAGTCATCCATGGCTTAATATTACGTTGTTTTATTGGGATAGTTTTAGTAATAGTGTTCATAGTTATACATTTATTAAGGTATTCAATAAGTTTGTTAGTAATTTCATTCGGATTATCTAAACTCAATAGTTCAGTTAGGTTAATTTTATCTAAAGATCTCACTGCAGCTTTGGTATTTAAAATTGTCTTTTTACTTGTTATTTTTTTATATGTGTTATTCGATAGCTTAAGATAAATCATGTTATGGTCTGTGATTGTTGTATCAAACACAACAATTGTTATAGCTTTATGCTTTGGAATTCTAACAATAAAATGGTCCAGGCAATTATTTCCACGTGTAGGCAAATTATGTCCCGGGAGTAACCCATTCATTGCCAACATGTTTAGATAATTTAACCTATTTGTTCGTTCATAAGATTGCTCTTCTTGCCTGTGGATAAGATTAATGTTAATATCTCCAGTGATGATTACATTTACACTTTTATTAAGAGAGTTAAGAACATCACCGAGACTATTAATGAATTCAGAAGCATCCAATATTGACGGCGATCTGTATATACCTAAGATCACTAAATCTGAGGATAAATGTATTAGTAGGCATGAGGCGTGTTTGAGAATAACTTCACTCACTTTTGCTTTTATGTCCTCTTTTATATATGTCACAACTCCATCTGCCTGATTTAAATGATTAGTCGTTTGATGTGAATTATAATTGCTTATTAAGGGTATGTTTTTATTGATATTTATTCTACATTCACTTAATACTATAATATCTATAATTGAGTTTAGTTGAGCCAAATTTACCTGTAGATCGTCAATGTTGGTATAAACACTTCTAATGTTTTGTGATATTATAGTAAGGTCAGTGTTCGTAGTTCGACTCTGCATAAACAAATTACTTAAATTATTGAGACTGCCTCTAGAAACGGCTGCCATTTCAAGATCATCTATTTCTTGTATGATTTCTAGGTTGTTATCCATTTAAAAAATACAATTTAAGAGCTACAGTTATTAACCAGAAAATGATATACATGGTGTAATAATTCAGTACAGATAACGTTACATATTTTTTAATTATAGTATAAGTTGGGACTGCAAAGTTATAGTGATTTATCGAAAAAGTTACATAATTGTATATAATATTTGATAGGAAAAAGTGCACACACAATAATATTATTTTATGAGAAGTGGATATATGATTTTTTGCATTTAAGCTATATATAAGAGGTTTAGTTTCAAAATAGTAATAACCTATTAACATTAGTAAAAGTATTTGCATACATAGTCATTTATTCTCCATTAGGGTGTGTATTTGTAATTCTGAATGTATTTGTATTATTGGTGATGTTTCATCCTTTCTAACGTACACCTTACCAAACGCAGTCCAGCAGAATTTATATTGTTTAGTCTTGACGAGGTCACGTGCGAGGAAGTATAGTCGGGCTCCTTTGGCTGTGAGCTGCTCAGAGACATAAACAGGGGTATATTCGTTGGACTTGAATCCTAGGTGTTTTGCGCATAACTTTTCTTTATGTTTCAAGTTAAAAGTTTTTATAGACTTCAACAATTCAGTTTTTATAATTGTCGATGACAGTTCAACAATTATTGGGCCATTATTCAGTTTATTGCGCTTATTTTGCACTCTGAAAATGTCTGATATGTCGTTTTTTTCAAGTTTTCTATCAACATATTCAGATAAACAGTAAGCCATATTTAATAAATCCGCCTTAGATTCATTTGGCACTTTCGGAACATTTTTTATTTCAATATTGGATTTGCGACAACCGCGCTGTACATCTTCTAATTTTTCTTCCAATATCATTATATATTCCTTGTCTTTTCTGCTTTGAATCTCACACTGTTCCACTTTTTTACGAAGTTCTTCATTTTGCGCCATAATGGCAGTAATAGAGACTTCTATGTCGCTGTTGGTCGATTTGATCTCTTTTAGTGTCGATGTAATAATTTCCATGTCGGCTTTTTGCGGTGTAATTAATGTTATGATTAAATTTTTCATTTCCTCCTTAAACGCGCAAAATTCAGAAGCATAATCCAACTCTTTAGAACCTTTATTTCTATGCGAAATGAAGTTTGTTGGAGTAGTGGCCGTGTCATTGTATTCGTCTGCAGCCGACTCGGAGAGTTCGTAGCTCATGTTCATATTGCTCATTCTTGTTATGCTTCGTAAATAAGTCAAAAACGGCCTTAAACGTCTGAACACACGGTTTAGTTTTCGTAGCAAATAGAAACACAGTAATGTCGCGTGCGTAGCACTTTCTTATCGGGTCAGATCGTAGCACTGGTTTTGTAGCAGGCGCGTAGACCGGTTTCGTAGCGGTCGAAGCTCGAAGGTGTCGTAGCACAATGTAGTTGTTTATTTCGTCGCACCATTCAATGTCAGCGTAGCTCAGTTGTACTACACGTCTGGGTTATCTTACTAGCGATCGGCGGCACCCGGTTCGATCCCACAGCGCTGAACCTGGCACGCAACCCGAACCACTCAATATGCGGGGCCAGATACGATGTACGTGCGATGCGATGCGACGGGGCTTCGTAGAACGGGTCTTAGTCGACGGGGCTTCGGGGGACAGGAGGCAAACTGCTCCGGAGCAGCGAGAGACACCTCGGGCGAAGCACTAATTATCGGATTTAATCGCGGCGATAGCCAAAAACACGTCCGTACCGTATGAGAGCCGAGAGGCAAGAGGATAAACACAGCTAAGTCTCTAGAACCTTGAATATACCCCTGTCATAATAATTGTACGAGTACTAAAGGGTGTATTACGTAAGCGAAGTCAACAGAATGCGAAAGGGGTGGTATACAAGAGATAGCATGAAGTTGATCAGAGAAATTCTGAATATGTCTCTCAAGCAATAGTCATGATGACTACATAATAAAAATTTGGTTATGTTCGTATGTTAGCCCGTCCAAAAATACTGGACACCTATTTTATGGACATGGACATAGCTGTTTTCATAGAAGTTACTTATTACGGCCAAAAGTTACTTATTACGCGGGCAATGCCGCGGGCGGGCCGTTTATCATACTTGATCAACCTTCACCAACAACTATCTAATTAGGTACTTACTTTCCTATTCACTAATGGTTTTACTGACGTAATCCTCTGTAACTATTCACCGAGAAACAACCCTCATCGATAGTTCTCTTTGTTTTAGTATCTCGTTTGAAGTTTTTTTATTGTTTCGTAACGCCAGGCTCAGAGGAAGATTCTCTTACATTGCTATTCCACGAAAATAGGTCAATTTTACTGAGATATTTTCTTTGCCAGTGTTTCTGTAAGAATTATTGAGTAATCTGAGAACAAACAATTTTCATATAGTGTTTGTCTAAAAATAAATCGTAACCTATAAAATATACGGTCGAATTGAGAAACTTCCTTTTTTTTGAAGTCGGTTAAAAATTTCTATATCTAAAAGTATTGTTTTATAACATGGAGTATAAGAGAATCTCTATTACCTTTGGTCAAACAATTACGCGTAACATCACTCTGTTATGTTCGTTATTTTCTTTGGATGACTTCGCGCAAGCCCAAGACAAAATTGTTTTGCGACTGACTACCAACTTTCAAAACAAATGAAGCCGCGAGCACTGTCAACGACAACGACAAATTGAAAAAGTTGCACGAGAAATAGGAAGTAAATCAAAACCATAGCAGTCGGGTTAGCTAGGATCTGAAATAAAATAGGTCACATGTGATATATACATTAAAAACCCTATCATCCCTACGTCGTCACTAGAAAAATACTATCATGTCACAGTCTCAGTCGTCCACTTCTCTCGTAATCGTAAGTATTTTCCAGAAGATAAGATTTTGATTGCAAACCTATTAAATAACTCCTTGTCTCCAGGTTTCCGTAGAAGAGTGGAACTCCATGTGGAACGACTACGCCTCTAACCCCTCAGCGGCTCTGAAGTGGCAGCAGCAGTACTGCCACTTCATGTTCCAGCTGGAAGACGCCAGTGCTGACGGCTCCATCGACTGTGATGAGTTCACCACCGTCTGTTCTTCTTATGGAATCGATCCTCAGGAGTGCAAGGTCGCCTTCGCTAAAATGGCCAAGGTATTATATTTTATAGACAACTAGCTGACCCGGTGAACTTAGTATCACCTAGATACGAATCTTAGATCGTATAGGGGTTAAAATTGTAGGGTTGTATGTATTTTTGTATGCTAAATCAAAAAAAATATATATAAAAAATCCAATTAACTAATAATACAATTAGGGGTGGACCACCCTTATCATTTAGGGGGATGAAAAATAGATATTGTCCGTTTCTCCACCCAGTCCGATATGCATGCTTCGGATGACGAAAATCGGTCGAGCCGTTTCGGAGTAGTAAGATTACAAACACCGTTACACGAGAATTTTATGCATAAGATATATTTTTGTTTGAACACAATCTCACGTGATGGTAAGTAATTATCAGTGTAACTTAAGGGCAGCCACATGCAACCGGAATGGCTCCCTGAATTACGAGTAATAGTCTGTTTATATCGAGTCCGTGTTACGAAGGCGCAAATCTCGTTAACATGGACTCAGCAGAGGGATTTAAACTTTTCAAGTACTGTTGTACTTTGCAAATATAATAGTGTTTCAGCAAACTGGGTTAAAAGTGTAGAAGATATATTCCGATTATAATAAAACTGAGAAATCTCACAAAGTGAATAAATGAGTTATACTAGCATCTATAGGCAATACTTTTTAATCTAAGTAACGACGCCAATGATTCTTATTAATTAAAGTATGCAGGGGGTTTTATCGGTAAATATCGGTCATCCAAGTGTTAAAATTATTAGTAAGTGTTATATTAATTTAATAATAAGCTACCTACATCAGATTATTTAATAATAATCAAAAATATACAAATTACAATGGCAACTAAATGCAAAGTTTCACGAGATGAAAAAATTGTTTTAAGAGAGAAAGCTGCTCGGAAAAAATCTCCTCTCTATTTTTAAGTTATTTGCCTTAAAGATTTGAGGAATCACATCTCTGAAATTAGCTATTTATTTTTACCCCAGACTTTCTCCATTAAATTGGCAATAAACAGTGGACATATTCACATCCGCTTCGTACCCTACTTTATTTTATCCACCGAAAAGGTTTTGTATCGAAAAGGTCAGGTGTTTCAAAGCTTTTTCGTGTTCGTCCCTCACAACCCATGATTGTCTATAAACGCGGAGGTAGGTAGGGTTGGTATTACAAAGTTTGCTTCTAAGGGGGATAAAGTCCCGAAGACCGTGATATGGCAACTAGTCACGCACGCATTTGGGAAAGTATCGCAAAGTTACGGCTAAGTTTAAGTACAAAGTCTGCTGCAGACAGTTCCGAGATGTTACAAACTGATATTGACGGAGCGATTTGTCTTTTGTATCGACAGCCTCAATCTTGGCATATCTTCGGTTTTTCTAGAATCTTTATTTTCACATTATGTAACTGATCTATTTCAAATCAATGCTGTAAAATACTCAATTTTTTATTTTTTTTACCTACTAAACTTTTACAATAGACTTAATGTCCATGCCTTTTAATGAACTTACTTAACTTTAATGAGCTTACAATTATTAGACACTTATGATTTATGCAGGTGTGTGTATATATAATAAAAACAAATTTATTTTAAATACTTATGTCTTTACTATTATGACATTATAAAATTACTTATTAAACACAAACAGTTTTTATGCCTAAATATTAATTAATTTAGAATTTTTGGAACAAAATGCTACATCCGTCCAATAATTTTCGCCTTATCGCATCGTCTGCGTTAGAAGTGTAAACACAGCCAATTTTTCATTTTTTATTTTATCTTACAATTTTAAGAATATATGTAAAAGAATATATATATAAAAGAAATAAATATAAAAGAACACCATGTCTTCAACATGCCACACATATTTGATAATGATGTCCACAAACCGCATGGACTGATGACTTGGTAATCGAACGATACACGATAAATGAATAGATTTAATTGAAATTTCTTGAATTAAGTTTTGATGCAGGCCGCTTCCAATGACAATCGTGCCGAAATAGGCCACAATCCAATTTAAGTCACATCCTTCGGCTGAAACTTTGATGAGGTCTAAAGTGGGTAAGCGAACTTGTGGCTAGACGACCTTTTTCGCTGGTGTGTCACCCTAAGTTCGCGAACTTTAGAAGCGCCAAGAAAACTCGTCGGCGATCCAAATTTGAAATCTTCGGCGTAGCTTGTCTCGGCTCGACGTGAGCTGCCATTTTGTTATGCTAGTCAGTGGATGCACAGCGCTTATGTAATGTTTGATAGAAAATTCTCAAAAAGAGTGATTTCCGAGCATAGTCGCATAAACTGTTAACATAATTTATTTATTCCCAAAACTTACAACTATTTTACATGCTTATATTTATAGAAGGTTTCCGAAATAATCTTTGCCTTTAGCTAAAGCAATTAAAACAAAGATAAATATATAAATTCAAAGTCAAAACGATTATTTTCTTATAATTAATTTTAAGTTGTATCACATGTCGTGTATGCCATACGACATATAGATACGACATGTCAACTTAAAATAATTAAAAATAAAAATGTTCAAATAAAAAATATCAAGGATAAATTTAAAGTTTCAAGCATACAATAATTTAATAGAAATTACCGTAAATAACATCTACAGCTTCTTCTCTCGAAATTATCACAATATAGTGTGATATGTCGAGCATGTTTTACGTTAAAAACCGTAGACTTTAAGTTCGTACGTAAGGTTGGTGGACAGGCTCTTAAAAGTGGTACATTTTTACATTTTTTTTAGTTTTTCATTTTTAGTGGTGTAACATTGTTATGTCTTTAACGGGACCCAAATAATTATTTTTTACTATACAATACAATTAAATACTTTTTATTGAAACACCAATATTATAATACAACAATGCTTAAGAACTCAAATGCATGTAAATAATAGTGTAACAGCCTTATCAAGAACAGTTATTTGGTTTTGTTACCCGTTTTAAGTCATAATATTGTTAAATACCATGATAATTTTAAAAGTTATATATTTATTTCGGCAGGGTAAGAGCAGCGTCGGCTGGGAGGAGTTCCAGGAGCTATGGAAAGACTACTTCTCCACCGAGGACCCGAATGCAGCCGGCAACTTCATCTTCGGGCGGACTAACTTCTAAATAACCTAACCCTTCACTACTCGTGAGGCAAGGCCTTTCAATCGCCTAGTAAATTGGCTATCTCGACTCTTCGAGCGGGAAGCAATGTCCAAGCCATGAAGCGGTATCCCCGAATTTGTGTCAATATTTCAAAATTTTTGTGTATGTGTTCAGAATAGGAATAATTCTTGATCTCTCAAATAGTACATTATAGAGTACACTTTTAAATAAGGCTCAAAGTTTACTAGATTTCAAGTAGTTCTAATTCTTAAACAACGAAAATCTAGTCACTACTTTTCTCATATTAGCATATCTAGTAGTCATATCTTTGAAAATTTAACGCTGAAATTTTACTCTTGCCTTCATTCAGATTTGAAATGTGTAATGAAATCATATCTGTTTTCTCTGTTACGACTTCAATATAACTTACAATGTTCTAATGATAGCGATGTATAAGTAACAGTTCAATCACTTGCTTTTAGATCAATTCACCTTATCTTAACTTAATTTAGTATTGAATTGTATAATATTGAATATAAAATATGTATGTAAAAGAATATTTATCTATATAAAAATTGAAACAAAGTTTATAACCTAGCGCTTAAAATGCCTTTACAATCAGTATTCTATCTAGTCATTTCTATTGTTATTATATTCTAAATATAATTTAAATATATAATTATAATATTGTTGAGTGTTTTGTCTGTTTGTGTGGTTGTGTGGAGTTTGAGTTTGAATATATATCTTATCTTTAACCTATTTCATCTTGTTACGCTATACTTTTTAGATATAATTAGGTGAAATAAATGTATGTAAATAAAATGGTTTTTTATTTCTAATGTTCCCTGAGGCTACATTTTGAGTATATTCATAAGATTTTCCTACATTGAAATTTAAAATTCAAGGCTTTGCAGGTAAATTTAAAACTTTCCTAATCTTTTCTATGGAAAGTTTAAAATTGAACTCAGCATAAGACCAACTCCATGGAGTTCATTTAGTATTAACATAGTTAGAGAATTTCTTTATTAAAAAGTTTTAATCTTTATATATATAATTCTTCTGTGAGTGTGTATCTCACTGAACTTCTCTCAAACGACTGGACCAATTTTGATGATTTTTTTTGTGTGTGTTCAACCCCTTGAACACATCTGGGAATGGTTTAGATTCACAATACGGTCAACTGGATATTGATTTTTGAGACGTGGGACAGGACAACGTCTGTCGGGTCGACTAGTATGTATATATAAATCTTCTTTACGTGTGTTAGGCATTGATCTCCTCCTAAACGGCTGGACAGATTTTGATGTAATTTTTGTGTGTGTTTAAGTGGGGTCGAGAATGGTTTAGATTCACAATACGGTCAACTAGGTGCGAAGCGGGGGCGGACCGCTACTTTCTAATAAGTTCTTATACATTGCTCATTGAAAAATATTGCTCTTAATGAATATTTTATCTTCGATCCTGCGTGCGAAGGTTACAGGTGGGTTTTAATCTTTTTCTGCATCATATATAAATCATTAAGTTTGGTTATTAATATTTTTTAACGGGAGTTACATTTATTATGCTTATACGAGCTTAAAATGTAATAAATACAATTTAACTGACGAATGACAACTGACTGACATAGGCTGCTTTAATTCGCGGGAATATATGTCGTTCCCCGGGAAAATACATTTTAACGCGGGTAACATACATAATATTATATTAAACTAAAAGTCCATTGTGTTTTGTTAAAATTCGACTTGTCAAAATAATAGAATTTTTTTACTTTTGAGAAAATCCAAAATCATAACTACATGCCAAAAACCCCGAGTTACATGCAGAAAGTGCACCTAGATTATTATTCTTAAAAAAAGCCGGCAAAGCTTTGAGAGATATTACTTTGAGGCAAAGTCTTAAGTTTGGACAGACTAACGGAACCGAACAAAGCTATTTCCGTGTCTGAAACTACTGCATGAAAATATATATAAAATATTATGTTAGTTACTAAAATTCGGATGTACCATCCTTTACTTGCTAACAATAAGTATTAATAAAATTTGTAAATTCTATATCACGCGACAAGTATTAGCAAATCCTCATTTATCTCATTGTAATAGGCTCGTTGACTTGTAATGGAAAATCATTTTTTACCCCTGACCAAAAAAGAGGGGTGTTATAAGTTTGGCGTGTCTGTCTGTCTGTCTGTTTAGGACATCATAGCTCCCGGAACGGATGGAGCGATTTCAATTTAGTTTTTTTTTGTATGAAAGGTGAGTTTGGCTCGGGTGTTCTTAGACATGTTTCATGAAAATCGTTGAGCCGTTTAAATGTTATGGGGGTGAGAGTGGGTAAGGAAAACCGAATATCTGAAAATATACTAGTGTGGGGTATCAAATGAAATCGCATCGCGTCCACATTTCATAATATTATGTTGTTTTACTTTTAAGTAAATAAAGGCAATGGAATCGCGGGTTTTTCTTAAATTGTAATTTAGATTTTATAATTGATGATGTTGTAGGCGGTCTAAAATCGGGATTTAGCTGCGTTAGCCGCTTTCCATCGGGTGGGTCAAATGCTTGTATGCCACCTCTGTTGTATAAAAAAATACTGCATAAACAAACTGCATTAATATTTCAATAAAAAAAAATGCAATATATTAACCACTATAATGTCATAAAGTTAACCACTATAATATATGTCAGATCACCTATGCGCTGGACTGACCAAATAAAATCCGCAGTAGGAGTCCCAGTGTCAGACTGCACCAAACAGGCTGCAAACAGAGAAAGATGGCGGGCGATCGTTGAGAAAGCTGTGTCCGTCTCTAACACCAAATGATGCCTCAATGTGACCACGACCGCTTTGTCAAGAGTGAAACGACAGAGAAGAAGAAGAATATATTAAAATTTATTAATAATTATTAAAAATATATTACCTGTACCAAATTTAGTTTAAATCTAGTAACAATTTGTTTCATTATTTAAATTATAGTCAACTACCCTATGTTATATTTATTTTTTATTCCTAGATTTGCACAGCCACAATCATTCGTTCAAATAGACGTGGTGGTACAGGGAAAAAGATCAACAGACCTCCTAACGACCCACCAAGGGATGGAGTCATAAAACATATAAGTGCGAGCACTATATTTGTTGTCTATCGTAATACCACACATTAGGTCAATTCTTTCATCCCCCGAGACTCGTTGTGTATCCCTTTCCGCCGGATGTACGATCTACTATTTTACTTCCGGTCTGGATATTTCTTTGCATCAAATATTTATGGATTATGGTGTTTATTCAACACCCTTAATAGATTAGTAGGCTTATAAATTAGTAGTATTAAAGTCTATTAAAGTAGGCTTCAAATCGAGCTGTGTGTTCAATCGTGTGTGTGGAATTGTCCATATACACATATTTATGTTGTTCATAATAAGTCGGAATAGCAAGTTTACTAAATACAGTTCGTTTCCAGTAGAGTCTGACCAGATCCATCGTGGATCTAGTGGGTTTTATTACCAGCTTACCAGCAGGTGTTGACACAAACTTGATCAAATGGAAAAAAGTTAAGTTAAAGTAAAAAAGCAGCATCTAAGTCTTTCGTGAATCGAATAGAACTCAAAACGGATGCAGTACGAATCAAAAATGATTTTGTCGTATTTTGGAGTGTATTTCTAGTTCATCCGAAGCTTCAAAAGGTAAACGGGTATCGACAAATAAAACGTTTTCAACTGAATGACATCGCCGATATTAAACGGCACCGAGATTTGTTCAGACTGGTTTTTGTGAATTGAAATTTGTGTTTTATTTCCTACTAGCTTTAAACCGTGTTAAACCGGCATAAAGCCGTTTTGTCTGAGTGCACATTCGACTTTCATTCCGAAGGTCGTGGGCTTAAACCCTGTCACGCACCACTAGATTTTTCTTCTTGAAAAAGGTATGTGCACTTTAAAACACGAGCTTTAACGGTGAAGGTAATCGTGAGGAAACTGGTATGTTCTGAGAACTTTAAAGAGTTTGAGGGACATGGTGAATTAAGGCCTAATCTCTCTCGCCAAGAGAGAAGTCCCTGTGTCCCAGCAGTGGCAACGTTAATAGGGTGATGATGATGACTAGCTTTAAACGCCACTGCGTTGCCTGTGTTTTATGGATTTCCGAAAGCCGTATTTTCCCTCGGTAAAAAGAAGCCTATAGGCCTGAGCCTTCCTTATAAAATAGGCTATATAACAGTGAAAGTATTATTCAAATCGAAACAGTAGTTGCTGAGGTGTTTTTTATCATCACTCTCACGTTTCACTGTTCAATCGAGCCTCAGTTTAAAATTGCAAAAAGCCTGTTTTTGTAATTTACTCAAGGGTATTTTTAGATCGGCAGATAACTTTGTAAAATTTAAAAAAAATGCAAATCTATAATTCTTAACACAATTTGTTTGTCTAAACTCGACGAAATAAAATCAGAGAGCATTTGTCGTTTTATTTTTGAGTTTATTTTAATTTTTTTTTTACTTCATCATTTTACTATTAGTAAAGTTCCAAGCAGATAATCAGTACTGAATATGCATGCTGTCTCAGTCAGACCCATTGTGACAACTTAACTGAGCAATATAACACTATAATTAACCACTGATTAGCTATATTTCCGGAATCACAAGGCATTAACTTGGAATCTTTAAAGTTTTTTTCTTATCTACTGGTACGCTTATATTTGCCGGGGAAACAAAAATTACGGACGAATTGTCACCCAAGGCAGAAACTCCTTGCAAACAATCTTAATTTTAAATAATAAATGGAACACAAAATAAATTCCCTTTTCAATATTTGGCACAATAAATTTCAAGCGAACAAAGTAAGGGAAACCATTAATAAAACCAAATTACCATACTGAATTGATTTAGTCTGTTTATTGTTGTTTGTATTAACTAAACAAACGTAGTAACTGATTGTTAATTGATTACTAATTATCCAAACATGAGATACAATTAAAATAATGATAGCCGATGTACATGAAGAAAATTCCGAAAATAATCATCATTTTCTGGTTTCTAAAAATGAAAGTTTTCCCTATCCTTGACTAAATAAAAATGTTGCTGGATACTGATAAAAAAAATATTCTAGGTTTTACATTATACAAAGGTATAAATACTTATTATGATAATAACTATCCTATAAAATACTTATTACCTTTAGAATAGTGTGTTCTAGTGTCATAGATTCTCTAAGGTTCTAGTGAATTATAACTTAAAAAGCATTCATTATTATAATAACAATCTACAGCCATTATACATATTTATTCATTAAATTGATCGCGCTATTGGACTTCATTTCTTGTATTTGTTCCTAATAATAGCTTTGAACTTTTTTGTATAGTGTTATTGAAATAATAACTTCTAATAAAAGAGTATACTGATTCGTTCCATAACTCTTTACGGTGCCAGTTTGTCCGGCTATCTTTCTCTCACGCATAATGGCAGGGGTAAGTCAGCAGCCGACCAAAAATCAATTAAAAATATTGATTTAAGTGGAAGAGAACTTTAAAGAGGATGAGGTTTATTTCAAATTAGCGGCCCACACCGGCTTCGCACGGGTGCTCTTAAACTATTCTTGGACTTCTACGATTATTTAAAAAAAATGCCCAAATTGGTCCAGGTGAGGTTGAGTTATGCGTTTATAATTTTTATATTATAGATTATAAAAAAATATCGGAAAGTTGCTAAAAGATAAAAAAAGTTGATGGGTGTCCCAAGACGCACACAGATCTTTTTCTAAACAACACAGTATATTCAAGGATTGATTAAGTCTACAATATGAATAGAGAAATAGGTGTCAGAAGTTCAGAAGAACTTGCAACATAATATGTGTAATTTTTTGTTATTTATTTATTTATTTGTTGCATCATGTACTGTACACATATAGTTAATTGTTATTCCCGAGTACCTACGGCTACAGGATGCGTTCGCCGCATTGATTGAGTTCGAGTACCTAAATTGGTTTGTAATTAGATTGCAATTGTTGGTAATGGGCAGGCAACGACATTAACTTGAACTGAATAATATTATAGTAGTAAGGATAAACCATAATCTCGACTCTCGACTAATGTATGTCTAAAAATTTTCTTTTTATTTCATATTTTCTTTTTGCCATCTTCTAGGCCTTCATGCTCCATCTTAGACCACATCGTCACTTTACATCAGGTAAAATTGTGGTCAAATGGAGACTTATCAATAATACTAAAAACAAAAAAAAATAAGAATCGGACCACTTCACTTTGATCACCTAAGGACGTCAGGTCGCGCCAGACATTTGCGAAAAACTGATTTCGTGACCTTTAGAAACCTTTTGAGCCGACACGCATCTATGTCCATTTTTTATAAGGCAAATGGCGTCCTGTTTTTGCCTTATAAAATTTTCACTTATGTCATGTGTTTCGTGACACACGCCGAACTAAGGGGAATCGATCGACGTATGAATCACAAAAATAAAAAAATATATAAAACTAGCTGAATCCAGCAAACGTTGTGTTGCAAAATGAGAAATAGATAGTAGCCGATTCTCAGACCTACTGAATTCGCATATAAAATTTGGAAAAATCTGTAAAGCCGCTCCGGAGGAGTACGGTCACTATCATTGTGACATGGAAATTGTATATATTAGAAGATTATAGTCTAGTGATTCAAAGGAACATACACCACCACTTCACTAACTACTCTTTTGCGTCGCGCAATCGGGTAAAAATAACCCGTATTGCTCCATGTAATTATTTTGTAAGTCTATTTGACTGGGCACTCTTCATAAAGTTTTATTCAGACATTATTCTAGATCCTAGATATGCTGATAACCTATAATTGATTAAGTAGCTTAATTAACCGAGCACTAATACTCAGATAATGTTGCAAAATTGCTGCGTAGCTTTCTACTGCTGCATTTCTCCAGACCAATTAGTGTTCGATCATTATCTATAGCCTGAGTGGCGCAGTGGTCGAAGGTCGTTTTGTATTTTATGGTTACTCTAGTAATTTATTATTGTATCCGACTACTGGTGCCTACTACGTACGATGGTAACAATGACTTACAGTTAGGTCAGTCTTACGCTACGACCACAGAGCCAAATAGACGCCTAAAGCTGGGTCCACACTTGTATCATTTCGGTGTATCGCGATCAGGCGTATCGTATCGAGTATCTGTATCATAAATATGGACGCTCATTTTATCCATGTCGTATCGTTAAGGCATATCTTGTAAAAACGCATTTAATACTTATGAGATACTGTATCATGTCAGCGTATCGACTTTAACTTTACAAATATGGACGCTTCATTTTTTCTTCCGATCCTTGTATCTTTTATTTTTTGTTTCTTGCATCGATTAGTTTAATAATATTTTCGTTATCCCAGCTCATTTTCAACACAAAAAATTATCACTGTTTACTCTTCTCGCGCAAACCACGAAATAGCGGCAAAACGCAGGGAATGGACCGAAATGGACCCAGCTTAAAATGCGAATACTTTCAGACACAATTCTGGCTAATACAACATACCTGAGACATTGACAACGATATTTGTTCTAGTACTGGCCCATTATCGTAAACTGTAAACAAATTGCGTCTGTCATCTTAATATATATAAATCTCGTGTTACAATGTTTGTCCTCAATGGACTCCTAAACCACTTAACCGATTATAATAAAATTCGCACACCATGTGCAGTTCGATCCAACTTGAGAGATAGGATGGTTTTTACAGCAAGAAAAAATCGAATAATTTCCGGGAAAATTTGATACCCGTGCGACGCCGGGGCGGGCCGCTAGTAAGCATTTAAAGAATATACATTTAAGGATCAAGTTGCACCTCGTAAACGTCGAATTTTCAGTATGAAAAACCTCCCATTGATCATCCTCGTTGAACCCTCTTGGGCTCCAAGTTTGGCTGACCTAGTAAGTTATATTTCAATTTGATCATTTTATTCGAAGGGAATACAGTGAATGTTAACTTGCGTTCCCAAAGGATATATGTCGATACGCCGTAGCACATTTAGTCGCAGGCAGAACTCTAGTTAAGTCTTCGCTTTTTATTCTTAGAGTTGACTAGGTTATCAAAAACACATATATTTGTATACGTCTCTAAACAAATTATTTAACCCTAGATAGATAACCTACGTGGAAAAGACGTCATCGATTTTGAAAAATCGACCTTACTCGAGATTTTTTCGCGTACTTGCAATTAATTAGCCGTTTCTGCCAACTCGATTGGCCGTTGGAGCTTGCAAGGCACACACGTATCATTCCAGTAAGGGTTAAGGAGTTAACATTAAAACACTATCAAACAATAAACTTAATAATAAATTTTACTTAAATAGGGTTAAAAGAAAGTTTTATGGAATAATTGAATATATCTAATATTTAATATTTATACTTAATTAAATTATGAATACAAAGGTTTATGCTTTTTGCAGCCAAATTATTAAATTCAATATAAGTACCATTTTTCCTAATTACATTTTACTGACGTACCTACTAACGTATGTTGTATTAGCCAGACTTGAGTCTAAAAGTATTAGCATTGTATTGGGCGTCTATTTGGTTATGTGGTCGACGCGTAAGACTACAAACTAAAAAATATTAGGTATACTCTGTAGTATACCTAATACATATTTTAATAAATTTTTTTAAACGGAATATACACATAATAAGTCATTTATCTATCTATCTATATAAATAAAAATGAATTGTTGTTCGTTAGTCAGATTAAAACTCGAGAACGGCTGAACGGATTTATCTTATCATAGTCTTGAAATGTTCGTGGAGGTCTAGGGAAGGTTTAAAAGGCGAGAAAAAATCGAATAATTGCCGGGAAAAAAACACATGAATAAAAACCCGTGCGAAGCCGAGGCTTGCCACTAGTTTTATGGTTTTTAACGTGATTCCTAAGCCACAACTTATTCAAAATAAAATAATTAATATGATAATTATTATTTGACTGCCTCAGTGGCGTGGTGGGCGACGGTCCGCTTGCGGCTCAAGAGGTAGCGGGTTCGTTTCCCGCCTAGGGTTCAAGAGTTTGTAATGTTCTGCAAGCACAAACTCCCTGGGCTATGTGTTTTATATGTATATTAAAAAATATCTATACATATATGTATGACTATAAAATTAAGTATATCAGATGTCTAGTACCCGTAACACAAGCTTAGAGCTTACCACGGGGCTAGATGTTATTGTGTGAATTGTCTGGAAATATTTATTTACCTCGCACGCGGATATGAGGGATATGGGGTGCGCGTTGCTCGCTCCTGAAAAGTCGTGAAATCGAAATATTAAAGGGTTATGATAGTAGTATAGTTCTTAGCGTTACGTTAGTAAAAACCTTGATAAGGTATTGTTAAATATTTTACTTTGACCGGCACCTGCCCGATTTTTGGCCTGCAGGAGTCTTATACCGACCCTTTGGGTATGCGTTCGTGAAGAAGAAACCTTAGTTTTAATGTATAATATCTTATGTTAGTCTTTAAGGTTATATAGAAGTATTACGCATTTTGTATTTAGCAATAAGTCCCTTTTTGTATTGTTTCATCTTGGTGTGTAATAAAGAGTTATTATACTACTATTCAATTGGATTCATTTATTCAAACCATAGATGTACCTATGTGCATCTATGGTTTGAATAAATAAAATATAAATACAATACACTTAGTTTCGTCAAAAATTACAGTAATACAATAACTATAAAACACAAACATCTAATGAAGAGGCTGTATACTAGCCTTGTCATATTGTATAAAATTGATTTATTATATTTATTAATAATAATTTAAAATTGAAATAAAAATAAACAAACCCCCTAAAGTTACCTTGCTGTAACACAGTTTTTTACTCGCTCAGGAGGTAACTCCTTAAAACTGCGTTAATTATGAAATACTTTCTTAGGTTTTAACGAATTATTATATGTTTTTTGTATCACTTCATGTATCATGAATGAAGATATTTTGGAACAATAAACTAAATACATCCGGGTTGGATGGATATATTTATTGTAAAAGGTTTTCGTTCTGGCAAGCTTGTTACAATAAGTATAGGCTAGCGATGTGTTGGGTAATACTCGCAGTCACGCGAAGAGTTTAATTCAGCTATTCGTGTGATTGAAGGGAAGTGGTTTAAACAGTTACTTTTTAACGATCAAATAAAAAAAATTAACTATTAATGTATTAGAATAAGTCTCAACCAGGGTTAAGACTAATTCTGATTATTATTAACCAAATCTAATATAAAAAATAAAAAAAAATAGGCTAGTTTCCTTGTTTGTTAGATATTGTGAATTCATGTTGATATTGTTATAAACATAACAAATATAAACATAACAATATCAACATGAATTCACAATATCAAATTTGAATAAACTCTAAAAAGAATCAATGGTTTGTTATGACAAGAGCTATCTCGCTTTGGCACATGATAATCTGCGAAATAGTTCTATATTTAAACCATTGTGTAACTTTACTCGGTGATAATTGAATAAAACAGCCCCAATTACAAATTTATCGTCTTATTCATGAATATGGATATTCTACTTTATGGATTTAGAACAATACCTGTTTTAATTTTTGCTACTTTCACCTATATTTAAAGTCGAAACCAATTTACTGGAAGTTTCTAAGAAAGATCGGTAAAATTAGCTATCGCGGTTTACACCTACTTTTAAATCTATTCAAACTATTTGTATCTCGGGTCTGAGGACAAGCCCCATCGATCGTCGTAAGTGAGACGAATGAGCTTTTTCTACGAACAACAATAGAAAAGAGGTTTTATAGCATTCGTAGGGACAAATAGACGAATTGAGTTGGCAAACAATCTTACAAGTGAGCCGATTATGTAAGTTATAAATAAAATTCGAATTTATTATGGCTCCAACAGAATGGTTTACAAAATATTTGAACCAGAATTTAAAATAAAATGGCGGATAACTGAGATGTTTTAGGATTCGAATCAAGTTCCATAAGTAGGCTCTAGAGCGTTCTAAATTACCGAAGCAGAATATATTTTCTTTATGACTCGTACGTAAGTTTTACTGGAATACTTATAGTTTTTAAATTGTTCTTGTGTGCTTCCTATTCCATAATACAGCCCAAAAAAAATCTCGCTTGATATTTTAATTAACAAAATTATAATCTATAATCAAATGAAAACTGACAAGAGTTTATTTTAACTATAAAACATATTTGAACAAAGAATTTTAGGTTCGATGGTCAACAAAAATCGGTCGAACGATTTTGACATTATGAAATTAAATAATCTCTAAATAAGTATGTACATTACATTAACACTTTGGTAATAAAGATGTTATAAAGTACGCGTCATAGACAAGCCAATTATAACAAAAGAGGTGAGAATTGTGTTCGTGATTTCTATTAAACGTATTGATATATATTCTCTTTGAATTCTATGTTTAAGGCAAAACTACTTTTTATTTCCAAATGCCGCCTTAGTGCGTTCGCTCTGGTAATATTTCAAGCGCTGAATAAAAGTCTTGAACCTCCGCTCAAATCCATAACTCGTTTGCATTCAGCATTCGACGTTCAATTTGAGTGGGTCATGATTTATCTTTTGAACCACTAGGGATGTGCCGACATCGATATTTAGGTTTAGGTACCAAATATCGATGATTTTTAAATGAATTTCGCTTGGGGTTAGCATGCATTTGTGTTCTCGAAATTCGAAATATAATCGGTGATTTATCTTTTGGGGAACACGGGGAGATGTCGCCCGTTATGATTTATCGACTCGTGATATTTTAACCGGAATGGTCAACAGCGGTTAATCCAAATCTTTTTTTTGGTCGCAAATGTGTTAAAGGATTAATGCGAGGTATAGTAGGTAGGCTGTAGGTATATTTTTAATTAAAGTGGACATAGCGCGAAATACGGCATACAAGCATTTTTTTTGGAAATGTAAATTTTATATTGCGTAAGAACTTCAAAATTGTGATAACTACAAAATTTTAAAGACTGTTAAATTTGTGTTGTTCTATTCGATTCTCAACTAAGTTATAAACATTGAAGCGAACTGTCAAGACAATATACCTCTAATTTTCTTGATAACTTTTTGAAGTGAAACTTCTTTAGAAATACGTTAAAAAACGTATTTTTAAAAATATTTTGTATTCCAAAAACGTTTGCTCATGTTCATCGATTTATGTTCCACTTTTGAAAAAAAAATCCTCTAATATTTAAGTTGTTGATTAAATTTTGATGAATAAACCACCTAGGGTTCCATGTATAGTTTAAACACATTTTGCAATAAAAAAAAACTTGAGGATGCAGTAGGAGTAGTCAGTATCACTTTCGCTTCGCGCAACGTTAACCTTATTGTGTGGTTTAATATTTGTTGTTATAGCATCAACAGAAATAAATCCCTCAAAATTCAACTGCCTGGTGACAGACAGACAGACGATCAAGTTTCAGTAATAGAGTCCCGTTTTACCCTGAGTACGGAACATAAAAAACAAATAGTTTTTATACATTTAAACAAAATGCATTCTTTGTGCAATAGTGCATTCACAAAACCTTGGCATGATGTGCAGGAAAGTGCCTTCCGGGTAAGCGCTCAGTGATAAAAATATTACTAGTACATAACTGAATACTACTTATTACCTTAATTCACCACGCTGGCGCAGTGGCAAGTGCGGGTTGGTGAATGTCACATGACACTTCAAACTATTTGAAGTTATCAGAGGAAACCCTTCACCGTGTTTAACGTGTTTTAAAGCGCACATACATTTTCAAGAAGAAAAAAAAGTGTGTGTGTGTGTCAGCTACGACGCACGATTGGAGTTTACTACTTACGAACGATATTATGATATATGTACATCGAATAGAAAAAAAGGGTACATGAACGCATCTGCTAAAATGATAAGAGAAACAAACATATATATGTAATTATTCGGATTGTTTATATTACCTCAATAAAGCTTATTACATAAAGTACGTTACAAAATAATAATAATTGTGTTCAATTTATACAAATCCAATTTTAGGATGATTGATTTCTTTCACTTTGAATTATAACATCATTCTTAAATACTGCAAAGAACAAATTAATTAGGTGTCGGAAGCTTTAGCTTCTTTTTAATATTTCAATTAATAAATAACAGAAGGTACTTATTATATGTTCCAACGAAACGCGTTGAGAGGACCATAAATTCGTCAATTGTTTTAGTTCCCTGCACAAAAACGTAAAAGCTATCTTTGTAAGACGATATCCAAGTGAAAAAGAAACGTCCGGCCAAAATTTTTTGGTAAATATTGATGATTTTACTGAATAACTGCCTCGGTGGCGCGGTGGGCGAATGTCCGCTTGCAGGGCAAGATGTAGCGGGTTCGATTCCCGCCGAGGGTAAAATTGTTTGTATGTTCTGCAAGCATTTTTCTCCTTGGTCTGGGTGTTTAATATGTATAATAAAAATATCTATATATGTATGTACTAGCTGCGCCCCGCGGTGTTACCCGCGTTATAATGGATTTTCCCGCGGAATGATGATAGCCTATGTTATTTTTTAGGCTCTAGAGATTCTGTGTACCAAATTTCATTTAAATCGGTTCAGTAGTTTTCGCGTGAAAGAGTAACAAACATCCATACATACAAACTTTCGCCTTTATAATAGTAGTAGGATATTATATTAAGTATATCAGATATCTAGTGCCGTAACACAAGCTTAGAGCTTACCACGGGGCTAGATGTTGTTGTGTGAATTGTCTGGAAAAATATTTATACTTATATATATATATTTTTTTTTTTTTTTTTTAATAACTTTGCACTCTCACCTCTACTCACTGAGAAATTCTCAGTGAATGCTAGACGAATACTTTTTCGAACGCGTATTCGAATGTCAAAAATGGTAACTCGCATTCCAGAGACACAACAAACAACCAATCAAAATGCGTTAAAGTTCTTATTTTCGAACGAGACGTTTCGACGGTATTCCATCTCATTCTTTTACACGTTGAAACCTACAGATATATAAGTTTGTCTCTTTCTACGTAACGCCTCAACTTTTGTTAACACTTGATTTTACTCCCCATATAATTTCCATACCGGGCCTTTCAAATCGTTTCTTAAGGAGTAAACTCCAAAAATCCAGAGGTGCTTGTCGGGGTTTGAACCCACGACCTTCGGAATGAAAGTCGAGAGTGCTCCCACTTAGCCAACACTGCCTTTTACTAAAACAGTGTGCAATACATAAATTATATATCTATCTACTACCATGGAAGCCGCGAACAATAATTAATACAGCTATATTAAGCCTTTGCTAGGTGTTAGCTATAAATATTCATGATAAATTACGACTACCTATTGTTAACTATAAACAATTTCCATCAGAATATTACCACTATTATGCTAATTATTTTAAGCAAAGCTGTTATTACTGACAAGCCTATGTACAGTACTGAGTTTAAATAATAAATAAATAAACATCATCTAGCCCCGTAGTGAGCTCTAAGCTCGTGTTACGGGTATTAGACATCTAATATACCTAATATAATAGACAGATGTACACATATACATATTTTTATTATACACCCCGTAAGTGTTAACCCTCTGAATCCTTACACGGGTGGTGCTAAGAACAGTCTCTGGTGGTAGGCTTCGGCCGCGGCTTGTCACCACCCTCCGGGCTGGGCCAGTGCGTGAAACAATTTTTTCGTGTTTCGGAATGTGGTCCGGAGAAGCCATCTACCTTCTAGGTCTTTATGCCCCATCTTAGAGCTCTTCATCACTTTACATCAGGTGAGATTGTGGACAAATGAAGGAATTTCCAGCATAAAAAAAAACACTCACAACCGCCACAGGTAGCAGGAAACGAACCCGCTACCTGTGGCGCCGCAAGCTGACATTCGCCCACCGCGCCACTGAAGCAGTCAAGTTCAATCAAGTATTTTAAATGAGGATTATAAAAGTAATTCCGGAAGTGCTTATCAGTAGATTATTTAAGACAATTATGAAGAAAAACATTATAATAATATTCGCTCGTCCTGGGTATAGAAGAACCTATTTAGTATTTACTTAAAAATATTATCAATATTTAACTCAATTCTCTTAAAAAATTAATAGTTGTGAAGCAGTTTTCATAAAATTGTTTTTATTATACTAACATAATTCCTTCTTATGCAAATTAGACAACCTATTTATAGGTTTGCTATCCATAAGGATGATTTTGTCTCTTTCTAACAAATACAAAATGTCAATGTGATCGATAAGGACAAACGAATGCTATCGGCATGTTATCTTACAATAGTAAACCGAAATTAAATTTAACTTTAAAATTAAATTTAACATAAGTAATTTCACGCATCATTCATATGCATAATACGAACACTTTAGTAAATACTTACATGATTATATTATTTTAATATCCTTGTTAATAATAGACCATAATAATACAGAAAAGTTTTTCCCTATTAGTAACAAACTAATATTTACATATTAACGTACAAACTCAGTTAGCTATATAAATTTTACGCTCCTTCAAAGAAAGAGGAGGCCCTTTATTCAATTCCTTATTTTACATTTCAAAGTTTGAAATATTTTCAAAGTATGTTTCTCCAGATAATATTATTTGATAAATAACTCCTGCAGTTAAGCCACTACCCCTGAACAATATTTTTCGAATCATATATTTGGATACTATTAAGACTGTTCCCAACCCTAATTTCCTTCGTGCGTGCTGTCGAAACATCATTTGTCAATTTTTATAGCACCTCCGAACCTTTTGTCGAGACTCGAACGCCTCCAACATTACGGTACGGTAATATATTTAAAACAAAATAAAAGTTAATGACATTTTAATGTTTCACACCCGCTCATGCAACAATAATAGACTACTAAGCGACTTTGGTGGTATGGTGACTAATGGCAACTTAAAATTTTAATAATAAGTCACAGATTTTTTGTTTTTCGGACGTATTTACTTACTGAATTGTTCGGGAATTTAGAAAAGAATAGAAAAACATTTATTTTGGACACACTAGCACATTGTAAATAAACAAAATACAAAAACAAACGCACACACAATAATACAGTTTATTTTTATTTTTTTAGAATACAACACTAATTAAAACATGACATGTAAAGCACTAAACAATACATCATAATGTATATTCAAACACACTTAGGTAAAAGGTACGAAATCGGGTGATGTGCCTTTGTGAACCAAAAAAGGATTAATCTCAGCTGTGTTGCCTGAGCCTGTGACGGGTTCAGGGCAACGCTGGTTTTCGAATTATTATTATTGAGTCGTTTCGCGCCGCGTTCTGTTTATACATAGGTATGAATCGCCCAAAGGACCTTTGAAAATGGGTTGTTTTACATTGCGGTGCCAAACGCCAAACGTACGCCTAAATAAATATTTCCAGACAATTCACACAACAACATGTAGCCCCGTGGTAAGCTCTAAGCTTGTGTTACGGGTACTAGATATCTGAGTACCTATTACTTAATATAATAGTCATACATATATAGATATTTTTTATTATAAATATTAAACACCCAGACCAAGGAGAAAGTGCTTGCAGAACATACAAACACTTTCACCCTCGGCGGGAATCGAACCCGCTACCTCTTGCGCCGCAAGCGGATCCTCGCACACTGCGCCACCGAAGCAGACTTATATGTCCTTATATTATGTCCGGACTATACTACAATACTGACTTCAACTTAAATTAATTTTTGAACATGGCCTTAAATTAAAAATTATATCAATTGCTGAAAGCCACGTGATAACCCGTTCGCTAATTATTAAGTATGCGTGAAACAGACGTGGCAAAAATAAATAAAATGAAATTAATTACTTGCAAGAATAAAAAAGTCAGATCTTAAAAAGTAAAAGTCAATGTACTCAGCTTACAAGTAGGCGTGCAAATGTTTAGTCAAAATATAATTAATTTCTAGTACACGTCATAATTTAAATATTCACTAACGCTATAAAAACACTTTTCGAGCAACGCGAACAACATAATTTTGTCTTAAAAATATATACATTTAAGTCTTTAAATTGTTTTGGTAGTTTATATAAATCAAATACATATTCTAAGCATTTCACCCATGAATATCCTTATTGTGGTTGGCAAAGAAGGTTTTAAAAACTAACTAAAAGGACTTGTATTGAGTGAATAACTATCAGTATTGTCTGACTATTTTATTTATCTCAGTTCTGAATTATGCTAGGAACTCCAACTTTCTCCACATAATATTATATTATGTTAGCAGTTATTCTATGAAGGATGATATTTACCTATAATAGGTAAATATCATCCTTCATAGAATAACTGCTCAACGTCACATGTTTCTGGAGCTACGGAAATTGTGTCTGCATTTTATAACGTGAAAGCAAGTTTCTTGGATCTTGTACGTGGAATATTCGACTGGCTATGGGAATAGTTAGCGGGTTTGAATCCCGCAGAGAGGGCAATGTTTGTATTATAATTAAGAAACAGTTTTTCCTTGGTCTGGTGTTTCCTTAATATTTTTTTTATCATAAAGAACCAATTTTTCCATTTTCCCCCACATCCTCTTAAGCCTTAATTCAAAGTAATGTTACTAACAAAAATGATATGGCTCTTATATCAGAAATGATTGGATTTTTATTAATAGTACTTAAGTGGTGTGTTTTTAGCACCACCGTCTTATTTAACAACAATTATGTAATAACTATAATTATATTGACAAATTTGATATCAATGATAACTAATAATTAAGTCATTGATTTGAATAAATTACCATTGAGTAGGCAGCCGCCTACTAAAACCTCCAGATAAAGTTTTATAGAGATTTCTTACAAAGTCAACGTGGCTATACGATTACGACAAACAGAAGTGTAGTATCAAGGAATTGCCGGTAGGTAGGAGTATCCTCCGGGGTGGCCGCACAAAAACTAACCTAACTTTTTATAACCAAAGGTCTGTTAGGGTTCCGTACTTGAAGTTGAAATCTACAGATTAACGGGAGACGGGCGGAATGAGCGAATAATCTATGTATTTATCCATAATATTTAGTAATTTTTTTAATATGACGGCGCGCGCCAGTAACGCCGGATAACCACATAACCGAATAAGAGCGATACCATACCGATAACGGCTTTGCTCTAGTGAAGCGTCGCAACTGTGGTGGCGGGGCGGCCCTGTTGGTTTTGGCACTTGTCAGAACGGAATGGTCGCTTGCGCACCAAGTCCACGGCGAATCACTAAAATTCGGTGTAATCCTATTTGATTTCGATTATAATCAAATCTAGAATTGATCAGGGTAATCTAGTTTATCTATCAGTGATATTATTTCGTGTTAGTTTGTGTAGCAAGAAAATTAAATTAAAACCTGTTATACCTGGTGTTGTGATTTAGCTCATTGCCCTAAAAACCTACGATGCCTGACCCAGAGAGGCCTCCTTGTTTCCGACAAATATTTTTCATTTGTATTGCAAACACACAGCGTTTGATTATATCGATTATGAAAAGCAATGTTACTCCTTTCATTTGACCAGTCTCTACGCATAAGTATTTTAAATATATTGATAATGTTTATTTATTAGAACACTAGTGGTCAATTTATAATAATGATACTCCCTTTAGAAAAACATGAGTTTGCAACATTGAAAAAATTGAGAGACACATATTATAACCTTCGTGAATTTTATTTTAAGCTTTACGATAAATGCATTATGTAGTTCTATGAGCCAATTAAAGTATTATCCGGAACCCTCGATAACCTGTCGGCGTGTTTCACTTATACATACAAGGAAAAAGCCGAAGCCGACAAAAGAATTGTACGATAAAAAGGGAATATTCCTAAAGAAAATTCATAGACGGCAGCGTAAACTCACAACATTAAAGGCAGATAAGAAAATCCCAAAGTTTTTCGTACAAAGGACGCTTTGAAATCAATTGGAGGCCCTTAAGCCCCTGACACTATCAGGCCCAGTGTTGTACAAGTTGGATCAACTTGGAAGTACGGTTTACGATAAAATTGCCCTTCTTTTCTGCCTTAAAGGGTTGCAATCAAGACCTTATTCGATGAAGAGCAGAGAGGAGTTAGCTTATTATGTATCAAACGCAAAGCATTTATAAAAGAAATTGCTATGTATCAGTATTTTGAACTCTGCGTGTGGAATTGAATGGTTTGTGTAGACAAAATGATAAATTACCGAACGGGGACATTCGTTTATTTTCATTTAATTTATTCATTTACAAAACACAAAATCTTTCATCTATGACTTAAGATGCGATGCTCGCCGCAGAGGTATAAAACATTGGGTGATTTTTTGGTTTATTTCGATATTTGATGCCCTTTTTATGTTATTTCAAGACAACATTATTAACTGCTTTTCCAAAATATCTTAGAAAACACATCAGTTTCGAGAAAATACTATTGACCTAAATTTATCATTCTTGAAGCTGCTTAGCAGGTTTACGTAGAAACTTTTGTGCAGTCTCGGTGTACCGTGACCTCGTAGTTCGTTCGATATTTCGCCGTAGACCTTTCGTTCTCGACGGTGTAGTTACGTAGGGAATTGAAGGTTGGGATGAAATATTGCTGTCTTTCTGACATTTGCCTTGTTCTACCAAATATGGTATGGGCTTGAGGGTTCAGCTGGGCAATTCTTGACCATTCTTTCTACGGGTTGTGGAAGAATGTATGTCGAAAATTGTATGCGCGAATATTTTTTATTGAAGTATTTATGAAATAATTAGCTTAATGTATGTGACAAGGCGGTTTGCCGAGCGCGGTCTCAGCTATCTTGGTTCAAAGAGAAGCTAATTTTGCATTCATCATTATGATGAATTTTAAGAAAAGAATAGAAATAAAATAATAAAAAAACATTTATTGCTTGAAGTTGTAATAAGAGTTGTTAAAAGAGAACACAAAACTTATATGTTACACACCTACTTCAGTGCAATTAAATATAAATAAATAAATATTTCCGGACAATCCACACAACAACATCTAGCCCCGGCTTGTGTTACGAGTACTAGACATCTGATATACTTAATATAATGTACATACATACATAGATATTTTTTATTATACATATTATAAAGTCAATTTTATCCAATGCAACTTTAATCAAAAGGGTCAATCTCAGCTCGATGCCGACAAGATTGAATTTTTGCTGTACGATGGATGGATGTTAGATGGATATACTTTTGTCCTTCTCTTGATAAACCTTTCTTCAAGTAAAATAAATACATGAATAAAGACGCGCCACAGAATGGTTGTTTCCAAAATCTCATCATCATCATCGACCTATTAACGTTCCCACTGCTGGGACACAGGGGCCTCTCTTAGCGAGAGAGATTATGCCTTAATGCACCACGCTCGCCAAGTGCGGGTTGGTGAATGTCACATTATGTCCTTCAAACTCTTTAAAGTTATCAGAACATGCCGGTTTCCGCACGATGTTTGCATCACTGTTAATGCACGTGTTTAAAGCGCACATACATTTTATCAATAGAAAAATCCAGAGGTGCGTGGCGTGGTTTGAACCCGACCTTCGGAATGAAAGTCGAGTGATCCCACTTAGCCAACACGGCTTATAAATTTAAAGGTCATTTAATATCATCTCGATCATTACAACGTATAGCCAAATATAAATGTATTTGGCTGCGAACGCTGGCAACGCCAACGTCTCAATTGATGAGTTGTCGCGGTGAAGTAATACCTCGCATACGTCTCAGACGTGCTCGGAATTCGCTAGCGGCGTTTACATGGAAAATTCGTTTTATACTTGATAATCAAAGCTAAAAGTTCGCAGAGTTGGTATTTGTCTTTTTGCCTGGTGATGAAATAAATGCTGGGTTTAAAGGTGAAATATTTATTTTCACTGCTCGTGACTTTGTTCACGTAAAGCCGGGGAAGAAGAAATTGTTTAATATGTATTATAAAAAATATCTATAGATATGTAGTATGTCTATTATAGATGTTTAGTACCAGTAACACAAGCTTAGAGCTTACCACGGGGCAAGATGTTGTGTGGAATGTCCGGAAATATTTATTTATAAAGCGTTAGGCCATTAAAAGCCGTGTTGGCTAAGTGGGAGGACACTCGACTTTCATTCCAAAGGTCGTGGGTTCAAACCCCGCCACAAACCTCTGGATTTTTCTTCTTGAGACATTTATGTGCGCTTTAAACACGTGCTTTAACGGTGAAGGCAAACAGCGTGAGGAAACCGTCATGTTCTGAGAACTTTAAAGAGTTTGAAGGACATGTGACATTCACCAACTCGCACTTGGCCAGCGTGGTGAAGGCCTAATCTCTCACGCCTCGAGAGAAGTCCCTGAGAATAGGGTGTTGGTGATGAAAGCATTAGGAAATCTGATGCCAAATAGAGTCCTAAGTTACCATCATCATCATTTCAGTCGAAGTAAAGCTGGGAACAGGCCATGAAATCGGTAATTAGGATATTGAAAGGGGTCAAACATAATATAAAATAATTTTGAAGAAAATATGCAAAATTTAGTAAGTTTACACCCATGTTAATTTTACTACTTCCGTGGACGCAATAGTCGCATAAATTTCGCTTGCACCGCGAATGGAATTTATCAGATGTTAGGCAGCAGTGTTCGTGGATCGTTACATGTTATCTAATACTGCACATGCGTACCCAACTACAAATACAAACACAAAAACACTTTTATACACAATTATACAAAATCATTTATTTCCATTGTTTGGTTTTACAAAACTTGGACACACAAGGAAATAAATACAACAATACGTAGAAAAACAAATATACAATGGGCGGCCTTATCGCTAAAAAGCTACTTAGCGTAGCATTTACAATTTCAATTCATCATCATTATAATTTCAACCATAGGCCATAGGCCTACCTCAAAGATCTCCAGTAATTACGGATGGCAGCGGCCTGCATCCACCGTGAGCTCGAAGCCTTCACCACGTCGTCTGTCCATCTAGTTCGTAATTTCACCTTAGTAATATATAAATTGAATCTATGAGAAAGTTTTCCGTTATAAATGTTTTACGGTTGACACAACGATGTGTAGTAGGGCCCCCATATGTCTTCAAGCCTGAATTACTTTCAACAAGTCTAACAATCTAGCCCCATGGTATGCTCTAAAGCTCAAATATACAAAACAGTAGAAACTGAGATAAACGATAAAATATATTTTCATAACATGCGCTATTTGTGTTCCATTAAAGCAATAATAAATTGTACCTATAGTTTTGCTTCGACAGTATTTTTATTAGGTTTTGACAATTTTTTACTAAATCCTCAGAAGTTTTCGTGAAGATCTAAGATAAACGCATTTACCGATAATGCACACAGCCTACATACACTACAATACAATAATGGTATAATTTTTCATTACAAACGTCTATTAAAAATGAGTTCTTACCCCAAGCCACATTATCGCCGTACGTCGCAGTAATGAGTCCTTGGCTGAGCTAGAGATCTTAATGCTGATTGCAGACATTAGTGACCTATAAGAAATACTTTAGGCGAAATGTTTAGAGAGTTTTCATTATATATATGTTCGACTCATTAATGATAATGACACACTCACAGATTTGACACATTTACAGATCATTAATGCTATATGCTTTGGTGGTATATGGTGACGTCACGAGATCTGTTAGAATTACCGAGAGGTTTTTACTTTTTCTGATAACAGAAGAGAACTTTGCGTTATGAATTTTCATTTAAACTTCAAACTGAGTTTAGCGTTCTTAAGAGCAGAAACGATCTTTATGTATTGAAATGTAAAATTACATTACATTATTATCATTTCAGCTCAGGTCAATGATATCCAGTTACATTGGTCAGAAATTTACTTAAAAAAAACATTTATTTCGGACATTACAAATTAAAAATTAGATTCAGTTAAGGTCCATATCATATGACTAACAAATTAACTTTTACTATGTTAGTCTTAAAATTTGCCACAGTAATATAAATATGTACACGTAAAACAAACATGTACCTGTAATTATTTATTTATGCACACACTCAAGATACAAGATACAAAATCATTTATTTCCATAGTTTGGTTTTACAAAACTTAGACAACTTGTTAGACACTGTAATCGAACAACGAATAAAATGGGAAAATATCCTATTTCATCAATATCCGATTGGCTAGTGCAGCCAGGATGCTGTTGGTACTCCCCTGCAATCTGCAAATTTGTGGCATGTATTAAATACTAGCTTTTAAATGAACCTTAGAACCGATTTATTGTCAATGTTAAACTTATAATAGTTACCTATAAATAAGAACTCCAAAATTGTAAAAACTACAAAATTGTAATAACTGATAAAGCTGTGTTGTTCTATTCGCTTCTACACTCAGTATAAAACATTGAAGCGAACTGTCAAGACAATGTCCCTGATAGTTTTTGTTTAAACAATTTAGTTTTATTTTAAGTTGACCTGTCCATGTAGGCCATGTGCTTCTAAGGAAATAAACCTTTTGACTTTGACTTTGACTTAGATCTTCGTATGTCATAAAGTTTCAAACCTTCCCATACTGACCGAAACTCATGTAACACTGTATATCTGTTTTATCTCTTTGAAATGATAGTTAAATTTATTGACAAGTTCTTAAACAAAATTCAAACTCTTCTCAAAATAGAAGGAAACTTCAAGCTTTAATTCGTTTTAAGTCAATATTCTATTTAATAATAGTAATTTTTATTAATAGTCTATTTCAATCAATTCAAGTACTTGTAGCTACCTCAATACGTGTATTTTTTTTATTTTACCGAAGAAACTTAGTAACTTAGACCGTGTAACCAGCCGGTCATGCGAGCGTGCGTGTGTTTCCATCGACTTCCTCGTTGAAATACCTGACTGATTTGTCCACAAATATTCCCCAAATATTTACGTCTCCATCGCACGGAAACATAACGAACCTTCTTAAATTACAGTGGAAGATTTGAGAACCATCAAATAACTAATTAGGTATTACTGTTTCGCTAAATAATCGGACCACGTTTAACCGTGTATTTTTAATGTTTTACAGAGAATTCATATATATAAATAGGCATAAATGTATTTAATTATTTTTAATATGTGTGCATACATATGTAACAAATATATTGGCGAACTTATTTAAAAAGATATTAATTAGGCAAAGATATTATTATAGACATGAAAAAAATATGAATGATTGTTGTGTATAGCTATTGTAGACTCAGTTATGAGTCTCAGAATCTTTTTGTTACAAAGCTGCACTTATTTGGAAGTAATAGTAGACAACACAAAGTATAAAGGTGTACAGAATTGTAAGAAAAGAGAGCATTTAGAGCTTATAAAGGTTAGTCTTTTTAGCCTTTGTGTTAGATATTTTTGTTATTTTGCGTTACTTTATCACAACGCTACATCAAGCAGTGCATTGTGTACCTACGTTTTAAATTTGCTTTGTCGATCGGAAACAGTCGGCGACTACAAAGAAACGAGAAATCCAAATGGAATGTATTATGAAGCCATGCACGCTGAGATCTGCCTGACCGCGTGTGAATGGAAATAATCACTTTGCCTTGCTTTGAGGAACGTCTGGCGAAGAACCATTTCTATGCGTCAAGGGTTTTGTCATATTCAAGGTGATTTTCAAGCTTCAAAGTCTATTGTTGATCTCGTCTTGTTTACTGGCAAGAAATCAGTAGACAGCAGGTTTTTAGTAGAATGCTTTCGCTTAGATTTACGTAACTGCTTAACAGATTTTGACAAATAGATAGAGTTGTTAAATGAGAAGGTTTATGTATTATTTGCATAAACGCAGTCGGGAGGGTAGCTTGTTTTAATAAATTTCAATCTGTTCCCTAGATTGGTACCTACACTTACAAAGTAGTAAATCTCCGTGTTGTAGGGTGGAAAGCACCCCAATCAATAAAGGTTAACAAATGGCTCGACATCTTAAGAACAGGGGCAAGGGACAATAGTGAATGCCCGCTATAGATAACTCTAAGTTCGTACCTTCGTACAGTCAGACACAAAATAATAAATAAATTATATTTTATAAATTATTTAAAATCATTAAGGCGGCTCATCATAAAAAAATATTGGTAACAATTATATTTGTGAATGACAGGGGTTCCAACATTATTATTGGCAAACGCCGTTCGTCGTCAGCCATTTTGAAAAAAAACTTAATTTTATGGCCAGTGATGAAACGCATGTCAATCGTTAGAGTAAATGCTTATACACAAAAAGCGTATACCCAAATCTCTACCATCTAACTTTACTGAGATATTTCGTTTTAAAAAGCACAATAACCCCTACAGAAATACGAACTGGCCGTAAAAATGCCAGGTAAAATAGAAAAATGTTGCTTACACACAACGGCACACGGCATCGCGCGCCGGTGGGCATGTGTCCAGTCTTGAGTAGTTGACGTACGTATGTTGCTGTACGTAGACATGTGTAGATTAGTATGAAGCAAGCTCAATTTTAATTTAAAATAAAATATGTATTGTTATACAATAAATGTACTTTAAAGTTTTCATGAGAATATTTAATATTAATTTTAATTGCCAACTGTACGGCTCCTTATAAACCAATTTCAGCGCCGCCGAAGGAAACAAGATTATGTAACTAATAACAATGATAGCGTTTTCATTAAAAGTTTGAGTCTTTTGTTCGTTTTGTGAAATTACACAGAATCTTCAGCGTTTTAGAAAATAATTTCTGCATTTCGTTCCGTTATTGGTACAATTAGCAAACTTGGCTCGAACACAACCTCTTTGTATTGTAATATTATATTAAAGTGCTTATTTTACTCTGCATTCGTATTAAGATTTTTCAAAATAAAAACAAAAAATAATCTAAGGCACACGAGTTTGGCCTTATATAATTTTTTGTTTTTAAAGAAGTTTCACTTCAAAAATACAACCCTTGAGTTTTTGGGAATTTTAACTTTCTTAAAGTTTTTTTAATGTGATAATGGTTATTATGCAACTTTAAATCGATATTATATATTAGCTAGTTTAATTGGATTATAATCTGTACTAGTTATTAAATTAAATAAATAAATAAATAAATAAATTATATAAACGGTCTTTCGGATCGAAAATGTTTAAATTCAACGATACCCCCCGTGACAAACTTTATTGTCTTAATTTTTTTATTTTACAAAATGGTATACAGTAGTCCCATATTGAATTTTCACTGAAGTCATGTCTTGAGTAACACGCTTCGGAAGAGGAGGAATCGATTAACGTATGTATCATAATTCATAAAAATTGGCTCCGGCGTTTGGTGTGTAGGTATAGTGTGCTGCAAAGGAACATACAAACCTACAACTCCTTTGCGTCGCGCAGTCGGTTACAAAATAGGTATTATATTTTAGTCATCTATCCTTTCCATAAAAAATGTAATCCAATATATTTGTGTTATTTCCTTCATTATTTAAGCCCCTGTACGAACCTTCCAACAGCTGGAAGTTTTTAGTAATTGTCTTAGAATCACTTTGTCGCACACAAGCCGATTTACGGAATGACTTCGGGTATGGAGTCCTTAAGCTATTGAGTTTTTAGCCGCATCTGTAGGTATTAATTCTTAGGACTGAAAGGTTGCCGTTAAAGTTGCCCATGGAGATTACGACTTCCTGTATAATATACATGGAATTTTAACCCCCGACAAAAAAAGAGGGGTGTTATAAGTTTGACGTGTCTTTCTGTCTGTCTGTGTGTCTGTCGGTCTGCCTGTCTGGGACATCATAGCTCCCGAAGGGATTGAGCGATTATAATTAAGTTCTTTTCTGTATGAAAGGTGAGTCTGGCGCGAGTGCTCATAGACATGTTTCATGAAAATCGGTTGTGCCGTTTAAAAGATATGGGGATTAGAGTGAGGAAGGAAAATCGAAAATCTGCAAATATACTCGAGTGGGGTATCAAATGAAAGCGCATCGCGTACACATTACCTACACAATATTATGGTGTTTTTCTTTTAAGAAATTAAAGGCCTTGGATTCAAGGGTTTTTCTTAAATTTTAAATTTAGATTTATGTTTGAAGTCCTTTTGAATCAATACTTTTTCTTACTAGTGGTGCCCGGTTTTTCCCGAATCCTGTCCTTTTCATTTCCTTTCTCAGGCTCTAGAGAATCGGTGTACAAAATTTCATTTAAATCGGTTTAGCAGTTTTTGCGTGAAAGAGAAACAGACAGAGTTACTTTCGCATTTACAATATTAAGTTAGTTTGGATTTTCGACTAAAAACAATTGAAAATAAATGACAGTTGCAAAAATCTACTATAAACTAGTTGTTTAGTTCAGAAACAATGTAGTGTAATCTAGTTCAGTCCAGTTACTTCCGGTAGTTACTAGTTGTGGAGCGATTTCGGGCGAAGCTGTTCCTTTGTAAGTTGAGCGACTAATCGGCTTCGGACGGGCGAATTCGTATAACGAGTTTGTTTCATGTTCCTACTATATATCTAATGACCAGTGTGTCTGTTTAGTATACGGAGCACTTAAAGCTGTATTTTTAAAAAGAGTACGGAAACTAGAAAATATAATAAACTGCCTAATATGTATGAGTACTAGTAACCTAGTTAGTCGGTTTGAAATGTTTCCTAATAGTAATATTTCTTAAGTATATGCTTTAAAGGTTGCTATTACTGCCTCAGTAGTTCGCTGTTCATTTTAAGTATGTATATCCAAACGAATCTAAAAAAATATCGTTTAAAACAGACGCCAAAAAAGTGAAAGGGCCCTTGGAGATTCACTCATCATTTTAAGGTAATAAATAGGTCCCATAAATAAATGTAAAAAGATAACGTACACAAATTCATTTTTTGCGTGTTCCTCGCAAATTCGTAAAACGCTGCCCGGGGAGTAATTAGTAGTTTTATTCCCGTTATGTAACGGTAAAGCTCTGCTGATTTTGCAGTCTATTTAAATTTATTCGTCCCAATAGGCTTTTACTTAAAAAGGGTATTTCTGGGTCGCCGCTTGCGAACAGCCTCCAATTTAATCAAAGTATTCTTCACTGCCCAAATAACGATAATATAAACGATTTTTTGAGGAGTAAGCATCGTGGATCTGGTCACTGGATCTACTTATATTCCCATAAGATCTATCCAACATAAATCTGATTTAAAATTTAATAAGATTTAATGATATTTAATAAGACCGGTTTTTAGGACATCGTGTATGACCTACAAACTCGATACCTAAATAAAAATAGTGTTTTTTTTTTATTTTAAATGTCAGTGTTTTAATGAATAATAAACGAATTTTAACTATTGAGTCACCACCACCAATGAGATGTATACACATTATTCAATAACGAACGGTAACATGTCAACAAGTTATTTCTTCACTCATTCACGTGACTATAAAATAGCAAAAAGATTTGTTGTTTACTTTTATAATTAATTTATTTAAATTTAAAACTGTAGATATGATGGACATAATGTATAAATCGAAAAGTATTTTCAAATGGTCCAAAACCTGTATAAACTGGATCTGCTGATAATATCGCGCACGTCAGAAGGCCATTGCGCACACGCAGCTGCGATGACGTCACGTAGCGAAGTTGTCTCATTTTTAACTAGATGTCGCTAGAAAAAAATGTGCGAGCTCTAGATCGCGCTGACGAAAACGCTCGGGTTCGAATCAGGACGCCGATTGAACTTTGTTTCGATAAGACCTTACTTCATAGGATCATTTCTATAGTAAGCTCTTCCTCAGGTTTCCACAATACGTGAGACCAGCTCAAACCGCGATGAGGAGTCGTGGCGCGGCGCCCTGAGCGTGAGAGAGGCGGGGGTGGCTCACCCCCAGCCTTCGATGATCGTTCACTTCCCTCCGGGGGAGCGTGGGGTGCTGTCGCTGTCTGAGTGGTTTTAGCAAATCTTATAATTTCTCTATTATTAAATAAAATACTTTGTAATTCAATATACGATAAAATAAAGTAAAGACTCTATTACTAATAAGTGGACATTAAATAAGATGATTTACGTTATCTGAGATGAGCAGTAGAGGAATTTGTCAGCTTCAGTTATTCGTCAGAGGAGAGAGATGAGAGACAAACAAATGAGATGATTATTATAAAGTACAGGGAATCATAAAACCATTAGCAGGAAGTGATGAAATCTGGAAAAATTGACAAAATGAACTCAAATGAGACTGTTTAGTTTCTGTTGTTTTTTTTAATAATAAGTGGTCGTGACTTGTTAAATTTTAATGTCCTTAAGATATTGTTTTTTTTTTAATATGAAAGTGCAACATTTAAAATGAACACTGATAGTAAATTAGCTTTATGCCCCTTACAAAAGGGTTGTTTTATCTTGGTGTGTTAGTAAAGAGTTATATTATTATATTAATTTAAACCCGAGTAGATATAAGTAAATTGCAATACAATTTTATGAAACTGCAATAGTTAGAATTATTCTGTTTATTGTTTAAATTGTGTTTGAAAGAAAAATAAAAAACCTTCAAACTTTTTAAACTTTATTTTAAAAATAAACATAATAAACTGAATGTATATATTATATACTAGCTGACCCCAGCAAACGTTGTTTTGCAAAATGAAAATTTGATAGTACCTAGCTGATTCTCCAGACCTCCTGTATACGCATATAAAATTTGGTAAAAATCGGTAAAGCAGTTTCGGAGGAGTACGGTAACTAACATTGTGACATGAAAATTTTATATACTTTTGATAGATATGATCTTTGACGTTAGGAACACACCTACATTGCTTAGACAACAGTGAGTGCTTGTAATTTAATATGAACTTTATACCAAAGCTCAAATTGACTACGTTTTAGTTACAAATCATTTGTATGGGAAAAAGAAAAGGGCTATTTTTAGGGTTTTTCCAGCAATAATTCTAATTTTTCTCGCAGTAAAAACCATCCTTGAACTTCAACGAACATTTTAAAAAAAGATTTGGCCAAATTGGTCCAGGCGTTGTTGAGTTATGCGTTTACCAACACATTTTGCGATTCATTTTTATATTATAGATATATATTCAGAAAGGTTTACCCGAATCAGCATTCGGAACAACCATCATTAATTTTTTTATAGCTTACATCTTTTTTCACCCGTTATACACAACATTTAAATTTTAGTTATATCCTTGTCTACATAAAGGTAACGATATTATACAAATCAGAGTCACAGAACGGAAATCATCAGGCCAACATCTGTGCTAACTGCGGTTTTCATTATTCAAGGGTTGCCAATTGACTTGCAAATTAATTTCAGTGGTCCTTCGACACCTTCAAGGTTTTTTATTTTTCTTTCAAACACAATTTAAACAATAAACAGAATAATTCTAACTATTGCAGTTTCATAAAATTGTATTGCAATTTACTTATATCTACTCGGGTTTAAATTAATATAATAATATAACTCTTTACTAACACACCAAGATAAAACAACCCTTTTGTAAGGGGCATAAAGCTAATTTACTATCAGTGTTCATTTTAAATGTTGCACTTTCATATTAAAAAAAAAACAATATCTTAAGGACATTAAAATTTAACAAGTCACGACCACTTATTATTAAAAAAAACAACAGAAACTAAACAGTCTCATTTGAGTTCATTTTGTCAATTTTTCCAGATTTCATCACTTCCTGCTAATGGTTTTATGATTCCCTGTACTTTATAATAATCATCTCATTTGTTTGTCTCTCATCTCTCTCCTCTGACGAATAACTGAAGCTGACAAATTCCTCTACTGCTCATCTCAGATAACGTAAATCATCTTATTTAATGTCCACTTATTAGTAATAGAGTCTTTACTTTATTTTATCGTATATTGAATTACAAAGTATTTTATTTAATAATAGAGAAATTATAAGATTTGCTAAAACCACTCAGACAGCGACAGCACCCCACGCTCCCCCGGAGGGAAGTGAACGATCATCGAAGGCTGGGGGTGAGCCACCCCCGCCTCTCTCACGCTCAGGGCGCCGCGCCACGACTCCTCATCGCGGTTTGAGCTGGTCTCACGTATTGTGGAAACCTGAGGAAGAGCTTACTATAGAAATGATCCTATGAAGTAAGGTCTTATCGAAACAAAGTTCAATCGGCGTCCTGATTCGAACCCGAGCGTTTTCGTCAGCGCGATCTAGAGCTCGCACATTTTTTTCTAGCGACATCTAGTTAAAAATGAGACAACTTCGCTACGTGACGTCATCGCAGCTGCGTGTGCGCAATGGCCTTCTGACGTGCGCGATATTATCAGCAGATCCAGTTTATACAGGTTTTGGACCATTTGAAAATACTTTTCGATTTATACATTATGTCCATCATATCTACAGTTTTAAATTTAAATAAATTAATTATAAAAGTAAACAACAAATCTTTTTGCTATTTTATAGTCACGTGAATGAGTGAAGAAATAACTTGTTGACATGTTACCGTTCGTTATTGAATAATGTGTATACATCTCATTGGTGGTGGTGACTCAATAGTTAAAATTCGTTTATTATTCATTAAAACACTGACATTTAAAATAAAAAAAAAACACTATTTTTATTTAGGTATCGAGTTTGTAGGTCATACACGATGTCCTAAAAACCGGTCTTATAAAAATATATAAACCTCGAGTTATTTCTAAGACAAAAGGTGCGTTATTTTTTTTAATTATTTACTTTCATCTTAAAGGTTTTGCTTTATACTAAAGGTACTCATTAATTTGACAGCATAAGAAACAGTTTACCTACTTATTTAGTAATTAATTTTAAAAAAAATATGGAAGCCAAAGGGTAGAAAGGGTAACTAGAAGCGGTGCGACTAGAGACAAAATAAAAGCTCGTATCCACTTTGTTGCCACAGAGACGATGTTGTCCGATTTTATTTTTGGTCCATGGTTTTAAAATATACAAAATTGCATCGGTCTGGTCTGGTATGTGTGAAGTTAGACGTTTGTTACAAACGAACAATTTTATTTTTTAGCTAATGTTATGAACTTTGTATCTGTTAGTATTTCGTTACAAGCTAGATTCAGTAAAATATTTTATTTTAATTCAATATGGTGGTATTGAGATTATCAGAGTTTATTGGGCGCTGACTATCCTTCTACTCGAATAGCTCCATATGCCATTTAGTACTTTACACACATATACTCACAGATGCCAAACTGCCAAGAGAAAGGGAAAGCACGTGACTGAGATCAAATTTGTTAAGGGCTGATTTAATATTTAAGTAGCTTCAATTACACATAAGAGAATGAGAGCAATTAGGTTTTTTTTGAAGTGTATCTGTTATAAAATGCTTAGTAATGTAACGTTAATTATGTGATTAAGTAATAGTCAAATGAGTAAGGAATTCGTTGCTACTAAAAAGTTCCTTAAATATCCACAATTTCCTTTATAAGCTCAGATCCCTATAAACAAGTAGATACATATATCGAAGTTTCTCAGCGCCCATTAGGGAAGTGTCAATATACTGCATGTGACATTCTACCAGCCGTCGACTTGGCAGAAGGCTCTTAGAGGCCCTGGCTTGCATAATGGAATCTATGTAGTTGACTAGTGACACTCTAACAAGATTTTATGTTGTAGTTTTTAAAGCTAACGAATTCATTACCAAAACATATAAAATAACTATATCGTCGGCTTACTGCAAGAAGTCATTAGTCGCAAGAAGTCACTAACTGCGTTAGATACACCAATGAGTTCGTCTCGATGAGCTCTACATTTTGGTAAAACTCACTAATTTGTAGCTCTTCAAACTTAGAAGTTATGGCTTGGTAATAAAGTCAATAACTGCATTTTTGGTCAATCTGGTTTCATAAAATTCATTAACTTACATTAATATATTTTACCAAAAGAAAACAAAACACAATTGTCATTTTTATTTTCATACATAATTCATTTATGTGACATATCAACATTTTAAAAATGCTTTTACGTTTACAAACCGTGGATTAAGTTTTGCTTGAATTCATTATTTGCACTTAACTAGTTTTGACGTATCATACTATTTGGGAAAAAAAATAGTAACGGTTTTTAATGATTTCTATCAAAACGAGTAACGTTTTTATAGAATTCATTATATACACATTAATTACTTTTGCCGAAACATGGCAAACAACTTAATACAAGACTGAAATCGCCTGAATGATGTATTGTTTTATTAGTGATTTTTGTTATTGTAAAATTATACAGGAAAATGCATGTAATGACTTTTGCACACATACATTTAAGCCAACATGTAATGCTTGTTTACTTATAAGTTGCCGGCGAGTTTTATGAGATACAAGATACAAAATCATTTATTTCCATAGTTTGGTTTTACAAAACTTAGACACTTATGATTTTAGAGCTATGAGATGCAATTCAAAACTGGTAGTAATAATTACATTGAATATTGGTTTCTCATTAATAGAGGATTATTACATAAAATAATGTACATACCTAGGTTACTACCCAGTTAGGTACCTATTTAAAGTTTCAATACCAACTTGTTTAATTCGTTACAATTTGAGAAATGAGCTAATCTATCTTGGTTTCAAATTCTACATTAAATAGTTAAGTAGGTATTTCTATTTTTATTAATACGAATATTAACGATAAAGCAATCGAAGATTTATGTTGTTTACGTGTTGCAAAAAAGTTGAACAACCACCCAAGGCTCCTAAACCTAGCGAACCTACCTGTGGTCTGAAGTTGATGGGAAAAAAGGAAGCGATGAGGTGACAGTTACCGAAATATCAATATTTCCTGATTGATTGATTTCTGTGGCCATTTTAGTTATTTTATTAAGTTTTTATGAACAAACAAGGTAATTCCTTAAGTTTTTAGTAATAAAAGACGTTATTTTAAGATTATTTTGTCTTTTATTACTTGAAAGAGGCCACTAATAACTTTGTTGCAGAAATACTTAACTCCAGTTTAGTCAAAACTTTTATCGCAAGAAATCATTATCTTTGCATTTTTAGCTTTTAAAAAAATTGCCATGATTAAATTTAGACTGATTTCAGCTGTTTATATAATAATTAAATATCACTATATATTGGCGTTTAAATTATATTGATAACTGCCGTAGTTTTGATGATATGGGCTCTTAAAGTCATAAAAAGTTTAAAACTGATTTTGCCACACTTTTGGATTTGTCGGTTAATGACTTCTTGCAATAAGCCGACGATATTAGCAGTTGCAAGAGCACTTTAATTATATGATTGTAATTCGTAGCATATTTTTACAGAAGATAGCATATATTAATGATTCATCACAAACATGTCGTAACATGTTATCCTGACCCATTTTAGTTACTTTAACCTATTAAAGCGACATTGTTTACTTTTTAAATCAAAATTTAAATTAAAACTGTAGATAAGAGAACATATTGTAACACTGGCTGGCGGCGCGCGGCGCTACCGCGCCTCTCACAAGGCCATGCGCATACGCAGCTGCGATGACATCACGCAGCGAAGTTTTCTCATTTTTAACTAGATGTCGCTAGTAAAAATTAGCAAGCTCTAGATCGCGCTGACGAAAACGCGCGGGTTTTAATCAGGACGCCGATTGAACTTTCTTTTTATAAGACCTTACTTCATAGGATCATTTCTATAGTAAGCTCTTCCTCAGGTTTCCACAATACGTGAGACCAGCTCAAACCGCGATGAGGAGTCGTGGCGCGGCGCCCTGAGCGTGAGAGAGGCGGGGGTGGCTCACCCCCAGCCTTCGATGTAAGGATGAGTCGTCGACTTCTTTTCAGTCGACGAAACGAGACCAGTTTATCGTTCACGATAAACTGTTTATAAAACAGTCTAATTTTCGACTGGTTTATTGCCTTTATTCGTTTAGGACATGAACGATCGTTGAACGGTGAACGTCGATTCACTGATTGGTTGGTAAACGACGACTAGAAACTGTTTATATTATATAAGATATATCTGTGTAGGTATCTGTGTGAGTGCCTGTGGCGTGACAAAAGGTCCGATTTTGATGTGTTTTTTTTCTTATGATTTAGTTTTGTTGATTTAGTTCGAATAAAATGAACTTCCCTTCATACTTTTTCCAGGCATAGGACTGGCAGGCTTCATAATAAAGTTATTTTAAATAAGAAATTTTGTAGTAGGTACAAAATAATAATGTAAGCAAACAAAATTCAAAAACCTGCTTTCCTACTCACAATAATACATTGTCATGCATTGTAATAGAGTTTATTTTTACACAACACCTTGACGCCGCACCCGCGCACCGCTATTATAACTCTGTAGAAGTTGAGAGCATGGCGAAAGAGAGATAGCCATATTAGCGTAACGTGCAAGTGTGAAGAGAACGGAATGCTTGATAGACAATGGCAACAGTTGAACAGTTTCGTTCAGCAACGCTCGACCAATGGACTGGACGAGTAAACTAGTTTATCGGTGGACTGTAAACCGGTTTATCAGTCGACGGCAAATAAACAGTCTAAATAAACTGTTCGTTCATTCAACGACTATCCCTACTTCGATGATCGTTCACTTCCCTCCGGGGGAGCGTGGGGTGCTGTCGCTGTCTGAGTGGTTTTAGCAAACTTTAAATATCTATGAAATAATTAAATCTGGTTATAAGCATCTTAATTTATAAATACCTAGCCTAGACTGAACCATGATTCACTGACTATAGCGGCAACAGAAATACATATTTCACTTAGGATCTCATAATTTAAAGAAACATCTGAAAGACCTTAAAACGGGCTATGAATCCCAAAATACACGTAACTTTAAATAATATTCAATAAAAAATCATGGATTCAATAGCTAATGCGATGAGGGACCGTTATAAACTTGTCATCGGTTGGGTGCCTAGGTAAAGGATATTTGGGTTATCCCCCGTTGAAAATTCAACACACGCGCGCATCAAGCAATATCATGCGTTAACACGTTTCGTAAATATTTTTCGAAAACCTTTGTAATTTCTGAAGGATAATTGTGTAGGTTATTTCAATTGTCTCAAAATATATTGTACAAAAATTTTACTTAATTTGCACAGCGATACCTACCTGATACGATGCCTTTCACGTGTGATTTAAAAAATCATTTTGAAAGTAGGTACAGTTGTGATTATTAACGTTTTTGAGCCAAAAAATAAGTATCTGTTTTAGTAAGTGTTTGTTTTATTCTGTGGAAATTCAAAACTATGTTATCTCGTGATGGATGATACCTGAGAAAAAATACAATACAAATAAAAATTTGTTCTGCATATTATGGAAATTTCTGGAATTAATACATTTATCAAACTTTCCTCCTACCTCTATGTTAGTTCCCGAACTTTGCGTAGAGCGGGCTTGTCAGAAGTTTGCCATGTATAAACTTTAGCAATTTCTAATGTAACACTTATGTATGGAAAACAAAAAAAATTGTCAAAAGCATACTTTTATGGCTTTTGACTAATTTTTTTTAATGATGAGATAAAATCAAAATCCTTCATTTACCGAAAAAAATATAAATAGGGCTGAAGTGATATTGAACATTGCTTTGAATTTTTTTTTTTGTAGAAAACCCTGCCAGAATCAAAAGTCTATTTAAGAATATTAGAAAGCTATCCTTAAGAGCCGAATTCACTGTAAATAAATGGATATAATCATCCGTGCTACTTCAATTGGATAATGTGAGTGGCCAGGAATCGGAGAACTATGGGGAGGCCTACACTGCAGAGTGTATTCTTACGATGATGATGACCCTCGACGCAACATGTCACAGCAAAATCACCGACTGCCAAAATGTTGAAGTTAATTAAAAACCTAGCAACAAAACACTAGGCATGGTGACTACTACATAAAAAAATAGGTACGATGTTTAGTCCGTTATTTTAAATAGAATTAAAAATAAATACAACCTCTATAATGTCTTCGATTTGCGAGACAAAAAAATATACGTCTGTATTTATGTATTTTTTTATAATAAAAATATAAATATTTCCAGACATTTCACACAACAACATCTAGCCCCGCGGTAAGCTCTAAGCTTGTGTTACGGGTACTAGATATCTGATATACTTAATGTAATAGTCATACATATATAGATATTTTTTATTATACATATTATAAATGACGGATTAATATATTTTTTTAGTCTTCCAGCCTTTCAAAGAATTTATATTTCCTATTTCAATCAAAAACTTGCATGCGTTTATTATGTAATACTTTCTTTGGGTTTTAATAGATTTGATTTATTGAACCTGTCCACCACAATTTGTGTAATTTTAGGTTATCCATCAGTTTGCATACTTCCGCGTTTCAAACTAATGGAAAGATTTGAAAAATATATCCCGTTTTTTCCTCATACGAGAAAGCGCAGAGCAGTGTGGTGTTAAAAGTGGCTTACCGACGACCAATTCAGTGCTGGGTTAGTTACTTAGCTAGCCACTTTACTGCAGTTAGCCTAGCCACCGGCCAAAAGCCGAAAGCCTTGTTAAGAGCATTGAATAATAACATGGTTGACTACCAAAATCTATGGCTTAGGTTAATTTTCGGTTTTATAATTGTGGTTCTCAAATACCTAACGGACCTTCGTGTCCTGGTAGGAACTATAGCCTTTAACAAGCACCTTTACAATATAGGATCCACAAGAAAGGTGAAACAGCTGCCCACGTTATCCTGGAATGCGAGGGAGTAATAGCACAGCGACGCAAAATCCTCAAGAACCCGAGTACACGAGAAGCCTGCGAAGGCTCCAGGAAGCTTCTGTGCTTTTGGTCAGAGTTAAGCTGGTTACACTAGCGCATCACTACACGTACAATGGACCACCTTGATCCTAAGTACGGAAAACCAGGGCCCACCTAACTATCCTAACTGACTAACTAACGCAACCCTTAGTAACCTACGTAAGTTGTTTATAACTCGTTTGAGGGAATAATCGATGAGATTGCCTATCATTTTAATAATGTTCGGTATATCGGGTTATTATTATTGTCGTTATTCTCACTATTATTATTGTTATTAAGAGATCTGACTGACGAAAATCGTTTTAAATTTACTGGCTGGTAATCGAGGCAGTTGCAAAATATTTTTGATGTATACTTTAAAATCCCTACAAACAATTCATCTTTATAAACTTTATCGTGGTCTCGGTAATTATAAATGATGTAGCTAACAATGCCCCATTTTTATCTTTGAATTAGATATCTTATAATTATAACGCACAATCCGACATGAGCACACTGAGGTTCGCGGACATATTTTGACTGAATAGTTTCGAAGGATTTAGGAAGTAATGGTTACAAGTCCGATGCTTTGGTAAAGTAGAAAAAAAAAGTAGTCTTACTCAAAGTACTAAGTTTGCAGACATTTTGTAGTTCGCCGAAACGTTTATTGCGAAAGTTCGTTAAGTTGGCTTAGGGAAACGTTCAATGCTTTTGCTGTTCACGCACGAAACTAAGGCCATAGTTTTTTTATCTCAACGACGCAAATAGTTACTGAAATTGGTGTAACAATTTTGCTCACTAATCACTTCATCTTTGCTTATTATTCTATTTCAAGAACACTTTATTGTTTCTGAACAAAGTGTTTTTGAAAATGTGTTGAAATGAAAAGAAATCTTATTCAAGGCATGACCCGTCTGTCTGACAAATACCTATTTTTTTAATACAGGACACTTTTTCAATTTAATAAGAAAGTGCCTAGATATTGAGCATTAAAGATCCGGAATGGGGGCTTGTTACGTATACATTTAATACATTTTGCTCGAAAGCATTACGTCATGCGAAACAGTAAATCTTGTAAATGAAAAAAATATGGGTACACCTTTTTTAAGTAATCTAAATGAGGAACTTATCATTATTTTTTACCCTGTTCTTTGATGCAATCTGTTATTGAACGAAAAGCAAAAACTTAGATATTAACGAACTCGAATAAGGAAGGTGCATGAAGCGATTTTTTCGTGTTTCGTAATGTGGTCCGGAGAAGCCATCTAGGTCTTCATGCTCCATCTTAGACCACATCATCACTTTACATCAGGTGCGATTGGGGTCAAATGAAGGCTTATCGATCATAAAAAAGGAGGTTTTTTAAACAAAGTTAATAAATCGTGGAAATAATTATTTTCCAAACAAGTAACCAGAGACCGATAAAACTGTATGACCTGACGCAGATGTTCGCATTTGTCTGCGGAAATCGTCTACAGGGATATACTTCTTTTGGCGTGTTATAAGAATTATTGTTTCAGTAATCCCAGTGTACCCTTCATACAAGACTTGTAATATAAACTCTCCGGTTAATCTTATCTTGCTTACAAGGCCTAGTCTACTAAGTTACTTCGTTATACGCGTATTATCTTAATAAATCTGGTACACAAGATATTAGACGTTTGGGAGATTTTCAATTGAGAACGTTAGATGTATATAAGAAAAAGATTAATTCCTATAAATTTCGTAGGTGTGTTAAATATTTGTCATGAGTTGGATTGGATATCTCATGTTTTCAGCCAATGTGAAGATTGTCAAGTGTTATTTTATTATTTATTCTTTTTGGATAGTTTTTTGACGGTTTTGACAAAAAAAGTCAACATGAAAGATTGTATTTTAAAAGTACAAGTTTTTTTCTTACCAGATAAAACAACCGACATTCCTACATGGCTTATTTAGATGAGTCATAAATAATAAAAAAATGGTTTTTTTTTTGCCAAAACTAAAGATATAAAATTAGTAAGCGGGTGCATAATAATTCTTTGGGATTTCTCAGACATTTTGAAGACAGATTTATTTTTATTAATTATTTTTCTTTATTATCCTTTTGCTTGGCTCTTCCTCGACACTCACTTTAGACCTACCTTTTTGCTAATATAGCGTACAAAAGTTATGATTTTTTTTTATATTTACCTTACCCCAACCATAGAATAATAAATGACTACGAACTAATAGTTTTTAAACCTAGAAAAAACAAAAGCCCATCTAGGATAGCCGGGATAAGATCTAAGAAACACCACATTTATCTATGAAATGTCCTTGATTATACAAAAGACCGTTGTCAGGATAAGCACAACTATAAATCAGGGGAAGTGCTGAGAACAGAACAACTGGGCATATTTTGTACCACTTTTATAGAAGCTTTTTTTCTGTAATGTACCTCTATGTATGATATTGTTTTTTGAAGTTTAATAGAATAACTGTAGGAACACGCGCCGTCGGTCGCCGCGCCGTCAAAGCCTAACTCTACCGATCAACTATTCAGTAATTCAGCGATCCATTTATGCATCCACCTTAGAACTAATATAATAGAACACTTGGTTTCGTTAGAGGTCGTACATGTGAATTCTCATTAGCGGCTTAACTGGTGTCTTATCAAATCTATAAACTTTATACGGCTAGATATACTATTCGGCGTTAGTGACGCTCGTCGGACTAAGAGGAATCGATCGACGTATATATAATAAAAATCGGCCCTGACGTTTGATCTGTATAGTGCTACAAAGGAATATACAAACATACATAGGCTGATGAACACATTATCACTCGGTCGTAATTCATCGACGACGCAGCTTACAGCAACACTATAATAAAAAAGAATTGCTTATAAAATGGATTCTTACTTTCGGAGGTTAGAAAATTCAAGAAATATGCATATAATAAAAACCGGAAATTTACGAATGTTCTACATACAGTAAAACTACAAGAACTCTAGAATCTGTTTGTAAAATTCTATAAAAAGTACGTAAAAGTCAACAATGTTTGTAAATGCAACAGCGTAAGTGTTTGCAAACAAGTTTACTTTGTACTAGGAGTTATACCGTTCCCTTGCTCTGCATACCTATTGCACCCCAACAAGGCAACGGAGTTGGTACTACGAAGTAAAACATAGTGAAATGGTATTTTAAAGTCCGGCTAAAAATGTTTTATAGTGTACGACAAGATTTTAATTATCCCTTAGACTCGCACATTAAATGACTTTATTTAACCCTTAGACTCGCACAATCTTCTACCTTATGTCAATAGCATTATTTAATATATTATTTTCTGCCATTTTTGGTTAATTTACCGCATTTTCTAATTTTTTTTGCAAATAACATAACAAAAAACTGATTGGTTTATTATCATGACAAGCACAATTCAGTGATAGGTTTATAAAAATGTATTTCCCGGCAAAGCATTGTTTAACAGTAGCTCAGTAACTCGTCAAATTGCGAGCTATACCACGCACAACGATCGAAAGACACCCGAGGACACCGACCGGCGCCGGCGGCGCGGCGCGGCGCGAGTGTGCCGAACTGACGAACGGTCAGCGTTTCGTTTTTAACTAATAACCGCCTGATTTGTTTGTATAAATAAGTACAAGTTCCTATTTAATATTATGAGTTGTATATAATATGCTATTTATTTTTATTGAGCTTCATATTGGAATTCGATTTTTTTGGTTTAAATGTATTTAATACATAATAATGCATTCGTTTATCCTAGTCAGGTGAAATATTTATTGGTCGTAAATTTATTAACACTATTTGTTATTCAAAAATCAAACAATGACATAGGATTGAATTAAACCTATCATTAAAAAAAATATAAACAACATGCATTTCTGTTAAATTTACAAAGTGTTTTATTTATTGATATTAAAATAATAAACGAATATTTGTAAAATCACAAAACTAGATGGAAACTGAAACTAGGCAGGCGTAAATAAAATACTGAAGGTGGGCCCTATCGTGTGTTCGGGTTAGACCCTCTGCATCTCATTTGCCGAGCTTCACGTCCGGGAGCATTACAAATGCCTTATACGAGTTTTCTTTAGTTTTTGTATTGTGCCGTCAACCACATCAAGACCTTGATAATAACCCCGATGCTCTAATAAGATCCCGATGTTCTGATGTACCGATCGAATGCAGGCACTTATATCCAAAGCTCGGCCTAGTTGGAATACTGTTTTTTTAGGCTTAATTACCCTTCATTTGACCACAATCTCACCTGATGTTAAATGACGATGTGGTCTTAGATGGAGCATGAGGACCTAGAAGGTAGATGGCTTCTCCGGGCCACATTACGAAACACGAAAAAATTGTTTCACGCACTGGCCCAGCCTGGAGGGTGGTGACAAGCCGCGGCCGAAGCCTACCACCAGAGACTGTTTGTTCTTAGCTCCACCTAGTGGTGTTTAGACAATATTACCGTGATCGTATCGTGTATAATAAGCAGTCGCCCAAACATCGTCTACATTAGAGACTGCACAGTCTAATTTGTGGGGGAAAATGTTATAAACTTTTTTAATCTGACTCTGTTTCGAATTTCCGCTTCCGATGTTGCGATATGCTTTGTCTGAGTTTTTGCAAAGGTTCATAATATTTCATTATTGTTTCGATAAAGTTGTAAAATTATTTTAATATAGGTTTTATGAAACAATTTAGAGATACGCTTTGTTTGAGTTTTTGTAAAGGTTCATTATATATTCATTATAATTTCAATCATCACCACCCTAACGTTCCCACAGCTGGGACAGGGATTTCTCTCTTGACGCGAGAGATTAGGCCTTAATTCACCACGCTGGCCAAGTGCGGGTTGGTGAATGTCACATGTCCTTCAAACTCTTTAAAGTTCTTAGAACAAGCCGGTTTCTTAACGATGTTGTCTTCACCGTGTTTTAATGCGCGCAATCATTTTCAAGAAGACAAATCCAGAGGTGGGTGTTATTATTATTTCGATAAAGTTCCTTATTATATGTATAGGAAGCTATTAGCGTAATTTTCAGTTGCCTCCGAAGGTCTTGATGACGTCATCATCATCATGCCCTATCCTGTGTATTTACCCATTTCTCCAATAAAGACCACTTGTTAATCTAAATCCCATTGGAATTCTTTGAAGGCATTTTTTGATAACATTGATCTAATGGTAACTCTGAAGTTTTTCATAAGACCTAAGTGGATCATGCTTCGTATCTCTAAGATTTTAAATTTCTAGGATTTGTAAAACCAAACAATGGAAATAAATGATTTTGTATCTTGAATTATTACAAAGTGACCGCGTCCCTATTTACTGATACGATATTTTTTGAAGTAATTGTTATTTCTTGGATTCCATACGAACGACAACACAGACAGACAATAGATGCCAGAAGAGCACACTTAACCTAATCTTATATTGTTAGTCACAGCGGTAGTATAGGTAAGCCAATAAGGGCATTATACACTAAGGAACGTTTTTATAAAGCATTGTTTATTCACATCTACAATCATTTTTTTCCAAAAACATCCGACAAAAATGAGACAAAGTGTTATAAATACAAGAACCGTGACAATTAGTAATCTTATATATAAAATTGTGTATCCATGTCACAATGTTAGTTACCGTACTCCTCCGAAACGGCTTAACCGATTATTATGAATTTTATTATGAAAAATTTTATAAGCATATTCAGTAGTAGTAGGCTGGTAATATTATATAATTTGTTACCTTTTCATTTTTACTCCACAAATATCGGCAGTTGTAATCTATATAAATAAAAATTAATTGTTGTTCGTTAGTCTGATTAAAACTCGAGAACGGCTGAACGGATTTATCTTATCTTAGTCTTGAAATGTTCGTGGAGGTCTAGGGAAAGTTTAAAAGGCGAGAAAAAATCGAATAATTGCCGGGAACTTTTTTTACCCATGCGACGCCGGGGCGGGCCGCTAGTTTTTAATAAAATATTGCACCATAAATATATCCACCAAGCTTGGCAATCCCCTCTTGGCAGATTGTCTGCCCGGCCTTTCTGAAATCCTTCTTCCACGTCGTATAACTCATGGTGAAGATGAATGCACTAAACAAAGTTCTAATTAATTAACAAACACAAACAATGCGCGAGCGTGTGGCGAGATTTGTATGAGTTGCACTATTACGGGGAGGTATCAGCGGAGTAGTCACGTCACGGAAATTTAAAAAGTGGTCTAAATTTCTCTCGTTGATAACGGTACGTACGGTAATACTGAATGGAATGGCGAGAAAAAAAAATATATAACGTACGTGGTCTATGTATATTATATTATAATGTTTATATTTACGTTATGTATAGTATATAGTAATTTAGAGTAACATTTTAACCCCTTTTGGGTTCTTCATTACTGCTGATGATTGAACATTACTAAAAAAAACTTCTGGTCTCTTTCATATCAAAAACTAGGGAAACATCTTTTTAAATAAAATAAATAATCATCATAATTATGAAGGAATACTGTTATCTCTCAAAAAATATAATTATTACACATAATACACTGTGGCCTAACGTTTTTTAAATTTCAAATATAAAAAAAAAACACTTCATCCGTTCGGGAGTTATGATACCACAGACAAACAGACACGTCAAACTTATAACACCCCTCTTTTTTTAAAGTTAAAAAAGACCATAAACCACCACACCGAGTCAATGCTTAAACATCGTTCGTTGTCCATGAATCCCCCATATCCCCCATATCCGGTGGGAAATACGGGAATTTAGACAAAAAGTGGGCAATGTCCCACACTGAAGCTCATACTGACAGTAAAATACAGAGCTCGTTTAATGTGATTGTGCCTTTACTAGATCAAACCCACATATGCCTGTCTCGCATCGATTTTCAGCCAACAATAGGCCGGGTATCTCGGTTAGACCACCATTTCAGATAAAATAGCCCCAATTTTACATTGTTCATTGCAATTTATTTGATTAGGAGTAGAATGTACGGCGGTATTTGGTTTTAGTGAGGTTCTAAAATCTAAACTATGACTCAGTTTGGTCTGGCATATTAGGTGGTTAATGTGGATGGGTCCCACTTGGGGTAATATAATGGAAGTGAAACGTCATGTAGTATGAAGCTTCTGAAAACTACTTAAGAAGCTTTTTATTTTTTGCTAGCTTTCCCTCGCGGCTTTGCTGTCATAAAAACTTGATGAACATTTGGCTAAGTAGTCTATTAATTTATACGGATAAATTAAAAACATAAATGGATCTATTTAGGCTGTTTTTTTATTTTTAAAAGTAGTTTTAGATAACTTGGGCAACCGCGATATAAAACAAATTGTGCCTTATAATTTATATTGATATATTCAATAAATTACTTTTATGACTATAAATCTTTTAATATTACAAATGTCTTCTTTTACGCTATGAATACTCATAACCAAACATGGATTGATCCAATGAAATTTAATAATTAAAGGGGTATGGGAAATATATACAAGATGATTTAATATTATTTAAAATATATTCCCCATACCCACCTAAATACGCAATTGCAATGCTGTTTAGCATTTTATGAGAGCGTTGTTAAGTATCGTAACCTCCTGTTTACGGCTATAACGTTACAAAGTATCAAATTGCTCAAGGGCGAGGAGTGACGGGAATAAACACTTTTACGAGCATTCAAACAACGCGACAACTCGCAACTTCATAAAAACATTTTAAAGGACAGCTTGTTTTTACTTTTATGTAGATTTTTCTCTACAGTAAGTACACTTACTGTTTCGAAGCAGTAAGTATTACCACGTATTACTCACTACACTTACCGCTGTTACTGTCAATGTCGGGTAGTTTGGTGTTTCTGCAGATAATGAAAGCTGTGGACCCATCTGGTTTAAGAGCTGTTGTCTGCAAGAGCAATGAAAAGTGTGGAAATGTGAGATGCTTTGGTGTTTTGTTCTCGCATAAAATGAAGATTCCTAAACTGTCTGAGGATTCTAAGCTACAAACAGAACGTTTTATCAGTAGTAAGGCTATATTAAAATAGAACCCAGCCATGCGCGACGCAAGGACACCTGGAGCTCTAATATAAAGATAGTGCTTGTCTTGAATGCCTGTTCTCGACTTTGAAGGCTATATTTATGCAGCATTTATTATATAGAACCACATTAATAAACGGTTTATGGTGCTCATTGCCCACCTTCAAAAAAATACCTCAGATATGCAGAGATATAAACATTTTACGTATCTATGTATTTATAAGGTAAGTACTGCTTCACACAAGAAGAATTATTATTTTTTGACCATTATTTCAAAAGCCAAAATGGCTGTTTGTTTATTATTCTAAAATAACACCACTAACTACAGTATAAATAAGAAATAACTTTGTATCGTAAGTGGCGTTAAAACCACAGTATTAGTGATATCGACTCGTTAATGGAACAACGGAAGTAAACTGAATTATGGAAGTAAACGGAACACTTACGACACATGAGTAATTGACGTGATGTCATATTATTCTCGCTCTTCCTGTCTGGATGTTACGTGGAAGTTTTTCGGCAACGTAACTGAACAGAATTTGTAAGTAAAACAGTATATAGCATTTCTTATGGCTTGGTATACAAATCCCCTTAGAGAATACATAATACGCATGTAAAGTCCTAAAAGCATCGGAAACAAAGAGTTTTAAAACAATCGGAAGTGATGTTTTGGATAGCAATTTGTCTCCATATAATATTGCCTAAAACCTAAATAATAATAAAAAATAATTTTATTAAAAGATATAGGTATGCCATGAAGATACCTATGTACGAAATCAAAGAAGGGTTTACTTTTATAAAAAAGTAAAAATAAAGTCGTCGTATTACTTCAGTCTTCAAATGCTTCGGTGAATAGGTATAATGACTACCTTCCTAAAAAAATAGGTATTTTGTTTTTCCGTCTGTTAGCCCTTCTATAATACTGGACACCTATTTTTCGCTTTATTAATTAATTAAGTAGGTAAGATTGAAAATTTGAAAGTTCTAGTGTCGAGGCTTGTCATGTAAAAATTTAGCACAAATGCAAAAAGACATCAAATATCATCTTTATTTTGGTTTGCGAGATAAAAGAAAAAAAGGGATTCTGTTTCTTTTAATCCTTCCTTCTACCTTGTAGTTGATGATAAAGACTATACCTCATATTAGCCATTTACACCATCAACAATACATAGCACCGTTGAAAAATAGATAGGCAATTCACCAGATAATAAATGGCTTACCACTCACATAAAATCCATTGACCGTTTTAAATCTGTTTTCAAATAAAGTAGACTATTCAAATCTCCCAGGGCAAAACCCTACGTGCTGGTTTGTGGCCCTTTACCTAAGAGATTTAGGATATACCCTTTTCTCTTGAGCGATTCTGTCGAGTCAAATAACTTTTCAAGAATTACAATGGGTTTGATAACAAGCTTTTTTCTATCTTATTTGAGATAAAACACTCACTGTTTTACGCCTTTGTAATAATTCTCAGAGTTTTACAAAAGCTTGTTGTGATTTTTTATTTGAAATCTATTGTGTATTTTGCATTAAAAAAACTAATTTGTATGACATATACATTTGGGTATGAAGAAATACATTATGTAACTGAATGTGTCACAATTAAGTATCTTTGTATAATAAATAATTCTTTTCGTTTTTTTAATTTTATTTTCCCTGTGAGTTACGCTTTATGGAATAACAATTCTGAACTATAATAACCCTATGTCGTTTTAAAAGTTTTGTACAACATTTTAGGACATACACAAATTTAGAAATTGGTAATAAATAAATTATACCAACATTGACGAACACATCGTATGTAGTGAATTTTTTTGATTACTTAACACTATAACATTAGTTAATTAGGAATGGGTTAATACCGATATTCATTAGTATTAGATAATTATGAATATATGAGTTTAGTAATACTATAATATCCAACCTAATATTTGAGAAGCCGTGTTGGCTAAGTAGGAGGACACTCGACTTTCATTCCGAAGGTCGTGGGTTCAAACCCCGCCACGCACTTCTGGATTTTTCTTCTTGAGATATTTATGTGCGCTTTAAATACGTGCTTTAACGGTGAAGGCTAGCATCGTGCGGAAACCGGCATGTTCTGATAACTTTGTTCTGAGTTTGAAGAACATGTGTCATTCACCTAATCTCTCTCGCCAAGAGAGAAGTCCCTGTATCCCAGCAGTGGGAACGTTATTATGGTGATGATGATGATGATGAATTAGGTTCATCATCATCATCATCACCATAATAACGATTACGATATTAGTGATAGCTACCTCACATTTGTATTACATGTACAAAAGTATCACTCTCTTAACTACGTGACAATCAAAATGAGAATATTTTTGCCGATTATGAACATAAATAAAACTTTTAATACAATTCAATTGTATATCATTATTCAATATTTTTTAGGATTACGAGAAAGCTAAAATCTGTATGACCGAACCGATATCAGAACAATATTTGGAACCGAGATATTTTAGTACTGAAATAATATTTTATCTGAGCTAATCCAACGAATCCGCATAGAATTACCAGTTTTGATTTATAATATTGAAATATTAGCATATTGGAATTTGCCGCATTACCTAGATCCATTTAGAGATTAATGCTTTGAAAATTGCTTATCTTGTATCGAATACTAATATATCCGCCATACGCCTAAGGTTAATTATAATGTCAATTGAATAATCGGCCCCTGTTATCTTTCTTTTGGTATTATATGCTCTGAACTTAAATCCCTCTTAATTACCAATAAATCCGATAAGAATGAGACGGATTCGTTCAACGATGGTTCCGTGTAATTCAACAGTTTATAATTTGTTTGTTATATATATATATATAGAAACAAATAATTAAAATGTTTATAAAAAAGTGCTAAAAGTTACAGTCAGAGCGGTCGCGTGGATTGATGCTTCGCTTTATAAAATTACATTTGTTTCATGAAAGCCCCCTTAAATATTTATTAATGTATTTTGAGTATTGAGTATTTGTTGTCAGTGTGGCAACATGAATAATACATCATCTCTGGACTCGAATGGTAAAACCATTTGTGTACGGAACTGTAAATGCAAAAGATTTTAATGGCCTGAAATGAGTGTTGGTGAATAGAATGGGCTAAATATTATCTTTTTTCTCCTGTAACACTACGTTATTTTTAGAGGTATTATTCTCGTAGAGTGAGGAAAAAATATATCTTAGCGCTACAAAAACAAAACCATAAAGATCAAGTAAGCGACACTGATATTTAATGTTATCATTTTATTTTTAACGGCACTCTTAAAATCTAATCTCAGTAAAAATTCTCTTAGGTATTCCTCGTTCCATTTTTATCCGGAACTGAGACCAAGGTCTAGTGTTGGGTAATGAAAATAAAGCCGAATGATATTAAAAAATCTAGTTAAATTAAAATGATAATCTGCGACTTTAAATTAACAGAATATTAATAATGTTGATTCAGTTAGATATGTATAATCTATAATAGAGATGTATAATAATAAAAAATCTATGTATGTAAGTCTATTATATTAGGTATATCGGTCTAGAACCCGTAAGACAAGCATAGAGTTTACCACGGGGCTAGATGTTGTGTGGTGGATTGTCCGAAAATATTTAGCAGACGATAAAGAACGAAACATTCGGCTACTCCTAAGGACTCAAAACTAAATAAAAGCTAAAGAAATACATGGTAAAAAGCTTGCCACAGGTGCTGATGCAATTTCTCTGCGCTGTGTTGGTTCTAGACAAACTGGTTTTACTTTAACGCAATGTCCTTAAAAATATATTTTTTGTAAATATCCAACTAAATCAATTTCTTACGGCGCGCTTCGCCGCGACTAGACCGTATAAGCTCAAAAGCCGGAAATGAAGTACCAGCCCTAACCGGGATTGTCCAATCAGCCGGCAGCGGAAACGGACGTACTACGTAACTGGGGAAATTGCCTCATAGATCTGAACATGAATTTATTTTGGGACTCAATGATTTATAATTCAAATTATTGTATCTGGATGCAGGGTTGCGTGAAATATCGACGCACCTGGTACCTGCCGAGCAAGACACATTGTTACTACCGACTATGGGCTTTAGACGTTTATAGATTTATTACTAAACATTTTCCAACATCCATTAGATTTTTAACTAGCACAGAAACATTTGATACAAGCCTGAAAAATAAATTTTGAAGAATTATAAAATATTTTTTTTTATGTTTAAATAAAAAGAAGGTATTTATTATATAACTTTTGAAACTATCATGGTTATCAAAGACAGTCAGTCATGGTAAATATTCGGTTATAAATCTAAATAGTAAGGTATTTATTATAGGTAAGTACAATACATTAAAATGATCTATCATAGTTTTTTTCATAAAATCGTTATTTTCACCAATGTAAATTATAATATACCTCTAACGACAACTAAATTTGAACAAAAAACGATAAAAAGTGTTACTTCTATATTAGTGTCATAGATTTATAATTGTTTCAGTTCGTAGCTACATTCTCCGTGAACTAACCTCAACCAAGTCACTTATCTCTTGAGCTGAGCACTATTTAATTTATGATATTTAATATGATATATCTAGATTCGATAACCGTTGCTAAGAACATAGCGTGTGTTTATAATTTCAAAATATCTCATACAGAGCAATTTTCATGTTACCTGCATCCTGTAAACCTACATAATTGCCACTACCAAGGGTAATTTATTATTCTATGACCATGGTAATAAAAAACACATTTTGTCTATGTCGGCGAGCGTATACGTATCACATTACGTCAATGTCAATTTAAAGGATCATCTAAGGGTCAAAATGCTTGCAGAACATGCAAACAATGATAATCTATGGATGGCACTTGCACCGCAAGTGGACCATTGACCACTATGCCATTGATGGTGCGGCTACAACAGCGGGCGTACATTCGTGTCTCGTCGTCGCGAATCGTGAACGGTACGCGAAGTTCTTGTCTATATTAGCGCTCAATGATTGATGTAGCGTTGCGCGCTACAAGTTTTTTATTTGACGTATTTGTAGCCACGCCCATGCCAAACATCGCATTCGCACGAACATTACCCAATTTTTTCGTCTTTCGCAATATGTTCCGGAGAAGCCTTCTAAGTCTTCATGCCCCATCTTAGACCACATCGTCACTTTACATCAGGTGAGATTGTGGTCAAATGCAGGCTTATCTAGCATATTTTTTTTTAATTGTATAGTTGGATTTTATAATTATCTGTGTGTTTCGAAATAAATAAAAAATAAATAAATGTATTTATACTCTATTTTATAATATTCGCCGTAGGCCGCATGTTGTAGCTACGCCATAAAGCAGACAGAGTGAACAAAAATATTTTAAAACTGATGTATCTGATAACATAGCGCTCCATTTAAACCCGTACTCAGCCTGTCATATGCAATTTCTGACCTGACTGACATTCCGCAAATCCGCTTCGTCTGAAATTCAATTTGAAAACTTGTTTTGTTGGTTTTTAGGAGTTGCGACATTTTAGCATGGTGATGACAATATCTTTATTTAGGTAGATGAACCCCGCTGGCCTATTTATTTATTTAATTTATACACACAATTAAACTTACAGAATAGGGTGGACCCTATTCTTAGTGTTGGAACACATGTCAATAACACACAAAACACTATGTCAATGTAGGTGTAATCTAGTCATGAAATGTAACTAGCATTTTTTTTGAGAAATTCAAACTATTCTAAATTTTTTTATTTTTTTTATTTTTTATTATTGATAAGCCTTCTTTTGACCACAATCTCACCTGATGCAAAGTGACGATGTGGTCCAAGATGGAGCATGAAGGCCTAGAAGATGGCTTCTCCGGACCACATTACGAAACACGAAAAAATCGCTTCACGCACTGGCCCAGCCCGGAATTTAATAACTAGTACAGATATATCCAATTAAACTAGATAATCTAAATTATAAGTAAACACAATTATAATACATTCCAATCAAAGAAAATGTCAAGTTGCATAAAATAATAAAACTAAAAATTATAAACAAAATGTGGAGAAAAAAAATATATTATAAATGAATTTCAAATCTTAAATATTCATATTATGTATCAGATTTCAAGTTCACAAAAATGAAGAATGTCACTCACTAAGTCCATCCATTCGTCCGCAACTACATCACATTCAGGGTGGTGCAAAGTAGAATTAGTAAAGTTTTTGTTGACGAAAACACCTTTTTTGGTACCTACCTATTATTTATTAACTAACTTTACCGCCACGGCGATGCCCGTGTTTTTGGATTTTTCCGCGGGAACCACGTTTTTCCCTATAAAAGCCTATATAACCTTCTTCGATAAAAAAGAAATAGTTTTTCAAATAGGACCTGTTCCTGTGATTTAGTGCTTTAAACAAACTGACTCTTCAACTTAATAATATAAGTTTATATAGATAACAGGTACCTACTGGGGATGGGCTAAGAAATCTAATATTTCCCTAATATATCATTAAGTCATGTTTTAAAGTATTTGTACGTTAATATATTCAAGATATTATATTATAAGAAAAAGTTTTTGCTCCTTCATTAAGAGTTCCACGCTTAATTGATAATGGCACCAGATAAAAACTGCATAAGGCAAAATGCCAAAAATTTTACGCTTCGGACGCTAAATTTAATTATAGCAGGTTCATTACCCGCGGAGAAGCACCCTCATCACATTTAACTAGTAATTAAGTTTGTTAGTTTGTGCACTGATTTTTATTTACCTATTTTAAGCTTAAGTATCTGTTTTGAATTTCAGTTGTAAACTTTATCTTATAAGAATGTTATCTGGTGTTGTCATACATTGTATGTGTTTGTGCGTGGAAGTCTGTGTGTGTTACTTAGTACCTACACAAGATCGTGCGAAATTAGTATCTACTCAATAATTTGTATAGATGAATTTATACTAAGACATTACAAGGACGTAGGGCCGTAGATCCCGATTAATAGAAATTTATCTTATCTTTGTGGAACACAACAACTAAATTTACTATCGCTAATGCTTGCCAAGCGTGGCTAGTATTGAATTTATAAGTTTATCCAGCAGTGGACAGAATTCGGAGCAATTTTTTATCTTAATTCGCTTTATCACAAAAGTCTTCCGACGATCGTGATTATACTTAAAAAAGTCTTTGTAAATTGGTAACTTCTTGATATTTTGCACTATAGACATTTGACATTTTATTCAAATGAATGTGTATGCAAAGTAGGACCACATTCGACTTTCATGCCAAAGGTCGTCGGTCGAATAACTTTATTTTTCTTCTAAAATGTTTGTGCGCTTTAAATGTGTGCGTGTGTGCACGTGAACCGGCATATTCTGATAACTTTGATGAGTTTGAAGGACATGTGACATTCACTAACCCGCACTTGGCCAGCCAACGTGGTGAACTAAGGCTTATTCTCTCTGTTCAAGAGAGAAGTCCCGTTGTCCCTAAATCCCTGGGAACGTAAATAGGGGTATGTTTTATGATTACTTACATACTTACTATCCTGGCGCATCGACCCCGAAATGAGTCTTGGTCTCCAACACAATAGAACGCCAGCGGCCCCTGTCGCCACCCTCCAGTCGAAACCTGAAGTGACAGAAGTTTATGATTAGAACATTAAAATTATGAGCAAAGTTTCGGGGATTGAAGCATGTGCTACATAAATATTTCATTCGAAGTAAAATTCTCCAATACTCGACAATTCCTATGACAAATTACCGCAGTACGTTACAAAACGTACAGAAATGCATGGCCCATGCAAAACACCGTAAGATAAATACCGCCTTTTCACCGAGCGAACCCTAATTTAAGTGATGGATTATGGCTTGACTTGGGTTCATTCCCGTTAATACATCTATACTAATATTATAAAGAGGAAAGGTTTGATTTTTTGTTTGTTTGTTTGTCTCGAATAGGCTCTGAAACTACTGCATCGATTTAAAAAATTCTTTCACCATTCGAAAGCTACACTATCTCTGAGTGACATAGGCTATATTTAGTTTTCAAAAATAATATGATTTCTTACCAAACTCCGATAATGTAACCCATGGTGAAAAAAAAGAACCTAAAATCTTTCTTTAATCGCGAATGCTGCGAAAACTATTGAATATATAACAAAGTGATGTATTACAACTTTGTAGAACTTATCATTATCTACAAAAAACGTCGTTACATCATATCTCTAACTATTATAGTTTTGTCACAATAAGCGATTTTTATATTAAAAAATTAAATTACCACTGTTTGAAAAGGCTCTTTATTTGTATCTTGGTATTAATCCTTAACAAAATAAATAATTTATTATGTAAGATTGCTTTAAAACCTTTATATAACTTTTTGAATTATTCGATTCTGACATTCCATTCAAAAGATATCACGAGTTAATTTTTGTTAAGATCACGAAATAATCTGCCGCGCGGGGTCGGCTCCCTACTGAATGGTCGTGTGCGGAAATAAAAAAAATTGTCGCTTGATAATATTTTGTCGCTTAGTAGTTACTAATTCGTTAACAGGTAACTAATCCCATTCAAAAAGTTATTTTCAGAACTAAACCCTAGCATATAGCATAGATTTTGTACATTATCGTCGGTTGCAGGTTCAATTGGGTTAACCACCAAAACACTTAAAATAAGTTGAGTATACAGTTTTTTTTAATTTTTTTTTTGCTCTTTCGAATTGCATAATAATAGAATTCTAGCTTTAAAAAAATACAGTTACGCTACACATTTTAACTGTGAATTTGCAGACTTCCGTCGAAATTATGTTGTAACTGAGTAGGTATTTGATCCATTTACATAAGTAGAATTGATGTATTCCTATCCTATGACCAAAGAAGGTTAAGTTGGTGTATGTTTCTTGGCAAACCAGCATTGCTCTTACACTAATTGTTAGCTTGAACGAAAAATTATAACCACACATAAACCAATATAAAACCAACTTTCTTCAAAAAACTAACGTTACACCAATTGACCCGAACCAAGTTTATGTTTGTTGTCGGTTACACCAATTTGAGCATTGCAATCAATAGTATGTTTTCTCTAATCTTAATCTTCTTAAAAATAATAAATCTAAATTTAAATAAGTATAAGAAAAAACCCCGATTCGAATCCTTCAATTTCCTTAAAAGTAAAACACCATAATAATGTGTAATGTGCACGCAATGCGCTTTCATTTGATACCCCACTCGAGATTTTTGCAGATTTTCGGTTTTCCTTCCCCACTCTAACCCCCACAATTTTTAAACGGCACAACCGATTTTCATGAAACATGTCTAAGAGCACTCGCGCCAAACTCACCTTTTAAACTAAAAAAACTAAGTTGAAATCGCTTCATCCGTTCGGGAGCTATGATGTCCCAGATAGATAGACACGTCAAACATATGACACCCCTTTTTTTTTTGTCGGGGGTTAAAAATGAATCGCAAAATGTGTTGCTAAGCTCATAACACAACAACGCTAAATGGGTATACCCATTTAGCCAATTTATTTTTTTAAATGTTTGTTGCTTGGAGTTTAAGGATGGTTTTTACGGAGAGAAAAATTCGAATAATTTTGAATAATTACCCGTGCAAAGCCGGGGCGTGCCGCTAGTCGAATATAAGGCAAGTAGAAAATTAATACCGAATTGTCATTCAATACGTTTCTGGAACAAAACTAATCTTAATATATATAATTCTTCTGTAAGTGTATATGTCACTGAAGTTCTCTCAAACGACTGGACCGATTTTGATGATTTTTTTTGTGTGTGTTCAAGGGGATCTGGGAATGAATTAGATTCACAATACGGTCAACTGGATATTGTTTTTTGAGACGTGGGACAGGACAACGTCTGTCGGGTCGGCTAGTTATTTTTATAATACGTTTAAAATCTGTGGGCAAATATTTGTATATAATTCATTTCATTGCATTTCAAAAATCGTTTTTTGTCAACGATAGAATAAGTTAACTCACAGACGTTTCAACATAATATAAAGTTCAATGTTTTCAATTGCATAGACAACTGATTATTTATGGTACCTATTCGTATTTATTTTTTTTAAACAATTTCTAATATTTCAATTTAATTTAAACTAGCTTAAAACTACCTGCAATAAACTTCTGTTCGTCTGATACTTAAAGCTTTTCCACGAAAAATATGTTCGTTCTCTTAAAACTTTTTTCTTTAAACTTAGGCAAAGTTACTATCAAAATCTCTAGGGTACCGCAAGTTTAACTGTAAGATCTCGTAATTGTGGGATCGTAGTGGAATGGATTGTTTTAGCTCCCCTTGGGGATCCAAAGGGATTTAAACGGAGTCCGTGCTCGTTACGCAAGCATCAACGGGAATGACCCTAAACGAAAGGTAGGAGAGGCTTTTATCCCATCTGCGCTTTTCGTATATTTGAAGTCACAATTTGATTTATGTAAGCGTAGGTACCTGACAATCATTATTAAATGGCTAAGCTGTCCCGTTATGTGCTTTGTGGTAAAGGGTTTTTTATTTTTCACAAATGAAAGTGGATCAGAGCTTCTCGGTTATTCGCAAGATAGTTTTTTGCTATAAATATATATTGCGAATAGTATCCACAAATCTTCTTTCTTTCAAGAGGAAGCGGTTCTTTCTTCATAGAAAAAATCTATAAATATGTACTTAATGTACTTTAAAGGCTCAATGATTGATGAAATTCAAAATTTTACCTTAGAATACATGTGTACGAAGTCATTACGTAGCCGACGCATACAACATTTCGAATTATTGTAATTGGTATGCACATATTTAATGTAAAATCCTTTGGATCCATCATTATTATTTTTTTGTGAGAATCCTGGATTCCGATTTATTTAAGGAAATTTTTATACATATTAAATAACCTTTTGTTAATTAATATTGGAAATTACAAAATATATTCCTAATTTTGTTCTTAAATAAACAGCTGTTCAATAATAAAAACAAAGGCGGCGTTCTAATTGGCAGCGATCGTACGAAAAATGGTTCAATCAACGAATAAGTGTTATTCATAATTCTATGAATTCCAACACTTACCGCCTTACCACAACAACTTAAACACGGCTTAGACATCCGTTCAACAGCTGTTTAGCAAAAGTGATCTAAAAATATTTTTTCATAGACAACTGCCAAACGCGTGTCTCAGTAATGTTTAATTTTTTTGTGATAAGACTGACAAGCCATAGAAATCTGTAGGTATATTTGAGCTCATTGTAATGGTAACGACGTTCCTAAACTAAAGTAACTTGCCTGATCCACTTTTGTAGAAAATCAGAGTTAAAGCAACAATTTCGCTGATCCACTTAGATACAAAATGGGAGCTAGTAAGGAAACATCCACGCGCACAATAACTTACATTAGATTGTATCCAAAGTCGTAAACATTTACGTTAGGACGTTATTGTACTTCAGATGCAAAGGAAACTGGTCCACTGCGGTAGGAATTCCACAAGTACTATTCTCCTAATATTATCAAAACAATTTCTAATCTAAGTAAACAAATACTCTCTTTTAACCCCCGACCAAAAATGAGGGGTGTTATAAGTTTGACGTGTCTATCTGTCTGTCTGGGACATCGTAGCTCCCGAATGGATGGAGCGATTTCAATTTAGTTTTTTTTTGTATGAAAGGTGAGTTTGGCACGGATGATTAATGAAAATCGGTTGAGCCGTTTAAAAGTTATGGGGGTGGGAGTGGGGAAGGAAAACCGAAAATTGTACAAGTATATTTGCAAATATACTCGAGTGGGGTATCAAATGAAAGAGCATCGCGTACACATTACTAAATACTATGATGTTTTACTTTTAAAGAAATTAAAGCATTAGAATCGTGGGTTTTCCCCGATTCTATTGCTTTAATTTATACACAATTAATACATCGCCACAATTATTTTGCAGTCCGTATAGGATTGAATACTAACGTCAAACGATAATTTCGAATGTAAACATAGACGATCGAGTAATGGGTCGTTAGTCGTTTCATACCGCGAGCTGTTCCTACTACGGTATGAATCGCCCAAGGGCCTTTTTTAGAATTTGTCGTTTCGCACGGCGTTAAAATTAAAGTTAATTTGTTTTACCTGGTTGCAGAATAAATGCAAGGTATATATATACCTTGTGGTATTACGACATTTAATCCAAGTGTGGTATAAAATTTTAGGTGATGACCATGATGCATAGGTACGTTAAAAAAGTGGCAGAGTGTTCTGTTTAGTATCTGTAATAAATTAACTTTAAGCCTACAGCCAAATGACTACATCTATCACTAAAGCGTGACTGCTCAAGATCAGTGGACGCATTTCTTTAACCTATTATGCTAAGTTGTCTAGGTAAGCGTATAATCTTATTACCGTTGTCTCCGAAAAAAGCTGAATTTCCGCGGAATTCACAAAAACAATATACATTTCTGTTTACAAATGATCGTGCCCTATTTAAAAAACAAGGGGGCGTTTAAACCTTGTAACTGGCATCATTATTTTCGCGGAGTCTACAACTCGACACGGTTGAGAGTAATTGCAAATACGTCAGCTGGGTTACACCTGACTCAAATACTAAGTTCTGTCCGTTTGTGTTTAACAAGAGATGATGATTGTTACATTCTGTTAAATCATTTCAGAGGATAATATCTCGGTATTTGAAATTCTTTGACTTTGTTGGAACGCTCGGTTTAAGATACTTTACGCATTCAGGACCCGAGTGACTATTCATTCGCCTAAAAGCCTATGCTTTTTCTTCGCAAACTTGTTCTGTCGTTGACCTGGTCGATCTGCTTTTTAGCTTCAAGCTCTAAAAAGTCAAAAGTTAGCCCATTTTATAATAAAAAAAAACCTAAGCGAACCCTCTTAGATTAATTTTTAACACCTCAAAAATAAACAAGTTATCTTTTATGAATCGCTTACTACCCCGTTTTCTTCGAAAAGTTCTCAACTTAATAATCAACATAAGGCGTATAGATGACACACGGATGGAGAAAAGATTTGCCTTTTATTACTTTAAGTAGCCATCATAATTGACTGTATTTCTTATAATTGTATAATGCTGATGTTTTCACTAAGATAAATTAATTAATTAATATCTTGAATGAAAGCGCACATGAAGGGTAAGGAATAACCTTCCACTAGCACTTAAGCGTAAACTAGTAGACATGTGCATTCTGCCTGTCCTAACCTACAGTGCACAGACATGGTCGCTTACCGAGCTTCAGAAGTCCAAACTCAAGATCTGTCAGAGGGCAATGGAGCGTAGTATCCTTGGTATCAAACTAACCGGTCGCATTCGGAACACGGACAACGCTTACAGGCATTGTAGATTGGGAGATGTAGGAGTTACAACGGCAAATCTCAAGTGGCGGTGGGCTGGGCATGTTCGTCGGATGCACCCCGAAAGGTGGGCACTTGCTTCAACAGCTTGGAACCCGGAAGGGAGTCACAGGCGAGGTCGGCCACAAAAACGTTGAAGAGACGACCTTCAGGCCTTTTGGGAAAGTTGGTGGCAAACAGCTGGACAGGATAGGATAGGAGGATAGGATAGGAGTCTGGATAGGAGTTGTTGGAAGGAGTTGTGGGAGGACTTTGTCCAGCAGTGGGACAACATATAATTACATAGTGGGCTAATATATAAAAAAAAAATCTTGCATGAACCCAAGAATAATCTTTTTCTCTATGTCTTTACAAACTACCATAAGAATGAAGCCTCTTTAAACTACTCAGCAGATTTTAAAGCAGCTCTCGGCAGGAAAAATAATGAATCGAGAGGAAGGTTAATGTTTATAATTTGTACTGTTGCGAAGCCGGGGCGGGCTGCTAATGGTTTTAAAATGATTAAAGAAATAGGCAACCCCAAACCATTACCCCTGAATGGATTTAGTCAAATATTTCAAGCTTTACAAAATTGCTGAGGCACTTAATGCACTAGAGCATTTTTAAAGTAAGGCGTTAGAGCATTTTATTAATTATTTGATGTATTTTTACTATTTACGGAACAGCTATTACACAATTACATAGATATTAATAAATAATACGGACCTCGCCTTCGCTTCCTGACTGCTTATAATTAATATATATATATTTATATATTTATTATTATATATTTATGTAATGTATGTATTTTTTTTTATTTTTATTTTTATATTTATATTTGTCATAAGGAGTAATTATAATCTAAATTATTTTATTTAATATTGTACACCCCTGCCTACTAATTATCTTATTAAAGTTATTTTTCCATCCAAAGGTTGCCTGGAAGAGATCGCTTTTTAGCGATAAGGCCGCCCATTGTACATTTTGTTTCCTACGTGTTGTTGTATTTTGTTTCCCTGTGTGTGCAATAAAGTGTTTTGTATTGTATTGTATTGTATAATTTTACACTAACAAACTAGTTTTGCGAAATATTTTACGCATCAAATTCAAACCATTCCTTTATAAACTTCGCAATGTAAAACCTTGAATGCCGAGAACCCGAGTATTTAATAAGATACCTGAATTGATCGGATTCACGATACCTAGGAATATGCTGGCGCTTGAGGAACGACAAATATTAGACTAGATTTGTAGCTGGAATCCGTTGCCTGTCTTTTAATTACATGTCTCATAGACAGACATCTGATAATCTTGATTAATTAATTATAAGAACTGTGCGTAGAGGAAATATAGAAAAGCGCGGGTTTTCGACGTGAGCGAGAATGTGCAAGACATTACATATTTGGGGTGCGAAAAATACTCGAAAACAGACCACAGTATGATGTTATCAAAACAATCACCCCATCCCATCATTAAATGCATACGCATAGTATTTATTATTAACTAGCTGCCCGCCCCGGCTTCGCACAGGTAATTATAAAAAAAAATCCCGGCAATAATTAGATTTTTTCTCGCCTTTTAAACCTTCCCTAGACCTCCACGAACATTTCAAGACTAAGATAAGATAAATCCGTTCAGCCGTTCTCGAGTTTTAATCAGACTAACGAACAACAATTCATTTTTATTTATATAGATAAATAAAAATAAAAAAACCTTTTATTTCTTACAGAAAAAAAATACAGTTTAACAAAATGAATAATTTTGTTAGTTAGAAAAAAACACTGTTAGATTCTTAATTTTAATGGTTAGTAGTTACTAATTGGGTTAATAAAGAAAATTGTTTTTACACGTTATTTATCCACTCAAGAACCCCTCTGTAAGTAAAGGCCTCCTCCAAAAGCCAGTCTTCTCCGGATCATGCTATTTGCATCCAGTTTGTACTTATCATTAATGTATTAATAATACTTATTTTATTCAGAAGAATACACTATGTATAGACACTTGACAGGAATGCCCTGTCTCTTACGTAAGCATTTATTCAGAAAGTTCATGACCGCTATAACCGACCGTCATTTTGGAAAGGTGAGGGTAGAACTACATACACTGAATAAGGTAAGATTTTAATAAAACTACACTTCTCAAGACAATATTCTCTACTTGGGGTCCTAATATTTTAATAAAACTACACTTCTCAAGACAATATTCTCTACTTAGGGTCCTAATAATTTAGGTCTTTTACACCCGAATGGGGCTATTTATACATTGTCTGCGAAAGTTAAACGTATAAGGTAGGTAGGTGGTCGTATATGGGACACCTTTACTAATAATATAAGACAGGAGGGTTTTGTTTGTCGGTTAAACAAACAGAACTCTCCTATCTTATCCGCGAACTACTTGCACTTATTTCTATATTTCTTTCTCTGCTGTATAAAAGCATAGCCCATTAATCGAGGACTTCCAGATCCATTATTATGCAAGTTAGTTAATATCTACCGTTTTACCACGATCCTCACAACCTTAAGAAAATAATGGCAAAACCATTATAATAATAGTAAATTTATAAATATTTCTTGTATAACACATTTTTCGCTTATACGAAAAGCTCTAATCTTTTAGACAGCCTTAAAATATAGTAATATACACAAATACGGAACCGTTTAAAAACACAATTTAAAAACTACTTAGTTAAGTTGCTTCCTTCTGAAAAATAGTTACAAAAGCAGAAATAATAATAGCATTTTACAACCGGGTTTTAAAGAGTAATAAATTTTCTGCTTTCGTAAGCGAGTTGCGAAATGATTTGTAATCTACTCGCAAGTGCTAGTCTTCTAAAGCAATTTCGTAAAAAAAGAAAATATGTTTTCAAAACCAATAAAAAACGAGGTAGGTCTACTGGAGCAACAATTTTGAAGAGCACCAATCCGTAGAATACCAAAGTTATTCCAAACGGAGCACCACTTCTAATGAAAGGTCTAGTGATGGGGTTGTACGTAACTATTGACCAATAAACCTAGCTGAACCTTAGTTTTTGTTTTTAGAAATAAAACAAGAAGCAGATAAGTTTCATCCCCGGACATATAAAATACTAGCGGCACGCCCCGGCTTTGCACGGGTAATTATTCAAAATTGTTTCAAAATTATTCGAATTTTTCTCGCCGTAAAAACCATCCTTAAACTCCAACGAATATTAAAAAAAATAAATTGGCTAAATTGGTATAGGCGTTGTTGAGTTATGCGCTTAGCAACACATTTTGCGATTCATTTTTAACCCCCGACAAAAAAAGAGGGGTGTCATTGTTTGACGTGTCTATCAGTCTGGGACATCATTGCTCCCGAACGGATGAAGCGATTTCAACTTAGTTTTTTTTGTTTAAAAGGTGAGTCTGGCGCAAGTGCTCTTAGACATGTTTCATGAAAATCGGTTGTGCCGTTTAAAAATTGTGGGGGTTAGAGTGGGGAAGGAAAACCGAAAATCTGTAAAAATCTCGAGTGGGGTATCAAATAAAAGCGCATTGCATGAACATTACACATTATTATGGTGTTTTACTTTTAGGGAAATTGAAGAATTCGAATCGGGGGTTTTTCTTATATTTTAAATTCAGATTTATTATTTATAAGAAGATTAAGGTAAGAGAAAACATACTATTGATTGCAATGCTCAAATTGGTGTAACCTACAACAAACATAAACTTGGTTCGGGTCAATTGGTGTAACGTTAGTTTTTTGAAGAAAGTTGGTTTTATATTGGTGTATGTGTGGTTATAATTTTTCGTTCAAGCTAAGAATTAGTGTAAGAGCAATGCTGGTTTGCCAAGATACATACACCAACTTAACCTTCTTCGGTCATAGGAATACAACAATTCGACTTATGTAAATGGATCACATACCTACTCAGTTACAACATAATTTCGACGGAAGTCTGCAAAATCCACAGTTAAAATGTGTAGCGTAACTGTATTTTTTTAAAGCTAGAATTCTATTATTATGCTATTCGAAAGAGCAGAAAAAAACTAAAAAAAAACTGTAAACTCAACTTATTTTACGTGTTTTGGTGGTTAACCCAATTGAACCTGCAACCGACGATATGTACAATATCTATGCTATATGCTAGGGTTTAGTTCTGAAAATAACTTTTTGATTAGGATTAGTTACCTGTTAATGAATCATTAACTACTAACTAAGCGACGAAATATTATCAAGCGACAATTTTTTTATTTCCGCATACGACCATTCAGTAGGGAGCCGACGACGCGACGCGGCAGATTATTTCGTGATCTTAACCCCGCTTATTGTCACAAAACTATAATACTTAGAGATATAATGTTCGGACGTTTTTTTGTAGATAATAAAAAGTTCTACAAAGTTGTAATACATCACTTTGTTATATATTCAATAGTTTTCGCAGCATTCGCGATTAAAGAAAGATTTTAGGTTTATTTTTTCATAAAAATCGGTTATTGTCACAAAACTATAATAGTTAGAGATATGATGTAACAACGTTTTTTGTAGATCATGATAAGTTCTACAAAGTTGTAATACATCACTTTGTTATATATTCAATAGTATTCGCAGCATACGCGATTAAAGAAAAATTTTGGGTTCTTTTTTTTTCACCATGGGTTACATTATCGGAGTTTGGTAAGGAATCATATTATTTATGAAAACTAAATATAGCCTATGTCACTCAGGGATAGTGTAGCTTTCGAATGGTGAAAGAATTTTTTAAATCGGTGCAGTAGTTTCAGAGCCTATTCGAGACAAACAAACAAACAAACAAACAAACAAAAAATCAAACCTTTCCTCTTTATAATATTAGTATAGAAAAGACATCGTAAGAATTTACGTTCATGATCCAGATAGGTGATTGTTACTTTCAGGCGAAAATATACTCGTCTACGTCAAGGATAAGTTTAACTGTCTCAGATGTAAGAGTGGCGGTTAAGTATTTGCTGTTGTGAGAAAGTAGATACAAAGAAAAATCTATTCACACATAATCTCACACTTATCAAAAAGAACGAAATAACAACATGCAAATAAAAATATATCTGCTTATACAAAAACCTTCCTCTTAAATAACCCGACTTTACAAAAACCGAAAAAAAAGAGGGGTGTTGTAAGTTTGACGTGTCTCAAATGAAAGCTATGCACATAACAAAATAGTATAACTTTTTACTTTTATGTTAACCAGAAATATCACCTACACCGACAACGTTAATACGAATGTACACTTTCTGAAGTAACGGCAAACCAATCTCCCTTGCTATTCCAGTAATATCCTTGTTACATTAGCTATGCCAAAAGTTCCCCAGTTCAGTTCCAAATCCAAACCAGTTTCGAAGTTTCTAGGGCTTTCCCAACCCCAACTAGAAATTATAGTTTAGGAACCACTATAAATTTAGTTTGAAATTCCTATCTAAAGCTTAGATTTAGAATGAATTTAAGTAGAAATCGATATTCTTGTTCCACTGTATACTCTCGTCGCCGCCGCGCCGCCACTGCGCCGTCAGCCTAATTTTACCGGTTTACTATACGGCTATTAGTAATTCATTGCTAGTTTTGAATAGCTAAGAAAACTGGGACGCGGAAGAAAAGGCGGCGGGAGCGCGGTGGTGGCGCGCCAGGAGTATTTTAAAAATAATTGCTCAAAATAACTTCACAAAATGAATTTCTACATATCTTTATAGGAATAAGAGACCTCAGCGACCTCTTGTGGTATCCTGAAGCGATTTCAATTTAGTATTTTTTGTCTTCCGCGTGAGTGTTCTTAGACATAAATAAAATAAAATATATATATTTCCAGACAATTCACATAACACCATTTAGCCCCGTGTTAAGCCCTAAGCTTGTGTTCCGGGTACGAGATATCTGATATAGTTAATATAATTGTCATACATATATAGATATTTTTATTATACATATAAAACGCCCAGACCAAGGAGAAAGTGCTTGCAGAACATACAAACTCTTTCACCCTTGGCGGGAATCGAACCCGCTACCTCTTGCGCCACAAGCGGACCCTCGCCCACCGCGCCACTGAAGCAGTCAATGTATGATGTGTTTGACTTGCAATTTTTTTTATTATTCTATTGTTGTTTAAGGAATCTAATCTGTATATATAAAAATGAATGCCTATTTCCCTTGGTCACGGCATCACGCCTGAACGGCTGGGCCGATTTCGCTTATTCTTTTTTTGTTCTGTTTGTTATTATAAGGAGAAGGTTCTTATGAAAGAAAAAATTAAGGAAATTGCGCGGAAAATTAGAAAATTTATAATTACTTAACCACCATATAAAAAGCTAACGAATATAACCTTTTTTAATGTAACCTTAAGACATTTGACATAAAATTGACTGAATGCGTGCTTCAAGTATAGTCAAAGAGGATGAAAAAAAAAGCCGTTTAAAACGGATTCTTCTGTCAATCTTATTTTATTGATAAACAATACAAAAATCTGCTCATTTATAGCGTCTAAGGCGGAACAAAGTTCGCTGGGTCAGCTAGTCTGAAATAAAAACTAATTTTAATATCTAGCTACAGACGATTACTCTAAAAGAAAAGAAGACGAGAGAAAGAAACCCTAATTATTTTAATTAAAATATCCTTTTCTTTTGCAGAAAATGCAACTCTGCTGGAACAAACCCCAGACCAGTGGCTGGTTTACAAAGGGCTTCTTTTAATGAGGGACTGCGAAAATGGCGAAGTCGTCGTATTCTCCAAGATGAGCAAAAATAAACACCTTTCCAACGTGACAGAGATAGAGGAAGCAATAATGTAGTTCCAGGAACCTACCAATAATGGAGTTTTGCTTGTAATTGTTATGGACACATGACAATTACCGCACTTTGTTGTCATAAGGTTTATCGATGAACACCCGTAATTTATTTAAACATGGCATAAAAAAGAAAAAAAGGCTTATCTTTTTTCGTTTCCTTTTTTCGGTCAAAACAACATGCTAGTATTACCGCGCGCCTTGCCGAAATACAGACTGAAATAGTTTATTGTTTTCATAACCTGTTTGGATATATGTTTGGGCATACCCTAAATCAACTTGATTCTTATTATGAAATCACTTCTCGGATTTTGAGGCCAGCTTCTGACTGGATCAGGCAAAGAGCCACTATTAACTAAAAAGTAAGGTGCCGTAAGGTTTATTCTACATATGTAAGGGTCACTACGTTAATATATTTGCCACCGAATATTTTTTATTAAACAGATTAAGAATTTAACTCCCTTTAAAAACATTACCTACTCGTATTTATGATAATATGCCGCTAGCATTCGTTAGAACGAAAATTTACAGCTGAAACTACAAAAAACATTTTTGAGTTTCAGTTGTAAGATGAGTTGTAAGCCCGAAATGTATTGTTTTTTTTCTGTTTAATGAGGTTCACAGAATACATCTACTAACAAAGCCTCAACAGTATAGTTCTTATAGTTTCGAAAAGTGGCTATGACATAAGGGTGGATAGATGAAGGCAAAACAACGCCAAAAGCTAGTTATTTCTTTAAATGTTTATCGATTTCCTGGGAATCTATATCAAGATAAACTCTACAAAGATTCTCCATTCTATTAAAACTGTACAAAGACATTCTCACTCAGTGGCCTCATTACGGAACTTGTTCTGAATTCACTTGTTTGTCTTCATTACACCTACTTAATCCGGATTTCGTAATTCCGAAGTATACAATTGAAAACAAGAACTTAAATCAAATTACAATTAATAATCTTAGAGCAATCACAAGTTGGACAAGTATTGGTTAACAAAATTTTATGTTACAAATCGAATCGTTTTATTGCACCTAGTTTCTTGATGTGATGTTAATTTAATATAAATTAAAACAAGCTAAGCCTGATCTGATCGCGTTTATAGTCAATGGTGAAATAGGGGCTTTATTTGAATAAAAATTGTAGACACATGGGTAACCTACTCCCACACCAGTAAAAGAACTGAATAGCAATTTTTCAACGAAATCATTTATATTTTTATCTCTCGATTAGTAAATCAATTATCATCATTATCATCAACATTCCAGCCGTAGGATGTCCTCTGCTGGATGATGCACATACATTTCCAGTCCAATTGCAAATGACCTACATCCTGTGGCCTTTAATACTTTAACCGCCCTTCTAGTTGTTGAACGTCTCACGCGCGCCAATCCGGAAGACCATTCACTTTTCGGCCCATCGATGGAAAATAGCTTCACGAAAATAATGTTTTTGTACTGCTGTGGCTACATTGGCGGGCTACGGTATCATAGTGATGTGCGTGACCGTAAGTATAGTCAATAGGAAAAGTAGGTGATCAAAATCAACGTTACAAATAATCTTCTATCGTGACGTGATTAACAAGTTATACCAAAGTGTCAGTTCTGAATAAAGTTTTGATTAGTCAAAAGTAAATGATCTGAATAACACCGAAGTTCAAAATAAATGTAATCTCTTACTTATTTTGTTATTATTTATGTCCTTAACATAAAATAAACGACATTCATTAAATTTTGACATAATTTAATGTATATATTATTTTGGGACCCTTGTACATCTGTTTATTTTGCTGTTGACTGTATATCATAATATACCCTAGGTCACTACAGAATCTTAAAGCGCGCAACGCGACACGAATTTTCGCTTGCTAATGTAGCCATAGCATATGAAACTGATTCGCAGCAGGGTTCGCTAATCGCAATCCAAGATATAATGCTTTTCACGACAAAGACTGCTGGAATGCCTTTATCTACCCAACTATTGACGTGAAGATGACGAGGGTACAGAATTTCTATCAAAATTCAAAGGCAGCCTGCGATTCGCGGTGGATACGCGGATGTAATATTGACAGTGACTTTTCACTGAAATGAGGCATCACTATGTCATCTATCAAACTCATTAAATCTGTCACCGACGCCATTTTGGAGGACCGTTTTTTCGCGCGTTGCATTTGCATGCATTGTTTTTACGCAAATATCAATGTGGTATATAAATAATGTAATAATAATAAGGTATCTTTTAATATTACGTTTTATTAATAACAAGCTGACCCCAGCAAACGTTGTTTAGCAAAATTAAAAATAGATAGTAGGTAGTCGATTCTCAGACCACTGTAAATACATTTAAAATTTCATAATAATCGGTTAAGCTGTTTCGGAGGAGTATGGTAACTAACACTGTGACAGGTGAATTTTGTATATAAGATTAAAATCAGTCAAATAGCAAGGACGCTTGCAGATGCAAAATACTACGCGCTGTTATCTACGTCAAGCGTTGATAATCATGAGTCACAGTTATGAGTCACAGTCAAGAGTCAAGAGGCGTTTGATGAAAATCGGTTGGCCCGTTTAAAATTTGTGAGGGTTAAAGTGGGGCCTTCCCCACAAAATCGAAAGTCTGTAAATATACTCGAGTGGGGTTTCAAAGCTCTTCACCTTGCACATTACAAAATGTATGACCATTTACTTTTCAGGGAACGAATGTTCTGGAATTGAAGGTTTTGTTTAATTATTTATTAAGGTCATACATAATTAGACATTTTAATTAAGATAATTTGACCTTTTCCTCAGTGGCGCGCCAAAGGCCCGCTTACGTCGCAAGACGTAGCGGTTTCGAATCCCGTCGAGAAGTCAAGTGTTATATGTTCAGCAACCACTTTCTCCTTGGTCTGGCTGTTAATTATGTATCATAAAAACATATCTATATATGTATGTCTATTTTATTAAGTATATCAGACGTCTAGTACCAACGAAATGCTTTTAGAACAACTAAGTAGTCAATAAAAGAAGTATATGTAAACAAAGAAAAAGTAGACCAAATAAATCTAAAATTAAACAGTGTTAAATTAGTCACTGAAATAACCCCAACTGCCATTCACTTTTTCAGTTTCCACACACAGTAGAAACCAGAAAATTATTTTTCAGCATTCGTTTTTATTATTCTTGATAAAAACAAACAAGAGTGCAAAATCAGCTTTTTCCTTCTGTTTCAAAGATATTTTCGGGCCAGCAAACCACCAGGGTTTCAGTTAATTGGGAAAATCAGATACCGACAGTACCAGTGTTTACTTTTAATTAATTTAACTTGTAAAATGTTTACACGGATTGCATAAATACCCTGACGTTCGAAAAACGAAAACAGCCTAAGCTGAAACAACTTACGATCTCACTGCTAACTGCTGGAAAATGCCTGTGTGTCCCAGGAACTTCGCTCATGATGTGAGAAATGAGCCCTAATAGAATGAATATAATGTGCATATAAAATAATTGCTTTAACGGTGAAAGCAAACATCTTGAGGAAACCGGCATGTTTTCAGAGCTTTTGAGAGATTGCCTGTACATTCACCAATCAGCACTTGGCCACGCTGGTGAATAAGAGCTCGAATACGTCCCTGTGTCCCTTCAATGAGAACATAAGTAGGGGTGTTTTTTCATCACTCTACTTATTGCTGAAAATCGCATAAAGAGCCGTTCAGAAGTTTATAAGATAATCCAGAACATAGGGAAAGACAGACGCCGCGGGGGAATTAATAATAATAATAATAAATCTTTATTGCAGACACATGATCCATATTGTTCTTAAAATTATTTCCAATTAAAAATAGTACAATAGTACAGCAGTCAATAAAACTATAGAATATATGTAAAAACAAATTTTAGGTAGCAATGTCTACCCAACGTCTAAAAGTTGTCGTGTGGATAAGTCTTTCCGCCAGACTCTTAATAATGGAGTTCCTACACGTGTCGACCCTGGACATAAAAGACGCAATCCTCTTCCGCTGGATTGCGTTAAAAGAGTCTACGCGTGCTTCGGTCAGCATTTCTGAAGCGCTGCAGAAGGGCTTCAGTCCCATCATTTGCCTGAAAATGTTGTTATAGGCCACGCGTATCCTATCATGCGCCTTTTTGGTGTAATTGGTCCAGAGTTGACACGTATAGAAGGTCTGGCAGAAGGACCTAAATAGTGTCACTTTCACGTCATGCGAGGACCTATAAAACTTTCGTGCGATCATGTTACCTACACTACAGAGAGATCTACGTTGTCGTTCTACATCTTCGTCATCCTTCAGATTCGATGTAATAATGTGTCCAAGGTACTTGAAAGACTCCACTATTTTTATAGGTTGTCGGTTAAGACAAACTTCAGGTATCCTTTCCGGTCCTTTTCCGGACCTGAATATCATCATTTCAGTTTTTTTTGTGTTATAGATCAGCTCATGTTTTTCGGCGTACCTTTCGCAAATCTTTATAAGTTCATTCAGTCCTTTAATCGAGGGGCTGAGCAGCACCATATCATCGGCATAGCTCAGATTGTTAACATATCTGTTATCCAACCTAAGTCCTACCGGAGTGCTGCTCAGCTCCACGATCAGTTCATTTACATAAGTGTTAAACAGGTCCGGAGAAGTCAATCCTCCCTGTCTCACGCCACAAGAGAGCTGAAAGCTTTCAGATAGTTCCGAGCCCCACCTGACCCTGTTCGTCTGGGTGTGATACCAATAAGCAAGGAGATTAACAATCTCAGGAGGAGTTCCAGTGTCACCAACTTGCAGCTTTCTCCAGAGTAGGTCGTGATTGAGTGTGTCGAAAGCCCGGCTCAAATCTAGAAAACACGCGTACACTGAAGTCAGCCCCTGCTTATAGTAGCCGACAACCTGTTTTAAAGAGAAAATGGCCATATCCGTGGAAACCTGAGGGCGGAACCCAAACTGACCATCGTCAATGTAACTTTGATTGAGGTGCGGTTGAATAACTCTCTCAAATAACTTGGCTACAATCGTTGCTAGTGAGATAGGCCTATAGTTAGACAGGCTCGATATATCACCGGTCTTATTTTTGGTGATAGGTACCACCAGCGTTCGGGTTAGATCTTGAGGTAAGTAGCAATGTCTCACACATAGATTAAAAAGCCGCGCTAGTACCGAACAGATATGCTGGCCAGCATTCAACAAATGCTCAATGCTCAGTCCGTCGTGTCCCGGAGACTTACCACGTTTCATTTTCCTCAAAATAGTTTCAACCTGCTTAGGTGTAATAGTAACAACGTGTTGGTTCTCCGCGACCCGGCTTGCCTGGGCATTTTCAGTTGCTCTATTTTGTTTGGTCGAAAATACATTAAAATGGTTCTTAAATAAATTAGCTATATTCTTTTTGTTTCTCTCTCCTTGAATGCTAGTCGGTATGTTATTTTTTCGGCTTAATTTTTTAGTTTCTCTCCAAAAGTCTTGAAAATTACCAGCACTATGATGTCTGGCCAGTATATCCATTTTTATCTTATCTTGGTTGTTTTGTACATACCTTAGCGCGGCTTTAAACTCTCTACGTGAAACAGACATTTTATTATAGTAGTAACCCGAGCATGGCCTACCACATTGAACCCACACTAAAAAATGCTCTCTGGCTGCAGTGTGCAAACGCTTGACGTGAAAGTTCCACCCTATTATTTTATTGCCTTTTTTTCTCTTAATAACATTATTAGTCTGCTCGGCCGCCAATTGTAGCGTTACGATAATATCTGAATATAAGCTATCTATGCATTTAAAATGTTCACTCTCTTTACAAATTGTTTTAAAATTTTCACATTCGATATTTAAAAACTTACTATTCACATTATATAATTCAATGTTACACAGCTCACGATACTTATTTATCTGTTCCCTCTCTCTACTCCCCCATGTATATTTATCACTAATTGTATATCTATCACAGTACGTTTCTTTAGGTATAATTAAATCCATTTTAAGTTTTATGACTAGAGGAAAATTATCCGACCAGTAGGAATCATACATCACATGCAAATCAAATTAAATAAGTACATATACGAGTATTTGTCCGAATTGTTCATATTATTACTTACTACGAACTTGTTATTCTTATTCACCTATGTTACAAGAAACAGCTATATTGAGACTTATATTTTTTTTATCTTTATTCTTAATTTTTTATGTTCCAAAATCTATATTAACATTCTACATTACAACACATGCAGCCATATTCGATTTAGTATGTAAATTTGTGTTTCGAGTTCGTCGTCTATCTGACTTTGCGTTTTAACTTTGCCTTTTCACTCGTTTTAACTTTAGACTCTCTGAATAAAATAAATTACAAAACATATTGATGTCTTATACCGTATTTCCCCGAGGAATTAGCAGGCAAACCGCTGGGGATTCTAATTGGTTAAATTAGTGTGCAGCCAGGCGTCTGTAGCCCAGATCAGATCACAGCCTAATTATTGATGTTATTAGCTGCTCGGCTCGGATAGCTACGAAAGAAATGTTGTATTGGAAAATAAGCTCTGGGCTTATCTTGAAAGGGCGAAATCTCTTTGTAAGAATTCTTGAATTAGAGCGCGCAATTTTGCGTCGTACCATATCAAATCGTTTTCTGCAGATTTCTATAATATCTTTATAATCTTATAATATCGGTTGAGTTTATAATCTTGTAATTTTGATGGATAAAAAATCCCTATACAAATTCGACACGTCCATCCATTCCAGTTATTCAAAGATAAGATATTTTATTAAGAAAGCCTAAGGGAGCTGTATCTTTTATGCCAATTCAAATATAATAGTATGAGTATAGTTAATTCAGAAATAAAGGTAATTATTTGGCTATACCTACACGTTTAACTTTGAAAAAGACTTTATAAATAAAATATCTTGAACAATATTTGGAAATCTAATACCTTCTTTCCCCGTGGTATTTGCCAGGTAAACCACCGGGAATCCTAATTGGGTAAATGTGAATGCAACGAGACGTGCCGTCTTTGTGAGCCGAATCAAATCAGTTTCAATCGCGCCTCGTTATTAATGTTATAAGTGTTGTAATGTTACTCGACTGGAATGCCTACGAAAGGTATGTTGTATTGGAAACATTGAGCTCTGGGGCTTATATGAACTGGGGATTGGCTCTGAGCTTATCATGAAAGCGCGATAATTATTGAGAAATTTAATGCAATTTTGGGTCGTGTTTTGTCTGACGTAATCAAAATACAATTGATAAAGGTCTCAGAAGTAAAATAAAACAATTACCAAAGTCATACAAAATATTATTATTGAAATAAAGTATTCACCAAAATTACAAATATCAAGTCGTACTTACATGTTCACTCACTGACTGCTAGCACAAGACTGAGCTCGACTCGAACTCGAACGACCGACTGAACTGTCACTATATCGTTCAATCACAAGAGTGAAAAGGTGAATGATAAGGTGAGTGAATGTGAATGAATGTGAATGATCGTTCAGTAACTTATAAATTAATGAATAATATAGTAATCGTTACAGTCGGCCATCCGTCACAAAACGAGTCCCTTCGTTTACCATACATTGCATCGGTGGTCTAGTATCTAAGTACACACTTAACTAACCATAGAACTATAGCTAGGCAATTTAGGGTTACTTCAAATCTTTCACCGCTACATTGCCTTAGCTGCGCGTTAAACATAACACTCTTGCTAAGTTACCTAACTAAGCTCTGAGTTATGCTAACACCCTCGCTTGGATTATCCTTATTCATATCATCAATCATCATTGTCTTGGTTAGACAAAAGGAGTTACTTCTTTTTTTCTCTTCACCACCATAATGTCAACCTCATATCATCAATCATCATTGTCTTGGTTAGACCAAAGGAGTTATTTCTTTTTTTTTTTTCTTCACCACCATAATGTCAACCTCATATCATCAATCATCATTGTCTTGGTTAGACAAAAGGAGTTACTTCTTTTTTTTCTCTTCATCACCATAATGTCGACCTCATATCTCATGACACTCTTAACTAGAGTTAAGATCTGAATCAAGCATTTTGAATGGGTCCAACTGGTTCAGATCGTCTTGGCGGTGGCTCACGCTGTCGCATTTTCGCACCAGTTTCGCTTCCCATTGTCTGAAACACGAGAACAATTTTCTGTTTATTACAAATCACTTGCTTTCAATCAACTATACTAACTCTAGCAGTTTAACAAATATCTGCTTCAAATAATATTAATGACGTTCTATCTACCTCACATCAATCAAAATAAATTTAACGAAAATATTGGATAAATAAAGAAAAGCAATCCAATTTCATCCACGTGGCGGTTGGTGATTTACAAGTTTTCGCGCTATATATAATCCGAAGTCGATGAAATATAACTTTTTGTCTAAATATTTTCATGAAATCGAGCCAACTAAGGGACTAAAAGAAATCCCTATCTCCTAGTTTCACATTCGTATTGTAGAAGTAAAGAAAGTCGTTTTCTTTTTAGAAAAATAAAATTATTCATATCCGTTTTCATCTCGCTCAGGGAATGCATATTTTAAAAATGCCGTTTACCAATACAACGGAATCATTGGTATCTCGGTAGCTTTACATGTATTTCTTTTCGAAACCCAGGAAACCAAAAGTGTTTGGTAATTAGGTCATATTCTCTCTCTCTCGCTCTCTAGCAAGAAGGTTGTTTATATTATCGCTATTCACTATTTCAGTGTCGTAAAAATAAAAATCACACCCAAACATCCAACCAGTGTTTCAAAACAAGTGAGCAACATAAATCACAAAACGCAAGATATTTCTCCATAAACAACTACGGTGAGCACAAATTTCAACTAAAATCGAGTTAAGAACATCGTGAAAAGTCAAAATTAAAACGAACTTTGATAAATGATTTGTTTTTTTTTTTTTTTATATAGTAGACATACATACCTACATAATACATATTGATATTTTTTCATTATACATATTGAACATAAAGATCAAGGAGAAAGTCGTCGCAGAACATATAAACACTTGACCTCTCAGCGGGAATCCAACCCGCTATCTCTTGCGCCGCAAGCGGGCTTTCTCCCACCGCTCCACTAAATAAATAAAATAAAAATAAAAAGTTTCTTTAATCAGACAGGTTGTCCACACACATACAAATTTCAAAAATAAAAATACAAGACATTAAATTAAAAAGAATCAAAGTTAAATTAAAAGAATCAAAATTAAATTAAAAGAATCAAAATTAAATTAAAAGAATCAAAATTAAATTAAAATAAAATTAAAATTAAATTGCAGCAGTCATTCAACAGACTCCCAGTCTAGTGAGTGAGGACTCTGTTGAATGTCTGCATGATGGGCGAGGCAAACTTGCTGCCCACAACCTGCAGGATGGAGTTGGTGCTGCCCCATGTTCTGCGCAGCAGCGAAGCTGTTTTCTTGCGGATGATGGCGTGAAAGCCATCGACCTGGGCTTCAGCAAACATGGCTGATGCACTGCAGAAGCGGGGCAATCCCAACAACATCCTGAAGGCGTTATTGTACTGTACACGCAGAGCGCTGAGCGATCTTTTAGTAAATCTAGCCCAAAGGCTGCCCGTATAGAATGATTGGCAGTAGGCTTTGAATAGCGTGATTTTCACTTGCCTACTGCAACGAGCGAACCTTCGTGCCAGCATATTACTGCGGACCGCCAACGCCCTGCGTTCACGTTCTATGTCTACCTGGTCGTCAAGGTCGTCGGTTAGGAAATGTCCCAGATACTTAAACTTACAAACTCTATTAAGCTCAAGACCGTTTAGTCTCAAGCACGGGACAGATTCTGGAACCTTACCTGCGGCCTTGAATACCAGGTATTCACTCTTTTTACAGTTGTACACGAGTCCATGCTTACTGGCGTACTCTTCACAGATGGACAAGAGCTTCCGGAGTGCGCTGATCGTTGGACACAGCAGTGCCATGTCGTCTGCGTAGCTGATATTGTTCATAGACACATTATCAACCGAGCAGCCGACACGCGCACTGCTGAGCTCCACGATCAGCTCGTTTACGTACAGGTTGAAGAGCTTTGGAGAGCTCAACCCACCTTGTCTCACGCCGCACTCCAACCTATACGTCTCCGAAAACTCACCCGCCCATCTAACATTGTTTGTCTGATTGGCATACCAGTAATGGAAAAGCCGCTGCACCTGTGCGTGCACACCTGTCCCTGCCAGCTTTCTCCACAACACATCATAGGACACCAGGTCAAAAGCCTTCGAAAGGTCGAGGAAGCATGCATACACAGGCGTGCGCCTCTGTGTGTAGTACTGAACAGTATGTTTGAGACTCAGAATAGCACTTTCAGTTGAGAGGCCCTTTCGGAAACCAAACTGTGCAGCATGCAGGTCTAAATATTCGTCTAGTTCTGAGTCCATCACACTGTCCAACACCTTCGCCAATACGGTAGCCAATGATATTGGTCTATAGTTACATTTATCAGATAGGTCACCAGTCTTGTTCTTTACAATGGGCACTACAGTCGTTTTCATTAGGTCCTCAGGTAGATAGGCATGAGTGAAGAACATACCAAACAAAACTGAGAGAAGATGTGGTAGCCGGGGACCTGCATACTTCAGGTGTTCAATGCTGAGGCTGTCATGACCCGGTGATTTACCTCTTGACATTTTATTTATAATTGTAGCAACCTGCTCAGGAGTAACTTGGTAGGTCTCCTTGGTCATACCAGCCTCGGCAAAACCTGATCCTGAAGATGAACCTAGCACCGAGCTTACTCTGAAATGGTTTTTAAACAAGTTAGCAATGCCCCTACTGTCACTCACACCTTCAATACTTACAGGCCGACCAGGCTGCACATTCAACTTATTGGTTGATTTCCAAAAATCACTGAAATTATTTGCTGACCGGTGTTCAGCTATAATGTCCATTTTAATTTGTTCTTCATTGTTTTGGCACCACCTAAGTTTACTTTTAAAGAATTTTCTGCTCTCTTTCATTTTATCATAAAAAATACCAGAAACCGGTTTGTTTTGCCACATCCAATTTTTGAAATGCAACCTGGCCTCCCTGTGCGCCTCTTGGACATGTTTATTCCAGCCTACCACACGGCGAGCCCTGCCCTGACTACCTTTTTTTAAAGCTTTTGCTAAAGCATTCAAAGTCAACCCTATAAATCACTTAGCCTCCAACTTAATTCCTTCCCACAAACTTAATAAGAGTTTGTGAGTTTTTGACGTTGTAATCTGTGATGTAAGGGTTAGTCTAATTCACATGAAATTTGATACATACATTCCAAAGCCTTTTTATAGCCTACTATATTTTTACTATTTTTTTTTTTTTTTTTGGTTTTGTCTGTTCACGTTCGCAAATGGTAACCCTCCGAATCCCCACACGCGACCTCTGGGCGGTGCCAAGAACAGTCTCTAGTGGTAGGCCTCGGCCGCGGCCTGTCACCACCCTCCGGGCTACACTATTGAAATGGCCACTTTTAGGTGACCCCTCTAGAATTAACTTTTTATTTCCCACATAAAAGCAACGTGAAACGGAACGCTCGTTTTAGAACCCCTCATGTTGACAGACCTCGCTAGTAGCAGAACCAAAACCAAAGAACCCTATGAAAAATCATAGCCGTCCATGTATCCCGCGTCCCTACTGGAACAACATCCGAGGGAACAACACGTTGTACTCTTTCACACTTACACCAATTGAGTTGATAAATATCAAACGCCAATATATCCACTTCCGGTCAAAATTGTCATTTTTACATCAAATTAAAGAGTAGAAATGTATCTACTTCCTGATGTTATCCATTTCCTAATATGTCCACGATTTCAGTATGAAAATAATCTTCAGAAGGTCTAATTTGTTTCAAAATCTAACAAGTCCTACTACACATTTTATCAAAGTTAAATATGTCCAAATGAACCAATCAAATCAATGGATCGGCTGATGTGATGTCCTCGCTCATGTACTCCTCAGCCATCATATTATCATTTTAGTCTCATAATCACAACTGTTGCCCAATCATTATAATAACCCTGTACTACAACCCGTTACGCACCCACCCAATATACACATCTATGGTGCAGTCAGACCTACAGGCAAAAATTCTCAGCAGAAGTCACCAGACTCGGTACCTATGCACATATAAATTTCATCCCTCAGGACCACCAGTTGATTATATAAAATATAAACCCTGGAACTACAACAACTAAATAAGAAATTGAAAATCACATCCATCATGTATAAATCAAGAATTGCTGGCAAGTGCCCAAACACTCATCGATGCCTCTGCAAGTCAATACAACCAATATTCTCTTCTAACAACCTTTAACACCTTTCCAGTAAAAAAAATATGAAAGGTTATCTTATTATATATAAATCTCGCGCCACAATGCCCGTCCTCAATGGACTCCTAAACCACTTAACGGACCACAACAAAATTCGCACACCATGTGCAGTTCGACCCAACTTGAGAAATAGGATAGTTTAAATCTCAAATTATAGTCGCAATTCTAATTTATTGCTAATTATTTGTCTGTTATTATTATTATCTACAGGTTAACTAAAGTGTAAAATAAATGTCTTTTTATGGGTTGTCTATGACTTTTCTTGACAAGCTATTCATACGTGGTGGTAATATACTCTTTGAGCTATTGTTTATGTCTCGAAAGTTCAATAATCATTTTATAGGTTGTCTATGTTTTTTTCTTGAAAAGCTATTCATACGTGGTGGTTATATACTCTTTGAGCTGTTGTCTATGTCTCGAGAGTTCAATATTCAACATAAATTTCAATAATAAAAAAAAAAATTCTGACATGAGTTTGAAGTACATAATCATTATTTTTATTTTTTTATTGTCATTGTTTTACGTTCATCAAAGCCTAAATTAGTTCAGCTAAAAAGTAACATGACATTCATTGACTGTTATTATTATCATTGTTTCAATGTTCGTCTTTGTTCGTAAATAATTTCATTGTACTAAAGGGTTATAGAAGTAGAAAGTCAAATAAGGAGATCAACATATTTTTTTACAACTACCATCTACGTGAAAAAGCATAGTGGACTCCATGACTGATGTCCTCTCATCGTTCCTCTTAGATTGTTTACTATAATGCAATATAACAAAAACTTTAGCCACAGTAACGTGTGGCCGGGTCAGCTAGTTTTTTTATACAAAAATGTTACATTTTTGTATAATTCAGGTAATTTTCTGACAAGACCAACTGGCAACACTAGTATGAATCCTTTCTATTCAAGAGTTGTAAACAAATTCAACTAGTAATCATTTTATACGATGAAAATGGTAGGCAAATGAGCTGCAGATTACAGCAATTATTAGGAGACAATTTCCAAGTTTTTGCTTTGGGATTATCGTTTGCGTCGACTAAGCAAGTGCTAGAAACATGTAGGAGTGGTTGCTTGAAAAACTACAAACCAGAAGATTGTTATCTTGTTATGAGGATCAAATGATACCAATCTTTTAGAACTACAATCCTCTCTATATTGTTGCATGAGTGACCAAGTTAATACAAACGTTCTAATCGGTACAGTACACAAAAATAGGCTGCTAGGTAAATATCAAATAAACAGCTCCTTGCGCTTAGTTTCCAATGAGTTCAAAAATGCCAAATTATTGGAGTTTGACACTTTTTTTTGGTAGATATTATAACAGGGATGTATATCAATTGTATATGTTTTGCTGAACATTTCCTTAATAAGTGTAGTATTGATGTGTGTAATTTAGACAACTATAATATGGCTTCTTCTAATTATCTAGTTCTATAATATATAAAATAATAATAAAATAAGGGGATGATCTCATAAACTATCGCACATGAGAAACCAAACAGAGGTTTTAGATGTTTGTAAGAAGCTATATAGAATAAATAGTTTTGAAATATGTGGTACTAGAGATACAAATTTGCATCTAAATATATTATGTTGTGTGTACAGGGTTCCCGATGAAAAAAAAAATTCAATTACATTATCACTCGACTAGAAAATTTATTATAACAAATTCTTTGACAAGAAGTGTCTTATTTTTGGTGATTTTAATATTAATCTCTTTCAGGAGAGTTCTCAGAAGAGTGAATTTGAAATGCTGATCAATTGTTTTAATTTCAGTTACATAGTAAATACCAGTACCTTTTCTACTAGATTCGGACTTCAATTTCCCTAGTGATCTTCTGAAAATCACGCGTGCGAACGTAACGTACACCTTCCCTGTTAAGCACGTCTGTACCTATCGATGACAGGTCTGTTCATGTACTGAGAACCTACTACGTATAATAAAACGTAGTGATTATATACTCTCTGACGTATAAGTCTACTTCCTATGTAAGGCCGTCAAACTCAATAGGTTACGTCACGCATGACGTAATTTAATTTTCTCAAGTCCCTAACCTCTTTAGTAAACGGAAGGTAGGTTTTATTGTTGCACAAGAAAAATGCTTGACAAGCGATGATCAATTATGCGAAAATATATTAACCTTATTTTTGTTATGCGATTCGACTTTTTTTTTTGTTTCTTTTTGTTTGGCATATTTGTCTGTGATATCCCGAATGAATGATAAGCTCCCTAACTATTCGCTAACGAAACAAAGGGCGTCGAACATAATCTGCTTAAGTAGGATAATTATCCGAATAACTTCAAAAAGTATGTGATTTAGGACACAAAGGCTTAAATAGTTTCTTAAAATTTGCCCACGTGCGGTCATTAGTTACCCACTCGCTTAGCCATGATTTTGCATCATCCTTCAACAATTACCTACCCGCGACAGACATTCGTGATTATTCCAATGATTAACGGTGCACGCACGATCGACTTCGGCACACCAGTCATCAATGTTATGCAAGGCGGGGTCAAAATTGGAAATATAAAAGGATTGGTCAGACCTTACTGTGTTTCCTATCGATCGAATTGCGTCCACAATGCGATCGGTTACCGTGGGATCCGAAGATGAACACTCCGGCCTCGCAGAATCCTGACCACGAGCCAGAGCGCCCGTCCCGCGATCGTCCGCAGCTCGGAGATGCGCCTGAGCGCCCGTCAAGCGAGCGTCGGCAGTCGGTAGCTCCGCCAGAGCGCCCTTCCCGCGAGCGTCGGCAGTCGGCAGCTCCGCCACAGCGCCCGTCCCGCGAGCGTCGGCAGCTCGGAGATGCGCCTGAGCGCCCGACAAGCGAGCGTCGGCCACGAGACGCCCGAGACCGCGTGCGCCACGGCCTCGGCGAGCGCCGTCCTTGACGAGACCGGGTGCGGCTCGTCCTCATTTCATGAAATACCAAGACAATAACGGTGCAACGATGCACCTTTGTTAGAAAATGTAAACAAAGCACAAAATAAAATCTTTAAAAACTGAACTTGAAGAGGGTAGATCGATTTGTCTGCCAATAAAACTGTTACTCCAATCGCTGCAGCTCGAGTTTAACCGTGATCATGGCGCATGTAACTGTGCCGATATATCGGGAAACTCGAAAGACAATCAATCATGGTAAATATCCCGTTATAAATCTTAATAATATTGATAACCATGATAGTTTCAAAAGTTATATTTAAAAACTGAGTTTGTGAAACTTGAAACTAGTCAGAATAAATGTGGACAATGAGAACTATCCCACTTCTGAGATGATAAAGGTCTCAGAAGTAAAATAAAACAATTACCAAAGTCATACAAAATATTATTATTGAAATAAAGTATTCACCAAAATTACAAATATCAAGTCGTACTTACATGTTCACTCACTGACTGCTAGCACAAGACTGAGCTCGACTCGAACTCGAACGACCGACTGAACTGTCACTATATCGTTCAATCACAAGAGTGAAAAGGTGAATGATAAGGTGAGTGAATGTGAATGAATGTGAATGATCGTTCAGTAACTTATAAATTAATGAATAATATAGTAATCGTTACACAATGTCAAATCGTTTTTAAAGTTTACTTCACTATACTTATAATCTTAGGTAAGTAATAATTATTGTTGTTATAAGTCGTAGGATCCAATGGAAAGATTGGGCTTTATATGAAACTGAAAAATTGGTTCAGAACTTATCTTGAAAGGGCGAATTCGATAATCTTTTGAAGAGAGTTCATGCTTGAGATCACGCAATTCAGTCTTACCACAGATTACACAATGTCTTACGTAGGTAATCACAATATGATATCAAATTACTTTGCAGTTTTCTTTATCAATTGAAGTAATTTGAAGCAGTTATCAACAGCAAATATATAGTTGATTCTACAGAGTTCATGCATTTTGTGTAATGTGCACGCTATTTAGGTACGTATAAATAATTAGATTTCTCTATTATATCTCGGCAAAAAGTTTCAAAACGAAAGGACGGTTACGCAATTGGCTAATCGATTTGTGACTGGGTATCTTTATCCAAGAATATATAAAGATGTTGTTAAAACAAAGTCACAATTTAAGATGGTTTTGAACCCAAAACCATATCTTAAAGTTTTTTCATTCTCTTGAACTCTATATTGAAACTTATTTGTGCCGCGGTCCCATGGGTGGTTTGAAGTGCTGACTCGAATTGCGTTGCGAATTTCATTGCGAAAGATGAAGGATTTTTAAGCCACTCCACAGAGGATTCTTCGTTCTTTATTGTAAGGAATATCTTCCTGATTGTAATTTTAAACAAAGTCACGCTTATTTATTTGAGACGCAAAAATATTGTGCTATTTTAAGTGAGATTTTACGATAGGGCAGATGTCAACAAAAATTGTTCGTTATTTAGATTATTTAATAAAATGTTGTTCCCGTATTTTGTATTGTTTCTTGTAAACGAAAAATCAAGAAGTTACAGTGCAGTATCGCTTGATGTAGCATTTTCGTAGACATTCAATTTCGCTGTCACAAGCTTTCTTATAAAATTGTTAAATCAAAAACCAAAAAAACAGTTGTCCAGGATTTTTGGACTGACTAACAGACTGACTAAACCGAATACCATTTTTTATGTATTGATTATTCTTGTTTTACATACAGTTTAATTTTAAATTTAACTAAGAACGTTAAAAAATATGTTAGATCCATTAATTAAATCTTGCGCCGCAAGCGCACCTAAGCACTCACTTTCGAAGCAGGCAAAAAAACTACATTACGAAAATAAAAATTATCAAGGAAATATACATTGTTTTGACAGTTTACTGCAACAAGCTCATACCGTCCTTTTGTAAAGACATAGGGAATAAAGCATCGGTGTAACTATAATTACTTACTTTAATAGGGAAAGTTTTCACATAATGATTTACTCGACAGAGTTTAGGTTGTTCAAGCCCGGTCTGCAGTACCCGTTTAATCGGTAACTAATATAACAGAGAGCGACCACATTTCCACCCAACATCTAAGAGCTGACCACAAAATATACGCCCGACCACATGGTTGCGATGTGGTTGCGTTGTTTTGTCCAGTGGTTGGTATGGTGATATCGTTACCAATCCAACTATATATTATAAAATATCTCACAGACATGACAAGGTGATGAGGATGACTGATTAACTCTTTAATATTCCGATAGCTCCAATTTCATGTGAATAAAGTAACTGAACAATTGGTGCAAAAACAAGGATAAAATATTATTAAGTTCATAAAAAAGTTTCACTTAAAATATTTTATGTGACGTTTATTTACTGAATAAAGGCACGTCTCGATCCACTGTAGGATTGCAACATGACATTTCCCGGTAAGAGCCTAGCCCATATCCCTGTCTGTTTGTTTCAATTAAACAACTTGCAGTTTTCAAGTAATTGAATTTACTACATTTATCATAATCATCATTTCAGCCGTAGGACGTCCACATGGGCCCTCTAATCGCCAGTAATTTCGTTTGGAAGTGGCCTTTTTTTAATGCTCGATAAGTCTTCATTTGACCACAATCTCACCTGATGTAAAGTGACGATGTGGTCTAAGATGGGACATGATGACCTAGAAGGTAGATGGCTTCTCCGGGCCACATTACGAAACACGAAAAAATCGCTTCACGCACTGGCCCAGCCCGGAGTGACGGTGGTGACAAGCCGCGGCCGAACCAGAGAAAAGTTGGCCGGCATCCAACGTGAACACGCAGACTTTAAATTCATCCGTCCATCTTGTTAGGCGGACGTCCTCCGCTGCGTTTGCCGATTCGTGGTCTCCACTCGAGAACTTTTCGAATCCAACGCACATCCGTTCTACGTGCTATACGGCCTGCACTCACTATTCATACACAGCTACATATATATCCACGACATTAATAATAGTTTTGTTTTACTGCAACTTGGGTAGCGTAAAATATTCTACACACTGCGACATATTCTGTACTGTGTACTGAAGGTTTACCGCGTTAGGAGTTACGATGAGTTATTGATTGTTTCCAAACAGTACACACCTAAACAAATAGGCTTTCGAATTTATGGTAACAGTGGAACCATTTTTTATCACTATATCCATACATGGTATAGCTGAGCCCTTATAGAGTTGTAAGGTTATAAAAACCGCAAAATATTGTAAGCTTTCCGACTGGCGGTTTTGTATTCTCATTTTGCGGAAAATATTTGAAACAAGCTGACACGGCTATCGTTGCTTTGCTATTTATATCCATATGCGCAATGAAATATACACAATAATAATCTACAGTCGTGGTTAACTTTTAGTAAACAAAACATTCGAAGTAAATATTCGATTTTTTCCGACTCCTTCAACAAATTATCATAATACAATCATAATACAATATCATAATCAAATAAAAACGCTTTATTGTACACAACACAGGAACATAAACACGTAAAACAAAATAAATAAAAACCAAGTGGTACAATGGGCGGCCTTATCGCTAAAAAGCGATCTCTTCCAGGCAACCTTAGGATGTTAAGAAGATAATAATTACTTGTATTATTACCTAAGGCGTGGTCACGGTGGATGCAGGCCGCTTTCAACCGAAATTACTGGCGATCTTTGTCAGCAGTGGACATCCTTGGCCTCGCGGCGGGAGCCTGTAATTTATTATATATAAAGTACAGATATCGTATCTATGGTAGTATAGAGTAAGCACATTGAAGTGGGAACAGTAGCTGCAAGTGAGAACAACATAATGTTTGCGCAGCGAGCGTGCGCAGTCGTGGATGCGCGGTAACGGCGTCTAGATCTCAATATAATTTTATTATATTGGGTAATAGAAATAATTAAATGTTCAGTTAAATTCTACAAAAAATATAAAAGAAAGCACATAAACCCCGCCCCACCCCGCCGACTGTCAAGAGTGTAGTGATGGGACACAATCGATTAAAGTTAATATTAAAAAAATATATCAAATGGAGTAGGTTTGTACTCGACAATTTCTAACATTAAGAAATAAAAATTCAATGCAGTGCAAAAGCGAAGCACGACATTATAATCTCTCTAGGTCCATAATTTTATATTCCTGTGTAAACCTACGTAATTTTTATGTTTAATCCAAATTAAATATCGAACTTTTGATGTATGTAAGTAAACATAAGGTTGTAATGCCCCAACAGAATGGGGCTCATTCCAGGATCTCACTACTATGTGACAACTAAATGTAACCAAATGAAACAACAAATAAATGATTATGATTTTGGAAACAACACATCTATAATTTTAACTTGATAAATTAATAAAATTATATATAAAACATATTAATATTTGCAACATCCATCGTTTTTAGTTTATCTCCAGTCCATCCAAAGGTTGTCTGGAAGGGATCACTTTTAGTGATAAGGCCGCCCATTGTTACACTATTTTTCACGTATTTTTAGTTCTTAAGGATTGTTCTGTTGTATTATATTTTTTTTGTGTTTCAATAAAGAGTATTGAATTGTATTGTATTGTAAAAATACCAGATATTTTATTATGTGAACCAGGGAACAAATAAATAACGTAACCATTTTGTAACTAAGTAACTAGGAGAGATCTTAATTATCATAATTTACCGATATTCTCTATCGGCACCTCCCGTACCTACCTGTTATTCACTCATCTATGATTGTCTTTGGTCCTAGCTGTCTACGTTCTACACCATGAAATTTGTGTTATACGCGCTCTCTATACTATCATAGATACTCTAAACCCATACCTTTATATCCTATAATACCTTTTGCTCTTACTTTCCACCAGTGATCCAGTGATGAGGTAAAAATAGTATGTAATAAAATCCGTTAGTATTTTAAATTAACGCGGCAATTATTATTCTTATTCTTAGATAAACGAGCAATTCAAATGATTAGAATTTAATTTCCTGCAAAAGGTATTTAATCTAATATCCTCCTTGCTTATGCAAAAGAACCTCATCAAATAATATCTGAACTCTAAAATGAGTTCTTTACTGAAAATATTCTAAAATTTGCAAAGTAACGGAGAGTCAATTAAGTTGGGTGAAGTCGCCGACACATTTTGAACAATAAGTTTGAAATGAGATACCAAAAGTCTCTGATTAGTTTCCTGATAGGATTTTTATCTTGTGTCGAAAAAATAAGGTGTTGATGCGATCCGAAATTACGATATTATTTGATGAAAATTTGTTATGAAATAAAGTTGTTTTCATTTTAAAAATATGTTAAGGAGTAATAAGCGTCAGTTTAACCTATAATAGGTAATTAGAAACTTTATGAGAGTTCTCATGTCAAAAAATGTGAAAAAAATAATGCATAAAGATGTTACGTATAGGCAAAGAGAATATAAATCACACTAGACACTAGATTTTAGTAATAGTAGACAAACCAAGCAAAATGAATTGAAGTTCTACTTTAAATTTATGTCAAACGTTGTATCGATATAAGTTTTTTTTTTTAATTAGCCGTTTAATTTATGACACTTTTTACAAATACATATATCAATTGCTCTTGAATTGTGTTGGCTAATACATTATTTAATATAAATCAGATGTTGGGAGGAACTAAGATTATTTTCGAATAAATTGCATTAAGAAAAGTGTTTTTTTTTTATGAGAGGCCTAAGGAAATACAGTCAGTTTTTCATTTTTATTAGTTTTTTATTTCCGTAGGATAACAATTACCCAAACCCATAAACAATTACGTTGTTCTTAACATCCTCTCTGTTTCTCATTCAGTCACTGATTCTTCAAAGTATCTTGTCTAAAGTAAAAAAACTAGATTTTGTGTTTCAATAAACACGTAAACAAACATCTCAGAACCCCAACCGCATTAACTTTCAAACGTCAAACACAACCCTAATTAATGTTCCCTGAATAGCGATGCAATCTTGTTCATCAAAGCGATTCCACTCGCTTCCACCCGATATTGACCTCTAACCCTCCAGAATAAAGTTCCTTTTGAAACTTCGATTTCAAAGCTTGTTTTCTTGATCTTGGTTTTGGTAGAGTGCGGAAAATAAACCCCTTTCAGGGATTCAAAACATATTTTTTTTATAAATGAACTTTGAATTTAGGTTAGGTTACGGTTCAACGTAAATCTGAATTAAGAAGGATATATGAAATTCGTACGTACTACCTAATGCATATTATAAATTGAATTTCTGATGATAATTATCTGATGATTCTGATGAAAATGATAATTATTGAAGGAATCGGAAAAAGATCAAGTATTTATTTCTAAAGTTTTGTTTATTGATATGAAAGACAACTGACAGTAGCAGTCCGCAGTTGCTAAAGGCAAAACAAAGATTGTCGAGGCTAGTTATGAATATAAAACAACTCAACGTTGATGGCCAAAAAGATCTTGAATTAGAAAAAATCTTAAATTTTTCTTTATGGAAGTTAGTTCAATATTTGTCCCAATTTCTCACTATTGTGATAACTGTCGATGTGATCTCCAATGGAGAACACAAATCGGCAAACTGATCAGAAATCGTTGTAAGCCCTGTATAAAATTTAAACAAACCTCCTGAAATTCTAGGCAAAAGTACAGTTTAAATTAGAAAAAATACGATAGAAGATTTTGACTCAGGCACTTCACACGGCCTTTCATATCGATATTGGTGGAGTCTATCTCGATTCCTATTGAAAGGATGCGGGTCGCGATTGCTAGCAACACAAATATTTAGCTACTGGTAACCTTCGTAGTTCCCTTTGAGCGCAGCGCCTCCGTTTGCTTACATAAATAAAACTGGAAAAGGAAAATATTGCTTTCAAAACTTCTGAATGCTGCAAATGTTTGACTTAATAAATTAGTTTAAATATTACTGTATAACTCAGAATGGTCCTTTATTCAATCTCTCGTCTCGCAATTATTAATATGATGAGTTTTTTTTATGGGAGGGATTCGATAGTTAGGGTAGGTATCTCACTTTTTATTATAATTTCTTAATTCACGCAAATTTAAGTCTTGGAAATTTAAGGATTGGATTCGCGCAGATTAAACTTGGCGCATTAAACCAAAGCGCAAGAGGTAGCTGGTTCGATTCCCGCCGAGTGGTCAAGTGTTTGTATTTTCTGCAATCACTTTCTCCTTGGTCTGGGTGTTTAATATGTATAATCAATAATATCTATATATGTATGTATTTCTATTATATTAAGTAAGTCAGATGTCTAGTACCCGTATAGCTTTAGAGCTTACCACGGTGCTAGATGTTGTGTGTGGATTGTCCGGAAATATTTATTTATTTATTCAATCCGCTATGTGTTAATATCAGCATAAAACAGAGATATTATTGATGTTTTAAAGCAACTATGAGCACTCACAACACCGCCGTGCCCCCGCCACGCCCCGCCACCGCGCTCCTGCCGCTTTTCCGCGTCACTGCTTACTTAACTATTCATAACTAGCAATGTAACTTGAAATTCGGCGCGGTGGGGGCGCAGTGGCGGCAAGGTAGCGACATCGTGTGCATGAGAGATTATGTAATATGCATGATAATGAGAGTGATTTGAGACTGAGTGAGAAATGGAGATCCCGTCACTCCACGCCTCCTAAATGTATCATAATGTGCTTAGTAGGTGCTTAGATATGTATTGAAGTGAAACTTCTATAGAATCGTAGTGATTTCAAACCGGATGCAAAAAGATGAAACGGAAATGATGTAAGAGACACAAATACAATGCTTTATTTAAATTTCTTTGCGCGATACTAGTAGATGCGTTCATTTACCCTTTTTTTCTATTCGATATATTATATCATAATTATAGTTCATAAGTAGTAGACTCCAATCGTGCGTCGTAGCTGACACACACACACACTTTTTTTTTATTCTTCTTATTATTCTTTCGTCGATTTACTGAAGTTTCACTTCTATCGTGTGTGAATCGCACACACACCTTTTTTTTTATTATATTAGTTTGTTATTTTTCTGTCATTGTGTAAATGTCTTTTTTTTCTTTCCTATTGAAGTTAATCAACTCAAGGTCTTAACTTTAGAAATTATCAACACCAACACTATTTAGATCAAGTTCTTGACATAGGTAAGGCCGTTTTTATCATGATAATTTTAAAAGTCAACCATTTCAATTGCTTAGTATGCAAAACCTAAAAGCAACCTTTACAATTCCTAACGACGTATTCAACGATTCCTCGCAGGGTGGGTCCCTCAATTTACGTGCTTATTCACATTTATTTTAAAATATTACCCAGCATACTCATTTATTTATTTATTTTCAGCTCTTTGAAGCTAATAAAATCTCTTCACATTAATAATTTATTTCTAATAAATAGTTATTTTACCTACAGCTTGGGGCCAATTATCTAAGACTTAGAAACTAGACTTATTTATTGTACACATATATAAAATTTACCTTCTAGGACTTCATGTCACATCTTAGACCAAATCGTCACTTTACATCAGGTGAGATTGTGGTCAAATAAAGGCTAATCCGGCATACATTTTTTTTAATAAAAACAGATTAGAGAATTAAAAAAAAATAACAACACAAAACTGGATACGGACGCAGAAGGCCAATAAAAAGGAAATTTATAAAGTATTTTATGGAGTTAACAGGATTTTTACACAAAGATATGTAGATGAATTTATTTAATAAATTAAACAAGCGATTATTATTTGATAATTTGTACCTACCCTATTAGTCTCAGATCTGAATTTACATCTACGTTCACCGAGATGATAATAGAATGAAACATATTTTTAAAAAAATATACGAGATAAATTTCTTAGTTAAAAAATTTTTTATTTAAAATCCCTATAAGGATCGATTTTTTTTGCAGACAACCAATGGCTACTTGGTCGCAATATACAGCGTTTTTATTTATACATATAAAAAATCTAATATCGTTTGATACTTTGTCTGGGAAAAAAAATCTTATTATTTTGGAACATTTTATTAATAAATCTTAATTTAAAATTTTAGAAAAACTCCTGATCTCAATGTCTTTATTTCCTCCGAAGTAAAAGACTATAATATTTTGTAATGTGCATGCGTTGCGCTTTCATTTGATAACCTAATCGAGTATATTTGCAGATTTTCGGTTTTCCTTCCCCACTCTCACCCCCACAACCGATTTTCATGAAACATGTCTAAGAACGCTCACGCCAAACTCACCTTCCATACAAAAAATACTAAATTGAAATCGCTCCATCCGTTTGGGAGCTATGATGTCCCAGACAGACAGACACGTTAAACTTTTTTTGGTCGGGGGGTTTTAAAATAATTTCCTTTAGCATAACATACATACATTACATACATACATTGGATATTTTATATCCAAGATTTTTTGAGCAAACCCATTTTACAATATACCTACTAATTCCTATTTTCAAATCTTTATATATATAATTCTTCTGTGAGTGTGTATGTCACTGAACTTCTCTCAAACGACTGGACCGATTTTGATGAAATTTTTTGTGTGTGTTCAAGGGGATCTGGCCTGGGAATGGTTTAGATTCACAATTTTGGAAAAAAAATTGAATAAAAACCCGCGCGAAACCGGGGCGGGCCACTCTAGTATACCTATAGAAATTGCGCGGATTACCCTAAATTTTACTGTGAAACTCTCTAACTAAAGTCCGAGGCTTGCCTTTCATTATAGATGCTTAATTATGTTGTGGCCTTTTCAACGAATCTACAACATAACAACATACAACTACAACACAACTTTAATTTCGAATTATTCTAAGATTACATGAAATGTACCTATTCAAACTCAAAGACAAGATGTGGGGTTACGATAGTGCTGACTGATCCTACTTTGAAAGAGATATAAAGCTTAGCGAATGTGTTGCACGCGCTGCCCACGTCGCGTCGCCGGGGTCTAAGTCGGGACCGCGTCGGCATACTAATGGACAACTTGGGAGCTGAGGACCAGAAATATATGCTAGAAGAATGTATATTATTTCTAACTGCCCGGCCACGGCTTGAAATAATACATTTTCCCTAGGAAAAAAGAAGCGGTAGCTTTTGTCAATTTCTGGAAAAACTTGACTCAATCTGACTAAAATCGGGCTTATCTCGTAATAGTTGTATCTTCTCGCGAAAAGAGGTATTTTACCGCGGTGAAAGTAGCCTATACGTTATTCTGATATGTAAGCTATATTATTGTGAAGTTTCATAAAAAACCATCAGTAGTTTTTGCTTGAAAGAGCATCAAACAGACACCCTTACACACTCATTTACATCTGCACAAACTTTCGCGTAAAATATTAGTAGGATACTGTTCTTATAAATAACTGTACATTTAGACCACCTTTATAAAATTTTCTCTATATCAAGATTCTTGGGCAGAATAGATACTTGATTGAATCGAACCTGCTACTGCGTAGTTTAAAGTGAGTCAGTAGAACTCCCGCGGCCTTTACCAAGTCATTCATCTATCTATTAGGTGGACCTCCTACGCTTGCCGATCAGTTGTCCCCATTCCTGAAGTTTGACAACGGCCATCTATTTACTTGCTACAGGGCTGCCCATGACCACTTCAGTAAGCTAACCTTTTGGCTATGAATTCCGCGTTCTTCTACGAATCTTTCATCCCTAATAAATTATATACATGTAGCTCTTGAACTACAAGTATACGTCAAGTTTTGCGCGGACAGTAGGTATAATCCTATTGTCGTCTCCCTCGCCAAGACTTCAGCTATCCCTTGGGAACCAGGCCAAGTCGGGATTTGCACTGAGTGTCAGTGTGACGTGAAATATTAGTTAAAATTTGATTCGACCGCTATCATTGTCAGCAGGTTTTTTCTATTTTTTCTGTTTGGACGCGACTTTCATTCATCATAACATAAACATAGTCATAACATAAGTCCCTGAGTCCCAGCAGTGGAAACAAAATAGGGATTTTTGTTCCCACTATGGGACTCAGGGACTACTCGCTTGACGAGAGAGATTTGGCGTTAATTCACCACGTTTGCCAAATGCGGGTTGGTGAATGCCATATAATATTTAACTTCTCAGAACATGCCGGTTTCCTAACGAAATTAGGATTCACTTATAGGACGTATTTAATGCGCAATGCGATTCAGAAGAAAAATCCAGAGATGCAAGGCGGGGCTAGAACCCACGACCTTCGGAATTAAAGTCGAGTGTGCTCCCACTTAGCCAACAAAGCTTCTTATACCATTATAAAAACAGCATTCAACGTAAACTTACATAACGTTTCATATGGTAGCGTATGGTCTCATAACTTAATTTAATGCAGGCAAAGGCCTAGTTTTGTAATTATTTTGTTTGGAAGCGACCTGCATCCAACGATAAACAAATATTAAATATAATATAATAATAAGCACCATTTTAAATAAAGCTCTTTAAAGGTAGCTTATGGCGTTTTTTTCTAAGTCTGTTCAACAAGATCAAGAATTACTAAATACTTATGGTAGTATAACAAGGAGTTAGCTACATAAGAAACAGTGGTCAGTAATTTACGATGAGTTGTTATTTACGATGAGTTGTTATTTACCCATTTTCTCAGTTGTAAAAGAATCATAAATATACACATATAACACGCCATTTCGCGTACCCTGAGATCATAAATCATGTTGCGGTACCTAGGTTAGCACGAGTTTATCCCTCATAACGCCTCCCCTCAGGCGTCATAAATAATGAATTACGGATAAAACAATAGAAAAATGAATAAAGGTGGAATAAGACACATTAAAAACCATTATCCTGGCGGAGAGAATATTCGCAACTTGATACTACATCAAATCGTAAGATTTAAAGTGCCATTTAAGCCTTCATTTCACCACAATCTCACCTGATGTAAAGTGACGATGTGGTCTAAGATGGGGCATGAAAACCTAGGAGATGGCTTCTCCGAAATCTTAAAATTCTTAAAATTACTCGATTAAATACCTAGTCATCTCACCTCAACCTCAGTTATTTACGTTAAAGAGTTATTTATTAAGAAAACAGAATCAAACTCGCAAAAACCATGTTTTCTTAAGCAAATTCAGCACTCGCAATTAGTTTACTCAACTACGTTCCTGAAAGCAAGTTTATAGCTCGCAACCACTCGCTAACTTATTTACAGAGGGAATTCCGTCAGCAAATCTCTGGGACGCTGTACCTCGAAATCGCATCCCAATAAGCATGTTACTTCATTTCAGAGGGAGGAGCTCAGGAGGAAACTAACATTCTAGGGTGGCAATTTCAGACACATACCGCTAAAAACTACTAAGTTAAAATTAGCTGAGAACCCGTGTGCATGAAGTCTGTAACCTAAATATGTATATAAAACAACAGGAAAGATCACTACATATCTTTCTTAATATATATAAATCTCGTGTCACAATGTTTGTCCTCAATGGACTCCTAAACCACTTAACCGATTATAATAAAATTCGCACACCATGTGCAGTTCGATCCAACTTGAGAGATAGGAAGGTTCTTACGGCGAGAAAAATTAGAATAATTTCCGGGAAAATTGTATACCCGTGCGACGCCGGGGCCGGGCGGGCCGCTAGTATTTTTCTGTTTAGTCAGTGTGTTAGCCCGTCCAAAAAAAATTGACACCTATTTTTTACTATTAAGATTTATAACGGTATATTTACCATGATTGATTGTCTTTCGAGTTTCCCGATATTTCGGCACAGTTACATGCGCTGTGATCACGGTTGAACTGAAGCTGCATCGATTGGAGTAACAGTTTTATTGGCAGACAAATCGATCTACCCTCTTTCTCACTCTTTTCAACATCAGAGTTAAAGAAAGGCTAGGCAAAGAAAGGGCTATTGACATTAAATTAAGTACAAATCGCATGAAAGTGCAACTTCGCGCAAAACTTCAAACTACTGTATTATTTTAATTTAACGTATCCAAGAAAATGTGTTAATATTTTTTTTAATACCATTTAGAGTATAATTTTTTTAGTTATCTAGCTAATAACACGAAAGTTGTGTTATTTAAAAGCTTTTATTTTAGAAAGTTTCTCGGGAGGAATCTTGTAAACAAGTACCTATCTACAACCGATAGATTTGAAATTTTGTACTCATCATCATCATCACCCTATTAACGTTCCCACTGCTGGGACACAGGGACTTCTCTCTAGGCGAGAGAGATTAGGCCTTAATTCACCACGCTGGCCAAGTTCGGGTTGGTGAATGTCACATGTCCTTCAAACTCTTTAAAGTTCTCAGAACATGCCGGTTTCCTCACGATGTTTGCCTTCACCGTTAAAGCACATGTTTAAAGCGCACAAAAAGAAAAATCCAGAGGTGCGTGGCGGGGTTTAAACCCACGACCTTCGGAATGAAAGTCGAGTGTCCTCCCACTTAGCCAACATATCTGTTTCTTTATATTTTGAATGACTTCTTGAAATTGTGTACACGCTTATGGATTGGATGTCAATGCATTATTAGCTGTGTGACGTCTTCTTTAATCAATCAATAAATACTTTATTCTACACAAAATAATAGATAAAACTAAATTTAAAATTAAAGAAAAACCCCCGATTCCAATGCCTTTATTTCCTTTAATGTAAAGCAAGATATTATTATGTAATGTGGACGCGATGCGGTTTCATTTGTTACCCCACACTAGTATATTTTCTGATTCTCGGTTTTCCTTCCCCACTCAACCGATTTTCATGAAACATGTCTAAGAACACCCGGGCCAAACTCACCTTTCATACAAAAATAAACTAAATTGAAATCGCTCCATTCGTTCGGGAGCTATGATGGAACAGACAGACAGACACACAGACAGACAGACACGTCAAACTTATAACACATCTCCTTTTTAGTCGGGGGTTAAAAAGAGAGTGCAAAATAAATTACAAATACAGCCTTTGCTGATGCGATTAAACGAAATGGCGGATCATCCAAGCATGAATTTACTCCTACAATAATGGGTATTAAATGTGTCACTAAATATTGAAATTGACCTGTTTCGTTCAATAAAATGTTTTGATTTTAAATTCATATTTTTCATCGAAACGGAAATGAACCAGCTCATATAAAATGTCGGCTCGATGCTTGTTTCAATATTTACTTGGAATCCGATGTTGCCATTGAATGAATAAATTGTGGAACAATTGATGGAAAGGATTGTTCTCCCTTGTATTGCCACAATATTTTTATGGGAATATTTTATTTGGATTCGTTCTGTTGCCTTCTGAAACAAGTGGAAGACACAAAAAAACACTTCAAGACAACAGAGAAGAAAGGTCCAAAACGGGCTTATTTATTCTGTAGTTTGTTATTTGCAGCTATCGGCTAGCGCCTGCAGAACCCACAATGATTATTAATTACTAAGCCCCAATTAACTATAATGAACCTATATATGTCACTACGCCGATGGGGGCTGGAAGTGAAGGTGGTTATGCTACAAATCTAGTTTTAGTGAACCAAGATCAAGAATAGATAAATGACAATTTAATGTCAGTTGTATCTCAGTTAGGCTGTAAAACGAGTTTAGCCTGACCTGATCGCGTTTATAGCATTGTGAAATGGGGGCTAAGTCAACTGTTACATACGTTACTGTTACCACTGTTGTTGGATGTCCTCCGAGTATGTAAAATTTATGTAAGTTCATACTATAATTGTTTTTTTCTGCAGCGGCCATAATACAAATCTGAAAATAGTTTTGAATAGTTTCTTTGGTATTTATTTATTTTCCTTGTTATATCTTCTTTACGTAACTCAACTTTCTATGTCGTTCTATTTCTTTCCTGTCCATCCAAAGGTTGCCTGGAAGATTCCTTAAGCCTTATCGCTCACAGCGATAAGGCCGCCCTTTGTACTCCAATGGATTGTCTTGTTATTATTTGCACTTTGTATTTTATTTGTGGTGTACAATAAAGAGTGATATATCTATCTACAAAACTTTTTACTTATAAGGGAACTAAGATTGCAGATTATAGATTTTTGGTCCCCACTTTTAACCCTAAATTTTAAAAGCGTCACTCAATTTTCATCGGAACACTCGCGCAAAACCCCCTTTCATACAAAAAAACTAAATTGGAGCGATGATGCTAGAGCAGACAGACAGACACATCAATCTTAAAACACTTCTCATTTTTGGTCGGGGGTTAAAAATGTTCTTTTCCGTTATTGCATTTAAATTCTCACTCGCAGTCAAGGCTCGACATATATTTTCAATCTAAGAAGCAGGAAAAGGGCATGCCCATTTTCTGAATCAGCAACGTGGCGCTTTCGGGACTAATTAGGTAAATTCAATTTAATGTATTCTGGGTTCACATTATATCCATACTTATATTATATAAATCTAAATTTAAAATTTAAGAAAAACCCCCGATTCCCATGCCTTTATTTCCTTTAACGTAAAACAACATAATATTTTATAATGTGGACGCGATGCGATTTCATTTGATACCCCACACTAGTATATTTGCAGATTTTCGGTTTTCCTTACCCACTCTCACCCCCATAACTTTTAAACGGCACAACCGTATATGGTGACACAGACAGACAGACAGACACACAGACAGACAGACACGTCAAACTTATAACACCCCTCTTTTTTGGTCGGGGGTTAAAAATCAAAAGTAACTCTGTATGTCAGTCTGTTCCTCTTTCACACAAAAACTACTGAATATAATTTAAATTAAATTTGGTACACTGATTCCATAAAGCCAGAGAAAGAACATAGGATACTTTTTGGAAAATCCAATATAGCGTGGTAAACACCGCGGTGCACTTTTATTATATTAAATAAGGCTATTGATGAAGTTTATTAAAATAATAAAAACGTTAATACAACTTTTGGGACGTTAGTACGAGAGAGATTTATAACAAGTATCTACCTACTAGATCTATACGGCAAGGACATAAGTGAATTGACATAAACAAATAAAAAAATCGCTCATGGTACATCATGTCGATGTGACATCTTATCGATTCTATTAAGTTCTCAACTCAGTGTAAAAAATTAAAGCGAACTGTCAAGACTATGTTATTTCCTTGATATTAAAATTTTAAAATTTATTCACTTTATGTTGACCTGTCCATAAAAGTTCTTATGCCTTGTGCTTCTATGGAAATAAACGTTTTGACTTTGACGTAAGGTAAGTACATCGTATATATTAGTAGATGGTAGGTAAAAGCCAAACAATTTACCTACATAATATAATAAGTCTAGAAAGAAAGCCATTGAATATTGTTTCAAATCCATCACCATTCTAACATTAGATAAATACCTAACATTCAAATAAGTACATATCAAACATTCTCAGACTTAGGCACTTCATATTTGGAAGAATATTGTAATAACTGAAACAAAAATAGAATGTAAGTAAAATTCACACCGATTGAATTTTTGATTCACCGACTACCGCATCCGCCCATCTAACGAATCGCGTATTTCTTCTAAAAAAAACGGAAGTTCTTCGTTTCAACGTAGTTGAAATTTTCGGTAAAACTTTAGAATCCAGCCGCACGATTTTGGGGGGGGGGGAGGTGGAGGGGGGGAGGGAGGGGGAGGTACCCCCTGTACCACTCCCCCCCCCCCCCCCCCCCCCCCCCCGCGGAAATATGTAGTATAGGAGATATAGCAATTTGAAATTCAATAAAATCTAACCTCAAAATAGGGTTTTAAATAATTTCCTAGCTTCTCAGTTACAAATATTAAATAAAAAACAATATATAAGTAATCCTTATTGGTTTACGGTGTACTCTACACTCTTTTGTTGATAAAATCAACCCATGCTCTTCAGCAAATGCGATTCGAGTTGGCGAGTGTCAAGTTGTCGTATCAGACGAACCAAATTAAACATCGCCACAATTTCCGAAGTATATAAATGGTGCTTTACAAGCACTCCATCATCTTCAGGCTCTAATAAAAAAAATTGTATTAATAAACTGCTCCGGCGCTGCGGGAAGTGCAGCCCCTTCGGGCTGCCCTCCCTCCGCGCCTCCGGCTTTTTAAATACACTCTAGTTGTGTGACAGACAAGACCACGTGGAATTAGGGGTGCACTGATTCGGATTTGCAACTTCAAGTGACCTAAATCAACCCAAAGTATGGTGCACTGATTCGGATTTGTAAATTGAAGTGAGCTTATAAAGGTACAATCTAACCTAATTGTAATTCATACCTTCTTGACTTCCCGATGGAATTGGTTCACCTTCCCCGCGACTCGTCGGCGCTACTTATATGATTACATTGTAATTTTAAGGTAAAAACATTACATATTATAAAATTTTAAACAAAAATAACGTTCCATTTCACGTAAACAAACATGTTTAAAAAATAAAAAGTACACATCTCCGCGGTGAGAGGGTATTTTTGGAAAGGGGACACCAATGCCATCTGAAATCGAGCATTAGCACCCCCAAAATCCTGCGGCTGGATTCTAAAGCCAAGCCAAATTTTCTTGCTTTGTACAATTTGTGCTGCAAAAAGTTCAGGGAACGTGCACATTAACGGTGCTGTTAACTGGTGACATCAATTTGAATGTTTTACATGTTTTGCCGTATCAGTCATGCTGGCTGTACACACGCGCCGAGACACCCCGAGACAGGCCGAACGCGCGTGTGTACAGGGCGCTCTCGTCTCGTCTCGCTGTCTCGTTCTCGTCTCGGTCGCTCTCGGTGGCTTGTCGGTTTTTTGCGCCCGAGTCAAAGGGTCTCGTTGGCTCTCGCGAGGTAAACGAGAGCGAGCATGTACACACTCGTTCATTTACTTGCTCGCTAATAGTATTTAATATTTTTTAATTTAATTTTAATTTAATTTAATAAAATTAATTTTTTTCTTATTTCTTCATGGTTTACGAATTTTATTTTTATAGTAAATGTTAAAAAAATTATAATAGCTCATGGCACAAACACAAATAGCAGCAGCAATTTCTACGTCCATTGTCGCGTGAGTCTTCAGTTCAAATGTTAGAACGCGTGTGTACAGGCATGCTCTCGACGAGACCCCTCTCGGCCGAGACATTCGCCGAGAGGGTCTCGGCGCGTGTGTACAGCCGGCATCAAAGCAAAGAAACATGCACGTCGACGGTGCTGCCAACTGGTGACATCAATTATAATGTTTTACAATATCAGCCTAACATTTTGACATTCTGAATGTCGCATTAGTGCTGCCACCTATAGACCTTCTTCTAAGAGTACAAAAAACACATTAAACAACTTACCCAACTTTCCGGCCCTTTTTTCTATGTAATTCCATGCTATACTCCCTTTCAGATCCTCAATACATTTCTCTATCCTCTCTTTTGAATATTCTCCCACTTTCTCAACTATTCCAATGGCTAATTATTATATTTTCCCTGAATTATCGCATTTTGCAAGTAATTTTTGTGCCACGTATAACTCACGTTGTTTTAATAAAATAACAAAGCAATTGGCAAGCAGCAAGCAGCTCAGTCGGCCGGTAGCAAGCGTAGCAAACTTGTCTATGGATAGTGTTGTCGATTGTCGTAGTAATTTTAATTTATTATTCTGTGGTGTAGTTAAACGTAGTGCTTATTATTTAATATACTCTGTGGTTTTATTTATTTAATAGGAGAATCTTACACCATAGTACAATTTTATTTTATTTTTATTTATGTAGTTTTTCATACTATCAATTAATTGCATATATTTATTTGTTTATTTTAAAATTATTATACATGTATTTATATATGTGTCAGTCACACCTCCGAAAGGGTTAATCTGAAAACCAGCGTTGCCCTGAACCCGTCACAGGCTCAGGGCAGCACATAGCTGAGATTAATCCTTTTTTGGTTCACAATCCGCACATCACCTGAATACGTAGGTACCCTATAACTAGGTGTGATATTATGTAATGATGTATTGTTTTAGTGCTTTAATGTTAAGTTTTTAGTGTTGTACCTATCCTTAATTATTATTTTTGTAATCTTTATTCTGTGTGTGCGTTTATTTCTGTATTTTCTTTTTCTGTAATGTGCTGTTGTGTCCAAAATAAATGTTTTTCTATTTCTATTTCTATAGTCGCTGCACGTTCCCTATAGAGACTAAAGCCATGCGAAATGTAGTGGTCGTCGCTCGCTTCTAATTCTAACATTTACAAAATCATACAAAAGTAGCAGTAGCGCGCGGCAGCCACCGATGGCTGAAGTCGGTAGTGTCGAGCCTTAGAACTAAATATAAAGATATTGGTGCAGTAGAAGATTACATTGAATTTTTAAACCTAAAACGAAAAGCTGCATAATTAAGCCCAACGCCAATACCTTGTTTAAACAAGCCAAGCCGAACTTTTGTCATAATTTTTATGAGTCCGTTTGATTTGTTGTATAAATAATATTAAGAGGACTGACTTTTAGTCAAAACTGCTCATATCTGACTATCCGTCTTTAAAAACCGTATTTTCTTCTATAATCACTCTTTCTTACTACGTAGGATGAGAAGTAGGATAAACAAACAAACAGATTTTGTATTTCAATAAGCAACTAGTTAACTACCACTTTAATAAAGTGTTCAGAACAGGGTCGTCTGGACAGAAGGAAGGCACTGCAGTAGGACACAACCAGCTCGTAAAAAAACTAGGTAGTTACTTTATTTTTTATTCCCTGCGGGATATATAAGCTATTTTTTCCTTTTTCTAACTCCACGTCCGTTGATTTTCGCAACAAAAACGCTTATAAGGTTAAAATAGGCAACGGAGTTTTAAGCCCAAATCGACTTATGTAACCGTGTTCTAAATTGAGCATCGCATGCATTATCCAATAACGCTGTTTTCTGTAAGGCTGCCTACAACCGCCCTTTTCTTGAATTTAAGTTGCGATAGACCATTACAAATCTAAATAGCGGTGAACGGCGAGAGTATAATTTTATTCTTCCCTCGTTGCCAGAGCAATTTTTGTTTCATTGTTGTACCTACTTTACTTAGGTAGGTATCTACAGTGGCGGTGGTGTTGCAGAGTCCTATTCGACTAGTGGTAATTTTCTTGCTCAGTAAGGGATCCAGAATCAAGGAATAAAAGAGATTGTGCACACCTTAACATGTGTGTCTTGAGAAACTTAAATAAGTTTCTCATAACACGGAAACATTTATTAAACAAAAGTACGTCTTAGCTAGCTAACGAAAGGGCGAGAAACAAGAGTAGGTACGTGACACTCTACACTATAGAAAAATCTATTTTTTGTATGTCATAGACTAGCTATCAGTTCAATTTCTTGGACTTTGACTTGAAGCGACAATTTGCCAGTGTCGAGTTAAATAAAATTATAAGTGAATAAAACTAAATTTAAAATTTAAGAAAAACTCCCGATTCCAATGCCATAATTTCCTTAAACGTAAAACAACATAATACTATGTAATGTAGACGCGATGCGATTTTATTAGATACCCCACACTAGTATATTTGCAGATTTTCGGTTTTCCTTACCCACTCTCACCCCCATAACTTGTAAACGGCACAACCGATTTTCATGAAACATGTCTAAGAACACCCGGGCCAAACTCACCTTTCATACAAAAAAAAACTAAATTGAAATCGCTCCATCCGTTCGGGAGCTATGATGAAACAGACAGACAGACACGTCGAACTTATAACACCCCTCTTTTTTGGTCAGGGGTTAAAAAATGGTTTTCATTATGTGTTAATTAAGGGGAAAACGTGCCCTTAACAGGCTGACGATGATGGTCCTGTACCTACACTTACGAACCCACCTTGGTAGGTGTACAATTAACAGTTCAAATCTTTCACAATTGATTCCACCGATATAAAATAAATAATTTCTACTATTAAAATTTACAACTATCTTCCAGTCGTATTTAAAACGATGCCATATCCATGATGCCATGATGCCATCAGATGATGATGATAACAGGTAACTTATAAAAGTGGCTAGTACAAAATCCTTTTTATAGAATAACGGTTTTTTTTAATATAGGTATATTAAATCATGTTTTCGAGATATATTACTAATGACTTCCTGTTGAAAACTATTCTCTTAGATCATTTTATAAACATCAAATTGAAATGTTATTTTTATTGTTGTTTTCATAGAACAAGATTGTTATTGTACGCCCAATTTGGGCAATCTGTTGTTTCTTAACTCTGCTCTAAGACCTTTGTACACAGTTCTTACTGTAAATATTTTCTTATTCTCATTCTTAAACTTTAGTTATAACATTAGGATGAGGTATTGTAAAAATATAATGTCTCTATAGATTTTTCACGCTCAATTTAATTTTACAAGATTCAAGTTCAAGTTTTCAAGATTCTACTCAAACCATATTCTTGACACAGAACTTTAGTCGGCACCAATGTGAAATCTCGCATTCTAAGGAGAGAGCACAAAGCTAGCTAGAACCAGTCTAGATTCGATTGTAAATAACGTTACAACAGTACCTAACTATAGAGTAAATGCTCTTCAAGACTCTTATCGCCAGCAATAATTCGAGAACTCGGAGCGAAGAGTGCCGAGATTGCAGGCCGAATGGACATTTTAATTTACTGGGCGAGAGTTGGCAAGTTACTCAACTTCTAGATGCTTCTATAGGTAGCGTACCTACGTGATAATGATAACTTACTGACTTGTGCTATGGGTCCAATAATAATAATCGCATTCTATAACCAAATAATTAAAGTCAAAAGTACTTTACTTAGGTGTGGTACCAAATAATACCTCAAATATACTTGTTAAATGTTGCTAACTATATTTTTTTGCTCTAAACTTATTGCTACCATGATACAATTGATACAAATCATATAAACTTTATACGTTATTTATACGTTCCACACCAGATACCATCGATGGATAGAGTCGTCCCACGACTCCCACGTACGTACCTGCCTTCATGATTATGATTAACATAAGACAGTATTATTATATCGTCAGTGAATAAATCTAAATTAAAAATTTAAGAAAAACCCCCGATTTCAATGCCTTAATTTCCACACCCAAGTATATTTGCAGATTTTCGATTTTCCTTCCCCAATCTCACCCCCATAACTTTTGAACGGCTCAACCGATTTTCATGAAACATCTCTAAGAAAACCCGGGCCAAACTCACCATTCACACAAAAAACTAAATTGAAATCGCTCCATCCGATCCGGAGCTTTGATGCCACAGACAGACAGACAGACACGTCAAACTTATAACACCCCTCTTTTTTGGTCGGGGGTTAAAAATTAACCAAGATCACAGATTACATTATGTTATCACTGCTGTTGTTGTTGTAGGTACCTTGTTGAGTTGTTGAATCTTGAATTTCTTTCGTATGGTAAGTACAATATACCAACTAGGGAAGCAAAAACATTCTATGTGATTTGAGATGAGAAAGAGACCCAGTTGTGTTGCAGACCTTGAAATTTTACTTTGTGCTGCTTTATCCTTCACCGCGCCATCTAGTAAACTTTACATGAACTACTTACTATATAAGTAAATTAACATTCCGAACTCTTTTCACTTTTCAAATATAACAAAGAAGTTTGCGAATGTGGTAATAGATGGCGTGGTTTTGAAATATGTTTTAGCTTAGTTTAAGAGAAAATATAACCTGATTTTGCGACTTGATTTTTTTGAGTACCTATATGATTTTGCGCAAAACTTCGTAATTTTGTTTCTTATTATTTTAAACTAAAAGACACCTCTCATGCCAAAATCCATAATAAATACACAATACTAACATACTTTAGTAAATCACATCTCTTCTTCTTAAGTAAGTCGGATAAAAAGGAGTAGCCATAGCACAGATTAGATACTATATCTAATCTGTGGCCATAGGTAATTTATTATTCTATGGTCATAGGCTTTACCAGGGAAAAGGCTACGTTAAATATACGGTAAGGTAAGCGTCTTATGCATGTTGTTTTTTTCCAAGCCTCAGCTGCACTTAGATTCACTTACTTATTAAACCTGAAGTCCAGTACTTTATTAAATAAATCTGCTATATAGGTAAGCTTTTTTTCGACCACAACGACAAATTAACTTTCACATTCTAACTCTCTTTTTGAAGCTAATTTGTCGATGTTTTGTGATTTTCAAACACGGGTACTGACTTCTTATATTTATTTTGTTGAGACATTATAACATATTTTAAAGAATATAAAAATATTCAAATTGTTTATTCTTAGAGAATTACTAGCTGACCCCAGCAAACGTTGTTTTGCAAAATGAAAAATAGATGTTGGCCGATTCTCAGACCTACTCAATATGCTCACAAAATTTCATGAGAATCGGTCAAGCCGTTTCGGAGGAGTATGGCAACGAAAACTGTGACACGAGAATTTTATATATAAGAAGATTGTACTTATTCATTTTATTTTTGAGGTGGCAGCACAGCACATGGAGCTGTCAATTTCAATTTCGTTGCGAATTATTTATCTGTCAAACAAAATTTTGGTCAAACAAAATAATTCTCTCGACTTGATGCCAATTTATTTATTTTGTAAATATTTTAGAAAATTTAGATTTAAAAAAATAATAAGTCGAGATTGAGTTATGCGCGTCCGCGGACAAGTCTTTCCCCTATCGAAATGGGGCGAAAAGCACCTAGAAAGTGCCTGTTTTCTACAAAAGTTTCGCTAGTGAAAAATGTCAAGTTGTTTTGTTATGATTTGCCAGGATATCTGGTGATAAAGATAAAATATCTTAACGACGCGTAGTGTTATTTATTATCTAAATCAGTGTGCATTTGTTGTTATGAGTTAATACCGGTTTTTCGTGGTAATATTTTTGCTGTGTTGTGATGTGAGGTTAGTTCTTGTTCCCGCTATTTTGGGGCTTCAGGCTCCTTATATCCAAAGCCCTCGTCCTTTATGCCTGTCTGCAGTTCGGTGAGTAATAGCCAATAAGTTTTCTATACCATGACTTCCAAATTTTTGTAGTTTTTAATGTAAATTAGGCATGTTGTTGTTTACAACTCTGTCATCATGCTTTTTCTGTCTTGCTCAAGTCAACAGAAAATAATCTTGTTTTATGGAATAATATAACATGTGTAGCTTAAATATAATGCATTATTTGAATTAATTACAATGTCTCATTATTATAGAACAGGTTTGTAATAATTTTTATATATTGCAAAGCTTTCATACTAAAATTAAGATCTATATACATGATTTAAGGTAAGAAACTATTATTATTAAATTTTTTTTTTAAAGCTAGATAAGTATTCATTTGCCCACAATCTCACCTGATGTACAGTGACGATGTGGTCTAAGATGGGACATGAAGAGCTAGATGGTGGATGGCTTCTCCGGGCCACATTACGAAACATGAGAAAATCACACTACATACTTATTCTACAAACATCAACTGAATTGAAGTTATAGTGGACTTCTCATATATTCAGGTTCAATTCCTGTGTAAATATGATACCTTTTTCAGTTCAATGTAAGAAAGTGACTAGGTTTTATTCTATAATCAATATTGAGGAGAGATGCCATCACCCAATAACTGGACTGAAGAGATAGATCATCTTGGCCTATTGTTCCAGCCTGTGTGTTCAGCCATGACAATGGTCTGGTTCTATTTTGGTTAAATTTCAAACAAGTTTGATTGATGAAAGTATAAAATAACAAATTTACAAGGACAATATGATGTAATTGCTGTTTGATATACTGTCTCTGCCCAGTATGTTGAAACCAGGTTTGATTCCTGGTCATTGACATCTTCTCATCAAATTTTGAGAAGAGAACTGAGTTCTGTATGACGTCCTATGGATGAGCGCATTGTGTATTAACAATGCAATCTTAATATAAAATGCAAGGGCAGATTAGCAACAGGTTCAAATCCTGTTATTAGCATAATATATACCTCAGAACTGACTTATGTATACTTTGTATCATCAATCACATACACTTACGTGAGGAGTGAAACACACAGTAAGAATGCAGGTTTGATTCCTGCCTAGGTTATTATGGTTAATTTAAAATTTGTATGGGTTAGATTCCCATACCCCATTTATTCCCCATTTTATATGGAACTAGATGCATGAATTTTCATATAATAGTATATGACCAAGGTAAGATTTTTTAAAGTTTAAAACCTAATGGTATTAACACTAAGTTAATGTTTCATCGTGTAAGTGGTGTGATAACTAATTGAAAAACATAATGGATTACATTCCCTAAAGCAATGGGTTCGAATCCCAGTTACATTTTGAATTCTATGATAAAAGAGGGCTTGATAAAAATTAAATACTAAATAATATGGACATGTCCAATTGTGACATCATATTTAGTATAGAAAAAGCTAAATAACTTTGTTACAGTAAATAAAAGAATGTGGCAGGTTAGTTTCTAATTGACATATGACCAGAAGTGTGTCATCAAAAAGATACTAAGAATGCAAAGCTACAATAATGCAGCTAGAAATCAACTATTAATACATCTTAGAATAATATTAAGCACTTTATTTGGTGGGTTCGATTCCCATTCTATATATTTAGGTACCTATTAAGTATGAAAGCTTTATAATGTTTTTCAGCTTGGATTACAATGAATCAAACATATGTTGTGCTATTTTAAATAAAAAAGATTATTTACTGAAAAATTTGGAAGTCTATATATCTCTTACACTTTTGTTAGGTAGGCAATTTTTTTATGGTGCAATTACATAAAGTTTTAGGTTTTGTTATGAACTTTATATACTTACTATTGAATATTTTCTATTGGTAAATTGTTAAAATGGTTTTGATTTTGAAAATAAAGATACTTAATTAAAAATAATAACCCAACAACAAGAAAGAGTGAAATAAAGATTATGAACTGTTCTGTCTCATTATTTACCCATCCCATCCTTATCCTGCCCCAAATTTATTCTGTAGTTTTAGTTGCTATTTAAAAACTTATAATATTTAAAAACCTAATTAAGCATTATAAGTTTTTATAAACCATAATTATTAAGAACAAATAAAGTATCTTAGTCACAGTAGTTTTATTACCCCCATCCCCAGGTAAAAGGTAATACATTTTTGGTTTTTCCTCACAGTTCCAGCTCAGTTTATCCCGGGACGTACGGGTGCTGGTCTCCTCATACTCAATGGATTTACTTTCTACATGAAAAATCACCAAGCGCATGGCAAAAAGCAGTGGTACTGCTCCTCTAGAGATGTCCATGGCTGCCGTGCTGACGTCATCACATACAAAGGTTTCGATGGAAGAGATTACATTTCAATCTTCCGAGGAAAGCACATTCACTCCCCGCCCCGCTTGAGACAATGTCATGATGGTAGATTTATAAGGGAAAAAGATAGTAGACAATCACTATTGTGAAAATTACAATTTTATAATAATTATTAATTATAGCAGAAATATTTTTATTTAAAAAATCATGTACTTATTGAGGATTCTACTTCCAAGCATGTTTCTAGGGACCTGCTAGATTTTTAGGGACAAACGTAATTTTTGTGCGCATTTAGATTATAGTATTGTCGTTAATAATAGGTTTTATTTTTTTTACAACATTATATTGTATTGTTTTATTTCACCCCTTTTCCATCCACAATTAGATGATTATTTTTATAGCCATTTTGTTTTTTTTTATACTTAAATAACTATCTACAGGTATCTGACCCTACTTGCATCCTGATAAATAAAACAAAACTTTTGCACTACAAAATTGTAGACACCAAAACCACCTCCATTTCATCCTTTCAATGTGCTAATTTGGTTTAAATTTTAGATATCTACTACCTCCCATCCCATCGCACCGGCAGCATGGTGATGATTTTCAAAGACAACAAGTTCTGGATCAACAACCGCTACCAGAACACCATTAACTGGACTTGCAGGGACCGCAAGAGGTTGGGGTGCAACAGCTGTGTCCAGACCACTTCAGAGGGCCGATACCTTAAGCACAAAGGGTACCATAACCATGATGATAATTATACTAAGGACAATTTTAATGACTGTTGATGCTTATATACAATATTACTAGCTTTTTAAGCCACGGCGATACCCGTATTTTATGGATTTTACCGCGGGAAAAGCTTGTCTATACCCGTCCTCGATACATAGGCTATGTATCAGTGAAAAACATAATTCTAATCAGACCAGTAATTCCTGAGATTAGCGCGTTCAAAGAAACTCTTCAGCGTTATAATATTGGTATAGATAAAGCCGAAGGGTTTGTTTGTATATTACCGCGGGATAATCCATAAAACATTGGCAACGCCGTGGCACGAAAAGCTAGTTATAATTATGTGCTGCAACATTTTTGGTGAACTGAACTGAACAGCTGATTTGGTACTTATGTTAATTTTAACTGGTATACTGATTTAACATTCCAATTGTGTTTGTGTGTCAATTTTAAGGTCTATGTAGAATAATCTTTCCACAGAACAATGTATGTTTTACATCAATATTGAAAAATTTCTGAGTGTATAACAGAATTGTGACTAAAACTCATTCGGAGGATTTAAATAAAACAGTAAAAAATACTCAATTAATTAAATACCTACTTGTGCCAAGAATGTTTGTCAAACCTTAAGCAAATAAATTTTGTAAATGTATTATTATTTATGGCGTTTACACTTAGTTACTTAATTAGAAATAATGTATTTATGTATTTAAAGCTTTTTTTACAATAAAGATGAATACCTTTAAGTGTCACCTAGTGACTATCCTGTAGTAATTTGTAAAGTTTTATGTAAATAAGATTAATCAATTTTATTTACTGACTGTACATTTTAGTACTTAATTCTTTGTTTTAAACTTAATTTTATTAATTTTTGACTCCACTACCTACTTAAATAAGATTTATGAAAGGAAATACTTTTACAGTTAAAAATCTGCAAGTCTATTTGGGCTTCGCGCTTATTGAAGTCAAGTCTGTTTAATAAACATTATTCTCAACACAGATTTGTCGTTGACGGTGTGCTCGGCTTCATGTATTATGTAAGGCGGTAGACTGTCGCAAAACAGTTTTATCTTGGGTCAGCACGAGGCATTAGACTATAGTCACCGGGCATCTATAGATCGAGGTGTCTGTGTGATATGTGTGTGAGTGTCTGTCATAGACTCGATCAAAAGAAAAGACCTGTAGTTGATAATATTTTTACTAGTATAATTTTACACTATGCATTTCACTTCCTTTATTCTGTGATGTTTATTTGTTTAACTTTGCCTAGTCAACCTTACTAAGTATCTTTCTTGCGATTCCTGTGCCAAAATTTGTATAAATTAAGTAAATTGGTTTAAATAGTGTCCTACTTGGTGGTAATAATATTCTGAGAATTTGTACCTACTGGTTTTTTTTCTGTCGATTTGTAATATATTTTCCAATAAATGATAACTGATAACCTTCAATTTAGAAAATAATATAAATAAGGTAAGTTTATAATGTAACCGATTTAATCATTCATAATTTCGGTTTCAAGATCTTTATTCAAAATACTCTAAAACGAACATACAGCTCACTTGATAAGAGTATTTATTCTTAATTAACAATTAGCTTAAAATTATGAATTGGTAGTCGAGCAAAGTATTCTAAATACCTTTTTCGTATTTTCATATATAATACCACAAGTACACTTTACTTGTTCCATGAAGTTACAATGCAACATTCAATCAGTGACACAAGTAAGACGCTCTATTAATACAATGTAAACCGGTTAGTTCATTTATTTAACGTTGAGGGTAGGCCATCAGTGGCGGATGGACAATGAGCGATACCGTTTTAGAAACATTAATTTCATATGATGTGTATGTTGTAACATTATTTCCATGCAATAGAAACACCACAGGCAGTAGGTACAGTCAGCGACAAATTAATATTAACGTCTGGAGTAGTCATAATAATCTGAACAATATAAAACCGAATTGATATGAGCAGTTAGAATCATCGTAATACTGTATGTTCCCAAAGTGTTCAAAACATCTCAATTCCATTGTCTGACAAAGTGTTCAATATGATCTGTGCAACCAATGCTGTCTAATGTCTCAAAAAAGAGTTTGATAGTGTTGTTTGCGAAGATAATTAAGGACACATTGTCAGGTTAGAAAAATATATTATGAAACAATAGAGTGTAATATTTTGTTCACTTTTGGCGCATACAATATTATGTTATTCCTAACTGATTATATCATTTTGGTTAAATGATTTTCTAATTATTTTGACTACTCTGGACGCATACATCAATTTTACGTTGACTGCATTTAATTAGAGCAATAAGAATGTGGTTAACTAATCATAAAAGAGTAATGAGAACCTCAGCAGACAACTTTTAGGTATTGATAAACGATAATTTTCAGTTCTCATGGTGAAAGGTAGACACGGCAAGGACCTGCTGATGCTGAATGGGTACACGTACTACCAGCACAAACTGCTGAGAGACGGGTTCCGGTGGAGCTGCACCCAGATGGGTTCCAGGTCTTGCCGCGGTTTCCTCCACGTCACCAGTGAGATGCTGGTGATCAGGGCGCAGACGGAGCATACTCACCCACCTTCAACTTACCTTCTGGAGCGGTTCAAATCTGGAGTCAAAATTGTGAGTATCTACATTACGTTTTTTTTATTAACCTAGCTGTCCCACTGCTGGGCAAAGGCCTTCCATTTTCTCCCTTCACTCGTCTCGAACTGACTCCATTAGAGGCCATAACATAACGTTACTTAAGTTAATTTACTTATTGGATAACTAAAAACTTATGTTTATGCTCGTCAAATGCTTTTTTCTTGCTACTTGTCTAAATTTACTGCTATTTTAGGCTAAAAAGATTAAAAATCAAATTAATTTAATTATTAAATCTATATAAATAAAAATGAATTGTTGTTCGTTAGTCTGATTAAAACTCGAGAACGGCTGAACGGATTTATCTTATCATAGTCTTGAGATGTTCGTGGAGGGAAGGTTTAAAAGGCGAGAAAAAATCGAATAATTTCCGGGCCACTAGTTAAATATAAAAACAGAAAGCTCAGTAACGGTTCTCATGGATATAAAACAAAATAGCGAACTCCCTGAACTCAAACAGGTATCTTTCTTATTATCTGTAGACGGGATCAGTTCATTGCTTCATTGAAAAGCTGCTCAAGGTGTACTCAGATCAGATTTACTTAAAAATAACACTAAGAATACTTCGCGTTTGAAAAAATATAAAATACGTTTACAATTTTTTTAATAATCTAAACGACGGACAATTTTTTTTTAATTATTAAATTATTACAATCGCTCGCGTTACTATCACTAGAAAGCTGGAATTTTATTAAGGATGTTGCTAAGAATAAGCCAGGTCAAACCCGCCTCTCTTCATCCGTTTGCCTGATCAATTTAAACGATATTCCCACAGAAATTTAAAAAACAGGCAACGCCGTGGCTTGAAATTAGATAGTTACACATAAAACTTGTAACTGTATCTACTACTGAAAACTGCATTATCCGTTGAGTAGTTTAAACGATCTAAACGAACAGTAAAGAAAAAAACAAGGAAAATTGTTGATATTAATATGAAAAAAAAACTTGTTACGAAACCACGTGTTTCGTAATGTGACCCGGAGAAGCCATCTTCTAGGTCTTCATGCTCTATTTTTGACCACATCACATCGTCACTTTACATCAGGTGAGATTGTGGTCAAATGAAGGCTTATCTAGCATAAAAAAAACTACTTTTAGGATTTCCACTTTGTGATTAAATCAATATTGTTTCAGGAAAAACGAATCCAAGAAAGTAGACGGAATCCCGATAGGCATGGAATTAACCCCTTAGCTCTTAAAATAGCTAACGTACAAGGACATGTAGGATTCTAGCGTGCCTTTTTAAGTAAAACTGTTCCTCTGTACTTAATTACAATAAAATAAAATGTTTGAAATACGCAATATGTAATCTATTTATAAATTTATAGATTTTTACACTATGTATGTAAGATTGTTTTTTTTTTCATGTACGCACTGGCTGGCCTAAAAACTGACTGTAGGCGAAAAATGTATAACCTTTTTATAGGTCAAGTAATTTTCTAAGTTCTTGATCTGAATAGATCTGTTTAATGAGATTGTAATATCAAATACTTACTGTTGTTATTCCTAATAGCTTTGTTCTACAGTTTCTGATATCACAGCTAGAATTTATTCACTTGTGACATACATAACATGAATGTTGAGTTTATGGCATCACTTTTTTTTTACACTTTTTTTATTTACTTACTTGTTTTTTTTTATTTACTGGTTCACTACGGTACAATACCAACTTCGGAGGGAAATCAATTATGGCTGGACTATGTGGAGATGTGTTGATGTGGAAGATCTATCTGCCGAGACTTTTCGACAAACATACTTGTGAATCAACATACTTAGTTATATCTGTACTTTAGATTAATATACCTAATTGTTTTGTAAAAATATGATGTGATAATTCCATCTTGTGTACCAATATGGAATTGGTGCTATTTTATTTATTTATGATTTTTGGTTGCTACCAAAAATCATACTCTCGCCTTTTAATTTAATTAAAATATTTACGATTTTTTCGTGTGTCGTAATGTGGTCCGGAGAAGCTGATGATGGGGCATGTAGACCTAGAAGGTATTAGGTCTTCATGCCCCATCTTGGATCACATCGTCACTTTACATCAGGTGAGATTGTGGTCTTCATTTGACCACAATCTCCCCTGCTCAGCTTATCTAATAAAAAAAAAAACAATTTTTTCACTGCTAGATTTAACCTAGATTTCTTTTACACTTCAAAATTATGTGTAATTTATAAACTAACGCTTGTCTATTCATCAAAACTGCTTTTTGGCCAGTATAACTGAAATGGCTTAAACACAAATTAAGCCTATTTATGCCTTATTTTGCGACTAATATAGAGGTAAAAAAGGATGAAAAGCTTTTAATTATCTGTTATTAAACAGAATTAGCACTAACTTAGGTTTTTGTCAAACGTTCTATTACTTAACCTGTTATAAATTAGTCTAATTTAAAAGGTATTCGTATAAATTCGGTGGTACCAAGGTACCTTAACTTATGATATAAATTATTCTTACTTTGAGATACTCTTTTACTGTATACTTCTAAGTTTTTAAGAACTTACGTAGGTAGGTTGCAAAATTGTAAATAGGTTTTTAATTTAGTTATTATGCATATTAATACGTTATTTACTACTTACTTCAGTCAGTAAGTAGGTACATAAGTGATTTGAAAATCGGAGCATTTTCGGTACTTATAACATTAAAGTCAGATTTAGGTCGGCCGGTTAAGAAATTATTGTAATTTAAGCTTAAATACTCTTATATAGTACATATTTTATAGATTATTATTAAGATAGCTGAGTATTAAGGACAATTAATTATGTTGTACAATTTTCTTTTGATTTTATATTAGTAGATAACTTTTTTTTGTAATTTGTGATATCTAAGTATGTTATGGGTTTCAGTCATTTACAAGGCGATGTTTTTTTCATATTTCTTTTAGTCTGAAATAACAAAGCTGAATCATTATATGAATTATCCAGATTATTTGAAACATCGACACAATAAAACCAACTATTATATCATGTATACTAAAATGCATAAACGTTCGCTAACATCACAATTTCATTTATTTTACTTATCCTTTCTATTACATAATATACAAAGCCTTAAAAAGTAAGATAACTTAATAATTTTAACAAGAGCTATAACTTGAACATCATTATTTCCCGTAACCTGGTCTTGTTTCCCCAGTGGAGTTCTATCTCAACAAGATGGGAAGAGTCAACATTCGCCTCAACGGGTACATCTTCTATAAACACTACAAGCTAAGGGACAACGTTCATCGATGGAGCTGCACCTCCTACGCAGCCAAGAGCCGCTGCAAAGCCTTCCTGGTCATCACAGACAAGCTGGAAGTCGTGAAGGCCGACGTCAATCATAGCCATGCGCCGAGAATACCAGAATATGATAGGAAAATGGCAAGATACCAGAACATCTACTAGAATAATGGTAGCTTTTAATTCTTTTAGTTATTATATTAAAACACATCTTTTTACGACTTAAAACGGGTACCATGATTTAACGGTTTATAAGTTTTCCGATATTTCGACGATATTTGTTGCAAGCGCCATGATCACGGCAATAACTGAACAATTTTAAACATGAATATCTTTTATTTTTTTCCTTAAGGGGTTAAAAACTTAGCAATGTATAAATGCGTTTCTATATAGGAATGAAGTCGTTTATGTATATCCTAAACGCGATACACAATAAGTTAAACTTACTCCCTTTTATTTTTTTTACAAAAATCGCATTAATATCCAATACCTATGAAGATGCACCTATTTTACTATGCAGGAGTTCAAATTAAAGTTCTAGAGCCGTTACAATATAATGAAAAAATAATTAATACCACTGTTTTATTGTGTTTAAATAAACAATACAAGTACAATATGGTATCGACGATCTGTGTCGACCTGTGCGTAGCTACCTAGTTAATAAATAATGTTTTCTTTGTCTGCTGTGTTATTTTATAAGCTATTAGTAATGTGTGTTTATTTTTTATTTTCTTTTTAATCTGAATTGTACCTTATTCCGATTGTGTGTTTATACCTAGTTATAGAAGTGCTTTTGTCATTATTAGCGATCTCAAAACTGCATCATCATGATCAATTTTTTTTTAAGTTTCCATTTTTATTTATTAATTTGTAAAACTCTTAAGAATCTGTCAGCAGTAGGTAAATACTTTGCCACAATAATACTACATCACAGTATTTATCGGTATATACTTAATTAAAACTTTTTGAACCTTTTTTCACCTTTTTTCAGTAAAATGGTATTACAAATTAACTTACTTGGAATTGTCTAGCAAAACACTTGCCTGTGCCTAGGCGATTTTACTGACATAGGCATTCAGCTGAATGTTATTAAATATTGTGTTGTTAATTTAACAAGTTTTGATAAATAAAATTCCATGAAATGCGTAATTTTTTTTTCTACTTGCTCGCCCGAATATATTTTATTTTGATAACTAAGCTTAGTTAAATATACTACATAGTTTGTATGAAACTTAGAACCGGTTGATTAATAAAATGTTTCCTTCCTATGCGTAATGAATAAAGCGTTTTAAACAGTTTTGTGTAGAAGGGGCTTAAGTAGGTCCCGTAGCCATTTTGAAACATTTCCAAATTTGTGTCTGTCATACCCTACCTTGTCAGGTCTCGATATGGACATAACTTCATATTTCACACTGGGTGTCCCACGGCCATGCCACATGGACCTTAAATATTGATCATAGAAAATGCTCTCAGATTCACCAAAAAATATAAAAATTTCGCAAGAAATTAAATACTAGTGCATATTCCAAAAGAAACAAGGTGCAGAATCATCAACAAAAAATTGTTCTTTCAGAGGTTCAGATTTATAAACATAAAAACATAACAGCGCATCATTATCATCATCATCTCAGCCGTAGGACGTCCACTGCGAGACAGACCTCCCTCAAAGATCTCCAGTAATTTCGGCTGGAGCGGCCTGCATCCACCGTGAGCCCGCAGCCTTCACCAGGTCGTCCGTCCATGTAGTTGGTGGACGTCCTACGCTAATTGCACATTGGCCCGCATTCATTAAATAAAAACAAAATATTATCTTGCCAATTTTCTGATTGCTTCTTTAAAATTCCAAAATGATGCAAAGTGTTGAACCAATTCAGATGCAATAAAAAGACGAGCACTTCATAAAATATGCCGTCATGAAGCAGGATTCTGAATCATATCGACGTATCAAAGGAAAAGATATAAATGTAGAAAGTAAAAACTAGGTCACTTAAAATTAATAAATGAAAAAAGCCAAAAGAGCAGAGAGTAGGTACAGCGCAAAAAGTACCGTGATAATCTAAATATTAAATTACCTACCACTCCAAAGCCTGAGACAAGCCTGAGCCTTATTTAATAATCCAAGACAGGATTATTAAATAAAATTATTTTAAAATGATAGACTATTGAATAATCCAGACAAAGACACAGTTGGACTGGCTGAAATCGTCATGATCCTATCTAGTAACTTAAATTTTTAAGCCTTTTTAAGTAAACCGTGTATTATAAATTGCAGGCGCTGACATGCAGATCATAGAGCAAATAGATGGAAAACAATTACTGTTAGTAAATGGGTTTCCCTATTATAAGAAATCTACTAATTCAAAAGGCATCAGGTGGACATGTAACAAAAGCTACTGCAATGCTTTTGTGCAAGTGTCTTTAGATTTCAGTGTTATTGTAAGGAGTAATTGTGAACATGATCATGCACCTACTAAGTATACAAAGACGTCTTGTGGAAAGTATGTAAGGGTGTAAATATTACAAATTTTATTTTTTAATTGTAATATGGCTATTACTTTAATTTGCCATGGATTTTCAAATACACAACTAATATTAAGGCTTGTAGAGTTTCATAATGTTAGCTATCTAAAGTATACATTCATTTTGTTTTTATTAAAAATAAAAACGGAAAAAATATTTTGTATTTTTTTTGTAATTTGATTTTATTTACTTAAGTAACTCAAAAATAACAATTTTAAATATTATTTCTTATGGCAGTTACCACAAAGCCTCAAAAGTTTAAATTGATTTGAGCACAAGTACTGGCCACTTTTAAGGAGTGTATCTCATCTGGCCCGGTGACTTGGCCCGGCGCTGGGCCACATGGGAAAATAAAGTTTTAGGCCCGGTGATGTGTTACCGGGCCAAATGACACTAATCAAGTGCCATCGTCCTCGGTAAGGTGAGAAAAGAGGATACGCCTCGTAATTTATGAAATACTAAATACATGCATCTAGGTAGATGGGGGAAAGGGACTGAACTTATAAATCAAACAGCTTGGTAAACAAAAATTTAATTTTATTTACCAACAGATTTTCGGGTTTTCCTTTCCCACTCTCGCCCCCATAACTTTTAAACGGCTCAACCGATCTTCTGAAACATGTCTAAGAACACCCGGGCCAAACTCACCTTTCAACAAAACTAAATTGAAATCGCTCCATCCGTTCGGGAGCTATGATGTCCCAAACAGACAGACACGTCAAACTTATAATACTCCTCTTTTTTGGTTGGGGGTTAAAAATGATTAGTGGTTAAAATATTCGTTGATGTGGTGCTACTGATTAAATAACACGTAACGATTTCAGGAGTTGTGGTCGACGAAAATACAATATGTTCAAATGTCGTATCGTCCTTAAAATATATCGAAAGAGGTCGCGGCACTGTCCTTCTTCATGCTGGATACCAGTACACATTGAAAGAAAAATACAAGAATGGGACAATGGCATGGGAATGCATTAATAGAAAGAAAAAAAGATGTGGTGGCAAAATAACTTTGAAAGTAAGTACAGAAGTGCATTCATCATAGAATGTTCTGTCCTGCTGACTTGTCTGTGATCTAAGTAATAGTGTTAATTACTATTTACTCTCACTGCCAGCATTATACAGTGAGAGTTTTCGAAACTTGATCGAATGAAATGTGCAGGTACTAGACAAATAGTAATCGATTGAAAAAATTACACTACCCGTAGTTCATTTTAGGACGTCCAGATTCCAACTTATTTTGTTCCCGGCAGCAATTATCCTTTGCGCGGAAACAAAATAAGAGAGACAGTGAGAGAGAGCAGAAAGAGTATTAATATCCATCTATCTTTTTAGGGCAGTAAGAAAGTAAGAGAGAAAAATCATGAGTGCATGCCAGATTTTGCTAAAAATGAAATAGACGAGAGACTATACAAATGATAAATTGAAATATCAGCACCAGAATTTCCGACCGTTACTTCGGTATATATAATGCTTCAGTAGCTTATTTAATAAAACAAATTCCAGAACTACAGCCAGTTAGAAGGAGAAATGCTTCCACCGGGCCAGATGGGATACACTCCTTTTAAGCTATGAGTCAAAAATCACGACTCGAATGTGATCAGATCTTTCAAAATATGAATTATTGTGAACCAAGTCGGTAATCCAAAAAAAAACTTCAAAAGTTGAATATCTCCAAAACTATCAAAATCGTAGAACATAGGTACAGAGGGGTTAAATTGATGCACAAAAACCTCCCCGTCGTCCATTTTATTTTGGACTCTATAAGTAAAATGAATCAACCTATTTATCATATAATCGACAATCCGCGGGCTTGCCGAATGGAAGACTGTAAGAGGCGACCGTGTGCGAGAAATGTAATGTGTATTGGTCTCTCGAGGATACAAAATTGTTTCGCTTTTTACCAGAAAAAGAAAATAAATTAATATTTGAGCTAAATACGCCTTTTATTACTAAACAGTAAGTACCTATTTGTAGAATTAATTGTAGCTGACTTGACTTATATCTGCCAAAGTCACCACAACCCAAACTCCATATTAGCTAGTCGTTATTACCCACAGACATATATCTACCTAGATAACGTAAGTATCACGATTTGTATTGATACCAAGCGTGCCGACTTTTGCCTGTATTAAATCGAATGATGCGCGACAGTTTCGCTTGATCCGATATTTATCGTTTCCTAACACACAAAGTCACATCAAACGACCAAACCAGACGCGGCAATGTAATGTAAATATTATTTAATCATTTTTGCTCGACTCGACCCTTTGTCAGGGTTCGGCCACGCGATGTACATACATACATGAGTTACCGAGGTAAATGTTTGTCTGTGCTATAATTACCTGTGTAGGGGACATATTACACTAAGAAACTTTCAGCTTAGTCAGCTGCATGCCTCCCACTGGTGATCAGCCTCTTGTACTTAACAGGTTTATGTTTCAGTGAATATATTTATGACATCCCGCGGTAAAGAACGTCTGGTGTATCACAACTTCACCTACTACAAGCAGAGCAAGTCCCGCCATGGGTTTCGGTGGGGATGCACCAAGAACAGGTGGCACAAGTGCAAAGCTTTTCTACACCTGGCTGATGATATGACCATCGTGAGGTCAAATATGGAGCACACGCACAGCCCTTTTGGCACTCCCGTGAAAAAATGAATTTAATTTAATAATTAGTTAATGTCCTTGGCCCCGCTTAGAACGAAACGAAATTGTCAAGCATTTTTCGTTCTTTTTTATGATATGATAAGATGTTAACTTTGAACAATGTAACTTCACTTTCGTCGAATAATAGTAGCCGAAAAATGTTTGTTTTTGTTCGTGATTTCTAGTCAACAGAAAACTTTAACCTGAAGCTAGTTACATACCTTATTAATAGTGTTCGTTACAGCCCAGTTTGTTACTCGTAAAAAGCTATGTTTATAATTTTACATTAAGTTTCAGGTTTTAATATTTGTATATGGACTGTTTCTTGAGAATTTATGGAATATACGTAAACCAGGTCACTTTAAAAGTCGCGATAATACAATATGAGATTTCATGTTTAATCGCCATGACTTTGTGAGCTGTAATAACTTAGTTTTCTAAACTAGATAAATAATGCAATAAAGCGTAGCTAATTTTGTTGATTATTTACATATGCCTATGAAAATATCGTAGTTCCACAGTTGTAGTTTAGAGAAAGTCGCAACAGAGTTTTTAAGATTCAATTCATGATCACTTCTAATGTACAATGATTTAAATCTTGAAAACTTAGTAAAAACTGTATTCTAGTCCCACTATAGACAATAAGTGTTTGTGTCACTAGTGTAATTTTGTATATACAGCGAAATCACTAAGTATCTACTTAGTTAATTTTGCTTAAGAACTGAGTCTGGAGCATATATGTACAATGTTAACCGTGGTTGGTGCTGAATAACTACTGTTGGTGTTCGTGAATTCCTTCTTGTTTTCTCTCGTGAAGACGTGAACACAATAAAACGAATAATAGAGAATGAATTCCTCATTTAGAGAATTTTAGTCAGAGAGTGGTCCGGCGCTTAAGCGTTTCACGTTCCGAACAACATAAACACAAATCCTACTAGTCCTTAATCCTAATCCTAATATATATATTATATATAATATTATAAATGTGAGAATGTAAGTTTGTTTGTTACGCTTTCATGCAAAAACGACTATATGGATTTTGATGAAACTTCACAATAATATTGCTTATTTATCAGAATAACACAAAGGCTATTTTACCGTGGTATTTCTTTTTACCACATTTCGCGGGAAAATCAATTATTGTATCATGGACATGGCGATTTTTCATAAAACGCCCGGAATGCGGTATACTTGGCCGCCTAACCGCTTTCTGTCTAACAGAACCGTTTAAGTCCATTTTTATTGGACAGGTAAGCACTATCTGGAGGTATTTTCATAGATTTACCGGTCAGGTAGACAATACTATAGGAATGACAAATCGACCCTGTGGCAATAAACTGTAATGTACAATATTATTTCTGAACGTATTTTGCTTGAAACCACGCATAAAAATGTTATAAGCTGAAATTTGCTATATACGTACACCTAAGGTGCAATTTTCTAGATTAATTTTATAGGATTAAGAATAAAATATTCAAGTACTTACTTATTTGACTGATACTTTCTAGTCACTTAGTTTTAAGTCCTATTTCTAAATGCACTTTTGGCATTCATATTTTTTATGAACTGAATCAATGTATTTAAGCTATTAAATAATTGGATTTTTTACTATAATTTTATGTGATGACATGATCTCAATAAATCAAAACATTATTTTATTACACTTACGTTATAATATTTTATTCTGTTTATTTCAAAATAGTATCAACTTTGACTTTATAAGCTTCTGTTTCATTTATATTGATAGAGTATTATCATATATTTTAACCTTGTGATATAAGTAAAAGCAATCTATTGTTACAACAGACTAATATTAAAAAGCAATTAGGTAGGTACCTATAAATTAGAATTATATAAAAACACCAGTTTTTATGTTTGAGTTTAATTAACTACGCGGCTTTCAAACCTAATAATTTCAAATATAATTAGTAAATAAAATACATACTGTATTGTACTATTATAAATGAGGTAGGTACATCTCAATACTGTACTAGTTCCTACGGAAAAGTTTATTTTAGAGCTATTTAGTTTCATGTTTAATAAAATAATACACACTGACACTGCTGTTTTTTAATAATGAATTTGCATTAATATTACAAAAACACTGTTTAGAGTTTCAAAGCTCAGTCCAGTTGGATAAGATAAAGCTGTGAAAATAGTACCTAAATACTTTATTTTTGGTTTTTGCTAATTAAGTACTTATTTTATTTATTTTTTATTTAAGTAGGTTTTTTGTACTATTTCTATCCAAAATTGCTACGAACATTTCAAGAGATTCGCAAATTGTAATTTGTCATTCATTTTATAAATGATATGCAAATTATGCGTAAGATTTAAACTAATATGTTTGAATAAATATATTTTTAGCAAAATTCATCAAGGGGTACCGAGGCGCAATTCTTCTTGTGTACAATGGTTATTCGTTCAGTGTACACAACAGGAACAAGAGTGGATGTTGTCGCTTCAAGTGTTCTGTCAACAGCCGCCTTGGTTGTAAGGCGCATATGCTGGTTTCCTCCGACAATGTCATCCTCCGATGCCACAATATACATAACCATAGACCTTTTATTAAAACAACGGGAAATGTATTTTGATGATGAATTAGTGTTTAGAAGGTCTGTAATCTTTGTAAACTTACTTACACGAAAGTTACCAATTTTCCCTTTAACACCTATTCACAAATCTCATATTCCTCCAGCGAATAACTTATCTATCCTGCCATATTCACCGTTGACATTATCTGAATCATCCTTATGTCAGTTACTGATCACCAATTTGCTTATATTCCTCACCTATTTTCCCGTCACTACTAATTTTGTAAATGCGTATGTAATTTACTTCACGCTATTAATCTCTGCAATGAAATTTACTACAAAATCATGTTGTGCCATAATTTTACTAGTCATTTAGCTACCCCATTTTTGTTTTAAGTTTAAATTTAATACATGGATAAAAAAAAGTAAATTATCCAGTAAAAAAGTTTGTCAGATACTTATTTGTTTAACAGTATCCGATTTGTCGACGGCGGTTAGGGCTGCTAGCCGCCGAGACCTGTGGGCCGACGCAGTTTGTAGCCACGTGATGTCTTGAATTTAGATTTTTAGGGTTCCGTACAAATCGCAAAATGTCTGCCTGTCCGTCAAAAAAACTTTTATTCATAATTATTAATTTTCCAGCGAAATTCATACAATTGGTCAGAGGTTCAACACTCCTCGTGATAAATGAACACACCTTTAGCAAGCACAAGAAGAACAAGTACGGGGGCTACCGTTACAGGTGCACCTACCACAATACCGGATGTAGGGCTGCTGCGGTCCTCGCAGCTGATGATGTCATCGTCTATTGCAGTAATGAGCATATCCACGAGGCTTCACAGTACAGAAAGTTACCGAACGGGCTGTATTTGAAGATATAATCTATATAAGACTCGGTATATCATATGCCTTATCCGGTGTACTTATTTTGAACTCACTAATACAAGAATGTTTACCAAAGAATTTTTTTTTTTTTTAATATTTCCAGAAAATATTTCCAGAATATTTTATATTTATATTTCCAGAAAATTCACACAACAACATCTAGCCCCGAGGTAAGCTCTGAGCTTGTGTTACGGGTACTAGATATCTGATATACTTAATATAATAGGCATACATTATATAGATACTTTTTATTATACATATTAAACACTCAGACCAAGGAGAGTGTGCTTGCAGAACATACAAACACTTTCAGCCTCGGCGGGAATCGAACCCGCTACCGCTTGCGCCGCAATCGGACTCTCGCCCACCGCGCCACTAAAGCAGTCAAAAGAAGACCGCGAAGACCAATGAAGTCTTTGGACTAATTGTATGTTGAGTATTTCTCGTTGATAAGTGCGACTATAATTGCGAAAGTGGTGTTCGATTCTTGCAGATGCTAAAGGAATTGTTTCGTCTAAGGCTGGCCTCACACAGCCGGAAAACCTATCTGAATTAAGAATCTTAATTCAGACTCTTAATTCCGGCACCTTCAACTCACATTATCTTAAAAATTGAGATAGATCAGTAGTCTCTTGTTTCACGACACACGCAAACGTCTCAAAATGGAGGAGGAATTAATACTAATTGCAGTGTGAACTGAGCAATTCATAATCTGAATTCAATATGTGTGTGTTGCTCTATGCAAATGTATGGAATTACGCGCGTTCTGAATTCAAAATCTTAATATTCCGATCAGGAATTCAGAACGCTCGTCAGTATCATTCTTACAGATCGATCTGATAAATTCAGAATCTGAAAAAATCAGAATGTGTGTGGAGAATGTATAAATTGTATGGATTCCGGGCTTTCTGAATTAAGAATCTGAATTCCGTTTCTGAATTCAGAAAGACATTCCGGATGTCTGAGGCCAGCCTAAGTCTTTAGTGATATTCGGTTTGATGGTATTAACCATTTTTTGGTAATAACGCTTAATATTAAGCGCAGAAGATGCGCCTTGAAATAATGTAAGAGTCAGAATAGAAATGAATGTTGCAAGTGTGGTGTTGGTTTATGCGTTTCTTGCAACTACCAATATCATACGCACTAGATCTCAAGCTCTCAACTGTAATTAATGTTGCATATATGTAAGTATAATAAATGCATTTTATAACAAAATTTTATTTAAATTACAATTAAATATGGTGTATTAGTGCCACTCCAGAAACTAACAGTAGGACACCATTTCTAAATTCACATTAAAATATTAATCTGCTTACTAATTTCATTATAGCTGCTCTTCATACGGAATCTAATAACAGGTCTAAAAGCATGTAACGGAAGCTGCTTAGCGAAAGTGGTATGCAGAACTAAAATAATATCTAGTAGCTGAAGGTGTAGCTGACATTATGGAAGATCCCGAAATAATTATGAATGCAGATGAATCCGTTTTGTTTACAAACCCAGCCTCAGGTTTAGTTTTGGATCCGCGAGGCCATAAAAGTAAAGGAGACCATAACTGTACTAGTAACCTTTTTTGCATCAGGTACAATGGTGATAGTCTTTGATTTTATACCCATATGCAAAAATTCCAGATGATATCGTTAGACAAATTAATAAAGAATGGAGCATTGGTAAGTCCGAAAAGGGATGGATCTTTTACAAAATCTTTTTACGGCTATATAGCAAATACTAATTAAAATAAACTTTTCTAAAATTAAAGAAAACAATACAAAATGCCCTGTTTTCCCCATGGTCAGTACTGACTCCTGTTGAGTACCGAGTAAATACATTCCTTTTTTCAGTGAAATTTATTAAAATTACACGGGGCTCAACACTCCTCATGATCAAATATGGTGGATATCGTTATAAATGCTCTGGTCATAATACTGGCTGTAAGGCTGCTGTGAAATGTGTAATACTCAATAAATATTGAAGTCTTTACACCTTTTGCTTTTTTTCACATAATATGTTTCCTTACCGACTATGAAATTTTTTGGGATCTCCAATTTTCGTAATCTGTGCCTTATTCTAATTCATTTATTTCAGCATATCCGTAATTTCCTAATGTCCTAGCCAAATACATTTTTTGGCCTATCCCCTTGACCATCTTATAGGCATGACTAATTATCGGACTACCTGTTTACCGACGTAATCAGGTGTATTCCTCTTGACACGTCATATTTTTAACACGAAACAATTCTATAGCCCCTATTAGGTGGATGCTTCACCAAATGACATCTGCTGATTATTATTAAAACAGCATTTAGAGTACACATTTTCGTTTTTTCCAGCACAATTCATTCAAAGTTCTAGAAGAGGATCCATACTTCTCATGGTAAACGGATATACGTTCAGCAAAAACAAGAGGAACAAATATGGTGGATATCGGTACAAATGTTCGAGTCAGAATTCAGGCTGCAAAGCTGCTGTGATACTTTCTGCAGATAATGCTATTTTGTCGTTGAATGATAATCATAGCCATGAACCAGGTCAATACGAACAGTTGCCTAACGGGCAATTTAGGAAAATATAATGTGTTGTGTGACTCAGTACTACAATTTCATACATTACTTCAGTCTTTTTTACTTTTTTTTTAAATTTGAAATATATGTGAGTTCAGAACTTGTTAATTTATTGGAATGTTTTCCTGCATCTGATACAAGATCTGTTTTTTGCCCAAACGCTTCCCAATCAGGGACCTCCAGCATTTAGTAACTAATCAAGATTCAATTGATGCTGAAGTAAAGTTGTGGAGCCATAAAAATTATGGAACTATTTTGCATATTAGTCGTTTTACTTATTCATCTACTCGTTTATTAATCTAGCTAGATCACTACTTACTTTTATTTACTTATTTTCTTCCGCTTCAAAATACAAATTTTGTGGAGAAATCAATTTTATTTACGTCCTTTTTACCGCGAGAAAATATTTTATTACGCGGGTAAAGCTATGGCCGGAAGGCTAGTAGTTATATAAAATAGCGAACTTTGCTTCACATAGGAAAGGCTCTCAGATATTTAATGCAGAGTACAATGCATTCCACCATTAAACTACGTACATAATACATCTTTTTAAAACACAATAAAGTTTTCAATATACAAAAAAATCATTATGTAGAAAATAGAAATAGAAAAAGGTTTATTATATACGTAAAAAATACAAATACAATACAGAGCAACTATAATATTCATTTAAGTTAGAATATTCACATGACAACAACAAAATTCGAACGCAAATTGATCCCACTTTGCACGTGCAAAGGAAGAAAGGTGCAAGCTACAGCGCTGGTTCTCAGTGGTTAAAATAATATCTAGTAGCTGATGACATTATGGAAGATCCCGAAATAATTATGAATGCAGATGAATCCGTTTTGTTAACAAACCCAGCCTCAGGTTTAGTTTTGGATCCGCGAGGGCATAAAATTGTTTATAAACTAAAAGCAAACGTGAAGGAGACCATAACTGTACTAGGAACCTTTTTTGCATCAGGTACAATGGTGATAGTCTTTGATTTTATACCCATGTGCAAAAATTCCAGATGATATAGTTAGACAAATTAATAAAGAATGGAGCATTGGTAAGTCCGAAAAGGGATGGATCTTTTACAAAATCTTTTTGCGGCTATATAGCAAATACACTCGTTTTAAAATTAAAGAAAACAATACAAAATTCCCTGTTTTCCCCATGGTCAGTACTGACTCCTGATGAGTACCGAGTAAATACATTCCTTTTTTCAGCGAAATTTATTAAAATTACACGGGGCTCAACACTCCTCATGATCAACGGCCATACATTCAGCAAAAACGGAAGAAACAAATATGGTGGATATCGTTATAAATGCTCTGGTCATAATACTGGCTGTAAGGCTGCTGTGACTCTTTCTTCTGATAATGTTATTTTGAATTGTATTCATATTCATGAACATACCCATGAGCCCGCTGATTACAGAAAGTTAGCCAACGGACAATACATGAAAATTTGAAATGTGTAATACATTATGTATTCTGTGGTAATAATCAATAAATATTGAAGTCTTTACACCTTTTGCTTTTTTTCACATAATATGTTTCCTTACCGACTATGAAATTTTTTGGGATCTCCAATTTTCGTAATCTGTTCCATAATCTAATTCATTTATTTCAGCATATCCGTAATTTCCTAATGTCCCCTTGACCATCTTATAGGCATGACTATTTATCGGACTACCTGTTTACCGACATAATCAGGTGTATTCCTCTTGGCACGTCCTTTACCATCTCGAAATTAGCTCTCTTCATATTTTTAAAACGACACAATTCTATAGCCCCTATTAGGTGGATGCTTCACCAAATAACATCTGCTGATCAACCCATCCATCTGATCATCTGCTGGCGAGTCCATCCATCGATGTAGCTCCAGAAGAAATTACTATAGTTACTTCACAGAGCTCTCATAAAAAAATGGAGCCAAAGAATTACAAATTAAAACAGCATTTAGAGTACACATTCTCGTTGTTTTCAGCACAATTCATTCAAAGTACCAGAAGAGGATCCATACTTCTCATGGTAAACGGTCATACGTTCAGCAAACACAAGATGAACAAATATGGTGGATATCGGTACAAATGTTCCAGTCAGAATTCAGGCTGCAAAGCTGCTGTGATACTTTCTGCAGATAATGCTATTTTGTCGTTGAATGATAATCATAGCCATGAACCAGGTCAATACCAGCAGTTGCCTAACGGGCGATATATGAAAATATAATGTGTTAAACTCAGTACTACGATTTTCATACAATACTTTAGTCTTTTTTTCTTTTTTTTTTAAATTTGAAATATATGTGAGTTCAGAACTTGTTAATTTATTGGAATGTTTTCCTGCATCTGATACAAGATCTGTTTTTTGCCCAAACGTCCCCAATCAGGGACCTCCAGCATTTAGTAACTAATCAAGGTTCAATTGATGCTGAAGTAAAGTTGTGGAGCCATAAAAATTATGGAACTATTTTGCGTATTAGTCGTTTTACTGATTCATTTACTCGTTTATTAATCTAGCCGAGTATTTTTATTTATTTATTTATATAGAATAAAGCATAGACCATTTTTTACCGTTTTATAATACCAATTTTGTGGAGAAATTAATTATTTACGTCCTTTTTACCGCGAGAAAATATTTTATTACGCGGGTAAAGCTATGGCCGGAAGGCTAGTAGTTATATAAAATGGCGAACTTTGCTTCACATATGAAAGGCTCTCAGATATTTAATGCAGACTACAATGCATGCCACCATTAAATTAAACTACGTACAAAATACATCATTTTAAAACACAATAGAGTTTTTAATATACCAAAAAATCATTTTGTAGAAAATAGAAATAGAAAAAGGTTATATACATTATATATATAAGGAGGTTATATACGTAAAAAATACAAATACAATACAGAGCAACTATAATATTCATTTAAGTTAGAATGGTTCACATGACAACAACAAAATTCGAACGCAAATTGGATCCCACTTTGCACGTGCAAAGGAAGGAAGGTGCAGGCTACAGTGCTGGTTCTCAGTGGTTCCGTGTAAATTGCAAGGCGGCGATAAGCGCCATATATATACAATTTATTAAATATTTTTCTTGCAGCGAAATTCATCCAAACCATCAGAGGTTCGACACTGCTCATGATAAACGGGCATACGTTTAGCAAGCACGCGAAGAGCAAGAACGGAGGATATCGATACAAATGCTCTGGTCAATTCTATGGTTGCAAGGCTGCTGCAGTGCTCTCAGCGAATAATGTTATAGTGTCGTGTAATTATGAGCATACCCACTTACCAGCAAAGTACAAGCAGTTGCCTAGCGGGCTGTATATGAAGATTTAATTTATAATTCAAATCTATACTAATATTATAAAGCTGAAGAGTTTGTTTGTTTGTTTGAACGCGCTAATCTCCGAAACTACTGGTTCGAATTGAATAATTCTTTTTGTGTTGGATAGTACAGTTATCGAGGAAGGCTATAGGCTATATAACATCACGCTACGACCAATAGGAGCAAAGATATAGTGGTAAATGTGTAAAAAACGGGAGAAAGTGTTCATCTTTGAAGCCTTCCGTTGCGTGCGCCGTGAAAACGGTTCAAGATACACAAAAAATATGTATTAAAGAATAATAGCTCTTATAATGATCTAAAAAACAGTCCGCGATAGTATATGTCTATCTTTTAAGATTAACTTACAAAAACCGTTTTTATGGTACCTAATTTGGTCGAAATAATTTGTTTAAGTTGTATCAACATAAGAATATTAATCTTTATTCAAATAAATATGTTGTTGGTTAAGAGTACTTCATCCATTATAACGCGGGTAGCACCGCAGGGCACAGCTAGTTATTTATAAGTGTACAATTAGTTCATAAGGCGGATGAATAAATTAATTACTGAATTTAATCAGTAAAAGCGTTACAGTTAACATAAATTGTTTTTTTGGTTATTTCGCCAAACAATGGCTATGCCACCCCCCTAATTCTTAATTAACAACAATTAAATAAAAAAAAACAATAATATAATATATCTTAATACTAATTATCCCTAAAGTGTACCTTAACGAAACTATCATGATTATATGAATTTCTTCCATTCTTGTAAGTAAGTTATCAAGATCAACTTTGGCCACACTCCCAAGAAAACCTTGTTTTGGATATACATCGTCGGCTTGGTTATTGATAAGAAGCCAACATTCAGATTTTTGTTTGGTAATTTTTAATTTCTTCTTAAGTAATATTTTGAAATATAGATACGAAATCTTAAACACATTTTGAAAATTTAGTGTCGTGTATGGCGAGGATGAAGGAGGTCAACTTCGTCAAATGTTTAACTAAATGTAGAAAATAATTTTTTGCTCTGTGTAGACGGATCTAGCCTTTTCACGGAGTGCAAACTTCATTGGAAATAACATGATTGCACTTCTAATCAAAATCAAGGAGGTAGTTACTCACTCAACTTTATCGGAGCTAAAAAAATCTCTATATGAAATATAAAACAAGATCTTATATTTCTACTGACTAAACTACTAAATATCTGTATTTGAAATTAAATAAATTTTATTTGAGACACTCAATACATATAAATAGAAGTAGAATTAATTAGTAAAGTCACATAAAGTGTCCCAAAAAGGCATTTGTTGCAACAAGGTTGATATATTTATCTCATCTACTATATATTTTTTATTTAACCGATCCAGTGCTACAGCAGAGGCCTAAGCCAATTCTTTATTGTTTTAGCAATGTTATCCCGAAGATAAACCTTAGTTTAATTTTTCAGTGAAATTCATACAAATAACCAGAGGCTCGACGCTCCTCATGATAAACGGTCATACATTTAGCAAGCATGCGAGAAAAAAAAAAGGCGGGTACCGTTACCAATGCTCCGGTCATAACATCGGCTGTAAGGCTGCTGTAACTCTGTCAGCTGAGTCTGTTATTCTATCTTATAATAATGCACATACACACAAACCAGCAACGTACAGACAATTGCCTAACGGACAATATATGAAGATCTCTTAAAACACTGTATTGACGGTTTATGGAACCACATATGACTCAAACTTTATAAAACCAATCGATAACCTAATCGATTGTATTGATAGCAAAATTCTGGATTTGACTCGACTATAATCAAGCAGAGCCAAGGCACGGGTCAAGAGACTACACTGCCACAGTAATTCAATCAAACAATAATTTATTAAAAAACAAAGAAAGTACTAGATAATTAACGCAGTCTTAAGCATAATGGTTCACATTAATTCTAAGTAGTATTGTTCTTCTCTTCTTTCAGTAAACAAAGCATTTACTTATTACAACTTTATTTGTATTTTTTTTTACATTAATAAATATACTTAAATTATGAAATTTTGTATATCTGTGAGATGAGTATTTAAGTTAAAGATCTGCATTGTTAGATGATGCCAAATTTTTTCCTTGAAGTTTTGTACATTCGTTCATAAAGTAGGTACAAACCATAGCATATGTCACCTAGCTAGTACATGTTTTTGTTTATTCCAGCGTCCTTCATTCAAGTTATTAGAGGCTCAACAGTTTCAACACTGCTTATGATAAACGGGTATACGTTTAACAAGCACGCGAAAAAAAGCCATGGTGGATATCGATACCAATGCTCTGGACATCACAGTGGATGTAAGGCAGCTGTGATTCTCTCGCCTAGTAATATTATTATATCCCTTAATAATGAACATATCCACGAACCGACACGGTACAGGCAGTTGCCTGACGGGCTGTATGTGAAGATTTAAAATTTAAGACGAAGTAAGAAGAATAATATTATTTTTTGTTGTGGGATCATCGCATTCTTATGCGACTGCGTCCAAAACATGTTTCATAGCAGTCAGTGCATCGTTTGAATTGCAACACCGATAGGGTGTCAGCCTTTTGCAGGCACGCAGTTAATTTTGCTTTTTCTTTATATTTAAAGGGTTTTGTTTTGATTAGTAAGGCCATTATTTAATTATTAACTTATGCTGTTTTATTTATTAAAATAATTATTATTTCATTAGGGGTTAATCTATGTTAACTATAGTACAGACAATAACGCATTTATATTTTCTTTCAGCGAAATTCATTCAACTTACCTCAGGTCCTACTCTTCTCATGATTAACGGGCACACATTTAGCCGACACGTGAAGAACCAATATGGTGGCTACCGGTACAGATGTTCCGCTCGTAAAAAGGGATGTAAGGCAGTTGTTTTTCTCTCTGGCGATGATGTTATTGTATCCTATGATAAGGAGCATATACATGAACCAGCTGAATATAAGCAGCTGCAAAACGGCCAATACATTAAGGTTTAAGAGGGAAATAAAATCTGGGCTGAGTACAAGATTCAAAGCGAGAGAGACTGAGTAATGTTTTAGGGATCTGTCAAACAGAGAGCGGTCAGAAGTTTCAAGCGTTCCGCGTCCTGGACCCAAATACGAAACAAAATAAGATGTTCTGAACGCTCGCTGTCTGACAGATCCCATCTCTGTAATCCCATTCCCATCTGTGTCTGACAGAGCCTGTCCAGATGGGGCGTTGTACGCGCGAGTAGCCTCGCGCATTTCAATGTCCAGATGCCGCGTTTCACGTGATTTGTTTGGGAGGGACGAGGGACCCAGGGATAGTTTGAACATGGAGCCAGACAAAGCAGTCGTGTTTTGGCTTGCGTACCGTCGATGGAAACGTCTTAACAAAGAGAAAGTCAAAGTATTTCATCAATAAAATGATTTCGTTCCAAATACGTTCACTCGCACCCCATCTAGACAGGCCTAAATAAATATTACCTACTGATTCACTTCAGTGTGGAAACCTTGCTATCATCACTTAACTACTGAATGGATTTTAAATCGAAAATTCCTCCGATGTATGTTACAATTTACCCGCTACAATTCTCTTGGGAAATTGCTTGGGAAGGAATGTATGGCTATAACTTGAAAAGATTGACCTACCGAAACAACAAAAAAATATACGTATGTATAACTAATGTAAGTATAAATGTTTTTATGTTGTATGTTTTGACTCGCCTGTTATTAATATAACGTTATGGTAAATAAATAAATTTTAATTGAAATTGACAACTTAAAAATGACTTTTAATATTAATGTAACTAATTCGTACTCATATTTTAAGTGAGCATGTTGGTGCTTTTTAAGTATACATAAAGTTCTTTCAACCGACAATTCACAATAACAGTGACAAAGTAACTCTTAGTAGGATTCACACCGTTCAGCGCGAGTCTGCACTTTTTAGGTTTCCGTGCCCAAAAGGTAAAACGGGACTTATTACTGAAACTTCGTAGTATCATTGTCTGTCTGTCACTAGGCTGTAACTCAAGAACACTAATAGCTAGAGAGTTAAAATCTCAATAAACAAATATCTACTTTAAAACACAAACTTTACACGTAACCCTAGATGAATTATGAGTCCATCTTAAACTTATCTTAAGTTTAATATATTCTGCGGCATACCTTTATACTTGAAAGCATTTAGAATATGGTTATTTTCCAGCGCAATTTATCCAACTTACCAGAGGTGCAACACTCCTTGTGGTTGACGGACATACGTATAGTAAAAGTGGCAAGGGCAAATGCGGAGGCTGGCGCTACAAATGTTCTAGCCGTAGTATAGGCTGTTTGGCTAGAGTGGTGGTTTCTGCTGATAATATTATTGTGGCAATAAAAAATGAACATACACACGAACCAGCGCAGTACAAACAACTGTCGAATGGACGTTACATGAAGATTTAAAAAAGAGTTCGTAAGGTTTGATGAATGAAATGAATATGTATATTCAATTTATTATTTTACTTAACACCGCGCCAGTGTGAGAACTGGCGCGGTGGGTGGATGTCCGCTTGCGGTGCAAGAGGTAGTGGGTTCGATTCCCGCCGAGGGGTCAAGTGTTTGTATGTTCTGCAAGTATTTCTTCTTGGTCTGGGCTTTTAATATGTATAGTAAAAATATCTATCATGTCTATTATATTAAGTATATCAGATGTCTAGTTCTCTTAACACAAGCTTATAGCTTACCACGGGGCTAGATATTGTTGTGTGGATTGTCCGGCAATATTTATTTATTAATATTGCATCTCTACATGGGGTGGATGTGCCAAAACAACAAAGTTTTTTTTTATTCAGCCTTCATTTGACCACAATTATCTCACCTGATGTAAAGTGACGATGTGGTCTAAGATGGGGCATGAAACAGATGAGGGCTTCTCCGGACCACATTACGAAACACGAAAAAATCGTTTCACGCACTGGCCCAGCCCGGAGGGTGTTACCACCAGAAAACTGTTTACTTTAGAAAGGGCACAAATCGCTGTCCTTAAAGTACAAGCAAGGCAATCAATTTTATTTTCTAGTAGTGAACTTTATAATATGTGGCAAGTACTAACTGCAGCTATTTGGCTTAAAAATAATTCATGCTCAATGTGTCTTAGAAATGCGTATAATCCGGGCCTTTCCCAAACTAAGCGCCGATCAGATTATGTTGTATGTAAGGCTGTAACTAATCGTTTAGATCTGGCCAGACATTCAAATAACTCGTCGTCCTTCTCCTCGTATCCCGATTACTTATAGTGCAAAATACTAAAATCAGCGCAACATTCTTCACATACTTGTAAACAAAAAAAAATCGTTCTAAATGCCGAATGCTTGGATGTTAGATCCCACTGATGCCTGGAAGAGGTCGCTATCAGCGATAAGGCCGCGCATTGATTCACAATTTTTGTAAATTTTTATCTTTTTAGTGTTTTATTGTGTGTTGTGTTGAATAAAGAGTATTGTAGGTATTGTAAGAATCTAACCTTTTTTCAATTAAATTAATTTCTTTTAGTTTTGGGACATTGAAGACTTAGTTGAAATGGTTGCAGTTTTTATGTTTTTAATGATTCTAAGGCCTCTCAAAATACATTGTAATTTTTTTATTTTTTTCCAGTTTTTATGTTACTTATATTTTTGACATGTTATTTAAAAATCTTTATAGTCTAAGTTATTGTATTTAATTTTAAGACATTCAAATACGATTTGTGAATTGTTACTGAATAAATTGAATTGAATTGTTACGGCAGTTAATTATTAGATTTATACATTATTATTTAAAAACTAATAATAATAATTCATTAATAGTGCAGCGGAACAGTGGCTTTGTCGAAGCGTTAGCGGCTGTAATAATAAGGCAATAATCAATTATTTTAACAAAATATAAATATGCAAAATTTTAATACTTTGGAAACACCATAAGGGAATAAGGATTTAAATGCATTTATTTATTATTACTTATTTGATTTATGTTTGAACTCTAACGGAAATTGTTATTCTACAATGAATCTTTAGTTTCATTTAGACCCAAGGTATCATATATGATAACCACCTTTTTGGGCTTCTAGCTAAGATATTTTTTCAGATAATCATGCAAGAATCAAACCAATTGACACTTTGTATTCAGATGGCTTTTTAAATTGAAATTGTACTTTCATGATTCATTTCACTGTGCGTTTTGTTTTAGGAGAATACATCGAACTTACGAACGGAACCAAGTTACTCTTAATACACGGATATACCTTCAGTAAATCAGGTTGTGTTCGTAATGGTGGAGCTCGTTACTCCTGTTCCAGCAAGCGGACTCGATGCAAGGCCTTCGCTCACGTGTCTCTCGATAACCTGGTGATGAAATACCCTGGTGATCACAACCACGAACCCCCGAAAATGCATCAAACACAATCGGGGAAATATGTTTTTCTCTAACAGTTTCATTTACTCTTGTTCTATACGACTCTTTCGTTTTTGATGGTAATGCTACTCTCTGTAGTAGGTAGGTAGGTAGTGTACTCAACTGTAACTATTTTTAGGGTTAGTTAGTTAGGGGGGGCCAGTTTTCCGCATTCAGACTCAAGGTGGTCCATTGTGCGTGGAGTGGGCGCGAATGTGACCAGCCCAACTCTCACCAAAAGCGCAAAAGCTTCCTGGGGTCTTCGCAGGCTTCTCGGAGTGACCTTGGGTTCTTGAGGATTTCACGTAAGAATTCTAAGGATTAGGTAGCCAAATGGCAAAAACAGAACCCTTGTGGATTTGTAATTTCTGTCTGTCCGATACTATAAGAACTACTGTTGGAAACTATAAAACTATACTGTTGAAACTTGGTAAGTAGATTATATACTGTGAATAACTTTAAGATTTTCACACATAAGCTTTTATGGTTCCCCATACATCGAACTAAAACTCAAAATTTACTCATGCGTATAGGTTGACCATCGATAGGTCTTTAAAAATGATATTGAGGTTCCTAGTATTTTTTTTTCTAAATTGAATAATTTGCGCAAGATACACAAAAAAAAGTGGTAAAATGTGTGTAAACTTAAAAAAATATAGAATACATTGAAAAATATAGAATAGAATAGATAGTTTTTCTATTCTATTCGAATAGAAAAATCCTTTATTACACACACCATTATACAAAAATTTTAAAATTTTAATTAAACCTAGCATGCGTAATGGGCGGTCTTATTGCTTAAAGCAATTTCTTCAAGACAACCTTTGTATGGAAATATTATATCAGATAATTATATATGATGTAAGTAAGTAGTTTTTTCTTAATACAACTCATTTTCTTAATAAAGTTAAATAACTTTGGTTGCGGTCAGTACTTTGATGGTTTTTTTTTTGTATTTCTATTAATTACAATAAGTGTATAATCTTGTAATATAAAGAACTTAAAACGGAACTATATTTTTGTTATGTATTGAACAAAGATTTCACTAAGCTTTCGACCTTGCTTTTCATTATTTTTTGACTCACAAATAATTATGATATGTATATATTATGTTTGCATTTATCCGTAGACGTTTTTCGGTTCGGTAATGTAAGCCTATCGGTTCAGTCTGAAGTCTGGTCTAGCTAGCTCATTAACAGGATATCTTCTGTTTTTGCAATAAATAAATAAATATTTCCGGTCAATCCACACAACAACATCTAGCCCCGTGGTTAGGTCTAAGCTTGTGTTACGGGTACTAAACATCTGATATACCTAATATAATAGACATGCAATGATGCTAGGTGATATTATAATCATTTTCTTTTGACTAATTAAAACTTCATTCTAAATTGACACATTGGTATAACTTGTTACATCTGGCACATCAAAATTGAAGATGTTTTGATAACTTACTTTTGCTGTTGACTGTACACTCTTTATTCTAATTCTACACCACAGAGTTTAAAATTTAAGGAACACTGTTAGCCATGGTACATAAATAAATATTGACATATCAATTTATCAATATTCTTATCCTTATCTTTGTTCTCCTATATCACTTGGTGTCGGCACAACATGTATTTTCCTTCCATTTTTCTGCACTATTTTATTACACATGCCATCCTGAAATCAAACAGTCTATCCATCTTTGGCCTACCTCTTCCTATATATCCGTCAACAGACATAACTTTCGCTACTGGTCTGGTCACTTGACTTTCGTCCCTTCTCTACTACGCCCAAACTACGCTTTAAGCCTTTCGACTTATCTATAATTATCATATTCATTTCTAAAATAGATACTCTTTAGAGACGTGGTGTCTCATCTTGCATGACTTTTTCCCGAGAGCCTAATTTATACAATTACACGTCGATTGAACTTTTAGGTCACTTCATCGAGCTTTCCACTGGAACGACGCTGCTCGCCCTCGGAGGATACACGTTCAGTAAGTCCGGTCCGATCCGCGACGGCGGTTCGCGCTACTCCTGCTCCAGTCGGACGGCTAAAGCCAACTGCAAGTCGCACGCGCACGTCACCGCCGACCACGTGGTGGTGAAGTACCCCGACAAACACAACCATCCGCCCCCGAAGATGATCAGATTGTCGAATGGACAGTATATATTTTGTTAATTTGTGATTGTGAGATTATTTTTGTAGTCATTTATGTAGTTTTGATATTCAATTTATAAGCAACAGTTTTAGCTAATTTATTAATATACGTGTTCGTAGGTAGTGATGGAATTTAGCTGTCATTATTTAATAGAACTACAAGAATTAATGACTTACGTCAACTCCAAAATTGAATAACAGTTTGTTCGACTAAAAGCCCTGCTACATAATTCAATCCGACCACCAACTCACAGCTCACAATGACGTCAACGCGTCCATGATCGGTTCCGACCGTCTAGAATGCTATCGGAAGCGACCATCCACAAAGCCCGTCGGAACGGCTGCTTTTCTGACGATACCTACCTAATTCAGTCAGACAGCCAACTGCTCCATTTTCTATTTTCAATTCTTACCTGACCATAGACAATCGGTCGGTGGTCGGAATGGATCCTGTATTTCTCCGTTTAAGTGTTTACATCTTATATTCGGATACACGTTCAGTAAGTCCGGTCCGAACCGCGACGGCGCCGGCGGCTCGCACTACTCCTGCGACAGTCGGTCGGCTAAAGTCTAAAGTCAAGTGCAAGTCGTCGCTGACTGCTTGATGGTGAAGTTCCCCAACGAACACACACAAGATGTTCCGATTGTCGAATGGACAATATATTTTAAGTAATTTGTGATTGTGACAGTATTAGTAGTAATTGATATCGTCCTGGTACCTTAATTTATAAGCAACAATTTAAGATAACTTATCAATATACGTGTTCGTAGCAATGGATTATTTCCTTAATTTAAATGACTCTCGATATTCTTTCTACAGTTACTCTTGTAACATCTCAGAGTAATGGCTATACACTTGAACATTAAGTTTTATCAAGGCCTTCCTCAAAAATATCCAGTTATTTCGGGTGGAAGGTGAACAATTTCATTATAATTCGTTAAATTAGACTTTTATATAGGTATATTAGTTTAAAAAATATATAAATTTGTTTTCCAGCTCGTTTTATTACAAAAGCGGGGAGCCATGCAGTGTTGCTTGTGATTGAAGAACATACATACAAGAAGCGTTGTAGAATCAAAGGTGGTTTTCGATACGCTTGCACGCGTTGTGACGTCGGCAAATGCAGGGCGTTTGCGTACGTTTCTAAACAGGGAAAAGTCTTCAAAAATTTTTCTTCGCATAACCACTCACCCCCTAAGTATATGATGCTAAAGGATGGATCATACGTCAAAATTGAATCCGAAAAAAACATTTGAAAGATTCATGGCTTTATGTCAACTTTAAAATTAAACAACGTGTAACCAAAAGACCTGCTACGCGATCCACCGATCAACAACTGACAGCTCAAAATGACGTCATCGCGTCCATGATCTGTTCGACCATCTAGAATGCTATTAGAAGCGACCACCCACAAAGCTCGTCGGAACGGTGCTCTAGCTAAGATACCTTACCAAATTTCAGTCGGACAACCAACTGCCACAGTATTAAATTCCTACCTGACCACAGACAATCGGTCGGTTGTCGGAATGGATCGTGTTTAAGTATTTACAACTTATATTCGGATACACGTTCAGTAAGTCCGGTCCGAACCGCGACGGCGCCAGCGGCTCACAGTACTCCTGCGACAGTCGGTCGGCTAAAGTCTAAAGTCAAGTGCAGATGGTGAAGTTCCCCAACGAACACACACAAGATGTTCTGATTGTCGAATGGACAATATATTTTAAGTAATTTGTGATTGTGACAGTATTAGTAGGTAGTAATCGATATCGCCCTGGTACCTTAATTTGTAAGCAACTATTTAGAATAATTAATTATTATTCTCATTAATACATAAGTTTAAAAAAATATCCATTTGTTTTCCAGCTCGTTTTATTACGTTAGCGGGAACCCATGCAGTGTTGCTTGTGATTGGAGAACATTCATACAAGAAGCGTTGTAGAATCAAAGGCGGTTACCGATATGCATGCACGCGTTGTGACGTCGGCAAATGCAGGGCGTTTGCGCACGTCTCCGAACACGGAGATATCCTAAAAAATGTTTACTCGCATAACCACTCACCCCCTAAGTATATGATGACAAAGGATGGATGTTACGTCAAAATTTAATGCGGGATTTTCACCCTGTAATTTAAAATAAAATCTCTAAATCAATAAAATTGTTTCACATATAATTACATGACAAACTTACTTAATAATAGCAACAATCTCTCAATTACAATAAGTGTGGGTTTTCGCCGCAGCTTACAACCGCTCTGCCGAACGCGTCTCTGTAAAACCAGCCTTAGTTGAAATCAACTATTCAAATTTGGCTTTTCGTGATGACGTATGTCAAACGCTCTGCGGACCGCGCTGCAGACGTACGTACGTCTCGAAGCCATTTCAAAGCACCATCAGCCAGCTGCAAGATCATTTAACTTAAAACGTTAATTTCAGCGACATTCATAAATCTAACATCTGGGGCTACATTGCTCATGATTGGAAAACACACATACAAACGGTGGAACCTGGTCAAGACAAAGGAATGTCAAGGATACCGGTACATTTGTTCTCGCTGTGAAGCCAACCCGAAATGCAAGGCGTTTGCCTACGTCTCCCATGATGGTATTGTGATAAAATGTGGGAACGAACATAATCATGCTCCCAGCCACTATGTGCGTACTAAAAATGGACTCTATAAAAAAATTTAGTGTTACAAGAACAAGATTCAAAACCTCAATCTATTTTCACTCAGGAATAAATTGGTTTTGTTTGTAAAGTTTGTCTGTATATGTCTTCGTTCCTTCAAAAACAAACCCATCTATAAATATGCACCACCAGAATTATATCAAAGATCATCACCATCATTATCCTTCTGATATTTTCCACAGTACCTATGTATGTGGGGTATAAATTATAAACAACAACTTGTTTAGCTTAAATTAACAGTTACAGACATTATCTGTTTCATTTTGCTGCAGCATTATTCATTTGTTTTTCCAGCTGAATACATTACCCTTACAAACGGCGCGACATTGTTGTACTTCAACGAATACACGTACTACAGACATGCTCCTCTGACGAATGCTGGCTACAGGTACAATTGTTCTAGTACCAAAAGGAGGAGATGTAAAGCGTACGCTCACGTCATTGCTGGAAATGTCATTGTCAAAGGTCAACACACCCATCCTCCGAGGCGGTATGTCATGACGAGACAAGGATTTATGAAAATATAGAGGTTTTACTACCGATAATGATAATTAAGAAACAAGTCTTCCTTCATTCACACACAAATTGAGGCATTGGCGTTTCTAAGATTTGTAAAACCAAACAATGGAAATAAATGATTTTGTATCTTGTATTGAGCAAACGTTTTATTCCTATGAGGAATTCATCAATCATTTAGTTGGTATTATTATACATATGTATATATATATATATATTTTTAATAAATAAAATAATAATAAAAATAAACAATAAGTATCTTATACTATGTGAGTCTTTAAATTTATTATTAGCATTTTGTTATGCACTCTTCATTTTTAGCATTGGCAATATTAGTTATAGGATTAATATTAGTTAGAGAAAGTTTTTATTTTTGTAAATTTAGTATGTTTTATTTCGTGTTCCACTGCCGTCCACAAGCTTACTGACTTATATTCTATCCATACAAAGGTTGTTGTTGGAAGAAATTGCTTAAATCAATAAAACCGCCCATTACGCATACTAGGTTGAAATGTTACCTTTCTATTAATAATTTTGTATATATGTTCATTGTTGTAATAAATAATTTTCTATTCTATTATTTTAATAGAATAGAATAGATTACTATTATATTCTATTAAAATAATAGAATATATTTAATTCTATTGAAATTTTTATAATTGTTTTGTCATTTGTATAATCCTATTGTAGTTTCTTATAATTTTTTTTGACATTTGTTAAACTATTCCATTTATTCTTTTACATTGTTAAGGTTTGCCATTTATAATTGTATTAATAATTGATTATTTTATAGTGATTATCTATTATAATTTAATTTGATATGTATAAAAAATTACATTACAGTAACAATTGTTATTAATAAATTCTAATATGATTAATGCTATGGGAATTTGATTGATCACGTGACTAGCGCGGTGGTGTATCGGCGGCGTGCGAGTTTTTACGAGATGCGACATTATAAATTTCTACACAAATATTAACAGAAATGTTTGACATCTGGAGCTTCACAATATAAACAACAAAATCTGGTCAAGACAATGGAATTTCAAGTAACATTTATCTGCTTAAAGACATTTTTTTTTATTTTACGACAATAACCAAATTAAACGATGACTGCAATACCGAGTTTCTTTCGATACCCAGATTTGATGAAAAAATCCGTTAAAGTTTTATCTAGTAATTATATATATGTATATACAAGGTGTTTCCTTTATACAGCGGAAAGGGGGTGAAGGGCACGCACTAGGTGAACATATTTTGTTCTACAACTTTTCGATTTGGAGGCCTTTTTTGTGAAAAAGGCCTCTCATTTTTATTAGCGTAATCTAATCTCTATATCATCTGTAGCCTCATATAAGTTGATTTCATTTTTTTAACCTTCACCCTTCACTCCCTTGCCGCTGTATATACCATAACGGAAACACCTTGTATATATATATGTATATTTCTTTATCCCAGTCTTCTTAGATTAATTCAATAATCTACACAGTTTTATTATTAAGTTCCACCTAAATGCAGTAGATAAATAGATATCCCTAGATGTTACGAAATTGACGAAATCAAATTAAGGTATTTTATTTAAACATCCAAAATCACAACATTTTACATCTCTTGCAGCCCAGTATATAACCTTGACGAATGGGAGCAAGCTGCTTATGCTGAATGGATATTCATTCGGCAGGAACGGTCGTATTCGGAAAGGTGGCTCGCGATACATGTGCTCGCAGGCCAGCAGCCGCCAGTGCCAAGCTATGGCTCATGTAACTGCTGAGAACGTTGTCATACGAGCTGTCCTGGAGCACACACATCCTCCGATACAATACAGGAAAACCATCTCTGGTTTATATGTGAAGCTACGCGACGATTGGCTCCATATGGAAGAGCCACATCCATCGTCGGTGCTGGCTCAGGTTTTGGGGAATAATGAACCTAGCCTTTAGTTTGAATAATATTTGTTTTAATTTGAATGGTTATTTTACAGTTTTGCACCAACTATAACTAACTTAGACTAACGTACAAACTAGATTTATTTATTATTTTAATGATTTTTAATAAATGATAAACCCCACTTTGCTGGTGAAACACATTAATCTTCTTCTGCATAAAATTTAAAAATATACTTTTTAATAATAACATACAGATAGAGCAAATGTTATGTAAGTTTTAACGTATGGTATAGTTTATACTTATGGTCCTTAATAAATTCTATATTTTGATGGTTAATATCTTGACTTATTATGTACTAACTGTCCACCCGTAATAATAGATTTTCCTACGATAATTTGTAGCTTTTATCCTTTATTTGGAAAACAGATGAAATGAACAGAGAAAATGTTATGTAAGTTTTAACGTATGGAATAGTTTATACTTATGGTCCTTAATACATTCTATATTTTGATGGTTAATATCTTGACTTATTATGAACTAACTGTCCACCCGTAATAATAGATTTTCCCACGGTAATTAGTAGCTTTTATCCTTTATTTGGAAAACAGATATGACCGTACAAAATTTCGTTCAAATAATTCATTTCCGATAAAATGTGGTATTTTACCGCTAAAAAAGTAGCTAAGCTAGTGTGTTATTCTGATATGTAAGTACATTACTGTGAAGTTTTATCAAAATCAAAAGTAGTTTTGCGTAAAAGAGCAACAAACAAACATACTTACATCCTCAGAAACTGTCGCGTTATAATATAAGTAGGATTGTGTGGGTCATATAAGTATATAAATAAATACAATCACGAATTCAACCATGTCCAAATTTCGCCCGTCAGGGTATATAGGGCTCGTTTCGAAGATGTTTTAAACGTATCCCCCAAGATACTAGGATAAGGAAATCATATTCATAATAAATATTGAGCACTTAACTATGCTTAACTTCGTACTATAAAAAAAAACTTGAGTCCCCTGATAATAATTTCATATTTCAGCGACATTCCTCCCTTTACAACGCGGGGGTGAAGTTCTACTTTATAACGGTCACACGTACGGCAAGAATGGGAGGATTCGCGACGGTGGCTTCAGATACCGGTGCTCCAACGCTATAAGCAAACAGTGCAATGCCCTCGTTTACCTATCTAAGGATAATCTGATACTTGCTTCTTTTGGGAAGCATAACCATAAACCCAACAAGTACATAAGAGTTTCCAATGGGAATTACACGAAAATTTAAAACTGTGTAACAGTGAAATAGTATTTTCTTAAAATAAAGAGTATTACGGTATATTGCATACAAATATTTTATTTTTTACCTCCGACAAAAATAGAGGGGTATTTTAAGTTTGACGTGTCTGTCTGTCTGTCTGTGGCATCATAGCCCCCGAACGGATGAAACGATTATAACTTAGTTTTTTTTTTATGAAAGGTGACTTTTGCGCGAGTGTCTTATGTAGAGGTATATGTTTCTTTGAAATCGGTTGAGCCGTTAAAAAGTTATAAGGGAGGAAAGTTCCCTTTACCCTTTCCCTTTTTCATCCGTTTGATATAACACATTGAAATCCAAAGATAATTAACGAATGTATATCCCTGACAAACACAGAAGACCTACGTAGAATTTCTGTAATAGCACAAACCTCTTTGTCAAAGACTTATGAAATAGTTAATCAATGCATTCATTTTCAGTAACATCTTATATATTTTATTTTCTTATATGAATCATTTTGATATTATATTAACATAAACAAAATTTCTGGAGCATCTGTATATATGTCCTGACAGTCCTGATATTCACGATAAGGACCTCAATTAATCATGTATTTTGACTGACTGTGTTCATCGTCATACAGTGTTCCATTTAAAATAAAATCACTTCAATGCTAATTAATGGTACGTATTTTCAGGAATAGTCAAAGTTGAATACATACGGATTCCACCAAAGTCCACACTTATAGCCCTCTATGGCGGCTACAGTTACCATAAGAGATCAAAAACTGGTATATTGAAAAATCTTACCATGATGAAATGTTACCCTCACCGGGCAACCTGCGAAGCAGCCATAGTCGTAGATGATACTAGTCATTATGTGGTGAAGCTATTCGGCAAACATAATCACCGACCACCACAATATTGTAAAGTTGGTGATACATATGTACAAGGATACTAAATCAGTGATCAGCCCTAATTTCACCATTGTATTCTACAAATCGAGTTTTATTGAACGTAGCCCAACCATTGAATAATCTAAATTTAAAATTTATAAAAACCCGCGACCCGAGAACTTTAGTTCCCTTAAAAGTAAAAAGTCATACTATTTTGTAATGTGCACGTGAAGCGTTTTCATTTGAGACCCCACTCTAGTATATTTGCAGATTTTCGGTGTTCCTTCCCTACTTTTACCCTTATAACTTTAAAACGGGCCAATTCATCAAACATGTCTAAGAACACACGCGCAAAACTCACCTCTCATACAAAAAAAAACTTAATTGAAATCGCTTCATCCGTTCGGGAGTTATGATGACCCAGACAGACCTACAGACAGACACATCGAACTTAATATAACCCCCTCTTTTTTGTCGGGTGTTGAAAATGACACTTCAATGTCATTTTGATCTCAGTTAGGCGCTAAAACTAGTTTGTAATGATCTGATCACGTTTAATGGTGAAATCGGGGCTTAAAATCTTATCATCGCCGTAAAATCTGCGTCACCGCTATAGTCGTTGATAATAACAGTATATATACATTATATTGACGCTGTTCGGAAAACATCGACCACAATATTGTACAGTCAGCGTTAAGAGTAAGTCAAATTTGGCGTCATAAAGATTTTGCATGCTATCTTCGACAGCTTTGTTTGCGCCGATCACTTTGAACACTTTGTAAATATGAAAAATAAAATGTAAATATGAAACAATGGAAGTGTGATATTTTGACCCCTTTGGCGCATACTTGTATAGTGACGATATTAACTGATTTTATCAATTTTGTTTTATTTTTTTAGATTATTTTAACTACCCTAAAAACTTATACACCAATTTAACGATGACTGTCCCTAAAGTTGGTGATAAATTGTACAAGGGTATACTGATTTTGATTAAGTGACTTCAGACTTCGGTGAAGCATTAAAATAACGTGGCAATTTGACCATGATGAAATTTATATATTTATTTATTTTGCCTAGCCTGTCCCACAGCTGGCAAAAGGTCTCTCCCAAAGTTGATGATTAGTATGAACAAGGGTACTGATTTAAATGGATTAATTAATTTTACTTTTCATACTGAGCTATATTTGGATGAAATATGGCTCAATTATAATCTGTTATAAATGCTACATTAAATCACCTACATTTAGAACAGATATGTCCTTTCAATAGGATTTTACAGATATTAAGAACCTCATTAAATTTGGTCCTTAAAGGTAACTTAACATATCGATACATGTGTGTAAAAGGTTTTTCTGCATCTACAATATTTTTGACTCATAATTTTTTCTTCGATATAAATTAGTCATAAACTTCACAGTATAACTTTTGTTTTTATTTTAGGAAAACGGAAAGTGATCTATATAAAATTAGACCGGGCCCGAGGGGATGCAGTATTGGCGTTGCTGGACGGTTTCAGCTTCTGCAAGCACACAGCGCTCGGCAGGAGACCGAATAAGAACGGCATGACGAGGTACAGGTGCTCTTCCTACGGCAGACGGTGCAGAGTTGTGATGTTCGTCGATGGGTCTGACTTCGTTAATAAGGTTGTGGGGGAGCATAATCACGATCCACCGAGGTTTTATAAAATCGGGGAAAAGTACATGAAAGTGAATTAAGTGCTCTAAATTATGTAACTGGTGTTTGATTGGTTAATGAAAAATAGTTATACATAGATTGGCATGATGACTACATAAAAAATAGGTATTCTGTGTAGTAGGTACGTCTAATAGCCCGTTCAAAATACTGGACACCTATTTTTCTGTTTATTAAGGAAGCGTCAAGATATAGAGCAGCAAAGTTCCGAAGTGTTGGCTTTTGACGTATAAATTTAGTGCAAATCGCACAAAAAAGTTACGTTACGCGAAATTTCAATGCACGGTGTGCACTGCATATAGTTGACACTTGATTATTCGTTTGCAAGAGAAATGAAAAATATGTATTAAATAGTGATTTTTTTCTTTTATATAATCTAAATGACAAACTAATTATTTTTTGGTCATCTACTCCATTGTCATAAAGGCCCTGTCGACGTTGTTTTCATACTTTTAACCATCAGTATAGAGGATTGAAAAGTCAACCCTTAAGCTTCGGCCAAACCTGCGCGACTAAAGCGATAGAGAAGCGGGAATGACTTTACCCTACACACTGGACGTGTTCAGGCAAAACAATCCCGTTATGCAGACGCTCCCGCGTCGCAGTCGCTTCACGCGTTGCAGCCGCGTAGGTTTGGCTGAAGCCTTATTGTTTTAGTTTTGAATAAGCTTACAATATAATTTTTATTATTTAGTAGACATTGTAGTTTTGACTTTACAATTTCTTACTTATTGGTTTAAAGATCATGTCATAATTTTATATTTTAGAATGTTATATCATTAGTGAATAAATTACTCGCATTTGTCTCAGACACTAAGCTCCAATTTCACCATTTTATGCTACAAATCGAGTTTTATTAAACCAAGATCAACTATTGAGAGATGACAAATTGATCACAGTTAGGCGGTAAACGAGCTTAGCCCGATCTAATCGCGTTCATAGGCAATGGTGAAATCGGGGCTTTACCAATTAAATAAATATAACGATAAAGATTTTAAATAACCTAATGTTATCTTACAGTAAAATACCTTTTATTTATAAATATTTCATAAGTGTGCTACAATGAAATTTTGAATTTTAAAATAAAGAAAAACAAGTTCTACGTTTTTTTAATTTTTGTGCTTTTTGCTCGTGCTTGCGTTGTTCCTAATAGATCTGCGCTAGTTAATTTTTGTATATCGCGCCTCGGTGGCGCGGTGGCCGAATGTCCGCTTGCAGAGCAAGAGATAGCGGGTTCGATTCCCGCCGAGGGTAAAAATGTTTTTAAATTTTGCAAGCTCCTTGGTCTGGGTGTTTAATATTTATAATAAAAAATATGTATATATGAAGGTATATTATATTAAGTAAGTATATCAGATATCCAGTACCCAAAACACAAGCTTAGAGCTTACAACGGGCTAGATGTTGTTGTGTAGATTATCCGGAAATATTTATTTAAATCTCGAGTAGTAACTATTTAAATGAGCCAAATAAATCTGTTATTAGGACTTCATCAAAGTACCTAAACCTGATACGTTGATTTGTTTCATACAACACGTTCATGTGGAATTATATATTCCAGTGGTAATATTCATTAGGACTTCCTTGGTGGCGCGGTGGGCGCAGGTCCGCTTGCGGCTCAAGAGAGAGCGGGTTCGATTCCCGCCGAGAGGGTCAAGTGTTTGTATGTCCTGCAAGCACTTTCTCCTTGGTCTGGGTGTTTTATATGTATGTCAATATCAGATGTCAAGTACCCGTATCACAGCTTAGAATTTATCACGGGGCAAATTGTTTTTGTGTGGATTGTCCGAATTATTTATTTATCACGATTTGACGGCTTCAGCTATCTGCTTAACTTTCTTATCACACCAAATTCTTTCTGTTACTTTTTATAGGGCCATATGGAGAGAAGGTCAGTTATATCTACATGGCTTCCAGTCGGAACGAACGCCTGGCGATGTACAAAGGCTACAGCTACTCCAAGAATCTCATCAGGAACGGTATAACCATATACAGATGCTCCAACTACCATTCCCTGAAATGCAGAGCCTACATCAACGTGGATGTGCATGATAATATAGTGAAGACTTTGGGAGTGCATTGTCATATACCTAAACAGTTTTTGAGGACATCTGATGGGCGGTATATAAAGATGTGAATATTCTACCATTCCCAGAAATGCAAAGCCTACATCAACGTGGTTGTGCATGATAATATAGTGAAGACTTTGGGAGTGCATTGTCATATACCTAAACAGTTTTTGAGGACATCTGATGGGCGGTATATAAAGATGTGAATATTAGACAGTATAGTTGATTAAGCCTTTTATTTTTTTACAAAGTGGTAAACACCACTTATTAAATTAATAATCTAAATTTGTGTACAAAAATACGTTACTTCTTAATTATTTCTACACAAATTTAGAATATTAGTATAGTTGATGTATGTATCTTTAGTGTTAAGAAGGAAGAATGTAGGCCTTTGCCCTGCAATGAGCCAGTGTGTGATAAATCTAATATAATAAACTTTTCATGTCACAATGTTAGTTACCGTACTCCTCTGAAACGGCTTTACCGATTTTTACCAAATTTAACATACGTATGCAGAAGGTCTTGTCACCACCCTCCGGGCTGGGCCAGTGCGTGAAACGATTTTTTCGTTTTTCGTAATGTGGCCCGGAGAAGCCATCTACCTTCTAAGTCTTCATGCTCCATCTTAGACCACATCGTCACTTAACATCATCATTTTGCAAAACAACGTTTCCCCAGCAAACGTTGTTTTGCAAAATGAAAAATAGATAGTAGCCGATTCTCAGACCTTTTTTTCAGCTAGTAATAGTATAAAAATAATTAGAGTTGATTAAGGTAATTGAAGGTTTTTAAGGAGTTTTTTATGTCATGCGAATTTACTAATTTAGTGTAGCTTGAAAAACTATTTAAATAAAGTGTTTTATTCAATTATATAATATTCCTCGCTTTGCTGCCTTCCTAACCTCTGGTGAAAACATAGGTTTAAAACCTGCAATTTAGGAAAGGGAGATGACACATCTACAGTACAATGGACCCACTGCTGGGACACAGGGACTTCTTCTTGACGAGGTCTTAATTCACCACGCTGGTCAAGTGCAGGTTGATGAATGTCAATGGCTTTCAAACTCTTCGAAGTTCTCAGAACATGCCGGTTTCCTCTCGCTGTTTGCCTTCTCGAATGGACGCTTAAACACCTTGAATCTAATATTTTTGTAATCTCACAGGTACAAACAATTTTGAAGTATATCTGACACCCGACAATGCAGAAAAAATGGACTTTATAACTCTTTCGTCAAACCGACGACAGCACCTTGCCCCCGACGATGGAGAAAAAATCGAATTTATTACTCTTGCGTCAAATCGACGACAACGTCTTGCCATGTACAAAGGATACAGCTTCTTCCAGAACATCAAAAGGAACGGCATGCGGTCATACCGGTGTTCCAGCTACTACGCCCAAAAGTGCAAAGCCTACATTAATGTCAATTCGGATGATTATATTCTAAAGGTGGTGGGTGAACATCATCACGAACCTATTCAATATTTCAGGTCATCCGATGGACTCTATATAAAGTGCAAAACTGATGTCTGTAAAAAGATTAATATAACACTTTCGTCCTCATTAGCTCAGCCGTAGGATGTCCACTGCTGGACATAGGCCTCCCTGAAAGATTTCCAGTAATTTCTACTGGCAGCGGTTTGCATCCACCGCGAGTACGCGAGTACCAGGCATGAATAGGCTCAAAGTCGCTTAAAGAGCTATGGCTATGCTCGGGGTTTCTCTACGGCATCGAAATGAGGAGATTCGTAGAAGAAAGCTGGTCGCCGATGTAGCCAAACGGATTAGCTGTATAAAGTGGCAGGGGCAGGCTATATAGCCCGCAGAGCAGATTGTCGTTGGGGCCGAAAAGTTCTAGAATGGAGACTACGGATCGGCAAGCGCAGAGTAGGACGTCCACCAACTAGATGAACGGATATAACACTTTAGTCTTATGAATATGTTCCAACTACGTGTGGTCTGATGAAATCTTAGGATTGAAGAAAATTTAAAAGAAGTTTCAATATTAATGTAAATTAAATATTTTTATTTTCTTCATCTTAGTCGGTCTAAGTGTTTGGTGTTCTAGGATATCAATTAAGAGAGTTTGCGAAGCCGCTGTTATGTTGGCAATTTCTAAATAAGCAGAATTATTCATTTTCTAAAGTTTTTTTTTTTTAGAAAAACAGGTTTTATACAGCAGCTCTTTTGGTGTAATTGAATAAATTATTGTACTAGAATATAAAAACGCGGTGCAATTTTTATAAATTGCACCGTGTTTTTGACTGACACATTAGAAACAATTACACATAGGAATCATATTACTCGTAATAATGCTAAAATAAGAACAAATATCAAAAACTACTACAAACATTTTGTTTTCATTGATCTTATTGAGATATAGAGAGATGGAGATGATAGATCTCCAATGGAGTAATTTAAATTTTAAAAATCATTTTAAATTTACATAAGGACGAAATTATTTATTTAATAATTTGAATGGCTAGGCCTATTATACCTATAATTAAAGATAAATAACAATAATAATTCAATTTAGTCAAATTAATTTAGAATAAATATTATAATAAGATTATGCAGAAATAACATGCGTCATATACTATAAAAACAGAATTACTTAATAAAATTAAACAAAACAATTAAAATCAAATTAACAAGTTAAAATTTAAATAGCTGAATAGAAATAAAATAAAGTTAGAATTAACAATAAATTCTAATCATGATCGGAAATAAATAAATCGGAAGATAAAGTAATAAGTAGGTCATAGTAAAATTTGTTGATAAATTATTTGTAATAGTAATGTTTTGTTATAAAATAGCAATAGTTAATTATTAAGCTCTGGTTATTTATAAAAAAACATACGCGTCGAGTTGCGAACCTCCTTTTTTCGTTGAAAGTTGATTCAAAAGTAAACTAAAATAACTTAATATTGTGTTTTTTCTTCATCAACCTTTCTTATCTCACCCGAGGACACATTTATTCCCTGTACCTAGTCCGGTATTATTTATTTATTTATTGCTTGTTCGATCTCAAAGTTACGCTGTAACTTCTACAAATGTTAACCAATGTCTTGGATATCTGCTTGCAAAAAGGAAAGGAAGGAAATCCGCATAAAACTAATAAGCTAGAAACTCCTCAACCTCCTCGGAAACTTCTCAATGCAACAGAGAGGTTGATGTGAGATTATTTACATAAATGTAAATTTAAAATTAAAGAAAACCCCCCGATTCCTATGCCTTTATTTTCTTAAATGTAAAACAACATAATATTATGTAATATGGACGCGTTGCGCTTTCATTTGATACCCCACACTAGTATATTTTCCGTTTTCCTTCCCCACTGTCACCCCCATAACTTTTAAAAGGCTCAACCGCTCCATCCGTTCGGGAGCTATGATGTCCCAGACAGACAGACAGACATGTCAAACTTATAACACCCCTCTTTTTTGGTGTGTATGTAATCCCTTATTCACATATTAATGTTATCCGGCATGCTTTATTAAACTCTGTCATTTACAATATACCTCCGCAATGTTTTATCATAGAAGAGACTTTCTAATGAGACACCCTACAAAATTTCAAATCTGCATTTTCTATGTATTAACAAAAAATAAACTATCTATGTAGTATATCAGTCACCTAACACCCATAGTACAAGCTCTGCTTAGTTTGGGGTTAAGTGATGCTGTTTGATTATTCCGGAAATATTTATTAATTTACATAGGTAATATTTATTTTTAGATACGCTTCAATATATAACTTTAGCTGAAAACAGGAACTAGAAAAACAGGTTTTATTCAGCTCTTTTGGTGTAATCGAATAAATAAATTGTACTAGAATATAAAAACGCTGTGTTTTTGACTGATACATTAGACATAATTACAAATAGGAATCATATTACTCGTAATCTGCATTTTCTATGTATTTACAAAAAATAAAGTATCGATGTAGTATGTATATCAGTCACCTAACACCCATAGTACAAGCTCTGCTTAGTTTGGGGTTAGGTGATGCTGTTTGATTATTCCGGAAATATTTATTATTTTCGCTTCAATATATAACTTTAGCTGATCACGGGACGGTTTTGGCCATGTACAAAGGCTACAGCTTTTGCAAACACCGCAAAACGAAGCGCGGGATCCGCCACAGATGCTCTCGGTTCTACGGGTCACACTGCAAGGCTTTCGTGTATGCGGATCATAGCAATAGGGTTCTTGAGAGTGACGATAAACATAACCACGAACCTACCAGACTTACGTTTGTACCCTCAACTGGACATTATATTAAAAATCCGTCAAATAAAGAAAGAAATAAAGAAAGAAAGCAAGAAAGAAAGATAAAAAGAAAAATAATTGTTTGTGTACAAAACTAAGACAGATAACATTACAACAAATGTTGTACGATTTCCATTAGATACAATAAAGTAGCGAGTTTGTATTGTCATCTTTTATTTAGCCATCAGTAAAGCAAGAACTGGGAGTAGAGTAGGAGTGTGAGTAGGAATATGTTGATAAACTCTGTTTATTATGAAACTATTGGTCTGCCTCTAATTCGTTTAGATTGGTTTCTTAAATAAAGCAGAACGTACTTACACACAATAGATAAAGCACGTGACATGCGAAATTCGAATAAAATCTTATACTCAAAGATTTACATATCAAATAATACATAATTAGAAATGGAGTACCATAATTTAAATAATCAATCATTTCTTTGACTTGCAGAAAAAGTGCACTACATTACTCTGTCGTCTCGAGGGTCCAGATTAGCCATTTATAAAGGATACAGCTTCTGCCTCAGGAACGCGAACAAGCAATACAACGCATATCAGTGCTCTAATATCAAAAGTGCAAAGTGCAAGGCCGTAATATATGTGAACGGTCAAGATGATGTCATTAATGTCCAGGAGGCACACCACCACGCACCTCATAGATATATGAAAGTGGCTACCGGAGAATATATTCGTCTGTAGTTAAAGTGTCTATAGAATCATGTGCTGCGTTTTGATCTCACGCGGGCAACCGTCGAATATTGGCTCGCAAGGCAACTCAAACATTGAAGCTGCTAGCATAGGTTTGTCGCGGTTGAAGAATGCGTCGAATTTTTATGTCTAAATAAATCTAAATCACAATTATATTATTAATTTCTGCCGTTTTTTTTCCCCGAACTATCTGTAGCTTTAGTTGCTTTAGGCTTCGGAGAGCAGATTAGAAAGCGGGAAAACTCAATAAGCGAAACAAGACCGAGAGTCTACACTTGAACTGTCACTGGTCATCTCATCACCTACTTTTACCATGGGAAAATATCCATGCTTACGGAAAACAAATGCAAACCATAAAAAGCGTGAAAACAGCGACGTGTGTGCTAGTTTTACCTAGTTATCATATTTTTTTTTTTTTTAATATTGAGAAATTCGCAATATCATTTACAGATCGCAAAGCAATTTTAAAAAACAAAAAACGAGGAAGAAGCCGCTGATCTCTTGTTATATTCAATCAATTGCGGTATAATGGTGGAAAACACGTTTCATTCTAATGAAAAATCACAAACTTTAAAAAATAATTTTTAAAATAAGTCATAAAGATTCTAAACTAACTATTAACGTTCTAAACCAAGGTTCTTATCTATTTAATAATATTTTTGGTAATTAGTGTTGCCAGTATTATCATACATTTTCGGTGTCGGAACTGATGCTTAAAAGGAAATTTAGAAAACCTCTTATTAAGATAGAACGCACAAATACTACCTCTATATTAATCGAAATATTTTGTAAACTAACTAATTAAATGGACAGTGAAATTTTCTTTAACTATTGAACATTTTTAAGAACCTATTTTATAAATAAACGATATAAAAAAATCTACCCCTTAATGATGTAACTGTAAAAGTAAAAACTGTCTAGAACTTCAACTTCAAAACATAGTACCCCATCATATAGATTTATCTTGGCCAGATACATAATAATTCTTGATATAAAACATATATTAACCACACGCCCGATTGTCAAAAACCTGATCGTATCTTCGTAAAACGGAGAGAGAGAGCAATTCGTGCGAAATAATTCCCGAAAACATCTTATTTCAAAAGACTCATCAATTAATTGAAAATCTATTTAATAAAAATACATATTATCTATATAAATAAAAATGAATTGTTGTTCGTTAGTCTGATTAAAACTCGAGAATGGCGGAAAGGATTTATCTTATCTTAAGTCTTGAAATATTCGTGGAGGTCTAGGGAAGGTTTAAAAGGCGAGAAAAAATCGAATAATTGCCGGGAACTTTTTTTACCCGTGCGACGCCGGGGCGGGCCGTTGTAACTAAATACATTAGCATCTACAATTTAACTACCCGATAGTGTGACAAGTCGAACTAGGCGCCAATCTCTTGAACGCGAAATTCAAACAAATAAACGCCGCGGCGCCGGGCGAGTACGAAAGATGTGCCTTCAATAAAACCGACAAGACCAAGTCAGAGAATGGCCCACATAAATGTCGGTAAAGCGATATGATGCAAGATCCCAAAGTACAAAGTAAAAACTCATAACATCTGTGAGACGTGTGGTGTATCATTGTGCTACACTGCCAAAAGTAATTGTTTCCGAATTTGTCTCTTATGGTAAATGCATTTAAGACAAAATACAACAAATGTAACAGAAATATTTTTGTTTTTATTTACACAAACCTTCATGATAAAAGTACAAGAATTAAAACTTAAACAAAACATAATTGTAATATTGACAGCTCCCAGAAATGTTATTATTAAAATGTTAAATTATTTTTATTTTTGGTCATGACTTTTTGTAGCAAATCTTAAAAGAAAAACGTTTTGGCATCCACAGATTTACAGCCAGATAGAGTAAAGAGAAAGACGAGAAAGACAAGACGCCTATCTCTTGAAAGCGAAATCCAAGCAAAACAACGCAAAAGCCAAACCAAACCGTTGCCATCCAAAATAATCCGAAAAGATCAAATCGGGCATTGGCCCCTTCATGCCGGTAAAAGGATACGTTGCAAGTTCCCAAAATGCCGTAAACTAACTCAAAATATCTGTGAGAAGTGCGGCGTAGCTTTGTGCTTTACTGGGAAAGTTAATTGTTTCAAAAATTTTCACCTGTGGTAAATGCATTAAGTCAAAATTTGATGTATGGTAATTACTTGTCAAAATTCAGTTACGTAGTTATGCCTTTTTTGTTGTCAAATCAAAGTAATAATTTAAGAAAAATGTTTTATTAAATCATCCACAATTCACGATTTCCTGCTACTTTGCGCCAATTGTCGAGGAAGATATCGTTTCGCTATCGTCACCGAGGTCGGCCGCGTCGTCTTCTCGCTAAGTCACATCGCCATTCTACCTTCGCCGAAATCTTTTAATGCATTCGGTAGACGTTACCAGACATGACCAATCCTACGTCATCTTGGCGTCTACAACAAAAAAAAATGGGGGAGGTTTTTGCAGTGGTAGTAGTGCAGTGCAACTTAAGAGGTAGGATAGTTTAAATCTCAAATTATAGTCGCAATTTTAATTTATTGCTAATAATTTGTCTGTTATTATTTGACAGTCACAATTATCTGTTAACTCCAAATGATTCTAACAGATGTCGACTGGATTGAGTAAGTAATCAATAGATGGCGCTGCTATGGTCAATCTACGAACGTGTCATATAAGCTACATTTTAACAGCATAATTACCACGTGTTGTTACAAAATTTTATACCCGTGCGACGCCGTGGCGGGCCGCTAGTATTATTATAAATGTGAATGTAAGTTTGTTTGTTACGCTTTCACGCGAAAACTACTCAACCGATCATCATGAAACTTTGTACACATATTCTTGGAGGTATTAAAAGTAACATAGGATACTTTTTATTAAATATAAATATTAAATAAATATTTCCGGACAATCAACAAAACAACATCTAGCCCCGTGGTAAGCTCTTAGCTTGTGTTACGGGTACTAGACATCTGATATACTTATTATAATATACATACATACATAAATATTTTTTATTATACATATTAAACACCCAAATTAAAACAAAAATATTAAAATATGGCTTCAATGCGAGCGAAGCCGCGGGTAAAAGCTAATACCTACATAAATTTAATGTTGCCAAATATTATATACTAGCTGTGCCCCGCGGTGTTACCCGCGTTATAATGGATTTTCCCGCGGAATGACGTTTTCCCGCGGTAAAAAGTAGCCTATGTTATTTTTCAGGCTCTAGAGATTCTGTGTACCAAATTTCATTTAAATCGGTTCAGTAGTTTTCGCGTGAAAGAGTAACAAACATCCATACATCCATACTTACAAACTTTCGCCTTTATAATAGTAGTAGGATATATATATCCTAATATCCTATCCTATCCTATCATACTAATATTATAAATGCGAATGTAAGTTTGTTTGTTACGTTTTCACGCGAAAACTACAGAACCTATTTAAATTAAATTTGGTACACAGAATCTCTAGAGTCTGAATATTTCAAATTTCATTCAATTTGAACCATAATTTAAGAATTATAATGGGTCAAATTTCTTAATTATAGTAATAACAATGCGAAATATAAAGTGATCCAATCTGGACCGGCAAAAAGAAAATTATATGGACATTTATACAATAAGTAGAAGGTACCGAAAAGGAAAAAAGTAGAACTGTCTACAAAATACAAAAAGAAATGAGATCCCATCAAAAACAATACTTGTCAAAAAAAACAAGTGGCGCAACTCAGTTGTTCTGCGGTAAAAAGTTGTGAGATCCAAGTAAATCCAAGTCTTCAAATTTCATGTAATACCAAGTCGGTTATTAATTTATTCAGTCTCTACGCACTAAATAATTGAATTTACACGTGTTTTCAGGCGATGGCCAAGTCTTACTAATACTTTAACTAACTATTTAGTATTTTCGTTACTTTTGGTAATTTATTGTCTTTTCACAATAATAGTTTTATCGGAAACTGGTAACACTGGGATAGTATAGTGGCCATCTTGGCACATTTTGACAGTCTATTCAAACCGAGCTGTTGCATTGAACACACGTTGGCGGTTAACCAAAAAAAAAACTCCTTGTTTGTTAAAGCTTTCTTCCGCGTTTAGTCACTCATTATTTATAAAGCCCAGTATCCCAGTAGATGTATGGCGTATCATATCCTCCTTGAATAATACAAATAGTGTAGGATATGATGGTATAACTACACGGATCATCAAAATAACATCAAGTAGTATTTGTCATCCACTTAGCTACATTATCAATTTGTGTATAAGTTCAGGAATATTTCCAGATGCTCTAAAAATATCTATTATTAAACCCTTACACAAAAAACTAAGTAGAGATTGTATTGATAACTATCGGCCAATAGCTCTTATCCCCGTTATTTCGAAAGTCTTTGAAAAATACATTTACAAAGAATTAAATGACTATTTTGAAATAAATAATATATTCTGTAAAGAACAAAAAGGATTTAGACAAAATAAAACTATTAATATGGCTATTTATGACTTTCTAAATCACGTGACATTCAATATGAACAAAAGGACACCAGTATGCTCTATATTCTGTGACATGACCCAAGCATTCGATTTTGTAAAACATGACATTTTAATCAATAAACTTGAAAAATATGGCGTTAGAGGAATATCACTAAAACTCATCAAATCATATTTAGAAGATAGAAAACAAATGACCGAAATCACAACGATTAATAATATAACCAAACTTGAAGAATCACATGTCTCAGATGTTCGTACCGTTAAATTTGGCGTTCCCCAAGGTAGCGTATTAGGACCCCTGCTTTTTATAGCCTATATAAATGACCTACCTAGTAGGGTGGAGCGATTTTATTTATTTTTGTTTTTTGCTTCGGCATACCTGTTAAAAGATGCTATTATAGGTCATTACTAAATACGAGAAAACTCAGTTTGTTTACGTTAAGTTTAGAGGTGCCCCCATCATCATAAAGTTTTGAAAATTTACGCAAATTCCATAAAATCGCAAACATTCTATAAACCCTGAATTAATCCTTAGCGATGCTTTATTAGTGTAAAATAAACAATATTGAACTTGAAACGTGCGTGTTCAGATCGGTAGGTAACGGGGTGCGGGGGAGGGGTATGTTTCATTTCACTCTCTCACATCAAAGAAATGACATTTAGTCAACTCGCGCGCGTACAGGAGTTCTTCCACTTAGGTACTTGACAGATTGAATCTTACGGCTGGGATACAAGATATTTATTGTGAGTAATTTTTTTCACATTCAACTCTTGCAGTTTCGTTCATAACCGTAGTACTATTGTTAGTATTCTTTGTCTTAATTACAGAAATATGTCGCAAGTTAAAACACGACAAATGACAAACTGTCCTGTCTTTGGTTTGCCAGAAAAGTTACCTGTTTCTCAGTTACAACTTACAACGACGTTATGAAATATTATATATTTTACAATCATGAATTGAAGCCTGATAGTACAACAAAAGAGTCAACAGTTCATGAAATATCCGAAAGACTGGCTCAAGAAGTTTTAGAAATATGGCGAAAATCGTCGCTGCCAACTTTTAGTATAAAAATAATTATACAATTGATTCGCTCTTATCATGACAAATACAGATGCTTAATGAAACCATATCAAGGCCGCCAAACGAACATTAAATACCAAGAAAAAATTTATATCAGACTCTCATAGCTTGTTTGATATTTGTAGCTGCAAATGCAAAGTTATTTCGGATTGTACCTAACTGTCCTAAAGGAAGTCGTGTTCCCAAGGAGGAAGTTGATTTCTTACTGGATCAAAGAACGACCAGAAAAATGATGATAGGTTGTGTCGATGTGGTTCCAACGGCAAAAAATAAGAAAAAACAAGAAAGAAAAGAAAAAACTTTGTATCGCAACAGAGAGGTAAACTATTTTGATAAACCTTGTTGTTCTCGTTCACTGACTGATGATTTGGCAACAAAAAGCAGCAGCTCAGGCGATAGCTTGCTTGTGCCATCTACTAGTCCTCAGTATAAAAACCCAGAACAGTTAAAACATAAAGTTTCACCACCTAATAAAAAAAAACGATTGAATTTACCGTCATTAGCTCTTGCCTGCGATCGTACTGGAGTTTCTGATAGAGCCGCTGCTATTATAGCTTCTTCTGTCTTAAAAGATGTTGGCATTATTTCATCAAACGACCCAAGCCATGTCATTGATCGTTCAAAGTTGCGCCGTGAAAGAAGTAAAGTCAGATCAACTTGCAAGAAGCTGACTGCAACAAAATTCTTCGTAGTATATATTTTGATGGAAAAAAGGAAAAAGAAGGGAAAATTTACAGAAAACGGGTCGTAGAAGATCATTATGTAATATTATCGGAAATAGGAAGTAACTATTTTGTCAGAATATTATTGATTGTCCATGTCACACTCAAGCCATAGAGCGCTGCATCAAGTTGGTGACAGAAGCATCAAATGCAGTTTGTGGGGAAAATAAAAGAGATGGTTTCATTAGAGCGAGATTACTTTTGCGTAAACAAATGCCTAGTTTTAATACCAAAAAACAATTTGATATTTAAATTTGCTTTTTTAGATGTTTATAGTAAAATTTTGCAATAAATAAAAAAAAGTTTTTTTTTCAATTTTCATCTCCTCTGGGGCACCTCAAAACATTACGACTGGTAAGTGAAATTTTGTACTATTGTTTTAAATATTACAAGGCAACTTTTCATCCCTATGCCGTTGAAATAAAAAGATATTTTTTTTTCTCCATACATTTTCGCTCCACCCTACTACCTAGTATTACCTCTCATCCTATGACACTATTTGCAGATGACAGTACAGTAACGATTTCATGTAAAAATTCTAACACGTATAAAACTGACATAAAATCAACATTGACATCAATTATAGCATGGCTAGAAAATAATAACTTAAAAATTAACATTGAGAAAACCAAAATAATACAATTTAGACAACGTGAAACAACTGCTACACCTAAACTTGACATACAATATAATAATTTAAAAATTGAAGAAATTGACTCTACAAAATTTTTAGGAATCTATATTGACAAAAAACTAAATTGGAAATGCCATATAGAACATTTAAGTAAAAAAATTAACAGTCAGATATATATTCTTTATAAATTATATCCTATTGTTAAGTTAGAAACCCTCCTATTGACATACCACAGCTTCATAGTCTCAAATATCCGTTACGGCCTAATATTCTGGGGCAATTCAACTAATTCTGAAATTATTTTTAAATATCAAAAAAGATGCATCAGAGCTATCTTTCGACTCCAAGTAACTGACTCATGTAAACCGTATTTTGTAGATCATAAAATCTTAACTGTGCCATCTTTATACATTTACGAGACCGCTATGTTTGTTAAAAGCAACCCTAGTAAGTTCGATCAGCTCTCTGATGTCGTGGTACGTAATCGACGAGATCAGCATAAAGTCTGCAAGCCAAATTCGTCCACAGCATTGATGCGTAAGAGTATCTTATGCATGGCCCCATCCATTTACAACAGGCTCCCCGCAATGCTAAGAGAACTACCGCGTACACAGTTTCAAAACAAGCTAAAAGCCATACTGGAACAAAAATGTTACTATAAAATAGCAGAGTTTATGGACGATAAGAATTTTTTGACATGTTAATAATTTATCCAGAATAAATAATAATAGAATAATAATAGAAATTAATATATGATTTTTTTTTTTTTTTAATTTAGATATGAAAATGTAATAGATATATAATTAAGTAATAATTTATTATAAGTATAGTATTAGAATAATAATATAGTAAGTAAGTAAACACTAATATTGTAAATGACATTGTACGCCTTACGGTAGAATTACATTGAAACAAATTGATTACATTATAAGACCTATGTAACAGATACATGTATTTCATGCAATAAATATATACTTTACTTTACTTTACTTTACTTTACCGGAGAACTCAGGTAAGTTCAACTTTTTTATTACTTTTGTTGCAACTAACCACTTAAGCATATTATTACGATAAATAGACACATAAAATAGTAAACGTGTTATTTATTTAAATAGGTTTAATGATTTTTTTAACAAATCACCACTTTGTTACTTCCTTTTTTGTTACTTTTGAATCGTTTCGAATGACTTGGAGGAAGTAACAAAAAAGGAATTCTTAGGATTAGTATACACTACTAGAATAACTTCATAATAACTATAAGTATTCTCATTCCTGTATTCCGAAAATGATTAGGCACGAGAAAAATATTTAGTTGCGTTTGCGTTAAATTAACATTGTGAGAATAACTACGGTAGAAATTTGATGACAGCCCAAATTTGGTACTTTTTTTTAAACGTCAAAACAATTCTTTGTATGCGGTACTGGCATATGACGTCATAAACAATTTAATTACTCTTTAATAGTTTTGTGGGATTTAAAAACATTTATAACTAAGTAATATAATTAAAAGGGGTTTCGCTTATTTCTCATATTTTTGAAGGTTTATTTTACTAGTGATGTTAAAATAATTTATTTTTATTATAGTCAAATACCGTATTGCGGATTGTAGTAAACTGGAGTTGTGCTGAACCTATGTTGCGTCGAATTACAAATTAGAAGAATCGCGTTTGCGTTAAATTAATAATTGGGTAAAATTTCGAATGTAGCAAACTAATGTTGTGGCGAATCCAGATTAAGTAAAATAAATAATAAATAAATATTGCCGGACAATCCACACAACAACATCTAGCCCCGTGGTAAGTTATAAGCTTGTGTTACGGGTACTAGACATCTGATATACTTAATATAAAATACGTACATAGATAGACATTTTTTATTATACATACTAAACACCCAGACCAAGGAGAAAATGCTTGCAGAACATACAATCACTTGACCCCTCGGCGGGAAGCAAGCAAGAAGCGGGTGCAAGAGATAGCGGGCCCCTCCGCCCACCGCGCCACTGAGGCAGTCAAATTCAAGTATCAAGATAGTAGAGTAGTCAAGATTGTATGGAAAACATGAATAGGTAGACTTTCGTTTGTGTAGTCGATCGCATAATTCTTCGAAATAACCTTTTCGAGTACCTACAATACTATTTAAAACATTTTCGCATAGTGTAAATATAGTGATTTCATTTTTTTACAGTGGTGATAATGCCTCTCTCGCAAGCGGTTTTATCTCCGGCATGTCGAAATTAAACTGTATTTAAATTATTAAAAACTGTTATTGTTTGTCGGTAGTCGGTATGGTTGCGTTACCGGACTGTGTATATATTTTCGCATCAAAACAAAAGCAAGCAAATTAATAACGATGTTTTTGATTGCTGTCTGAGATAATAATCTTATGAATTGATTGTGCCCAGTACAGTTTTGAGTGTTGCGTTTGGTTTAGTAGTTTAAGTGGGGTGTTTAATGATCTGTATAACAACTTTTGGTATATTTTCATCTAGCTGTGCCCTGCGGTGCTACCCGCGTTATAATGGATGAAGTACTACCAACAACATATTTATTTGAATAAAGATTTATATTCTTATGTTGATACAACTTAAACAAATTATTTCGACCAAATTAGGTACCATAAAAACGGTTTTTGTAAGTTAATCTTAAAAGATAGACATATACTATCGCGGACTGGTATTTAGATCATTAAAAGAGCTATTATTCTTTAATACATATTTTTTGTGTATCTTGAACCGTTTTCACGGCGCACGCAACGGAAGGCTTCAAAGATGAACAATTTCGCCCGTTTTTTAAACATTTACCACTATATCTTTGCTCCTATTGGTCGTAGCGTGATGTTATATAGCCTATAGCCTTCCTCGATAACTGGACTATCCAACACAAAAAGAATTACCTATTCAATTCGAACCAGTAGTTTCGGAGATTAGCGCGTTCAAACAAACAAACAAACAAACTCTTCAGCTTTATAATATTAGTATAGATGGGTATAATAACTTTTGTTATAATTTCATTTCGTATAATCACTTATCGGTATAATAAACTTTTCGTATATATCAACAAAATTAATAATTTCAAGGTATAATGATTAAACGGTACAAAAATTATTTTATAGAACACTAGCTGACCCCAGCAAACGTTGTTTGGCAAAATGAAAAATAGATGTTGGCCGATTCTCAGACCTACTCAATATGCTCACAAAATTTCATGAGAATCGGTCCAGCCGTTTCGGAGGAGTACGGGAACGAAAACTGTGACACGAGAATTTTATATATAAGATTTAATGGGTATACTGAATAGTTGTTGTATAAGTATTTATGGTATAATGTATTGTAAAATATAAAATTACTGATAAAAACAAGTCGGTACTGGCGCTTCGCCGGCTGCTGCCGCGGCACGCTCGCTTTGGTCGCTCGGCTCGCGCGCTTTATTTCGAATTCGTATTTCGAAAGTTCATTTCGAACCACTGGGAAAATACGTCATTTAGGTAAATGCGTTGAATTAGAGTTTTTTTTTTCAAATACGAGTGAGTCAACGCCCGCGTGAAAAGCACTTTGTCGAAGTGAAAATACACTGCACATGTAGGACTTTGGAGGAGTATTGTGTTGAAAAACTATTTTCACAGTAATCACTATTGGTTTCATTGTTTTTCAGTGGTGATAATGCCTCTAACTCCGGCTGAAAAAATGCGCCGGTATAGCGCGTCTAAAAGAAAATACAGAAATATTTTAAGAACAGAGAAAAAAGAACCTGCAAATAATAAAATCTAAATATGAGTATAAAAAAATTAAACATATGACAAATGAGGAAAAAGAAATTCAACGAAAAATATGGAGGGAGGTAAAACGAAGAGAAGAATTTTGTAGACCGTACTTTATAGACAACAAGCTTTTAACCCTTACGTCTCTATATATTTTTGAGTCAGCATTGTTTGTTAGGAAACACCCCCAACATTTCATCTTTCAAGATAGAACAGTAATAGAAGAACTGCGGCTCAAATACCTCTAGTTATGCCAGCGCCAAAATTGGATCAGTTAAAGCGATAAAGCGTATACATGCTTATAATAAATGACCCAAGTCTGTTTTATACTTAAAGGGTCCTGTGTTTAACAGAGCTTTAAAGGAATGGTTGATGTCACATTGTTTTTATTCAATGAATGATTTTTTTTCATGTACTTAATTTTAAAAATTACCCTTCTAATTTTTTAAATTTATTATTATTATTTGACTTTTTTACATTTGACATTTAAAATGATTATTATTGTTTTTAGACATTTTAAATAGTTATTAACTTTTTAGAAAAAAATATCTTATTACTTTTAATTAACGATTTAAATGACATTTATAAAAATTAACAAAGATAATGTTCACATGCCTTAGCAAGGCAAGATATGTTGTTCTTCATTTACCTATGGTGCCATCTATTTATGTTACCATGTCTTTGTGAATAAATGAATTATTATTATTATTATTATAAATGTTACATTACATTTTATAACAAACTTACATGTACTAGTTATATTTAAGTTTTATGATGGTTACAAAATTAAAAAATATTGTATTTGTATTTGACACCTGTTTCGAAATTTTCTTGCTCGTTGGCATAGGCCTCCCCAAATAATCTCCACAACGATCTAACCCTTGCTTTCCTCATCCAGCATGGTCCTGCTACCTCCTTGATATCATCCTCCCATCTTCGATGTTGCATAACTGTAATAAATAACATAACGATGACATAATTTCCAAACAATTTACAGCATCTTTCATCACATTGGAGAGAGGAGCAGTTCTGCTACTACACGATGGGTACAGTTACAGCAAGCATGCTCAGGGGCGTAAAGGTTTAACTAGATACAAATGTTCAGCTGTTCGTAAGAACTCCTGCAAGGCCCATGTTTACGTCCAAAACGGTCTCGTAGTCTCTACCAGTCCGAAACATAACCATGATCCGTTTATTTATACTAGAACTAAATATGGATATTACATCAAAATTCAATGAGAAAACTGAATTATTAGAATGGATCTATGTTTATGTACGACGCGGGTGATCACGTCTTCTTACGCATGAAGCCTTGCTATTTAGCTAAATACCCAATGGAAAGAAAGGGGGCTCATTTCTATACACCTCTTTACTATCTTTAGATATTCTATGGATTTTAAATTTCAAATCTCTTGCTGCGAAAACATTTGCCTTTTATACAAACTTAAAACTTACATTTTGCCCCGTTCTTAAGTAATGTTTACAACTTATAAGACACCAACCAGTTTCAGTCTCTTACTTATTGCTATTGTCATTTTGAATATTGATATGTGTATTCATGTGTGATATATTTATGCCATAAATGATAGGTCCATTTAAGCTTCTGAATTTTTTATGAAAAAATATTTTCGTCAAATCTTGCTCGTCATCTACTATCATAATCCTCTTGGGTCTCGTTAGTTCGGATAATTTCTGATTGGATTTGTTGAAAACAACCTTATGAACGTGGTTTAGTTGAACTGAACTGAAGTTTACCTGAATTAAAAATAAATAATTAACCCTTATTTTACAATTGATATATTTCCAAACTATTTTTACGCCACGCTCTATTCTCTATACCGCAAATGTATCATATCATATGTATCAAAGGTAGGTTAAAGATCAAACAATTCATTAACTTTTTTACTATGTTCAACAGATCCCTTCAATGCAGAAACATCCAACGAAGAAATTAATGTAATATGTCGTAGAGGTGGATTTGTGCTCCTGAAAGGCGGTTATCAATACCACATGAAAAGAAAATTAGCAAAGAGTATCCAATGGCGTTGTTCAAAGTACCGAGCCGCAAGATGTTACGGGTCTCTGTTCGTAACCCACGATTATTTGAAGGTTCTGAAAGCTCGAAAACATGTTTGCAAGCCTGATTTCGCAGCCAATGAAAATGCAATTAAAATAGAAAACTGTAAGAGATTGACATCAACTGATTTTCTGTAACAACCGGTTATAATGACACACCTGCTTGGAAGCAGGTTTTTTGCAGGTTTGGAAGAAGGGATGTTCCATAGCTCCGACGGTTCCGATATCTCGGAAGTTCCGATTGATATTGAACCTGCGACTCCAACTCCGGTTCTTTTAATTCAAAGGTTAGATCGGAGGTCAGAGTAGGTCCCTATTGCGTCGGTGGCGATGGTGGTGGCGATATCTACCTCTGTATTACCTTTTGTTGGGAACAAAAATGCGGAAACGACAAGTGTACTTAGTTTTCTTTTTTTATTTACTGATAGTTACATGCATAATGGCTATTCAACATTTCGTTCAACTCAATTGATTAAATACGCTCCCAAATACTCGCGCGTGTTTGTACGGTCTTTCTGGACACGCTCTTAGGTAAATAGCTGCCTTTAGTAAATTTATTTGAGTTTTTATTAAGTAGTATAAGTATATAATTTTAATGAACGATGAGCCTTTATATGACCAAAATCTCACCTGAGTTAAAAGGAATATAACAATATGTTCACAAGTTATTATGAACAATTTGATATTTTAATTAATTGTTTATTACGGCAAGATTTTACATTCTGCTACGGATATACAAAATCAGTTGTATTATACATAGTAGTACCTAGCGAAAATGTTATTTTAAGTAGGTAATATACTACATTATGCTATAGTAATAACTAAATGTATAACTCAAATCTTAAAATATTCCTGTAAGTTATCGTGGAGTGTAAACAGCCACTGTTAAGTTTTGTTTTAACTAAAACCTTATTTTCATAAAGTTTATTATATTGCAAATACCGCCGTCGTCTCTGACTTATAGGCTCCAACTCCGACACCAATAACTCATCTTTGAAAACTCTTAACCCGACTTCGGTTTCGATATAACCTCCGTTACATCCCTGGTTCGTTGGAAGGGTTCTTCATGCCTCGTTATCTATGAAGCGAGCGCTAACAGTCCCATTAAATGAACAAACTCTACTGCATGTAGGGCATGGGTTGTTTTTTCATGATTTTATGATGGTTATGATTAGCAAAACTGTCATGTGTGAGGTAATTCGCAGCGTTTTTATCCCTCGCGGTTTTCACTCGATGAAATGAACCAGAAAACAGTTGGCGCTTTACAGTTCGTGTACCATACACCATACGCGCCGCTTTGGCACTGCTGAGCGGTTTGAGACGAAACGCATTAATTGAAAGCGCCCTAAGTTCTCAATTTGTTAGCTAGAAACTGTGTTAAGATAAATTAAAAAAGTTACATCAACTTCGATTTTGTAATTTGAGTAGTTATGCTGTTTGGCAAGGTTTCAGCGCTCGTACCTCTCTTGAAAAGTTGATAATATATTTACTCGTAATGTTCTCTAGGTCTAATATTGAAAATCACATAAAGCATGATTATGTTATAAATTCAATAAATAATAAATTTCAAAGTGTCCACATAATATTTGTGAATTAACGGACAAAAACTGAATCAATCAATCACCTATGTATGTGCGCAAAAATGGGTCGCCTCCACAGGGCTTCACTCCGGCGCCCTGTGGAACTGCTAATATCAGTTCCACAAGGCTCTGTGTAGGCTAAAACACCTTTGTAACTTTTTACTAGTGAGTGACGTCACAAAGATCGCGAAGGTATAGACACCAATTTAGAGGACAGAGTTTTGAGTCACGTGATAAAATATGACAAATTATAAGAAATTTCGTATAGATACATGTGTTAGTAATTTTTATTTAAAAAATTATTAACTATTAATCTCGTTACAACTTGTTACATAATTTAGTGTTAGTCAAACACCCTATTAACATAACATAACATAAAAATATTTATTTGACACTTTTCACAAATTTACAAAAACAAAATGAAACGTTGAACTACTGCGATAGTTTTTAAAAAAAACTGTGTTGCAGTAGTTCTACGTTTATTGGTATATATATATTCTATAAGTATAACTATTGATATCAATACTGTTACCGTGATTTTGAAAAGTAAACAATTATTGCAAATTTTGTTGAAAATGATTAATAGTTATTATAGTTATAAACTCTTGTATTATGTGTAAAATATAGCTGTATCAAAATGTTATATAATCATAATGATTTTTACCTTACATTTAGGTTAAACTAATTTTTAATTTATGAGTCTTAATCTTTTCTGCATAAATTATAAATATTTTACATTAAAATATAATCATTTCTTAGCTTTAAAGATGAACTTGTAGAAAAGTGTAGTAATTTTTTTATTTGTAGAAAGTATTTTTTTCTAAACAGTATTATTACAAGTCGTTAGTTATTGTGTATTTAGAGGAATAGTTAAGATTTTATTAATATTTATACCTATTACCGATGTAAGATTAATTTAAGTTCAACTGAAATAAATAATTAAGTACACTATTTCATTGTAAAGGACATAAGTACATGTATAGGTACAGATAGGTTGTTGATTATACTATTATTATTTAGTACACAGAATAACAGATAAATCTATTTATATTTTAGAAATAAAATGTTATGTAGTCGGAGGTATCTTTAAATCGTCATCGGGGAAAGAAATAACAATTTTTAAAAATAACGTGTTTGAAAAAGATCTATGTAACACGAACGAACCCCATTGGAAATGTACTTTTGAAAGTTGTCCAGCTTACTTCATAATGAAAGAGTCCTGCATGACAAAAACGAACTTAGAACATAGCCACACTCCGAACGCTTCAAAATATATGAAAAATATGGAATTGAAAAGAGCTTTCAAGGAATCTGTAAAACCGTTTAAAACTTTCACGGTGTTTCATCGTAATAAGTATAAATATTGAAAATTTTCAATTTAATGAGAAAACTCCTTATTAGTTCATTTTTTATTTCTTATACCGGGTGGCCCATAAGTCCTTTGAAATGTAAAAAAAACATATAAAAAAAACTAATTACAATATGATAAAGGTTTTTATTTTGAAGTAATTCTAATAAAATGGGAATTATTTTTTGAAAATTACATCATCTAAATGTAATCCGTTACAATCGCGGCACTCCTGTAAGCGACGTCTAAAATTGTCCATCACTGCGCGGCAAGTAAGTTCTGTAATGCTTGCCATTTCTCGTCGAATATTTTCTTTCAAGACAACGATTGACCGCGGGTTGGTTTCATACACTTTACTCTTAAGATAACCCCATAAGAAAAAGTCCATTGGGGTCAGATCCGGACTACGTGGTGGCCAGGCAATATCTCCTCTTCTAGAGATCACTTTACTAGGGAAAAGTTGACGGACGACGGGCATAGCGGTGTTAGAGGTATGGGCAGTTGCTCCATCCTGTTGAAACCAGGTCCGCGTATTGAAGCCTGAAAAATTCTGCAACTCTGGTGTAAAAAAGTTCTCGATCATTGCCACATAGCGCTGCGAAGTAACAGTAACCGCGCGACCTCTGCTATCCTCAAAAAAGTAAGGGCCTATGATGCCATGCGCTGACATAGCCGCCCAAACTGTCACTTTAGGGCTATGTAAGGGCCTTTCATGTTTGCGATTTGGATTTTCGCAACTCCAGTAGCGACAATTCTGCTTGTTGACATGACCGTTGATGTGGAAGTGAGCCTCATCAGAGAATAACACGTTATTAAACGATGTAAAGCGGTCGAACATTTCATTTGCAAAATTTAGTCTGTGCGTAGGGTCAGTATCTTTTAATTCCTGTACTAATTGAATCTTGTAAGGGTGAAGAAGTAAATCTTTCTTTAAAATCCGCTGTAATGATGTTCTGGCTAAGTTTAATGCACTGGAACGCTTACGAGTAGACTGGGTAGGATTTTCACGAATTGACTGTTTCACTACATCGATGGTTTCTTCCGTGCGTGATGTCCTTGGTCGACCTGACCGTTTTTTATCCAACGTAGAACCGCTCTCCTCGAACTTATTAACCCAATTCTTAATCGTTTGAACACTTGGAGTGTCGTTAAAGTTGCGTAAATTGTGATGTTCTCGAAATTTACGCCGCGCAACGGTAGCAGAATCATTGTTGCGATAAAACTCGCGCACACAAAAAGCACGGTCCGCACCGGTGAAACGCTCCATGGCGTCTGAATTCCGAAAGACCGTTGGTGCTTCCCGCGTACCCCGCGCGCCATTCCTGCACACCGTTTGAATTTTATTCGAAATTTAAATTTCAAAGGACTTATGGGCCACCCTGTATATTTAGGTGAGTCTTAGAGGGGAAATAGCGGACGAGTTTCCTTTAATACATTTTTTTTTATTGAAACATGCAATTTCTTAATTTTGTCGTGTTGTTACTATTTGTTGAATGTAATTTGGGCGATAATTATTGGAAGGATGTTGTTATTATTTTAAAATTTTAAGTAGGTATTTATGTTGTGTTTGTAAATATTTCGTTCTTACCACTATTAGACTTCTCTCTAATATATTAGAGGGAAGTCTAATATAGTTGTTAGTCGAGAAGCATCGTAACTAAATACATTTTGATCGTGACAAACGTCCATGTTTTAACTCATTGGTGTCTTCTACGTATCATCATGTATGTATTTACAAAAAAAAAAGTGTCTTTATGGTTATCAGTCACCTAACACCCATAGTACAAGCTCTGCTTAGTTTGGGGTTTGGTGATGCTGTGTGAGTTAGTCCGGAAATATATATTTATTTTATTCTAATTGTATGTATCTCAAATTAAATTATACTTACTTTAAAAACAATTATATTGACTTTTCGTACATCCTTTTATATATTATCTTTATGTACTGCTGTACATCATCCATTACTTATCCAATATGTAAAGAATTTATATTTTCTTTAAGTGACCACATATTTTATTGTTTGTGATTTGTTAAAATTCTGTGCTTTTGTGTAGTATGGTTTGTTTAATAAACTACTATAACTTTATTAAATAAACCATGCAAGGGGGGGTCGCAACCCCTCACCCCTTTGAATGGGAGCAATTCGATTTTTTTCGATAGATATGGAATAGGTACACCGGAAGCTGACACTGTTCCCAATTTGTTGCATACAGTTCTCCGAGTAGGCTTTCAACAAGAATTAACCTAGCGACTGTTATGCATAGGCCTCATAAAACCAAAGCTTTGCAGAATTAGATTCTAAAATGTGAAGGTAATTTTTTATGCAGTCCTTTGTTTCTTTTCGACAGATATTGGTGCAGAAATTGTTATCAGCGACCCACTCGCACACACAACTGGTTCTACTGGCATTGGAGCAACGAGAACATGTAATTATACCATCATATAGTTAGTCAATAGCTTCTGCCCGCGGCCTCGCCCGCATGGTATCTGGATCTAAAGTAGCCTTTTTCCTATTCCTGGCCTAAAATTATGTACATAATTATGTGTAAAATTTCAGCAAAATTTGTTCGTTAGTTTACGCGTCACATCCAAATAAGCTTTTGCATTTATAATATTAGTGTAATGATGATGAGTTAAACTTATGAATAACAGTAAAGTTATGGTTTGATTTCACTATTTGTTTCAGATGTTAATGACACAAGTATTGTGGAAACGTGGTGGACTAAGACATGTGACAGCGACGACAATGACGATTTGGACTTTGACGACAAAGCTTGCATCCTCCCGATTTTCCAGGAGCGCAACGCTGCGGCTGAACACGCATGCGTTACTGACTTGACGCCTTTTCAAGCCCAAGTGTTACAGGCAGAAGACGACGCCAGTGACCGGGCTCTACGTGCTATTGCGCCAGACAATAGTTACACATTTAACTGGAGCAAGAACCGTAACGATTTTCATGGAAAACGTGACGCATTTACTGGGACATCAGGACCGACTTTAGTAATAACAGACCAGACTCAACCCATTGACATTTTCGACAAGATGATAGACGTTGACTTTATAGATCGTTTGTGTACAGAAACCAACAGATACGCAGTGCAGAAGATAGCTTTGCTAAGAGAGCAGAATAAGCTATCTTCTCACACTAGATTTAACAGATGGACTCCGACTAACAGAGACGAAATGATCTCATTTTTATCAATACAGATCTTACAAGGCCTCTACCCCTTACCGGAGGAAGAGGCCTACTTTTCATTTAATGGTTTCGGCACTATGCCATATTTTTCGAGAATCATGTCATTTAACCGATTCCTAATGATAAAAACAATGCTTCATTTCGTCGACAACCAGACTTCACAGGACCCGACTAGTCTTTGCAAAATACGACCAGTTATCGACTATTTTAATGAAAAATTTTCCAGCCTGTACATGCCTTCTCAAGAGATAGTCATTGACGAATCGCTCCTATCATGTCACCAAAGGCTCAGCTTCGCCCAAAAAATTTCATCTAAGGCCGCAAGCGTCGGAGTGAAGACCTACGAGTTGTGCGAATCTTCTAGTGGCTATCTCTGGAAGTTTTTCGTATATACTGGAAAAGAAAAATCCACTGCAACTACTGATGACAGTCACGGGCGTGTTGGCCGTCCAGAGGATCAGGTGATTGACCGAGATGACGATAACGAGACAAATGACAGACCTGATGTTGTGACGACTGTGAGACCTGGCAGGGCGACGACTGGAATTATCAATGACCGACCCCCAAACGCTACTGCCAAAATTGTGTACGATTTAATCGAGCCCCTACTGCACCGTGGACATACATTAATAATGGACAATTTTTATAATAGTCCATTATTATTGCGATTTCTTAAGAAACAAGGAACTGACTGTTATGGGACATTACGACTGAATCGGGAATTTGTTCCTGATTCACTCAAGACTCTCACAAAGACTGAACTTCGACAAGGTGAAGTAGTGGCTACATACTGTTCCGACTTATCAGTTATGGTATGGCGAGATGCTCACATCGTTAGCATGATCTCGACATACCATGACTTAGAAATTGGAACTAGGACTAAATACAATAGACAGACTTTCAAACCAAACATCGTACTGGACTATAACAAATCCATGGGAGGAGTGGACAGAAAGGACCAATTTCTTTCAACCATGGAACGACTGAGAAACAAAGTTTGGTATAAAAAACTCTTCCGCCGGTTATACAGTGTCGCTATTTTCAATTGCTTTGTGATATTTTCCAGTTTTGACCGGAAAATATCACATCGTCGTTTCCGGACTGTATTAGCGGAAGGGTTACTCAAGAGACACCGACTAATAGACTTGACAACGGAACCCCGACGTTTGACTGTCAGGTCAAATACGACAGGACAAGTGACGACAACAGTTTCACGACAAAAAACACGAAAGAAAACAGAGGCGGGACCGATGATTGAACATAACCACTTCCCAATACGTACAGGGTCGAAATACACCTGTTGCTGTATGTGTACCAAGAGAACCAGAACGATTTGGAAGTGCGAGGAGTGTGACGTAAATCTCTGCGTCGAGGGCTGTTTTAAGGCGTACCACAAGCCCTAAATATTAAAAACTAACAAAAAGACAAGGATTTGACTTCAAAAATTTGCATTTTTATAATTTTATAAAACTAATAGTACAACACTCAGTTTTAATTTTTAAAAAAACATAGGTTATGTTAAAAGATTTTATTACGAAATTTATAATAGATATAATTTAATTTCATAATATTCATTCCTTCTTTCTTGTTTTATTCTTTTATCAATAACTTGTCATGTAAAAAAAAAATCTGTCTCCAGATTGACTGATATAAAACAAATCAGCCTGCTTATTAATGTTAATATAAATGATAATAGAAAACACGTATTTTTATTTATCATCATGACAGTCCAAAAATAATACGTTTTAATAATATGTTTATATAAAATAAAAGGCAAATATGCAGTTTATACAGTGTAACTATATTTAACGTCGAACTCCCTAAAGCGTCGAAATCACTTGGCTAAACTATAAATAAATTGCATTCTGGTAACACGAGAGCGAAGCCGCGGTCAGAAGCTAGTGAGAAAAAAATAATAATTCTGTTATGTTTAAATGACAAGACGATGGTGATAATGATGCATTAACTAGGGCGAAAATTGTGTATTGGAGCCTTAAACGCCCGCCATATTGTCGATTTCGCAAGGTAGAGCGAGTTTCATTCATGAGTGCAAAAGGTGGTTTGTTTTGGATTATTCTGGTAATTAAATAAATAAAAATAAAAAATATTTATTTCATAAAAAAAGGTCTTACTACAATACTAAAAAGCTAGTTTTAAGTAATTTATTTCTAAGTTATATATACCTTTTCCACCCAGCCATTAGTTTCGACACCTCGTACTAAACTAAGTTCTAGACTTGTAATATAGTCACGAAGGCATCTCTGCCTCGACTTAGCTACCATAGGTTGTCAATATTAACAAATGCGACGTTTTATAATAACAAAAAATATATAGTAATAGGAGAAATGCTGCAAGTCAAGCTAATAATAATCAATAACCTAATAAACCTAATTTAAATTTAGCCTATTTTATATACTAACGCAAATACATAATAATATAAATTTGGGAAATACTTACTTACTATAACATTATACATTATGATAACCTATACATTGTTTGTGTACGACTATAGGTATGCAATACAAGTAGTATGGTATATGCTTATTACATTTCTATTTAAAAGGTTTTAAGCAGTATATGTATGTTCTATTGTAATCCAAAGTAAGTAGATAGTGTTTCAGTTTAGTCTTTAACTCTAAATAAGTTAGCTCCTGCAAAGACATTATGTTACTAAAACTATTATTTATTTATTTTTTATTTTTTATTATATAGATAAGTGCAAGCAGTGTTGCACGACACTGAATTATTGAAAGAGAAGGTAGTATTTAATTGATATCAAAACATAGCTTGTATCTTTTAGTTTATTTGCATTTTTAGGTAGATCTACAAAAAAAAACTATGAAATCAAGAAAGAAAGAAAAGTTTTTATAAATTTCAAGCTACTTTTTCAGGATTAGGATTTTTTTTTGAGACCATTAGATTATTTTTAATACTTTAATGTATAAATTTATTGATTTCGTATAGTTTTAGCTTTTTTGTGGTGTTTTTTTTTGAGCGTAGCTGTAGCAGTTAGGAAGATTCGCCCATTTATGTAAAGAATGGGACGCGCTCGCGGCGCCGTGAACTGCGGCCGCGGGCCTTGGACGCTGTTTATGCGTCTCGGATGAACGTGTGAGTGGATTTACATTTAATTGAGTCAACTTATTAAGTTACTAACTATTGCAGTTTGTTAGAAGTAAAGGAGCAACTAGATGTTTTGTAACGTTGATTTTGCCTTTACTTTTGCTGTTGCCTGTACCACTGAACTGCCTGACAGAACTAACCTTATTTACAGCTCAGATGATGGAAATGGCGAACGGCAAGATGAATCTCGTATTTAAGGGTTACTCCTTCTTCTTTCGATATCAGACCAGGATTGGTAACAAGTGGGTTTGCACCAAGTTCCCCCGATGCAAGGCCTGTCTCTATGTCGATGAGTGTAACACCATCACCAAAACCGATTATGGGCATAACCATGAGAAAAGGGATCTTTTTTTAAGACCCGATGGTCGGTATACCCGCTAAAATGCATGATCAGTAAAATTTTATAGGTAAATTTTTAGCAGAATCTGAATTTCATATTTTTGTATTATACTAAGAGTATTTTGTTAATAAAATCTATCTGAAATTATTTTTATTGGCTTTTCTTCAATTATTGATGTACTGTTTTATATAAAAAAAAAATATCTATTACCTACTTCGATTCTTGGTGTTACCTAATTACATATATCGTCATCTTTTCAGGATGTTTGCCTTCACCGGTAAAGCACGTGTTTTAAAGATCACATACATTTTTATAGAAAAAAAAATCCAGAGGTCCGTGGCGGGGTTTGAACTCACGACCTTCGGAATGAAAGACGAGTGTGCTTCCACTTAGCCTACGCGGCTCATAACTCCATGGAATTAAATAAAATAAAAGGGTTCGAACATTTTTGTATGAAGCCTGGCATAACTACTAGTCCGCCATTTTGAAAAAAAATGTGATTCGGCGCCCAGTGATGAAACTCATGTCAACCGACAGAGTAAAGATTACAAACAAAAAGTGTTTTATGATATCAAGTCTCCTAAGTGATACGGTTTATGAGATATTTGGGTCTAAGACCCATAGAAAAAAATCTAGATGATGACTTCATTACAACTCAATAATTAAAATAATTTTCAGATTCGGACCTAGAGCCGGAGCCCGTTACACGCAAAAGAGGCAAGCCATCATCTACACCTATTCCATCCAAAAAAATACGAAGCACTGCTGCAAAGCACATGCCATCTTTTGAAGTAAAGCAAGCAAGGTGTCGGCATTGCCACTATAATTTGAGTCGTACCAAGTGCACCACCTGCAACATCCGTTTATGTCTGACGAGGAAAAGAAATTGCTATACGCTTTTCCATGATTGTTAACTGTATTGTCTGGCCAAATTTGTTCCAAAGTTAGTTACTTTGGAACAAATTTGGCCAGATTATACAGTTAACAATCATGGAAAAGCGTCTAAGATACAATAAGTCTTTTTTGTCTTTTTTATTAAATAAAATATTGTATTGATAATACAATACTTTATTTAACTAGGTATATATATTATTTCTGATATGTAGGTATAGGCCCAATGTAATCACTTGAACTCATATAATTTTGAAGATATATTGGAATTAACGTTAATTAATTAATTAATTAACGCTAGAAGGCGACGTGGAAGGCCCAGGATGAGATGGCGAGACGAGCTAGACGCCCACCTAACTCGTGGCCTGAAGTAGCAATAGAGGCGAATGGAAAGAAAAAAGGGAGGCCTTTGCCCTGCAGTGGGACGGAATGGCTAATCTTAATATATATTAATCTCGTGTCACAATGTTTGTCCTCAATGGACTCCTAAACCACTTAACCGATTATAATAAAATTCGCACACCATGTGCAGTTCGATCCAACTTGAGAGATAGGATGGTTTTTACGGCGAGAAAAATTCGTATAATTTCCGGGAAAATTTTATACCCGTGCGACGCCGGGGCGGGCCGCTAGTAAATAAATAAATAATAATAATTGGAATGAAGGCCCAATGACATCACACGAAAACATAAAAAATACCAGATTCCAATAGAGGAAACTCATTTCCCAGGGTCAATCTATATGACAAAAAATACTATGATCATCTGTGACCAAGAACACCTTTATTTTTTCACTTTTTCTGTGGTGGGCTGTAACCACTAAAAATACATGTAATTGTAATAACAACAATGGGCGGTAGTTTTCCTCTTTTTTTAGGCTTGGGCCTTACGAGGCTAAATAGTACAGAACAAGAATATAGTCTCTGCTATGCCATGCCATGCCGTCACTTCATACAACATAATAACCTCTTAACTTAAAATGACCCGTTTATTACCTAATTGTCTTTTTCTAGTTTCGGAGCGATATCGAAAGTGTGAAGAGATACATGTTATAATTCGCAAAGGTGGTAAAATATTCCTAAGGAACGGTTACCAGTACTTCATAAATACGAAATACAAAAACGGCACACTTATCGTGCGATGCGCGAAGTATCGACGTGAAAAATGCCTTGGAGCTATGACAATCACGAAAGATTATAGATATGTACTGAAAAGCATCGGCCACACTTGCGTGCAAGATTATGTGGCTAACAACATTGATCTTCAAATTTACAATTGCAAAAGGGAGATCATTTCGACAGATGTTCCAGTGAGGACTGCTTACAATCACGCCTTAGCGCAGATCGGGAGTGAACTGATGCCACCCTTCTACAGCATCAGGCAGAGCTTGTATACCGCTAGATTAAAGTCAAAGAAAAATAATAGCCCCGGACATCGTGTTAGGGCCAAAGGTAGAAGTTCAAAATAATTCTGTTTGTAAGTATTAACATAATAATTGAAAAGTCATTATGATATAAGTCGACATGAATTGTTTAAAATTAATACAAATGTTATAAATAAAGTTTATATTTTTTTATTTCTTCTATTGTTAATTAAATCTTTACTCGCTTATGCGAAATAGTCTACTAAATCTATGTAAGATCTAATGTCGTTAGCATTCGTTTGTCACTTTTACATTTGTGTATGTTAGAGAGAGACAAAACGCATGCTATCTTACACAGCTTTGCTTAGTATTAATTAACCTATACACGGTATAACATGATCGACGGATCAACGAAAGCTGGGAGATAGGTGACCTAAATACCTATCGACGTAACCACCATGTATGTTGGCAGATTTTTAATAGTTTTACAGATATTCAACATTTTTTGTTTTTTTTTTTGTTTCATTGACTCGTTTTGTGTACCAAAAATCCCGACTCGAGTATAAATATTTTTCTCTAAATATATTAGTTTGTTTTTATGAACCAAGTCTGTAATACAAAAAAACACTTAAAAAGCTGAATGTCTCCAAAACTATAAAAATTGGGGAACATACAGCTTTCGTTGATCCGTCGACCGTGTTACACCGTGTTTTACTAAATTGATGGAATTTTTGCTCTTACAGATAACGATTATGTAATTATTGGCGAATTACAAGTTACTTCCCGCAGAAGAGGCAAAACAATTTCCATCATTTAGAATACTTAAAAAAATGTACCTTATTCAGACGATACAGTGAATTGAAGTTTGATGCGTTTTTTTTGTTTTTATGTTAGATAGGCCTTCATTTGACCACAATCTCACTTGATGTAAAGTGACGATGTGGTCTAAGATGGGGCATGAAGACCTAGAAGGTAATGCTTCGAGCAAAATGTACTAAATTTACACGTCACAAGCCCCCACTCCTTTACTTTGACTGCCTCAGTGGCGAGGTGGGTGAGAAGTCCGCTTGCGCCGCAAGAGGTAGCGGGTTCGATTTCGATCGTCTTTGTATGTTCTGCAAGCACTTTCTCCTTGTACTGGGTGTTTAATATGTATACCAAAATATATCTGATACTAGTCGACCCAACAGAAGTTGTCCTGTCCCACGTCTCAAAAAACAATATTCAGTTGACCGTATTGTGAGTCTAAACCATTCCCCAGATCCCCTTGAACACACACAAAAAATTTCATCAAAATCGGTCCAGTCGTTTGAGAGAAGTTCAGTGTCATACACACTCTCAGAAGCATTATATATATAAAGATATGTATGCCTATTATATTAAGTATATCAGATCTCTAGTACCCGTAACACAGGCTTAGAGATTACCACGGGGCTAGATGTTGTTGTGTGGATTGTCCGGAAATATTTATTTGATGCTGCTTATTTGATCATGGCATTTTCTTATTAAGGTGATAGAGAGAAACATAGGTGTCCTGATTTATTTTTATTATGTAGTCTTCATGCGTACTGTCGACGTTATCATTAGCTAAGCAAATATTTTTTACTATAAAATTTTTGATAGGATATCTTAGATGTGTGTCTCTTATTTAAGAAAAGTAGTTTAAAAAAACCAAAGCCACATGGGGGCCCTTAAATATTGAATAAAGAATATGTGATTGGAACATGACTTCATTTTTTAATTTAAAAAACTATTGAAACTGCATTCAAAGTTTAAATAATTCAGTTTTTTTTTAATAATAAATTTGAATGATATCAGATAAACTAAAACTTCACCCACGGTTCAGTGTACAGGTTCTACACATTTGCAATAAAAATAAATAAAGAATAAAAACTATATAAGTGCAAAACTTAAAAAGATTCAGTTTGAATTCGGTTAAATATTTATTTATTAAGTGTTTTAAGCAGCAGAAATACATCATCCTTCAAAATTATAACTCTCTAGTTCTTGAGATACCGTCTGGTGACAGACAAACAGAAAGACTGACGACGAAGTCTCAGTACGGGTCCTGTTTTTACCCTTTGGGTGCGGAACCCTAAAAATAGCCTATCTGAACCTAGAATCGAACCCGCTAAATTATAAGAAATCACGCCTTATATAACGATGCCGATCAAAAGGCTCAACTATCACTTTTGTTTTACTAAGTAAAATATGTACTATTGATACTAATGTTATAATCTATAGTAATGTTTGTTTGTTTGTTTGTTTGAACGCGCTTATCTCAGGAGCAACTGGACCGATTTGAAAAATATTTCACTGTTATAGTGACCTATTTATTAAGGAATAAGCTTCCCTCATAAAAAGGTTAGAAAGAATTTTTTTTATTTTGGAAATACATTATTACTGTATAACAGCACGCCAACAATGTTAGCAACCAATACAGGTTGGCAGGTAGAAAATGCCTAGGCATTAAGCCCACCTTTTTGTACAAAGTTTTTTGTTCAAATAAAGTATTTAAATAAATAAATAAAAGAAGGTAGGGATGCCTTTGCCCTGCAGTGGGACACAACAGGCAAGTACAAAAATAAATGGTATTCTAATATTAAATATATAGAATGTTATAAATATTGGTCCAACCATCGAAGCAATCCTATATCGTATGGGACCAAATATGGGACACATCGAATAAATACGATATATCGATGTTTAATAAATAGCCCTATGTTCAGCTCCTTACGGAAAATATACACTACTTTTAAAATTTAAAACTAAATTGAAATCTCTCTATCCTTCCGGGAGCTATGATGTCCCAGACAGACAGACAGACACGTAAAACTTATAACACCCCTCGTTTTTGGTCAGGGGTTAAAAATATAAGCATCTAGATAATTGTTTAAATTTTAATAAAAGTCTCGCTGCCTCCGTCTGTCCCTATGTTCCAGATAAACTCAAAAGCACTGAATTGTTCGTTAAGTTAAGTTGTTGCAGTTTCCAGGATTAAGCAGAGTAATTCAGGAGGATGATTTTTCTGTATAATTTGTTAGGGATCTGTGAGAATTGGGAGAATTATGATGATAATTATGTGCCAGCCGAAATTACTGGAATCTATGAGGGAGGCCTGTGTCCAGTGGACGTCCTACGGCTGAATGATGATAATGATGGCGAGAAAAGAATTTCCTTATAACGTATTGTTAACAAATTGTTGGCAAAACAACTATTGCCGGGTCAGCTAGTATTAGATAAGATGTCGTTAGCATTCCTTTCTCTTTGTCACACACTTTGAAAGTTGTGTATGTTAGTAAGAGACAAAATTCATGCTGACTTAGACAGCTTTGCTATCCATTATTTAGAACTTATGTAGCATTATTGATAGAATTTTTGCTGTTACAGGTCACGCTTATATAAATATTGGCGAAATACAAGTTATTTCTCGCAGAAGAGGCAAAACAATTTTACTGGACGGACACCAATATAATTATTTAAAAACATATAAAAACGGCTTAGTTTATTTGCGATGTACAAAAAATCGAGATTACAAATGTCCAGGAACAATCACCACGACTGAAGACTACAAAAAACTTATTAAATTCCACATGCACAATCATCACTGTAAACCGGACTACGTCGCCAATGAAATCGCTCTTAAGATTGACAACTGTATGAAACAAGTGACGACAACGAATATACCAATTCCAGCCATTTATAACAAGATATTGCAAACATCCGGGCATGACCTAATGCCATCATTCGATAGTATCAAAACATCTCTATATCAGGCCAGAAAAAGAGCTAGACTACACAATACCATGGTTCTGTCTAATTCACACATAGTATAGATCACCAGGACAATCTTCACCGATAGTTTAAATGATTGTTATAGAGAAAGAATTGTCGACGTTATCATTAGCTAAGCATATATTTTGTTAGTATAAAGCTTTTGATACGATATCTTAGATGTTCGTCTCGCAATTAATAAAAGTAGTTTTAAAAACCAAAGCTATTACTTAATCTACAGGCTGTCCCACGACCATTCTACGGAGGTTTTTTTCCCTCCATGTGGCATAGTCATTGCACACCCTAAGGGTTGTGCTGTGTTGTGTGAGAAAAAAATAAACTTGAATAACCATATAAACAATCCAATTCGAAATAATGTCCGTTCGGAAAAGTCATAATGAATTAATACGGTTTTAGTTATGCAAAGTTATATTTTCTTATCTACGAAATCTTACAGACTTATTTAATTTATTTGACGTATGATATTCAACTTGGTCTGATTGTTCCAACCAGCACATTTTTTTTTTAATAAACACGGTATTGTAGCAAATGCATGTTTATTTTAGAGCATATACAATAAAATCGATGAACGACCTCCTTAATTAATGTAGCTTGTGGAACCGAACTGGATACATATTCGGTAGATATAGGTCATGTAGAATAGAACCAGCATCATTCCTCAACAATTCCACCTTGGTTTTATGACTATGACTTTACTCGCTGTTGCGAGTGGGGGGTTGTGCCGGGGCTTTGTTAAGAGCCGATAAGGTTGGCGTGGGACTCTAGCTGATGAAACCATCTTATCAACCCGTATCCGTAGAATTTTAATTTATTACTTTACAAAACATATTTTGATCCTTCTTCATAATAAATCTTAAATAGTCCGAACTTCTGTATTATTTTTTCTGTTATATAACGTAGTCGTCGTTGGCCGTTTTCTAACTCAGCGACTGCGACTGCTATAATTGGTTTCCTAAAAACATTTACTGCTGATGTAGCTGTACTATCCTTTCATGTGCTCTCTGGTGGTTATGTATATAAGAATTATGATCTTTTTGTTATTCACAGATACTGCATGTGCAACAAATGAAGTACAAGTAATATCCCGCAAAGGTGGTAAAATATATCTATGGAACGGGTATCAGTATTTTTCTGTAAGGCAATATAAAAATGGTAATGTTTTTCTGCGATGCTCAAAACGACGCCGTGAAAATTGCAGAGGAGCAATTACTTTGTCTAAGGATTTTAAGCACGTTTTGAAAAGTAATAGGCATTTATGCAAACCAGATTATGCGGCGAACGAGGTGGCTCTTAAAATTAATAAATGTAGGAATGCAGTCGCTGCCTCGAATATTTCTGTTACAGCTGTTTATAATGATATAAGGGCACAGGTAGGGGACAGCCTAATGCCATCATTCAAGAGTATCAGTTCAGGACTGTACAACGTAAGAAAAAAATCGAATGGCGACCAATGAAGAGTTAGTGCCTGGCAGATTGAATAACCAAAATCTGTTGATACCAGGGGGCGTGCATCCGCCTAAGTCGATATTTGTGGTATGGGTGCTTTTATGTTCCTATTATCGTCCAATTGCGCTTTTAAGTCCCTTACTTCTAAAACATAGGACTGTCATACAAACTTCCAGTTCACCCCCTGGAGGTGGAGTTTTGTGATATAGCCGTCCTGCCAAATTTCAAGTTTCTAGGTATATCGTTTCTGAGATTTCGTGATTAATCAGTGAGTGCTCCATAAGTGGTTTCGCTTTTATGTATATTCTATACTAATGAAGAAACAAAAGGGTATTTTATTTGTAATTTCAAGTTTTTGCTCAACATAGGACTAGGTGATAATGTGTAATCCATATGAAATATTTCGAGCTTCTGTTTTTATCTCTTATATCTACCAAATAGGTAACTAAACCTATTTTAGTTAAAAATGCAAATAACATTTGTTTGTCCTGATTAATTTATTAATGTATTAGTGCTTGTTGGAAAGGAACATATCTTATTTTAAGTAAAATGTGCAGTAGCTAAATAAGTAAGTGTGTAAAATAATAGTAAAATATGTAAATTATGACTTATGAAATAAAATAGAAAATTCTTACTTCATTTCCTGAAAGTTTTATTTGAATGATATTGAGCTAAGCATATTGCCTAAATTAATAATTTTTATTTCTTATATGAATGAATGGATGGATGGACTGTGTGAAAGAAGATATGTGTAAGAAGGGAGAGATTGTTAAGATGAAGGATGATAGAGGGAAATGGAAGAAAAACACATGTTGTGCCGACCCCACAAAGTGTGGGACAAGGGCAGGATGATGATGATATTTCTTATATGAAGTAATCGATATTTAATCATTTTCACGTTAAAGAGCGCTCACATTATCCGAGTCCCTAAAAATATGGTCTGGCGTAATAGTAGAACTACTTTTAGGGAGTAATTTACGCACTACATGCAATTTCCGTCATTATTTTAAATGACAATGCATATTTTCACGGGCTCGGATTGGATGTAGTGCGAAAACGCTGTAACAGGTGCCTAATGTCCGTAATATAAGCCTAGAGCTTAGCACGGGTCAAGTTGTTGCTGTCAACGTTGCCGTAAAATATAAAAATGTATGTATTAATATTTTACGTAATACATTTTTATGTATACATTTTTTATTTAAAACGTTTGCAAATTCTGCTGCAATTAAATTAGTTTGAGTAAAGAGAGTAGTACTTAGAAGAAAAAAAGGATTTTAGACAAACAAACAGCATAAGAGAGTACTCTTGTATTTAACACACTTTATTTATAAACAGGTAATGCTCTGACAAGTATTAACGAAATACAAGTAATTTCTCGCAAAGGAGGCAAAGTATATTTATGGGATGGATTTCAGTATTTTTCTGCACGGAAATACAAAAATAACACAATATATTTGACTTGTTCAAAAAGGCGACATGGGCACTGTAGAGGGTCAATGACTACAACTAGCGACTATAAGAGAATCCTGAAAAGTCACACACACACATGCAAACCTGATTACGTCGCCAATGAAGTGGCTATTAAAATTGACAAATGTAGGAAGGCGGTCGCCTCCTCAAATATTTCAGTAACAACTGTGTATAATGATATAAGGGCACAGGTAGGGGACAGCCTAATGCCATCATTCAAGAGTATCGAATCCGGGCTGTACAGCTTAAGGAAAAAATCAAACGGAATTAAGACCAATCAGTAGTACGAGCTTGGCAGATCAAATAAACAAAATCTACTTAGCGGTATAGTAGGCGATTATCCGTTTACGTAGATTTTGCTGTAGGTGATTATTAGTTCGTCAATTTTATAAAGATCTTAAATCGAATTTCCAGCACCTGTTGCGACCCTAAGCACATAGACCTAGCGCGGATATGGCGCGGACCTGGAGTAGACATGACAATAAAACTCAAGGTCTATTTTTACATTCGAGTTTGTTGGAATTTGATTAGTATAGTTTTAACTTAAATGTGCAATCTAAGTAGTTACTTATTTAAGTGAGTAGAAAAATATAACTTAAATATTGATTTAAACTATAAAGTTATTGTTGTATTTCCTGAAGTTTTGTTTGTTTGACGTTAAATTATACCAATTGTCGTTTTTATAACAAACTACTTCTAATCTATATAAATAAAAATGCATTGTTGTTCGTTAGTCTGATTAAAACTCGAGAACGGCTGGGCCGATTGAGCTGATTTTGGTTTTAAAATGTTTGTCGTAGTCCAGGGTAGGTCTAAACGGTGAGCAAATAAGGAAAAATTGCCGGGAACTTTTTTTACCCGTGCGACGCCGGGGCGGGCCGCTAGTAATTAATTAATATAGGTCAACCTAGGAATAAAAATAGATTGATTAAACCTATAACAAGATTGACATTAGTTTTAAATAATAGTTATATAAGGGCAATAAAAATTTACAACAAATTACCTGACGACTTGAGAGATATCACATTTTAACCAAATTCAAATCTAATTTTAAAAAGTCGCTTATTGATAAATGTTTTTTTTATAGTTTAAGTGAATGTTTTGAGTATAAATTATAATTAATAATATGTAACTTATGTAAAATTTTAAAAGAAAGTTATTAATAGTGTAATTCATGTACCTATATCTAATAGTTAAATAATAATGGTAATTTTTAAAATTTTTATAAATCATAATTCTTGTAACATTATAATAAAAATTAATATATTCATATGCCTGTAAAGGCAGGTTTCGGTAGAGCAGTATTTCATAATAACCAAAAATTGAAAAAAAAAATATTGAATTTCTATTTGAATTTAAATAATTATTACAAATGGATTGTTAAATGAATATCTTTGTAAAATAAGTGCGGTTTGGCACTGCATCCGATCCGAATCCTTTAAGGGATAATATACTAGAGGGCGCCCACGATTTCTTACGCGTGGAGTTTGTTTTTTATCTAAACAGTTTCTAATGATAACACGTAGGTAAAGTTATTTTAAAAAGGTACATGTTGAGTATACCTCCAAACCATCCACAGAGCATAAAGTTTTAAGTTTAATGTCTTACTCTAAAAACTCCTCCAACCCCCTTTAAAACCCCAAAAAGGGGTTGATTTCTAAATATACATAAATATTACACCACATCATCCATAGAACTTACATTTCAAGTTACTTTCCAAAGCCATTAGACTTTCATACAAACTTTCATCCCACACTTTATCACCGTGGCGTTTTATAAAATCCTTTCTAAACGGACGTTTACATCCCATAGAATCCTGCCAAATTTTAAGACTGTAGTTTATATTGTTTCTGAGATATCGAGCTCAGTGAGTGGTAAAAAGTCCTCTTTTATTATCTTTTAGGAAATTTTCGTGGTTCGTAATGTGGTCCGAAGAAGCCATGTTCATGACCACCATCACACCATAGACCACATCGTCACTTACAATAGGTGAGATTGTAGTCATATAAAGGCTTAATAGCACCAAAAATAAAGTTTTCAAACAGACAAGGTCTTTAGTATTATAATATAAGTATAGTGTTATAATATAATATAGGTGTTTAAAATCCAATTTCCATTATTTGATTGATTTTAGTATGTTTGAATGAATCTCCATTTGTAGACACGAAATGGAGATTCATTCATACAGACTACTGCTGGGCAAATGCCGTCTTCAATCTGTAGGGATTATACAACGAAATTATTCTAATAAATGTTATTTTTTGCTCATTTGTTTATATATTGGTATTTAACACACTTTATTTGTGGACAGGTAATGCTCTGGCAAGTACTAACGATATACAAGTAGTTTCTCGGCATGGAGGCAAAGTATATTTAAGGGATGGATATCAATATTATTCTGGAAAGAAATATAAAAAAGACAAAATATATTTGCATTGTACAAAAAGGCGACATGAGAACTGCAAAGGGTCATTAATTACAACTAGTGACTTAAAGACAATCCTGAAAAGTGACACACACACATGCAAACAGGACCATGTCGCCAATGAAGTGGCGCTTAAAATTGACAGTTGTAAAAAGACAATTTGTACCTCTAATGCCTCGGTTATAGCTATTTATAGGAAATTATTAGCGGAGGTTGGTGCTTCGCGTATGCCCTCGTTCAGTAGTGTGAAACACAGCTTATACAGCGCTAGAAACAGAGCAAAGAGAAGTAAAAGCAATGGACCACCCGTCAGGTTAAAAATGAGTGATTCATCTGATAGTTCCGATTGAATTTCAGAAAAATTTAACGCTCTGCACCTCATAACCCATAAGTCATAATTGTCTTTTCATAACTATTTGATGAAACATTTTAGAATACATCATATGTTGGTCTATTTCAAAAATATTTTAAGTATGACGAATAATGGAATGTATAATGTTTAATTAATAAAACAGTTATCTAAACTTATTATGGTTTTTCTATATTTATTCTAACCGCTTCTATGGTCTAGTGTACAAAAAGCGAAGAGACCAGATACGATAAATTTGTATCCTATTCATCTAAGTGTATTTTTAATGTTTTTGTTTTTTTGTATTTTATTTGTGACGTTTCTAAGATTTGTTAAATGGACATAAATTATTTATTTCATGCATGTTAATTCATGCATGTGGTAGGCCAAGCAACACGGAATGAAATTGCCAAAATATTAGGTACTTAAATTCACAGACTACAAACTACAAGGTATTCAATATTATTTATATTGTTACCCTTTTTAAGCAAGAAACATATCAGAAAAGTTATTTAAAAATAACGCACTTTGAGTTTCCTACTAAGATACGCAGTGCATAATATTTTTAACCCCCGACCAAAAAAGAGGGGTGTTATAAGTTTGACGTGTGTGTTTGACGTGGGGTGTTATAGGTCTGTCTGTCTGGGGACATCATAGCTCCCGAACGGGTGGAGCGATTTCAATTTAGTTTTTTTTGTATGAAAGGTGAGTTTAGCCCGAGTGTTCTAAGACATGTTTTATGAAAATCGGTTAAGCCGTTTAAAAGTTATAGAGGTGAGAGTGGGGAAGGAAAACCGAAAATCTGCAAATATTCTAGTGTTGGGTATCAAATGAAAGCGCATCGCGTCCACATTACTTAATATTATGCTGTTTTATATTTAAGGAATTTATTGTCATTGAAATCGGGGGATATTCTTAAATTTTAAATTTGGATTTATGTAATTACTAAATAACTACAAACTTAAAAATAATACGCTTTGTACTGTATTGTATAATTAATAGTATTAATCAATTTTTATTCTTTAACAGGCAAAACTCTGGCTAACCATGGTGAAGTACAAGTCATTTCCCGGAATAAAGGCAAAGTTTTCTTATGGAATGGACACCAGTACACTGTATCAAATAAATATAAAAATGGCTCCATTTGTTTGCGATGTAAAAATTATCAAAGTATAAAATGTTTAGGGAGGATGACCATAACTAACGATTATAAGACTGTTTTGAAAACCAAAAAACACTCGTGCAAACCAGATTAGGTAGCCAATGAAGTTATTCTTAAGGTCAATCGTAGTGTTAAATGTGTATAGTCGTCTAATAATTAAACAGTTTTCTAAAAGAATTATGGTTTCTGTAAGTACACTCATTCTTTCAAAACTAGTATGATTATTGTGGTCAGAGATGGGCGAGACGGTATGCAACAAACTGAAAAAAAAATATATATATTAACTTGGTTGCTACTCATTTTGAAAATACGCTTAACATAAATTACCCTTTTCCATAGTTCGCATTGCACAAGTCAGTAACGTTGCTTTAAAATTATTAGCATAGTCCATTGAAATTATTAAAATCCTACATTTCTCAGTATCGTCGCCGATAATACGGACGTAATGTATTGAAATTATGTTATTAATTTTATTAGCGGACTTGAAAAATTGACGTTTTATTAGGCATTGTATATTTAATAGTATTTGATCACTTTTATTCTTTAACAGGCAAAACTCTGGCAAGCCTTGGCGAAGTACAAGTAATTTCCCGGAATGGAGGCAAAGTTTTCCTATGGAATGGACACCAGTACATTGTATTAAAAAAATATAAAAATGGCACCATTTGTTTGCGATGTTCAAATTATCGGCGTGATAAATGTTTGGGATTAACGACAATAAGTAACGATTATAAAACTGTTTTAAAAACCACCAGACACTCGTGCAAACCAGATTATTTAGCCAATGAAGTTGCTCTTAAGGTTGATCGTTGTAAAAAACTGTTATATCATCGAATTTAACCGTTATCATGATTTACAACGATGTTCTGGGAGAGATGGACAACGCTATCAGGCCGTTATTTAAAAGTGTACAACATAGCTTGTATAACGCTAGGAAAAAAGCGAAGCCGAAGGGAAATAATTCTAGCAAATGAAACTAAACAGTGCTGTGTCATATAGTAATATCGCCTGAAATAAATGAAATGCGATTTTTTCCTGTTATTTTACCACAAATTTTTATTCAACATACTGAGTAAACTTTCGTTTTCTATGGGCGTTCCGTTAGCTGCGTGTTTTCCTATAAAGGCTTTTTTATTGCCCTTTGTTACGCAACTCGACATAGTTTAAATATCGCAATTTTTTTCTAACATTATTATTAAATTGAATTATCATTTTAATTGAGTATTTAATTCTTGACCACACACTCCTTAACAGATAAGGTGAATGCAATTTTGGATGACAAAGGTGACGATGAAATACGTGTGATTACCCGGAACAAAAACAAGACACTGTTGTGGAGAGGACACCGGTATACTTCTTGTAAAATATACAAAAACGGAACAACATACTTGCGCTGTTCCAAATACCGCCAGCTCAGATGTCCAGGATCATTGACAACAACGAGCGACTACAAAAAGGTTACCAAGAGCCATCCGCACACATGCAAAGAAGATTTTGCAGCCAATGAGGCTGCACTAAAAATTGACCACTGCATGAAGCTAGTGACTACTACCAATATATCACTTTCAGACATTTATACCAATGCATTGTTAGAGGTTGGACAAGATGTAATGCCATCGTTTAGTCAAATCAAAAGCTCTTTTTATCAGGCCAGAAAGAAGGCCAAGCTAAATAATTATGGCAAAGATACTGGATCTTCTGCCAGTGAGAAGCTATAGGTTCCAGTTTTAACATATATGTATACATATACTAATATGCCTTTCGGCGAATCAATTATGCTCTTTTGATTTTAAATCATTTTCTGTACATCATTTTGAGGAAGGCATATTGTTGCTTCCCTAGCAAATAATTATTGTAGTTCGTTACAGGTGTTTTTATTATATGATAAATTGATAAGAGTTGATTATCATCATAAGTAACAACGATATATTAATTTAAATAATATTAAAAATAACATAACCGTTCCTTGTTCTTTATTTACATACTAGCGACTCTCCGGACGCTTTCATGGATGTTCTCGCGAAAATAACGTAAAAGTACACCGAAACCTTGCCCTTGAATCACTCAATAGATGAAAAAAAGGAACCGATTAAATTCTACGGTCAAATCGACCGAACATTATATTTTGCATGAGCCGTCGGTCGCTTAGATTCGCTCTAAAACAATAAATAAGACTGGTCACGGCATCTTTTTGATTTCATTTAGTTTAAGTTATAATAACTTACTAACACCTCCGTTCGGTAGGATCAAAAACAGATCTATGCAGCCAGAAAGAAAGCTCAAATCTAATAATTGGACATTGTTAGAAGTGAAGTGAAATAAAATAAACTGTGTCTCAGTTTCGTTTTTTTTTATTCATTGTATGTGTATTGCTCGGTATTTATCAAAACTCAATGACATAATTTGTTGTTATATGTTTTTTTTTAATTAATACATATAAATGTATTATGACATAAAACGGGAAACACTCCATGATTTTACGGTTTTCGAGTTTTTCGATATTTCGACGCTGTTGCGAGCGCCATGATCACGGAAACAACAATACAAATATAAACAACAACATATAGATTTAGTTTCGCACAGTCAATCACACAAAAAAAACGGCCCGGAAGGACCCGTGCGAGGTCGGTCGAGACGGGTTGATTAAAAAAATTAACCATATTGTTTTTGGTCATTGGCAGATACAAAATTAGCAAGTTTTGAAGACCTTGAGGAAATATGCGTTATAAGTCGCAATGGAGGCAAAATATATTTATCGAACGGCCATCAGTATACGCTCAAAAAAATTAACAAAAACGGCACGCCGCTCTTGCGATGTCACAAATATCGCATTGAAAAATGTTCTGGATCATTAACCACTACAGAAGATTATAAGATGATTCTAAGACGCCACGAACACTCCTGCAAGCCTGATTATGAAGCAAATGAAATTGCCCAGAAAATGCACAAGTTGTTTAGAGGACAAGCAATATCGACGAATATACCAGTTACAACCATTTATGACAATGTGGCTGTAGATTTTGGTCACGAACTTGTACCTTCCAGAAGAATCAAAAGTGGCATATGTATATCCAGAAGAAAAGCTAAAAACAAATAATTGTAAAATAAAAGTTAATAATTAATTGAAAAATATCATGTACTTATTTCATGCTCATTTTTATTATAACTTTTACTATTATAATGTCTGCCTCGATATTAATAAAATATCACAATGATGTAATTAATATTTTGTTACAGATGCTACGCTGGACAATTCGCAAGACGATGACGAAGTTCATGTTATTTATAATAAGAAAGGCAAAATATATTTATGGCAAGGTTACCGCTATATCGCACATAAACGATATGTGAACGGGTCCCAATTACTGCGATGTACAAAGTACCGTTATAAATTATGTCGAGCAACGTTAACCCTCACAAAAGATAACAGGAAAATTATGAAAAGACATAGTGATTTGTGCAAACAAGATTTTGAAGCCAATAAAAAATCAATAAATTTCTCTCGTTTTAAAGAAAGGCTTGTAACGACGGATGTGCCTCTTGAAAGGATGTACAAGGCTCTATCTGAATATGGAGACGGCATGCCGCCATTTAATCAAGTAAAGAGTGGTCTTTACCGCGAACGGAACCGAGTTAAAAAAAATCGTAATACCGAGTCATCTTCATCTCAACCGCCGAACGTTGCTGAATATAGCTGTCCTGCTTTCGAAGATATTCAATAATCAATTTAAGAGTAATGTCTGCTCTCTATGCATGTAATCTTGAGTACATATATTCCATATGAAATTACTAAATAAAAGTGTTCTATACCATGAATTTTTGTTGTAATATTTTAACAAGAATACATATTATGTTTAATGATTATGTGTACTTACTTCGCCAAATAAAGCTATTTTTCCTTGCTGTAACCGTTAGAACTTCCTTACAGATAACAGAGCATTTTTGCATAATTCGCAAGAAATGCATGAAATACGTCGAAAAGGTAAAACGATCCTTCACAAAGGACGCCAGTATAGCTTTCAGAGGAAATGCAAAGACGGTTCGTTGGTCCTGCGATGTTCAAAATATAAAAGCGCTCGATGTCCCGGTACGCTAAAAATTACTGAGAATTATAAGCAAGTTTTAAGCTCGACTACACACACTTGCAAGCAAAACTACGATGCAAATAAATTAGCCCTTTTATTAGACCAGTGTAAACAACTAGCGTTCTCGACGAATATTCCAGTGAAAACAATTTACAATAACTCTATAGTAGATGCCGAAGATAGTATGCCATCCTTCAAAAAGATTAAACACAATCTTTACCGGGCAAGAACAAAATCTAAACAAAAGTCAAAAGCTTGAAGTACCTGTTGAAACGCGCGCTCCAACTGGAAGGCGTCGGAGCTCCGACCGACGCTTGACTTCCGAAGTCCGAAACGTAGAAAGGTTTCATAAAAACTCGTTATAAACGTGAGTAAGTCACGTTTTTTTAAATAAAAAGTTTGATCTATGGATAACATTTGAGAGGTTAAGCTGAACCCACACCACAGTACCACGACCACACCACGTGGCCAGGCGTATATTTTAAATTAAAAATGAATGGTTCATACGCTCGTATCAAAACGTGTCTGTAACCACGTATGTAACAACGCAACCATAAAAAGCTGCAGCGAGACTATTCACACGTAACCACTGCTTAACCCTCTAGCTCGTCGAAAATTAACAGAGAATAAAAAAAAAAAGTGTGTGTGTGTCAGCTACGACGCACGATTCGAGTTTACTCCTTACGAACGATAATTATGATATATATTGAATAGAAAAAAAAGGGTAAATGAACGCATCTGCTAAAATGATAAGAGAAACAAACATATATCTGTAATTATTCGGATTATTTATATTACTTCAATAAAGCGTATTACATAAAGTATGTTACAAAATAATATAAATAAAATACAGTGAGACTACGAATTATCGCGCAAAGAGGAGACCCCGAGAATGAGATACGCTGTGTAATGTATTCCATCTCATTCTTTTACACGTTCAATCCTACAGATATATATGTTTGTCTCTTTCTACGCAACGCATCAACTTTTCGTGTTACACTTGATTTTACTCCTCATAAAATTTCCGTACCGGGCCTTATAACTCAAATCGTTTCTTAAGGAGTAAACTCCAAAAATAATATTACATTTTTAAGCTGCAATGCGGTGTGATTGTGGTATGTGTGGGTCGACCCTCAGACTCGTGGCTTACTAGCCACTGACCACAGACACCGAGAAGCGAGCGACAGCCTCCAGTGCCTCCAGCCGGAAGCCGCCACATTTTATTACACGTCCTCCTTTGCTCATTCTATATAGAATATGTGCTCAGGTTAGCGATATACTGTTACACCGATCCAAAGCAAAGCTTTAGAAGGAATCAGACAAGTTTTATGCATTCATTTAAGACTTATCGTGCTAGAATAGAAGCATAATATTGAGTTACGTTAAATAAAAAAATAAAATATGGTAAAATACTCAACCCGTTTTTGCAATTATTATCGTCCTTTTACGCTTTCACCAAGAAATAGTTGATCATCACAAAAATAAAAAGACAAACACACAAATATAAAAGATTTTTTTTTTTAATGAGAAACATTAAAGCACTACAGACAAGAGAGGCCGCACCCTTTTTTGCTCACGTAATACAACATTGATTATGTTATAACAATTACCAAAATTTTCCAAAAGAGTAAGGAAACATTCACTTTTTTATGTAAATGAGTCCGCTGCTTCGGGGTCTCGCCAACTTGTTTGTAAATCCTTACACGTGACCTCCGGGTGGTGCTAAGAACAGTCTCTGGTGGTAGGCTTCGGCCGCGGCTTACCTTCTAGGTCTTCATGTCCACACTTTACATCAGGTGAGATTGTGGTCAAATGAAGGCTTATCCAGCACAAAAAAAAAAATGTCTAGACCGCTTAGCTATTTTCAGCTGATTACCCACGCGCTTTCGCAGTGAAATCCAAGCTTTAAAGATAAAATTTGAAGGGTTTTAAATGTTCTAATGTTCTTAAAACCTTAGCCATGTCTGTGAGCCAGATTATGCTGCTAATTATATCGCACTCAAAAATTAATGAGTGTAAACTTAAAGCTTATAAGGGACACGGCAGGCTAAAGTAAAAAAAAAATTAAATAACAAGCTCCAGATATGTTGTTTTGTGGCTTAGATAAGATACTGAGTTAAAAAAGTAGAGTGAAATTACCAAGAAATATATCAATTACTTTTTGGTTTGAGTACATTTGGAGATCTTGTCGTTCATCCCAGCACCCAACCATGTTTTTTTGTATACCAACTTTTAGTTGAATTAAATGTTTATTTTATCCCCACTTTAATTCTAGACATAATTGTATTAAGCAGAGTGAAAATTATTGTAATTGAGTCACAGTCATACCTACAGTTTTCATTATTTAATTATCTCTCGTATTTAAAAAACTATACTTTATGCAACAACTACTGTACAATTAAATAGGCGAAACCTGTATTCAAAATAATAATTAAAAAAAATATTTACTTTCATTCATCAGATATAGAATCAGAAGGTTTGCAAAACACTGAACCGATACGAGTGATAACTCGCAATGGAGGAAGAGTATTTCTGAGAGCAGGTCATCAGTACACTATATTTCGGGCGAACACGAATGGGACCCTTTATCTCCGCTGTGTAAAGGCTCGGTCAAATTGTCCCGGAAAATTAACCACTACCAAGAACTTTGATAAGGTTATAAGGTCTACCATTCATAACTGCAAAGCAGATTATACCGCAAATGAGAAAGCGATCAGGATTGATCTCTGTAAAAAACAAGCAACTCTAACGAATCTGCCCATCCGAGATATTTATAATAGTGTTAAAGATGAATTTGGAGACGCAGCTATGCCATCGTACAGTTATATCAAGAGTGTTCTTTATAGAGCACGGCAAATGAGCAAATAAACATCTTAGGATTATGTTAATTTAATACACGAAGGTTGATTGCAAGTTCGGGTGTTTTTATAAACATAAAAAAAATTATATGTGCCAGAATTATAACACTAACTGCTGACAGGAAAATTATTCTATATATCTAAATTAACAAACAATAAAAAGGATCATTAAATATATGGCTTCTGTCTTAAATAATAGGTCTATTCGCATCATATGTGTATATCTTTATGAAAATAATTATTAATTACTTGAAATGTAACTTAACCACGTTTAGATTTATATTTGCTGTTCAGATTACGTTTTTGTGACAAATTGATTGTTTGATCATAAATATAATTTTAGTAGTGTGTACTCATTACACTAGCTCAGAGCTTACATTATGTTTATGTAAGGGCCTGGACCTAACTTTTCTCCAGCTATATTTAGTGTGGTTTTGTTGTGGCAAATAGCTGCGAATGTATAAAAGTATGAATAAATCCAAATTTAAAATTTAAGTAAAACCCCCTATTTCTATGCCTTCATTTCCTTAAAAGTTATGTACCATAATATTTTGTAATGTGCACGCGATGCGCTTTCATTTGATACCCCACTCGAGTATATTTGCAGATTTTCGGTTTTCCTCCCCCACACTCACCCCCATAACTTACGAGTATAAACGGCTCAAACGATTCATGAAACATGACTCAGAACACTCGCACCTTACTCACCTTTCATACAAAAAAAAACTAAATTGAAATCGCTCCATCGTTCGGGAGCTATGATGTCCCAGACAGACAGACAGACAGTCAGACAGATACATCAAACTTATAGCACTATTTTTTTTGGTCGGGGGTTAAAAAACGCAATTCACCGACAGAGTTTCAAAGAGGAAATATACAATAAAGTATTAAGTACTTGCCAATTGAAAACGATTCTAATAAGAAACAAGTATGTCGAAAGATGTTCCTGAACACGTTAGGCATACAGGAAAGAAAGCTGAAGACTTCCTTCAGAAATACTACAATACTACAATTAGAAATACGCAGGGTTTCGACATAAAATATTAAGAGGCGGCCGCCGCTAACTTCGCAATAGTTTATTAAAATAAAACCTTAAATTGAGAAGAACTGATATACCGTTTGTAGATTAAAATGACGTTCCAGCTTGTATAAATATACCTAATACTTATATAATTCAGCTACCATAACACAATTTATTGATTAAATTGGCCAACATAATGGTCTAAATCAAATAAAAAAATTACAGCATCTGATTTCTGAATAATATGCAGTTTTACAATTTAGGTACATATTCTCACACTCTCTTTGATACCTTTCTAATTTTCTCCGAACAAATTTAACAATAAACTCATAAGTTTTATGGAAATATTTCCTTAAATTCACTATTCATCTCTCTTTTGTTTAAGTGGTATTGGAACAAACTCATTTTTTGACCTTTCAGTACTTTTTCTCTATAAATAAATTTAACTTATATCAGTGTTCCTTAATTTCCATTTTAGCTAAGATTAAAAGGAGAGCAATTAAGTGTCAATCATGCGAGAGAACCCAAGAGGATAATATGAGACGATACATGTGGATCTGCTTAAATCATGATACATTTATTTGTCCCGATTGTCATAAAAAATGTTCACGTCATCAATAAGTAGATTGTATGTAATACCCGAATAAATAGTTATGCAAAAAAGATTTTTATTACTTTTAATTTTGTACTGATACTGTATATTGAAAATAGAATATCCTTTTTGAGGTCTAGGATAGATGTAATAAAATAACGAATGTGTTAATTTTTATGGAGTCGTATCTTAACTAATTGTGACAACGTAACATCTTAACGTGATGTCGTCCGACATTCTAAAATATAAACTAACTATAACCTAAAAGAAACATCTGTCTGTTTGTTTTTAATATATCCAAATTCCTTAATCCTATCTTCTTGTATTAAATTATATAGACAATAGACGGTATCTATCTTTAACTGTACGATTATAAGAATGAAAGTTATTTTGTTATTGTATTTTATACCTTCACAAATAGGCTTCTATTCAAAATCTTAGTTAAAATCTTAGGTTTCGTTTGTCCAATTTACCTAATACTTATATTATTAGTATTTTATATTAGTAGTATTTGCTGATTGCCATAAAAAAGCGTTCATGTGACTAATATATGCATATTACTTATTTACTTGCATCTGATACATAACTATTCAAACATTCGAACTGATAGTATTAAATATTTAGGTGTCTTGCTAGACTCGACGATGTCGTGGAAACATCACATAGAGTCTACGGTGTCTCGAGTGCGCAAGTTAATTTATGTTTTTAAAAACCTTCGGAACATTCTCCAGTTCAACAGCCTCAAAATGATTTATTATGCTTTAGCTCAATCAATACTATCCTACTGCATAGCTGCTTGGGGAGGTTCTGCTAAAACTCACATGATGAGACTAGAGAGATCGCAGAGAGCTGTTCTAAAAGTTATGGCATCAAAACCTAGGAGATTTCCTACAGCTACTCTCTACTCGACTTGTGAAGTACTCACGGTTAGACAGATGTTTGTTTTATCCGCCATTGTCAGGAAGCACTCAATTATTCCATTTGATCTAAATGTAACGGTCTCGAAACGCAGATCTGATATAGTATGTAAAAAGGAGCGGTGTAGAACAGCTATTGCTGGGAGACACGCTTACTACATAGGAAGTGTATTATATAACAAAGCAAACAAAGCCCTCAATATCTATCCACTCACTATTAATAGGTGCAAAACTAAATGCAGACGTTGGCTACTCACATTATCTTACGAAGAAACGGAGGAACTTCTTAAAACCCTAATATAGTAATTTTAGTCATTTATAAATAAAATCCATACGATAATTCAATTTTATACAAATTATTCATCAACAAAGTCATACTCGTATATAAACGCACTTGCGTACACAATACATGTTCACACAAACACTCACTTTTATATATATTCACACACACAAACACACAGACACGTACACATACACACACACACACACACACACAAACACACACACACAACATATTCACTATTCTTCAGACTTATAATTACAAAGTACATCTGTCCTTGTCGTCCTAACTCTTATGAGTTTGATATCTTCAGGGGCATATGTACTAAATATTAAAATGTAGTACCTAATAATTTTATATATTTTTAAGCTGCTTTTTATGTTTATATATCTTCAATTTTAAATACTTAGTTTAGATTGTTTGATGTCTCTCACAAGGTATATTGTAACCTTTGTTTGGAGGAGGGCGCTGACACTGCAACACAGTTTTTTTTTTAAAACTATCGCAGTAGCTCAACGTTTCATTTTGTTTTTGTAAATTTGTGAAAAGTGTCAAATAAATATTTTTATGTTATGTTATTCATTGAAGCTTCGACTGGACTAGATTGACAATGTACGAGCTTCTATTTCCCTCCTACTATCAATCTTAATGTTATTTAATGCACATGACAACATCTCACTAATTATAACTGAATCAGGATCTTTAGGTTGATTGTGGGTTTGTCCGTGAATGCAGAGCAACTAAGCGGACGGTAAAATAGCCTAGATCGCTATTTAAAAGCGACTTTGTTTATTCCAATCTACTTATCTTGCCGGGCACTAATAAACCTCCCTTGACAATACCTGCGTTATATCAAACAGAATATAGTGAAAAATACAGTCCAACCAAGTAGTCAGTGCGTTTACCGCCAACCTCTACATCGCACATACATGTTCCAATTCCAATAGCCTGGTCACCTCAATATATATTTGATATGTATTCCCAGTAACTTTTGAAAAAGTCACCTATTTGTCACATTTTCATCCGAAAAAAAAATTCGTGCCCATTTTCATTGACGATATTCATAAGCATATTAAAAAAAAAGTAAAGCAAAATTGGACATTTGAAAGTCCTTAACAAAAGTATTTTATAAATATATTCCTAGTTTTCTGGTTCTGTTCTTTGTAACAAATTAAAATGGGTTAGGGTCCCATCGGGATTCGATTTTCTACGATCTATTCATAATCTGGTAACAAGTCACCGTCACATATTTTTTCAAAACCTGCTGTATAGTAATGTAAATCAAAAATGTTTTTAAATACAATTGTCAATTTTATTTTCTTAATCTGTTTCATTTTTAACCCCCGACCATAAAATAGGGGTGTTGACGTGTCTGTCTGTCTGTCTGTCTAGGCCATCATAGCTCCCGAACGGATGGAGCGATTTCAATTTAGTTTTTTTTGTATGAAAGGTGAGTTCTTGTGTGTTCTTAGACATGTTTTATGAAAATCGGTCGAGCCGTTTAAAAGTTATGGGGGTGAGAGTGGGGAAGGAAAACCGACAATCTGCAAATATACTCGAGTGGGGTATCAAATGAAAGAGCATCGCGTGCATATTACTAAATATTATGGTGTTTTACTTTTAAGGAAATAAAGGCATTGAAATCGGGGGGTTTTCTTAAATTTAAATGAAATTTAGATTTATTGATGTTTTGTTTATGTTTCAATTGATGATTCTTAACGGCAATATTATGTAGGTATTTACTTGTAAATGCAGTAATTAAACTAGATCGCCCGTTCTAGGGCCGAAGCTGCTAAAGTTAACCAACGGCAAGCAGTTACTGTACTTCAACGAGTACACGTACTGCCTGCACATTAGCTCTAAATACATGCAAAGATGGCGGTGCACGTCCACTTCAACCTGCCAGTCGTACCTGAGGATGGACCACCACGGGCGCCTTCTGGGCGAATTCAGAGAGCACACGAAACATCAGAAACCGAGATATTGTTTGAGTTCCGATGGTACTGGTACTTATTTTAAAATTGGGTACAAATAATTGCAATGTGAGAGTAGATAAGTATTTGTTTAGAATGTTTGTGTTAAATCGTGTTTTAAAATAACAAATTAATATAAATTGACTTAATAATAAACAATGAAGCTCAATTTGTTTTTGTTTCATGATTTTTACAAGGGACTACATGGGCTGAAATAATAATAATTATTATTTCTGAAACTTGTGAAATGTGTACCTTTGTCGTATTGATATTTTCGATTATTATAAAATGATTGGATGGACACGTTCGTTGGATTCTCACTGTAACCATAAAATAACAAGAAACTTGAATTTGAACGATAACCCAAATAAAAATGAAGAAGAAGGTATAAAATATATATAGTACTCATCCAAACTTTGATTCCGTGTAGTACTAATGTGGCTAAATTTGCGTTGTGTAAATTGTCATAATTTTTATAAATAGGTAAGTATATTACCTTAAAAGAGGGGTTTTCTAAAACTATGCTCATGTATTAATTTCGCAATAATTGCTATAAAAATCATAAATTATTCCAGACGACATCAAGGAGATGAAACTGACGAACGGCAAAACGCTGTACATGCACAGAATGTACACATATGGGGTGTGGTTCCACACCAGCACAGGGTCTAAGTGGAGATGCAGCCACGGCAGCAGGTGCAAGACCTACCTGGTTGTAGACCTCAATGGGAAGGTGGTGTCGGTCAGCGGGGAGCATACACACCCTCCCAGGAAATACTTCAAAACAACATCTGGAGAATATGTGAAGTTGTAGATGGTATCGAGGTAACCGTTTTCAACCCCCCGATCGAAGAAGGGTGGAATTAGTTTACGCAAACCGTTTTCAACCCCGGATCGAAGGGTGGAAATCCTTTTAATGTCCCATTGTACCTTGTGTGTGTTATTAACTGCATGTGTTTGCACTTAGAAAGGGTGCCATACAAAATAATTCCATAATACAAATGTGTTATTTAGTGATTACTCGTAAGTGCATAGGTTGGTTGTAAAGAATTAAAATTTAACATAAACCTTTAAATAATAAACATATTTTGATTTTACATATTTTGTTTTGAAATTCATAACTTTCTTCGAAACTTCTGTTTAATTATTTGTTCAAGGATTATTTAGATAGATTATTTTGTATAGATTAGATAGGTTAGGATAAGGTTGAACTAAAGTTTTACCAAAATTATTACACTTCAATTTTGTGTAAAGTGTTTGTGTAAGTAATACTCGTATCCATCTATCAATTATTTCCTCAAAGTCCATAAGTGCTATAGTAGTAATATCGAAGTTGATTTCACTAATTCAGAAACTCGTGTTCTTACAGGCACTTTTCTCTGGACAAACCGAGGTGGAAAACACCCTCTGCTGCTCATCAATAACTACTCCTACAGCTACCAGAAACAGAACGCTGATGGGAGGATATCCTGGTACTGTTCTCGAAGGTTAAAGGGATGTAGGGCCTCGGCTATCAGCTTCGGCACCAAGGCTGTTTCCATGAAGCCTCACGACCACCCCCCGCGTAAAATACCAAGTGGGTACACCGATACCTTACCTCAAATAAACAAATTTAAAGTAGAACCATATAATGTGAAGTATAATCAATAATGTTAAGCAAATTCATTATTTTTAGTACAAAACAGAGAATGTCTTGATTGTTTCAAAACTTAGGATTGAGATATCATTTTCATAGATTGTTTAGGTTTGACTGACTTTAGTGCAAGTTTAGTTGAAACAATTTTCAATTTTAAGCAAGTGCCAATTTTTGCCAACTTCGTGCGTTAGAATAGTCATTCGATCGAACACAAAATAATTTTAATTAGTTAGCTCATGTAGTTACACCGTCACTTTTACTTTTACAGGGTGTTTTAAATAATAAGAATCACACTATCAGGGTTGTCACAGATACCTTCTCAGTAGATTTTCCCTTATCAAGCGGATGTATAAACCCTAGTACCTATATATGTAAAACTATATCACTGTAGCAATGTTTTTTATGCCATATAAACATTGAGCACTAACACGAGTACCTAAACATTTACAAGTTTACGTGTAGGTACGTACATGTTATAAGTTAAAACTAGATTACAACATAATGTAACATTGGTAAATATTCCTAGTCATAGACAAAATTTATACAAGAAAACGGCCAATGTCTGACAAAATCTCGTTGCTTTGATTCAGGCATAATCAGAACCTAGACTAATTTTAAATAAAATGGCGCTTACTCACACATGGAAAGTTTTCACTTGCCCGTTTGTAGTATTATTTATACATAAGATCTAAACTGGGCTAGGTGTGCTATTAATTATTTATTCATTCAGAATGTATCTATATATCTTATCTATATATTATTTTTACGGAGATTAAATACATATATGATTCAATAATCAGCTAATATTTTTTCTAGTAACGATATCTTGTCACACATTGACAGTTTTACTGTTTGTGTTTTATCTACTAAGTATAGTATTATTATATGTAATGCAAATGCTCTATGTTTAATAACTTATCTATGGATATTTTTTATTAGTTACTAAACACGAGGTAGACCGTACGCAAAGTGGTGTAAATGTCATAGTAACGTTATCTGATATACGAATCGTAAATTGATTTTTTCCCTATGAAACTTTTGAAAAATCATCAAAGGCTGTTGTAATGTATTATTTAACCAGGACTTAAATTGATGAACTAACGATTTTGCCTTACGTAAAATGATACACAAATGGGCCAATCGCTGATAAGTGTATTATTTTACGCAAAAATGGCACCTGTAAAATTATACACTGTTACTTGAATGGTGGAAGTATTTATTTATCTCATATTTAATTAATTTTAACGTTTTAATTGTAATAAAACTTTGTTAAGGCTTTTTAGTGCTTCGGCGGCCGCTGCCGTGCCTCTTAGGTAAAGGTAAATAAAGTATTTATATAAGTTAACTAAAGGAAGTGAATGTTTTAATGTGAGATTGCTTTAATGCAGTACAATTCGTACATCGACTATACATATTGTCTGACCTACGCGTATCGTTAAAAGCTTAAAGAATCAAAAAAAGTATTAGTAATTACACGTGTGAACCCTAGTTTAATCTTCTACTAGCCTACTTATCAATGTATTCTACAAATTGTACTATGGATATTATAATAAATATAAGTAGGTAACCAAATGATACTCAATGAATCTATAATAATTTATAGTATAATTTTACAACGCTGAAGAATTTCTTTGTTTGAACGCTCTTATCTCAGGAACATATATTAGCCGAATAAAAAAAAAATTCACTGCTAAATAGCCTATTTTTCGGGAAAGAAAATACGATGTTTCCGTGGGAAAATAAAAAAAAAACGGGTATCGCAGAGGCGTGAAAAGCTAGTCGTAAAATACAGAAAGAAATGACACAAAAATTTAATTAAATTAGATATTTTATTTGCCAAACATAAATAAATAATCATGTTGAGCCTAGTTATTATATAAGTCATTAAATTATTAGAACTATTTCGCATTTAGAACATGACAACATTTTTTATTAGCCAAATGCGTAACTGTGAAAAGTGAATTATATATGTATTTATGCAACATACGTATGAATATATTATATAATATATTTGTGACTTTTATTTATTTTTAAGTTTTTTTTATGAACAAAATATGCAACCATATTATAATGTAGGTACCTATGTATGTAACAAATAAAAAAAAACATTAAGAAGTATATTTATGTTTTCCTTTTGCTATATAAAAACGAGGAATAAAAATTAATAATATCATATCATGGTTTGAGAACATTACAAAGCTACTAAAATTCACTACCTGTAAAACTACATAAAGTTGTACTCATTATTTAGGCAAGTATTTATTTATATACCTATTTATATATAACAAACCAACAATACAATGAGCATAGTAAAATCAAAACATATCTACCATTGATAAGATTAATGTCATAACTAGTGTTAACTTCCCGATAACCTGTGTATGATTTTTAGCACAACTAATACCATCAGGAAAGGGAAAGCACCCACTGCTGATGTACAAAAACTACACGTACACATTCAAGGTTGTGTCCAGCAGTACTGTCCTCTGGCACTGCTCTAGAAGAACCAGAACTGGATGTAAGGCATTCGTGAAGACTCTTCGCCAGAAAATGGACCACGTTCTTGCAGTGCAGGATGCACACTGTCATGATATAAGGTTCAGCCCTAGTCCACTGCTAAGTAGGAAACCAAAACTGTGTTGAAACAATTTTGACCCACTAATTAAAATGTAATAAAAATTAAATATAAATCAAAAAGAATCCTTCGAGCCGGATTTGAACCAGCGACCTATGGATAACCATCATATATACAACTACAGTCCACCGCTCTACCAACTGAGCTATCGAAGGTATAGAAGTGTCAATAAAATGAACCAAGTCTTTCGCTTTGACGAATGTAGATAAGGAGATTGAGTGATATATTTGTATTATGTTAATTGACTGGTCTTTTTAAAAACTGGTTTTGTTAACCAAGTCGAGTTCCAGCTGTTTGTATTGTGAAATATTTTTATAATGAATTTGAAATTAACTACATATATTAATATATGCGTTCGTATGGATAACTTTGTAAGTTTTTTATGATGATATGAATTAAAACCTTAATACCGAAACAAACCTGTTTCTGGATCTCAGGCAAAGGATCGTGAAAAAATAAATACATATATTGTTACGACAAACTTATTTTATTTTTATTAACCTTTTATTACTTATGTAGGTATATAATAAAAGGTCCTCCTCCTCCTCATAGATAAGCCTAGTCATGCCAAGTTTGTATTATTAAATGCCACGCAACTATATTATTCTGATTTAAACGAGTTTTCACAGAACTGAAAGAAGATAAAACAGACGACTCAGAATCACAGGAATCGCAGCTAAGTTTCGTGGTCACTAATGTTATAACACAAGCACAGGATGAAAACTCGGATGATGACGTCATAGAAGTTTTTAGAGATGAAGCACCTATTGAAATAATTTCCGACGACGAGGATGTTGCACTGCCTCACCCGAGCGTCATTCAGAACTATCATCTTATCCCTATACCACTTCCACAACCAGAGCCCAAAGAGCCAGAGCCAACAGAAATGAAGGCACCACTCTCTCAGGATCCATTAGATACCGAGGACAATCCTAATAACGATACCGAGACAGCTTCCCTGGATGCAGAAAAAGTTCTGGCTGAGCCTTCGGCTCCTGGATCTGTAGTCACTAGTGAATCCTCATTGAATGGAGATACTAATATCACCGGTGATCCTGAAGTTTCAGTACCAGCTAAACTCCCAATACTACTGACTGGTACTGCTGCAACTAATGTTGATCTCAACCAAGTTCCAAACTTGGAAAAGGAGGTGCCAGTAGGAACTGATAGCGCCGTAGACCCTGTTTAATTTATATTAACTTTTCCATTCGTCTAATTATTATTAATAAGTCGTATCTTAAAAATATTATTATAGGAACTTGTGTGTTTTCTATCCTAGAACTCTTAAGTATTCCACTACATGTTAGTTTTTAGTTTCTTTTATCCGAAATGAATTAATGTTTAACATAATCCTATTCATGAAAAATAAATATTTGTGTAGCACAGCTGTACTGTTTGAATTCACTAATTAACGGAAATCAAAACTCAAGTAGGTATGTAGAATACAATATTTTGAAAACTTACTGATCTAGGTTATAACTAATATTTTCGTCGCTTATACACTTGATAACTTACTGACGCTTTAACTTTTTTAGGTCTCAAAGCCACATTCACGGAGTCGAATGGTCGTCCAGTTCTGATGGTCAACAAATTTCGGTTCATGCGGCACTACACCAGTCGCCGAGGGCATACCCGATGGCGCTGCTGCAAGGCCTTCAACAAGTGCCTGGCCATCGTCATCACCACGGGCAACCACATCATCAAGATCAAGAACATCCACAACCATGAACCCCACGACAGGGTTTCCAAACTCCCGTCTGAACCTGAGGTCCCAGTAAGACCTCTGCCTAACTGCTCTAGTCTCGATTCTTGTCTACAGCCAGCACCTATTCTAGAGTTATTCCCTATATCTAGTTCGTTGTCCTTTGGATTAGCAGATGTTGATTAATATGTACCTTATTGATGAGTTTCAAAATACGATAGTCAGACTGAGTCACCGTAAGGTTTTTTGGCAAGGAAACTTCAAAACAAAAATCTGAATGAAAGCAATTAACTAAGACATTCGATTTTTATATTTATTAACTGTTGTTCGAAATTGTTTATTAGAAGGATATAAAATTATAGATATATAATTGTTTATGATTGTAGCTGAGGGTTTTATGATCTACTTTTTCGCTTTTCGTGTTTGTCAATTTGATTTAAATACTAAGATTATCTTCTATAAACTGTTTTCTATTATACTCTTAGAGGGCTTTACGGCTATTTTGCGCAAAACAGTATTGTGTATGTATACAGTATAATCATAAAAAAGTTATCGTTTATGTACGATAAATTTAAATAATTGTAGGAATTTTCACTGTCCATATAAGTAGTTAGGTGAGAAAATATTTCGATGAATAAGTACAGTAATTATTTAGTTTGGGCGTTTTAACAAGATAATATTCATTGTTGTCCCTATCGGCATCAGTTCCCAAGCCCTTAAGGTATGAAAATACCTACAGATATACGATTAGCTAAAGGACAAAAATAATTATCAATAGATTAGATCGTTGGGAAAATAGTTAGTTGAGAATAATATCCTCCATTAACCTAAATTAAATATCAAAATATAAATTTATCAAAAAAATCATACATAATCGTATTTCTGAAAAAAAGGTTTAGTTATAATATATTTGTCAAACCTTCTTTATAATGGTTCTACCTGACTAACTACTACTGTATGAAACTCGCCGTAAACGCTCCTATAAGCGTTCACCTGTTAAAATGCATTATAATCTTGTAAAATAGACACATTTTGTAAATAATCTGATAAGCTTTAATCCCGTTGTTGTTATTTGAAGTTATGTAAAAATATTAAATTTAAAGGTAGCTATTGCAACTAAGTACCTATTTGTTAAGGTGTAAAAAGTGTTAGGACTCCTAGGTACTAGAATATCTTATATGAATAATGTTAGGTGATTCAAGGCATCTTGTTAATATTTGATTTTATTTATTTAAACATTTACCAATTATTTGTCGTTAAGATCTTTTATTGCATTTATATTTTATAATTTCACATGTTAAAATGTTCTTCCATGGTGCAATCTACTTGTTTATTAATTAGTAGAGGCACAGCAAAACTTAATTATAAATTGAATAGCCTGATCAAAATCTATTAATGAAATCTTTTTTTTAACAAATTAAAATCAAACTTTAAGATCTTATTAATATATTTGGTAAGGTCATTCTGAAAACTTGAAGAGAATCATTGTTAACTCAATTTGGATCTGATAGTTCATAAATATTATTCTATCGATCGGTAAGTATTTTTATTTAAGTGTATTTGTGATATTTATGTGTCATTATTAAAGTCATTTAAGTTAAGATAAATAAATATCTTGTTATATTTACGAAGATGTATTTTTTTATTGTAACTTAGTTTTAAGCTATACCATTTCGTAAAACTAAGTTTATGACTATTATTTAAGTTATGACATACATATCAGAGAGCAATATAGCCTTTAGGGACTTTAAATTGCAAAAATACCTATACTTCCTGTCGATTTATTAACTTATGAATAGATATTTGCGATAAAAGGATAATTAGGTAAATTAAGTACGACACATCACAATAACTCTTTAGTTTATACCTATTTCTCCACGCAACCATTAAATCAATGCATATTTCAATAGTAATACTTCAATAGTTACATATTATTAACATTTAAGTTTCCCTTTTCAGATAAACAATACAAACTAATACAAGGAGAGAAATACCACCAAATGCTATACAAAGGCTTCAAGTACAGCCCCCACAACGCGTATAGAAAGACCCAGTCCCAGCTGTGGTACTGCTCTGCAAGAAGAAGCAAAAAGTGTAGAGCGCGATTGAGAACTACGGGTGGAAAAATTTCCTCAGAAATATATGAACATACTTGTCTACAGGGTGTACAAGAAACACCAGCACAAGAAACACCAGCACAAGAAACACATGTAACACAGGAAACACCATAAATAAAGTATATAAAATTATTGAAGATAGAAGAACATTTTACTGAAAGAAGACTTTGTTTTGATGTGAAAATGTTCCATCTATCCCTCCATGACACCCTGTACAGGTTCATAACGTTGTAGATGCAATTAATATGCATATTTTATTAGACGGTACACATAGTTCTAGACGGTGAATCATAAATAAGAAGTTTATAATGGATTCCATAAATAAGTTAAGATTACAATGTTCGGAAACTTAGTGCAAATGAATTGGATAATTGGTATGGTAGGAAAGTTATGTTAGGTGTACATGCCATTTATATTTATTAGATTTTGTACTAACCTAGGTAACTTTATATTTTTTTCTAATTGTTGCTTTATCTATACTTATTTATTATAAATCCGCCCTGGCTTCGCACGGGTTTTTATTCAAATTTTTCCCGGCAATTATTCGATTTTTTCTTGCCTTTTAAACCTTCCCTAGACCTCCACGAACATTTCAAGACTATGATAAGATAAATCCGTTCAGCCGTTCTAATTTAATCAGACTAACGAACAACAATTCATTTTTATTTATATAGATGAAACCTCCTACGTCTGTCTGTATTTATGTTCGAAATAAATAGAAAACTACTGCGGTTTTTTGTACAAGATAAAAGTTTTCGCGTCCGAGTAAAGTCGGAACGGCTGGTTATATTATAGTTTAATATAGTTGTATGGTTTAGTTGTATGGTTTAACATGTAGGTATGTACCTTCTATTTTGTGTCCAAGATAAATGTTTATCTATATCTACCTCATGTTGTTTTAATAGCAACAAGGGAAAGCTTATTTACTGTGGAAAATTTTATAAATATTTAATAAGTTACCATTACCTTCCTTCTTCTTAGGCTTCTAGGCTTCCATAAAATGTACTTAAATATAATGTTAATCTTTAAATATTTTGTAAAAAATGTCTATGTTATTTTAATGTTTAATAAAAATATAGTGATGTCATTTTGCCAAATTTATCGTGTCATAATTATGGCCAGCTTTGTTTTGAAAATTTGTATGCAGATTATTTAGGTAGATCCAGTTCGGATTCGTAGAAAAATATTGTAGATTTTGTGTCAAATTAAATGAAGTAAGTTAATATAGATATACATATATAGTATACATAATTATGTCGTGGCATTATTGTAGAATCGTGAAAAATGATTTTTATAAAGTCATGAAACGATTTTTGTCATTTTTCGTCCGGCCAAAACACATCATTGATGTGACCAAAACACAGACATCAGAAGCATTTCATAAATTGATTCATATTTCATGAATCAGTCGCATTAAATGCTATGCTCGAGCACCAAGTAACCAAACAGTTCAAGTAGTGGGCAATTCAATAGCTAGGCCACGACAAATAGTTAGTATGTATAAGATAGAAGAAATAGAAAAACACCTACAAAGAATATCTTAGTGGATATGCATAATTTAGTGTAAATACCAAACCACAAAATAATGTATCTAAGAATTAACTAATACGAAACAATTTATAGACCTAACCGAGATCTGATTAATATAACCGAACGGTTAAATAAAACATCTAAGCTAATGTGTCCATATTTTGTTTATTTCTCTCGAATTCCCTTTAAATTTTAAACAAATGTGTTTATTTAAATTTCTGATACAAATAATTAGGTATACCCGCTTTCACCGCCGTTCCTACTCGTAAACAGTAAGTACCTACCTATGTTTCTTACTTAGCTATCCATACCCGAAAGAAATATTATGCTCTTTATAAATAAATAAATGTTTCCGGATAATCCACACTACAACTTATGGGTACTAGAAATCTGATATACTTAATGTAATAGACATACTTACATATTATATATATTTTTTATTTTATTATACTTAACCGATGCGTTGCGGATGGCACGGCAGCCGTGACATCATTTTATTTTGCGTGTGGCGTTAGGCACGTGAGCCGTGCCATTTTGAAATAGATGGTTATTCCTTCAAATTAAGTGTTAGGGAGATTTAACCCAGAAAAAAAAATTTTTATTTTTAAAATCAAGCTTGCAAGTCTCTATCTGTCTCTGGTATCTGTCCAGCCAGTGACAAACGAAAAAAAGCTGATTCATTTCATTGTTTTCGATTGTCAATGGTCGCTTGCTTCACTCAAAGCTGTCAGTGCCGTAAGGCGTGAGAGTGCGGGAGTTTTAAAATGATACGGGAAAATGGCGTTCAACTGAGTAACATCTTTTACACTTTATAATTTTAATTAACTCGACACTGGCAAAAGCCCAATTACAAGAAACTGAACTGAGTTTTATAATTTAAATGCGCGGTAAATTTCAAAATGTAGGCTCATCGTATTTATTGATCAAGATTAATTTTAGAAGTAGACTTTACGAAAGTGTTACACCTTATTTGCTCTTTACCTTCGCTTGTTTATCTGGACTCCGTGTTTCATTAGTCACGACTGTGGATAGTGTTACTGGACTCTGATTGTGTGTTGTTACGATTGTGGCATTGAACTGGACTCCGAGATTTGCCGGTGTGTTAACTTCAGCCTGCGTACACACATTTCTGCTTGCCGTTAAAATCAAGTAAGTTTTTTGATTTGTTTTTATTTTTATTACTGGCATCCATATTGGCTCAGCCCCCGAAATTATTCGGTATACCGTTTCCGATTATAGTCCGAATGTTCGAACTCATGTTCCCAAAAACATATTATTTTTAAAACAGTTTTTTCCAGACATTATAATTTCTTTAATTCATCCTTAGGTACTCAGTTTATTATGTAAAGCCACAGTTCTAATCTAACGAATTTAGACTTATGGTATACCACAAACAGATACGACTTTTAATAATAGTGTAAAATTATAGACAAAATCTCGAAATCAGTTTGGGGATGTTGTTGAAGTTTTACGATTAAGATTTCGTTGAAATGAGAACATGACTTTTGACCAGTTAGCGTGTTCTACACGAGGTATTTCGGGTCCACCGGTTAATATACGAATTTCTTTCAGATTTATTTTTCTGCAGGTCAACGAATATGGAATATCCTTCTTCGAGTTCCCCGGAACCTAGACTATCAACTATCAAATTTAGAATGGATAAAATGGAGAAATTATTGCCAATGCCAAATAGAACTGAACTTTCTCGGCCTCTATCAGAGGGAAATATACATTTACCCGCCAACTTGCTAAAAAGAGCAGATGGCAATACTCTTAGAAAAAGATGTAGAGTTTGTTACTTGAAAAATAAAAAAAGAGTTTCTGCTTTATTTGGCTGTCCTGATTGCCCTGGATTCCCAGGTCTGTGCCTAAATAATTGTTTCAGAGAATTTCACAAATACTGAAATTATGTAAAACACAAATTCTAAGGCAACTCCAAAAACTTTCGTCAAACAAAATGTACAATTTTTTCATAATTATTACTTAAATGGTTTTAGTTTGTTTGACCTGTTTATTAAGCACCCATCCCGTAGCCGGATGGTATTGTTTTTGTTTCATTTAATTTCAAAATGGTGATCTGATTATAGTGTAATACTTATTATGATAATTTGATTTCTAATGATTATAATTTGATTTTAGTGATATTATTTAATTCTTGGTAATTATTTTTTTTAAATCAATTTAATGAAATCATAATAATTTTAATTTTATATTATTTCATTATGTTCTTGTATGCAATTTAATTTAAATGAATAGATATTTTATGAATTTTGTTGTTTTCTGTTAATTGTATTAATTGTATGGTTATGATGATAATATGACTATAATATATTTTCTATGTATCACGTCCGCCACAGAAATGGTTCTTACGGAAGACCAGCGTGGGTTGTATGTACTGCATACTTCCCGCTTATGCTGAGTAAGGTCCATTTTGCAGTGCTGAAGACTAATTATTTGTTTAACTATAATTATAAGTTGTATAATTTTTATGTTGATGTAATTTGTGTTTAGCTGCAAATAAATGATTTCTATTCTATTCTATTGTGGTTAGTTTTACATGCAAGCGTATCTGATATATTGTACAAACTTCTACTGCTTGTAATACTACTATGATATTTAATGATTTTTGAGAAGAAAACTATACTGAGCAATCTAATAAAAAATAAAATAGTTTACCCTAAAGAGTGAGGTTTATCACATATTAAAAATCATTAAAACGAATTATGTTAAAAGCCATTTTTGCGTACTTGATGTTTTTTTTTTTTTTTTATGATTGATAATCCTTCATTTGACACAATCTCACCTGATGTAAAGTGACGATGTGGTCTAAGATGGAGCATGAAGGCCTAGAAGATGGCTTCTCCGGGCCACATTACGAAACACGAAAAAATCGCTTCACGCACTGGCCCAGCCCGGAGGGTGGTGACAAGCCGCGGCCGAAGCCTACCACCAGAGACTGTTCTTAGCACCACCCGGAGGTCACGTGTAAGGATTCAGAGGGTTACCACTTACGGACGTGAACAGACAAAATCTCCAAAATGTAGAGAAAATTTAAGTTCTTTTAACAAACATACCTTTAGGATGGTCCCATATAATATATATCCCATGGTACCAGCCTCGTTGTAATGATATTTGCCGATTGAACGACATATGTATCCGCGTTCAAAGTAGCCTATATCCTGATGCAATCCAAGATCATCCATTTTACCTAACTACCGACGACCTACCCAATTACATAAAGGTTAGTAGAAATTGAATCAGTTTATAATATTTCAATTAGGTAGGTACATTTATTTATCTCTGATATCGAGAAAATTCCCTTTTTGAGAATACGTGGTAGAGAGAGAGAGAGAGAGAGAGAGAGAAATCTTTATTTGTACAAAAACATAACAAACTTAATGTTAGACTTATGGACATGGGGATGTATTCTCCCTGCGAAGAGGCAACATAACATTAAGACAAATATTGATGTCTTATATATATAAAATTCGCGTGTCACGGCCGGTGTTTGTACTCCTGCGAAACGGCTCGTCCGATTTTCGTCATCCGAAGCATGCATATCGGCCAGGGTGGAGAATCAGACATCTATTTGTCATCCCCATAAATGTTACGGGTGGACCACCCCAAAAAAACAATTTTTGTATGATACAGCATGTAAAAAAAAAACATACAACCCTAAATTGCCACCCCTCTACGCACTACGATTTGTTTCTAGGTGATACGAAGTTCACCAGGTCAGCTAGTATTCCTATATAATTTAAAAACCTAAAAATATATTACAGAGAGTAAAGGAGTACTTATAAGAGACAATCGAAAGTATTTCCTCCACCACGCCGCGAAGGATGGCACGCGAATGTGGAAGTGTACACGCACTAAAAGTTGCGGTGCCAAATTGAAATTATTTGGAGAAACGATCTTACGTGAAGATCCACACACTTGTTTACCTAAATTTCTATTCTATTCCTATGGGGCTTCCGGAAAATTTAAGGAATCATGTCTCAGGAATGTTTGCGAGAGTAATGTACCCGTTACAAAAATCTATCAAGACGCGGTAAAACAATATCTAGATTCAGGTTATCAGGAGAACGACATACCCAGTTTTAATAGTATAAAAAGTTCGTTGTACAGGTCGAGAAGCAATTTTAGAAAAACATTAAGGATGAGAAAAGACGATTACAAGGCTTCAAACAGACTTTAAACAAATATGTTACCTGAACAGATCTAAATCATCGCAGGTTATTATCGCCATATTGCACTAAACCATCATCATCATCTATAGGTGACCTCCCATAACTGGCGTATCACCCGGTTGAGTATTTATATTATTGAAGAAAGTTTAATAGTTAAGAAATAAAAAAGTTTATTTATGTAAATAATATTTTACTGTCAATTAAAAATTACATGATATTAAATGTTGAAGGCACTTTATAATTCGTTTCATTCGCATTTGATACAGTGTAAAATTACATTTATTTAAGGCACTAATTAAATGGTACCCTGCCCGCCGAAATCGTTACATCCTAGAAGATTTTTGATGATACTGATAAGTGATATATCTAGCTACATTCAACATAAAAACTATACTATAAAGGTCCCGACTTGTTTTAAAAGATAACCATGTAAAACATAAGCGTTAACGTATAAAAAACAAAACCCTTAACTAGCTAATAAATGTAAAGAACTTTCAAGGCTAAGAAACATAGAGTTGCATTTTCTCACTAAAAAAAAAAACAAAACTTTATCCTACAGTATTACTTAATCTTACAGAAAAGATTTATCTCTATCTTATATAATTATGTGAGTAAATGTATAAGATTTATCAACATTTAATGTTAAAGTTGATTGTAGATAAATGTGATTATCGTAATGTATGCACTACTAAAATCTACTTCTGAATAATGTTTGTATATTCCTGTAGCAGAATCAATTGTCCTAATCGAGTCTTACTACAGGTATAGGACCGCATATAACTCTGTAATTCATTCACAAACAATAAATTTATTTTGTATTACTGACTGCATACATTGAGAGCTTTGCTTTTGATATATGTTTACAGTAGCGGTTGTAATCGCCACGTTGATTAGTCAAGTCGCAATATAATAACATGGAAAAGATTGCCCTGACAACTTAACAATTAACAACTTAAACTTACTAGACTTGCTAAGTGAATCGACTATGCATGGACAGAAAGAACATGGTGAATTAGACACACTAGACACTCTGAATCTTTGCAATTCACATCTAATCATGATTATGGTTCAAACTAGTCCTAACCACAACAGAGTTCTCCGTGGTGATATTGGCTTTACAGCCGTGGAGAAGCCGCTTGCTGCAGGTCCATCGTATCTTCTTCTTGTAGCATTCGTGCTTGATAAACTTGTGCTCGCCGATGTGGATGACCAGGTGACCACGGTTGGAGAGGCCGAAGCGCACTGAAAATTGTACGAATTTAGATTCTGGTTTGAATATAACACTGTTTAAATTAATTTAAATGTAAAACACATTGTACCAAGTCTCAAGTTTTTAAATTACCTATGAAATTATTGTGCTCCTTCTGATTTAGGTTACAATCAGCGTAACCATTTGGTATCCCCGTTGCATTCGTCTTTATTTTTATTTACCAGAGGGTAGCATAAAACACCCCTGCGTGCTAAAAACGTGCTGTGTAATTTTCGCCGTAATTTTACTGTATTCTAGCAAGTGCTTACATGTAAGCTGTTCAAGGCCAAGTTAAAAATAAGTCATAGATTTTACTATAATTTTCACTTGATGCTCTATTATTAATATTGACGTGTATAATAAGTAATATGTAACAAAACACGACACAGATACAGACAGTGTGGAAGTTTCATGTAAAGCATTCTTGCAGATATCGCACGTGACATTGGCCATCATCGTCTTCAAGAAATTCCACGGAATCAGAGAAAAATGCTTGTAAGAAAAAGATGCACTGGGTGTTATATAAAACTGAAGAAAGAGGGGCGGCTGGCTTCAAGAGCAAAGCAAGTGCACACGGAATGTAGAACATGCCGTAAAGCATTTTGTTTGAATTGTTATAACGAGTACCATTTACCTACTTAAAGTGAATATTTAATGTTATTTTAGTTTTATTTTTACGCCTATACCTACTTGTTGTAGATATACAACTTTAAAGTAATAGCGATAGTTGTTACCTACCATAGCTCCGTTTTGCTCGATATTAACAAAAATAAGTGATTCCTATATAATGATAATGATATAAATACATGCCAAAATAACTTTACGTAGATTAGATATATCTGATAGATGCAATCTATATAGACCTTAGACTTTAGTCTAACCCTAAATTTATTTCCAGTCGGTTTGATCGGTGGCATCGACTGCTTTGCATCCTACTGCCTCAGCAAGCAAGGAAAGATGGGCATTAACGTTGGAGGGTACAGATTCAGGTTCAACGGTTGTGCACGGAACGGCAAGATCCGATGGCGGTGCTCAAGGGGCCCTTGGTGTAAAGCAGCCCTTCACACTTACAGAGGAAGGGTGCTCTACATTCAGGATCAGCATAACTGCGGTCCCAAACCTCCGGGAACTTAGACGTTTTATTTATAAAGCATTTTTATCTTCACAGGGTTCCGAAAGCCAATATTCTTTGAAATGTTAATGTATTTTGTTACTAGGTATTGTAATTGATAGCTGTGTTTTTGAACTTACTCTGTCTTCATGTCGTGTTCGAATACAACTGCACAGAGAATATTCAACTTGATAGAACTTAGTCCCATGTATGTGCATTGTAGATAAACATGGCCTAACTGTTAACTGTCAGTATTGTTTGCTTAAGAATTGCGAGATTATAATATTCGAGATTTATGAGGTACCGACCTTGCATAAATGATATCTTTTTGAAATAGCATCCACGGTTTATTGACCGACAATTCAATAAAATTGCGAAGTACAAATCTATTTTAGAACTGTAAAGTAAAAAAAATATCCTTAGAATGTATAAATGTAGTTTCTGTATTTTGTATGTGAATGTTTCTAGTAGAACTTTAAATTATAAAATTGTTCAGACTTAATTACATTTTGCGTAATTTTTTTTATTAAAATAATGTCTAAACCTATGATTAAAAATAATTGTAACAAAATTACCGGTTTGTGATAAAAATAAGATAATAGGTACCCGATACCCGGCTGTAAGTGTTAGTCATTCATACATTCGGCAACTCATTAAATAATAAATATAAAATAGCTACATACAAAAACATATTTCTTGAATTATATTGAATGTAAGTACAAGTACTCAAAATGTTACGTGATCTATGTTTAATAAAAAAAATCGCGCTGTCTACAATTAATTTCCTGATTGTAAGCATAATAGGTAAAACAGGGTAATTAAAAGCAATTTTAGAATTTCACTAAAACATAGTTTTAGCGCAGAAGACATTGATTGTTTTAGTACAACGATGTTTAATTTAGGTTAAGTTTGTATTGTATTATTTTTATTATGTTACCAAAGCTTCGTAATAACCTTCTGCTGAATAAAAGGTACTACAATCCTGAGAAGTCAAACTAGATTTTCTTTTGCTTGTCAGTTAGACTGTTAAATTATATTTAAAACATGAACTAAAAATACTATTTATGTACCGATAATTATGTGCCAACAGATTGGGTGTACCTAGTTATAAAGTTAGTCGTTTTACCCTAACATTTAAATGTAATAATGATCTATGTAAGCTTAAATTTTACGCAAACCTACCTCGGATATACATAATAAATTAATAATATATTTTTATTTATCATTGGTGGTTGTGTTTTCAAGAATAATAAAATTAAATGTAACTTGCCAAAATGATGTGTAATGTAGCTTAGTGAGTGAGTATATTTTGATTTAGTATTTTAGTTGTATTAAATAAACTAGTCATGTAACGTTATTTTTGTTTTTTATTGAAAACTTACCTAGCAGCAATAATCTGGACCGTATACATCAACCAACAAACAACAACAAAAAGACCGTACATATCAGAATTATAGACTTATTAAAGGCGCGGAAACCCCAATATCCATTCAACAGACCCTCACAGACTTATGACAAAATACAGTTTATCTAGAAACGAAAGTTTTAATTGTATTTTGTATTAAGGCTGATATAGATAATATTAATCAATAGGTAAGGTACACATTTTAAAACAGATTTTTAAAATAGGTAGCTAATAGATTAAGTAAAAAGGAGAAAGTGTAAGCTAAGCAGGTTAAGTAAGAAAGGCATGGTGGTGCATTTTTTACCTTTATTTTTCCAAGTTATTTACATTGACATCCAATAAAATAAGACAAAAGCAATATATTTAATGCATATTAGAAAAATACATGTGCGAAAAACCTTACGTATCAACATTCTAGTCTAGATTTATAGTTATACTAACTAACCTATTTATGGTTAAAAAAATGTAAAGGCTAAGGAGGCTTTCAAACGAAAAACTTTGTTAAAAAAACTTATGATATTCTATTATTATGACATATTAATAATTACTTACAAACATTGCAAACACACTTTTGCTAAAATATTTACTAACGAGCTTTTGGGGCAAAAATATGCCTTCTCCCCAAAAGCTTTCAGTAAAAACATAAGATTTTATCTGAAACAAAACGCAGATACAAAAAGCCGTAAGATTATCTAGAATATAAACGAAAATATGAATGATATACATGCTTATCTATTATAATAAATTATCATTTAAATTTCTTTTAGTTAGCAAGCATTTTAATTTTAAAACATATAGACCTTTATTAGAACTATGAATATTACTATTTTTAACTACAGACTTGCAGTATTCCATACCTATGTATACCCAATATTATAACATGTTTTTACACATAACAACATAGGGGTTTTTACAACTAAACTAAACAATTATGTAGCCCTACCATGAGTTGAGTAACTGTTGGAGATTAGAACATCTTGTAATCCCATACATTTGACAAATTTTTGCTGTGAAAAAACTGTCACATGCATGGGATTACTACATGTTGTTTAACTTGGTGGGGAAGTTTAGTTTAACACACATTCGAAATATAACTTCACAAGTTTTATCTACGAAACTCGCAATACATAATCATATTGTATTTAAGAAAGATATTGGTGATGACAATCCTTTTATCTTACCTGGACCCGTTTTTTAATCGTCAAATACGGTACATAATTTACCTGACGCCATTAATATACATTAGACTGTTAGACAATATCCGATGTTGAAATTCTATATTGCAATCCTCGGATAAAATCTCAAACCTTGTATTTTACAGTTTAAGTTATAGCTCGAACATAATTACCTCTATGAAGGCGAGAGATCCAAAAAACCAAAGACCTCACAGCGAAGAGTCCATTTATAAGGATCTGAACTGACCTCACATAAACAACAGCTGACTGCGCCAATGCTATAAAGCTATTTGTCCTACAAATATGAATCTATTTTAAAATAAGTTCCAGTTGCTCTATTTTAGCAGTCCAAACGAATAAGATGAGACAAATCTTTGTTTAAAATTATATCTTATTACACTAATACCTACTAAGCCAAGACCGTTTACATAATTTATTAAACTAACAGAAAACTATTTTAAACCTAAACAATAGCAATTATTAATAACGAAACGGTTAAATATTACTGTTTCGCACAAAACTTATTGGTTAGAAATAAAAACTGAGTTTTTGAATGCATTTTCTAACAGAGATTGCTCTGGTATTAATCTCAAAAAAGCTTTGACCCGCTTATCTCGTTATTAATCTAATCTAAACGACAGCTTAAATACATTCTATTTCTATAACTATATATATATACAATCGTAGTTTCTAACAATATGCAGGGCTTTTTTTGCAAAATTCTAGTAAATTAAGCAATGGTTGGATGTTAAGAGTTATCTTGCTGTGTCACGTGTGAGTAAAATAGCTGTATATTTTAACCATTTTACTTGGATATGGTGAAACAGGCTCTAAGACTTGAGAAACGGGTAACATGGCATAAACAGTTTATGCCTTGATCATTACCACGAGTTGCCACCAACAACAGATTTTTAACAACTAAAATTTTCTCTTTATCTATCAAATGTCATGGCAACTCAAAAACCGTCAGAGCATGGTAGTCAACCCGTTTCAAGTGTTCATATTTCTATGTCTTATACAGCTATTACAACCTATATGCAAGTCACATTCAGTTGCCCTCAATACAATCAGTGCCAGTTATGATCTGGTCTCCGGATACCACTCCATGCTCTTGCTTGAGATGGAACAGGATGGATATCATGTCGACATCCGTGTCCTTCCTGGCCAGCTGCTGTTGGCAGATCTTGCAGGTGTACTGGTCGTCTTCCTTATCAAACACCTTCCATACCCAGTTGTTGTCATCTGGAAGTAGAAACATTTATATACTTGTCTGTTTGTGGTATGATAGCACTAAACATAGGATAAAAAGAAGTCGCCCTCGCCGTTGTCTGCTCACAAATCTTTTCAACTACTGAAAACGTGTTTTCATGAGTTTTAAAACCTAAACTTGAGAAATGGAACATTTTTTTTTCTATCGTTACCATGAATTAATTGTTACTTAGTATGATAATGGTTTTTTTTAATGATTTATTGATTGTACCTAATAAATATTGAAAATAATCAATTAAATTAATATTCATAAGATATTTTATGTTCTTTTGGATTTTACCTTATAATTTTATTGTCATTGTATTAATAATTGAATGTTGTATTTTTTATTTTAAATTCTGTAATTATAATTTTAATACTCTCTAAAAACTCTTTAAAACTCTTGAACCGCCGTTTCAACCGCTGACCGGTCAAAAGTTTGTATGTTCTGGAAGCACTTTTTTCTTGGTCTGGGTGTTTAACATGTATAATAAAAAATATATCTATAAATGTAAGTCATTACATCATGTAATAACTGACTGATATTTGTCATCTGTATGTATCAGGCAGGATTTTATATTGAGTATATCAGATGTCTAGTACCCGTATCACAAGCTTAAAGCTTATCACGGAGCTAGATGTTGAGTGGATTGGCTGTTTTTTTTTACTCAAGTAAGTTAACTATGTTATCAAGAAGTAAGTTAACTATGTTATCAAGAAGTAAGTTAACTATGTTATCAAGAAGTAAGTTAACTATGTTATCAAGAAGTCGACGCCTGACGTAAATTCTTAAACGTAACAGCTTAAACGCCGCGCAGTCGATATAATAACGTAAAGAACATATATTAGACTTAGAAGATATATTGGTCTCTATAGGAATGGAATATACAGAACAACTTACTTGATGTTTTGTGATGTATCATCTTGAGATGTCGGTTCATGTTTCCGGTGGCATTGCCGCCATGTTGAATTTGGCGGTGGCACAGCTTGCATTGAGCCTAGAATAAAAGATAATTCGATACATTATTCTGCTATTGTATCTATCTAGCTATATCTATACTAATATTATAATGCGGATGAGTTGAGATGCGTCAATGTCAGGAATTACTAATCCAATTTGAAAAATTATTTTAATGTTTAGATAGTCCATTTATCGAGGAGGACTTATCTTTACGATTATTTATTGTTTTTTGGACCGTACCACGGGAAAATACGTTATTAAATTCAAAAAACAAGGCGTGAGAACCTAGTCTATCTATACAACGAGCCCATTATTATTTGATTCATAGGTAATTTTAATACCAAAATGACCTAAGCAAAAAATGTGCTCTGCTGGCATAAATTAGGATAGATAGGATGTAATGGAAGCAAAATACATGTTGTTCCGACCCCACGTCATGTGGTATAAAAGCAGGAAGATGATGATGACGCAGTACGGCGAATTTGAAGGTTTTCATTTTGTAAAGTTTGTTAAATACTATAAATTAATTTATTTCTTTACCTGCGTGGCCGAAACATGCTCAAAGTAAGACCAGATCCAGCTGCGACGCATCTTCTGAGTCGAAGGGCTCTCTGTAAAGTACAAAAAAAAATTGTATTAAAAAAAATTATAAACAGGCTATTTGTAGATGTAGTTTGAATGTAATGTTTATAACTTAGTATTAATAATAATTATTATGACACAAACAACAAAAATATTCATAACACTGCGATAATTGACGGTCTTATCGCACAAGAACGATGTCTTCCGGATAACCTTGAATGGATAGGACCATTAGGACAAGAAGTATTCGATCATTTTACCTAACCATTTTTTGGCATTTACTTGGCACTTTAACAGATAAGTTAATTCAAAGGGAATACACGTCCGATTACAACAATTTAAAGAACGAGCAAGTTTCGTTAGTGATATGTACCTACTATTTAATTAATTGAGACTTTACTATTGAACGAAAGGCCTTTAGTGTATTAACTATTAAATTATGCCTCGGTTTACAAGCCACAAGTCTTACTTGGCGGATATTATACATTAAACATTCTAACCCAAGTAAAGTCACGGTTACTATCTATACAGTAATATAACAGCTTTAAACACACAGTCGAAACGCGAGCTATTTTACACGCCTCGATCGAAGGACACACAAGAGACACAGACTGCAAGGAGTCGCGAATATGCCGCAGTGGCGAACTATCGGCGTGTTGTTTTTTTAATAATAACCGCCCGATTTGGTATTTAAATATAACAAGATCCTATTTAATATGACGAGTAGAATATATTGTAATATTTATTTTTTTACGATGCTTTATATTCGAATGCGGCTACTTTATGGTTTAACATGTACCTAATAATAAAGCATTTCGTATTAGTCGAGGCGAAATATCATAAACGACATGCATTTATTGAAAACTCTATTTTTATTTAAATGGACCTAAAAAAAATGCTACATGTGGGCCTAGGACCTGGATATAAAGTACGCACATATACTTATAAATTTACTTGACAAATACAGGGCTACATTTAGAATAGGCGAGACTTTTACCGTGATAAAGTTGAACCTCACAAATATGTATGCGAGGTACTAACTAAGAATTTCCAAGCAACTGACCCATGTCACGGGCCCACCTGTGTACAACAGGATTCCCAGTAATGTGAAGGAAGCCCACAGTCTACCAGAATTTAAACGTAAATTAAAGTGCTGGCTTGTTGAGCGGACCTTCTATAGCTATACAGAATTGTTGACATATAATTATATATATTTAAGATCAATTGATAATAATTAATTATATTATTTAAGAATGTGTGACATGTAACAGTTTGTTATCAATTAAATAACTATGAGCTATGATGTCTAAGTTTCTAGGTTATGTGTCTCATAGTTAAGATTCAATGCAAATAAAACTAATTATTAGGTTTAAAAATTAAGGCTTACCCAAAGTTAAAGAGCTTCGATTGCTACCGTAGATTTCTTCAGTGACGACAGCCTGTGGCGTTACACTCTTTGTAGGTGTCATAAGTTCGCCGATTTCCTCCTGAGAAACAATCGTATTTATATATAATGTTATTAATAATATATGTGAAGGAATACCTACAAAATGAAATGCCTTCGTTTCAAAATTAAATATATTAACGAAAACTTAATTTTAAATGACAGCTGTCAAAATTAAAACTTATTATCTTTGAAACTCAATTCAATTTCTAATAATCGGACTCCGCTTGAAGCGTCTTCAGTTTGCTAGTGTCAAGGTCAATAAAATTATAAAGTGAAAAAGATGTTACTCAGTTGAACGCCATTTTGCGTCTCATCTTAATCATTCCATACTCTCATAATTATATACTTCTTTACCTATCTCCTCATTTCTGATTGAGCATCGCTCCCTGTTAGCTAGCTGCGTTAGCAGTCGGTCATAGTGGACTGAGTCAAATTTGAAATGAGGTCCGACCACCGTGTTGGATCATCATCATCATCATCATCACCCTATTAAAGTTCCCACTGCTGGGACACAGGGACTTCTCTCTTGACGAGAGAGATTAGGCCTTAATTCACCACGCTGGCCAAGTGCGGGTTGGTGAATGTCACATGTCCTTCAAACTATTTTAAAGTTCTCAGAACATGCCGGTTTCCTCACGATGTTTGACTTCACTGTTGAATCACGTGTTTAAAGCGCACATAAATTTCTCAAGAAGAAAAAAAAATCCAGAGGTGCGTGGCGGGGTTTGAACCCACGACCTTCGGAATGAAAGTCGAGTGTCCTCCCACTTAGCAAACACGGCTTTAGTGTCCTCCCACTTAGCCAACACGGCGTGTTGGATAGCGACCACGAAACCTCATTCCCTCCATTCTGCCTTGTATAACTAGGCACTCCATGGAGTTCTCGTTTCGTGCCATGTGTCCAAAGATCTTCAGTATTCGTATTTGCACAGTCGACGATAGTCTCTCTATACAGTTACACTGAGCTAATTGGACCGTCTGCCCTAGTTCTACATGTGTGTCAACAACTTCAAGATAGGATTTTTTAACCATAACAAGGGCAGGAGCAACATTGTCACTAGACATGACTTTCATCATGGCCATATTTATTTTATGCCCTATCCGTTGGGAGACTCGATTTAAGTGTTCAAGCATTATACTAAGTTAGATTTAGTGCTCAGTTATTATATCACTCGAAGCTGAGTGATGTACTCGCCATTTAGGTTTTAGCCCTACCACAGCCTACTAACATTTGACAGATAAAGATGCAGATGATAACAAAACGCTGTAATTCCAACAGTTGTAAGTGGCAACTCGTGGTAGGCCAGTACAGCACTAAATGTTTAGGACCGATGTGGACTTGGACTATTTAAGCCCGCGAAAGACAGAGAAATGATGCATTTGAGATGTGGTGCTGGAGGCGATTGCTCCGAATACCTTGGACGGCGAAACGCACCAATGCGTCAATTCTGGCAAGACTTGGAATAAAGGTTCGTTTGTCCACCATATGCCGACAGCGAATACTTGCATATTTCGGGCACACAGTGCGAAGAGGCGATGAGAGTCTGGAGAAATTGATTATCGTTGGTAACACCGAAGGGAAACGATCCCGAGGACGTTCACCAACTCGATGGACAGATCAAATGAAGGTTCCATCGTCGTCCAAATTCTACGACACTGTCAGAGATGCGTTGGACAGAACCCGATGGAGACAAATTATTCGCTCCCGATGTAACTCCGATGCTGACCACGATCCTCAGACATGAGGGACCGACTACAGAGAGTGAGATCCTTACCTTAACAGTAATCTCGGACATCATCTCATTCATGTAGCTCTCGTGGTGGCGCGAGCGCATGTGGCGGTTCAGATTGTTGGTGTTGCAGCCCTTGATAGACAACACGGCGTTGCAGATGTTGCAGCGGTAGATTATGTTGCTCAGCTTGTCGAAGTACTTCCATATCCAACTGCGTTTGCGTTGTTCTGTGGATTAAAACATTAATATAACTATTTTAGATTTTATGCAGAAAAAATTAAGACACACCCGTAACCTTCGCCCGCAGGATTCGAACCTGCACCTCCGGGAAAGCGCCCCGACGGCTGCCAATTACCCTTTTCAGTTTTCCCGGAAGTGTAGGTAAAATTTTTTATTACTTTACCAAGTGTGGTTTATTATTTAAAAAAAAACATTAATATTTATAACTGGCAACATTTCCGCGAAAATGTCGTGCAATAATAATCTATTAATTATACTTCCATATCCCTAATTTTTACTATTTACTAGCTTTTCGCGCTACGGCCTTGCCCGTGTTTTTTGGATTAAAACGTATTTTACCGTGGCCTTACAGCTTTCCTCGAAAAATAGGCTATCTAGCAGTGAAATATTTTTTTAAATCGGTCTAAAAGTTCCTTATATTAGCGCATTCAAACAAGCAAACTCTTCAGGACATACATTTTATTTTATTATTGTATTAATATAAAGTAATTTTAAAATAATGCTGATGGTACAAATGGCATTTTTACAAACATGTGCTTTTGCGGCCAGCAAACACTTATTAACCGACAGAATTAATGCTTACAAACAAACATGTTAAGAAATCAAATATCTTAGTCATACTGTTTCTGAGATATTTGGGCCTAAAAAGTATTAAATATTGCCCATATTGAAATTTATTCAGAAACTTAATTTTATGCCTATTATTTGCACACATATCATTATATCGACGGTGCATTGATAACACCCGATAAGTGTGCAAAATTAGTTAACTGTAAACATCACTAGAGAGAGCAAAAACCTGATTCTAGTAGGCTATTAAACGTACTCGTATTTGCGATTTAATTTCTTTTATCGGGTTTTAACACTGCACCCTCGATATAGTCTGATGTAGTTGATTAAGTTAAGTATATAAAAAACTTAAAAAAAAGTTAATTTATTTAAACCAGTTACATTATTTTGCATTTATGTTACAGTCATGAACGGAGAGACAGCAAAAGTTAAAAAACTGCGTTGCCATCTCAACGCTCTCCCCTATGGCTGTAAATTAGTGTTATAACTAGTTTGTGAATTTTTGACATACTGACATGTGTGTCATATGTATGTTATATGTGCTGTTGGCTTACCTAGAATCTTTATATATATAATTCTTCTGTGAGTGTGTATGTCACTGAACTCCTCCTAAACGGCAGGACCGATTTTGATGAAATTTGTTGTGTGTGTTTAAGTGGGTTCGAGAATGGTTTAGATTCACAATACGGTCAACTAGATATTGTTTTTTGAGACGTGGGACAGGACAACGTCTGTCGGGTCGACTAGTAATAAATAAATTAAGAAACATACCTCCAGTTCCAGCCCCCGACTTGCGCACGTATTTGCGCTTAGTTGTAGAAACAGCGCTGGTATCCAACATCACATACTGCATATTGATAACGTCATCTTCTACCTCTTGGGTTGCGTCTCGTACCTATAACAACAAAATATTTCAATTACTCTGCTTTGCCAGCCAAATATTCAACTCTGAAAAAAAAATTCATCTCCAGCTGTGATCCAAACCACAATGTGTTTATAAAAAAGAACTATTTTTTTTATTTATAATAATAAATAAATTATTTCGAACACGGCCACTGTTGGGAAATCGAATCCAATGACAACATTGTATTAATCTACTTTTTTTTTCTTAAAATTAAGATAACTAACAATAGAATAAAACAGATACGTAACTGCTTTATTAAACATAATACTTACTTCTTTACTTTTTTACAGAAATAAGTAAAGTATTTTTTTCAAGAGCCAACCGCTTGTCGATTAGTTAGCAGACTACTGATCAGTGGTAGGTAATTAACAGCCCATATTTTTTATAGGGTCAAAGCGTTTTCTAAGTATCATAAGTATGTATTTATGAAAAAATATATAGGTATCTATGTAGTATATCAGTCACCTAACACACCCATAGTACAAGCTCTGCTTAGATTGGGGTTAGGTGATGCCGTGTGATTAGTCCCGAAGTATTATTTATTTTAATGATATTTTATAAGCCCGGTCGTTGCAGAGATTTACGACTCATCGCGGGATATGACTTTCAGAGTCCTGTACCACCAAAACTATAAGTAAGTTGTTGCGTTTGATATCCGTCAATCACCAAATAGCTGGCAAGCAATTCCCTGGTTAAATAGTGCCTCGATTGGCTGTCTTATTACGTACCTATAATAACAAATGTGCCTACTCTCAAACCAGCATCTGCTAAAATCTAAGTTATAAGACCAATAGGTACTAATATAACTTTATAGAGGTAATACGACTGAGATAATGATTATTTTCAGTGCCTGTAAAATAATAAATTATTTTGCGAAGCGTACAAGATGATCCTTGTAGACTATCTAATCTGGTCGTATTTTGTCAATGTGTAAAGTAATTAGTGATTGATAGATCAAATACAGCCACGGGCATCTCTGGTTGAAACGCAGCCTGAGTGCTCATTAACACAGACGCGCATTGCGTACGGCACAGTGTCAACAGCAGAAGCAACTGCCGTCGATACGACATCAACGGCAGAGTCAACTGCAGCCGTCGGCTTCGCCAGTTGCCTCTGTATATAGTTGTCAATTTGCTGTCCGTGTGTAACATCCCTAAGCTAGGTGGGTAAGGAATGCAATTAATAAATAAAACATGTTTTAATTAATCACATTTTTCATAGTTACAGTGAATATAGTAAAACGACTTAATTAATTAACTATGACAGCAAATACAACACAATGTTGTTGACAATTGGTTTTAGAAAACAAATTAACAGATATTTATATTTTAACAAGGCAAATAAGATAACTAATTCACTTTCTGAGTGTAATCTTCTTTGCAAGAGCTTCTTTTATTATGCGAGCACGTCTCCTCCACAACCTCATGGAATTAACCACAGATGCGTACGCAATATGTTTGGCACCTTCTGGGTTCCTGAAAAATAAACCTTGTGAGACAGCGGAAAGAAAATTAATTAATATTAAATTAATGTTATTATTAGTGTTAAATTATGTAATATATTCTTTGGTTTTTAATTTATTATTGTTTTAGTGTATATAGAGATGTCAGAGATTGTAAGAGAACAACCATCATCACCATTTCAGCCGAAGAAGTCCACTGCGGACAAAAGACTCCTCATAGTCTTCCAGTGATCTACCATTGTGAAATATATTATTTAGTCTAAGATCAAGCTCAGGATCAAAGCGCAGGGTTCAAACGACATTTTAAGACATGCAAATATATTCTTAATAAGCTTAATTATTTATTGAACTAAAACATAATATACTTGCAGCCAAATTGTAATTGGCAATTTTATATATTGATGTTTATTCTCCGATCGTAAGCGTAAAAATGTAGTTTGTACTATTTACGTTATGAGCTCGCTGATCCTCACTAAAAGATTTTAATTGAATATTTGTTAATTTATGACGCAACTGCTGAATCGATTTGATAAATTTATTAATTTGGTGATGTTAACACATAGGTTAATAACTTGAATAAGACAATTACTTATTTTAGATAATAATCATAGATTTAGGAGTTAAATTCGCAAGTGGTATCGGGTTCAATTCCCGCTGAAACAGTAGTCCCACTGTTACTATTTCATTAATAGACCAGTGTTGTAAGTAGGGATACGACATATTCATAACTTGACATACTTAGCGGACTCTTCAATGTATATTGCGTTCAAAGGAGTATCTTCTCTTCTGGCCCTCTTCTTCAGTGCTTGAAACAGGGAATTCCTGAAAAAATAAAATAAATAATAAATTTATATTTCTGTAATCTTGTGTTACGGGTACTAGACAGCTGATATACTTAATATAATAGACATACATATTTAGATATTTTTGTATTATACATATTAAGCACCCAGACCAAGGAGAAAGTGCTTTGACCCCTCGGCGGGAATCGAACCCGATTACTATTGCGCCGCAAGCGAACCTTCACACCGCGCTACTGAGGCAGTCAAAAATTGGTTGCATTTTATACTTTCGAAACTAGAAAATATTTTTAGTTAAAAAATATTTATCATTCAAAGATTGATTTTTACTGTGATAGGCTTAGCCCATGTTAGTTGGCTGAAATATTACGAAAAACTTTAAATCATGGTTTAAAAGAATATTTCTTGTACTGTTCTCTATTGGATAATCTCAGGCGTTCACATAGCACAGCGTCTTAAAAACTGCTCTTAAGAAGCTTTGAATTCATTGACAGATTTGTGATTTTCAATATATTTATGTTCATAAAAAATCAACAGTAATTAACATTACTATCCATAATGTTTTTATCAAACTGTGAGCAGTGATGTGTTAATACATACGAATAAATGTTTGTCACAGTGAAAGTCACAGCATGTCCACTAAACTAGCCAAAGTTATCAGAAAATGCCAGTTTCCTCACGTTGTTTTCCTTCGCGGTAGGAGCACATACATTTTTCAAGAAATAAAAAATCCAGAGATGCGCGGCGGTTGAACCCACGACTTTTGGAATGAAAGTCAAGTGTGCATCCACTTAGCCAACACGTTTTTTTTATATATATTATATAACTCACCGTTTTGGCACCCAAGGTGTAGTCTCGTGGTTGTGCTCGTTAACGACGGGGGTAGCTATATTATTCTTGATCATAAAACGCGCGGGACATTTCTCCTCAAAGCATTTCACGGTTAGCTTGCCGTCGCGGGCCCGTTGTAAGATATAGAAGTAGTCACCTCGAGCGAACCAGCGGCTGCCCCATTTGTAGGGGACGATCTCTTCGCAATCCACAACCTGAAAAATAATACACAGTCAACAAAAAGGAATAGAATAAAAGTAGCAAACCATATCATAAGCAGATAGGAAGAAAACAGATTGCTTAAAACAAATCGTTTTTTTTTTCAGTAAGGTGTTTAATTTTCAGTGATGTGAAACTACTCCACTCATTAATTTACTAATTATACTTATATTGCAAATAATAAACAATAATATAATAACTTTAATGAGTACATTAAATTTGTAGGTTTATTTTAAAATTGTTATTTAGAGATGTTCTGGAAGCACATATTAGGATTTATAAACAAGGTATTATTATTTATTAGATACTTATATTTAATGAGATAAAATAAAATAATACTTACCGAAACTCGTCGGTCACGAACGTTTACTCTTCACACGATACGAATAGACGAAAATCACAATTATAATAGAAAAACAATGGAGTAGTTTCACATCAAATACTAGGTAATGCCCGGTTTTAATAAATATAACTGATCGTCTAGTAAACGAATGGTAAGAGAAATTGAGGCGCAAATACAGGAACTTTTCGCAGTTTACAGTTGGCAATGAAGATCCGTTGAATAAAGAAACCTGTTATACAACTTACAACATACAAAATTGGCGTTTCCATTGTTATCAGCACGCAAGTGAGAAGACCGTATTTAAGTATCTCATTTTAAATGAACCTTTGTGATTTTATGAGAATAAAGTTCTTTAAACCTAAGGCTTAATATATTTAAATGTTATAAAGAGCAAAGAGTGTTCTCACTGAGTTGCTTGAGGCATGGCAGAGAGGCCAGCTTTTAATACACTAGCGGTGGATTTTGTTTAATAAATAAAAAAGTGGCACAAAACCACTTTCTATTATCCGGTATCACTTGATGCAAGTTTTCTTGCTACCACATTTAGGAAATTCGAAATATTATATACTATTTATAATATTTACAAAAAAAATCCTAGATTTAAGAATAAGATGATAATGATGGTACAGAATCAAGTCTTTTGACTTGTATTGGTCATGTTCCATTGTGTTTTCTACAAGGTTTTAGATTTGATAATGCCATTATTATTTAGTGACATGTGAAGATATACGACAAACATCTCATACATAATCTGTACAATTTAAAAAAATAGTTTAATATCATAATTAAACTAAGGTCTATCCAAAAACTTAAATTTGTGTACCAAATAATAAATAATATAATACTAAATATACATAATCTAATAAGACCCTGAGAAAGATCTAATTGAAACCCCACCTCATAAAACATCTCAACATCGCAGTCTTAACTGACACAAAATAATATAAATATACTTATTAATATGATATAAAAATACTTGCCTCAGTTTCTACAGCAGGCTCTGTGACATCCGTCATATATACGGGCTCCAACTTCTCCTCTCCATCTTTCAGCACATTTATATTCAGGAACTCAACACGGAATCCTACTGATGTCTCAGGATTGTCCTAAAAAGGATACTTTAGTTGAGTTACAGACCCTTAATGACAAATACGCAAAATAAATGCATATTTAACCATTTGTAGTGTTTTTTTTAATATGTATTTACTAAAATATTTTATTGATTAGAATTTAATAATCATTTTCATTCTGATAATGACTAAAGCAAATGTTGTGTAGAATATGTATACTTAATGTTAGACAAGAAAAAACAAAAACTAGGTCAACAAAATTTACATCAGTCATCAATTCAGCCTAATGGTAACCAATTTGAGATATAGAGCTTTTCTAGTTATTTTTCTTCAGCTTTTAACAACAACACCAAAAACTGCTGCTTCTTTTTTTTTCCAGTTAATGTCGTCCCACAGCTGGGCAAAGGCCCCACTATCCCCTTACTGAACTATATAATAAAGAGAATAAATAAAAATGGAATACATACAACATTTACCTTATGCAGGTCATGTATGTCCTTGTGGTGCTCTTTAATGTGGTCCAAAAGCAGAGGTGACTTCAAATCACCCTCTATTTCAATCTCGCACAAGTTGCATTTCACATTTTTGCTCTCAAACGAAGACATGAAGTATATTGACACCCAATCCGGAATCTCTTCTTCTGAAATAGTACGAATCTACATCAAATACATTTCATTTTCACAAATTATACTTAGTTATTTAACAATATAAACCTCTAATAATAGTAATTTTACTAAGAAAATGTCTTTAGTAAAATTACTATGTAATTGAAAACTTACTAGTACCTAGGTGGTAAGGATAAATAAAACAAACATTCAGTACTATTATTTTAATTGAATAATCAGTGCTAGTAGGAAGAATAAAAGGCTGGTTTCAACAAATATGTATTTCAGAAGTTACCTTAGTGAATTATTGTTAGATACATGTATTTTTTTTTAAATAAAAAGCAAATAATACAGACTGATCTGATTACTTGTCTTATCTGGATTTCTAATAGAGATGTATTACAGCAAGACTGGTCTAAGCTAAATAAATTGTTACAACATCTGCAAACAATAACTAATTAGTCATTAAACATAGGTTTTTTATGGTTATGAAAATCTCTAACAACTTCAACACCGAAAGTTTGCATATTGATCACAGATATGCACCCAGTTTTCTGCCTGAAAGAACATATCCACTGCTCTGCACCACACTGTAACTTACTCTTGAATACATAAGTATAACCTTTGTACAGAATTTGGTGACCTTTTCTTGTTGGAACGCACTGTACAATATCAAATCCTGCAAGTTTAACAATGTTTACAACTTTTATAAAACTATCACAAACTTTGAAAGAGGAATACGTGAAGGATTGTAGATAAAAATAGCTTTTACCGCAACCTAATTAGCATTCCATCCTACGGCGCATGCAACCGAGGTTAGCCAAGGAACGGGTTATTTAGTTTTGATAAATACATTACGTGAAAGTTCAAATACAGCAAACCAAAATTGAAATCAAATTATCGAGGGAAAACACCAAAATAATACACAGATCGAGAATGAACAAAATGAATGACGCACGCACACAAAAAAGTCAGACCGCCATTCGATGACGTTCACACGTGACCGATAAAGCGTCTTCCGTTTTCGAAGTATGCTTGATCTAGAACTGTGTGCTTTCTGTACACTTCAAATTTATATGAGGTTTCATATTTTATTTGTGTTAGGGCATCATTATATTTTCCGTGTAATTGAGGATATCTTATTTTTTTTATTATATTTCATTGACTTTTAACAAACGAAAATGTTAGGGCTAGATACATTTTATAAGATATTTCTTCAGCGAAACAATCCTTGAAAATAAACACGTTCGGATACACTACTGTTGTAAAGATACATTAGCCTGATTGAAAACTCCTAATAAAAGTGAACAAGAGATGGCGTTACTAGTAATTTTGTTTTGCAACTGCTGTGTGAGGACAATAGAAGTACAATCAAGCTAGCTCATAAATTAAAAAAATAACATGCCATATCCCAAAAAGTAAATGAAATGAACCCCCTAAATTCGAAAATCTACCACCAACCACCACGCTATTCATTCCCAGACCTACCTAGTCTAGTAAGTCTCAACCCTTTTAAGGCATTAAAACAATAAAAGCACTAAATCTGTGATAGCGACGTAGGTATAAAGTTCAAGCGTACGTTTAGACGTCATACTATAACGTAGAAAGTCAAGGACGGCTCGGGATCCTGTACCTAACGGAAGAGATAAACGTTATCATTGTGTTGTGAACGAAACACTGAATTCGTTACCTAACCTACTAATCTGAATTTTACTATCGCATGCTAAACAGTGCTTCCTTAACCCTACGAAAATAACTAAAAATTATGTTTACGTTGACAGAAAAAAACATTTGGGTAAAAGTAAACCACGCTACATTACCTACCTACATGCCTAATTAGCGCTCCTGCACACGATGTCGCCACCGCGCCGCAGCCGCACTGTTTTACTTTAGATACGCGCTGCGTAAATCCCGCTGCCGCGCCGCCGCCACCGCGCCCATATTGACTTTGCTTTAAAGGCGCACAGTATAAACAGCGCGGTGGCGGCATCGTGTGCCGGAGCGCTTAGGTACTCAAATTAGGTACGCTATCATGGAAATTGGCTTTAACTATGCAAAACTAGTATAATACTACCTACATAGTAGGTAATATGTACTAAGAAGTAATTAAAAATGTTTTTACTTTTTATCCCTTGTATTCCCGATGAGGGTTGATGTCAGGCAGGCGGCCCGACGTAAAAACCCACAGCCAAATCCAACTACAACAAGTGGAATGCTTTACTTTTTATCCCTTCTGTATGCATATAGAATTTATCTTCGCTTTAAAAAATAATAAAGTTCATTGATATGTCTTTCCTTTCAAAACAAACTGAGTTATGTTACATTCGTATAATATAATAGGTTTATAATAATTTTTAGCCCAACTCCAGCAGTGGACGTCTTTTGCAGAAGTAATGATTTTTTAATACAATATTTTTTGTAGGTTTGCTGTTTTTGCTTTCTCATCCACTGTGTTAAATGCTGTTTTTTATAATATTTTAAATGTTTCTATGGGATTAATATGTTGTATTTATTCATATTTAGTTTTAAGTAACTATTGTCATCTAGCTTATGGAGGAGGGCGTTAATACCCGCGACACAGTTTTTTTTAACTTCTGCGTGTATTACTACCGTCAAACACGGCATCTTTACTTTTACATGTCATCTTTACCTTGCTCAACTCACCGCCAATAAGTCGCAAAATCTCAAATACCGCTCAATTACAAGCAATCACAACGGTTTGGTAGGATTTCAAGATTATTAATGGCACCAATAAAGTTTTTTGAAGTTGGTAGCAATGTCGTCTGTCAAAATTATGGTTGTTATAATAGAAGCGTGATTGAGTGCCAGTAAGGAGATTGGTGGAAAATTGTCTCTGTAGTTTCGAAACCGCTGCTTATGGGTAAGTGAGATTTTAATATGTTACGTAAAAAAACGTCGAGAATGCATAGACGTCGATTAAAACTGTTTCTCTTTCTAATTTTGTGAAATATTGGCTGAGGTAATGTTACTATAGGTTAGGTCAAGTTGACAAAGTAGTGCTAGTGTCATCTTGACCAACACGTAGGGCTGCCACTTTAAAAAAAATGATCGGACGATCTCTGTGGCGTGGTGGGCGATGGTCCGCCCTGCCTGCGACGTAGGAGGTTGAGGGTTCGATTCCCGCCTCGGGATAAATGTATCTACGATGTGCAAATATTTGTTCAGGGTGTTCTGGTCGTTTCCTACGTTGGTATTATACAAAAAAGTACAGTACAGTACAGTGAAACCGAAGCAAAGTGCAAAGCTCGCTGTGCGACTTAAATAGTAATAGTAGGTACCTGAGTAAAAAGTTCCTACCGTACCTAACTACATAAGTATAACTTATTTGATAAGTATTGATTTAAAATAATATTACAAGAGAAATTTTCCAGTATCCATTTGTTTCATTTTTGACAGCCCTATATGTTACAAAGATTTTGTATGAAATGTTTATGAAACATGTGTCAACTCTACCCACCATTTAGAATTGCCATTCAAAAGGTAATATTGTCCTATGTCCATTTTTGATAATAAAGCTTGTCATACATTAAACAAGTAACATTACCTAGTCTTTAAATAACCAGTCGTTTTCATTGAAATTTAAAGGTTGGTAAAGAAGCCACAATCGTGTCAAGTTTACCTGTCTGCTATTTAGTTAAATATTTTTTTTCCTGTGAGCATTTTTGGTTCAAATTTAATTTAATATATTCTATGAAGCAGACTTGCGCTGAGTAATAATCAAATTTCGAAAATAGTCTATAATTTAAATTTTATTCCTTTTTATGTTTAAAAAATAGGTAAAGATGCCGTGTTTGACCGTTATAGCTTCTATTCCTCTGTACCATGTTCCCTGAATAAACATTTTTCATTTTCATAAAGTAACTGAAATTGTGAATAAAAAACATCCCTTAATCGTGATCACATAACCAGACAATCATTATTAACGGTCAAAGAATTCGTCTGCTTACTACTAATCAATTTGATCTTTGTACTTGGAGCGAAAGTCGTTGGACTTTCAATTAGGAATGTTACCTACCTATTACCGTAAGTTGTTGTAGATTTTTCATTTATATTTCATTTATAAAACAAATCACGAAAATAATATACCTAGTCTTTATTCTCAATCAATAACTCATCAATTTATTATATAATGTACACTTAAACAAATAGTTATTTTTATAATCTAGAGTTAACGTTTCTGTTTGGATGATACAGAATGGTAAGATAAAAAAAAAGTTTATTTGGAACTCGATTCAAATTTGGATGATAATCTTTTGTATACTTACCGCTCAGATTGAATTTCGTGAATTCGCTGATAGAGGTGCCAAGTTTTATAAGTACCTAATTATCTATAAGTATATTCAATTTGTTTGTTTTCTTGTCTTTTTTAAGATTTGTTAAATCATACTATGGAAAAATATATTTTGTATCTTGTACCTATAGCACACCACATTCACTGATCGGGTTCAGATTCTCAAAATTAGAATTGATTAATTCGAGCCCTTTTTCTTGTAATTTTATTAGAAATACGGTGTTTAATATCAGGGTGTCGGTCCAGAAAGTCTCAACAATCTACACCGGGTCTGTTTTTTTTATATATATTTATTGTTATTCTTATCTTATATCATCGGAATTCCCAGATCTGCTAACATAATAAATTTACTGAGAAACATTATCTTCTTCACTTTCTGTGAAAAAGCATTTTCCGCAAATAGGATTAAAATGTTCGCCTTTTAATTTGTTTAATCTTAATGTATTTAGGGGTGTTTTTTACACTTTAGTGGGTTTTCTCTGCGCGAGTCTTTTTTTGTTTATTTTTTTCAGAGCTTCGTCTGGTTTATTCTGAGAATATCTGCTCTTGGTCCCGTGCCTTCTGACCTTTACTGTCATTTGTCTCGTACGTCTTTAATGTTTAAATCGCAGCCTAATGTAGAAGAAAATTACAACTTCATCAAACCTATATATTCTATTTTTTTCCTTTGAAAACACAATATTCTGATCCTGCCCCAAAGAAGTACGGCGACGAATTTAAAATAGCAATCCTTTGATAACAATGCAAATGGCGCTGCTCCATTAGCATCATCAGCACATGCTGAGTCGCAACCGTTTTATTTCTCTAATAATAAATTAGTTTATTATTAGTTATATTATTGTTAACTTTGTAAGCTTTAAGAAACAATTACATATTTTTCAATTCTATTCTATTCTTATACGTTAATACGAATCGATATGGTTTTTAAGACACTGGAGAGACTTATATCGTTCCGAGTTTATATCCCCGCAGAAAAATCTATAAACCCCAGGTGGAAACTACCAACCTTATTCCACCTACATAGTTATTTAATAACGACCTCTGTGGCTCGGTGGGCGAAGGTCCGCTTGAGGCGCAAGAAGTTGCGGGCTCGATTCCCGATGGGGGCCAGATTTGTACGATCTACAATTTCTGATTTTGGACCTGGGTTTTTTCTATGTATCTAAAGTATTAATTTACAAAAAAAAAAAAAAGTATATCAGTCACATACCACTCATTGTACAAGCTCTGCTAAGTTTGGGGTTAGGTGATTATGATTAGTCCGGAAATATTTATTTATCTATATTATTCATTTAGTAATATTTTCACATTGCCAATGACGTACATGACATACACAGATTTTGTGTGTGTATCGTCTCTAAAGTCGCATCGCTGACTGACCATGAATTGCAATAAAAAAAAAAAGATTTCGAAGAAGGGTTCGATTCCCGCCGGGGGCCAGATTTTGTACGATCTACAATCTCTGGTTTCGGGTCTGGGTGTTTTCTTTGTATCATATGTATGTACATATTTACAAAAAAAAAGTATCTATGTAGTATAATCTGTCACCTAAAACCCATAGTACAAGCTCTGCTTAGTTTGGGGTAAGGTGATGCTGTGTGAGTAGTCCGGAAATATTTATTTTATTTATTTGAAAGCTTGAAGTGTATTGATAATTAATTATGGACCGTGAGCCATGTGCTAAGCAGACTAGATATTACCGTTACTTTTATTTATCTCTGTGACGTAAGTAGGTACCTACTCAGTGCTATCGCGTGATCTTGGTGATTGATAACGTAGGTAGGTACCTGGCTAGTCGACTAATTTACATTTCTGACAAAATAATATCAAAGTCAAAACATTTATTTCCTTAGAAGCACATGAGCAGCTCAGCTTAAAATTAATAAAACTAACTTGTTCTAACTAACTACAAAAATTATTAAGGAAATAACATTGTCTTGACAGTTCGCTTAAATTTTTGATACTGAGTGGAGAAGCGAATAGAACCACATAGCTTTATCAGTTTTTACAATTTTGCAGATATTAAAATTTTGGTGTTCTTCAGTTCAGTTCGTTTATTGGTCCAATTAAATACATGTTTGTACATTTAGATAGGTCATATTATACATCACATATTCACAAGGATATTCAATTTAATTTACAAATAAAGTTCATTAGCTAATGCTTCGTCTTATTTAGGTTCAGCTATTAAATAATTTAACATCAACAAAAAAAATGCTTGTCCTATCGTATTTCTCACGAAGTATATGTAAATTTTACATAATTTTGCAATAGGATACCACTATCTCTATCTGTTAAGATACCTATCTAATATACGTTAAGATATTATGGTTATTTAAAGGATTTTAAAGAATAAGAATTCTTTAGGATGTAAGACTATCAGATTAACACCTAAGTCTTAGGGGGTTTGGTATCGACTATTTCATATTTAATAATAATATTTTAAGAGTACTTTGACACCTTTATCAATATTACTTATTAACCAGTATACTTTTATTAAGCACACTATAATCTAATTAGCATTACTCGAGCCATCTAAGTGCACACAAAAGGGTAGATAACTTAGACCTTAATCGAATTGATAAAAGAGTTAAAATGCCTTTCTAATGACGCACTCGCCGTGGCCGATATCGGCTAGGACAAAACACACACACACAAGCATACAATAAAATATAGGTAGTTACTTATTCAAAAATATCTGCTGATTTAAAGTTTTGTCTGACCGTTGCCTTATTAATTTACTATAATTAAACGGGGATTATACGATCCAGACGACCACCGACCATCTTGTCTATGGTCATGGTCACGGTCAGGTTTGTCCTCCAACCAAATATCGGTCAACTTCCACACGTAAAAAAATACCAAAAAAAGAACGTGTGGAAGTTGACCGATATTTGGTTGGTGGACCCAATTTCGGTCGACTTCCAACATACCTGCCAACCGTCTTTGTCGGTAGAGCATCCGTAGATGTCGGTAGACTGCTGTACAAGATCGTGCGATAAACAATTGATGAGAAACTGTTTCATCGTTTTCTTCTTCATTTAAGCATAATGTAATGACATCACCCCCCCCCCCCATCTTTGGGGTGTAGTGGGTTTTTAGCGTCGGGTCTACCCAGTCGGCTTTAGGGCGGGAGACTTCCTGGTTAATATCGTTATAACCCATAACTCTGACCAGTGGCTCCAAGCAGCTGTCTGCACGCAGCGGCCACACCCCGGGCAACCACGTCGACTCGTGGGCCGAACCTGGTCAAGGGGGGGTAGGTATGTTTCGGCATGCTTGCCCTGCGGTTACCCTCCGTGAAGTGCACAGTGACAGCCTCGGCTTTATTGCAATCCACCCTCGGTGGCGAGACTGCTAGGCAATGTGGATGGCCTGAAGGAAGACGATAGGGGTCTTGTTATCGTCAACCAGACACTGCGACCCTTCTTCCCTCCGATCGTAGCGGCTACCCGTTCCATTGGAAAAAGGGGAGAAGGGAGGAGAGGGTGCGTCTGTGTTTGCGCGAACACTTACGCACCATAATATTAGGTCCTTACATATGAAATTGGCGTTTTGTATGGGAGGAACAAAAAGTCGAATATTTTTTAATATAATATATTTAATTAATCAAAGTATGAACCATTATTTTCTATGCACTTTTGCCATCTTATAGGTAGTTCATTGATCCCTTTACTAAAAAAACCAGTCGGACGGGAATCAATAAAATCTTTGAAGGCGATTTGGACTGCCCCATCGGAGTTGAATTTTTTCCCTTGCAAGAAGTTATCCAAATTTCGAAAAAAATGGTAATCTGTTGGAGCAAGGTCCGGGGAGTACGGAGGATGTCTTAGACTTTCCAATTGAAGCTCTTCTAATTTAGTAGCCGTCTGTTGCGCAGTGTGTGGTCTAGCGTTGTCGTGAAGCAGCAGTGGCGTGGAGCGATTGACCAGCCTAGGTTGTTTAGCCGCTAGCTTTTCCATCATGGTTTGCAATTGCTGACAATAGACATCAGCCGTAATAGTCTGGCCAGATTTGAGAAAACTGTAATGAACAATACCGGCACTAGTCCACCAAACGCTTACAAGTAACTTTTTTGGGGTTAATTTTCGCTTGGGGCAGGATTTGCCTGGCTGGCCAGGATCCAACCATTGCGCTGAGCGCTTCCGATTATCGTAAAGAACCCATTTTTCATCACAGGTAATGATTCGGTTTAAAATACCTTCATTATTGTGCCGGTTTAGTAATGTAACGCAGCAGTCGACGCGCGTTTGCCGGTTTGCTTCAGTCAATTCGTGAGGTACCCACCTTTCAAGCTTTTTAATCTTCCCAATTTGCTTCAAGTGAATTAAAACAGTTTTATCACTAACACCGCAGCCTGCAGCTAACTCGGACGTGGTTTGCGATGGATCCGCTTCCACAATAGCCTTCAACTCTTCATTATCAACTTGAGTCTCAGGCCGTCCACGGGGCTTGTTCTGCAAGTCGAAATTTCCAGAACGAAAACGTTGGAACCAAAAACGAACTGTGTTTTCTTTTGCAACACGACCGCCATACACATCATTCACCCTTCGAGTTGTTTCCGCAGCACTAGTGCCACGGCGGAACTCGTACTCGTAAATAATGCGATATTTTAAGTTTTCCATTTTGTAAAATGAGTGACGCAAACAGAAAAAAACAGAAGAAAAAAAACAAATGAATGACGATCATCGAAGCACAAATACATGAGTCTATAGCTGTACAAATTTGAATTTGGAATTCCTTACCAAAGAGGAGAAATTTGTGATTAAAGTGGCCAGTACGAAAAACGCCAATTTCATATGTAAGGACCTAATATATCCTGCGTAACGGACTGCTTTTGGCTACTGGCACTCGAGATTTTAAGCCCTGTGGCGATGGATCAAGGTAGAGAGGCTTGGCTTTGCAAGCTGAGCTTTGTCTGAGGTCTGCACATAGGCGGCACGGGGAGAGTGGTCGTAATTGCGTTGCAACAAGGAACAACAGCGCAATCTGGGCAGCACCCCGTGTGTCAAAGCAGCCCTATTTAGGGAGACTCTGCTTTCCTCGCTCAGCCGAGGAAGGAGCTAGAAAAGGTGCTCTAAAAATAGTTTGTTCCATCTTTTAAGGGAGGTAGTAGCCACGGCTGCCTGTGCAACCCATTTGGCGTGGTAGAAACACGAAAGATTTAAATAAAAACACCAACCAACCAAAACCTAAATCGAGCAGCCTAATTTTTGGGGCGTGGAATGTACGCACCCTTCTTGACAGACCTGAAAACTCCTGTCCGGAGCGGAAAACAGCTATAGTGGCAAGAGAGCTGCGCCGCTACAACGTTGATATAGCTGCGATCAGTGAAACACATCTCGCTGAGGAAGGTGAACTTGTTGAACATGGCGGCGGCTATACATATTTTTGGAAAGGAACCGCTGTCCATGAACCCAGACGGTCAGGAGTTGGATTTGCCGTTAAAAAATGAAATAGCGAAGCATTTACAAGAGTGTCCGGTCTATATCTCGGACAGAATAATTACACTTAGGCTTCATTTAGAGCATAACAACTTTCTCAACATCATCAGCGTATATGCGCCAACACTTGACAAGTCGGATGATATCAAGGATAATTTCTACGAAGAACTCACTCAGGTATTATCCAAAATTCGACCACGTGAACAAATTTTGTTGCTTGGCGATTTCAACGCCAGAGTTGGACATGATTTTGCAGCCTGGCCGAATGTTCTTGGCAGGCATGGAATCGGAAATATGAACAGTAATGGCCAGCTGTTACTTGCACTTTGCTCTCAATTTGATTTATCAATCACCAACACCTATTTTCGACTTCCTGCAAAACACAAAGCCACCTGGATGCATCCTCGATCAAAACACTGGCACCTTATCGATTATGCCATTGTTCGGCGTCGTGATATTTCACAAGTGTTAGTTACCCGTGTCATGCGTGAAGCTAACTGCTGGACAGACCATCGCCTTGTGCTTACTAAGGTCAAGATATGTCTTCGTCGTCCACGCAGAAAAAACTTTCAAAAACCTGTGCGAATAAACATTGACGACCTCCAACGCCTACCAGTGAGAGAGACATATATAGGTGCTCTAAAAACCGCTCTGTCAGCATTAGATGTAGATGATGGTGATATTGAAACGTCTTGGCAAACTCTATCAAAACATATCATTGAAACTAGTTCTCGGATATTGGGTCTAAAAACTCAGAAACATGAGGACTGGTTCGATGAAAATGATCCTGTATTCATTGAAGCTTTTAATAAACACCGTGATCTTCTCAAGCAAAAGATCAATCACCGTGATCAAGACGTTGCTAAATGCCATAAAGAGCGTCTAGTGAATAGTACAGCTGCGATAAGGAAACTTACTAGGGAAGCTAAAGACAAGTGGTGGCAGGAAAAATCAGAACATCTACAATGGTTGTCAGATTCTTACCAGCTGGGGGCCTTCTACGAGGAAGTAAGGAAACTCACACGCCCTATCAACCATTGTTCTGTACCCCTAAAATCAATTAGCGGTTTCCCTCTGACCACTAAAGATGACGTCATGAGTCGTTGGGTAGAGCATTTTAATTGCCTACTTAATGTTGATCGTGCAGCAGATCTGGACTTTATACGTGGTCTTTCAGAATCACCATCGCATATGGAACTGATAGAGCCACCAACGTTGGAAGAGACTATCTTTGCTATCAGACAGCAAAAGAATAAAAAGGCAGTAGGCGTTGATTCAATCTGTGGAGAGTTGCTTAAATATGGTGGAGAAGATCTACATGGCACCCTCTGGAAACTTTTTGTGCGGATGTGGAATGAAGAGCGTGTTCCACAATGTTTTCGCCTCTCTAACATATGCTCTCTCTACAAAAATAAAGGAGACCGGTCGGATTGCAACTCTTTTAGGGGCATATCACTCCTCTCAGCACCTGGAAAAGTGTTTGCAAGAATACTTCTGAACCGTCTATTGCCTTTATCAGAGTCTATTCTACCTGAAACCCAGTTCGGCTTTCGGCCAGATAGAGGGACCTGTGAAGCAATCTTTTCAGTTCGGCAGCTATTAGAAAAGAGCAGAGAGCAAGGTCAACCAATGTTCCTTTGTTTTGTTGACCTTGAAAAAGCGTTTGACAGTGTCCCTCGTGAAGCTCTCTGGGTGGTACTAAATAAAGTAGGGTGTCCTGATAAGTTTATAAGGCTTTTACGACTTCTCCACGACGACATGAGATGCTGCGTCTCCATCAACGGCGAACAGTCAAAGTTTTTCCCCGTCACCTGTGGGGTAAAACAAGGATGTGTCCTAGCACCAACTTTGTTTGCGTTATACTTTTCTGTAGTTGTTGGAGAGGCTTTAAAAGACTTGTCCGATGGTATACGCGTTCGTTTTCGCCTGGAAGGTGGACTCTTTAACATAGCAAGACTCAAATCCCGTACCAAGGTTTCCTATGCTACTATGACTGAAATCATGTATGCGGATGATCTTTGCTTTGTTACTGATACTGTGGAGGCTTTGCAGCGCCTCATGTCGAACCTTGATGCAGCTTGTACAAAATTTGGCCTTAAAATCAGTGTCAAGAAAACAGAGGTAATGTCGAACACCGAAGCTAGTAACAACTTAGCTACAAGCATCAGTATCGGGGCGGGTGCACTTGCAGTAGTAGGTAAGTTTAAGTATCTCGGAAGCACTATAACATCTAAGTGTGACCTGGAAGCTGAAATAAATCACCGGATTGGTGCAGCAGCTGCGGCTTATGGAAAAATGCGCGCCAGGGTATTTCGGTCGCATGAGCTTAAACTTAAAACGAAAATTAGTGTTTACATGTCTGTAGTTCTGCCAAACCTTCTTTACTCCTCTGAGACATGGGTTTTGTATCGCAAACATATCCGCACACTCGACAGATTTCACCTTAAATGTCTCCGAGACATCATGAACATCCGATGGTCCGACCGCGTCAGGAATACAACTGTTCTGAGGCGCGCTAATATCGGAGGCATTGAGGTGTATCTGATGAGGCGGCAGCTGCGATGGAGCGGGCATGTGTCTCGCATGTCGGACACTAGAGTGGCGAAGCGCATCTTCTTTTCAGAACTCCAGTACGGTAAGCGTAAACGCGGTGGCCAGTATTTAAGGTATAAGGATGTTCTGAAAAGACACATGAAAAGATGCCATATAGAGCCCTCGCAATGGGAGTCCAAGGCAGCTCTTAGACCAGAGTGGCGTCGTCTCATACATCAAAAAGTAGAGCATTTTGAAAATATACGTCTTCAAGAGCTTGATAAGAGACGAGATGAGCTCAAGGCCAGACCATCAGTGCCCATATCCTATTCCTTTGTAAATGGGGTTTTAACATGCCCAACATGCTCTCGTACCTTCACTAACAAGGTTGGGTATTCTAGCCACCAGAGAGCACATAAAAGGATACGACAGCTACATCCACAGTAAATATTATGATATGAAAGCCATTATCGCAGTCGCTGAGGCCGAAAACGGCCAAGACTACATTAATGACATCACATCGGCCGACCACATTTTTGTCGGTCGGGACCATAGACGCGATTAAGTAATTTGGATCAGTCATCCGGTGGTCGGTTGGATTGTGTATTCTATTATTAATGGGCTTTCCATGAATTATAAAGTAGGTACCTAATTACTTTTCTAGAAATTGTAACAAAAACTACAGATTTTTCAAGTGAAACTTCTTTAGAATCGTTGCGATTTCAAACCGGATGCAACGGAAAAAAACGACAGATAAGCCAATCTTAAACGCTAACAAGGTTAAGCAACGTTGCGCGACGCCAGTACTCATCTCATTTCTTTTGTCGATTTACTGAAGTTTCACTTCTATCGTGTGTGAATCGCACACACACCTTTTTTATATTATAATACCGATGACTGTACCTAGTTAGCATGAAATCTTAAGTCACCTCATGAAATTTAAATGGAACCTTTTCCATCCATTTCCCATCAAAATCTAAAAAATTAATTTAACAAAAAAAATTAGTCGTTGAAATAATAGGTACCCATAATAATTAATGCCTGGTTTAATAATCAACTAATTATGAATATGAGCCCACTTATCTCATTTCAACAAGTCCGACACGCCTACACTAGTTACGTACTATCAGTAGTACACGTAAACAAGCCAAAGTCCAAGTTTTTACAAGTTCCTAGTTCAATGTTAATTTAAAACGTGTAGGTAGGTACTTAGTAATTATAACATTTATATCTTTAAATGGTAAGATACTAACCTAACTACTATATTTATGTTTTAATAGGGATCTGTCAACAATTTATTCTATATTTCTTATATTAAGGATGTGCACAGGGTGCAAAAACAAGGGGTGTTATAAGTCTGACGTGTCTGTCTATTTATCTGTCTGTCGGTTTGTGGCATCAAAGCTCCCTAACGGATAAAGCAATTTCAATTTAGTTTTTTTTTGTATGAAACGTGAATTTCGCGCGAGTATTCTCAGACATGTTTGATGAAAATCGGTTGATTCGTTTAAAAGTTATGAGGGTTAAAAGTGGGGGAAAAAACCGAATATCTGCAATAATTCTCGAGTGGAGTCAAATGAAAGCGCTTTACGGGCACATTACACATTAGAATAATGTATTTTATTATTATTATTATTATTCTTAATGTTATGTATATGTTTTTTATTATTATATTTATTATTCATAATGTTTTTTAATTTAAAATGGACATTTAATTTGTATTACCACTCAATTCATGTTGTCTGAAATAAAAATAATTTGCATTTTGAATTACAAATTAGTTAATACTTTTTACTTTAAAGGGAACCAAGAATTAGGAATCGGTTTCTTTTAAATTTTGATTATTTTAGATGTTATTTGGAACTGATATGATAACCGAATTATATGATTATATGTATATTGGGTGGTTATAAATATTAATAAAGTGTAAAAAATATTCGAATGAACAGATGCGCGCCAATTAAAAATAAACTCACTACTCATACCTTCTAATAAAAAAAGTCAACAAAAAGTTGGTTTCTCTTTTTGTTAGAAGGCAACTAGCGTACTTATGTCCTCACTGTTCGCTTTGATATAATGTGTTTGTTAGACTGTAAAAAATTAATTAAAACTAATAATGTTAATTAAAATTAATGTTACATTAAAACTTTTAACAGAGATGGTTGGAAGTCCAAATTAAAATAATAGGACGACAAATAAAAGAACTTTACATAACCTTACGACAATATTAGGGAATTGATCTGAATTAATCAATAAAATACCTTCCTAGTTCTTATTTATCATTATTATCGTTAACGAAATCCTACACGAGCCGAATATAGGCAATAATTCAGTTAGCAGTAACTCCATCTTGGAATTAGAATCCATTAAAGGTAGGTAAGTAACTTGCCAGGACCAGAAGTAAAGTTTTACTGGTCTTAATCTATCTAAAACTAGCTATGAAATCCCATAAAAAACCCTCCCAAATAACCTTTTCATTTTTAATCCTTCAAAATTAAAGAACGTTTACACACACAAGAAGGCATCGTGTGTGTTTCTTTTTATATTTTATTTTATTTATCTAACATATAAAATTCTCGTGTCACAGTTTTCGTTGCCATACTCCTCCGAAACGGCTTGACCGATTCTCATGAAATTTTGTGAGCATATTGAGCAGGTCTAAGAGTCGGCCAACATCTATTTTTCATTTTGCAAAACAACGTTTGCTGGGGTCAGCTAGTGTTTAAATAAATATTTAATACCTATATACATTTTGTATTTTTCAACATCACTTCTTAAAATAAACTACTTTTAATACCATTTAAAAATTATAAAAATGTCTATTATATTAAGTTTATCAGATATCATATGCCTAACTGTTAGAGCTTACGACGGAGCTAGATCTTGTGTGGATTGTCCGGCAACATTTATTTATTTATTTATTAAACATCAGCAGGATACCAAATCCGCGAGTTTATAACATAAGATGGGCAAAGCAACAGAGCAGAAACTAGTCAAAGATAAAAACAAAGAATAGATTTATTTCAATTATCAAGGTTAACTGTAGTTAAGAACTCACAACTCACCGTTGTATACATTATTAATTATGTACTTATTAGATATATATAGCACAGGATTAGACTTTGATCCACACATGCCATAATATCAGAGGTTGTACTTTGAACAGTCAAGGATAACTCGTCACATATTGTTTAAAATAATTTTATTTACTTCGCTACATATAACAATATACGTACCTACAGTTTAAAAAGAAAAACTAGCTATGTATTAAAATGAAAGAACTATATAAGGTATATAGTCTCAGTCAATGTTGGTTAATGTCTCAAGTCCTTCAAACTCTTCCAAGTTCTCGGAACACGTTGGTTTCCTCACGATGTTTTCCTTCACCTTAGAAGCACACGTGTTATCTCTCTATCTACGGTTGTCAGCACATATTTTTTTTACTAGGAATAGAACCCGCTACCTCTTGCTCTGCTAGACGGACATTGCCCACCTCGCCACCAACACAATTTAAAATTTACAAAAACATACGATAACATATCCATAGTTTCCTTAAAAGTAAAAAATCATATTATTTTGTAATGTGGGCGTGATGCGCTACTAATAACACCCCTTTTTTTGCTCGGGGGTTTTAAAAGCAAATTGTGTAAGGAGCATAAAACTACTTTTCTGAATTCCGCGTCGTAGTCCGGTCAATTTAGACATTCGAAGTTACATAAAGTCCCAACAAGCTGAATTTCAGTGAAATTGTTGAGCCGTTTAAAAGATATGGGGGTGAGAGTGGGGAAGGAAAACCGAAAATCTGCAAATATACTCGAGTGGGGTATTAAATGAAAGAGCATCGCGTGAACATTACTAAATATTATGGTGTTTTACTTTTAAGGAAAATAAAACATTGGAATCGAAGGATTTTCTAAAATTTTAAATTTAGATTTATACTTATTGAATCGTTATTATCTCAAAAACGGTGGCTCGTAAGAAAAAAGTATCCATACATTTTTTATAGATCATTTTATGATCTATAATTTGGTCTCAGGTATGATAAAACTTACCGTTTTGCTGAAAATCGCGATAAACTCATTATTGTAACCTTTGACCTTAAATAAAAAAAATTCCTTACATGGGAATGATGGGGAACTTCTAGACATTGTTTATAATTATGTTTTAAACAATTTCACTGAAATTCAGCTTGTTGGGACTTTATGTAACTTCACTCTCATTTTTTGGTCTAAATTGATCGGACTATCGTCTGCTCTGCACGTTTAAAATACGCCGTATGTTAGGGGCCAAATATAGAGAAAATTTCGTGATTTTCTTGATGAATGTCTAGTGAATAACAAAGTAAAACAAAAATGACTAACGTAACATTGCGCATGACCCTACGAGGTTTTTCATACTTCGATGATATAAGAATATTCGTATTATTTTATGACGTCAGTCTTTTTGTGGGTGTGACGTAAGAAGACCGAATTCCAAAACACTAATGGTTCTTTAGCATGGGAAATTATGCCGTGGATTTTATCTAATATATAAAATTCTCGTGTCACAGTTTTCGTTGCCATACTCCTCCGCAACGGCTTGACAGATTCTCATGAAATTTTGTGAGCATATTGAGTAGGTCTGAGAATCGGCCAACATCTATTTTTCATTTTGCAAAACAAAGTTTGCTGGGGTCAGCTAGTTATGTATAAAAATAATGGGCAACTATTTTCTGCAGTTACAAAATGAACATAGAAATACAAATTATATTATATATATAGGTAGGTACTTAGTTCGCGCCATCTATTACATAATTTGATGTCGGTCAAAAACATTTAAAATGTATGAATTTTCGGTAAATACGTGTCACAAAAAAACCAGTGCCTATTTGGTTTAAGAAATAAGTAATAACCATCCTCAGATGGTTCTTAATATAGCATTACGCTGACCCAATTCGAAAAGCCATTTTATGATAATGTCTTTCAGACATATCCTGGATAGGTAGGTACAGCTACTCCAAAAATTATCCCTACACAGAGCCAACCTGATGTGCTCTTAAAGACTAATGTATCATATTTAAGCCTTCAAAGTTGATTGCACAAAATGCAAGGGTGCAAAATAGCATATAGGTAGCTAGGCAATAAAATTTATTAATCAAAAAAATTGTGCATAAAACTATATTCCCAATGTAATAAAATATTTTGATACGGTGACTTTAAGGGTACCGTCCATATGGTAAAAACACGGAACCCTTATTATATTCGTCAGATCTTTCCGTCCGTATGTCACAGCCACTTATTTTCCGAAACTAATTCTGAACCATATTCTTGAAACTTGGTAAGTATTGGTATTTTGTGAACTGCATTAAGATTTTCACACGAAACTAGATAATAAACAACAATATTTTTGGAGTTCCCCATACTTAGAACTGAAGCACAATTTGTTTTATCTTATCCATGTGTATCTATGGGTAGGTCTTCATAAATAATATTGCGGTTCCTAACTAAATTTTTTACTAAGCTGAATAGTTTCCGCAAGACAATTCCGAAGTAGTCAAATGTGAATCCCCTGTAATTTCTAACTTATGAGAATGAGCAAACTGAAAAAAATATATAATGTAGGTACATTACTATGCAAACTTCCACCGTAAATTAGTTTGACCGAGATCTTATAAGTAGTTTTCGCTTTCTTTTGTAACTTTAATGATATAGAAGAGCGAGACCCTCTGACACAAGTTTTTAAGCTTAAATGAGGATCTTCAGAACAGATATCACACCATGTAATTTGTTATAGATATAAAGATTTTTTTTTAAAACTTACCTTTCATTTATTAAGTTAAGGAATCTTGGTTGAGGTCAGTACTTGGATGAGCGAAAATGCAAATTTTTGCACTATTTTTTAGTGTAAATGTTTCTTTCTTTACAGTAGTGTATACACTGTACACGGAACCCTTGGTGTAGGACTCTATCTCATACATAACAAATTTATTAATTTTGGTTTAGGATAAATCAAAGAAAAGACTCTTGTAGTGTAAAAAGTGTTTTCATATTTGTTCATTAAAATATTTTATTTTTATTATACCATATTAGCTTTAGCTAGGTATAAAGTACATAGGCACACAAATTTTATATTAAGGCCACACATTACATTGTTCACATATAGATTTTATTTTATAAATATTATGATGTATGCCGTTTAACAACATGACGTAGATGCGGTACCTATACGGCAACGGCAATGTCCTTGTAGAACGTTAGGTAAAAGATCGCCTTTTCTCAAAAAATAATGGTTGAACGAGATGGTCTCGTTATACCATTATTTTTAGAAAAAAGGCCCAGCACACCAAAAGCAGTAACTATAGATGCGACGCAGCGCTTTATCGCAAGACTGTCGTTAGCAGCTTATGACAAGCTTTGCCATACTAATACGGCTGCCATAGAGACAAAACTTGCGCGGGCCCTCGTTACAGCCCAAATATGCTTTTGGTGTGCCGGTGCCTCTAGTTTCACGCCATTCCGAGAAGACATTTCGTAAAAATAAGTTTGACATCTATGATGCCGTAAGGCTGCTTGTCCACCATAGCGGAGCGGAGCGAGGCTGCAGATCGGTAAAACAGAAAATATTATTTAACAGAAAATATTTTTTAAAAGATTACACATTGCTGAGGAGCAGATATTTGTGCAATCCTATTGTCAAATATTTCTCCGTTTCTCTGCTCCGGTGGACAGGCAGCCTAATTTGGAATATCATAGTGTAACCATACATAACTTGATACACAAAAAGTTACAAATGGCTGTTATAAATTGACTGAACGATATTCTTAAATAAGTTAGTAAAACAAACATCAACATCCTATTATGATGATAATTTTAAGAACATGGGTCTAAATTTGATCATGATTATTTTAGAAGTTTTCAAATGACATCTATTTTATGTGATATTTTTTACAGTTCCAACCAATCAACCAATTCGATTTGATTCATATTAATCAACCCCACATGAGTCATACACGTTAATTAGTGGTATAATAGGAATAAAATATATAAAGTAGGTAGGTATTTGCAATTTATCAAAGCCATTATCTGATATTCAGTATCAAAACACATTGGTACAATTATTACAAAGCAATATTTGATAACTAAAGACATACTAATAAAGGTTTGGCTTTCATTTAAAACATTTCTGGTTCTACAAGGACCACCATTAAATGTAAACATAAAATTATATTCATTTAAAATACTCACCTTTATATCACTATTATACATTAACTTATTATAATAAACTATAGTAAAATACTTCATAAATTTTAGAATTATTATGAGTAATAACATTATCCAACTTATAAAATAATAGACAAAAGTTTTAACATAATGAAATGCATAGCCATCAAGCAACATGACATAGACAAGTATTTAATACATAAGTTCTACATTACATTAGGATTAAGCTTTGTACAAACTTTATATCAGTATGATAACATTAACTAAACTATTTATAGACTACATTCACAATATAACAAAGTCAATAAATCTCATTTGGGAATTTAGAGGCAGTTCAGTTCACAACATATTATAGTTTAAGGCATCAATGGATGCATGTATTCCTTAATTAGGTAATAAAAATTACTATAAGCTCCTCAAGATGTAAAATTTACCTAAATATGTAGTTGGTTTATCTTTAGGCATGTACAGTTTAATTAACTAAGCTTGTACTTATCACACAAGTCCTGTGTGTAAGAAACAGTAACTAAAATGTCTCAAAATATTACAGTAAAGTCTTACTACAAAAATAAACAAATATTGGCAACAATTAAAATTTAAACTGTTACTTATTTTGATAAAATCGCAAAATAAAAACAGCTTTCATTAGAACTTTTGGTAATTTTTATTTTTTTTTGTAGTAAGACTATTCAATAATCTACTCACAAGGAACTGTTATTTGGTGGCGGTAGAGGTGGCAGGTTATATGATTTGCCGTCAGGTGTCATCCAGCATGTAGGTGGATCATGGTTATGTCTGCCAATGCTTTCCGTTACCCTTCCATTATTGTTGATCCGGAGTTTCGCTGGGCAGCACCGACTGAAGAAATACCAGCAGTACCATAACTGACTTCCATAAGCTTTCTTGTACATAAATCTGAAGGTGTGATTTTGGTATATAAACAGCTTTGAATTACCTCTTGTGTTTATGAAGATACCTGAAATATAGTTTCTTATTTATATATGATTTAACCTCAAACAATCAAATCCTTACACTACTTATATTTAGAGGAATTTAAATAAAACAAATGACAAACGCAACATCCATTTACTATGATCTGATGAATTAAATTATATTAGTATGTTCTCTCAGTTATTTAATGATTATGAGTTATTTTGGAAATAATAATCTTGTGATTGTTAGGCTGTATTGTATTCAGAGCGTATAATATTAAGATGGGAATTTAACGCAGACATATTTTGTTTCACTAAAAATTTTAAAACTTCTTCACTTCACTTAAACTTTTTTAAACCATAGTTAAACTTCCGACGATTAGTACTTTGACCCCATTCAACTTTACTATGACGCACACATGAAAACTAACACATTATTCTAAATTCGTGCAGATTTAAGTTTTATCAGAAATCACGAGCATCAACACAATATTGTTGTAGGTTGTCTTGTCACTCCAACTCCACCACTCATCTCATTCCCACACCCACACTAACAGAAACCTAGCAATGACAGCTGAACGTGACACTGACATATCAAGTATTTTTATGTCACAAGTAAACTTGTTCGGATATTTCTCAAGCCACGCAGCCACGGCTCATGCCACTTTCCCTTACGTCGAAAATATGTTAAAAACTCAAAGCATTACTTAAAAAGCTTACTTATTAAAAAACTACATAAAATTACTTAAACTTATTGATTTTCCCACCTGTAGAAGTTTCACACCTAGAAATTCATTAAATGTTGATGTAAGATGGCATGATGTTGGTTTTGAGTATTGAAATTTTGTACAGAATGGAAGTGAAAACAGAAGAATACAACATGTAACTAACCGAAAAGATTAAGATCAACGCTACAGCGAAAATAACTCAAATATAAAAATCTCTTTTTATTGAGATACCTAGGTAATTGCGACAACTGTTAAAAAGCGCAAGTGGTGCCATTGCGGCTAGAAACGGAAACTTAGTAATGGCGGGTTTAAAAAGTGCGTTGTGAAGTTGAATAGATTGAATTGATTTTTTTCTGAATGAACTCGAGTGAAGTTGAATGAAAAGTAGTTTAGTGCAGTTTGTTGTTGTTGCTGTTGGTGCGAATGCAAGCATCCAAAGCGTGTCATTTACGTTCATCTAATTATCTTCAAAATATTGATATTGCGATTGTTTAGTGATGTGTTTCGATATTAATATTGTTATCAATATTTTATTTGTAGCCAATTACTTACAGTTTATCGTGAAGGTGTATTGTGACTGAACATAATTTATTAACACGTGATTTTTTTTTTGTTGTTGTATAATTTCACGTTACAGTTTGTTGTTTATTTGTACCCTAAAGTTTAATTTAAGCCGTGCTTGGGATGATCTGAGAATCTGCGTGAATAATGCTCCAATTTTTTATAACCGGCATTAGCAGCGCACCGGTGTACTGGCAAGCTGCACCAATTGACCATAAACCATATTAATATAATTATTATTACAAAAGCGAAAGTAACTCTGTCTGACCGGCCTTCACGCAAAAACTTCTGAACCGATTTCAATGAAACTTTGAACACAGATTCTTTAGAGCCTGAGTAAGGACAAAGGATTTTGACCGTGGGTAATGGCTGTATGTAATTTTGCGGGAAAATCCATTATAACGCGGTATTCCCGCGGGGCACAGCTAGTTTTATAGTAATTTCGTAAAATGCAGTGAATATAATAATTATGATTCTTAAGCTCGTTTACTTATGCTACATAATATATCTACATGTTTAATTCTTTACTAATTAATAACTAAAAAAAATTGTGGTTTAATTTAAGACGATAAATAAAAAATACTATAAATATATAATTTGCATTTTAATATTTGTTTTATTCAATTAAGCCTTTTGTATGAGAGAGTCAGAGCTTTGTCGTATTATGTATGAATAGTAAAATATCCGTCCCGGATTTTTTTGTGATTTAAACACTTGGTGACATTTGTCTTTTTGCCAAAATTGAGGCTTGAACTAATATAAATACATATTCGTTAAACTAACACACAAATATTTACATTCCAGTGGCAAATTTCGTACCAACTGTAAAAGGGAGTATGCTACTTGTTCTCGATGGTTACGCGTTTCGATTGAAGAACAAATTGGCTAATGGAAGGAAGCAATGGTACTGCTGTGGAAGACTCAAGCTTGGCTGCACCGTAGACGTCACCACTGCGCTATACAAGCAAGGCAGTGTCATCAATAGAGTTCGAAATAAACATAATCATCCACCTCCAGGATTTTACAGACGTAAAAACGGATCGTTTAGAATAGTTTAAGTTGCGTTCACGTACTAGGAACTGTGACTTTAACATGCTTCTGAGTTAATATCTACGAAAAACAGACGCTCGGTGTTATTTGATCGATTGGTGTTTATCTGTGTTTGATAGTTAGTCATATTAAATGAAATCTCATTTAGCTATGAATTGTCTATATTCCGTATAAGTTTGTGAATTGTTTTTTTTTCGTTTTGTAGGTTATAATCCTACTCGTAGTTATAGTTTTACTGAATAACTTTTTTGAACCCGCTTGCATTTTTACATATAGTAAAATCACATTAAAATAGGGTTTTTATTGACTATGTAGTAGTAATTATACGATCTTCAAATAATTAACCAAAGATTTATACCTACCTCATCGGTTTAAATAAAATCGACATTTATCTTTACCTACCTACCAAATTTACTTCACTCCATCTCAGTATTCTTAACTATTGAATAATCTATGTTTTTTTTTTTAATTTTAAGACTGATGTACAAATTTACTTTGCTATTTTAAAACACATATACATATATAGGTACTTTCTTAGTTTTATTAAATTGGTTATTCTGGCGTCCCTTGATATACCAACCTAAGTATGTAACATAACATACTTATACAGTTAAATATATGTACCTAAAACATAATAAAAATCGATGCAAAAACAGAAGGATCTAGTTAGAAGCTTACAGTTATTTTTTGACTGGCATCAGTCGCTTAAAACATCTAAAAACCAGTTTGACAAACCGTAACTGTGACTATTTTTTTTCTACAAAATAATATGCTATGATGAAACTCCGCTTTTATGAAATATTTTATAACTTTTTATGTGCCATGTTTTTTCTTTCACCGATGTCGAAGCTTTTTTGCTTTTTAATTAATAATAATAATCATTTATTGCATGAAACATAGTACACACAAGATATTAAAATTTAAATTAGGTTCAAATATTTCACCAAAAAACATTGGCATGCAAATAACGTATTAGAAGATATGTGTAAGAAAGGAGTGAGTGCTGAGATGACGGGTGATAGAGGGAAATGGAAGAAAAACACATGTTGTGCCGACCCCACATAGTGTGGGACAAGGGCAGGATGATGATGATGATGATGAGATTATAACGTAAAATATTTTTGTGTGAAACCAAATTAAATATGTGATGTTTATTTTAAACTAAAATAATTTTAATTATTAAGACTGATTTCTTGCATTTTTGTGATCGTACTTAATTTTTATATTAAAATGTCCTCTATGTATTCTATTTTAACGCATTTTTGGGCAGTAATAAAGAAGCATATCTGTTTTTTTAATAAATATTATGCGAAAAAACCTACTGTCTTTTTTTCTGTTTTAAAAATTTAATTTTGGATGCTGGACGCAATGTATCTTTGTATGTCTGTCAAAGTACTTTTTATTGCGAGGATTCCAGATTTGCTCAAGGATGCTTCTTACGAATGTACAATATAATAATTTATGCATAATTAGATGATTTTAACAAGCCACATTTAAACATAATACTCGCTATCAACTGGTTTAGCTTTGTTTGCCAGAGTTATTATTTTCATGAGTTAATCATCTTTCTTGTGATTTGTATCAACTTAATTATTTTAAATAAAAAACTCGCCCGACACGACTTTCGTTCACGCTGTACCTATCCTTCCTGTTACCTTATTCTTACCCTGAGCTAGTTAACCTACCCTTTAATAAGGGACTTTCAAAGAGATAAAGAAGGTTCTCAAATCGACGCGATGTTTTTTTATCTCAGTATTTCGAGCCGTATCCGAATTATCCGTTCACGGGAAACAAATTTCAATAAATTCTACTTTTAAACGAAAGCTTGCAAGTTAGTACCATTAAATTTTTAAGATAATCAGAAATAAATCTTGAGTTGTATTGAAAAACGTCCTTATTTAATACCGAATTTAGTCGGTCCTATTTTCAATGTTTTTCATTCTTTTGTTATTTGATATTTTTTTGGTAAGTGTTTTTAGTTGAATCAGCTTAATTAGGGAAAAGTTTATTAATCGGTGCGTATTTTAATTTTTTTTTTGTAGTATTCGAGATTATATAGTGAGTTGTTCACTGCGGTCAGACTTGTCACACACCTTGTCAGTTGCGTTTTTGTTAAAGATCTACTTGTTGTTATCGGCGTAAGAAAAATCCTCGTACTTCAAGGAATATTCTATCAAAATAATTATCGAAATCGGTACCGCTGTTCACGGATGCTCTTAGACATGTTTAATTTGACGATTCATTTTCATATTAGGTATAGATAGATTGCACTTTGTGTATATAAGTGTGCAAACGCTCCTAAAGCGCTTAGGGTATGCTACAGGCGCTTTAGGAGCGTATACAGCCTATACATACCTAGGTACTCTCCGGCCCGGAGAGCTGGTTTTCACATGGTCATGTGTGGCCCTTGACCCGAAAAGTGTAAAAAAAAGTAAAGTGTAAGTAAAGTTGAACGCTGATCTATAGCATAATTATATACTACTTCAGATGATTCTTTGACGACTTTTGCGATTTTTCTATTTGTGCTAATAACTATCTGTATATGTCCACATCCATATTTAAAATAGTATTTTATTATTTATTATTCAAGTCCAATGTTGTTAGGTTTTTGGGTATTATGTTTAAAAATAGATTTTTCTTCGTTTTCGATCGAGCTCCCCACAATTTATCAGTCGCTCTAATAAAACTTCACAATGTCAGAATGGCAGAGTTCGTCGTCAGAGTCGAAATGTCACAGTTCAGAATTTTGACTGTAGTTACTTGAATATTATATCTCGAACTATCATTCTCTCGTCAACTTCTAGAGGGTCTATGATGTATTATATAGGGTTATGTATTAAATTCTGAGCAGTATGGTTAAGTTGCGACAAGAAAATAAAGTTTTTTATATGTATTGGAATTATATAGGTAGGTACTACATCAGTATGTAGCAGAACACGGAAAATTCGTTAATAAAGCTAAACTTAGTTGTATTTATTTTTTTAAAGTATGAGTTGACACAATAACACTGTAAAGTATATACTAATACCTATTTACAAATTATAATTAAGTAATACTATACCATAAAGTCTTATTAAATAATACTTGATTCGAATATTGTAAAATACTTTAACCTAATTTCATTATTTAGTTTACTCAGGTAGGTACATTTATTAGAATAACCACGAAACACATTTCATTATATTACAATAAAAATAAGTCATAAACATACATTCGCTAAGAATTAAACACTGAAACTACTTAAGTATATTCAAATTTGATTATTATATACTATAAAATAATCCATACAGTACATCTTTATCCTAAGTTAATAAAAATATTATATTCAAACTAAAAATAAGGCTATTTCAAAGAACGTATAGTTTTACATTACATGAAAAATAATAAAAGAGAGATTTGTTAATGGCTAAGACTAAATAGTTACGTAGCTCAGCTAATAATAAAAAATCACAAAGAAGAATAATGATAATAGGAAAAATTTGACAAAGCGGATAGGGTATAGAGGATACATAAATTACTAAAATAACTTTACTTTGGTAGCAAGAGACCAAAAGTCAATTTTAAAAAGGATGCTATGCTTTGTAGTACTGCACCAAAATCTCATAAAACTATTGATAACTTAAAGTTTCTGTATTCTATATAATGTTTCTTAATAAAATAAAGTTATGATTTATCTCAAAAGCATAAATCTGAGAGGACCTTAAATTTCATCGTTTTCAACTAATGCCTTTTGGCCTACGAAGTGCCACTCGAGTTACTGTGTCATCGCAACCTCTAATGTATAGGATAGTTATAGAGATGTTCAAAGTGATTAATCTTTATTCTTGTTATAATTATATTTTGGTGGTGCATGACAGTGTTCCTGGTACGCCTTCAATACCAGTAAATCCTCATTCGTGTGAAGACAAGCCCGGCAGTATTTCATTGTCGCACAAACCCATCGGATTTTGTCCCCTCTTGTGTACTTCTTGCGGTATGCAAAGCGACGGTACATGAGGTTCTGGTTGCCGTTCCTCGATGTCACCAGCTGGCCTTTTGCTGAAAATTTGACACCATACAAAATCCTACCTAATCATAAAAGTAGATTGGGTTTTAAATTTATAAGCGAATTACTTAGAAGTCTTTTAAAGGATAAACTAGAAATTGTATAATTCATTTGATTATACGACTGAGCCTCATCATGACAATATTAGCTGTATAACATCCTCTGCTGGAAATAACTAGAAGAGAGGCTCCCTTCCAGTTATTTCGGTTGGAGGCGACCTGCATCTACCGGTCCTGAATTATAGGGTCTTGTGAAAACTAAATAATTATGTACCTAACAATAAACTTTCAATAAAATCTCAGGTTGGTAAAATCATACTTACTTTTTTCATGAATCGTGATCATCTTCCACTTCTTCTTAGCGGCATGACTGTGTAGTTCCTTTGCCGATACGATTTCATCATCATCATTCATAATAAGGAAAGCCTGGCAACTGTCTAGGTTACATTCCCAGCGGGTTCCATCATCTGTGTATTCATCAGTCTTTCTGTACTGGTATCCATTGAGTTCTAGCATAGTCCCGAGATTTGAGATCACTGCTACGTCAACTTTTGGATCTGAAATTGAAGTGATTTGTTAGTCTTGTAAGTCATGCTTTATACTATACTAATACTTGATTAAAATTGACCACCATTACCTAGGTACGAAATCTTAGTGTTATCTTAATTGGTGTGGTTCTATGAAAATAATAAAAAAATATATAAAAAGTTGACATAATATTTATTTAAAATATCTGCATCTTTGAACATTTTTAGTAATTTAAGATTAAGAAGGCACATTTAATGATGAACAATCTTCCCTATTATAGGTTTACTTCAATTATAATTTCAGTAAAAACGCATTTTAATTAAAAAAACAGGATACAAATAATAAAACATTTTATTCAGTTTTTTTCACTAAAGAATGACATAAGAATCTTATCCATAGTATTAAGGTGATTCATGACAATGTTAAGCATAGGCAGAAACAACCTGAAGATCTTCATCAGAGAAGATGCAAGCCTAACAATACTTTTCAGTAGCGCACACCCAACGAATCCTTCCACATTTCTCATATTGTTTTCGATATGCATACTGACGGAAGAGTAGATTTTTGTTGCCCAGCCTCGACTTCACTACGTCTCCTTGAGCTTGAACAAAAGATCCACAAAAGAAAACCTTATACCTACAGCATTTATGATTATTTTAATACGAGTACGTCCACTGAAACGTTTTACTTACTATAAGAATGAACTGGCATAGCCTTAATGCAATTCCTTCTGTCCAAGCCATGTACATGTATATCATTAATATTAACTACTTCATCATTTTCTGTCGTCGTCAGGTAAGCGGGATAGGATTTAGTCCTACAGAACCATAGGTAACCCACATTGCATTTCTTAGATCTTTGATAGCAGTAGCCGTTTACGTGTATAGATCGCTCGTGAGTGTTTTTGATCATGGCTATTTTTTTCTTATAGTCTATAATGATGAAGTATTAAGGTTTTTTCACAATTGAGCAGATTTCATAAAATATTTGGCTATATAGAAATAACGCAGTGCAGTAACTACTTCGGAAGTACATACTATAACTAGTCTACTGACCCTAGATAACAATTGTTATCTAGGGTCGGGTTGCTTAGTCTACCGACCGACCCTAGATAACAAGCAACATACAATGGTCAAATATTATTAACAGAAATAAAAACATGAAGTTTAAGTAAGTAGTTGTTAAGTTAATAAGTTATAATAATTTGTATAAAATACATATACATTAAGATATATAACAATCATATTACGCAGAGTTCTTAGAGGACGATTATAACTAAAACAAGTTTAAAAAAACAAACTTTATTAATAATACCATTTCCCATATAAGTTAAGGACATTAATAACACTTTACACTATACTATATTCGAACATACAATGATACTGGTAATTTATTGTATCTATTACAATGAAATAGTTATATTTAAGGCATTCAAAGCACATCACTAAAACCTCGCTTTATATAAACAACTTCATAATGTTGGTGGTGTTATATTAATTTATTTAATAATAAACAAAAAAAATCCTACGTAACTTTACTACAAATCTATTTCTATGAATAACAAACGAGAAATTTCATAGAAAATTTATTTAACTTACAAGTTGGTTCAAATAAAGAATCCACGTGTACTATTAGTTGTTAAGGTGGATGAATAAATGAATTACTGCAAAATATGAAACACAAAAATTACTTCCTCCTGATAAGAGGTCAACCAGGGTACCAAAGAGTATAAGGAATATCCTTGGTTGGAGGTAAGTTTCGATAAGGTATTCATGTGATAATAGGTATTAAGTAATAGAAATCGAAGGAGGATTGAATTCAAATAGGTACTTTATATGTTTTTGAACATTACCTTCACCCACAGATATAGGCTAGGTAAAAAAAAATAGGCTCAAGTAAAAAAAAAATATATTTATTCGCCACCCGGCTAAGGCAACATAGGTTTTTAGTCAGTCTTTATGACAGTTTAAGTTACACTTTATCTGATTGTTGATGATTAAATAATTTTCATAATAAATCTAAATTTAAAATTTAAGAAAAACCCCCGATCCCAATGCCTTCATTTCCTTTAATGTGAAACAACATAATAAATAAAAAAATAAAATAAATTATGTAATGTGGACGCGATGCGCTTTCATTTGATACCCCACACTAGTATATTTGCAGATTTTCTGTTTTCCTTCCCCACTCTCACCCCCATAACTTTTAAGCGGCTCAACCGATTTTCATGAAACATGTCTAAGAACACCCGGGACAAACTCACCTTTCATACAAAAAAAAAACTAAATTGAAATCGCTCCATCCGTTCGGGAGCTATGATGGCACAGACAGACAGACAGACACGTCAAACTTATAACACCCCCCTTTTTGGTCGGGGGTTAAAAATTATGCTTAATAGTTGCATCGCCATTATGTAGTCCGGATTATCAGAACAAATTTAGTTCATTATCATATGTACATATATATTATCTCTCACTAACTTAACTATCATATGAAATAATATTACCTAAAGCTCCATGCTACAAATAACATATCATTCGAACACTTGAAATTTAAATTGCCAAGAAGAAACGAGTCATTTAAACTTATTTAATTTTTTTATGCAGAAAAATATTAAGACACATCCGTAACCTTCGCGCGCTGGATCTTAATCCCTTTCTACATAAAAATATAAAATAGCTTAACCTAAGAAGTGACGTGTATCCCTTATTAAAATCATTAAGATTGGTTCAAAAACCATCACTGTGGTTTCTTATTGGCAATATCAATCAGTTTCAATAATGACAGACTGCGCCAAAGCATTCAAGACATTGTCGCGGTTTCCGTAGTACTTGGGCGGTTTGTGTGAATGCTCGTCGTGACCGGAGACCACGAAGTTGTCATCCGTGGTGTTGATGAAGGCGTAGCAGTCCTTCACGGTGGAGCAGACCCACCTTCCTCGAGATGAGCTCGTGTGTTGGCGGTAGGTATAGTTCCGGTATAGCAGCAACTCTCTCCCTTTTCGAGATGTTATGAGAATTGCTTGCTCGCTGTTCCCTATGTCTGAAAAATTTAAGTAAAATTTTTTGTTAAAAGTTAGGCGGAATTAAATATTAGGTACTGCTGTTACTGATGCTGCGGTTGCAGAAATATCTGTTTAATTTGTGACTTTAAATACTCATTAGTTAGTCATAACTCATAAGTCAAAAACTACTAGTTAGATCCAATCTTTTGTTGGCGAAAGCACCAGCTTTCAATAAAATAAAAAGAATAAATAACTTTCCTACGGATAGAAACTGTTCATAAATGTTGTTATCATGTATGATATATACATAGTATGCATATTTATTGAGAAGTTTCTAATTTCAACAAAAACTTACCGATTTATACTGTACAGATTTTAAATATTGGTAAATATTGGTATTATAGAGATAAAATTGAAAAGTACTCACTTTCAGCCTTAATATCCGGAGGATGAGTGTGCTCCTCATGAATTTTAGTAACCTGTTCATCATTATCCAAAAACAGGTACGCCGGACAGTTCTTACATTTACTACATCCCCATCTAGATCCGTTCTTTGTCGTGTAGGCTTTTCTATAAGCATAACCATTTAACAGCAAGCAAGGTTTACCCTTAGTTGTATCTGACATGATGGCCACGTTGCTTTCCAGGTCTGTGTCATATTTCTCGGCTACTTTATCGGGTGAGTCGTCGTAAATATCATCAAGATCCGGCTCAAAGAAATCTATCTCACTCGGAGCGAAGTCGTTGGTGGTCATACTCTTTACGTCAAAGTCTGAAAGCATAAAACCCTTTAGAGATAACATGAAAATACAAATTTAGCAGTGACGGTAGTAAACATAATTCTTCCACATTCCTTAATGACGCGACATAGCAGGTACAAATTAAAAAAAAAAGGTCAAAAATTAAGTAAAGATTTATTAAAAATACAACAGTTGCCCGTAACGAATTCTTAAAAAATAATACTAAACTTAAACAAATTCCGATAAAAACCAAAATAATGTTACTAACTTAACATTATTGCAACTAAGTGGCATCGAAAAGCAAAACAACTTTATTAATAGTAAAAATGCAAAGCAGGACTCAAACACTACAGCTAAATAGTGTTACGTACTTATTATGCCATGAAAACCGACTATCTTTAAGTCTTTTAATCTTATTTACCTACCCTTTAGTAATATTTAATTTCACAAAATACCAACAAGAAATTTTATGAGCATAAATTTATTAAAAATATTTATTTACCTAAGTATTTAATAAGCATCATTTTAAAAGATATTAACAACAATTTTGAAGGATGTGTTCACGTGTAAGTATAAATCACATATTCCTAATTAACATTGATTACCTCTAGCTCGCATCTCAATAACAATTTAAAACACAAGAATAAAAAATACTATTAAAATATCAAAGAAATGTGTTGACATTAACTGGAATCTTTATGAGTAGGATAGAATACTACTTTATGAGGACACGATTACGCTATGTCATACTTAAATTAAAATTATATTTTTATTTTCGGACATTAAAACTAAAATAAGTAAAATTCGTCTGTGAAAGGTACTAACCGCATAATAACTTGTTTTTCATCGACTATGATTATGGACTTAACCGTACGTAGGTGTCGATGAAATTTGAGGTGACTATACAGTATCACTGAGATTAAAAATACATACTATGTAATTTCAGAATATCACGAGGAAACGCATTAATAAAGAACTGAGTAACTTATAAATTGACAAACGTCATCATAGTACTCTACATTATAGCTATTATTAGTGTGTTTCTTTTCTATTGAGATTAATGTCAAGATTAATGGAGTGATGAACTTTGCAAGGGATTGGTATTACAAAGAATTAGTATACACAGCTGGTAGGGATAATATCTACATCCAGAACCCATGTCAACATCCATAAATAGGAACACTATAACTTAATACTTATTCTAATAAAAAATTGTGAAAAATAAATTTGAGCTTTTCTACAAAATCCTGTCTTGAAACATACTGCATAGAATAGGCTCATGTGTATGAGAATTCGCCATGTATACAACTTCAAACTTCTCATTCACGTAGAGATACACATCGCATTTCTTTCTTGAAAGATCGTTGCAGCCCCATCTTGTGTTCTTTCCTTCTGTCACGCACAGTTCTCGCTTGAACGTGAATCCATTCACTATTAGCAGAGTTTGGCCATTAGAGAGAGTGACTACAGCAACTGAAAACAGAATCCAGGTTAGAACTAGGTCTCTAATGTAAAACAAGTGCGATACTAATAGTACTTAAGTAATCCCGGTGACATATTTTGTATGTCCAATATGGATAATTACACGATTAGGTTGTATGGAAGAGATAGGATCGATAACCTATTGTCGCCTTGTATGGCTATCGTTTGTTCTCGCTTAAAAGACTTTATGCAAGCTTTTTGGAAAACTTGTTAAAAATAAAACAAATCGTAATTTTAAATATTACTTTCCACTTAAGTAGTCCATTAAGAAATCACATTAAATTTTTTCTCTATTTTGTATTACTTCACATTAAAGTAATATACAAAATGTATATAAAGAAATAACAAAAACATTTAAAAATAATATAAAAAAAAAATTGGGTAAGTAGGTACAGTCTTTTAGTTAAATTTATACTACAACTAAAACGAAAATGACAAAAAGTATCTATACAGTTCCTTATTATACAATTTACTTACTTATAATATAGGTTAGGTTAACGTGGAATCGTTTATGGATTCTCTTACTTATCAAATACAAAAATATCTACATACTTAGTAGTTACTAGTTTGATAAAATTGCGTATTTTCTTAAGAAATAATAAAAGACGACGATGTCATAATTCTAAACACTTAACAAGACACTTTACAACATTAAGGTACTTACTATAATTTGGCTTGGCGCATTAGATGGTAGACAAAAAAATATCTTTAAAGTATATTTACGAATATTTTACATGAGCTATCTGAATGTGTATTAACTAGGCGCCTACCTAATAGGTTTCAAAGATTTTCTCATGTGATAAAATAAAATATGATTAGTTAAATATAGATATTATAAACAAAACGAGAAGCTATAGCGAGGCTTGGAGATATATCTAAAAGAATGAATCCATTTGTCATAGACCAGAACTGGCAAGAGCTTTAAGACATGTATGAAAGAAGATTACAAAATACCTACTAAGTATTATGACTTAAAACGGGTAACATACCATGATTTGACGGTTTTTGACATATTTTTGAGAAAAAAAATGTAACACCGGTTATTCGCCAAGACACGGTTAGTGTAGTGTGTCGTGCGTGAGAATTAAACAAGTGGTAGTAGCACTAGTGAGTGTCAACCTCGCAATAAGACTCAGAAAGGGGGTAGACCGTTTCGTTTGTGAATAACCGTCTGCCCAAATCGCAAAGACAATGACAATTCAGTTGTTTCCGTGATCATGGCGCTTGCAACAGCGTCGAAATATCGGAAAACTCAAAAACCGTCAAATCATGGTATGTTACTCGTTTTAAGTCATAATATTGTTAAAAAACCCATGATAATTTAAAAAGTTATACCTACTAAGTACCTACATTTAAGAAAAATACATAAAAGAAGAAATAGGTCTTTAGGTTGTGCCTGGTCAAATTTCACCTTTTGGGTAAAATCTCCAATAGTACCAGAGTTCCCTAGGTTGTCCCGTCCAACATGTGCACAAAGGATTTATGTTTAATTTACAAAATAAAATAACCTAAGAAGGAGGTCCAAAACCCTTAGACACTCTTACAAATCAAGACTGAAAATCAATTGAACCATTCCTCTCTAGTGACATCGAAGCAGACCTTACATTAATTTTTCCTATATTAGAAAATGCCTCAGATATAGCAGCTGATACGTTATAAGCTGGAAGCCCTGGATGAGATATACCAGAATGACTATGATGACCATCGTAAAATATCATGTTGAGGTGATCGTCGAATCTGACCCTGGCTTTGCATTTGTTTGTCATCCTCTTGGAGCAGTTCCAATATCTTCCACTGCTGGTTGTCTGGTTGAACTTGCAACCTTCAACAACGAGGACGTTGTGTTTTCCATGGCTTGATGGAAAGAATTTGAAATTTGGTATCCGCCGGTCTGCAACATAAATGGCATAAATATATATATCAAAAACCTACTTATTCCGAAATGTTTAACAGCGCAAGCTAAATAGCGTGACTGGCTTTAGATAATTTTATAGAAGATAAAAATTATCACACTGATAGTGTGAATTAGCAAGCAAGAGATTTGCAGATGGTTGAATGGAAGAGTAGATTTATAGAAAAATGTTGGTTAGGTGCGTGGCATAGTTCAAACTTCAAATTTAATATAAACAGATAGTTTATTCCCCAAATGCCCAAATGTTATTCTGTGTGGTTTTTAGTTCGTCAGAGGTAAGTCATAATAAGCTATTTTTATGTCCTTACCTTACCCACTTATGATATGATTTTTTAATTTTCTTTTGTTTAAATGTTCCAGAATAACATGATTGACAAATATATACACAATGTTCACAACATAGGAAGTTATTGCAGGAAATGCAGGATTTTTTTGTTTTTCTATTCTTCCGTGAGGGACAAATGGTACATTTACCATATTTGGCTTTACCTTTACCTTAAACAAAAAAAAATATTCAAAAGAAAATCAACATTTTATGAAAGTAGGTACTATTTATTTACATGAAATAGAATAAAAAATACAATTATTTTTTTGACAATCTACACAACAACTTGCCCCGTTGTAAGCTCAAAGCTCGTATTACGGGTACTAGTCATCTGATAAACTAGCCTATTTTACATTTTAACCGCAGACTATTTTACTTAGAGATTGTGAAAAAATACCTTTATTTATTTAACATAATATGTAAACACCCAGACCAAGGAATATAATTATTCAATAATGTGACATACAATGAAAATGCAAACAGACATCCAAAACAACTACTTAAGTAGTATTTAGACATACAAAATTATAATTATTTAGTTACTATTTTATACTAGCTATTAAACCGAATTAAATAATTGCGTACCTTACAGGTAGTATAGTATTGATAAATAAACTGTATCCGTAAAATATATAATTAAATATTATAATTATATAAATTCAAACATGGAAATCAATTAGATTCTCTTAGCATAGATATAAATCTTCCACAAAAAATATATAATTATTTTAAACATTAGGTAAGTTATAGCCTCTAAAAATAGTATACTTATAATTAAGTAATATATCAGTATGATATTTAACACAATTTGTGTAGGTTTGTTTATTGACACTTACAAATGAATTTTCAATATAATATCGATAATTTACATACTAAATAACGATTATCAACGTAATCAAACTTGAAAATAATTCTTTGTCATTCATTCAAGTTTAAGTTCACTTTTCAAAGGTAGAGATCGCTCTTTAGCGATAAGACCGCAATTTGTCACATATTCTTAAGTGCTTATGAATTGTTTTGTGTTTTAATTTGAAAAGTTAATACACTCTTATACAACTCGTTGTCATATGGCTAAAAGTGACTCGTTGATAAGGGTTACCTATCTGTAAGCTTTCCGATAGTGTAGGTAACTCGTAGCTGGTAATCTTAATCACTAACCTTATGCAAAATGGATAGCAAACCTATTCTATTTTAGCAAGAATTGTCTCTTTGTCAATGTGATCGACAAGGAAATGAATGCTAGCGGCATGTTCCCTTAAAAAAGGTTTAGTAAACCATTTCGCTTAAGGGGGTAGATAGATACGTCTTGTCAGACAGAGAGCGGGCGGTTCAAGCGATTTACGTTTAAAAGAATGGGCATGATTACTAAATCAAAGTACGTATTCTGGTTAGCGCATCGAAAAATACTGGACACCTATTTTTCGCTTTATTAATTTAATAGGGAAATGTCAAGATACGGAGCATCAAAATTTTGGTTTGGGAGCTTGTTATGTACAAATTTAGTAAAAATCCCACGGAAGCGTTACATCACGCGAAAAGCTGTATTATTATCTTGATTATTCGTTTGAAAGATGAAAGAAAAATAGAGATAATATTTTTATTAATCTGAAATGGCGGAGAATTTTTTTAAGCCATCTACTTCTACTCTAAGTTTTGTTTTGTATGTGTTGGTGAACGCGGACCGCTTGACTGCTCTCTGTATGACATCTATCTAACGTCAAATTTACATCGACTTCAATCAAGTAGAATAGGGCTTTTCTCCGCCCTCGTTTCCGTCAAACTCCTAGGCACCTCCACATACAACCCGCCAGCTGTCTTCTCATACACTGGCGGTGTGTGTGTGTGTTCATGCGATATGCACACCAATTCATAATCATCGTTAACATGAAGACAAACTTGGCAGTTCCATCGCGTTCTGCCGGAGCAATACCACCGTTCTCCATTGGGCATCGGCGAGGGGTCTATGAAGGCGTACCCGTTCAGCATCAGGAGTGTCGCTCCGTCGATGGCTGTCACTACTGTTACTGTTGATCGACAAGAGCAAAGTTATCATTATTATGTAAAAAAAAAGATTTTAGGCTCGCAATAAATGCTTAAATGTTTCTCTCTCTCTCTCTATTTCTCGCAATAACGCGTTATTGCGTACGTAGGAAAGCGTTGCGAAAATAATAAAATATATATGAAAATACTAGCTGACCCTTTACGGCTTTGCGCGAATGCGAAATCCTTTCTTGAATTACTCTACCTATTACCTAAAGAGCCGTTTATAGATTTTGAGTTTAACACGAATCTAAAGACGCGGACGCGGCGGTTCTTTCATATATCGGTCCGCCCCGCTTCGCACTTAGTTGAACGTATTGTGAATCTAAACCATTCTCGAACCCACTTAAACACACACAAAAAATTTCATCAAAATCGGCGCAGCCGTTTAGTAGGAGTTCAATGACTAACACAGAAGTAGAAGTACAGTACAGAAGATTTATATATATAAAGATAAGTACAGTAAAATAATACCCAAGTTAACAGTAAATTAGAAAATAGATTCCTATATTATTTTGATATTTTTTACACATATCTGTTTTTCCATTATCTTAGGTCGATGTGGACAATAGTTTTCAATGTTTGTAAAGCTTGTCAATATACAATTACCAGAAGTAATTCTAACTGGTTGGTAGAGTAGAGCAGTAAGTAAAAGATTCTCAATTTTAGAAAAAAAATTGCAAAATACTATCTATATCTTCACAAATCTACAAGTTGGATGCGTATTAAATAAAACACTATATGTTCGTCACTTACCTACGTACAACATTTATTAATCATAACATTATTTCAATTACACCAGCATATTTTATTATTAAAAAAAAATATCATAATTACCTACAAAAAATAATTCTTCACTAAATGCTACAGAGGTAGAGGTTAGTATTATATTAAAAAAAATAGCGTAATATAAAAAATATAAGTATAGTATTAATATTTATTGAAAGAACTAAATAATATGATTTTTTTTCTTAAAATAATATATTACCTACATGTATTACGTTATACTAACTTGATTCAGTAAAGCCTATCAAAATCTAACGCATAGACTGGTTCTATTATAGAATTAGTATTATATCTTAATTGAGGTTTTATTCTAAATACTTAAATAATTAAGTGATATTTCTTCGCCACAATATCAACGCAACGTTAGAAATACATTATTTATTTATTATTTATTTATATTTATTTATGTTATAAATATTTAGCTACACCCCAGGACTGTAGTTCATGTTTCCTGTCCTTATGTAAGAAAAATATAATAAATAAAAATTGCGTGTAAATTATAGTAACACTCTCAATGGCGCACGTGTACAGTACATCTATACTATATTAATATATATACTATACTTAATAATATTGTAAGAGGTAAAGTTCGTGAGATTGTTTGTGACGTTTAGAGCAGTAATGAAATTTGGTACTCTCTCTAAAGCCTGAGAAATATCTTATCTTTATTGGAAAACATTAACATCAGGATTCTTATAACTATAGCACGATAATATACGCCTTAGTTCGGAAACTGTGTCGCGTATATTAACGCCCACTCCTTGGTTTTTTTATACATAATTATCCAATAATGGTATTTAAGATTTAATCGATATAATAATTAATGACTAATAGCAATGTGTGTGTGTGTGTGTGAAGCCTGAGGAATGACAAAAGTTACTTCCTTACCGCGGGAATATTCAATTAGCTCAGGTAAAACCGTAGGGCAATACAATTTCGTGCCTTGGAGCCTCAGAACAGCAAAGGTAGGAATACTACCGAGGAAAAAATGACATTACGCGGGAAAAGCCATTATAATGAGTGCCGGACACTAAAATTTGGTACACAAGTTTCTTTTGAGCCTGAAAGGGGCACACTCTTCATTTTACCGCGGAAAAACATGTAGTTCCACAGGAAAATAAGTTAAAACGTGGGTAACACCGCGGGAGACTGCTAGTCTACACTACATTTACACGAACGATGGGTCAATAATATGCCTAATTATTATTTTTATGTATCCTTTTTGTATTGTATTCTTATAAAATTCGGTTATTTATTATGTATATTAAATTTATTAGCAGACCAGTTGCTGCACTTCCATGCAAAATAAACGCATAAGTATTTAAAATCCAGTTGATTCGGCAAGGCAAAGGCCAACGAACACATGTCGGGTAATTATTTATTAATGGATATTTAATTTTATATACATAAAAAATATTATTGGGTGCAAATAGTTAAACACAATTACATAACATAGGATTCTTCCCTAACATTAGGGATATGTGGAAAACTGCTTGCTTATACTATACATCTATAGAATAAAATATTAATAACTACAGAAAACCTATGAATATGAAATACATTCTATCAAAATTACTCTTAAAATAGGCATGCCATCTGCAAGCTTTGGAATCTAGGTTTTGAATATAGAAATACCAGGACATTTCGGTTCTTAAACAGCACAGGGTGAAAAAGTATCCAGCACAGCCTAGGACACCTCTAAGTCGACCACATGAAGTGGAGTCGATGCGGTTTCGTGGCGCGGACGCACAAGGACGCTTTAACGCGCGAGCGTCGTTTTAAACAAAACAGAAGCGGCACTTACACTTCATGTGGGCGACACCCTAAGAGCTATACAGCACGGATGGCAGCCCTACTTAACCTAACCTCGGGTTTATTCAACAGCTGAAAAATACACATGCTTAGGGTTGCCATCCACGGCATTTTTACCATGAGTATGTTTCTTCTTCGTGGCCACAACATTTAAACTATCATCAGTGACGACCAAAGCCTGGCATTCGTCAGTTTTGCTGCTGGTACATTTCCAACTTATGCCTTTCTTGGATTTGGCGCATTTCCGATAGGTATAACTCTTGTAGAGCAGCACGTAAGTCTTCTTTGAACCTTTTTTAATTTTTAATAGAACAGGACCTGAAATAAAAAGATTTGAATGAATTTATGTGCATAGTATTTAAAATCTCTACAATAGCCCTATATTTATTTAACAATTCTTTATGATTTTTTTTTGAACGCTTAGATTTATAATATTTTTAAAGGTTTGTAATAAAACAAAGAACTATAATAATTTATTATGTATAGAACTATTTATTATGGTATTACAATTATTATACTAGAACCTAGCTAGCAAAACTGCCTATTTAATGAGAAACACATTTGACTTACAAAGTTAACTTTTACTAAACTGTGCAATTGAATTGTCATTGTACAGTTCTCGTATATAGTAAATGCTTTAGGTGAAAACTAAATTGACTAGATAATTTAAATATCACTATTAATACACTTTTATTATTTTATTTACAGTTACAGAACATATATATACAATAAACAGTTAGTGATTATAAACTGAAGAGTTTGGTTTCTTAATAACATTTGTGCCACAATCATCATCTCAAAAATGTGTGATTCAAAACATTTTAAGCACAGATAATAAATAACACAGTCTGAAATATACCATTTTCTATACTGTTGGCATCTTGGCACATATCTCAATGTTCAAAAACACAAAAACATGGCGCGGCACGGGCTTTTATTAATTTTATCACTCTGTTTTTCTTTAGAAATATCTCTATAGCCCATTATAGAGAAAAGGGCTTGTTTCACCAACTCCAAGTAAAATGGTCAATGGTTAAAATACAGAGCAACCTCTGACAATCAGTTGTCAGTTGACGTGATAGCTCTTTATTTGAACCAATGGCTTTTTTACCCGGAGGTTGTGAAAAGGCCCTGAGTCTCTAAGTAAGATAATCTCAGAGCTTAACGTTAACGTCTATCAAAAAATTAATATGAGCTTTTTCAATAGTGCTTTTTTCGCTTCAACCCTGCCGGTGTATCAGTAAACCTTGGTCCATGGGAATGTACTCCGACAACCTGAAGCGGAGCTCCATCAGTTCTGGTCACAATCCTCACTTTGCACTTCCTCGAGTTTCTAGACGAGCAATACCAGTTTATGGTACCATCTCGCTTGCCGACGTAACCGAAGTTGTACGCATAGTTATCGTATACCAACATGTTTTCGCCGCGGGACGATTTAACAAGACCTTAAAACATCACATGACAGAATAATTGGGAAGTAGAATTCAAACATGCTAACATGCTCTACGGAACTGTTAAAGAGTATTACTAAATTATCATAATCATTTAATAAACTCAAAGCAATTAATGGGTACGAAATAAAGTCGCAGCGAAACACAACTACATTTATTAAGTAGTTTTTACTAAAACCTACTTATATAATTAATTTGGCTCCTCTATATTTATGTAGGGGGGAATGACTTAATATTCTCACTTTACATGTAGGCTGAATAACCATTTAATTTAACTACTCTATAATCATTATACTAGGTAATGTAAGCAATTCACAACATGCTTATACTAATAAAATTAATGTTTACTGACTAAAATGGTATAAGAGCGATACATTATCTGTAATTTAAAGTTACCTGACGTCAACTTAATTAAGTTAAAGCATGTTGTGAATTGCTACCATTCTCGTATTAATAAATTAGAACAGCTTAAAAAAAGTTATCATATCTATAGTTTAATCACATTCAAAAATCCACACCGTACAAACTGACCCAAACTGCTCAAATTAGAACACTAATTTCACCATTATCTTTGCTCTAAATCGTATCTTAGAGCCAATTCATATAATTGACAAATATCTAACCTTAAAAACTGAATTTGACGGTATTTCCATTTTCACTTATGGTGCGGCTACATCAGCGGACGAACATTAAACATCTGCAAAACATCTTAAACAAAAAGGAAACGATGTACCCGGCCACACACATCGCGTTGACACGAATGTTCGCCGTAAGTCGGAAATGTAGCCACACCAAAAGAGACGAGTATTAGAGTACTGAAAATGAGCCTTTAATGTTTTTTCTTTTTAGGTGGGAATAAGACGCTCCCTATAACCCTGCAAGTGCTAATTTCATTACTACCCTCGTCCTTAATATACTCGGTCTTTACTTTCATCTCAATATCATCAACCTGGCCTTTATCTTGTGTCCGAACATATTCCCCAAGCTCATTGACGTAGAAAACCGGCGGCGGATGCGTGTGATCTCCATCCACAACACAGAACTCTCCAGTATTAGTCAAGATGACCTGAGCGTTGCATTTCTTTGAGCATCTAGATGAGCACGTCCAAGACACCTTGTTTTTGCTTTGGCTGTTTTTGGCGAATGTGTATTTTTCGTGAACTAGCAACTCTTTTCCTTTTCTTGATATGATAAAGTGAATTTCTGGAACAATCAGGGTTTATTATGTGTAAAATTTTACCGTTTAATGATTTCTGATATAAATTAAAAGTCCCGCTACTAAGAAACATTATCAACATTACAAGCTACACAACATATAGAAAAAATAAAATAAAATAAGTAAAATGGAATAGTTTTTTTATATACTAATAACTTTATAGAATTTAAATAGCATACAAATAAAAAACTTAACAATTTATTAGATCCTACCTATACTTAGGATTATTTGCAAAATTAGTAAAATTAAAAATACTTAATTAGTTTTATAATTAACTTCATGTTTCCATTAAGTGTAAAAATAGACCTAAGATTGGGTTATATTTACATATAGGCAGTCTCCAAATATTTAGACTAAAATAATTTGATTTTAAAACTTTTATATTCTTTTTTTTTTAATAAATATTTCCGGACAATCTTCTCAACAACATCTAGCCCCGTGGTAAGCTGCTGTGGTAGCTTGTGTTACGGCTACTAGATATCTGATATACTTAATATAATATAATATACGTAAAGACATAAAGATATTTTTATTATACATAATAAACACCCAGACCAAGGAAAAGTGCTTGCAGAACATACAAACAATTTTATCCTCGGCGTGAATCGAACCCGGTACTTGCTCAGCAAGCGGACATTCGCCCACCACGCCACCGAGGCAGTCTAGGTAATACCTTCGTCTTTTATTATGATTTTATGCCTTCTCGCATCATACTCATAGTCGGTTGGAAACCTATTTATTCTCGGCTTATGTGTATGTTCGATATTATAATTATTGATCTCAAATGGATCAACACATTCGTTCGTCCGTAAATACGCTTTGCACCCTTTCTTGTAATGACTTGAGCAAGTCCAGTAATTCCCTCCTTTTATCTTGTTACGCCAAGAATATGTGTACTTCTGGAATTGTATTATACCATACCGGCTTTTCTTCTTTCGAGATGGTAACATATAAGCATCTGCAATTATAGTGAATCCATAAAGTTAGAATTGTTTTTTTTATATGTTATAAATCATTTGAGCCTTTAAACTTTTAGTGAAGATATTTCTTACGGCTAAAACAAAAATATATGTTACTAAATCAGTTTGTTTATTGAATACACATTCAAATAAAAATTATTTCTTATAGAGCACAAGTATAATTGAAATATTACAAGAACCTACTCATACAATAATTATTAATAATAGTTATCATTAAAATTTGAGGAAAGTTCCTCTAAATTCTAAGTTCTCATATTAAGTAGCACATAGTGACTAGAATTTAATAGGAATAAAGCTTTGTGTACACAATTTACAGCTTGTTCTCGTATATATGTATTAAAATTGGCACACGTTATTGAAATATGTAATAATTAAAGTCATTCTACCCATATTAAATTGCTTCTTTATAATTGCAGATTATTAAATCTGCGAGTAGTTACGTCCTAAAAAGACCCGAAGCTTAATCATAAGAAAAACGTATTACGCCCTGTTAAGGTAAAACAAAACTGATATTTTCCTTACGGACCGTTAAAATAGTTACGACTATGACTTATTTTTAGTCACTATTGAAAAGAGAAAAGGCATGGTTACCGTTATTGACTATTCGTTGTTTAACGTATCCGGGCATTCATATAAGGCTGGCGGTTTTGAGTGTGCCATGTGGAATGTTTGGGAATCGCCGTTGCATTATATAGTTGCTATGGCTCTACGCAATACATATCTTTCAATTTACCATTATGACAGTAATATTATCAATACGTAACACATTAAATACCTAAACTACCTATCTATAACTGCCACATTAGAGAATCGGAATACTTATTAAAAACCTAATTACTATTTCAATAAAATAAACTAGCTTTCATATCACGTTATAAAGTATTTTCTCATGGGAATTAATAAATACATTTTAACCAAAAACACTAGTGTTACCGTTAAATTGTTTTGTGATTATGCATGACTAAATCTATTTCTGGCCTTAACAGCAGAAATATTTGACCAGAAACATATTTTGCTGATGAATAATATGGTGTATGTTTGATAATATGGATAATAATCAATACCATAGTCATACAATATTCAACTCTAGCTAGCCGTCAACTTCATTTTCATTCTACAGCTAAACCCTATATTAAACTGCACTCAAACATTCTCATGTCACCCTTCATCTCAAATATTTAAAAGCCTTGTTTTGCAGATAAGGCTAGTCTAACACCATTACGGTAATATTTCAACTACATCATCCTTAGCATCATCCTTTTTAATTTCATCATCATTTTCAGGATTAACCTTCTTTTTTTTCCGGCCTCGCTTGTTTCCCAGAACATGTAAGATACCATCCTCTGTAGTGGCTGTTTTCGGTGCTGTATGGTTATGTGAACCCCTTATTGTAACAATGTGGTGTTCGCAGTCTGTGGTCAGAACTGAACTACAATGCAAGCTAGAGTACATTGAACAGTACCAAGTCTTGTATCCTTCTTTAGTAGGCTTGCATTGCTGGCGGTAGATAAAGTTACTGAACAAAAGTATCTGGGTTCCGCGCTCCGACTTTACATATCTAGCTGTAAATATAATGATTCCTAAGCTCTTCACTAATAAGTTGACATAATTATTAAATTATACAGACACATTAGAATATACTAGTTTTAAGAACGAGAAATTGTGCAATTTAAAATGGTGTTTGAACAAATAATAAACACACAGTTGGATTTGGATACCTAAAGATAATTGGGAAATTTTGGTGAAATTATTCTATGATATGATAAGACATAAAAAGGTTTCAACTCATTTAATCACACAATCTTGGTTTCTAAATTTGAATAGATTATATTCCAAATGCTACTGCTATCTCGTAACTCAGAATACTATGAAACTATAAGAATAAGAATAAGAATAATTTATTTGCATAAAACATGAGTGTATACATGGTATTAAATTTTTAAAAAAAGTGTTCTACATGTTTTGCCAATCCTGGCGTGCAAATTTTTAAGGGAACACTGAAATGAATCTCGAACAAACAGACTAAGGCCACGTCCGCACAGACAGGCGGCTTACTTAGCGCCTAGAGCCTAGTGGCTTGCATTCTGGCTACTTGCTAGGATTCACGGTGGCCACACTGAAGTTGGTTTGCGTGGTGGAAAAACGGAAGCAATTAATATTTCATCCATTTTTTCTTCTCAAATGCCTCGCGCTTCGCGACAAAAAAACCAACACGTTTGTTTACTTGGATACACGCTAAGCGACTAGCCAGGCGCCAAGCGCGCAGTGCGGCCGATCTCGAACGTTCTCGAATGTTCGTTTTATTAGGCTACTCGCTAGGTGACTCGCTAGGCTCTAGGCGCTAAGTAAGCCGCCTGTCTGTGCGGACGTGGCCTAAGTATTATACTTTTGAAAACAGGTACATAAATAAAATTTAAGTATAAACACACAGTCAAACTTACAGACTAGGGATTAGGTTAATAAGATTTTTTGCAATCATTACAATATTAAATTCCTTTAATACAATAGTAGAATTTATCATATTAACTACATTAAGTACTTACCTGGATCACAGCCACAACCGCATAATACAACTTCCTAAGATCAGAAATACCTGAAATTATAAAGATTTTAAACTTTATATACTTACTATGTAATAGACTAAGCAACTCAACAAAAAAAAACAAATTATTTTTCTTAAGTATACTATACCAGTAATTAGTCACTTTTGCAGTCTGTTTGCCAATTATCTTCTATGCCTACATCTATCTATCTATATAAATAAAAATGAATTGTTGTTCGTTAGTCTGATTAAAACTCGAGAACGGCTGGGACGATTGAGCTGATTTTGGTTTTAAAATGTTTGTCGTAGTCCAGGGTAGCTCTAAACGGTGAGCAAATAAGGAAAAATTGCCGGGATTTTTTTTTACCCGTGCGACGCCGGGGCGGGCTGCTAGTGATAAATAAAAACCTATACAATGATTGAAAATTAGGGTTCATAGGTGTGATTCAATCTATTGGAAACAGTGGCGGACCTCTAATCTATACAAATACTAGCGGCCCGCCCCGGCGTCGCACGGGTAATAAAAGTTCCCGACAAAGTTTCCCTATTTGCTCACCGTTTAGGCCTACCCTGGACTATGACAAACATTTTAAAACCAAAATCAGCTCAATCGTCCCAGCCGTTCTCGAGTTTTAATCAGACTAACAAACAACAATTCATTTTTATTTATATATAATATAATCTACGCTATTTCACGGACGCTTTTATGAAAAAAATAAAAAAATAATAATTAAGTACTTCAAACTCATGTCAGAAAAAAATGATTGAAAACTATGTTGCATATTGAACTTTCGAGACATAGGCAATAGCTCAAAGAGTATGTAACCACCACGTATGAATAGCTTATCAAGAAAAATCATAGACAACCTATAAAATTAATATTGAACTTTAGAGACATAGACAATAGCTCAAAGAGTATATTACCATCACATATGAATATCTTATCAAGAAAAATCATAGACAACCTATAAAAAGACATTTATTGTACACTTTTGTTAACCTGTAGATAATAACAGACAGCCATATAGCCAGTCACGAACGCCATCTATTAAAAGAAGAAGAAGAATAACAGACAAATAATTAGCAATGAATTAAAATTGCGACTATAATTTGAGATTTAAACTATCCTATCTCTCAAGTTGGATCGTACAGCACATGGTGTGCGAATTTTATTATAATCGGTAAAGTGGTTTAGGAGTCCATTGAGGACAAACATTGTGACACGAGATTTGTATATATTAAGATTATAAAGGTGAAGAGTTTATATGAATGCACTCATCTCATGAACTGCCTGTCTAATTTGAAAAATTCTTGTATAGCCCATTTTTGGAGGAAGACTACTATTATCCCAGGAAAATATGTTGTTCCTGTGAGAATCAAAAAAAAAAAAAGGTGTGTGTGCGATTCACACACGATAGAAGTGAAACTTCAGTAAATCGACGAAAGAATAATAAGAAGAATAAAAAAAAAGTGTGTGTGTGTCAGCTACGACGCACGATTGGAGTCTACTACTTATGAACTATAATTATGATATAATATCGAATAGAAAAAAAGGGTAAATGAACGCATCTGCTAAAATGTTAAGAGAAACAAACATATATCTGTAATTATTCGGATTATTTATATTACTTCAATAAAGCGTATTACATAAAGCATGTTACAAAATAATATAAATAAAATACAGCAATACCGCATTGCGCGATACTTCGTAGTCTCAACTACGAAGTATCGCGCAAAGAAATTTAAATAAAGCATTGTATGTGTGTCTCTTACATCATTTCCGTTTCATCTTTTTGCATCCGGTTTGAAATCACTACGATTCTATAGAAGTTTCACTTCAAAAACAGGCAACACCATGGTAGTTCTTATTAAATAGGGTGGCTCTCTGTCTACTTAGTACAGTAATGTTATACATATTTACAAAACCAAGTTATATCCTCCATTAGTATTAAAACCAACTATTTACAAAAGTTTAATGGTACATATTACTTAGTAAAAAAAAATATCCCTTTGTATTAACAGGAAACAGACACAATATTTAGCAGAGCGGGATAGCTTTAAATAGGTAGTCTTCCCCAGGATTTGGTATATCATACAACATCTGGTCAAATGCCAATAATACCTATATTGCAACTTATGATTTTATGGAATGGAAAGTGTTGATATTTAAAGAATAGCCTAATCTTAAGCAAACTAAGTATGTAGAAGATGAAAATTTAATCCAAATATTTACAGTGAGAGATACTGTGATACAAAATGAGGCAACAAAACAACACACAGATTTACATGATCTAGCATCCAAGATAATCTAGATTTATTCAACAAAATTGCTGTAAGAGTTCCAAACCAAATATGATTTCAAGTTAAATCCCATTTTGTTGTGATGGAGAGACGACGGTAGATTGCTAGATAAGTTACAAGGCGAGATAAGCATAAAACAGGAAGCTCCCTGTTTCTATTATTAAAACGTCATAGCACACATTTAGCACAGTAGGGAAGTAGCACTAGTGTAAGCAAAATAGTCCAATATCCTATAAAATTACCTCTTTGTTGTGAAGAAGCTCTCACTCGGCACAGAAATAACATAAACACATCACACACAAAACACTTAATGGCGCCAAACACAATGTTCAAGTATTAGAGTCAGTTGTTAGGAAATTAATACACTGCACTGTAATTAAGGTATTATTGTATAAAATAAAGGATATCTAAAGTTTAAAGTGGGGTTTTATCACCAAGTTCGTAAAGTAATTTGGATCTTTTTGTAGTTAGTTTTAACATAATGAACATCCACAAATTTTTGTACGCACGCATTTAAATCATCACAGATAAACACAAGTTTTTGGTTTTAACTTTAAATGTACGCGAAAATTAACCGAATATCTTTATTAATACTCAAAAACCCTATAAATAAACAAACCAATTTTAGGTTAGAATTTCAGTTTGCGTCTCAGAAGTAGTGTCAGTCAGTTGTCTTAATAATATGTCAATGTCAGCGAATCAATACTAATTCTATAGTTCCTACCTAATTAAATAAGAATTATTATTATTATTTTCAGCCCATGTCGTCCCACTGCTGGGCAAAGGCCTCCCTATTCCCCTTCCACACATCGCGTTGTTGAGCTGTTGCACACCAATCCACGTCAAAATTATCCAGCTCATCTCGCCATCTTGATCTTGGATCTTGGTCTGCCGCGATGCCTGCGTCCGTTGTTTGGAGCCCACAAAGTTGTTATTTTGGCCCAGTGATCGTCAGGCATGCGACTCTGCGCTCCAAAACTGGAATAGCCGATGTCACCAAAAAATCTGCATAGTATATTCCATCCTGGAGCTGAATAAATTAATCCAGTGAGTGATCATCAGTTTTGAATAAATTTTTATGAAACTAAATCTTAACATAATATAAAACAAAGTAGCTTCCAGCATCTGTACTTACATAGTGCGTAAAACTTTAAAACAACACAACGGAATTTGATTCAGTTTTAATAGATAGAGTGGGAGTTCAAGAGCCTCAATAAGTATAGTAAGTATATTGAGAAAATATATAGTGCGGGGACACATTTTATGAGTTTCTTATGTAATGTCGTAAATAAACTCATTTTCTGCGCTTTTATACATAATACAGCGTTAATCATTATCAAAATAAAATACCGTAGAAAAGTCATGTGAGATAGATAGATAGACAATTATTTATTACACACACCAATAAACATAAATACACAATGATTAATAGTAAAGTAAACCTAGAATTATTAATGGGCGGTCTTATTGCTTAAAGGAATTTCTTCCAGACAACCTTTGACTGAGCTTAGTTTTCATAGACATTATGTTGTTACCTACAACCGAATGTATGTTAGTTTGAGTAGGTATTACACCCTTGCGAAGCCGAGGTGGGTCGCTACGCTAGATTGTTTTATAATATGTTTCATTATATTAACAGCTTGGAGAAGGTCGATGTAGGGTCGGATCTAAGACCTAAGACCGCAGGACAAGTCTTTCTAATTTTGGGTTAAAACGTTATATTGCCGGGGTTTGTGTCCACCGATCCCGGGATCAGAATTTTTGTCCACTGATACCGCCAAGTTTTCTCCACTGATCCCGGGATCCGTGGATACAAAAAATTACTTCAAATAGTTTTGGAAACGGATCCCGCGTGTAGTGTTTAGAAGTTTAAATTAAAACAAAAGTATATTATTGAATATGTGATATTTATCAATAGTAAATTATTTTAATAAAATCTAAAATCACAGGAATCATCATATACTCTTAGTAATCGAGAATTGTTTTATTATAACTTTATATTGCTAGCATAAATAATTATTTTCTCATAATAATTTAAAACTAAGATATTTATTTTTAATAAAATCTAAAATCACAGGAATCATCACAAAATTATTATAACTCTTACTTATCGAGAATGGTTTTATTATAACTTTGTATTGCTAGCATAAATAAATATTTACTCTTGTAATTTAAAACTAAGACATTTGTGGAGAAAACTAGGCGGTATCAGTGGACAAAAATTCTGATCCCGGGATCGGTGGACACAAACCTATTGCCGCTGTCGCTGCCGCTCTTGCTCTCGCTCAGAGCATCAGTGTAAGCTATGTCTTATTGGTTGTAAACAGTTGTCAAAATATTATTTCGTTGTTAGCACTAAATATTCGCGATTTCTCTTATAAAACGCGTTTTCGGTACAAGACTCGGAGTGTATCAGTGCAAAAGTTTTAATAAATTTGTTAGCTAATGGTGGTTTTCGGTAAATTTGCTGTTCACAACAAAAGTATAACCTATAAGTGTTTTCGCAATTGTGAGTGTTCTGTGCGATAAATATGTGAGTAAATTGCTTATAAGTGTCTGTGTTTATGTGGTTTTGTGCTAGAGAATGTGCTGCAGTTTGGTGGTATGAGATATCGGTAAGTGCTAGCCTATAAGAAATTCAAAACAAACCACAACAAACCCGAATTTGTTGTTGTTATTGTTACAAGTCTGCCTCTATTTTTTATGTGTAATCAAATTAGACCTGTTTTAGTTACTAAGAGTGTTATGGGACATATAATAAAAAGAAAATATTTTGTTCTGATGATGGTTTTATGGCGATGTTTATATTTTTTTCCCGCCTTAAATTTGATTCTTAGTTTCACAAATTGTGTTTAAAACGATTATTACCTTACTAAATACATTGATATGTGTATACGGAAATTAAATAATTTATTGTTTTGTTGTTGGCAAGTTCTGCAATCTGTTTTATGTCAGGCTTTGAACTGTTGCATCTATTTGTGTTCTTTTACAGCATTACTTTACAGCTTGTTTGAAATGACCAAGGATTAGGTTGGTTTAAATTGTTAACGGCCTTATTATCTTCTTCATATTTCACTAATCAAAAATTATAGTGTTCAGTTTGGAACGGTGTGGAAATGACAGACCTTAAAAGGTGAATACAACTATGCCAGAAGACTTTATGTAAGCTGCTATTAACTGCTGAAATGGAATTTCAAATATAAACTTCATTGTCAAACAAGTCAAAATAGGAGTTAATAATTTTGTGTAAGGAATTATTTGGAGAGCAATTGATATTGACACAAAATGAATTAAGTTATTAAAAATGTGCCTTCAAGCTAGAGATAAGAAATCATGCACATGTTTTGTTATTTTTGTTACAGGCTGTAGAAAATAAACATTGACTTTGAACCTGTAAGTTTGTAACATAATGTCATCATACCTACTTGTATCCATTGTTATCAAATAACTATTATAAAACCATAAAACTCAGAATAAAATCTGATCTCGAAGTTATAAATAAAGAACCAATTTATTTGCCTTATTATTTATTTGAGCATGAAGCTCAATTGAGGTTACATGCCTATGTATATTTAATTTAATTCCTTCTCCTCCTGGTTATTAATTAGGTAATGAAATTTGGTGGTAAAGAACTTTTGTAATTTTCAGATGTAAAAATGATACCAACTGATAAAGGAGGTTTTCTTTTAATGGTTAATAATTACACATTTTCAAGGAATAATCAGGGAACCAATATGTGGTATTGCTCGAAGCGGCTCACCGGAAAATGTAAAGCAAGATTAAAAGTTATTGACGGAAATGTTGAAGGTTTTGACTTAGTGCATAACCATGGGCCTCCAAAGTATGTTTGTGTAGGTGAGAAGTATTATAAAGTAGGGAATGCTGCTGTGAAGCAATGTTAAGAAATCCCTTTATTCATCTTCCTGACCTTATCCCACATTATGTGGGGTCGGCACACCATTTTTCTGCTTCCATTTCCCTCTATCACCTGTCATCTCAACACTCACCTCTTTATTACACATCTAATTCTAAGTGCAGGAACTGAGATCTGCACTGACATCTCGCCTAGGAGTGTTTTAGGCATTGTCCCCCTGCCTAACCAGGCCCCAACCAGCCCAACTCCCTGATGTAGCGGAGTAGGACTTTCGGTGTTGTAACTAATTGTTTGAGCAAGTCTGATGAGATGGGGTCTTCGTGTCCATGAGACGCCTCAACCATCGAACATCCTTTCTTATCTCTTCTGTGGCTTTGCAGTGGATCACTACATGTTCCACCGTCTCCTCTTCCTCAAACCAGCCGCGACACAGACTGCTGTATGTAGCTCCGGTCTTGTGAAGATGATGATTGAACTCGCAGTGACCAGTAATGACTTCAACCATCGTGCGGAGGTCATCTTCACACAGTCTTCCATCTTTTCTTTGGCCTACATCTTCGCACATATCCATCTACATTCATATCTATCGCTCTTCTCGTCACATGACTTTCATCCCTTCTCATGACATGTCCATACCATGCTAATCTAACCTCTCAACTTATCCATACTTAACTGGTGCTACTTTCAAACTGCCTCTTACTCTTTGTAACAGTCCACACATCCATGTTAACATCCTCCTCTCTGCTCCAAGAACTCTGCTTTCATACATTCCATTCACTGCCCAACACTCCGATCCATGCATTACAACAGGTCTGATCACACTTTTGTAGATCTTGCCTTTGAGTTTAATTGGCATTCTAGGAGAACATACTGTGCCTGAGACCTGTCGCCATTTCATCCATCCATTCATAGATATCACTTTATTCAATAGGTTTATAAGTTCAATTGTATCCTAAAAAATCTAGTCTGTATGTATTATTTAAAATATGATTTATTAAAGTAATTATAATTACAAATTATGTAATTAGTGAGGAGTGTATTAAACATTTAAAATTATTATGTCCATTAATTTTTTCAGAAATATTTCCTCCTACTAATAATAAATTATGAAATATTTATTAACTATGCTAGACAAAATATTATCTAGGTTATCAACATAGGTACATAAAAGTATTTATTGGTGTGGTGTACTAAATATGATGTATTATAGTCTACATATCAAATGAAGTACATACAATAATATGAGAAAATAGAGAATATAATTTTACTGCCTTTTAAAATTCTTCAGAGAGTATTCTGTTTTAGATGATACAATTCAGATACAGCTTCGGTAACAGCACTAGTTTTGTACTTTAAGCTAATGTATAGTTAATAGTTCTTGATTGATAAGCGAAGGTTTAGTTAGAGCATAGCTATGGATCATTCTACTATTATCTCGCTGACAAGTCTGTGTAAAGCCAGCAGAAAATATGAGAAGATTGGGATTATTACATAAGCTTGTTGATTATGTTAATTGTTTACAGAATTTTATATTAAAAGATAGTCTTAGTGTACAGTTTGATCAGGTTAGAGTAAGATTGTCTTCACCCTGGTTCCATTTAATACCAATTAAATGGTACATTGTTAAGTAAATAATTTAGAAAATTGTTAAAGATAGTCTCCAATTTTCTCCTGTGATCTTAAGAGTTTGTATGTTAGTTCCCAGAGGGATCAGTGTTACATTTTATGTAAATATTTTATGTAAATAAACAGTGTTTATTACCTATAAGTAAAGCAAAAATATAGGTGTGTTACTTAAATGAATTAAGATTAAGAGTACCCTTAGCTCTGAGCTCACTCATTACGGGGCTATGTTAAGTTTGATGCATTATCCAGGAAAATTAATCGTTTAATTTTTTTTATTATCCAGGAATAATTGATTAATTTAAGTATCGGTAGTCTGAGCATTCGTTTCGTGATGAGAGCCTATTTAATTTTCAGAATACACATTCATCCCCACATCCAGAGGGAAACATCTGCTCATGAACAAAGGTTACACATTTACTCAGATAAACTTTTCCCGACACTTTTATTGTTCGAAACGCTTCACTGGGTGCCCAGCTCGGATCAAATTGGCGAAAGATGGCAAGATCGAAAGTTTTGTAGGGAATCACACGCATCCTGCACCGCAGTATTATCAATCCGCATCAGGGCGTTATTTCAAAATGTAAATAACTAGGGAATAGACGATCCATTCCGACCACGGACCCATTGTCTATGGTCACGTGGAAATTGAAAATGGACCGTGTGGAAGTCTGAAATTTGGCAGGTCAGAAGAGCAGCCGTTCCGACAGGCTTTGTCGGTGGTCGCTTCCGATTCTAGACGGTCGGAGCCGATCATGGACACGATGACGGCATTTTGAGCTGTCAGTCCTTTTAAGTAGTTTAGGTATATAATAATACTTAAATTTTTTCAAAGAGAAAATACCATGATTCATTTAAGTAGTACTTTATTTTTCTACTCTTAATAATAAACATTGACCCTCGATCTACTTTTTAAGAATAATATAATAAACGAATATTAAGTTTCACAATTGCAGCGTTTTTTTACAATAATAACCGTAGCATGAAAACACTTGGATTATAAATTCAATTAAATGGGATTTTTAAACATAACGATAAATATTTTCCTATACAGATACACCAAATCCATTCTAACCTATTACAAATGAGAAAGTAACAGACTGTTTGTCCGGCTTTCACGCAAAAACAACTGAACATATTTGGATAAAACTTAGTTCACAAATTCTCTAGAGCCTTAGGACATAGGTTATTTTTTATCGCGGGATAATGTACTTACTTATCTTTCTGCGCAATCCTATTCCACTTCTAGTATTAACAAAAAACCGTCCGACCTTAAAAGTGGTCTTAGATCCAGGTTATTGGTATTATTATAACACCCATTCTAGTTCAAGAATTTTACATTTTTGTTTTATACATTGTATTTCTTTATATTTAATTATTTATTAAGTATCCTATAAATTATTGTAGAATGAAATATCACCTGATTCCGACCAACAGTGGTAAACACTTGCTCCTGTTCAGAAACTACACTTATTCAATAAAAGGAAGCTTGTATTACTGCGGTGTAAAGCTCGTGTGAAATTATTATCTGAAGGTTATCTTTGTTGTATAAATGTCATTCATAATCATGTGCCTCCACAGTAGAAGAAAACTAGTGATGGAAAATTTGTGAAAATTTATTGAAATTATATTGATTTAAGTATTTGTCACATAACACCATTGTCACAAACAATATGGTGACACAGAATACCTTAGTCTTCGGCAGCTCTTAGCTGCTTGCATATTATGCTGAGCGTTTACCTTTTTTGTTGCCGAAATCTAATACTATTCCTAATTTAAAGTTTGTACTTTTGTGGTAAATATTTTTATTACTAAATCTTTCTCTCTCTCTCTCTCTATTTACAATCAAGGATAAAATGGAACATAACAGAAAAAATTAACTAAACTACAAAACACAAATAAGAAAAACATAACAAACAAAGGTATTGTGACAAAAAGTCCACTCAGCATGTTGCGTGTTGTTATTTGAATAACACTTTTTTTATGTACGCGGACTTTTCTTAATTTTCAGGAAATGTTGTATGTAAGAACAGATTTAAGTTATTAGGTAAATATATAACCTTTTAATTAAAAAATAACGTTTTGCATTAAAAGGTAAATAAAGGTTCACCGCCAATTTATCTTTGATTATATTAAAATTATACATATAATGTTTATCCATAGTAGATTACGATATTAGATTTCCAAAAGCAAAATACCTATTATATTGTGTGTGCATCTTTTGATTTGACAAACTTATAACAGAGAGATAGTTCTTTAGAAAATGTTTATAACTTCTATTATAGCAATATTTTTTTTATTACACATAGTTCATCAAATACACTGTCTTGCAATTCTCCCATTTCCACTAATCTGTCGTGAATGCTACAAGAGAAACTCCACTGCGTTGATGAGATACAAGTGTAGTGGGTGTCCTTTATGTCCAGGGTGCTTCAAATCTTGGCACGGTGAGTGAAAGCCTTCACCCAGCGGTATGATAACGGTCAGTTGTATTCCCTCGCATACTAGCACATCGTCACCGTCAACACATTAAACAGTCGGATTCCCAGAATATTAATACTATTGATTTAAATTTTATTTTGCCTGTTTTCACATACAATGGTTCTTAAAATTATTTATATATTAGGAATCCTCTTAAGGGTCATAGGCGGAAAGAGTTGTCAAATGTCTTTAGATGAGAAAATCAAGCATAACTCTGCCATCGATTGCGTTAAGTACATATTTTAAATGGTCAAAATCGTTGCACCACAATGAACATGACTCATCGTTAAACCATATCAACTTGCTCAAGAAAGGATATATAAAATGTATTTCGTCCGTCGGACAGATGGGATGACGACATCTATAAAGTAGCAGGGCGTATATGGATAAGATCAACACAAGGCTATAGGAAGGGGCGGGATCACGAGGAGACCTATACCCAGCAGTGATAGAAGTCAGGCTGCGCAATATCGATCATTGCAAAGGTTATACGTAAACTTAACCTTTTTTTTATGCTCGATAAGCCTTCATTTAACCATAATCAGAAATCGATCAGGGATCGAATCAGAAATGAGGAGATACGTAGAAGAACGCGGGTCACCGACATAGCCAAACGGATTAGCTCTTTGAAGTGGTAGTGGGCAGGCCACATAGCACGTAGAACAGATGGCCGTTGGGGCCGGAAGGTTCTCGAATGGAGGCCGCGGATTGGTAAGCGCAGCGTCGGACGACCACCAACAAGATGGACAGATGACCTAGTCAAACTTGCTGGCTCACGGTGGATGCAAGAGGCGACCGATCGGAATGATTGGTCGTCTCTGAGGGAGGCTTATGTCCAGCAGTGGACGTCTAAAAGCTGAAATGATGATGATGAACCATAATCTCACCTGATGTAAAGTGGCGATGTGGTCTAAGATGGGACATGAAGACCTAGAAGGTACATGGCTTCTCCGGACCAAATTACGAACCACGAAAAAATCGCTTGAGGGTGGTGACAAGCCGCGGCCGAGACCCTACCACCACCAGAGACTATTCTTAGCAACACCCGGAGGTCACGTACACCGCTACCAGCAAATATAACTCAAAAACGGTTATTCTACACATTAGTTTTCATAGTTTTAGTATAAAGTAAGAGTGTTATTTTTATTGTTTTAGCAGTGGCGATGGACGGTCCTCTCATCATCCGCCATTGGCCTGATCGCAAACGGTCTATACCACTGAACTGCCGTCATTGCTACAGGAATGAGAAGAAAATTGAAAGTACCTTTCAGTGCAGTGACTGCGCCGGCGGCCCTCCCCTATGCCCGGAATGTTTTCAATCATGGCACGCAAGATTAAATACATGTTTTTTTTATTCTGGAGCCCTATATTCTGTTCTTTGGATACATGGGTCACGCCGGTCACGGACTTGATATAATGACAGTTTAGATGTAGAAACATCTAATCTAAACAGTCATTATATCAAGTCCGTAAAAATAAATCATGTTTTATCGTTTCCGTTGTTTTATAAAATGGCGAATCTTTTTATTTTTTTAACACTGTGGTACCAAATTCAATGATCGACTCTCTGTTTTAAACAATAAAGTATCTTTTTATCTTTATGTTGATTGATCTGACTGCCTCAGTAACGCAGGTTTTTTTTTTAATTTAAAAATGTATTATATTTCTAATCTTATACCCTATATCTTTATTTAAAAATGTCTGCATTATCGACTATGCCATACACTAGGCCCAAGTTACGGGCCTGAAGCCTAGAGGCAGTGAAAGGCCAAGGCCCAAGGATTTCAATTTTAAACGTCATCATCATCAATCGTATATCGTCTCGGTGGACATATATTCCTCCCATAATGATTTTAAGTTATTTCGGTCGAAAGCGATTTGCTTGATAGATAGATAGAAAATTCTTAATTACACATACCAAACAAAGAAAAAATAAAAAGTAACCTAGCGTGGTAAACGTAAATTGTATTTTGGTCTTCCGCGTTGTTAAATAAATTATTATTATATTTGTATTAGCATGCGTAATTGGCGGTGTATTCCACTCAAAACTAATTAAAATTTTATAATTTTTAGATTATCAACTCATACCAACACCTAAAGGCAAGCACATTGTTATGTATAAAGGTTATACATATTCCGACAAAAACGGGACTTACTACTGTTCATCCAAATCCAGGATGGGATGTAACGCAAGGGTTAAGATGACGAATTATGGACTCAAAGTTATTTCTGAAGATCATTTACATGGACCTCCTAACTATGTGAAGACTTCCGACGGAAGATATATTAAAGTTGGATAGAATGTGTATCCTCAATAAGGGAAAAGGGCTTTATTCTTGCCTATTCTATAAAATACTCCATTTTAGCTAGTAGCTTAGTAATGGCCGATTTATCAATTCGGTGAGACAGTAAACTTAATCATATTTAATCAAATTGGTGTAGTACGTTTAAACATGTATTTATTTATTTTAATAGGTATGTAGGAGCATTTTTACGTAGATATACCATTAGTAGGTATTATTATAATATGTGTAAGTAATATATAATAAAACATAGTTATAGTATTGGACGAAAGATTTGTTTACTTAAATTAAAGTAACCATATCAGTATTTTAATTTGTTTTTTGAGATTTCAATATGTATTGTAAGTAATATTAATGATGCATTTATTTGTAAATTTTGTGAAATCAATAAATTGGCTTTTCCATTTTTAATGATTTTAAATTATCGTCCAACGATGCGACAAGTCATCACACGAGTAACATTAACTAGTAAGGTAGATTATATTATATAAGTATATTTTTTATTATTTTTAGAATTTCACCTCATACCGACTCCAAAAGGCAAACACCTGGTTATGTATAAAGGATATACGTATTCGGACATGAATGGGACATTTTACTGCTCATCTAAAGTGAAGTTGGGGTGCACAGCGAAGATCAAGCTGACAGAATCAGGAATAAGGGTTTATTCTGAACTGCATTTGCACGATCCTCCTAGGTATATGAGGACTTTCGATGGAAAATTCGTGAAAATTCGATAAATTTAGTGTCGAAACGGACCCAACCCATCTAGTATATTGTATTAAACTTACTTAATTACTTTCCTTAGCCTTCCCGGATTTAAAAATATAACCAAAAATTACGATACAAGATGAAGCAATTTAAGGTACATGCAAATCTGAACACTTGAAGTTTAGTTTTACCTTAAATTGTTATTCTTTCGATATGTTAAGAAATAGTTATATAAATATAACTATTTCTTGTGTTCAGATTTGCTTGTACCTTAAATTGTTTCATCTTGTATCGTAATTTTCGGTTGTATATTTCCAAGATCTAGGCTATTTCAATGTAGTTAATTATACCTACTTCAGAATTCATGTGTAGATGCACAAATTTAATAAAGGCTTAATTAGAGAACCGAGGTATAGAAACATTTTGTTTTAATGTTATTCAAATAGTTATTTCATATATATGTATTTTTGTATTTTAGATATTAAATTAAATATTCTTAAGTAATCTGTAACAAATATGTAGGAAAGAAATCTCAAAAAGATCACCACATTACAAAACTTTGACGGTTATAATGAGTACCATTGATTTTAAGCGTAAATCTTATGTGTGTATGAATATAAAATAGAAAGGAAAATAAATTACTTGAAAAAGCAATAAGCGGCAGAGAAAAAGTATTTACTGTTAGGTTTATGTTTCCAAGAAAGCAAAACTATACAGGAATAAGTGTTTAATTATTACAATAAAAAAAACATTTGAGATTATGTAAAACACGTTTTTTTTTCAGTTCCACCCAAACAGATTCATTGTAAATTATCTAATGTGATTTTTTTTATTCGGTCCATACTTAACTGGGTCTAAAGCAAACATATTTACAGTTTGAAAAATAATTTTGCATAGTTTTTTCGTACCAGGACTGTATTAACCGCGAAGAGGTTTCCGTGACTGTTTATGAATCTACGCACTCCAAAACTAGACCAATAAATTGTTCTTCACAATACCTCTAATATCTTACGTTTAACTTAAGCTTTTTTTTAATATCTTGTAGAATATAGCCTCATACCAACACATAGAGGAAGACATATAGTTATGTATAACGGATTCACGTATTCCGAGATGAGTGGAATCTACTACTGTTCCTCAAGGAGATCTTCCCAATGTTCAGCGAAAATAAAGCTAGCAGGCCGAAAAGTTATCGATATTGTTTCAGAACATACGCACGAGCCGCCTAGGTATTTAAGAACAGTCGATGGAAAGTATCTTAAGTGTTGATATATGTATATAAAAATGTTGGTTTATTGTAACTTAAGCTAAGTTTATATATTTTTATATGTAAAGTTAAAATAAATCATTAAGTATGTACCTAATGTTATTGTATGTACTAATAAAATATTTTGTTCAACTTTTTTTTTGTCTATGATCCTTTCAGTATACTACTTAGTATATTTAGAAACACCTGGAAATCTACTAAGGAGGCCTATATCCAGCAATGTCCTATGGCTGAAATAATGACGATGTTAGTATATAAAAGTTAGGCAGCATAAGCAGGAATTCTAACATATTACAAAGTGCCGGTTTTTACGACCTAATGATTAAAAAACATTTTTTTTAGAATACCATCGTATACCGACGCGTAGAGGTAAGTTTATCGTGATGTACAAGGGGTACACATATTCTGAGATAAAAGGGATGTACTACTGTTCTTCAAGAACTGCTATAGGGTGCCCCGCGAGAATAAAGCTAGGGGATGCAAATGAAGTCTGGGTTATATCAGAAGACCATTCACACCCACCACCAAAGTATGTAAAAACTGCCAACGGGAAATTTGTTAAGGTCTGATGACGAAACTTTAGTTTATCAAGTTAATATAAAATGTGTTGTTTGTTGTTAAATTGCAAGTTGTTTCGGTTATTGTGTAGATAAAATAGTTCAATAAAATAAAAATTAACTTTTATTTTTATTTGAAACCTTTCTGACTATTTTTGGATGTTTTAAATTTTCACAATCCGCGCAATGTTCTTGAAAATTTTTAATTTCAAGTTACAACCTGCCGAATGTTTTTCACTTCGCTGTGATGTGTTTTTGGAAATGTTTTGTAAGTGTAAGTGTTACAATTGTATTAAAAGCGGTGTTAATGTATTATATCTTTATTTTATATGAATAATTAAATAATTGCGGACTCTAATGTACCGTCAGGTGATTGTAATCTCAAAAATGATAGGTTTTAATATGACACATACTCGATGAAGTGCGTATTTTATTATTTTTTTGACATATTTTCTTATTGTTTTAGCCATTGAAATAGATATTACAAAGAATACTGCTTTAATTGAAGCCTTGTTGTTAGAAGAGCTTCCAGACTGCCACGAAGATTCTGATGCCGGTGTGTCCAATGATGAAGTGGAACATCTTCATCAACCCTCACCAAGAAGCGATAAGGTTTTTGTAAGAGCTTTAGACAATGTTTTTCCCGAAGTTACGCTATCGTCGCCGTCAAATGAAGATGTATTGGAATGCAACATAAATCAGGTACCCACATCTCCAATACCTGGATCTAGTCTTCAGACTGATCTACCGTCTGCAAATACGTATTCACACATATTTAACCAGCGATTACCTGTACCAAACCGTAAATGGAAAAAGAGGGACCTACATACAATTTTACCCGAATACATTGCAGATACTGGAGTAGTAGAAGAGTGTTTTGCTCACTGTACCACACCGACTCATATATTTTTAGTATTGATTGGAGATATAATTGACAACATAGTGTATCAAAGTAACTATTATGCTACGCAGAAAGGCATGATATTGAACCTAAACAAGGAGGAACTCCTCACATTTATTGGCATTAATTTTTATATGGGCTACAATACTCGTCCGGCGTGGAGAGACCATTACTCGTCAGCACCTGATCTCAATAATACACTTATCGGCAAAACAATGCCAAGAGACAGATTCGCTATTATTTTATCTCATCTGCATTGCAATGATAACTCCCAAATGTCCAGAGACTGCAAAGATAAGTTATATAAAATAAGACCGATGATTGATTCACTCAATAAAAAATTTCAAGAGGTTTATCATGGTACTCGCGAACTGAGTGTAGATGAGTCAATGGTTAAATTTAAAGGTAGGGGATACAAGTTGTGGTGTCTTGCTGACCAAAGGGGCTTTATAAAGAAGTTTCAAATTAACCAAGGGAAAAACGAAGAACTGTACTCAAAATTTACCGGCTATGGCTTGGGAGAGAAAGTAGTTTTGGAGTTAACGGAACAAGAGTGGGGTAAAGGAAAGGTAGTTTACTTTGATAGTTTTTTCTCGTCTGTTGCTTTGCTTGAGAAACTGAAAACTGAAAACACTTACGCATGTGGAACTGTCCGAAGTAATAGAAAAGATCTGGCTGGAAATATGCTCGCTGATTCTCAAATGAAAAGGGGCGACAGTGATTATCGATTTTCAAATTTAGACATCGGATATTGGAAATGGAAGGATAACAAAGTAGTTCATTTAGTTTCAAATTTTCATGGAAACCAAGAGGCAACTGTGCTACGTAAAGATAAAAATGGATCCAAGTCCACCATAACATGCCCTGTAGCTGTCAAAGATTACAATAGTTATAAGGGCGGCGTAGACACAGCTGATCGTTTGAGAGCCCTTTACTGTATTGATCGTAAATTTCCGAAATGGTGGCACAGGTTGTTTTGGGGTCTTCTGGACATCGCATTTGTCAATGCATATGTCATTCATGGCCTTATAATGGAACAGACCACCGTAAAAGATTTTCGACGCTCTGTTACTCAAGGCCTGATGACAATGATAGATGTTAGTCAGAAAAGAAAGACTTCTACTGATAATAGTGCGAAAAGTGGCCCCTCGAAAAGGCGCAAATCTGACTATTCCACTATAAAAGACGTACGCTTGGGTAACAGAGGTATCCATTGGCCTACATTTGCAGAGAATAGAGGAAGGTGTGAGGTTTGTAGTTTGAAGAAGATTCAGTCGAAACCACATAGTAAATGTTCGCACTGCAACGTGTTTTTGTGTGTAAATGAAAAGAAAAATTGTTTTGTTGAATACCACGAGTGTCACTAAGTCTAAAATTTTTACCAAGTTAATTGTCATAAGTAACACAACGTTATTAATCTTGAAAATAGTACTTGAAGGTATTATAAAAATCTGTGTGTTTCCTTTAACCTCCCTCAATATAATAATATACTTCAAAAGCGGAAATTAGTAAATAAATTTAATAAGTATGAGATGACCTTATACTACTTACACCTAGGGTTCCGTATACGTAATTAAGTACATTTTGCAATAAAAAACAACAAAATATTAAAAAACAACAACTAGGTTACTGGCTTTGCGAGACGTCGCTTAACTTAATGAAAAAGAAGTTTGTTGTATGGGAGCCTTATATAAGTATTAATTATGTGTTTTAGTTTTTGTTTTTATAGCGGCAAGATAGATGTACTTATATCATTCCTCAAAATTTCAAAAAAAATCTCTATTTAGAACGGTTTTTGAGATACAGCCTGGTGACGAATAGTCTAAGTCTCAGTAATAGAGTCTCGTCTCGACCCTTTGGGTACAAAACCCAAAAAATCATTTCCCTGGGGGAAAGGGTTAAGGTAACAAATATTATACACAGACATATTCATTATTTAATGGATCCATGTTTGAAATTAATTACTCTATAATATAATCAAGAGTTAAGTACCTGAGTTTTGTGGAATTTACAGTTAGTCCCTACGACTTCAGCAATATGCCAGTGAAATTCCTGTCAACTTATCCAGGCATTACGGAGATGCGAAAAAACACAAAACATTCAATAAAATGAATGGTTGGAATATTACAAACAGACACTCCAATTTATTTATTGATGAAGCCTGAACGAGTAAGAAAATCCATCCTTCATCATCATCATTATCATTTTTTGCCCTTGTCCCACAATAAATTAAACTATTTGTAATATTTTAGAATATGATTTTATACCGTCTGGGAGAGGCAAAAACTTAGTGCTGTATAAGGGATACACATATTCCTACACACACGGTACATATTACTGTTCTTCCAAGAGGACTTCTAGCTGCGCAGCAAGATTGAAGTTGTCGTATGATGGCAGTGTCACGGTTCTTAATTCGGAACACTCTCATGAACCTCCGAGGTATATGAGGACCGTTGAAGGGAATTATGTGAAGCTGTAATGATGAAAGACTGAAATTGAAGCTGGGATAATGAAGACCATCATTTTTGTGCTCCAGATCCAGATGCAATGAGAGACGCAGAAAGACGCTCGTATGGGTAAACATCTTTTTAATTATAAAAAAAGGTGTGTATGCGATTCACACACGATAGAACTGAAACTTCAGTAAATCGACAAAACAAAAAGATTTTGTTCGGGCGGTCACCCATCCAAGTACTGGCGTCACGCAAGGTTGCTTAACCCTGTTAGCATTTAAGATTGGCTTACCCGACAGGTAAGCAGTTCCCAATGCCACAACTTTTTCATAATACAATAACTTCACTTTTAATTCAACTTCTTGTAATTGGACTCTGGCGCTTGAAGCATCAGTTTGCCATTGTCGAGTTAAATAAAATATTACCTAAGTGAAGAAGATGTTACTCAGTTGAACGCCATTTTGCGTCTGCTTCCTTCTTGTTATTTTCCTACATTATTTTAACAAACTGCAAAAACGGACGCTTCAAGCGCTGAGACTAGGGCATGCAATTATCGAAACTTTTCGATAATCGATAATTCGATATTTATCGCTCTATTTATCGATAAATATCGATAATTATCGGTTTTGGTAAAGGAAAAATATCTTTACGTTTCGGCTGCTCTATTTATCCAATCTGTATTTAATTTTTGTATTACCTACTATTAATCTATCTATATCGTTATATACTACTCAAAACAAAATAAGGTCCACCACGAATTTTCCCATTTTTTATTTTTTGTTTCGGATTTTTTGCTTTGATTGTTTTAAATTTAATAAAACAATGTTTTTTAAATTAAATGAAATAAATTTTAATGCAATTAGACATAAGATAAATAACATTTCAATGTTTTTGGATTTTATCACTTTTTATGGCTGTTTACCAATAATTATCTATAATTGTAGACTAAAGCACAGCTAAGTTGTTTATTTATTTTTTAATATCGGGTATGTCCTCCCCTCTTCAAAACATATTCCTGAAGCCTCGATGGCATGCTCTCAATAAGATGGCGGATGTTTTCAAGTGATATCTCCTCCCAGCACCTTTTCAGCAATTGAATCAACTCTTGCTGGCTGTGGACATCCTCTTCAGCTGCACGGACTCGGCGTTTTAATTGGTCCCAAAGGTGTTCAATTGGATTCAGGTCAGGGCTGTTCGCAGGGCATGCCATAAGTTGAATATTGGCTTCCTCCAGGACAGAGATAGTCGCCCGGGCTGTGTGCGGTCGTGCATTATCCTGCATCAGGATGAAACCGTCCACCGCTCGTTGTGAAAATGGGATCACATATGGCCTGACAACCCGTTTGATGTAACTCTGAGACGTAACAGTGCCCTCATTCAGAAAAACAAGGTCAGTTTTACCTTGCAAGCTGATCCCGCCCCAGACCATGACATTGGGACCACCATATCTGTCACGTTCGTGAATGCAAGGATCGGTAAATCTTTCTCCGCTTCTTCTCCGCATACGTCGATCGTCACTAAAATACTTCACCTTACACTCATCCGTAAAAAGCACCTTACGCCATTCCTCCATACCCCATTCAAGATGTTGACTTGCAAACCGTAATCGATTTGCACGATGAGCCCAGTCTAGTCAGTTTAGTGCGGGTTACAGGCCTTTGTGAATGTTGCTGGTCTTCGTGCAAACGATTCCTAATGGTGTGGTCGCTGACAAGGGTACCAGTAGTCCGGCGTAATCGGTTTTGTAATGCCCGCGCTGTCACGTTACGATCACGTCGTGCAGTAAGTCCACCACGTACCACAATCATCATATCGTCGTTGAGAGTCGACCACGTACCGGTCTTTCTGAGCGGTGATAGCTCGAATTCTTCCAGAGCCACGACGCCGGGATACACTCCCGGTCACCTGATACCGGTTCCAAAGGTTTTATATAGCCCTTTGCGAACATCCCAGCTGTAAGGCCACGGAACTTTGCGATTGCCCAGCCTCTACCATCGTTACGGCCGTGGTAGCAGAAGCATTGTTCAAATGGCGGCGAATTCTTGGCATTTTACGTTAAAAATATCAAATTACACGTTTAACTTCCGAGAACAACCGTAGTTGTCAGAAAACTTGAGTAAACTAATCTGGGATCAAAATAAAAAATAAACCAAAACTCTACCCACTTCACATTAAGTGGAACATAATTTTTTTTTACCATACCGTCAACACTAATATCCCTAGTACTTCACTATTATCGTTAACGCAACACTTGAGAACAATATGCAATCATAAAAAAATATTTTCGTCGCGAGGTTCAGCAAAAAATAGTCTCGAAACAAAATTACTCGGGTGGCCCTTATTTTGTTTTGAGTAGTACTAGTATAGTATAAATCCTTCCATCATCGAAATCAAACTGAATTCATTCATTCATCGAACTTTACCTGAATCACACACACACAACGAAAATTCAAATTCAAACCATTCAACCAAAGCCATAAACACAGGTAGGCTCGCTTGCGCGGCATTTGCGCGGGTAATTTTAAACACTCGCGATTGAGGCGCCGTGATGGGAATGGTTTTGATGATTATTTAAGAAATTATTTTTTATCGATATTTTATCGTTTTTTTTCGATAATTATCGCCGACATAAATGAGCCGATTACCGATAATTTATCGATTATCGATTATCGGTTTGCATGCCCTAGCTGAGACCATAGTATAATATACTAGCAGAACCCAGCAAACGTTGTTTTGCAAAATAAAAAAAAGATGTCGGCCGATTCTCAGACCTACTCAACATGCTCACAAAATTTCATGAGCATCGGTCAAGCCGTTTCGGAGGAGTACGGGAACGAAAACTGTGACACGAGAATTTTATTTATAAGATGATATAGTTTATGAATGATTTGAGAGCCACGGAGAAAACAAAAGAGTCTCTGGCACTCTCGAACCAGCAACGAACCAACGTGGTTGATTATGGTCAGCAGTGGTAATGAGCGAGCGTTACTGTTCAGTATTCAGACATAGCTGTGAATCACAAAAAAACCTTTTTAATTTTAATTCAGCAATAATACAACATTCACAATGGATTATACCAAATTGTCACGACACGTCATCGCGAGTTACACTATTCATTTTGAAAAACGGTTTTTACTCAAATTTCCATGTCAAAATGTTAGTTACAAACTCCTCCGAAACGGCTTTACCGATTTTTACCAAATTTTATATATGCGTATTCAGTAGGTATGAGAATCGGCTAAGTACTATCTATTTTACATTTTGCAAAACAACGTTTGCTGGGGTCAGCTAGTAATATATACTACCTAATATCGTCACAGTCTACGTGAGTAAAACCCGTTTTTCAAAATAATTATGTTCTTATTGTCGCTATTTGTACACAAAAGGTAACTGTGATACCTGTTAAAATACAAAATTAAGTAATATTTACTGCTTGTAAAAATGCTTGTTCCTAATGGTAAAACTCTATTTGTGCATTTTCTGCATCGTCTAGTAAAATGGCTCAAGAATAAATTTGTCTTGATAAATTAAGAAAATCCTATTATTTTCTTATATAAAATCCCTCTAATGCTTTTGCTGTAGTTTACGGAAAATTGTACAAACATGCATGATACCTAGATAATAGAAAATAATGCCTTTTAAAATAGTCCTTGCCTTTACGCATTATGAATTTGATTGCAAGTTTCCCTTTGTATATAATACTAGCGCTGTTCCCCCGCTTCGCACCTAGTTCACCGTATTGTGAATATAAACCATTCTCGATCCCACTTAAACACACAAAAATTGTATCCAGCCGTTTAAGAGGAATTAAATGACTAACACACGTACATAAGATTTATATTATATAAAGATATGGAAAACCCCTGCTCGCAGTTTTCTTTTCTAAAATGTTTTGATGTTTTAGATTACGCATTCATACCGACCCGCAAAGGCAACATAATAATGTACAAAGGTTATACCTACTCGAAAAACAAAAAGCTGTATTATTGCTCTTCTAGAATATCACACGGATGTTCAGCAAGCATCAAACTACAAAATAATCAAATCAAAGTGGTTCTTGGGACTCACCATCACCTACCACCTATTTATACACAGACTTCTGATGGAAAATATGTCAAAATTTAATGGCATAAGGTTTTAGACGATATCATAATTTGTTAACGTACCTACTTACTTAATCAAATAATAATCTTTATTTATAATAATAATCTTATCAATATAAATTACTAGCTGACCCGGCGAACTTTGTTCTGCCTTAGACACCATAAATGAGCAGATTTTTGATGTATTTAAATTAATTATTTTAAATGTATTGTATATCAATAAAATAAGATTGACAGAAGAATCCGTTTTAAACGTCTTTTTTTTTCATCGTCTTTGACTACATTTGCAGCACGCATTCAGTCAATTCTATGTCAAATGCCTTAAGGTTACATTAATAAAGTTTAATAATTTTATATAGTGGTTAAGTAATTTTATTTTTTCTTATTTTCCGCGCCATTTCCTTAATTTTTTCTTTCATAAGAACCTTCTCCTGATAATAACGAACAGAACAAAAAAAGAAGTAACGAAATCGGTCCAGCCGTTCAGGCGTGATGCCGTGACCAAGGGAAATAGGGATTCATTTTTATATATATAGATAATCATAACATGAAGGTTATAAAGTTACACTAGAAATAGTGGAAGACAACGTTGAAGTTGCAAATAAATTTAATAACTTTTTTGTAAACGTTGCTCACCAATCTACTAACAAACTACAGTCGAATATAACAGAGGCCTTAAACTATGTTACTAAATACATTGCGAATGAGAAGATGTACTTGCAATCTAAAAACATTATATTTTATGATGCGACGTACTCAGAGGTCAATAAAATTCTTAAGAATCTGAAACCAAAAACCTCAACAGATTACTGGCATTTATCATCAAAAATGATAAGGTCAATTGCCAATGAGATCACTATACCCCTTACTGATGTAATAAATAACTCACTTTTCTCTAGTACTTTCCCAGATATTCTAAAACTAGCAAAAGTCATTCCGCTCCACAAAAAGGGGGATAAACATGATACACAGAATTATAGACCCATATCCTTATTGCCGATATTTAGTAAAATTTTCGAAAGAATTATGTTTAACAGACTAGAACTATATTTGAATGAAAACAAGATCCTAAACAAACGGCAATATGGCTTTCGTAAAGCACATTCAACTACAGATGCTTTATCAGAAGTAGTCAAAAACATACTAGGGGCCTTGGATACTAAACTTAAGAGCTACGGAATTTTTTGTGATTTGTCGAAAGCTTTCGACTGTGTACATCATGATATCCTTCTCTCCAAGCTCGAACGGTATGGCATCGGTGGCACGGATCTACTTCTATGCAAATCCTATCTATCATCACGAAAACAATTAGTACAAGTAAATGGAACAACATCAAATGAACTAGATATAGGTATTGGTGTCCCACAAGGGTCTATTTTGGGGCCGCTATTGTTCCTAATTTATATAAATGACATAAATGCTTGCATAATTGATGAAAATATTGACATTTACATGTTTGCTGACGATATATCCTTATTAATTAACTGTAATAAAAATACGGACATCGAATCTAAATTAAGTAATGTAATCGCAAAAATCACAAACTGGTTTGAGTGCAATAACCTCCTACTCAACACCACAAAAACTAATATTACAAATTTTTCACTAGCTACAAATATAGTAGGTGATAAACAAATAAATATGAAAAGCAGCATTGGTAACAAAATCACAAATAAAATAAAATTCCTAGGCATTGAAGTAGATTCTAAGCTAACATGGAAGTGCCAGATAGATGCTCTAGCAGGGAGATTAAGTTCTGCCTGTTATGCTATTAAGAAGGTTAGGGAACTGTGTGGAATAAATGCTGCTAGGACGGTTTATTTTGCCTACTTTCATAGTCTTATGACATATGGATTATTGGTATGGGGAAACGCATCAGCGTCCACTCGAATTTTTCGACTGCAAAAAAGAGCTGTCAGATCTATTAAAGGCTATAAACCAAGAGATTCTTGTCGAGACCTCTTTTCAAATTTGGGAATTCTGACCTACATAGATGAGACATTGCAAAATGTACTCACTAGGTACATTTTGCAATGTCTCATCTATGTAAAAAAAAATAGACAAAATTTTCCAACTTTGTCGGCAACCCACAGTTACAATACGCGACATGGTAGCAACATTAGGCATATTACATGTAGACTGTCCAAAGTTTCGAAAAGTTATTTGTGTATTGGTGTAAAAATGTTTAATAAACTCAGTGACGAATTAAAAGACCTGAATGTGGATGTTTACAAACACAAACTTAAAGAAACGCTTTTAAAAAAGAGCTACTACACGCTTTCCGAGGCTTTGGAGGATAAACAGCTGATGTAAGAACCGGTATGTTTGTTTACTTAATTTTAGTTTTAGACTTCATTCCATTTATCTTCCAACTCTGACATTAAATTTAATAGATTATTATATAGTTAAATACCAAACAAAGCCACCCTACAACAGCTAAAATCTGATATATTTTATACAAATACAATTAAAATTACTTATTAATATTATTATTTTTTTGACATCCTGCCATTGTTTTTATTTTAAAGTTCTGACAATGCCCCTATACAGCAGCAACATAATGGTGTTTTGAATTAATTACTAGTTATCTTCACATGACATGTCAAAAATGAAATTATTTAATAAAATTTATTTGTATTTTAGCATAATTTGACAATGCCCCTGTACAGCAGCTCCATTTATTATGACATTCTTCATTTATTTTATGTTTTGTCAATGCTACTTTTAGCAAAATGTGCTCTTTATTTTTGGATTTTATAATATGACATTTATGTAATTGATGTCTTGTCTGTGACTTGCAGAGTGCTTATTATTATTTTGTAATATACTGTTTGAATTAAGATAATATAATATTAAGTTAAATAGAGTGAACGAAGTCAAGTGTACAGTGTTACCTACGACGAATAAAAATACAATACAATACAATACTATCATCTATCAATACTGTGTATAACATTTTACTCAAAGCAAATATTTTTTTGATCTTATGATATTTAAAAATCGTAAAGATATCTTATGATATCTTTACGATTTTTAAGTGGTCGCTCTTATTGGTGTACAAAAAGAATAAGTCATTCATTTTATATTTTAATAATATTTGAAAAGAAAGCAAATAATTGCACAGGCAATTCTTCAAAAAATAAAAGAGTGCACATAAAATGCCGTTTGCATTAAACATATTGAGAATTCGCTTGTCAGGCTGGTAGCGAACCGACTAAAATCTCATCTTACGTTTTCAGATTATATCCTCATACCAACAAATGCTGGTAAACACTTGGTGATGTGGAGAGGATATACATTTTCTGGTAGAGGGAACAGTGAAATGCATTATTGCTCGTCTAGATATTCTGCGGGATGCTTAGCGAGTTTGAGACTGTTGAAATCCGGAGGTATTGAGGTGGTGTCGGATAATCATATACACGATCCTCCGAAATATACGAAGACTGCAGAAGGAAAATATATAAAATTGTAGCTGAGGTACTGTTGCGGTGCTACTAATTTTAATGGAGGTTATTGATTAATTTATCACTTCTGTCAAATATATCAGCGACTGTATGGTTTGATCTTAGAGTATCTATAGTATTACAGAGAGCGTGATAGATTATTGTCATATTAAGTATATTTCTTGAAATTAATGGGTTTTCATATGACAAGACATACAAAATATGATAAAATTATGTACTTATATGCTCTGATTTAATAACGAATTTATAACGATTAACTTTGATTTGGATGAGTTTAGAAAATAATCTTTTGTTAAAGAGGTTATGTTTTTGTTTTGATTCGCAAATAATATGTTTTAGTACTTAAACTTAGCGTATATTACTAAACTACCTGTGTGTAGTGAAAATAAGAAATATTTGAATGATATTTTGTAAAGAAACTACTTACTTCAAACAGCGTTTTTTAAACAATTGTAAAAAGAGGTTATATTTCCTCGCTACTATAAAAGAGCGACCGCATCCATAGTCCTCTTATATACTGGCAACAGCCCAAGCCGAGGTCCGTTCCTAAGTGGAGCCCTTGTGCGTGTCCCAACCTAACTTTTGGGGCGCCGCCCTAACGGAACACCGATGCTAACGCGTCGGGTTCGGTTAGGACGCCGCCTTGGTTGAGACGCCCTCTGCGTCCGCCTCAGTCCGGTAACGCTGTCATGGCCATCTGCAGTCAACAGCAATATAAGGCCATTAAAAAAAAAAAAAAAAAAGGTTTATTCACTTTTTGAACAGCTGTCGACCAGAGCGGAGCTCTGCTACTAGTGCCAGTGAACTAAAGCTAAGTGATTGTAATTATAGTTACGGTAGAAATTATTTTTAAATTTGTCAAAATATATTTGCTTTTCTTAAATTATTTAATTGTAAAAAAAATAATAACTGATAAAGCTGTGTTGTTCTATTCGCTTCTCAACTCAGTATAAAACATTGAAGCGAACTGTCAAGACAATGTTATTTCCTTGATATTCTTGCTCAAGCAATTTAGTTTTATTAATTTTCAATTGACCTGTCCATGTAGATTATGTGTTTCTAAGGAAATAAACGTTTTGACTTTGACTTTGAATTTAATGATTTTGGAATACCTTTATAATATTTATGTAGGTAGTATTCTTTAAACTCCAAATTATTAGAGATAATCTATTTAGCCCGTATCACCCAAACTACATTGTGCAGAACGTAGGCAGCTACGACCATAGACAATTATAGATGAGTGAATGACATGTAAGGATGGGGCGTGCCGATAGGGAAAAGCTATCAATAAATTATGTTAATTAAGATCTCTGCAAGGTATTTAGTAACACAATTTTTATGTAATAAATGTAGAAACCCCTAGTTAGCATTAGCAGTTTTCTGTTCTAAAATGTTTTGATGTTTTAGATTACGCATTCATACCGACCCGCAGAGGCAACATAATAATGTACAAAGGTTATACCTACTCGAAAAACAAAAATCTGTATTATTGCTCTTCTAGAATATCACACGGATGTTCAGCAAGCATCAAACTACAAAATAATCAAATCAAAGTAGTTCTTGGGACTCACCATCACCTACCACCTATTTATAAAAAGACTTCAGATGGGATATATATCAAAATTTAATGGCATATATTAATATATAATATGATATATTAATTTGTTTTACAGAATAATCTAAGTTTTTAATAATAATATACATTGATAAGATTATTATTGTAAACTTAGACCTGGAGGGTATAACATTTTACTCAAAGAACTTACTTTTTTTGCTTTTTAATCTTTCCGTTTTTTATAAGTGATCTCTCTTATAGAGTACAATTATATTTTTGTAAAAATAATAAGGCATTAATTTTATACCGGAATTATTTTTGAACAGGAGGCTGGTATAATAGAGGCCTTCACCAGCTCTTAAAAAATGCCGCTTGCATTCGAAATTTCAATAATTCACTTGTCGAGCTGGTAGCGAACCGACTAAAATCACATCTAACGTTTTTGATTATGTCTCCCTACTAATTCGGGCTGGCAAACACTTGAAAGGATATACATATTCTGTTAGCGGGAACAGTGATATGTATTATGTATTGCTAAGCTAAAGCAGTTTCGATGCATGGTACAATCAACACGCGAATAAAATCCGTTCTGTAGATCACAATTAGATCGTAAATCTCAATGCTAAGGTGGGCAGCCCTATCGCGTTTCTACGTACAGCGCGGCATTAGGCATTTAGTTTAGAAACTCGGTCGAGTTGGAATACTGTTTAGATCAGCGGTTCTCAAACTTTTTTGGTGACGGAACCCTTTTGGAAAGCAAAATACTTGACGGAACCCTACAATAAAACAATAGTTTTTAAAAGTGTATTCTTTATTAATAAACATAATAAAAGTACAATGTAACAGTTACTGATTATTACTTACTTTACCACATGGCAAGTACATTATTACAAGATATTAAAAAAGAAAAATCTAACTAACTAATGGGAGGTATGAAACTGTTTTTTATTTTTCATTAATTGGCTGATGTCAGGTTTGATAGAAGACAGTTGCAGTCTCATATCAGGTTCGGCGTCCAGTCTATTGCGATATTTTGTTTTTGTGGCTGCATATGTTGAGAATCCTGTTTCGCACAAATATGTTGTTGGGAACGGGAGAAGAATATTCAGAGCCATTTTGCCAAGCATTGGATATTCATTACGAATTCTGCACCAAAAATCGTTGAGAGGCGTCGTTTTGAACAGTGACTCCATACTTGTGTCTGATGACATTTCTAAAAGAGATTCATATATCTCGTTTGACATAGGTACTTTCGGGCTTTTGCAGGTTGGGTAAAAAAGGATTATGAATCCATGAATTCAGTTTTATTTTTGTATTCTGTTCTTCGGGAAAATACTTTTCAAAAGATGCGCGCATCGAAGTGAGATATTGGACCAATTCTTCAAACATATCATCTTGAAACATTTCTGAGTCGTTATCGCTAACAAACTCATTGAGTGACGTAAAGCTTTCTATTTCTCTCTTAACAACGCAAACAATCCAAAAATCTAATTTTCTTTTGAAGGCAGTTATTTTGTTATAGGCCTGGAACACTGTTGTCTGTTTACCTTGCAATGATAAATTCAATTCGTTTAGTTTTTGAAAGATATCTGCCATAAAAGACAATCGGAACAACCAAGTTTTATCATACAAACGGTCGTTCAAATTAAAAGAGCGGCGGGAGTCAAAGCGTTCGACCAGAGAGAGGTGTTTTGATTTTTTTTCTAAATTCTTGCGGAACCCCTACAGTTGTATCGCGGAACCCTAGGGTTCCGCGGAACACACTTAGAGTATGGCTGGTTTAGATAATATTAAAGTGATTAAGCATCAATCATTTTCATTTAAGTATATACTTAATTCAAGTTGTACCACAGAATATATAATAGTACAAGTACAGAAGACGCACACCGAAAAATCAATTAAAGGAATAGCGACCCTTTCTACAACATAATTAAGTTCAATTCAAATCGCACAGCGCTAGTTACCTACAGTTATATTCACCTAGAAGTTGCCTCTCTTTCTATCGCGTAACCCTTACCTTTTCTGACGACATCAGGGTTGTCATTACAAGAATATTTTTATCTGACTATTGAATTACCAGCTAGGTGTGTTTTACTCTATTTATGTAAACAAATGACATTTCAAATAAACCTAGGCTAGGTCTTAGTAGAAAGTGGTAGATTAGAGAACTATTTAACTTTTTTAAATATCTGCATAGGCATAGATTCGTTAGTGGTATGTACCTTGTTTATGAAGTAAATATTTTGTTTTGGTGTGTATGTGTAGGTACTTATATGTATATATATTATACGCGAATAAAATTGGAATGACATACGACGCGAACAAGATAGCCCAGGAGCCAGCACCTTAAAATCATAAAGTTTATTCTCTTCTATCTTCAGTAAAGCCACAGATTCTAATCTGTGGTAAAGCAAACTAGGTATATATTATTTAAATTCAGATTATGGTAAAGGTACAGTATAGGAGCTGACTAGATTTGTATTAATTTAAACAAACACAGTAATGTAATATGTGCCCGGATTTACTAATCCGAATAAATAAAAATACATAGTTCATATTGATTATCTTTTATTTGACTGACCTGCATACAAAGTAATAATGACATATATATAATAATCAATAAGAAAATTATAAATGGCTAACTTTATTATATTTTTTAATTCCTTTTTAATAAAAACTAAAAAAACCTTGCGAAAGGCGCGCGCGCGTGTGTCCCTAACGGCTATCTGGGTCATTCTTAGTTAAGAGGTAATTCGTTGTATGAAGTGGCGGCATGGCATTTTTTTTAAAGAATTTATTTTAGAATGTATTTTTTTTATTGAGACTGCAATATTAAAAGCATTTACAAAGTGGCCAATCAATTTGTTGGTTTTATCTCGTTTTATAAGTGACCAGGGAATATACTCGGTACAGGGGAGAGACAAGGTGCACAGGGGAGGATACTTTATGAACAGGGGAGAGACAGACATGTATAAAAACCAAGGTTATTTTGAGGAATCAACTTTATTTACTATTTTTACTTATATTTGAAGTTATTTATAATCAGACTTTTCATTTCTTAACAGTCTATTTTTTTATTATATGTGTTTAGGTACTGGGTAACTTAAAAAATCTCTCTTTTTTGTCAATTTAAACAAAAATATATAACAAAACTTACCATCAATAGGCAACAATTAAATAAAAGGAAACATAAATATCTCTTCTAAACAACAATATTAAACGTTGCTTGTACTTATTAAGCTATTAAATAAAAACATATACATTCTAGAGGAACTTAACTTTTGTTAAATCCGCGCTCAAATACATCAACAGCTTCATTAAAAGCATAGAAAATACGCTGCCCTCTCATTTTTAATAAAGGGGCAGGAAGTTTTTTTAAAACCTGATCCCAGGTGATGAAAGAAACATCGTCATCATTAATTATGAAGCTTTTTCCACTTTCGTCACAGAATTTACAAAATACTACTTGAACTTCATCATTGTCTTCGACGCCTCACATTGCAACATAACGATATTCCGTTTTTCTACATTGAAGTTTAATCAGCACACAGTTCCTATTTCAGAAAGCTTTTATATTCTTTGAAGCATCTTCGTGCCTTGTTCAGATACATATTTTATTAGTGGTTCATCATCTGAAACACTAGCTCCATATATCATCAACCCGCAGATGAGATTCAGGATGTGTTTGTGGATAATTAAATGTACCCAAATAGAAATGACGACATAACTCAGAGTCACAGAAGCAGCTTAAAAGTTTCAATGTCAGGCAATTGGGTATAAATAGGCTACCGGTAACTTGATGAACTTTTAGTGTGCCTGTAAAAGTCTTTATATGTTTAGTAGATTCCAATTTCGCTGCTTTTTCTGATATGTCCGCGTCATCTACGGTGAAGATTTTATATTCCGGCAGGTTTTCTCGAGAACTTTGGCCAAGTCATCTATTGTTGAAATATCGGTGCCACTCCCAACTAGTTTATCAGCAGTTCTCTTGCAAGTAGCACCCACTCCACCGGGAGCTCCCTTCCCGTAACCTGCCTCATGAAACACATGAAATTGCCACGCCACGTGAAATTTTGAAGGTTGGGGTAGAAATCTCCCAACATCGTTGCCAAAACCTTGAACATCATTTTATTACGATATTGGGTGACCGGCCCATCGCTTAAGAATTGTAAATTCTTATTCCTTTTTTTCTCGAGGCGTTCTTCTCGCGTCAATTTTTTTCGAGATGCCATTTTCTGTAAAGAAAAACCTAGTATTTTATTGTCAAACTAAAATAGACATAATTCCAAGCAAAGCTCTCGAGAAAGCGGAACAAATATTAATGAAAACAAGTAAAAATGTATCTCCCCTGTACATTAAGTATCTTCCCTGGCATCAAAAGAGCCAGGGGAAATACCCCAGGGGAGATACATTTTCGATAAAAACCCGAAATAGCCGTAAAAGTGTTTTTCGTACGCAATTTATAATCAAACGTAACAATGTATGCACTAGTCACAGTAATATTAAGTATATATATTAGTATTTTACGAAATAATTGCGAAATAAATCTTACCAGAGGAAAGACTGCATTCACTCAACACTTCTGCACCCAGCGAGTGGCGTGACCGAAATGGGCGACAAAATAGCTGCACAGTAGGCTAATGCGGTGCTTGCTGTTAACTCCACGTCACAGACTGTGTATTTAAGGTCATATCTTCCACAGACTATTATAGCAAATCCGATTTTTAAACGAAAACAAAAAACCAGGGTATGAGACGCGTAATACGGAGGACAAATTTCGGCGTTAAAATTTATTATGAAAAAATTAAATATTATCAATTTTTATTGTAAGATATTGTTACTTAGTTATCATTGATTATATAATTAACGATCTGAAAGTTATTATAGAATTTTATTACATTCATAATTACGGATTAACAAATAAAGTCGGTAGGGGGACAAACCAGGGTAGAGACATTTTTCTTATATTGTGGCTAATAGTGACTAAAATACGTACAATTTATTTTACAAATTTAAGTGGGCATGTAGAAAACACTTAGTTATAAGAAATAGACAGGTTTTTACAAAGATAAATATTAAAAAAAGGTTTTATTTTGTCCTGGCCGCAGAAAGTACCTCTTAACTAAGAATGACCCATCTGCCAACTGTCCGCAGCGCGTCGTAGGTATGTTTTGACGCTTTAGCGCGGAGTGCGCCAGGCCTGGTTGGACTTAATCATTTTATTTCACATTAAATAACCATCTTCCAAATAATATATTTAATTGTGAAGGTTTTTATATCTAAACCTTTTAGTATTTGCTCGTAGAAGTATATACTTAGTGTAATGATGTTATATACCCTTACTGTTCATAACTGAATAAAATATTTCCGTATTAAGTTTTTTTTTCTTTCTAATTCGATATGAATCTACTTATTCTTTTCATCTTTTTTTAACGATGCTATTTAAAATATAGTTTTTCGATTTGTCATACCTAAGGTTATTTAAATCTGTGTTTGCATAGTTCAATTTCAGCATACTGGAACCATCCAATTTAATCGTTTCATTTTTTAGAATATGAACTAATACCAACTCGAAAGGGGAAGAATCTCGTGCTATTCAGAAGTTACACTTACTCAGAGTGTCATGGCACATATTACTGTTCGTCGAAGATGAAAAAATCTTGTACAGCACGCATAAAACTTACTCAAAACGGAGTCAAAGTTATATCAGAAAGTCATGTTCATGAACCACCGAGATATATTAAAACCTCCGCAGGCCAATACTTAAAAGTGGGTTAATAGGTTATAATACTATTATATATTAATCTGTCACTACTAAGCCTCATATTCATAAAAAACTTATTTTCCTGGCTAATCATAACAGAATTAGTTAAAACACAAAATAGGCCTATTTGCGCCTTATTTTGCAACTATTATACATAAACAAGGTTTATGAATCTATTAAACCTCCTTAAAGTCTGATATAAATAAAAAGTGAAATATTTTTATGAATACGGGGGTAAGTCTTCTTAGATCTATTTGCCAGTTTTGTTTGTTTGGCAATAATAGTATTTTGTCTGAAATTACTGTTAATAATGTTTGAAAGATTTTTCATTTACTTAATTAATTAAATAATTAATAGTTTTTACAATGTATACATAATTATATAAAACTAGCTGACCCGGCGAACTTTGTTCCGCCTTAACCGCCATAAATGAGCAGATTTTTGATTTTATTATGTTAATTGTTTTATTGTATAAATTTAAATTAATTATTTTAAATGTATTGTTTATCAATAAAATAAGATTGACAGAAGAATCTGTTTTAAACATATATATTTTTTCATTCTCTTTGACTATATTGGCAGCACGCATTCAGTAAATTCTATGTCAAATGTCTTAAGGTTACATTAAAAAAGTTTAATAATTTTATAAAGGCCTTTGCCCAGCAGTGGGACACAGGGGGCTTATAATAATAATAATAATTTTATATGGTGGTTAAGTAATTTTAATTTTCCGCGAAATTTCCTTTAATTTTTTCTTTCATAAAATAAAAAACCTTCTCCTGATAATAACGAACAGAACAAAAAAAGAATAAGCGAAATCGGTCCAGCCGTTCAGGCGTGATGCCGTGACCAAGGCAAACAGGGATTCTTTTTTATCCTACTACTATTATAAAGGCGAAAGTTTGTAAGAATGGATGTTTGTTACTCTTTCACGTAAAAACTACTGAACCGATTTAAATGAAATTTAAATCGGTACAAAGAATCTCTAGAGCCTGAAAAATAACATAGGCTACTTTTTACCGCGGGAAAACGTCATTCCGCGGGAAAATACATTATAACGCGGGTAACACCGCGGGGCACAGCTAGTATTATATAGATTTGTTGAGTATGGACCTAAGTATATGAACTGCTTAAATGTTACATTATCTTAAATTCGTATGAAAATACTTGGTAATTGATTTATTTGTGAAAAAAAGCCTTTGTTACAGACTATGCACTTATACCAACCGGAAAAGGCGGAAACCTAGTCATGTGGAGACATTACACTTATTCTGAAGTTTACGACCAACTGTACTACTGCTCGTCCAAACGGACTAATAAGTGTAAAGCGCGGATCAAATTGAGGGAATCAGGTATCCAACCTATATCTGGTGTCCATAATCACCCACCGCCAGATTATTACCAATGTAACGATGGAATGTTCATCAAAGTTAGAAGGACCAAACCTATTCCTTTCTCAAAATATTGTGTTTAATTGAAATGTTTGCCAATTCAATTGAACACAGGCGTAATGTCATATCTATTGAAGGATACATTTCCCCGTTTGTGCACGCGAACTACATAATGTAATACCACCTCCATTCCACAATTTTAGTAATACAAACACTTTTATTAATTTTGTTGTCTTCAATCCTTACGTAAGTACCAATAAATTTAAAATAGTGAGTATTCATGATTGGATGGAATTATATAAAAATAATTTATTTCTGTAGCTTATTTATCGTTGTAATAAGTAAATTAATGTAATGTAATTAAATGAATATCTAATATCACCCACCACAAGCTATGTATGATAAATACGAGTATAATCTAGCTATTTTGGGCATTATAAAGCACAATCTTTGGAATAATTCCTACTGAGCTAAATTGTTGCATACGCCTTTACAACGTCGTTGTGATAAAGATGTAAAAAATCAAGATTGATATCGTGCCGTCTAAAAAAGTTATACCTAAAATCAGTTTTAGAGATGACAACAAAATTAACTGGGCTCTAAAAGAAATAATCGGAAACACAGGCATTTATTGTATTGCATTAATAAATCTTAATTTGTAATTTAAGAAAAACCCCCGATTCCAATGCCGTAATTTCCTTAAAAGTTAAAAACCATAATATTTTGTAATGTGCACGCGATGCGCTTTCATTTGATACCCCACTCGAGTATATTTGCAGATTTACGGTTTTCACTCACCCCCATAACTTTTAAACGGCCTAACCGATTTTCATGGAACATGTCTAAGAACACTCGAGTCAAACCCACCTTTCATAATAAAACAAAACTAAATTAAAATCGCTTCATCCGTTCAGGAGTTATGATGTCCCAGACTCACAAACAAACAAACACAGAGAGACAGACAGACATGTCAAACTTATAACACCCCTCTTTATTGGTCGGGGGTAAAAAATACATAACATATAATCTTTATTTTATCTTTATCTTTACGGATCTGAACGAAGCCAACTCACGGTTAGCGGGAGAAATAGGGTCTATAGCTATAGGGTCACCGAGAACGTGTTTGGACCGACTCAAAGAACGTGGAGAGAACTGGTAGGAGGAGGGCCAATGGTACTTAGGCACATTATGTATGAGTAAGTGGATTCAGGTAATCGAATGCCGTCGATAATTATGATAGCGAGAATTTATTAGGTAGTTTTACTTAGCATTTCTTTATGCCATACATATTTTTTTATAATTTTTTTTTTTTGGAAAATCTGGTTTTACGAGATAGTGTCGCGAGCTCAGCTGTTTCAGGTTTTTTATGCTGAAATTGTGCTTCAATTTACACAGGAAGTCTTTTAATTTTATACACTTATGTATATATAGAGTACTTTTAAAAGTCTATTTTATGTGCTGTAAATTAAGATTTAAGCTTTCATGTAAAAATATCGACTTATAAATACCAAAAATAGCTGTATTGTCTGTCTCGTTTTGGGTTGTAGTGTCAGACAAAATTGTTGTTTCACACATAAATATTTATTTGTATAACTCTCGGTTTTAATTCTCTTTTTTATTATAATAGCTTTTTTCTAGTAGGTTCTATAAAATATTATAATATTTAAGTTTATTTTAAGTGTTGTAGTTTAGATATTCCGTCAGTACAGAGGAATATTATTGAATTTTAAAAACCACTCTAGAAGACACATTTATATTTTACAAAATTAAAAGTATTTCAAAATATCATTAGTTGCCATTTATCTTTGGATTTAATTGTTGAAAATGTTACAAAGCCATGAAAAATTTTAGACTAAAAACATAGTAACAACCATATTACTTATAAGACAAAACAAAATGCAAAATTGTGTCAAATGTAGTGATAGTCACATATGGTTTAACTGCTGATTTTCTGAAGCCCTTAAAAATCGAATACGAGCTCATCAAAAATCAAATACACAGTGATGGTAAGTATTTCAGTAAACCATTTTAGTTTCTAGTAGTTTGTTTATATGAAAAGAACTCGACTCTTTAATCCATACCGGACTTGCAAGTCGCTAGCAACTGCAGACCCTTCTATGCATGCTATCCTTTTACTTACGACTACTATAAAGTCAAAGTCAAAGTCAAAACGTTTATTTCCTTAGAAGCACATAGCCTACATGGACAGGTCAACTTAAAATTAATAAAACTAAATTGCTTAAATAACAAATATCAAGGAAATAACATTGTCTTGACAGTTCGCTTCAATGTTTTATACTGAGTTGAGAAGCGAATAGAACAACACAGCTTTATCAGTTACTAGCTGACCCCAGCAAACGTTGTTTTACAAAATGAGAAATTGATAGTAGCTGATTCTCCAGACGTATACGCATATAAAATTTGGTAAAAATCGGTAAAGCAGTTTCGGAGGATTACGGTAACTAACATTGTGACATGAAAATTTTATATACTTTTGATAGAAATGATCTTTGACGTTAGGAACACACCTACATTGCTTAGACAACAGTGAGTGCTTGTAATTTAATATGAACTTTATATCATAGCAATAAAGCTCAAATTGACTACGTTTTAGTTACAAATCATTTGTATGGGAAAAAGAAAAGGGCTATTTTTAGGGTTTTTCCAGCAATAATTCTAATTTTTCTCGCCGTAAAAACCATCCTTGAACTTCAACGAACATTTAAAAAAAAGATTTGGCCAAATTGGTCCAGGCGTTGTTGAGTTATGCGCTTACCAACACATTTTGCGATTCATTTTTATATTATAGATTACAATTTTGTAGTAATTACAAATTTGGAGTTCTTATTTATAGGTCACTATTATAAGTTTAACATTTACAAGTGACGCATATCTGTCAAAACACAGATTCTGTAGAGCCTGAGAATGGACATAGGCCACTTTTTGCGACGGGAAATATGCCATTCAGTTAATACATTGAATATAACGCAGCTAGTTTTCCATAAATGCCACCACTATACAACCGGCCTTTACATCCTCGCGGCTATTAAGCATTTAGAGCTCGATCGATGAACTGCGTTACAATTACCTAATAATTTAAACTGAACGATTTATTGAAACCGATATCAGCAGCTGCTGTAAATTTACTGTAATCAGACTGCACAGTTCACGATTTTAGTTTCTCCTGTTCCTAGCTGTTGTAAGTCAGCTGGCTCACAACAGCTGGTAGGAAGGAGAAGCTGAAATCTTAGACTTGATCGCTGATGCGCTCTTCGTGATGCGTTCGATGTACGAGTATCTTCTAAGTCCTTATAATTCATAAATGACTTAATTGCCTATCATGAAATTGCTTTTTTCAGATTATTATTACGTTTCAACTGGTCGAGGTCATAATCTAATCGTTTGGCGGGGCTTTTGTTACTCAAAAACTAAAACAGATTTTTACCACTGTTCCTCAAGAAAAGTTCAGAAATGTAAAGCGCGTTTTAAATTAGGTACAATTGGGCAAATAATGCCATTTGAAACTGCACATACACATGAACCACCGTCTCATAAAAAACTGCAACGCAAACTTAGGAAATCTATCTGTTATGATTTACCTTTAAGTTAAAATTGTTATGAAGAAACAAATTAAAATTAATGATTTGAACATAAAAAGCTTTTCATTTTGTTGAACCTGTTGATATGTTAAAATCTTCTTTAAACAGGCTCTTTATCTAAGTTGACATAATCTGGTTTTGTTAACTTCGTCCTGCATCCACCACGAATCAGCAACTTTAATAAAGTACTGACCACCAACCAACAAATGGGACCTGCATTAACGAGGTGGTAGAATAAATATGTTTGAGTGTGTCATTATTTTTTGTTATGGATATCAGGATTTCTTTCGGTTTCCACTGTAGGTCAAAACAAAGATACCTTCTGTCCTTTCTCCGAGTTTTGGTGGAAAGGTATCTTTATTACCGGCTGCTTTGATAAATCGAACATTATCTGTCAATCGAACGACCTACTCAATAAAATACATTAAAATTCCAGGCTACATACTTATACCGACGAATAGAGGTGGAAACCTCCTAATGTGGAAAGGGTTCACATACTCCGAGATGACTGGGAAATACGTATGCTCGGCGCACAAGAGTCGCGGCTGCAAAGCTAGACTAAAACTGGACAAAGAAGGAAGAATAACCTTAGTCCAAGGAGAACATTATCACGAGCCACCCGTCTATTATAGAACACAGGATGGGAATTACGTTAGAATGAAATAGATGGATCCGTTTTCAAACTTTGATTTGTACATGGCAGAATTTGAATTTCTTCATCAATTCAGTTCAGTTTCTTGTAATTGGACTTTGCGCTTGAAGCGACAATTTGCCAGTGTCGAGTTAAATAAAATTATAAAGTGAATTACTAGATGTTACTCTGTGATGTGACATATAATTGATAAATAAATTCTGAAATGACTGAAGTAAATGTTTACTTTTAATTAAGTAAATACTTTATAGATGATTATGCTGTTATTTGTCTTAAACTATTTTAATATTTGTCATAATGTTTTAAAATATTCCTGTTTTTATTACTATTGCGGAATGTAGAGTAAAACTGGAGCATCAAACATAGACTTGTGATTTTCAGAAATTCAAACACCACAAGGACTTAAAGTTATACCAGCAAGACATGGTGGTCGCATATTCATGTACAAAGGGTACAGTTATTCTCAGCCTTCCCCTATTGGGTACCGTTGCTCGTCGTTACGAAGAAGGAAATGTAAAGCTCGTCTCAGTATGCATAAAGAAAATATTGTCGTTATTGGAGATCATAATCATGAACCTTTTGGACATTTTTATGGAAGGCACGATGGCAATGTATGGAAAAGGTCAAATATATTAGAGTAGAACAAAGCAAACTGGTTGAGTAGAAGTATGTTTTATAGGAACTGACCAGAACTATATATACACAAATAAATAAAATGTGTTATTGTAAATATTTGTCAATTGTTTTACTCTATGATAGTAATGGCTTACTCCAAAAAAGCTCTGCGGGCATCCCATGCGCAGGGGATTATTGCAATTTTGTTATGAAAATGCATTTATGCTCTTATGGATAACGTATTTTTCTGAATACTTAAACCGATAAAACTGTAACCACCTTTTAAATAATATGGTTTGTCTGTTTTTTTCACTCAAAAACCCTAAAGTTTTAATAATGGTTATCAAACATTAACATAATTTTACTGCGTGCCTTAAGGTTTTAAAATATAGAGCCAATACATACAATTTTAAGTTATTATGGATGTTTTAGATGAAGTTATAGAAATTGTAGTAAAACAAAAGCTTATAGAAATAAGTGACGAAGAAGAAGATAAAGTCAAGAATAATGATAATGAAGATGATGATGATAAAGATTCTAACAGAGACGATTTAAGTGAATCTCAAAGTAAAATGGACGATCTCGATGGCGAATTCAACGAAAATGACACCATGAAGTCTATTTCTATAATCATGTCACAAGCTCAAGAACATTATGATAATGGTCAAATTGATGAATCCCAGTATAATGCGGTTTTGAGTAAACTCGTCGAATTGTATGAAAAGACGAAAAAACCTAAGCCACTTAATTCTTTGGACTTTCAACTGTGACAAAATACTTAAACATTCTTGTGAATTTATGATTGGCCTATTGAGTTTCATCTTATTGTTATCTATATTAACATGCTGTAAAATTTTATATTAATAGATCTTATTTTACTTGCTCTAAGCTCTTGCTTGTTTAATTTTCTATGAATTGAGAGTCAATAAATCTTATTGATAAAATATTGACTGCCCAGTTTTATTTTGTACTTTATGAATCTATTTTACTTTTTCCTGTTTTTCCTCTATGTCCTTTAAGGAATATTTATTAAGTTTATCTCTAAATCGTGTGCGACTCAAATTTCCTTATTTTCACGAAAAATTATTCTGAAAATCTATATCAACCGTAGTTTGATTTAACCGCCGCGCCGCCCTCTACACATCAGTGCTGTAGTAAAAATCATGTTAACACAACGATTATAATTTTACAGAATACACCTTTATACAGGGAAATCGGAAAGGGAAGAATTTGCTTATGTGGAAGGGGTATACGTATTCTGAAACAAACGGCATATATTATTGCTCAGGTAGAATAACCAAAAACTGCAAAGCGCGAATCAAACTGGATAAAAACACTGGGGCAATAGAATGGGGATGTTCTGACCATTTCCATGAAGCTCCTAATTACGTGCGCACTAAATCAGGGAATTATTTTAAAGTTTAAATATTACAACATTATTCCCAAAGAAGATCTTGCGCATTAGTTACAAAGACTACTGTGCATTGTATGTATTGTTTGGGAGTAATGAAACTACCCGTTGTCGTGTATACTTAGTACTGTATTAGTTGAACTAACTGTGTGCTATTATTATTTTAAGTGTAATCTGAAATATCAATGTGATTAAAAATAAGACAGAGTTTTATCATCACTACCACAGCACGTCCACAAAATACAAAAATACTGATTGATATTAATAATTTTTCTAAATAGATGGCAACAATTATCCGTGATTTCTATGCAAATTTAACCTCTTTGCAGACTATACATTTGTACAATCACAGAGAGGAAATAGCCTTCTAATGTGGAGAAAATATACATACAAAAACCACTACGGCGGCCGATATTATTGTACCAGCGTCTATAAAGGCTGCAAAGCGCGAGTCAAATTAATCATGGATAAGGTCGAGATAGTTTCTCTGGACCACAACCATTCACCTCCGGTTTATGTGAAGTCTTCTTCTGGTCATATGATTAAAGTACGATAAAAATATTATAGGGAACGTGCAGAAACTACAGGTGGCAGCACTAATCAGCACTCATTCGACAGTCAGATTGTCGAATGCTAGGCCGATTGATGAATGACGATGATGAATTGATGGCATCAGTTAGCAGCACAGTCGATGTGCTCGTTCCCTATGATATGATTAATTTAGTTCTAGCAAATAGCGCCACGGCATTGCCTTTGTTTCATGATTTTTACGCGGTAACAGCATATTTTACCGCAAAGCAAATAAATAATGTCTTTAGCTTCATAATATTAGTATAGGTTTCAAGGTATACTGTACTCGTTGATATGCTATAAATATATTTTACCTTATTAAATAAAATAATAAATTTTTCAAGCATTTGGTATATTTAAATCAAACCAAGTATAAATATTTTAGAAGATACCATCGCTATAGTTAAAGTCTTATGCTCGAGTAGACAACATTTCCGCAGAGTAACGCCTGTATCTATCAATTAGCATTATCACTTAGTTTAATTTAAATTGAGTTCTCATGTTTTAGATTATGAGTTCATTCCTACTAAGAGGGGCAGACACTTGCTGATGTGGCGCAAATACACATATTGTCAAGATCACAATCGCCAACGATATTTCTGTACACAGTACAACACGCTCCGCTGTAAAGCCTCCCTAAAACTAGAAAATGATGGTAAAGTGTACTCGAAAAACAGGGTACACAACCATTACCCGCCAGTGTATGTAAAATCCTCAACAGGTATTTATTTTAAGGTTATGTAATATGTAAAGTCACCAGCCCGCACTTGGCCAGCGTGGTGAATTAAGGCCTAGTCTCTCCCTTCAAGAGAGAAGTCCCTGTCTCCCAGCAGTGGGAACATTAATAGGGTGATGATAATGAATATGTAAAGGGGAGCGGGCCTTTGCCATTTATTGAGACCTAAGCAGTGTATATAAATTCTTTAAAAAATATATTCGAGACATGTTTCTAATTTGTAAATAAAGTTATTTTCTTATAAGCAAGAGTTTTGTTAATCTTGATTACTGGGTCAATATAAATGATTTGTCTTCGATGTGTGTATGTAATTTAAGAGTTTCTAAACCTTCTGGTTTATCATAAACTTTTCCCAATAGACAAGGGTTATAATGTTGTGTATATATAATAAAACAGTTTGGCTAATTATGAAAAATGTGTGATTATTTTTGTGACCCAAGTAGTGTTTGTAGATCATTTAAAATTCTTATCAAAACAATTATGTATCTTAAATGTGCATGTAATTCAAATGAAATAAATAAAACTCCTTATTAAACATTCTCCTAGATGTTTAATATGTATAATAAATAAATATAAATAAATATTTCCGGACTAAATCACAAAGCATCATCTAACCCCAAACTAAGTAGAGCTTGTACTATGAGTGTTAGGTGACTGATATACTACTTACATAGATATATATATTTTGTAAATACATACATAATGATACATAGAAAACACCTAGACCCGAAACCAGAAATTGTAGAAAATCTGGGCCGCCGGCGGGAATCGAACCCGCAACCTCTTGCGCCTCAGGCGGATCTCCGCCCACCGAGCCACAGAGGTCGTCGGAATAATAAATAATATATGTATGGGTCATTCTTAGTTAACAGGTAATTCGTTGTATGAAGTGGCGGCATGGCATTTTTTTTAAAGATTTTATTTAAAAATATATGTTTTAAATTGAAACTGCAATATTAAAAGCATTTACAAAGTGGCCAGTCAATTTATTGGTTTTATCTCGTTTTTTAAGTGACCAGGGAATATACTCGGTACAGGGGAGAGACAAGGTGCACAGGAGAGGATACTTTATGAACAGGGGAGAGACAGACATGTATGAAAACCAAGGTTATTTTGAGGAATCAACTTTATTTACTAATTTTTACTTATATTTGAAGTTATTTATAATCAGACTTTTCATTTCTTAACAGTCTTTTTTTTATTATATGTTTTAGGTACTGGGTAACTTAAAAAAATCTCTCATTTCTTGTCCATTTAAACAAAAATATATAACAAAGCTTACCATCAATAGGCAACAATAAAATAAAACGAAACATAAATCTCTTCTAAACAACAATATTAAACTTAAATTGGCTTGTACTTATTAAGCTATTAAATAAAAACATATACATTCTAAAGGAACTTAATTTTTGTTAAATCCGCGCTCAAATACATCAACAGCTTCATTAAAAGCATAGAAAATACGCTGCCCTCTCATTTTTAATAAAGGGGCAGGAAGTTTTTTTAAAACCTGATCCCAGGTGATGAAAGAAACATCGTCATCATTAATTATGAAGTTTTTTCCACTTTCGTCACAGATTTTACAAAATACTACTTGGACTTCATCATCGTCTTCGACGCCTGTACACATTGCAACATAACGATATTCCGTTTTTCCACATTGAAGTTTAATCAGCACAAAGTCCCCATTGCAGAATGTTTCTTTCCCAGATGTTGAGGGTTTTGGTTCATCGTTGTGCAGAGTGGTTTTCGTTGTGGTAGGTACAGAAAGCTGGTCTATTTCTTGAAGCATCTTCGTGCGTTGTTCAGATACATATTTTATTAGTGGTTCATCATCTGAATCACTAGCTCCATATATATCATCAACCCGCAGATGAGATTCAGGATGTGTTTGTGGATAATTCAATGTACCCAAATAGAAATGACGACATAACTCAGGGTCACAGAAGCAGCTTAAACGTTTCAATATCAGGCAGTTGGGTATAAATAGGCTACCGGTAATTTGATGAACTTTTAGTGTGCCTGTAAAAGTCTTTATATGTTCAGTAGATTCAAATTTTGCTGCTTTTTCTGATATGTCCGCGTCATCTATGGTGAAAATTTTAATATTCCGGCAGGTTTTCTCGAGAGCTTTGGCCAAGTCATCTATTGTTGAAATATCGGTGCCACTCGCAACTAGTTTATCAGCAGTTCTCTTGCAAGTAGCACCCACTCCATCGGGAGCTCCCTTCCCGTGACCTGCCTCATGATAATTCCACGTAAAATTTTGAAGGTTGGGGTAGAAATCTCCCAACATCGTTGCCAAAACCTTGAACATCATTTTATTACGATATTGGGTGACCGGCCCATCGCTTAAGAAATGTAAATTCTCAACAGTAGCCGGCAGACGGTCAAGTATGGGTTGTAAATGGGCCCAAATTGCAGGAGGTGAATGCGATAAATTTTGTGACAAAGTGCAGTAGCATTCGCTTTTTAGCCCTTGATCGCCATCATTAGTGTACACCACAACAGTGTGCATACTTATTTGCTGTCTCGATCCTCCGAAATGGTAGGATTGTACTTCTTCAGCGTATTTAGTTTGGTAATTTTCACTGAAATCTACGTGTATGATTGCGTCCAACGCTGTAAGGGACTCTTTCTTCGTTTTAATAGCTTGATATTGGTGCACTATATTTAGTTCATGATTTAAAAACTTTTCCATCCTTGATTCCACATCCAAAATCAAGTCCCTTGGTTGAATTTGCAGTGTGCTTTTAACGCATTTCGTTACAGCTCGTGTTTTTTTAGTTTTTGAATCGACGATATCTACACGCACACTTTGCCACTTGCTGTAAAATAGTGTAATAGAGTCATCGAATTCCTTGTAATGAAGACCTTTATTTACACAGGTCTTGCACTCGCGTGATAAACATTTTTCGTTGAATCTGTTGCAGCAAACTTGATTTAGAAGATCCACGTAATTCGAGACAGATATTATTTTAGCGTTGTATAGTGATTTCAGCGTTAAATCCATATTGCTATGTGTAACACACATGCAAGTGTTACGACTGTCACAGCTTGGCTGGATGACCCAAAATGGTCGGAGCTTGCAGAACACTGAATAAGATATTTTGATGAGCGTCTTTTCCACAAAACGTTTGTGCAAGTTGAGTAAAGTATCTAGCATAAATCGCTTTTGCTTACGCTCGCCTTTTTTAGTTATAAGGTCTTTTTTTCCTGCACAAAGTCTGCTGTTTGAATCATCTTCCATAAATTTAACTATGCTCATTTTCAAGTTAACACAATTTTTTCTTGAGCTGCGATTTATGTCTATAAGTTTTAATTTCTTTCCTACTTTATTCAACGGTATCACATTCATTTCTTTCGGCAAAACATTGTATTTTTTTACTATTTTCCCGCTTATCACTCTCCTGAAGACTTTTTTTTCTTGGTTTGTTGCAAGAGTTGAAAAATTTTCATTAAGTTGTTGAGTAATGACTTCACTGAAAAGAAGTTTTTTCTTTATAGTTTCTTGGTTACCTGCACTTACTGCTTTTGCAAGTAAGTTTACTTTGGTGTTGGGTGAGCTGAGAAGTGGCTTTTTGATCCGTTGTATTTGTTTTTTGTAGCGTTGGATTGCCGACCTAAGTTGTGTTATTTCGGCCGCTTGTTTTTTTATTTTCAGGTTTCTGGCTTTCCTCGCTTGAATTGACTTTTGCTGTGCTGCCTGCGCTCGCTTGTTTATATTTTGAGGGGGCGGTGGGCCTTCATTGTCCGAACATGGTGGAGTTATAGGAGCATTACTTATATCTTGAAGTGCTAAGCGACGTCTACGAGTTTTTGCTTTTTCTCTCCATACTTTTCTAGCCTTCCGCTGCTCTCTGGGTGTCATTTGATTCACTGTCTTAATAGTACCTTTAAGTTTCTTCTTTTCATATTTTTCTCTTTCTTTAACTCTTTGTTGTGCGTACTTATCCGGGTCATTTTTAATTCTTTGGTATCGTAATCTTTCTGCATTCCTTTTTTTCTCGAGCCGTTCTTCTCGCGTCAATTTTTTTCGAGATGCCATTTTCTGTAATAAAAAAACAAGTATTTTATTGTAAAACTAAAATAGACATAATTCTAAGCAAAGCTCTCGAGAAAACGGAACAAATATTAATGAAAACAAGTAAAAATGTATCTCCCCTGTACATTAAGTATCTTCCCTGGCATCAAAAGAGCCAGGGGAAATACCCCAGGGGAGATACATTTTCGATAAAAACCCGAAATAGCCGTAAAAGTGTTTTTCGTACGCAATTTATAATCAAACGTAACAATGTATGCACTAGTCACAGTAATATTAAGTATATATATTATTATTTTACAAAACAATTGCGAAATAAATCTTACCAGAGGAAAGACTGCATTCACTCAACACTTCTGCACCCAGCGAGTGGCGTGACCGAAATGGCCGACAAAATGGCTGCGCAGTAGGCTAATGCGGCGCTTGCTGTTAACTTCACGTCACAGACTGTGTATTCAAGGTCATAACTTCCACAGACTAATAAAGCAAATCTGATTTTTAAACGAAAACAAAAAACCAGGGTATGAGACACTTAACACGGAGGACAAATTACTGCGTTAAAATTTATTGTAAAAAAATGTAATATTAGCAATTTTAATTGTAAGATATTGTTACTTAGTTATCTTTGTTTATATAATTAACGATATTAAAGTTATTATAGAATTTTATTACATTCATAATTACGGATTAACAAATAAAGTCGGTATGGGGACAAACCAGGGTAGAGACATTTTTCTTATATTGGGGCTAATAGTGACTAAAATACGTACAATTTATGTTACAAATTTAAGTGGGCATGTAGAAAACACTTAGTTTTAAGAAATAGACAGGTTTTTACAAAGATAAATATTAAAAAAAGGGCTTTTTTTGTCCTGGCCGCAGAAAGTACCTCTTAACTAAGAATGACCCGTATGTATGTCTATAATATTAAGTATATTAGATGTCTAGTACCCGTAACACAAGCTTTGAGTTTACCACGGGCTAGATGTTGTTGTTTGGGTTGACAGAGACCAAGGAGAAAGCGCTTGCAGAACATACAAACACTTGACCCTTCGACGGGAATCAAACCTATTGCAACCTTCGCCCACTGCGCCAAAGAGTCAGTCAATTTAAAAGTGTTTTCTATTTTATCACCATCTTCTATCAATGGATAAGGATATTATAGTTAGTTTGAGATAATACTTAAATTGTAAAAAATAGTGTAGTTAATACACTTCAGTGATTATGAATTTAATTGTTGTAAAAAATGTTTTTTTCCAGTTCAAGATTTAAATGATGATGTTATAAAAATACCTACCACAAAAGGCAAGCACCTGTTAATGTGGAATCAGTTTACTTATTGCCAAGATCATAACGGCCGAAGATACTTCTGCTCGAGGTACTGCTCTATGGGGTGCAAGGCTTCCTTGCGGCTGAACCATGATGGAAGTATTGAACATGTGAAGGGGGACCACAACCATGCACCACCAGTCTACACGAAGACAGCTTCAGGAGTCTATGTGAAACTGTGTTAATCCTTATTTTTTAATTTTTCAATAATGCCATGTGTTTGCGCACGTTTGTACATACTAGGTCACTCCAGCCATCTACGCATGTACAATCGAACCAACTGAATCATGACCCACCATAAGCTTATTTTTGCTTAGCACCTTAAATACAAGTAGGTCGAAATTCGCTTGAAGATTTATTTCCTTGGTAACGAACTTGTTATCATTTGATTAGACACTGACATTTACTGAGTGCACTGCTAAATAAATCGGACAGTATCGACTAAGCTCGTATATGAAAAGAAGAGAAGATGTTACTGTCTTTATCTGTATTTACGTAGGTATAGGAAGTATAGGAAGTTTTCTACGAACGTAATGGTGCTTCACTTGGCCGTATTAAATTTGCTCAACTATTAGTCGCTTTCGTCTCTCTAGAATCATCATCATCATCATCATTTCAGCCGTAGGACGTCCACTGCTGAGCATAGGACACCCTCAAAGACTTCCAGTGATTTCGGTCGGTAGCTGCTTGTAACCACCGCGAGCCCGCTACCTTCACCAAGTCGTCCGTCCATCTGGTTGGTGGACGTCCCACTCTGCGTTTGCCGATTCGTGGTCTCCATTCAAGAACTTTCCGGCCCCAACGGCCATCTGTTCTACGCGCTACATGGCCTGCCCATTGCCACTTTAACGAGCTAATTCGCTTGGCTATGTCGGTGACCCGCGTTCTTCTACGTATCTCCTCATTTCTGATTCGATCCCGTAGAGAAACCCCGAGCATAGCCCTTTCCATAGCTCGTTGCGCAACTCTGAGCCTATTCATGAGGCCTATGGTGAAGCACCACGTCTCGGAGCCATATGTCATCACTGGCAACACACACTGGTTAAACACCTTCGTCTTCAGGCACTGAGGTATAGAATATAAAATCAAAAATAATGCAGTAATGTTTGGAAAAATACGGCCAAGTGAAGTACCAGCATAAACTTTATATTAATTCATTAACAGGTTTCAATCACGTCATTCCTATAAGTATTTTAAGGACAGAAACATGGCATTGTTGGTCTTTCAAGCTATGTATGTAAAAACCGTAATAAAATTTGTGAAATGAAAAAAAACTTTATTAATTTTATTAACTTTATTTATCAGATCTAATTTAAATTATAAGATTATGTAATGCAGTCCAGTGCCGTGCAAATAATTACTAATAGTTTGTAGACAGACGTCATGTTGCGCCGTTGAAAATATCGGGTGGGAGTAAAAGGATGTTCTTCGTAATGGTGTTGCATGTCCACTCTTTGTTCGTTCGTGAGTCGGCGAATGCCGTGGTTATGACGTATGTCCTCGTGGATGCCCTGCATCAGTGGCGCAGTGGGCGAGGGTCTGCTTGCGGCGCATGAGGTAGCGGGTTCGATTCCCGCCGAGGGTGAAAGTGTTTGTATGTTCTGCAACCACTTTCTCCTTGGTCTGGGTGTTTAATATGTATAATAAAAAATATCTATATATGTATGACTATTATATTAAGTATATCAGATATCTAGGACCCGTAACACAAGCTTAGAGCTTACCACGGGGCTAGATATTGTTGTGTGAATTGTCTGGAAATATATAAAAAAAATATATATATTTCCCGTATGCCATAGCCTTCCTCACTTAAGACTACAATCCGAGAACTTTGTTCTTCTAAATTAGCCATTATAAAAAAATATTAAGCATTTTACTAAGTTTCTATTTTTTCACATTGACTGATAACTTGACATAATATGACACACTTGTAGAACACCCCATTTTTTAAATATATTTTTTTCCATCATCAAAAGTTTAGGTTAAATAAGCGAGAACTAGCTCGAGATTCAAACAATGACTGTATATGTGTGAAATGTGGGTTAATGGCAATGATAACAAAGGTTAAAATTGCATAGATCTGCGACCTGTATTGACGTAATTTTATTAGTACCTAAAACGTCGTAAGTGCGTTATACGTGATAGATCTTACAAGTTTGAAAGTTTCAAGCGAATTATCAGGCAAGTGGTTCATGATTCAGTTGGTTTGATTGTACATTGTATTCTATCATAAAGTACTCCAATTGCCTATTTTTTTGTTTTGTTTAACAGTTCGTACATTGTTGGCTATCTAATAAATAGCTTTTCTACAATCTAATTATATAACATTTCCATGCCACAATGTTAGTTACCGTACTCCGCCGAAACGCCTTTACCGATTTTAACCAAATTTTAGATGCGTATTCAGTAGGCCTGAGAATCGGCTACTATCTATTTTTCATTTCGCAAAACAACATTTGCTGGGGTCAGCTAGTAATAATATAACTACTTAACAATATTAAAAAATGTAATAAAGGAAATTTTATGGGATTTAATTCTTTGGTTTGTAGGGCTGTGATTAATGAAAAGGGGTAGTTGCCGTTATATTAAATGTATGATGGTTTCTTTTCTATCTTGTAGAGAATTTTTATATCGATACTAAGTAGTCCACTTAGTGTTTTTTTTCGAATAGTTTTAAACTTCAGTTTCTGCCTAGTTTACCCGTAGGTTTTCTGTAGAGCTATATCATCTGTAACTAAAGTATTACTAAGCAATAAAACCTGAAGGGCTAATCAAAATTAAACAATTTTGTTAATACATAATTACATTTGTTTGAACTTATTCTTGTTTCTAAGATTTGTAAAACCAAACAATGGAAATAAATGATTATAGAAAGAAAGAAAAATATTTACTTATTTGTGTACAAAAATATAACAGAGAACATTATTTAATTAAACCTAGTTTATAGGTATTATTTTGTATCTTGTAAACCCTCATAAACCCTTTCATAACATGTTTTTATTGGTAAGTAATTTAAATTGTTTTCATTTCTATTTTTATATAGCATTCTAATGACCATTAGTCAATTTTATTTATATTTAGACTATCTTATCCCACTGCTGTGCATATAAAAATCTTAGTATATCACTATCACTACATAGTATAAAACAAAGTCGCTTTCTCTGTCCCTATGTCCCTTTGTATGCTTAAATCTTTGAAACTACGCAACGGATTTTGATGCGGTTTTTTGTAATAGATAGAGTGATTCAAGAGGAAGGTTTATATGTATAATGACATCCATTAAATAGTGGAGAAGTACTATTATTTTTGAGGTTTCTAATGTGATGTCGTAAATAATTTCATTTTTTTTCCGCTTACATTGCAAACGCAGGCTGAACCCTACGAGTTTTATCAAAATAATGTACTAAGTATTGTACACATTGAAAAGGTCTACAGAAAAGACCGTGATGGTATATGTCTATCTTTTATGGATAACCCACAATAACTTTTTTTGTCATTTACTTTTTACGACAAATAATGGCTAATTTTCGAAGCGATTTTAACCAATACAGCATTAATCCTTAACCAATTAAATACCTTAAATACAATGTTCATTTAATATAGATCTTTATGGCCCTTTACACCGTATGATTTAAGTGAATATTTTCGAAGATATTACAGATTTAAAAATTGCGGGACGTAGCGTTTGCGGCGGTAAGAGCGTGCCTATAAATAGCGCGTCTGAGGCTGCGGTTTTCTCAAAACTACTGGATCGATTTTAATCACATAGGCTATACATTTTATACCCGTGCGAAGCCGGAGCGGGCCGCTATGCTTTTATATACAACGTTCACAGTTTTTCTGTACTGTATTTAGTATCAGCATTGCACCCGTGCGAAGCCGGGGCGGGTCGCTAGTAAAACTATATATTTTTGTCATATTTCAGATTACGAGTTCATAGAAACTGGGCGAGGTAATCGTCTGCTATTGTGGAAGCAGTTTGCGTACTGTCAGCATCAAAACACCAAGAGGTTCTACTGCTCAAGCCGAGGTATTGGTTGTAAGGCCAAATTGACACTGGCTTACAATTTTATAGTAAGCGTTGATGACAGACATAACCATCCTAAGCCGGTGTACAAGCAAACATCGACAGGAGTTTGGGTTAAAGTGTAGTGCCCGAGTATGTCTATGGGCTGAAAAATACTATGCTGAAATTACGCGATCGAAGTTTCGTGGCTGATTTTCGGTTCCGTCATATTCGGCTGAAGCGCCAAACTTAGCCGGCAGAAATTCAGTCGCGGTATTTTTTGTGTATGTAAGTATTCAGTATCTCGAGTGCTGTTGAGACATTGATTTGGTTCGAATCGTGTGTGCTCTACAGAAAAAGTTGGCACTAAACTTACGTCAAACGAATTTCGGCTGTACGTTAAAACGCATCGTAATTTTGGTATAGCGTCTCTTCATTGATTTAAATAGCATTGCAGACAAATCAAAATGCAATTTTTAGCATAGTTTGTTTCCAACTATAATAAAATGCTCTAATCACCAGTACCCAACCATCATCAACCATCCACCTTCATAATTAGACCCGCAAAGGTTTTAATACACTTCCTGCTGCTGTTTGTCATAGCTACAACCTGAGTATCTTCAAGATGAGTGTATAACCCTTCTAGGTATTTGTGACCCATTCTCATCCAAATAGACAGAATAATATAAACACAACATTTTCTGTAGATTCTTATTCCTTGTAAGTTAACCCTTAGCTCTTGAATTATTTTTTATTCAAGGATAATTTAATTACTATTGTAAAACACTAAAGGTTAATTACTGTTCTCAGGGCGTTAAAATAAAAGAGAGTTCGTAACACGACACAGGAAAAGTATATTATAATAAAAGTACACAAGGATTAACACATTAACACATAAAACTTCAATTAAAACAATAGACAAACAAAATAGAATGCGTCGCGTGCCGCGCGCGATTCCGACTGGCTTCCCCCCGCCCCCCTTGCGTTCCCGAATACTCCTGGCGAAGCGAGAGGGCGCGCGCGTTGCACATATCTTGGACACCAGCGTTTCGCGCGCTAAACAAATAAATAGCTTCGCGCTATATTCTCCCCCTCTGCCCTAGACGTAGCGTCCCCGCGTCTAGGACAGGACACGTAGATTGCCTACGGCTACACGGCACTTTCTCGACAGCGGCGGTGATGTAAGTCGGGCGGCAGCGCCTCATCCACCACTCGAGTATGACCAGTACCGTGGTAGACGGAGAACGATGTTGGTCCAGCGTACTTCCTCCGAGTAAAACTATTGTAGCGAGGGCTATACTTACGCGGTTCATGAAATGTATTATCACCGTTCAACGTCTGAGGTAATTTCTTGCGTACATAATGGGAAGACGCTTCTTCCCCATTGGATTCACCATAGGTAACGCTACGTACGTTACGTTGTTTTTGAAATGGGGGCCTCATTGATATGTCGGGGCCCCTGCCCATTATGACACGGTTGGACCCGTCTCTCCCCCTAAACAAACCGTAGGTGTCTTTATGGTGATTTCTACAAAGGGGCCTCTCCGATATGTCGGGGCCTCGGGCCTCGTCGTGGTGGTTTGACTCGTCTCTCCCTCTAGACGAACCATTGGTTTTCTCACGATGTTCACTATACGGGGCCCTCTTTGAAACGGTGGGGCCCCCACCCATTGTGTGGTGATTAAGCCCGTTACTCCCCCTGCACTCACCGTCGGTGTACTCACGACGTTTTATATATGGGGGCCTCTCTTTCCTGACAGCTGAAATAGCGTTGACTGTCTCATCGGTCGAAGGTAAATTGAAATGAGTTATAAACTTATGCCATTGTCTGCGTTCGCCACTAAAACTCCACCTGTTACGCGGTAAATCTAGCATAATTTGTGCGCGTAGAATAAAATCTCTGCCTAACAGGGTTCGCGTATTCGCGTCGGGCAAAACTAGAAACGTGACAGGCACAGACCGACCTGTAAGAGTGACGTAGGTATCGCATTCGAGCGCATGTTTGGTTCGTTGGGAACCGTCGGCTAAACCTATCGTTTTGGAACTGTTACGGAATTCTATGCCTGCGTTTACCAGAATGTTGTACAAGGATGGTCCTGCAATACAATGCGTAGCCCCAGTGTCGAGTATTGCTACACCTTTACGGCCGAGCATCTGTATTTCTACTAAAGGACGCGAGTCGGTATACCTACCTACGCTCGCGGTATAGAAATCAACTACGTTACTAGGGGGGCCGCTAGCGTTAGAATTAACATTTCCATCCTTCTTATCCATACGAAGGCAATTTTCTATTGTATGACCGAATATCTTACAATAGCCGCACCTGGGCCGAACGCGTTCGCGTTTTGCGTTGTCGCTTTCGTTGCGTTTCGCGTTCGCACTACGGGGGTCATTTGGCGCCTTTTCTGAGAATTTCGTGCACGTTAAGAGATTATAATTATTACGACTGGTGGTTACGGGTGGTGTCCGAAGATTAGTGGAACTCGCGCTAGTACTATAAGGGGTACTCACCTCCGCCAGGGTTTCTTCTACCAACCGTACCTTCGCGACCAGCTCGTCCAGCTCCGTCACCGCGTCACGGCACACGCGTTCCCTAATCCTAATATTCAACAAACCGTATATTATGTCTAACTTAACAACTTCGGGTAATTCGTATGGCAATTTACTTAATAGAGCGCGTAATCTACATATAAAAACGTCGGCACGTTCACTGCACTGTTCACTGGTGAAAATGTCCCGGAACACTTTGTACGCGGGTCTTTGTACGCCGTACATTCCCCGGAGCCGATGTAGCGCATCAGGCCAGGACCGCACTGACGCCTTCACCCCCAGCCACCAGACGGCGGCCTGTCCGGTGAGCAGCATGGGCAATCCCCGCAGCGCGTGCTCCTCGGATATGTTTGTACATTCTCTATAGACTTCCACAGCGTCAATGAATGCCTCCAGTTCTTCCGCACTCTTAGCAGCGCCATCGAATCGTGACGAGCATTTCGAAAAATTCCCCATGCGTGCTTGAGGGCACGGCGGCGGCGGCGGCGGCGACGGCGACGGCGACGGCGGTGGCGACGATCTGATCTCCTGTGCACCTTTTCCACTCTCGTTTTTATTCGCTAGGATACTCTCTAACAAAACCCTGTTCGCTTCCGCTTGGCTTTGGGTAATATTGAATACGAGGGTTTGGAGCATGTCTTCCGTCATGGCGATTGTAGGGGACGGTGGCGTAGGAACGATGGTTTTATCGGCGGCGTCGTCGGTGTCCGATTCCGAACCATGCCTTTTCGCGCCGGCGGCACGTGTTATCGGCGGTGGCATGGTGGTAGCGAGGCGGACGGCAACAGGCAGGTAGGTATAATAGTTTTGTGTACACCTGATTCACACACGCCGAAAACCGGTTATGGTCAGTACTGCGGCGGTGTTCACTATCAATGCAGCGTAAGGTGCTTTGGCAGGTAGGTAGGTACTTATTCGACTCGGTGTTTTCCGATTGGGAGGCGGCAATTCTCAGTACAGGATACACTGGATGTATCGACAACACAGTCGCGGCACGGTGTAGGTATGCGTGTTTGCTTGCCCGCCCAATGGTCACGTCACGTCCGTCCGTGTAGGTATCTTGTCGGATGTTTTTCTGTAGTTTCGGTGTTTATCGTGTTTATAACTATCGGAAAAATGTCAATACGCATATGCGGCTCACGATAGGTCACTTGTATGCACTTATAATGTCACTGTATCGTGCCCGCGAGTTGGGGCCAATGTAAAACACTAAAGGTTAATTACTGTTCTCAGGGCGTTAAAATAAAAGAGAGTTCGTAACACGACACAGGAAAAGTATATTATAATAAAAGTACACAAGGATTAACACATTAACACATAAAACTTCAATTAAAACAATAGACAAACAAAATAGAATGCGTCGCGTGCCGCGCGCGATTCCGACTGCCTTCCGAATACCCCTGGCGAAGCGAGAGGGCGCGCGCGTTGCACTTATCTCGGACACCAGCGTTTCGCGCGCTAAACAAATAAATAGCTTCGCGCTATACTATGAGATAATTTACGTATTTTATATATTTACGCTAATCGCACAATTCATTGTATATTTTTTGTAATTGTGTTGACTTATGTTTTAAAAGTATTCGAATGGATATAGGTAATAAAAAATAAATAAACAATAACATAATTTGGATTTTTTAAAATTTTCTGTAGATTATTATTCCTTGTAAGTTAACCGTTAGCTCTTGAATTATTTTTTATTTAAGGATAATTTAATTACTATGAGATAATTTACGTATTTTATATATTTACGCTAATCGCACAATTCATTGTAAATTTTTTGTAATTGTGTTGACTTATGTTTTAAAAGTATTCGAATGGATATAGGTAATAAAAAATAAATAAACAATAACATAATTTGGATTTTTTATACGACGTCATCTTACCCTAAACTAAGCAGTGCTTAGAAATTTCTTTACTTAATATTATATACATTTAGTTTTTTTTGCGAATAATTACCAGAAAGTGTAGATTGTACATTACATGGCCACAAAAATAATATTACAAACCAACCACATCAAAGTTGCTCTGTATTTGTATTTTTGACAAAAATAAACCTTTTTAACCCCCGACCAAAATAGAGGGGTGTTATAAGTTTGACGTGTCTGTCTGTCTGTCTGTGTGTCTGTCTGGTACATCATAGCTCCCGTAAACGAAGAACGACGAACGTAAGTGAACGGATGGAGCGATTTCAATTTAGTTTTTTTTTTTTAGTTTGGCCCGGGTGTTCTTAGACATGTTTCATGAAAATCGGTTGAGCCGTTTTAACATAATATTATGTTGTTTTACATTAAAGGAAATTAAGTCATTGGAAACGAGGGTTATTCTTAAATTTTAAATTTATTTTTATCTAATAGTTATCTAATTTAGTCTTAGTTCTATCTTTATTTCCTTAAAAGTTAAACACCATTATATTTTGTAATGTGCACGCGATGGGTTTTCATTTGATACTCCACTCGAGTATATTTGCAGATTTTCTCACTCTCTCCCCCATAACTTTTTCATGAAACATGTATAAGAACCTTCGCGCAAAACTCAACTTTCATACAAAAAAAATAAAACGTATTAGAAATCGCTCCATCCGTTCGGGAGCTATGATGTCCCAGACAAACAGACGGACACGTCAAACACCCCTCTTTTTGGGTTAAAAACTAATTAGTTTAACTAAGATTATTTCAAGTTATCACTTCTGTCCAGCGTCTCAAGACGAACGCTTTTTTTATGCATACCTTTCAGAAAAAGTAAGGAATTAACTTTATAATATTAGTATAGATTATAGTATTTTAGATTAAAATATTTTAACTTACTTACCTACTGGTTTTTACCATAAAACGACGTTCATTTTATAGATGGTAATTTTTTAATACTTTGATAAACATTTTCACTTTAGGTTGCAACCTACTGGTTGTTTTGACTATTATTTTTACATGTAGATAGCGTTTAGGCAAACCCCGAACCGGGGCTCGCACGTCTGGTCCTATATCTGTTTAACTAAGCCGTTGTCGATTAAAATATTCTATCTCAATCTAACTCTTTACTACTAGTCGTTGAGTCGGCCATACGGTCATTAGAATCAGTGGAAAAGTCGGCCATATTGTCGGACCTGCAAAAAGTCGGTCGTATGCGGGAAGCCTTAATGAATTATATTACTATTTTCAATTTTCAGAATACGAGTTCATAGAAACCGAGCTAGGTAACTGTCTTCCGTTGTATCAGCAGCGGTTTGCGTACTGTCAGAGTAAGAATTCGTCGAGGTACTACTGCTCAAGTCGAAAAGGTGGTTGCAAGGCGGTCAAAAAACTCTTTTCTCGCTTTAAGAACTCGTTATAGATAAAACTGCTAACCTAGAATCAAGAAACTCTTTTCTTCCGTGTTTACTGCCACTGTGTCACTGCAGTAATATCCCCTAATAATTGATCGGTAAATCTCGTTCAAAAATTTGTCATTTTGCAAAAATTAAGTTACCCAGTACCGTAAAATAATCACATACAACCTTTACAGAATACGTGTTCTTCCCAACTGGTCGCGGCAAGAATCTTCTCATGCTGAACAACTACACGTACAGTCAGAAGAATAAGTCAAACAACTACTATTGCTCCGCGAACCTATCTACTGGATGTAAATGCAAAGTTAAACTGAGCAACGAAGGAGTGGTGGTATTCGCTGAATCCAGGCACAACCACCTGCCACCTTGCTACACTAAATGCCATGATGGAAGATACGTTAAGTCTTGGTCTGTTACCTGATGAGGGTCTTCGCTTTGTCGTCTAAGTTTTGTTACACCAAACAATGGAAATAAATGATTTTGTATCTTGTATCTTTGAAAAATATGTTGCGGATTCTGTCAGATACTGTTTCTACAGACTCAAGGTGCTTTATCGAATGAGACCATATCTCAGCATGGAAATGCGTATTCGGCTTGTAGAGTCAATTGTTCTGTCAAAGTTGAGCTATGCAGATGTGGTGATTGGCCCACGATTACTCTGCAGGACGCTAAAACTGATTCAACGAGTTCAAAATGCCTGCTCTCGTTTTTGTTTTGATATCACATATATAAATCACGTCACACAATTAAAAAAAAAATATATATAATGAAACACCGCCGTAAATTGCATCTTGCGTGTCTTATGTTTGGTGTTGTGAAATATAATAATAACTATCGACAGTGCTCGAAGCAGCTAGCGGCTCATCGGCACAGTTCTGCTAGCTTTAGAGGATATATCCGCTATGCTGCTTCCAAGAGCTGGAATAACATCCCACCCCCATCCATCCATAAGGAACCTGCAAAGCTTGCATTCATTTAGAAATAAACTGAAGAAATTTCTGTTCGACCATCAGAATGGGCAGGAAAGTCAAAGGCACGACACTAGTGTTTTATAGATACAACTAACTCATATCTTTAACTTATTGTGTTAATTAAATAAATGGTAATTAATTAATTAAATAGGTTTCTTTTTTTTGTGATTTCAGCATAATTTTGTTTTGTTTTTGTGCAATTGTGTGTTTGTTGTTCGTGTCGTTGTCGTCGAGACGTAGCCATTTTTCCTAAAGAATGTTTTTGTTTTCTTCTTATTTCGTGTGTTAAAAACTTATAAGTTTAACTAAGATTATTTCAAGTTATCACTTCTGTCCAGCGTCTCTAGACGAACGCATTTTTTTATGCATACCTTTCAGAAAAAAAAAGGAATTAACTTCATAGTATTAGTATAGATTATAGTATCTATTATAGATTAAAATATTTTAACTTACTTACCTACTCGCTTTTACCATAAAACGACGTTCATTTTTTATATGGTAATTTTTTACTACTTTGGTAAATATTTCCACTTTAGGTTGCAACATACTGGTTGTTTTGACTATTATTTTTACCAGTATATATAGCGTTTAAGCAAACCCAGAACCGGGGTTCGCACGTCTGATCCTATATCTGTTTAACTAAGCCGTTGTCGATTAAAATTTTCTATCTCAATCTAACTCCTAACTACTTACAGCCATCTTAGCCGCCGACAAAATGACGGTCGTAGTCGTTGAGTCGGCCACAGACACGGTCATTAGAATCAGTGGAAAAGTCGGTTATATTGTCGGACCTACAAAAAGTTGGTGGTGGGTTAAATTAATTATATTACTTTTTTCAATTTCAGAATACGAGTTCATAGAAACCGAGCGAGGTAACTGTCTTCTGTTGTACCAGCAGCGGTTTGCGTACTGTCAGAGTAAGAATTCGTCGAGGTACTACTGCTCAAGTCGAAAAGGTGGTTGCAAGGCCCGGTTGAGTTTTGCACACGGCATTATATTTCGTGTTAATGATAGACATAACCATCGTCCGCCGGTGTACAAGAAGACACCGGCAGGAATTTGGGTCAGAGTGCAGCATACCAGAGTATGACGTATTTTTGAAGCGTTATATGCTACATTTGTATTTAACGGACTCTTTTGGACTAAATTTTGACCCAATTAAAATAATAATTAAAAAAAAAAAAATGTTGCGTACTGTCACATTAATTGAATTTGGGTTAGATTGTAGCTAAGTATGTTTTTTAACTCGCTTTTAGCTTCACTTTTGTATGTTTTTATCTTTCTATGCTTATAAGTAACCGACTCCTATTGACTGGGTCTCAATTTTACCCCACTTTAAACAGACGAACAGACATGTGACAATTTCAAAAGTAAAAAAAAAGTAAAATAAAAGAGTACTTACCTGCCATTTTACAGTAGATGTAAGGTGACTGATTTCCTGACTGGTTTACCTATTTCACGTATGTTACTTATTTGAATACTGGGTGTAGACAGTACCTCTTAAACCCGAATAAATGAATTCCTCAACAAACCAACCTCATCTTTCAGATTACGAGTTTATAGAAACCGGGCGAGGTAGCCGTCTCTTAATGTACCAGCGGTTTGCGTTCTGTCAGAATCATAATGGAAAAAGGTACTACTGTTCAAGTCGAGGAAGCGGCTGCAAGGCCCGATTGACACTAACTAAAGGCTTCATCGTTTGCGATGGTGAAAGGCATAACCATTCTCCGCCTGTGTACAAGAAAACAACGACAGGAATATGGATTAAAATCTAAAAAAATGTGAATATTCCTGGCTAATCCAAACAGCACCCGTGGTGAGATAAATTTAATGTGTGGTGTAATTGTCTAGTGTTTATTTAATGTACTGTTTCCGCGTATTTAATTAGTATCGTTACGTTATAAATAATGTGAAAAATATTAATTATTTCAATTACACTTACACCATCGTCAGGTGAGATTTTTGACAAAAAAGACCTATCTCCCATAAGAAATAAATAGTAGGGCTGGTCCACCATGCCAGAATTCGTTTTTCTCGGAAAAATGAATGGACCGCTTAAGATTAAATAGATTATATGTATATACCTGATTTGCGGCTTCGAAATGATGATTTTGAAACTGATTTTGTCGCGCTAGCAGTGATTCTCGCACAACCGTATGTGTTAGTTACTTATACACTTTTTACAGGATACGAGTTGATTCCTACGCGTAAAGGCAAATACCTGCTCATGATGCAGGAGTATACATATTGCCAGATAGGTCAGTACGGGCATTTCTACTGCTCCAAGCATGGTGCTGGCTGTAAAGCGAAACTTAAGCTTCAGGACGGAAAGGTCACCAAAGCGGAGTTGACCCACAATCATCCACCTCCAAGATACATGAAGACATTTGGTGGGAACTATGTGAGAATTTGAATGAGAACAAATGTATTAAATTACTTCTGGTTTGATGAAATTGTGTTTTCGCATACTTGACGTACCTAGGAATAAATAATTCTTCCTATTATCTATATAAGCATATGAGCATTTAATTATTTATCGACACAGTATTATAATAGAAAGCCAATTATTGGTCTTTGCAAATAGGAAAACAGAATAAACATAATAAATGCCGGTGAGTGAAAACGTCTTATGAACTAAGCGTAATAAAAAAAAAACTTTACCATGGTATAGAAAAAATTGCTATGCTGAGACTAAACTTGACAGTTTTGTTATATCGTGAATGTTTAACTATTTAGTCATCCAATTTTGGTTATATTGAAAACAAGTGACATTGGTGGTTTTCCTTGATAGACTTTTAAAAAAAACTACTACTATATTTTATATATTGTACTAGATAGCTAAAGGTACTCGTTGTACGAGTAATGTTTTTTCGATTATCTCGCCCCGTGACTAACGCATTCAATTTAATTTTATAGGATAAAATTAATTTAGTATAATATTTGTTTAAAAGAACATGCTAGGTAAATATATTGTTAATCTATAGATTATTTGCTGTATACGCACATATTTGCATTAATGTATAATTTTTTATACAGGTAATTTATGCGAATAATTGTTTTAAAACTTTGTAATTTACATTATCATTGCAAATACTGAATTCGTTTGTATAACATATTTAATTATGAAACTGTTATATACTTAAATTTAATATATGTAAATGTCATTATGATATATTTATGTGTTCATGTAAACATCTACGTTGTTATATTTTTAACAAGATTTAAGATTATAGTAAATAAATTAAATGGCAATGTTAAAAATAAGCTGCAATAATTAGTTCTTAAACTGTCAAATATCGAAATAAATATAAATGGAAAACTGCATACAGTTTCTTTTCTTCTTTTCATACTGTCAGATAGAGCTTATCTGACAATGGTAAAATAAGCCCTGAAGTACTTTCCTATCACAATGAGGAATATTACGCGAAACTCAGCGTAGATGGCGCCACTAGCACAGACAGTAAACATTTACTTTTTTAGGGCTTATGGCATATCTGACCTCTATGGTCAAAAACCTCTTTTCTCGCTCCACGAACTCGTCGTAGATAAAACTGCTAACCTATAATTAAGAAACTCTTTTCTTCTCTGTTTACTGTCACAGAGCCACTTGCAGTAATATCCCCTAATAATTTATCGGTAAATCTCGTTCAAAAATTTGATATTTTGCAAAAATTAAGTTACTTACCCATTACCGTAAAATAATCACATTCAACCTTTACAGAATACGAGTTCATCCCAACTGGTCGCGGCAAGAATCTTCTCATGCTGAACAACTACACGTACAGTCAGAAGAATCAGTCAAACAACTACTATTGCTCCGCGAACCTAGCTTCTGGATGTAAATGCAAAGTTAGACTGAGCAACGAAGGAGTAGTAGTATTCGCTGAATCCACGCACAACCACCCGCCACCTTGCTACACTAAATGCCATGATGGAAGATACGTTAAGTTGTAATCATCACGTCTTTTTCACTTGAAGATTCATGCATATCCGACGTTTCTGTTTCCACCAAGAAGGAAGGTCTTCAGTGAAGCGGTAGAGCCACTTGAGTCGCTTACTGCGAGCTTCATAGCTCCATCTTTGTTCTGCCCATTTCCTATATTATGTAGGGTAGGCACAACAGGTTTTCTCTTGCCGTTTCCCTCCGTCAGCCCTCATCTTGGCACTTTTGCTCTCATCTACCTCTTCCCACATTTAAAACACAAGCACTGCAGATGCTGAACGCCGGACTGACTAAGCGCTGAACGTGAAATGTCTAATTTGACCAAATAGACTAGGTTATTGTTAATTCTCCATGAAACAGTAACTTATTCTTATTGTGTATAGTCAGCAGCTAAATCAATCAATCCAAGAATCAGTAACTTAACTTCTTATTCTGTATAGTCAGCAGCTAAATCATTACCCGACTACTTGGACTCCTGATTATTAAGTACTATAATTTAAAACAGGTAAAAATAAAATCATGAATATTAGAACAGCAAAATCGATATCATGTACCAGGATAGCACAAACGATGAAGAGGTACGTAGATTCATAGAGTCAAGATTACGGGTCACGAAAACCTGTCATGGTTTATGCAGTCCTGGTATTTAGCCTTGGAGTAAAAATGCTATGCTTAATCTATTGCAAGTAAGTCAAAATTGGGTTTCCCAGTTTATTTTAGTTTGGATAACTTAATAATAAATCTCATATAGAATGTATTTGTAGGGTTATTAAGCTGTGAGTACTTTTTTCTAGGTATGCGCTTTTCTTTTGTTTCGAGGGGCATCAACAATAACCTACACGACTGATAATACGCTCGACGCATTCTCCGTCAGATTTAAAATGACCCTTATGTAGTTGTACAAACATGATATAAGTTAAGTCAACAAGTCTATAATTCATGTTTATAAGTCACTTCTGTGTTATTTATATGTAAGTTTTTTTAATAGGTAAGTATGTTATTTTGTGATTATTTTTACGCCTCGTTTCTGGTGGACATAACCTTACTGCTCAAAAGTGCGTTAATTTATAAAATGTAAATATGTTACTGTATAAAGTTGTACAAATATTTAACGTTTTTTATTTATGTTACAAGTAACTGCTTTGTAAGAAATTAGCTTGCTAAGTTATCCCGAGCACTACAGATTTGTTTAACTTCCAACTAAGTTCTGTTGAAATTTCAGACTTCTCTGTCATTCAAACCGAGCGAGCGAAGCCTTTTATAATGATAAACAATTTCACATTTAAACAAGCAGGCAGGACAGCAAATTATTATTGTTCTAATTATTGGTCCAGTACAGTTTGTAGGGCCAGGATAAAAATGGATCCGTCTCACTCCAAAGTGATACAGCGAGATTTGTGCCACAATCACGAACCCCCGAGGTACTTTAGAACTGATTCAGGGAAATTTGTGAAAATATAAGTAAATTTTACCTGAGTTTTTAAGGAGATTTTTATAATCTCCAAATAAGGCCCCAAGAAGCTAATCAGTACGTATGGTTTTCTTATTCGGTATCGCTCTTGACTTGGTCTCTTGTGGTCGTGGTCATCAATTCATTGTGGTTTGAAATTGGGGAAGATTAACTGAATCTGTGCAAATATACTCGAATAGGGTATCAAATGAAAGCGCAACACTTACTTAATACGTGTAATTAGATTTTTTACTCCTAAGGGAATTAGGATTTTGGCTTCGGTTTTTGTTATTTTGTATTTCAATATCTTGTATTTACTGATGCCCAGGCATTTTGGTGTACCAGTTTAATTGTATTTAGTAAGTAATTAAATAGTAGTAAAGTGTGAAATCCTAATTTATTTCCTTTATCGTCCTGATTTTTCGCTTTCAAGAAAAATAAAAAAATACCGGCAATTTTTTTTTAAATAATCATAATGACAGACTAATTGTTTATTTTTTTGTCATCTAAAATTCAGTTAGTGCGAGTTATGCAGGACTAACAATCATATATATATTTTCTTTAGTTGTGCATTGTTTTATAATTAGCACCCACCCAATATTTGTTATAGGTGTCGAATTTATACCGACTGGCAGAGGGAAATTCCTGGTTATGTTGAATAAGTACACGTACTGTCAGTTGAATAGGAGGAAAATGTACTTTTGCTCAAGTTACTGGACTAAAGGATGCAGAGCTAAGGTGAAGCTTGATGGTAAAACTATAATTATGTTGGATGAATGCCATCAACACGAACCACCCCGATATGTAAAAGCGGTGAATGGACGGTACATCAAACTGTAAGTTAATTAAATGAAAATTCAGACATTATGTGAATGTAAAAGTTGTATATAAATGTATTTAAAAATTAATTGTGATATTTTTTTATACATTGAATACCTTTTCTCTAACAAATACCTACTAATATTAGCAGCAAGAACCAGGCTGTTGTGTTAAAAATATTGACAGGTGCTGTCAATGGACCCCCAGCCGAATCGTTTCGGATCCGCAATTGGTTCCCAAATCTTCGGCCCGAATCAATAAAAAATATTTATTCGTCCAACATGATTTTATTTGCCCGCTTTCGATACGCGCTCGCGCCAGCTTATCGCATCGAATGGCTTTAGGGAGGAAGTTTCGTAAAACAAATTTGTAATGAACGTATACACTGTATATACAACTTACCTGCAAAATTCCAAGTTTGTATGTGTGAGATTAAAAGGCTATGTCTCTTATATTACACCTTTATTACACAAATTTTAAATAGTTTTAAGGTTTAACCTATATTTAAGTTGTTATAAGATTAAGTTTGTTGTTTTTGTTTTAGTAATTGTATTGTGTAATAATAAATATTTTTCTTTCTTTCTTTCTTCTTTCTTATACGTTTTAAGGCAGGTTTACTGAGTATACAGATGTTTTCCAATTGAAATGATTGGATAACGATATTTATATTGTTTATAAACAATGTAGGTTTACTTGTAAAAAAAAAAAAAAATACGTACTTACCTAGGTATCTATTTTGTCATGTTGCTATCTGCTAGCAATTTTGTTCTAAAGTTCAGTTTATAACATTAGTTACCCACCCCAAAATTCCTTGTATTGTTAACCAAATTTTGGAAGGCGTTGTATTTGGTTAAACATACGCGACGTTATAAGTTTTAAGCTGTAAGAATTTGTGTTAACGAAATAAAAAAAAGATAACTCTAGTTCAATTAAAATTTTTCGATTAATTGTGATATAATTTATTACCAATGTTTGTTTTAGGGTTCGAGTATATTCCGACTGGGAGAGGAAATTTCTTGTTAATGTTAAATAAGTACACGTATCGTCAAATAAATAAATCTCAGGTGTTCTACTGTTCGAGCTATTGGAGTAATGGATGCAAAGCGAAGGTGAAAATTGACGGGAATAAAACTATTTTAAAGATGGATGAATGTCATCAACACGAACCACCCCGATATATTAAAACAGGAAATGGACAGTACGTGAAAGTTTGAAGATTCGTTAAAAACAAATACTTTAAGTTATATTACTTAATGTTTAAAATCGAAAAAAATGCCCTTGTAAGTCGGGACACCCGAATGTTATATTGCTATAGGTTTATGTCAAAATTTTGTGTGTTATGGGTTAGACACTTTCATGATGATTTTTTACTTGTAACACTGTATTAAGCTGAATGAAAATAATGACATTGAATTAAATACGGCTATGACTATAGTAAAAAATATAACCATACAGAAAGTAAGACATAAGATACTATTATTTAAAACCTAATTACGGTATATATTCAACTATAACAGATACAATATTTAAAAAATATTTGGGTTATTGGATTCAAAGCAAAAATGAAAATTTACAGTGATAAACCTATTTATGGGTTGTATCAATATATTATTTAGTGTTTTGGTACTCTAGGAACAGAAAAAGGAAACGAGGTAGACAGATTCGAAGGTGGGAAGACGTGATAAAAACGATTGCAGGGAAACTATTGACCAGAAAACCTTTTAACCGAGCAGAGTGGAAAGAGATGGAGGAGGCCTTTCCCAAAGTTGGGCAAACGGACAAAGTTTAAACGATTTAAACAATGTAGGTTTACTTGTAAAAAATCTGCGTAATGTTCTACTATTATTTAAATAGTAAAATAAATTATAGAAACAACAAACAATGTACATAATATTTGTCAAAAAATATTTTTATTGAATCAGATATCAGTGTCATAACTATGGTAAAATTAGAACTAATTTGCTAATAAGAGCAAGAATTATAGACTTGTGTATAGAATTTCTTTTTTTTTTGTCAGTAATGCCTTTATTTGGGCACAATCTCCACTGATGTAAAGTGGCGATCTGGTCTAAGACGGGGCATGAATACCTAGAAGGTTGATGGATCCTCCGGGCCACATTACGAAACACGAAAAAATCGCTTTACGCACTGGCTCAGCCCGGGTGTGACAAGCCACGACCGCATATCTGCTAGCAATTTTCTTCTGAACTTCAGTTTATAACATATTTACTCACCCCAAAAATCCTAGTATTGTTTACCAAATTTTGGAAGGCGTTGTATTTGGTTAACAATACGCGACGCAGTTCTTATACTTCTGCGGCAAGCATCGTATTTTAAGTTTTTAGTTGTAAGAATTTATGTTAAGGAAATGATTAAATAAAGACAACTCTAATTCTATTAAAATTTTTCGATTAATTGTGATATAATTTATTATGTTTGTTTTAGGAATCGAGTTTATTCCATCTGGGAAAGGAAAATTCTTGTTAATGTTGAATAAGTATACGTATTGTCAAATAAATAATTCTCAGATGTACTACTGTTCGAGTTATTGGAGTAATGGATGCAAAGCGAAGGTGAAAATTGACGGGAATAGAACTATTTTAAAGTTGGATGAATGTCATCTACACGAACCACCCCGATATATTAAAGCAGGAAATGGACAGTACGTGAAAGTTTGAAGATTCGTTCATAACAAATACTTTAAGTTATATACATAATGTTTTGTTACTTGGGGCACCCAAATGTTATATTGCTATAGGTTTAAGTGAAAATTTTGTGTGTTATGGGTTAGACATTTTCGTGATTATTTTTTACTTGTAACACTGTATTAAGCTGAATGAAAATAATGACATTGAATTTAATTTGGCTATGACAAGATGTTGAAAGAAAGGGATATAGTCCAAAATATAACCATACAGAAAGTAAGACATAAGATACTATTATTTGAAACCTAATTACGGTAAGTATATACAACTTTAACAGATACAATAGATATTTAAAAAAAAAACTTTGCATTTTATGAACACTAAATTAAAAAAAATACGCACACCTACTATTGTTCAAGTTATTTGGAGTATTGGATTCAAAGCGAAGATGAAAATTGTATGGAGCCTGGCATACCTACTAGTCCGCCATTTTGAAAAAACTGGATTCGGCGGCCAGTGATGAAACTCATGTCAACCGACAGAATTAATGATTACAAACAAAAAGTATTCTATGAAATCTCCTAAGTGATACGGTTTCTGAGATATTAGGTCAGAAAAAAGAAAAATAAAGTAAAGTAGAACATAGCTTAGGGGACAGATTTTTTCTATAGTTTTCAGACCCAAATATCTCAGAAACCGTATCACTTAGGAGATTTGATCACAGAACACTTTTTTGTTTGTAATCATTTACTTGTCGATTGACATGAGTTTCATCACTGGCCGCCGAATCAAATTTTTTTCAAAATGGCGGTCGAGCATGCCAACGATGTTCGATGCTCTTTAAGAACAGTATTTGATGTAACGTTTTTAACAAAAGTGAATTAAGTACCTTAATGTAAAAGTACTTCGCAATTGTATAAAATTAATCACAATTTAGTGTGGTGTGGCCTAAAAAAACCTTTTTTTAAGTAACATTCGTTTCATGTTGTAATATGTTTGACTATGTACTCTTAAAATAAAAAAAAAACAACGAGTTGCACTCCGGCAATGCCGGCTGAAGTGAAAACATGAATATTTACATGAATTAACGTTTTGCTATTAATTATTGATCAGTATAAAAGGCGGTCTGACATGAGTTTAACGTTTTTACCTCTCCCAAAGAGTATACACATCGCCACTGTTTATTATATGATTTATGATTTCACTTCAAAGAAACAAAACATTAATTTAAATAGGGCTATTTCTATGAGTAGGAGGTCCGTTGTCATCTTTAAAGAAGTGATTTATAACTGAAATTTTAAGATTACAATGTAAACAAAGTAGATTGACTTGTAAAAATATAAATAAATAAAAGTACCTGGATAAGTTGGTTTCTACAATAACTTAGTATCTAATTTTGACCGAATTTCAGAACCGTTGCGTTAATGCCGTACCCAATATTTGTTTTAGGGCTCGAGTTTATACCAACCGGCAAAGGGAAATTCTTGTTAATGTTAAATAAGTACACTTACTGTCAAAGCAATAAAACGCAAATGTACTATTGTTCAAGTTATAAAAGCAATGGATGCAAGGCGAAGGTGAAAATTGACGGGAATAAAACCATTTTGAAATTAGACGAATGTCATCGGCACGAGCCACCCCGATACATAAAAACGGCGAATGGACAGTACGTTAAAATTTAAAGATACGGTGTAAATATACCTATATGTAAATATGTTATTTTGTGTGTTATGGTTTTTAAATGATTTTTATATAATAAATAAATAAATAAATATTTTGTTATTAACATTCCAATCCCTTCCCCTACTTCTAATCTACTCCCACCCCCGCTCCATCTCCTATTATGTCTTCCTATTCTAACATATACGCCCATCTTTGAACTTTTTCAATTTCTCATTTCAAATCCAGAAAGAAAAAAAATTAACAAAATAATTAATTTGCAATTCAACTAAAATTATTAGATTACGATGTAAACAGAAGGATATATTGACTTGTAAAAAGTAAACGAATCAAATAACGAACATTGCTATGTTGGCCTCTAAAATAACTATAGACAACTAACTTTGTACAGTATGTTTTTTTTTTTAAACCGGACAAACATAGATCAGTAGCCCATAAAAAAAGCTTTTTCTTTTTAATATAGTACACAATATATGTTTCAGGTCTCGAGTTCATTCCGACCGGCAAAGGAAAATTCTTGTTAATGTTGAATAAATACACCTATTATCAAAAAAACAACACGCAATTGTACTATTGTTCAAGTTATTGGACTATTGGATGCAAAGCGAAGGTGAAAATTGACGGGAATAGAACCATTTTGAAGTTGGATGAATGTCATCGACACCAACCACCCCGATATATTAAAGCAGGGAATGGACAGTACGTGAAAGTTTAATGATATGTGTATGAAATATAAAAAAATATCTAGATACCTAAAATTGTTTTTTTTTTTAACACATGAACAATGAATAAAGCTGTGGAAGTATGTGCTTATTTAATACGGCTACGACAATATGTAGGAGGTTGGCATCAAAGCTTCGGCAAAACCTGCGCGACTGAAGCGACTGCGAAGCGGGAGCATCTGCCGCGCGGCGGACGCTACCCATACATCATGGCTCTTTGCACACCATCGCGTCCACAAAGCGAGACGTTTTCAGACAAAAATGTCCCGCGTTACACCCTCTCACTCCGCGTTGCTGACGCGTAGGTTAGGCAGAAGTCTTATGGCTAAAACAAGAATTGGATAGGTATACTTCTTTTTGAGATCACATGTATACGGTATGGATAACATCTTTATCCACTACTTACGAAATTATTCAGATTACGATGTAAACACGTAAAGTAAGTAAACCGTTAAAGGATTGTGTAAACAAAATTAAGAATTTTGAATTTATATCCGATTAATTTTGTAAAAGTTGAGAGTAACATACTCTCAAACTCTTAATGAAAACTTAATAATTTCATATTAATACGGTTTTATCAATAATTATGAGGTTCAAAGGAAGGGCTTTTACGAGTATGGACACAGCTGTACTTAAAGCCACATGCAACGGAGTTTCGTTTGGAAATATGTTAGCCAACTGTAATTATTAGATTGCGATGTAAACAAAGGACATTGTGTTGTAAAAATAATAACTAATTCATAGACAATAATTCTAGATTTTTCTAAGTTTAGAACATACACTTATCAGGTGAGATTGCGGACAAAAATAGATTAAAAAAACCCTTTCGTTTGAATATAGTACCCATTAGATATTTGTTATAGGCCTCCAGTTTATTCCTACTGGCAAAGGAAAATGCTTCTTGATGTTGAATAAGTACACTTATTATCAAAGAAACAACACGAAGATGTACTACTGTTCAAGTTATTGTAATGGGTGTAGAGCGAAGGTGAAGATTGACGGAAATAAAACCATTTTAATGTTGGATGAGTGTCATCAACACGAACCACCCCGATATGTTAAAGCAGGAAATGGACAGTACGTTAAACTTGGAAAATATGGTGTAAAATGTATTATATAAATAAATAAATATTCATTTCCGGACAAATCAGCAACATCTAGCCCCGTGGTAAGCTCTAAGTTCGTGTTACGGGTACTAGACATCTGATAATCTTAATATATTACACAACCGTATACCTACAGATTTTTTTTATTATACATATTATACACAAGGAAAAAGTGAAAAGTGTCGGCATAACATAACATTGATTGTTATATTCTCACGGCGGGAATCGAATCCATTACATCTTGCACCGCAAGCGGACCCTCGCCCGCCGCGCCACTGCGTCAACTCAGTCAGTGTAAGGATTTAGAATTTATGGCTGAGAAAGTTAAATGTATTTTTACAAAACAATGTACCTTTTAAAATGGATCAACCTTAGTTGTCTATAGGAGTGTACAGGTTATTGAAATAAAAAAAACGTATTAATATGGCTATGTCAATAAGTATTTTATAGTAAGGGCTATTATGAAAATATATAAAGAAAGGTACATTTATTTCATACTACATGCAATGGCATACGGATGAATAACAAATTTATCCAACCTTGTTTTAAAATTGGTAGGTATGTTAGATTTAAATCAATAAATCATTGATTAAAAACCAAAGAAAGTATTACATAATTAAGCAAGTCTGTAGGAATAACTTTTCAAATTTATTTGCTTCTAACCTAAACCACAAATTAACCAATAAAAAAAACAGTAATAAGTACTCGTATGTACTAAGTATGTACAATACGCATTAGATGTGTTATGGTGATGATATTTGAATGAGCGCGTGATCAGTAAATTATAAATAGGTATCTTATCCTAATTAAATACCATTAAATTACTGTGTAAACAATGAAGAATAACTTGTAGAAAATAATATAAAGTTAAAAGATCTACGTATTTTTCCTTTTTCAACTCCACGGTGATGCTCGTTTTGTAGGAATTTCCCGATGTTGAAGTCTTAAGCTCTATACTATAATGTTCGTATTAACAAACACAATAGTAAACCCCCAAACCAAAATAAGTGGTAAATCAAATCTTAATGATTACCCTCACTTTTTATATAAATCTAAAGAATTATAACTATAGAAGAATTTAACTTTAGAAACTATCATGGTTATCACTTATTATCTTAAACCTGTTTGAGGTTGGCAGGTAGAAAATGCCTTGGCATTAAGCCCACCTTTTGTACAACTGTGTATTTTTCTTGTGCAATAAAGAATTCTTAATAATACTACTTACATATTTAGATTTATAACGGGATATTTACCGTGAGTTCAATAGTGATCATGGCGCGTGTAACTGTGCCAAAATATCCGGGAACTCGAAAGACAATCATTTAGTAAAGTCGGGGTTAAACCGATATTTCAAGTGCACGGCTCGGTTTCGACCAGTCACGTGATCTTTATTCAATCCTTTTTTTGTTACAGAGTATGTATTAATCCCGACGAAAAAAGGCAAGTCTCTCCTAATGCTCAACGAATACACATACCGGCAACAGAATCAGACCAGGCACTATTATTGCTCCAGAATCGCCTCTGGATGTAATGCGAAAGTGAAACTGGCTGCGAACGGTGTGATTGAAGAGTCTTATTTAGTCCATGTTCATGAACCCCCGAAGTATGTAAGAACTTCTAGTGGCCAGTACATTAAGTTATAAAGGACAACGCTAACTGCAGGTTTTCTAAAAGTAGACTAATGTGTTTGGTACAGGCTTAGAATTATTTTGGAAAATAATTTAAATTGATTCCATATGACATTATAAACATACATTATATACGAACATTCACCTCTGCGTAGATCTTGTTGCTCAGATTCTCAAGAACCTGATGCTATCAATTATCGGCGTCATGTGCGTCAATTACTTATTGAATATAAGTATATAAAAGGCAATAATACCTAATCAAAATTATAGAACCAAATTAAATTAAATTAATTAAAATTATAAATAAAAAAAATCTTTTCATAAAATTGCATGTTATTTTAAGCACCTCTCAATAGAATATAAACTCAAAATATTGTGACCCTTAATTTTCTTTAGAGGACAATGGGGTACTCGACCCACAGTTATAAACTTTTGTAACCTCATCGTACTCCAATAACTATGATTTACAGTATTTTTGATAAATAAATGACTTGTCATACCAATTTAATATTTCGGATAAAAACAATGCATTACCTATATTAAAAATTCAATACTGAATAACTGACTTTAAATTTGCCAAAAATGCACATAAACGGTTGATTTCAAAATGGCGCGCGTATGACGTTACGTGCCGGAAATCTGCTATAGACGGTGTTGTAGTATTACAGTTTTGTACATTCAACTGCAACATGTTATATGCTTGTATGGTGCAATTTTTATTTTTATTATGTTTTTATGCGCATTAGTTGTTGACCTGCTAGACGTCCGAACGCCACACAACATCGAAGGTTTTTGGCTGAAAAACAGCGCTGAGCGGCAACCGTTCGGCACATGCTGTGCCAACGCCTATTTCGGCTCACAATGTTTATGTGTTAACCAAATTATTTTATGTTGTATTTTTATTGAAGTGAAACTTCTATAGAATCGTAGTGATTTCAAACCGGATGCAAAAAGATGAAACGGAAATGGTAAGAGACACAAATACAATGCTTTATTTAAATTTCTTTGCGCGATACTTCGTAGTTGAGACTACGAAGTATCGCGCAAAGAGGTATTGCTGTATTTTATTTACTTATATTATTTTGTAACATACTTTATGTAATACGCTTTATTGAAGTAATATAAATAATCCGAATAATTACAGATATATGTTTGTTTCTCTTATCATTTTAGCAGATGCGTTCATTTACCCTTTTTTTCTATTCGATATATATCATAATTATAGTTCGTAAGTAGTAGACTCCAATAGTGCGTCGTAGCTGACACACACACACTTTTTTTTTATTCTTCTTATTCTTTCGTCGATTTACTGAAGTTTCACTTCTATCGTGTGTGAATCGCACACACACCTTTTTTTTTATTATTGTAGTTTGGTTTTAAATATACTTTATTTTTTTCTGTATTTGTGTTATTGTGTCAAAATAAATAAATAAATATTTCCGGACAATCCACACAACAACATCTAGCCCCGTGGTAAGCTCTTAGCTTGTGTTGCGGGTACTAGACATCTGATATACTTAATATAATATACATACATACATAGATATTTTTTATTATCCAGACCAAGGAGAAAGTGCTTGCAGAACATACCTACACACACTTTCACCCATAATAGGCATACATATTATATTAAGTATATCAGATATGTAGTACCCGTAACACAAGCTCAGAGCTTACCACGGGGCTAGATGTTGTTGTGTGAATTGTCTGGAAAATTTAATTATTTATTTAATAGTAAACAGTACAAAAATGCATTGTTGTTTTCTTGACTATACAACGCCAATTATAGTGTTTTTTGTCGAAGATTAACGAAAAAATGGACAACCCAATATCTCAGGTACCTACTTATAATAATTAAATAGGTACTTATTTTGATGAATTATAATAGGTAAGATCTTGACCAGGATCTCAGAAAGAAAAGCTTCTATGTATGTATTTTATCTATATACAGAATAAGTAATATGTTTTTAATTTGCGTTATTTGTTACAGCGTATGAATTGATTCCTACAAGGAAAGGCAAATGTCTTCTAATGTTGAATCAGTACACTTACTGTCAACAGAATCAGACCAGGAACTTCTATTGCTCAAGGAATTCATACGGGTGTAAGGCTAAAGTGAAACTGGGCTTGAATGGGGCCATCGCTGAGGCTCACTCAGTCCATGATCATGAACCCCCAAAGTATATGAGAACTTCTACTGGGCAGTATATTAAGTTGTAAGGGACAGGTGACGCACGAACATGCTCTTTAGGGTTCCGTACTCAAAGGGCACAAAAATAATGGGGAAATTGGGAAACTATTAACTAAGGATTTGGAATTCGCTCCCTGCTGCTGTTTCCTGATACCTACAATCTGAGTATCTTCAAGTCAAGAGTGAATAGATACCTTCTAGATCTTTGTGATCCATCCTCGTCCATGCACATCGACACTTACCCTCATGTGAGATTGTGCACAAACAAAGATCTATCGTACAAAAAAAAAAACTACTTACATATTAAGTACTTAGACTTCGTCGTCTGTCACCAGACTTTATCTTAATTTATGCTAATATTGTTATAACAACAAATACTCAAAACAAGACCAGATAAACAACAGATATTACAAAATCTGTTGTTAACGAAGACTAAGATTTAAGTAGGCTTAATTAATATACTTAAAGAAAAACTGTTAAGGAAATATTTCTTATTAATAATTTAGAAGATTATTTGTTTAATATAACTTAAAACTTTCAAAAAAAAGTTTTCTTAAAATGATTGGTGTAGGGTTAAAATTATTAATAGTCAATAAAAAAGTCAATCTTATTTTTTGTTTTATTGTTACCAACCAAGAAAAAAGCCGTGGTGGCTAAGTGGGAGGACACTAGACTTTCATTCCGAAGGTCGTGGGCTCAAACCCCGCCACGCACCTCTGGATTTTTCTTCTTGAGAAATGTATGTGCGCTTTAAACACGTGCTTTAACGGTAAGGGCAAACATCGTGAGGAAACCGGCATGTTCTGAGAAATTTTAAAAAAGTTTGAAGGTCATGTGACATTCACCAACCCACTTGGCCAGCGTAGTGAATTAAGGCCTAATCTCTCTCGCCAATAGAGAAGTCCCTGTGTCCCAGCAGAGGGAGCGTTAGGGTGATGATGATGATGATGATGAACCAAGAAAAACTACGAGGACCAAAATTATGGACTACGGTAAAATCCTACCAAGTACTTATTACTCTCTGACTCTTAGACACTTGGGTAGATGATGTATTTATGAATATTTTATTGTTTGCAATATTTTTTTCAGGTTAAGTATGTCTATACAATTCGAATGGTAACCTTTATATTACCATTCGAATTGTATATCTTAAAATTTTCTTTTTTCTGAATAAACATATTTTTTTGTTAGTTTACCAAGACTTGATTTAGCGGTAAATTGAAGGTTGTGTGAAATCCTAAATTAACTGGTGGATTTTTGGGCCGGCTTTTTATTATAATCGCAGTGATGTGGACTACTCGTATTCATTAATTAACTATAACATTTCGGGCAAAAAAGCCCCGCTTTGTAGAAGCTCCCGCGTCGCAGTCGCTTCCTCGTTGCTGACGCGTAGGTTTGGCCGAACCCTTAGTCCTCTACCACACGTCGCCCTGTAAAGGTGTTGCAAATAAGTTTAATAAATAAAACAGAAATGCAGTTTGCTGTGGAAATATTTTAGAGATTTAGGCGGGAGGAAGTTTTTGTGTGAAACTCGCAAACAGAAGATACACGCGAATAAAGCAACGCATCTTCGGCTGAAAATCCAACGCTATATCCGGAATAAATTTTGAAGGGTATAGCTTCTCTTTCAAAGTTATCGTGAGATACACTGTTCAAAAACAGAGATTTACTTAGTGAGGAACGGGCGCGAAAGGTATATATTGTTTTTTAACCCCCGACCAAAAAAGAGGGGTGTTATAAGTTTGACGTGTCTGTCTGTCTGTCTGTCTGTCTGTCTGTCTGTGTGTCTGTCTGTCTGTCTGTCTGTGTCACCATAGCTCCCGAACGGATGGAGCGATTTCAATTTAGTTTTTTTTGTATGAAAGGTGAGTCTTGCGCGAGTGTTCTTAGACATGTTTCATGAAAATCGGTTGGGCCGTTTAAAAGTTATGGGGGTGAGAGTGGGGAAGCAAAACCGAAAATCTGCAAATATACTAGTGTGGGCTATCAAATGAAAACGCATCGCGTCCACATTACATAATATTATGTTGTTTTATATTTAAGGAAATTAAGGCATTAGAATCGGGGGTTTTTCTTAAATTTTAAATTTAGATTTATTTCACATGTGATTTAATCGTCTTACATTAGTGCCGGTTACCTAAAAAAATTTTAAAGATATACTTAAGTGTATTTATTTGGGGTTTTGTATTATTTAAGTGTACATATATACCTCTACTACTGACTACGACCATAGTGTCTATAATTTGTACATTTTATTTTCTGAACCATATATAATTTAATTATGCCTATCTTTGTTAATAGCTAAACAATGTTGGTAATAGGGCTTTATAGGGTTATTCACAAGACGCTTGAAATCAAATAAAATGACGTTACAAAATTAAAATGACAGATGATGAATTGCCGATGGTAATAATAATAATTATTATTATTATTATAAGCCCCCTGTGTCCCACTGCTGGGCAAAGGCCTCCCCCCATTTTTTCCACAACTCCCGATCTCCGGCCACTTCTCGCCAGTCATGCAGAAAACTGTCAAACTCGTCCCGCCATCGGTAATAATAATAATAATAATTCTTTATTGCTCACATAATTATAATAAAAACATGACAATAATAATCTTAATACTATTTGATGGTAGTCTGCACCAGTGAAAAGAAAAAAAAATGGTTGGAATATGGATACATAAACCATTATTATTATTATCTATATCATTAGCATTATGCATACTGATGCTCCATTTAGTGTATGCTTTAGGCTTATTTCCGCAATCAATAGGCAATAGCAATCTGTATGGAAATACTGTATAGCGCCGTTATTCGGCGTTATTCTAAAAGCTTCTATAGCGTTAACTTGAATACTAATGCATCGACTGATTTCCAGGACGCAGGAAACGCAGTTTGCTATGGAATTATTTCAAACACTTGGGTGGAGTTCGAGTGTCTTGTAAGATTTGTAAACAGAGGCTGAATTCAAAGTCAAAGTCAAAACATATGCAGGTACACCATCCCGGGACGTATACGGAGATGAAGGAATTAGAAGTACAGGCCATGGAGTATACTACAGTCACTACGTGGTCTACAGGTAGGTTTCATGATAAAACTAGATTTTCGCGCCGTTGCCGGTGCTTAATGTATTTTCCCCGGGGCAACTAAGCCTTAAATAAATATTATATCTGGAACTGAGAGAATTTAGAAAACCGAATTAAAAGTTCCTGAGATAAGCTCGTTTAAGCAAGCGAGCAAACTCTTCAGTATTACTATTTAAGTATAGATGGTATAGATTGGACTTACAACGAATATCAGTAAGGAAAAAGTATGCTTTAAGACTTTCAGAGTCCAGTTGGTATGGTTAGTGGTTGACGCGCATGAGTGAAAAACTGGTTGAACTATTCCAAGCTTAGCTAAACTAACGTATATATATATTATTTTGTAATGTAGTTAAGCGGCGGACAATCGGATTAAATCAGTCTTCGTTTCATAAATGACATACTAAAAATTAAACCAATGGTTTTAAAGAATAATGGTGGGTTGTATAAAAAATATTCAATATTTAAAAACCAGTAATTTTGCCAATACGCCAAAGTTGGAAAAGATTTTGAATAGAAATACAAAATAGTTTATATATTCTGTAAGGACAGACAGACAACGAAGACCTTTAATCCCTGTCTGTCTATCCGTCTCTTACCCGCCTATATCTCTTGATAGATCGAGAGTAAAGTAATATCTAATTAAACAAACACATTTTTACAGAAGCAGATGAAGAAGATGCACCAAGAAAAAAACCCCACAACAAGTGGATACGAAAATACTTTAATATTATACCTGGGGAAAAACAGGAATGCAACATTTGTCATGCTATCGGCGTACGACATTCCGGAAATATGTATCGACACTTCCGTGCAAAACATTATGGGGTCTACAAATCCGAAATGTGTCTTGTGAAATGAAATAAATGAATAAAGCAACGGGTTGCACTCCAAGAGATTGCCAAAAACTGAAAACTTAGGTGCCCTACACATCACACAGTAAAATTGCAACAATATTATTGAACGTGTAGATTGGGATCGCCGACATAATATATCTACCTGGATAGCGCAAGTTACGATTAGTATTGAAACCAAGACGACTTTTGCATTTATAACGAGTATGAAGTCGAAGTGATGCGTGACAGTATCGCTTGTTCCTATATTTATCGTCTCCTACCACACAAAGGTCAGATCAAACGTCTAAAGCAAACGCGGTAACGTAACGTGAATATTATTTACTAGCTGTGCCCTGCGGTGCTACCCGCGTTATAATGTAGTACTCTAAACCAACAACATATTTATTTGAATAAAGATTAATATTATTATGTTGATACAACTTAAACAAATTATTTCGACCAAATTAGGTACCATAAAAACGGTTTTTGTGAGTTAATCTTAAAAGATAGACATATACTATCGCGGACTGTTTTTTAGATCATTAAAAGAGCTATTATTCTTTAATACATATTTTTTGTGTATCTTGAACCGTTTTCACGGCGCACGCAACGGAAGGCTTCAAAGATGAACAATTTCTCCCGTTTTTTACACATTTACCACTATATCTTTGCTCCTATTGGTCGAAGCGTGATGTTATATAGCCTATAGCCTTCCTCGATAACTGGACTATCCAACACAAAAAGAATTATTCAATTCAAACCAGTAGTTTCGGAGATTAGCGCGTTCAAACAAACAAACAAACTCTTCAGCTTTATAATATTAGTATAGATTATTCTTTGAAGGCGTCTGGCTGCTACAACGGACGCGCGCGGTCTGAAGATAGCGGAGGGCAGGGCACCCGCCAAACCATGATTGAAATAATTGAAGATGATAAAAACCGAAATATTATATCCCTGCGATAATTTGTCCAATTCAATTTCTTATAATGGACTCAGTTCTGTTCAGTTTCTTGTCAATAAAATTATAAAGTGAAAAAGATGTTACCAGTTGAGCGCCATTTTGCGTTCCTCGATAATTTGTATTCGATAGAATTATCGTATTAAATTTTTGTAGAACTCGCCAGAATGAACATATAAACATGTTTTTTTTTTATATTTATAAGAGAATAACATCTCTTAAATGTTATAATAAAGAGTTCCGTATTAGATATATTTAAATTTTTTACACAAAGTCAGAACCCTTTTTAAGTCTAATTATATTATTAATCTGTCAGATTTTATAAGTTTTAAATGACACTAGACTGAGAAGAAACATGTTTCTAAGGGGCGATTTTACCAACATCTGAATAAAATTAACAAACCAATAGAGGATAAAATAGCGGAAAAAATCACTTACCCGACATACATTAAAGTGAGTCTATGGGCAACTTAAATTGATTTTGTAACTTTATTCTCACCAAAAAATCGGTCTTTATATTTATATAAATAATCCGTTTATAAGATTAAAAAACTAATTCTCGTTAAAAACCTTGTTTTCTTTAATTACCACTATACGAATACAAAGTCTTGAGTTAATATCAATCAAATGGCCATAATACGGCAACAGGATAATTGCGCAATTTTTTAAATAAACATTATTCAACTATGTTTTTTTTGTATAAATAGTCGAGATTAGTGCAGTAGTTTTAGAGTTGAATTTAGACGGGGGAATGGAATAACCCAATCATCATTTCACTAACAAACCGCAAAATAATATTAAGTAAAAATATCCTTTTGGTGATTTTTACTATAAACTATCAAGTTTAATTCCTACCACTTTGTTAATATTTAATTATTTATTTTTCAGATAAAGAAAAACCTATTAAACGTAATAAGCTAGGGTGGGTAAAGAGATATTATACTAAATTAAACAAGAAGCAATCGCGATGCAATATTTGCAATATAGTATATTCTGAGGGCACGATCGGAAATAAAATTCGACATTTTCGTAGAAAACACTCTGGCATCTACTTATTAGAAATCAATCGCTCACCCGACTCGTCTCATAAAAACGTTAATACCAATCTTTCCACCCGCAGAGGTTGGATAAAACAATACTACACTATCATTAATGACAAGAAAATTCAATGCAATGTGTGTAAAAAGTTCTTCTCCAAAGATCAAAGTGGTAATAGAATACGACATTTTCGTAGAAAGCATTTTACTATATTTAAAAAGGAAATGGATCGTAGTTCGGATTCAACTGTAGGCAATAATCTTCTCAAAGAAGGGGAGGAAGCCGTTTATGAGGAATTTATCGTTGAATATCCCTCTGATGAGTCAAACGCAGAAACGTTTTATGCAGACGAAGAAATTCAGCATTATGAATTTGATACAGTGGAGGCGGTGGAAGAATAACAGAAGTATACATAATACGAGATGGGCTGATGGAATTAACTAATCTAATATCCTATGGGCGGATCGTTTAATTGACTGTTAAGGTCTAAAAATATAAATGTATATAAAATAATAAGGTTTATCCGTGTAAAAAATATGGGCGGTGGATAAGATGTATATGTAACATTCGTTTATTTTTCAATATCCATGATTGTTACAAAGTCATGCGTACATAAAAATATATTATAAAAGCTCCTCTAATAGTTAATGTTTTCATGTTTTTTCGATATATTATTCGTTAACATATGTAGCTTTCATAAATAGATTTTTATCATCCGTATGTTAATGTGACTAATAATAATTTATTATCGTTGAATATACAAGTTAAAGTAAAAAACAAGCTTTTATTTTAATTATCTACTATACAAGTTAAAGAAAAAACAAGCTTTTATCAAGGATTTGTTTTGTAAAATGCTATCTCAATACAAGTCCAAACTTCATGGAGTTTAAGACCTTTTGTAACGGAATTCCTATGGCCATTAAATTATTCAACATCATCAACATCATCTGCAGACTGACTTCACCCACTGCTGGTTATAAGGCCTCCTCTTGCTCCCGCCACTTACTAAGGTCCTGTACTTTTTGCATCCAGATGAAATACTGAGTAAAAAAGTTAATTACAGTTATTTTATAATTTGTTTGAACTTGTTACGGGCCAGAACTTTCAAATATCAACGGTTTTATACATTCTTTGGTTTCACCATTTCCTTGGTTGAATTTCATGATATTTTTCTTCTAGATTGGTTTAACTATGAATACATTGACTCCGGCCGGGCTCACGCACTGCTGATGTTCAAAGGCTATACGTATTCGAAACAGAGTGCCTACGCTTATTACTGCTCGAAGAAAGAGGCCGGGTGTAAGGTCCGAGTGAGAATGGATAAGGCTGGTAGGATTATAAATGCGGAAGAATGCATCCATGGTCATCCCCCACCTCGGTACGTGAAGACTGACTCTGGGAAGTATGTCAAGGTTTAATAAATAATAAATATTTCTAGACAAGGTCAACATCAAGGTCAAGGTTAATGGATGAAAATATACTTAAGTATACTTACATATGTTTTGATATTATTGTAAATAATCACTGTCTGGGAAGTATAAGGATTCGTTTTAGTGTTCTCGAGACCTTATTTATCGCTTTGACCTATCCAAGTAAACTTGTTTATTTTTTCTTTGTTATACGCGTTAATCTTTGAAAGTACTGGACTGTTTGTAAAATATCATCATATCTATAACTCATAATATCTCATATATATATCTGCGCGTTGTAATCCATATTTTCATTTTAATTTATAATCAACATTATTCAATTAATGATAAGCGTTTTGTCAATATTAACTTATTTACCCAAATAAAATACTTTTATGGACCTAGTTAATTTTATTGTACTTATAAGGTGTACCAAATTATGAGCCACTTTTGAGCTCCCTCTTGAAATCAGCTATATGACATTGTAATATTGAATTGTCACGTTATTGACCTAAGCGTGGTAAATTTTTGCTATACCAGAGATCTGTGTGTCAGATTTAAGGTCAGTAAAACTATTTTTTTTAATTTAACCAAGCGCGTCCCACGCCAAATAAGTAAAACCTGCACCCGCTGGGTGTTATTAATAAATAGCCAGTAAAATTAATATGTATCCAAATATTTATCCTCTGTAAGTATGTACTCGTATATGCGGTCTATCAGTTATACATTTTTTAGAAGTGTATCTACACTTACGTACAATTTATATTTATTTTCTTGGTAATATATATGGTATATTCCTAAGAAGCCATTAATGTTTCAGTTATCGTGCCCTATGAGGTTGTTAAATCACAAAAGGGCTGCGATGGTCTCCTTGTCGAAGGGCATATGTTCACAACGTCAGGTAACGGCAAGGGACAGAACAAGGGCAGGTACTGGGTCTGCTCCAGAAGGTATAAGGGACAACATTGCAAAGCACGATTTGTTCTAAACAACGGACTGATAGAGAAGTACAATGGGGAACATATTTACCATCCGTCGCGGCATTCTCGCAGAAAGAGTTCTGAAGATACTTGAATACATTGCCGAAAGTACTGGGATTTTTCACAGCAGTATTTTATTGAATACAAAAGTTCCCTGTATCACGCGGAGTGCATGTAAGATACTGACAATTATGTAACATCACGGAATAAAAAAAAAACAATTAAAATCTCTAGAGGCAGATGTTTTACGAGAAGCTTCCGTTACGTATCGATGCTATGTTGAAGAAATAACTACTTGCATACCGCAAGCATATTTATAATTTAACAAAATTACATAATATTGCCAAATAGACGTATAACATCGTTAACAGCTTATATAAACTACGTTTTAAGTAGCGAATAATTGTTTCTTTAATATACCTTCTTAAATTACTTTAAATGCACGCCAAGTGTCCTCTTATTTACATAAGATACACTAAAACAGTGAACGAAATTCCTGACATAGATTAGTACTAAAACTACTACATTTTCTATGTTTGCAGGCTATGAATACAAGATTATGAAATCGCAGATGGGTAAAGACCTCATCGTTATCGACGGCTACACATTCGCCCAGATGTCCCGGTACATCTGGCCCTGCTCTACTAGAAACCCGTCATGCAAAGCTAAACTAAGGCTGGACAGTAATAACAAGATTGTCTTCCTGTGTAATGATCACAGCCATCCACGGAAGACCATGTACTTGCCCGCGTCTGACACATACATTCGCATATGATTTTATATTATTATGGCATCTATCAGACATGGAGCGGTCAGGCGGACGAGCGTTCCTCGTTCAGAACATTGTTTTATTTTTTGTTTGTGTTTTTTGGTATGCGGAACGCTAGACCGCTCTCTGTCTGATAGTCCCTTTTAATGGGAAAATAATATAAAAATAATATCTGTATGGTATTTTTTTCTCCATAATTCCAAAAATATTACTTAATGAAATCATAAAATTACTACACGATTCGTTAGCGCGCGGCGGACATAACCGGCGATGTGACGTCACGCGTTGAGCGGTCGAGTTCGCGCGGATTTTAATAACATTTAATACAACTTTGAATATACATAGAAAATTCAGTTTTTAAGATATCTAAAAACTTTCTTTCACTTATATTTTTGAGATTTTATGTTTGATTGTTATACATTATAAAATAATCACACTCATCTAGCTCATTCCTAAACTATATCCTAATAAGAGCGATGCTAAAAAATAAATAAATAATTAAAGAATAATAATGCTAATAGTCTATCTAATAGAAAAAAATAGTGTTCGTGAAGCAGTTTTTTGAAGATGGGAAGTGATTTAGCGTTTTGTATGATTAGAGGGGTTTTATTATTGAGTGCGGAGCGTTCAGTCAATATCAGCCGTAATTACTGGACACAAGTTAAAGAACATATTTCCCCTGATTTTATGCAATCACAGAGGAAACCACAACCGGTTTGGCAATTGAATAATTATCATTAGGTTTAGTAGTTCAACTAGTGTTGAACGTAATAACGTTCTTTTGGGCTCCAAGATTTCATTTTCAAGCATCCAGCCCCATTCTTGAGGCATTAAGACATATCTGACACCCCAAAAACGGTTGGTTGTAATGTTTTGAAAGAAAAGTTGGAACAAAAGGTGTAGAGAATATACACTGTACAATTTTTACATAGTGCAAATATCATGTTATTGCTAACATGTGTCATGTTATTGAAGCGGTTATTCGCGAAAAACCTGTATTAATGACCTTTTAAGACGCGGACATGATAGTATTTTTAACTTTTGATACGACATTAATGACAAAACAAAAATGTATACTAATTTACAGCTTATTGTCTTGCATTCCATAATTAAACCCCTAAGATGGCCTATTTAGCTATTCTGATAATATTACAAGGGGGTAAGTTCTTTTGTTCTGTTCGGATTTGGGTTGACGGATGATTTTGAGATGTTCATTGGTGATGTAGATAATGTTATGTAGGTATTTTATTGCTCCGTATATATAATATTTGTTATTGTGATAACAAAATAGTACTTAGTTAATATATGTTAATTAAAATAAATAAATTGTATTATTTCAAATTGAATAACGAAGTAAAATAATTTTATATGTTTTTTAATAAATTTCGAAATAAGATAGTGGAACATATTTTGACTTTATCAGGTCAAACGTAATTTAAAATTTGATTTTGTTTATAACTTTTTTGTAGTTGATGCAAAACACTGAGGAACAATGAGTATTCGGTTGCTAAAATGTGGTGTAGTGTATGTAATCATCAGCATTCCAGCTATAGGAAGTTCACTGGACATCTCCAGTTATTTCGGGTGAACCCACTTTCACCAAGTCATCCGTCCATCATCCATCGCAGTTTATGTTAAAAGTATGAAACTTTGTAACATATGTATTTGTAGGAATGAAGCGATTACGGCATTCGTACACACGGATGCAGTTAGCCCAGTTGGAAGAGGAGTTCTATCGAAGTCAGTACCAATCGCAGGAGCGCAGGAGGTCGCTCGCATACTCACTCCACCTCACGGAGAGACAGGTCCAGGTTTGGTTCCAGAATAGACGCTCTAAGTACAAAGGGGAAAATCAGTTATAGTGTTAGAAAATAAGTTATGGTGATAATAGTTAAGATTTATGCTCGTATAATGCCGGTTTGTGAGAATGCTTCGCTTTTGTTACACGAGTAGGTTTTTTTTTATCACGGTTCTTGTAAAGCTCTCGTACAAAGAAATAATGAGACTTTAAATTCGCTTGAGCAAGCTATTTTTGTTTCTTTTATTTTAGTATGCAAGTTTATTTACCAACTAATATATATTTTTTCAATACTTGTACGATTAACACGTGTAACTAAAAACCATATATTATTTATAGTCCCACATAAATCTAGATTGGGAATTGTGCCAGGTTTGGTAGCTTCAGTTTTGTGCGTCAATTGTGATGTAAATGTATAAAACAAGCAATTAATAAATTTAGATAGTAGTTTTTTGGAGTTTACTCCTTAAGAAACGATTTGAGTTATAAGGCCCGGTACGGAAATTTTATGAGGAGTAAAATCAAGTGTAACACGAAAAGTTGAGGCGTAACGTAGAAAGAGACAAACATATATTATCTGTAGGATTGAACGTGTAAAAGAATGAGATGGAATACATTACACAGCGTATCTCATTCTCGGGGTCTCCTCTTTGCGCGATACTTCGTAGTCTCACTGTATTTTATTTTATTTATATTATTTTGTAACATACTTTATGTAATACGCTTTATTGAAGTAATAGAAATAATCCGAATAATTACAGATATAATTATGTTTGTTTCTCTTATCATTTTAGCAGATGCGTTCATTTACCCTTTTTTTCTATTCGATATCTATACTAATATTATAAAGCTGAAGAGTTTGTTTGTTTGATTGTTTGTTTGTTTGTTTGTTTGAACGCGCTAATCTTAGAAACTACTGGTTCGAATTGAATAATTCTTTTTGTGTTGGATAGTCGAGTTATCGAGGAAGGCTATAGGCTATATAACATTACGCTACGACCAATAGGAGCAAAGATATAGTGGTAAATGTGTAAAAAACGGGAGAAATTGTTCATCTTTGAAGCCTTCCGTTGCGTGCGCCGTGAAAACGGTTCAAGATACACAAAAAATATGTAATAAAGAATAATAGCTCTTTTAATGATCTAAAAAACAGTCCGCGATAGTATGTGTCTATCTTTTAAGATTAACTCACTAAAACCGTTTTTATGGTACCTAATTTGGTCGAAATAATTTGTTTAAGTTGTATCAACATAATAATATTAATCTTTATTCAAATAAATATGTTGTTGGTTAAGAGTACTTCATCCATTATAACGCGGGTAGCATCGCAGGGCACGGCTAGTATATCATAATTATCGTTCGTAAGGAGTAAACTCCAATCGTGCGTCGTAGCTGACACACACAAACTTTTTTTTCGGAATGAAAAGTAAACTAATCTGCGGAATGTTTGATATATGAAGATTTAACTGAGACATTAATTTTGTCCTATAAATTTGGTTGTGTAATTTTTATAAATAAAATTTAAATTTTAGGGAGACAAATTAAATTTGTTGTTTCAAAAAAACATGTATTAAAAATAAGAAATAGGCTCTAGCTGAAAAAAATTCAATAATTCAGTCCTAAAAAAACTTTCTTAAATAATTTGAATATTCTCATTAAAAAAAAGATGCATGTAATGATACATTGAATTCTATCTGTAATCAGACAATATATTAAAATGTATTACCTACCTCATAATTATAAATAGATATAATTTAGTTTATAATGATCGTCAACGATGTCTAACTGATATGATTATTACGTAGGGGCATCTAATTCCTAATAAAGGCTTTAATAATTTCTATCTTTGTTTTATTTCCCATTTCATTTGCGATATTATCAAATATAATAGCAGTGTAATTAATAACACCATTAGGTTGGGAAAATGTGAGGCCACGAAACATGATGGCCTTACGCATAAAAACGCTCCATAAATCGTAATAATAAATGCTTGGTAGAAAGGTATTTGTCGTACTCAGATTTTAATCCATCCATTTTTTTCAGATCTAGGATATGAAATAATAAAATCGAGGAAAGGAAGAGCTCTGATTGTAATCGATGGGTACACGTTTTGTAAACAAAGCCGGCATCGTTGGGTATGCTCCACAAGAAATCCGCAATGTAAAGCAAAGTTGTACATCGATAAGCAGGGAAGATGCGTTAGTATAAATAACGAGCACTGTCATCATAGAAAGGCAATGTATTGCGCTGCAACTGACTCATACGTGAGAATCGATTGAATTTTATTAATTTATTCTATTCGTCATATTGTTTTTGTTAATAATTACTTTTAAAATATACCTATTTAATCAGTAAACTATAATAATAATAGCTGAAATATATGTTAGTGGCAGTGGGAGAGGTACAGAGATAAACTTTCTGAATATACTTTGGTGAATCCAGGAGTACCGGATATATAATCTGTCACTTTAAATAATTCATAAGTGGTAGATTTGTATTGTTTCTAGTTGAAGATTCTTCTCGATTGTGGGCACTCTCAACGACTCATAAATTTAGCACTATCCCGAATCTCTTTGAGCATGATAAGGTCAAACTATATCGGAATATTGTAAGAGTGATATGGATAAGTTATGGACTTTTATTATTATTTTAAACATTTTGTCACACATCGGGGCATATACCTTCTACATTTTATCCACAACAAGCGTTTTGGACTTTTTCCCGTCTGTTGTCAGAGCTGTCAAGAGTAATGCTTTATGAATTTATATGAAATGATTATTAAATTATCTAATGATTATTAATGAAATTGTTTGTTTCAGTTGCAAGTTAATACATTTTTTAACATGAAACTGAGTTTTAATTACTATGGATAGACTACATATAAGTAAGTACTGTACTGTATGTTATTAATTAATATCAATATTATATTATGATTTAAAGCGGGTAACATACCATGATTTGACGGTTTTTGAGTTTTCCGATATTTCGACGCTGTTGCAAGCGCCATGATCACGGAAACAACTGAATTGTCATTGTCTTTGTACCTACTTTATATTTAGTCTATCCATTGTAATTGAAATTCAGTTTCATGTTAAAAAATTGTATTAACTTGCAACTGAAACAAACAATTTCATTAATAACTAGTGGCCCGCCCCGGCTTCGCACGGGTTTTTATTCAATTTTTTTCCCGGCAATTATTCGATTTTTTCTCGCCTTTTAAACCTTCCCTAGACCTCCACGAACATTATAAGACTATGATAAGATAAATCCGTTCAGCCGTTTTCGAGTTTTAATCAGACTAACGAACAACAACAATCATTTTTATTTATATAGATCAATAGGTAATTTAATAATCATTTCATAGAAATTCATAAAGCATAACTCTGGACGGCTATTTCATCATCATCTAGTTATTACAAAAATAATGTAAGTATTAAGAGGTACATTAGATAATTTCAGCAATATATGAGCTGCAAATATTCATAGATAACAAGATAAAAAAAATGTAATCTTATAATTAAGGATACAAAAATATTATAGGGTTGTGGCCCACCAAGCATTGCGCGTTAAACCAAAAAACACCGCTAGAACATTTCCTCGTGTATTATTCGCACTGTTGTTAGATGTCGAAAGAAAGAAGAATGTGAATAAACTGTGGAAAAAAGAACTATGGACTGTGTGAAAGAAGATATGTGTAAGAAAGGAGTGAGTGTAGAGATGACGGGTGCTAGAGGGAAATGGAAGAAAAACACATGTGCCCACCCCACATAGTGTGGCAGGGCATAGGCAAGGGCAGGATGATGATGATGATGTTGTTAGATGTCGAATGTCGCGGCAGAAGAATTATGTCATTGCTGTTGTGCTTGGTCGGCTCACGCCATCAGTTAGCCACTGGTATCTGTTTAGTAGTTTATAAGTAGCGATAAAATGTACTTTTCATGTTCTTAAATAAATTAATTTATATTTTTATTTGTTGACATTACGTTACCTCCTCTCATTTTGAGCTTGTGTGCTCTGACCACTAGTCTGTAATCGCATTTTCAGTGAAAATAGTAATAAAATTCTGTTTTTAACCCCCGACCAAAAATGAGGGGTGTTATAAGTTTGACGTGTCTGTGTGTCTGGCTGTATGTCTGGGACATCATAGCTTCCGAACGGATGAAGCGATTTCAATTTAGTTTTTGTTGTTTGTATGAAAGGTGAATTTGGCTCGAGTGTTCTTAGACATGTTTCATGAAAATCGGTTGTGCCGTTTAAAAGTTATAGGGGTGAGAATATACTCGAGTGGGGTATCAAATGAAAGCGCATCGCGTGCACATTACGAAATATTATGGTGTTTCAATTTAAGGAAATTAAGGTATTGGAATCGTGGGGTCTTCTTTAATTGTAAATTTAGATTTATTGAAATAAGTGAGGTGCCAATTAAAATTATCATCACTTAATTTATTTTTTGCATACGTACTTATTTAATACAATATTATAAATTAAATGATTACAATAAATTATTTAAGTAAATAATAAATATAGCTGTACAATAAATAAATAAATATACAGTGAAATTGACTAAGGCCGTAACATTCTGGCAGCAAACCTGTTGGCACGGTGACCTCAACAACTTCCGGGCCGGCTGGTGTTAGACTAGATAAGATAAGATAAATATTCTTTATTGCACACATAATAAAAATCACAAAACTGAAAATAAGCACTTAAGACTGCGACAAATGGCGGTCTTATCGCTAAAGAGAGATCTCTACCAGACAACCTTGAATGGATAGGATTATTGGGAAAAAGAACAGAAGAGAGAAGAGACTATAATAAGGGATTTGGTAGGGGCTTTGACCCTGCAGCAACACGAGCTTATGAAATAAAGATGATGTAGCACGAAATGATGTCTCCAATGCGTCAAGTCAACTGTATTATTTTATAACACTTCATCTTAATAAAGCTAGAATCATAATGAATGAGCTTTGTTGCGGCTTGGCATCTTCTTAATGCTTTATAAACCTGGAGTTTTTTTTTCAGGCTATGATTACGGCCTAATGGAATCTCAGAGAGGTAAAAGACTGTTAGTTGTAGATGGGTACACGTTCACTAAGCATTTTGGTAAAAGTAAGATATGGTATTGCTCCACGAGAAATGCTGTGAATCAGTGTAAAGCAAAACTTAAACTAGATGGTGAAGAAAAAATTATCCGTTTATTCAACGATCATAGTCATCCCAGAAATGCAATGTACGTTCCTGACACTAATACATATGTTCGCATTTAACTTGTACCAGGATAGATTTAGTTGGCAACATAAATTATTATTATATGAATTCATCCGGTCGTGTCAGTACCTACGTGTGTGTTTTTTTTTATTATTTATTATTGATAAGCCTTCATTTGACCACAATCTCACCTGATGTAAAGTGAAGATGTGGTCTAAGATGGAGCATGAAGGCCTAGAAGATGGCTTCTCCGGACCACATTACGAAACACGAAAAAATCGCTTCACGCACTGACCCAGCCCGGAGGGTGGTGACAAGCCGCGGCCGAAGCCTACCACCAGAGACTGTTCTTAGCACCACCCGGAGGTCACGTGTAAGGACTCAGAGGGTTACCACTTACGGACGTGAACAGCCAAGTTTGTATCTTAATTGGTACTATAAACAAAAATAAATAAATGGAACCTCCTATTTTGTTTTAATAACTTACTTTTACTTTTCAGACTCTGGGTATCATATAATGACATCGCAAAAAGGAAGGGATTTTATCGTAGTCGATGGTTATACATTTTTTTAAAAAAATCGCTTTGTTCTATAAGAACTCCTCAATGTAAAGCAAGATTAACGCTTGATGTTCAAAACAGAATATTGAGTTTGTTGAATGAGCACTGCCACCCTAAAAAGCATTATTTACCTCCATCCGATTCATACATACGAATCTAATAGAGACGATAAACAACTCATTACGTAAAATTCACAATTATTGTTATCATCATATGTTTGTGTCGTATAATCAAACGTTACTATACGTTTTATAAAATACTCCATTTTCAGATACAGAATACAGATGAATGAACTCGCGGAAATGCGATAGAATGCTGGTGCATAACATATTAAAAAAAACATTATAGTAAACAAAAACAAAGGATAAATCCTTATCTTGTGTGGAGAAGACATGTTCTATACGTAGAAATGGATATCAGTCTTTTAGTTATATTTAATACTAGCTGACCCCAGCAAACGTTGTTTTGCAAAATGAAAAATTGATAGTAGCTGATTCTCCAGACCTACTGTATACGCATACAAAATTTGGTAAAAATCGGTAAAGCAGTTTCGGAGGAGTACGGTAACTAACATTGTGACATGAAAATTTTATATACTTTTGATAGATATGATCTTTGACGTTAGGAACACACCTACATTGCTTAGACAACAGTGAGTGCTTGTAATTTAATATGAACTTTATACCATAGCAATAAAGCTCAAATTGACTACGTTTTAGTTACAAATCATTTGTATGGGAAAAAGAAAAGGGCTATTTTTAGGGTTTTTCCAGTAATAATTCTAATTTTTCTCGCCGTAAAAACCATTCTTGAACTTCAACGAACATTTTAAAAAAAGATTTGGCCAAATTGGTCCAGGCGTTGTTGAGTTATGCGCTTACCAACACATTTTGCGATTCATTTTTATATTATAGATTAGGAGAGATTATCGTCGCTTCGCAGTTATGAATGATGATGATCTTCAAAAAACTGCTTCACAAACACTTATTTTTATCTATTATAATAGTCTATTATTATTCTTTATTTATTTATCTATTTATTTTTTAGTATCGCTGTTATTAGGATATAGTTTATGAATTATGTAAGTTTATTTTTATTTTTAAGTTAATTTTATTTGAAAATAGTTTTGAATAGTTTATTTGGTATTTATTTATTTTCCTTTTATATCTTCTTTACGTTACGCCACTGTCTATGTCGTTCTATTTCTTTCCTGTCCATCCAAAGGTTGCCTGGAAGAGATCGCTCACAGCGATAAGGCCGCCCTTTGTACTCCAATGTATTGTCTTGTTATAGTTTGTATTTTATTTGTGGTGTACAATAAAGAGTTATCTATCTATCTATGATCTTATAGACATGTAACACGAAACGAAGACTCGATAGAGCCAAAGTGGTATTAGTGTATGGTCTAGTATATATGGTCTATCTTCAACCATACGGACGGACCTCTACACTTCGCTCAGTAAAGATTATTCATAGTTAACCCTTCAAATAACGACAAATCGTCAAGCAAGACTTGGAAAGTTAGCCAAAAATTAGGCAGAAAATAATATTTTTAATAAATTAAATGATAAATTTATAAAATACTTAGTATAGTATATTTGATATAAATAAAATAAAAAATAAATAAATATTTCCGGTCAATTTACACAACATCTGGCCCCGTGGTAAGCTCTAAGCTTGTGTTACGGGTACAAGATATCTGATATACTTAATATAATATACATACAATATAGATATTTTTTACTATACATATTAAACACCCAGACCAAGGAGAAAGTGCTTGTAGAACATACAAACACTTTCACCCTCGGCGGCTTTCATAATTATTATTTTTTACTTATTATTATTTTTTAGAAAAGAAGAATCCAGAATATCGAACAATGTTATCTCAAAAGGGAAAAGTCCTAATTGTTATTGATGGATATACATTTTGCAAACAGTTTCGAAATCGTTGGACATGTTCCACTAGAAATCCGCAATGTAAAGCAAAATTACTGGTTGATAGCGATAATAGAATTTACAATTTGTATAACGTGCATTGTCATGCAAAAAAGGCAATGTATCACCCTCCAACAGATTCATATGTACGAATTTAACTGTCATAGGGGAATTTTCAAGTATAGTATGATGAGTTTATATAAGTAAGGTACCTGATCATGTCATGGTTATATGATACAACAAGATTTAGATATAATTGTAATATGTTTATAATTTGTAATCATATAATTAAAAAAGCTTATCTTATTTTCAGAATATTTATTGACAAACGTTTATGTTTCCCTTTTGTCAAATCGACGTTTGTTAAAATGTTATTAAAAACTAAATTTTCCTTATACTTTTATCTTATTGATAAAATCACATGCTTGACTATTCTTTTTGCTATTTGTCATTAAGATGGAAAGGAAGAAAAGAAAGAAAAATAAATATATGTACTTTCAACCCATGTTTTTTCCAGATCCGGGATATCGAACAATGACATCGAAAAAAGGAAAAGTCCTAATTGTTATTGATGGATATACATTTTGCAAACAGTTTCGAAATCGTTGGACATGTTCCACTAGAAATCCGCAATGTAAAGCAAAATTACTGGTTGATAGCGATAATAGAATTTACAATTTGTATAACGTGCATTGTCATGCAAAAAAGGCAATGTATCACCCTCCAACAGATTCATATGTACGAATTTAACTGTCATAGGGGAATTTTCAAGTATAGTATGATGAGTTTATATAAGTAAGGTACCTGATCATGTCATGGTTATATGATACAACAAGATTTAGATATAATTGTAATATGTTTAAAATTTGTAATCATATAATTAAAAAAGCTTATCTTATTTTCAGAATATATATTGACAAACGTTTATGTTTCCCTTTTGTCATATCGACGTTTGTTAAAATGTTATTAAAAACGAAATTTTCCTTATACTTTTATCTTATTGATAAAATCACATGCTGGACTATTCTTTTTGCTATTTGTCATTAAGATGGAAAGGAAGAAAAGAAAGAAAAATAAATATATGTACTTTCAACCCATGTTTTTCTCCAGATCCGGGATATCGAACAATGACATCGAAAAAAGGAAAAGTTCTTATTGTTATTGATGGATATACATTTAGTAAACAGTTACGGAACCGCTGGGCTTGTTCTACTAGAAATCCGCAATGTAAAGCAAAATTACTGGTTGATAGCGATAATAGAATTTACAATTTGTATAACGTGCATTGTCACGCAAAAAAGGCAATGTATCACCCTCCAACAGATTCATATGTACGAATTTAACTGTCATAGGGGAATTTTCAAGTATAGTATGATGAGTTTATATAAGTAAGGTACCTGATCATGTCATGGTTATATGATACAACAAGATTTAGATATAATTGTAATATGTTTATAATTTGTAATCATATAATTAAAAAAGCTTATCTTATTTTCAGAATATTTATTGACAAACGTTTATGTTTCCCTTTTGTCAAATCGACGTTTGTTAAAATGTTATTAAAAACTAAATTTTCCTTATACTTTTATCTTATTGATAAAATCACATGCTTGACTATTCTTTTTGCTATTTGTCATTAAGATGGAAAGGAAGAAAAGAAAGAAAAATAAATATATGTACTTTCAACCCATGTTTTTTTCCAGATCCGGGATATCGAACAATGACATCGAAAAAAGGAAAAGTCCTAATTGTTATTGATGGATATACATTTTGCAAACAGTTTCGAAATCGTTGGACATGTTCCACTAGAAATCCGCAATGTAAAGCAAAATTACTGGTTGATAGCGATAATAGAATTTACAATTTGTATAACGTGCATTGTCATGCAAAAAAGGCAATGTATCACCCTCCAACAGATTCATATGTACGAATTTAACTGTCATAGGGGAATTTTCAAGTATAGTATGATGAGTTTATATAAGTAAGGTACCTGATCATGTCATGGTTATATGATACAACAAGATTTAGATATAATTGTAATATGTTTAAAATTTGTAATCATATAATTAAAAAAGCTTATCTTATTTTCAGAATATATATTGACAAACGTTTATGTTTCCCTTTTGTCATATCGACGTTTGTTAAAATGTTATTAAAAACGAAATTTTCCTTATACTTTTATCTTATTGATAAAATCACATGCTGGACTATTCTTTTTGCTATTTGTCATTAGGATGGAAAGAAAGAAAAGAAAGAAAAATAAATATATGTATTTTCAACCCATGATTTTTTTTTCAGATCCGGGATATCGAACAATGACATCGCAAAAAGGAAAAGTTCTTATTGTTATTGATGGATATACATTTAGTAAACAGTTTCGGAACCGCTGGGCTTGTTCTACTAGAAATCCACAATGTAGAGCAAAATTAATGCTTGACAGTCAAAATAGAATTACCAGTGTGTATAACGAGCATTGTCACTCAAAGAAGGCTATGTATGATGCTGCAACTGATTCATACATACGAATTTAACATTTTTATGTGCGCTCTATTGTGTTCAGTAAATTATTAGTATCGTAAGTCCTATTAAAGTAGAGGATGATATTATGTCTTTGCATAATGCAATATATGTTATTCTTATACAAAAATACAAAATAATTGTTATAATGTTATTAGATTTAAAACTAAAAAGCATTTCTATGAAAAGTCTAATCCTGTAAATAATCCAACACCTTAATGTATCATAACGACAATTAAAATAAAATTGGACTTTGTTTATATACAAACACATATAAAGATATATGCTAGGAAAATACAAAAGTTTATATAGTTGTTATAAAACCACATTAAACCTTTTTCCTAGTAAGCAGTTTTAATTATAAGTACAAGTTTTTTAAATAAATTAAGACAATAAGTAAAAATGAGTACTCGTTTATTTTTTTTTAATTGAGTTACTTAACTATGTTATTTCATAAAAAGCCATTAATTTACCTTTGTGAAGAGTTAAATGAATTTCTTGATTGAGTTCCAAAACGAACGAGTGAGCAATTATTGCAGACCATTAATTTGAAATCAATTATTTCCTAATAATAACAATTACATTATAACAAATATATATATGTATGTATTTATTAATATATATGTATTTATTAATACTTCAGCATTTTATATATTATACATATTTAGATAAGTTTTATATTTATAGTGCCTGATTTGTTTTCTTGCACGCCCAGGATGACTGGTAGAGAATGCTTCTAGCATTAAGTCCTCCTCTGTACATTGTTTTTTGTGCACAAAGTATAAATAAATAAATAAATAAATAAATAAATATAAACAACTACATGTTAAATATCTGCTCTAGGTTCTAAAGGGACATTGGCGAAAAAGATAATAAATAGAATGTTAAAAAAATTAATATTTGGGAATAACTGTATTTCAGAATAAGGTATGGTATGATGTTCTACGACCAGAACCAGAAAGTCGGACCTCTTTACTGAGTTCACATGTTATTTTAATATGATTGCTTAGCCTTAACAACTTAAGTCCCGACCCCGCACATTCGCGGGGTTCGGGTTAAACGGGGGTGCCAACTCCGCAAATTAGCGGAGTTCCTAATGCCTGTTATGCAAAAAAAACATATCGGATTTCCTAAAGTCGCTTCCTTATCAGACCGGCAGCGAAGTTGTTAATATATTCGATGTATTCAAAACCTTTTCGCCAAGCTTACAGAGTATTAAGGTTTACGTAAATAGGGGTGCTTATGCTTATGATAAACCTAATTTGTTTTTTTTTTCAGATGCGGGATATCGAACCATGAAATCACGAAAGGGAAAAGATCTTATTGTTATTGATGGTTATACATTTAGTAAACAGTTTAGAAATTACTGGTCATGTTCCACTAGAAACCCGCAATGTAAAGCGAAATTAACAGTTGATAACAAAAATAGAATTATCAATTTGTATAACGAGCACTGTCACTCAAAAATGGCAATGTACCATCCTGCAACAGATTCATACATACGAATTTAACATTCTTAAGTGAGTTTAATTGAGCTATAACAATTATTATTGGTTTCGTGGAGCCCAATTTGAGGGATGGCTCTGTAAATGCAAAGAAAAACACTTGTTATGATATTAGACAAGAAAATAAAGGGATATATCTGTAGCTGAGAGGTAAAGAATAACAAGTCCACTTTTGTGAAATCGTTTTATTACGAATTATGCTTTTAAAATAAAAAATGCTCTATGACGTGGTAAAAAGTTATAAGTCCTATCGGCAATATTTTTTAATTTATTGGCAATGTAACAGTAATAAGTCCGTTGTAGGTTTAGAGGTAAATCGTAATACTAACCCTTAACATAGTTTACCTCTGACGCTGTGGTTAAACGCGATACAAGCGGTCGATAACAAGTCCAAGCGCATGAACTGCAGCGCCACTCAATCCGGACTTATTATTCGTTACCTCGCAATCGTTCGCGCCGTTTTGCGGGTGTTGTGTTGTTGTCGCGCCCGCACGTCCGAGCCAGCCAGTACTTATTTAGGATTGAAGAAGTGCGCATACGTAATTTACTTAATACAGATGAAAATATGATTAACTCAAGAGCCCGAAAAATATTAAGCCTTGTCGGAGTTGTGGGGTCACCTGGTAAGTAACTAATAATTCTTTGTACTAGTGCATTGTTTTATTTAGTAACTTAAAGAAAAACACTGTTTCAACTATACCTACTGTAATTTTATATAATTATTATAATGTACCATCATAGTACTTAAATACCTACCTATTCTTAAATACGTAAAATATAAGATAAGATAAAAATATAATAAGATACTTTATTGAAATAAATATACAAAATTTTCAAAACAATATAATTTGTTTGTAATCGAATATTTTTTTTTTTTTTTTTTTTTATATTAGCCTGTTACGTCCCACTGCAGGGCAAAGGCCTCCCCCCTATCCTTCCAAGTGTCTCGGTCCTGTGCGGTATTCCACCATTCACGGTCGTACGCATCTAGATCATCTCGCCATCGTTTTCTTGGGCGACCTCTACGTCGAGTACCATCTGGCTGCCAAGGTGTACAAATTTTTGCCCATTTTTCTGATCCCATACGACTGAGATGACCAGCCCAGTCCCATTTTAAGTGGGCTGACTTGTACCCAACATCTGCAATACCAGTTAACGAGCGTAATCGAATATTAATACTATTTAATTTTATGAGTACAAGTACCAATACTAGTACTCATAATTAGTAGTAATATTCGATTACAATCAAAATATTTTTGCGTAGGACCTGATTATAAACATACTTACCTACAGATTTACCTACGGTTAATTTAATGTACCTAATCTCCCGCTAAAATTAGACTAAAATCGTGTCTCGTTATGTACGGGTTTGTTTTTTGAGCCCCCGACGTAAAACGTTTTAAATGTGTCGTGTTTATCTGTGTGTCTGTCTATGGCTGATAAACTTACATTACTGTGTTACAGGTAATGGTTGTCCAGAAGGTGAGCCAGAAATAGCTAGTCGATTAGAAGAATTTGGGCAAATTAATCCAATTCAGTTATCAGATATCTCACCTGAAACAATGGACATACCTAGCAATGCCATATACACTGAACTTTTAACTTATAATCCGGTTCTCATTGGAAGAACACTATTTCACAATACTGATGAGCCAGGTCCTACTAACGTACAGACAAATATACCGGGTTACCACCCAGATACGCCCATGTTGGATTTTACAACTCATTCGAATGATTCAAATGCATCCTATTTATCTGGATCAGATGATAATACGTTTAGTAATATGAATAGACGCTATCATCAAGTTGAAGTTAAAGACTTCCATTCTGAAAGTTTTAATATTGGTTTACCAGATGATAATACTTCAGTTCATAAAGAACCAGCTGTTAATTATATTATATCAGCTAATGACAAAAATGGTTCCGACTCTGATGAAACTTACATTCCTGATTCGGATAATGAAACTCGTCCTCACCATGGCCTAGTAATATCAGAAACCAGTACAGACAGTGAAGATAATGCGCCTGCATTACCAGAAAATAAAGATATTAAAAGTACAAGAAAAAGAGGAAGACGGCCAGCAAGTTGGAAATGTAATAAAAGAAGAAAAGACACACTCTCTGGTAAACAACATACGTCAAAGAATGGTAAATCAGTCCCTGCTAAATCATTGAAAGAACCCTGCAGTTGCAGAAAAAAATGCTATGAAAATATTAATGAAGAAAGTAGAATGAATATATTTAGGCTTTTTTGGGACGAAAACAAAAATTGGGAGAATAAGCGTCAGTTTATTTTAACATGCGTGAAAGAAAAAGCAGTAGAAAGGCAGAGAATTCGTTCCGACGATGGTGTGGCTACTAAAAAAAGAGAAAAAACAAGACTTTACCACTTCATAATTGATGGTGATTCTAAAGAGGTGTGCCAAAAATTTTTTTTAGGTACTCTTGGTGTATCCGTTACTTTTGTAACAAACGCTCTTCGAAAATCTAATTGTGGAATGACTTTGGATGATGAAAGAGGAAAAAAAAGAGCCAAAAAACAAAATAAAAGAAGAACTGAAGAATAAAATAAGAAAGCATATTGAAGAATTCCCAAAATATGAAAGCCATTACAGTAGAGAAAAAACAAAACGAGAGTATTTGGGTAGCCATCTAACTGTTGAAAAACTTTACAGTTTATTTGTAGAAAAAAGTGAAAAGAATGGAGAAGAAATCCCAAAGAATTGGTTATATCGGCATATATTTAACACAGAATATAATATAGGATTCAAACCACCACAAACTGATACATGTGATGATTGCGATCGTTACGAAATTCAAATCAGAGAAGCAGAAGGAGAAGAATTAAAAGAAATAGAGCAGCGGGCCTCATGAAATGGTTTCTAGAAAATGTTGCAGATAATTTAAATGTAAAAGCTGTAGTTATTTGGTCCGACAACTGCGCAGGGCAAAACAAAAATATGCATTTGTATGCTTGTTATTTGTGGTTGCTGAAAAATATAAAACATTTAGAGGTCATCGAACATAAATATTTACTGAAAGGACACACGCACATGGAGGTAGACGGAATTCACTCATTGATCGAAAGACACAAAAACAGGCAAAGGCAATTTTCGATTGCAACACCATGGGACTGGCAGCAGGTTGTTAGAGCTTGTTCATCAGCTAAACTGCCAATAGACGTTATCAATATAGAAGTTGAAGATTTCAAAAATTTTGCACATTTGCATGACAGCAAAACATCACCTTTTATCAATAGAAAGAAAGGAACTAATGGACAAATTTACCATACATTGATATGGTATATGTACGGATGAGCAAAGATCAATATGGCATATTGCAGTATAAAACTGCTTTTGAAGATGGTGACTTCCAAAAAGTATCTCTGATGAGAAATAAAAGGACTCCTTGCCCTCAGGTTCCAATGCCTACACCTGTAAGAAACGGTTTAAACCCAATTTCAACAAATAAATTTGAAGACCTTCAGAAAACTATGGCATGGATTCCTCAAATATTTCACGACTTTTATAAAAACCTGCCCCATGTCAATGGCCAGCGTGAATTAGAAATATAAAAATATTAAAAATACAGTTGAACTGATAGTTAATTTTTAAATTATTTTTTTAATAAATTTGTCCTTCTAAATACAGTTTATTTTTTTATTTTTATTGGTAACCTAATTATAAAATAGTACACACAATGATGGATAATAGGCGACTTGTATGTGACTTATTATTATTATGTTTTGAAAATGAATAAAAATAATGAACGTTTTTGGAGGTAATTAATAATAAGTCCGTTATTTATATGATACTAACAATTTAATTTTATTAATTTAATAACATTTTAATTATAGTATATTTGTATAGAAATATACAAAAAAAAGTCTAGTAAAATTAAAGCATTACAAGTTATAAGTATTTATCAACAAAACTCCCGCTACAGACATTTCTAAAGCTCATTCTGAAAAGTTTTGGATATGGCGGTTGTTACTCTTTACCTCTCAGCTACAGATATGTTATGAGATTTAATCATTTCAAAAGCATTTCTGTAAATGACTTAACGTAAAATATCAGATTATTTAATCATCTTCTTATCAAATATGTTAAATTCTCCCTACATCGATGTTTTAAATTAAATTGATAACTGTATGTTTGTATTTTATTTATTGATTTACTAGGAAAACTAACAGCTTTTTAGTTTAATTCTTAGTACATAAAAACCCGACAGCATCATTAACAGGGACTATTACTGCACTAATTTGTTGACTGACAAAACTTTTGTGGAATCTACAAGGTTTGTAAATAATGTTATTAGAATAAAAGCGGCACGTAAACGGTATCAATAAAGCTAAGCGAGTGGACTAAGATTTATTGAATACAAAGATAGAAAAGTAACCCAGAGGTTTATGAATATGATGCTGATAATTTAACAGAAATCTGAATAAGTTTTATATTTTGCAAGACATTTCTTCCTGAAACTGTTCGCCGTTAAAGCGCGTGTTTAAGCGCACACGTGCTTTAACTGCGAACTAAGCTGCTTTCGAACCAATAACATTTTGCTAACCTTGACTACATTGTTCTGGTAACAAATGTTGGATGTGTTAGAAGCACTGTTTTAATAAAAAAATAATGATAATAATTTGAATAAAAAATGTAAAAACCTTTCTATTCCAGGCTATGAAAATGGAGTTATGATATCTAAGAGAGGTAAAGAACTTATTGTTGTCTATGGATACTCGTTTGCTAGGAAGGATCTGCGTAATTACTGGATTTGCTCTGTAAGAAATCCTGTTAATCAATGTTAAGCGAAATTGAGGCTAGATGAGCAAAATAAATGTATTGTTAGTTTGTTGAAGAATCATAATCACCCCAGAAACGCATTATATGTTGCTAATTCTAAAAGATTTATACGTATTTGATTAAATAACATCGTATTAATTTTTATGTTTAAAATAAAATGTATAAAAAAATCGTTATCCAGGCTTTCATAGGAAGCATCGATGTAAAGAACATACAGGCTTGTAGTTATTGTAGTTTTAATAATTTATCTGTTATCTTAAGAACATAAGACAACGAAAAATAAATATTACTATGTTGTATTACTGCGCTACCTTTACGTCGACGATACTGCAATAGAATTGAACTACCATATACAATACCGCAAAACTGCGAAAAAACATAAGTTAAAGTGCGAAAAAACTGTTTTTTCGCACTTTAACTTATGATATAAGTAAATCTAAATTTAAGAAAAAACCCCGATTCCTACAATTGAATTTCCTTAAAAGTAAAACACCATAATATTTAGTAATGTGCACGCGATGCGCTTTTATTTGTTACCCCGCTCGAGTATATTTGCAGATTTTCGGTTTTCCTTCCCCACTCTCACCCCCATAACTTTCAAACGGCTCAACCGTTTGTCATCATGAAACATATATAAGAAAACTCACCTTTCATAAAAAAAAACTAAATTGAAATCGCTCCATCCGTTCGGGAGCTATGATGTCCCACACAGACAGATTGAAACGAAGACGCGTCAAACTTATAACACCCCTCCTTTTTGGTCGGGTTTTCTCTACCTTTAGTCATCCTGGGCGTGCAAGAAAACAAATTAATATTATTATTAATGCAGATACAGCTGAGCCGACGGCCTTTCTGTGTCCATCTTTGTCTTTTTATATTTAAATGGAATCTTTTTTTGTATGTTTAATAATGTTCCACAAATAAACAATTCTTTATCTTTATAGAATTACCCGTTCTCCTATTAGAAGATATCGAAAATTACCCTGAAAGGTTTGAGGAAGAGCAAACAATAGATACATGGAAAAGAGAAGAGAATAAAATACGGAGAATGACGGGGAAGGAGTACTTGGGATTTAGAAAGATTGACGGAAAGTACGTGAATGACACCACTAAACCGGCAAGAAAACTTAAGATGCCTTGTTCATCTGAACGCTGTACTAAGAGCAAAGTTTTCTTTTGCAACACTTTTACTGAAGATATGCGCAAGAAAATATTTGATGATTTTTGGGCAAAATCGTGGAAGGAAAAAAAGTTGCATGTTTTAAACCTGATTGACACCCAGAACACTCAAAGAAAAACTAAGGGAGTCGGCAGAAGTAGACGTGGTGCTAGCAAAATGTATTATTTAAAAGTAACTAATAAGAAAGTGCGTGTGTGCCAACCTATGTTTTTGGGTACGCTGGGAATTAAGGAATGGACTTGCAGATATTGGCTGGGCGAAAGAAACAATAAAAAGAAAAGACAATTTCCTACCACTGACTGATGATCACATGGTACTCTAAAACTTCTATAATTAAATACTAAAATTAGAAAGTTTTTCTTATAAAATTTTAAAGTTATTGACGCAGTTACGCACTATTGCAAAATATAGCGCTATTACAGTATCGTCTACGTTATGGGGTTCTTATGTAATAAACTCTGTATTTATAAAAATATTTCACTCTTTATATCTTTTACTTCTGTTAACCTCTAACAGAACGTTTGATAAAAAATGTTATTCATGAACCAAAATTAGTGATAAATCCGTTTAATAACAGTTCAATAAAAACATCACCCTTGTTTATCTATACATCGGAAAATATGGCATAATCAGGCTTAGTGTGTGTTTATATTACACTAAAATAGCAGTTTTTATGATTAAAAGCGTAAGTCATATATACCTCTACAATGATCTTTCAAAATTGAGGTTGTGTGAGTATTATCACATAATATTTTATAATGCATACTAGAGTTTTAATTTCATCTATTTCAGGACCAAGTTATAAAATCATGAAGTCGCAAATGGGAAAAGATTTGATTGTTGTTGACGGTTATACATTTACCAAGGCGTCTCGCTTCAGCTGGTTCTGTTCGACGAGAAACCCGAACTGCAAAGCTAGATTGAGGCTGGACAAGGAAGGTTCTATAATCAGTTTGTGTAACGACCATTGTCACCCAAAAAGGACAATGTATCTGCCCGACTCAGATACGTATATACGTATATAATTTAACAGTGTAAGGCTTCGCGCTGCCCCAAGACAAAACTGATTTGCGACTGACTAACGCTATACAGAATAGATGAAGCCGCGCACACTGCCAACAACAAGTCTAGGTTGAGACTTAAATGTTTTAAAACAGACTTGACTTCAATGGGTGCGAAGCCTAAAATAAGTGCTCTTCTTCCCATACGAGTTAAATTATAGTGTTTGGGACATTTTTAATCGTAGATGAGTTTGGCTTGCCTGGGCCGCCATATATGTGTGGGTAATCTTAGTCATTAATTTTATCGAATTTTGTCAATAATCCTAAAATAAGGTGTATAGCGGCGTTGCAAACCGCGACACAGTTTTATACTTCTGCGGCGAGCATCGTATCTTAAGTTATAGTTCTAAGAATTTGTGTTTTGTAAATGAATAAATAGTAGTCTTGGTTTACCATTAATAATAATTAATAAGTTTTATAAATTAATGTCCCCCATAATTTTTATAAATTAATGCAGGTAGAGTGACTAAAGGAAGTTTGTTTGTGCAAAGCCGTGGTGGGCCAGGCAGTTTTATGTAAATTCAAACAAAATAAATAATTAATGTGTCTCCCAATAATTTATTATTTAAATTATTAAATGTTACTTAACTTCCTCAATTACAAAGGCAATATAAACAATAAGAAATTAGTCCTAATTCAGCCTGGGACATCATTATATAGTTAAACTAGCTTACGATAAGCGTAGTTTCACAAAGCCACCAATTTCCTCTTGAATTCTGTTCGAAAAAAGTATATACCTATCTACTTACTTAGTACAATAAAAAAAATATTTTCACGAAGGAAATTTTCACTTTTAAAAAAAAATCTGTGTATTAGGTATTTTGTTATTGATGGATTACATTTTTTTTTGTCACAACATTCGTATTTATATTTATTAGACAACAATAAATTGGTATTGTTATACCAGCAGGGTGTTGTTACACCCTGCTCGCTCTGCATTGCAATTTTTGTTTAAAACACACTTGCATATTATTCTATGAAACAGTTTGAGACTATTCGGAAAATACATATTATAAGTACCTACAATATTGCAGAATCACTATACGGATATCAAAGGATAAAGTCCCAAAGAGAAAAAAAAAACCTAAAAAAAAAATCAGCTGGTGTTGCTCCTTAAAAAACGCACTGAACGAATTTGAAGCGAAACCTAGACTTGACCATACTGATAAGATTATATACATAAATAATACACATTTGCATTCTCGCCCAAAGAAGCTCCTGCACCGGTATCTGATCTCGTCGAGAAATTAGTTAGACTAATACATTTGCCTATTGTTGTATCAGGTGTTGTTTTATTTCGGTCTTTCACTTATCTAACCATACACGATTATTTATTTATTTGTTGCATCATGTGGTTACATTAAGGTGTTAACATACTAAATTCCCTGACATGAGCCCCGTTGGGGCATTACAACTTCAACTTAAGATGTATCCTATACTATATTTACTTAAATAAACTTATCTTATTAATAGGAACAGTTGGTAAGTAACTTAAATAAACTATCTTATCAATTTATTAATTAGTAGACAGAATAAGATGGGTAGTTAGGGGATTGTAATTTATTATCTAATATTGCAGTTGTGAAATGGAAGAAGAAAATATTACTAAAATATATACCAGTGACGGTTCACGGACCGAAAGGCAAAGTGGAAACCTACGCAATATTCGACGACGGTGCTGAGCTCAGTCTCATGTCGTCAGATTTAGCAGCGACCGTTGGCTTGGAAGGAAACAAACACAAAATCAAAGCTTTAGGTCCATGGAACTCCAGTGCTTTTAGGTGTGACGTAGAGGACATCAAATGTTATGTATCAAACGAAGACGGAAAGAAATTTTCCCTGCGAGCAAAAGTAATGAAAGACTTCAAGTTGTCGAGGCAGAGTTTGACAGATACCGATATAGATCGGTATCCCTACTTACGTGAGCTGAACGTTTCCGCTTACGATACGAAGGCGAAGTTGCTGATTGGTCATGATCATTATCATCTGATGGTTACGCAGAAGCTTATTGGAGGTGGAAAGTCTGCGCCCTACGTCACCAAGACTCCATTGGGCTGGTGTGTTCACGGCAATATAGTGAGAAAAGTACTATAGTGAAAATTGAGTAAATTTAATGTCCTGTTCCTGAATAAAATTATATGTACATACACCAAAATACTCGTAAACTATTTCTATAAAAACGGGGTAATTTTGTTTTACTAAGTTTTTACCACATAACTTAAGTGTGTTTTATTATAACATCTTAATCTTACGCGTAAATGGCATGAGTAGTTTGGATAAAAAACGCAACATGGACTGACTCTCGTCAGTGGACTTCCGAATTATAGTTGCGATATCAAAATGTACAACCTTTTGCTTATTGAGGATGCTAGTAAGAATATAATATGAGCTCTTCTTTACAGATCCCGATTTTATAGAATGTGAAACAGAACTCAAGGAAGGCGTATATTATCCTAAAGACACGGTAAACTATGAAATGGTTAAGTCTATACGCGGTAAAGATCTCATATTAATCGATGGCTACACATTCAGTCTCGGTGGACGTTATTTTTGGCGTTGTTCGACGAAACACCCGCTGTGTAAAGCGAAATTAAGACTGGAACGCAAACGCATCACATATTTATATAACCAGCATTGTGGTCATGGGAAAAATGCTAGGATTATTAGAAAATAATTAGGACTATTTGCCAAAATATGAATTACGTGGTCTGTGACGATATCTAGTTTATATTACCTACACCTTAAATCTAGTGATCCAATTTGAGCATATTGTATTTTTTTAATGTTTTTAATGTCAGCTTAGAAAGAAAAAGACTTAATAATTTTAGAAAAAAGTTCGTTAACTGACTAAGACGACGAATAACGCTTATAGTTATTAAGAAAGTGTTTATAAAGACTGTTTCAAAACAATTGTATTGTTTTGTAGTAAGCATCGTTAACTGGTATTCCGTTCTACAAACAAACCACCACTGTAACCCCCTTGTTACCAGTTAGCGACGCATACTGTACCTAAGGATTTCAGTGAAATTTCATCAATACGTGAAACAACTTATTTTTCAATAAATTTTTGTAACTATTCGTATATTTTATTATGTACTGACACTAATTATGAAATCTAATCGGACGTTTAGAAGCATCATCATTATTATATACCTGCACTTGTCCCACTTTATGTGGTGTAGGTACAACATGGATTTTGGGTCCATTTTCCACGTCATGCGTCAAGGAGACATGTAAGGAGGTCTTAGTCCAGCAGTTAAATAGATGTTATTGTTGTTTTTATCCAAATTGTGTTTATTTAAAATATGTAATGCTGAGAAGCTTGAAATCTACAAAATCTTTCCTTTTTAGGTGTTGGTGTGACTTACTCATGGATTAAATCTCGCCAAGGCCAACCTCTCATACTTATTGACGGACATACCTTTAATAAAATGAATCCTTCCCGACATGTCTGGAGATGCTCTAGAGTGTCAGCTAAAGTGAAATGCAAAGCACGATTAACACTGGACGACAACCAGCAGATTGTAACCATAAATAATGAGCATTGCCATCCGCAATCTAAATTATTTTTGACTGCTTCAGGAGAATATATAAGATTATAAATAGCTGGCAACTGGTGTATCTATACCTTATCATCATCCTGCCCTTGTCCCAACCAAACCTTGGCACAACATGTGGTTTTCTTCCATATTCCTCTATTACCCGTCATCTCAATACAGTAGAATAGGATTATCTGGTGGCTTCTCATTAGCTTCTATAGGTAGTTTGGATTGAACAGAACATTATTACTTAGCTTGTGCATTCAGCAGCATTGTCCTTTTTGACTTTCGTTATCCTCACTCACCATGATATCATGTGTGATATCATACATACATAAAATAATTACTAGTATAATGTAAAATATAATTTTTGGTTAAAGTTTAGTCGAGTTTATCCTAATGGGCAATTGTAATATAATAAATACATTAAACATATAATAGTTATGGGCTTATAATTTTAAGCTATTGTTTGAATTATTAAGCGATCCCAAAGAAAACCTGTCCTCGTTTGTTACTCATAAAATAACTAAATTTATCTTGTATTGGTTACCATATTCCGTGATATTTCGATTTAAGATATTTCTAGGTGCGGTTTGATACACTAAAAATTATGTTCTAGGAGCCCCGTACTCGTGGATGAAGTCCCGGCGAGGAAGAGATCTTATACTAGTCGATGGCCACACTTTCCGTCAGTTCTCAGCACAAGAACACCTATGGAGATGTTCCAGAATATCTGGGAAATTGAAATGTAAAGCTAAATTGACGTTGGGCGAAGATATGCAGATTGTCAATTTGTATAATATACATTGTCATTCCAAACTTAACGTGGTTAAGACTGCTTCAGGGAAATACGTTCGTTTATAATAAATAAATTTAACCTTCAATGCGGTACAAGCCAATGGTGGCCATTCAGAACATGCTTAAACCTAAAGCTATGACTCAAATGACATTAAAGCCATACATTTTCTGTCATATGACGTCATCTTAGTAAGGTTTACGAATGTTGTGAATTGCCACTAGTATCTGTCTGCCGTCGCTTTTAAGTTAGTGCGGACGGAGACAACTTTGTCCCTCTCACTTGTGCGGAACGATTGGATATTTCAGTTAATCGTAAGAATTCTACACAGATAAATATTTAGGAACCTCTATTTCATTTTATTGACATAATTATAGGTATTTCTTAGCAAAACACTACTTAGCTAGTGCATTCAGTAGCTTTGTCCTTCTAAACTTTTGTAATTGCCACTCAGCATCATGTGATATAAATATATATGTATATGGTAAGAACAAGCATATTTTCTTAAAGCGGATTTTACAAATCTCCTCTCCTAAAAGTTTTGAGTTACTGTTAGAATTTTTTTAATGAAAATTCCATGTTTTTATTGTAAGAATAGGCTTGAAATATTTAAATGTTTGCTCTGTTGATAGTGTGGAAGTGAGCTTATAATATATCTTTAGAAATTAACCCAGTTTTGGGCCAATAGAATAGCGGGGTTAGAATATTATTGTAACTGGTAACATACCATAATTTGTTGTTTGTCGGTATGTTACCCGTTTTAAGTCATATTGTTAAAAACCATGTTTTTTTTTAAGTTATGGTTAGAAAATTGTATGAAAGTGCCATGTTTTTTTAGCGGTTAAATCTTAAATCCTTAAAGGGTGTAGACATTCGTTAAGAACGGGATTATACATTATAGGTAAATGAAGCCCTTACTAAATACATTTTATAGTTCTTATTAAATATATTCCAATGTGTAATTGTAATAAAAACAATAAACATACAATTTTTATGGGTTTATAACTATATAATATTTATATTGTTATATTTATTTAGCGATCCCAAGTAAAGCCTTTCCTTCTATGTTACTCGTAATATAACTAAATGTATCTTATACATTGGTAAGATATACCTTGTAAGATGTTTCTAGGTGTGGTCTTTGTTTAGGTGTGGTTTCTAGGAGTTTCTAGTGTATCTAACACTAAAATTATGTTCTAGGAGTCCCTTACTCATGGATGAAGTCCCGAAAAGGAAGAGATCTTATACTAGTCGATGGCCACACTTTCCGTCAGTTCTCAGCACAAGAACACCTTTGGAGATGTTCCAGAATTTCTACAAAATTAAAATGTAAAGCTAGATTGACGTTGGGCGAAGATATGCAGATTGTCAATTTGTATAATATACATTGTCATCCTAGACTTAATGTGGCTAAGACTGCTTCAGGGCAATACGTTCGTTTATAATAATTATATTTCCACCTTAACACCTTTACTGCGGACTGCCCGGCTTTTAAGTACGGTCAGGGAAAACTGTGTTCTTCTCACTTATTTGTAAGAACTTGACAGAGATAAATAAAAGATAATATTTAATTTTGTTGTCATAATTATGGGTATTCCCCCTTTTATTCAAAACATCACCGCAGGTTATTTTAGATCTACCACGCACTGACGGTCGTATAAAATCGTTCAGTGCAGCAATCGTTCTAACGGGCAGGTGGCGACCCGCCATGTTGTACTATCTAGCTGATCAGACGTAACGTCCGTTATAAATAAATATAATAAATAAAGAACTTTCTATGTATTTTATTCACTAAATTATTAAGAAAATTGGTAATTTAGTCAGCCCGGCAGGGCTGTCGGAATATTTTGTCTCGATAGGTTAAGTAATATTTATTTTTTAATACTTTTTCTATAAGTGGAAACTTGTAATTGGCCGTCTCTGTGTTTGTAACTGACTGTTACAGTTGCAAGCTCTGATATAAGTTTGTTCATAATTTATACTAGCTGTTAGTTTTCCCAAAATTAATAAATAAATTAACTAAAAGTTGTTAAAGTTTATTGAAATTCAGTTAGAATATGTTAGTCATGTGTTCTCAATACAAAACTCAGTATCACAACGATCAAGCCAAAAATGAGGTCTTATTATGACTGAATGGTTGACTTGGACCTTGAGGAATCTAGTCTAATAAAAACGCACAATGAGCACTGTTTTTTAGCTAAAGTTAACAATGCGGAGACTTAATAATATGCCACGTGTTTAACAAAAACTCCCTCACATTAACTTTAAACTACAGTTTTTATTTCATTTAAGAACCTACAGTAAGTCTTGTAGTAAAAAACATCTTGTAAATAAATCACACGTGTAATAAAAAAGCAGGTATCATTTCAGGAAAACAAGTAAGATCTAAGGACAGTGATCATGTCCTTGAGATGAGCGCTAGACGGAGGAATTGTGCAGGCTGCTACAAAAGATTGCGGAAAACATTGACCTGTGCCGAAGCAAAAAAAAAAGTTAAAAAAATAAAAAAATATTGCAGGAAATGTAATCAAAATCTTTGCGTGGCATGTTTTCAGAACAGGCATAAGTAAATTAAAAAAAACATTGCTTTTACTATAATTCGTTTATTAATTTTGCTGAACCATACACACAAAAACATCTATCACCGTGGTAAGCTTTGTGCTTGTGTTACGGGTACCAGACGTCTGGTACAATGCATAGATATTTTTTATTATACATATATTTAACACCCAGACCAAGGTGAAGTGCTTGCAGACGAACAAACACTTGGCCCCTTGCACTTGCCACCTGTCGTTAAATTGTAACTGACTGAATTTTTTTGTTTAGGTATTATATCAATTCTCATATGTTTTAGGTTTAAAGTACTCGTGGATTAAATCTCGTAAAGGGAAAGATCTCTTACTTATCGATGGGCACACGTTCCACCAGTATTCTCCAGCAAATAATCGCTTGTGGAGGTGTTCCAGGATATCCACTAGAATTAAATGCAAAGCCCGATTGACTATGGACGACAACATGCATATAACATGCTTTTTTAATGAACACTGTCACCCGAAACTTAATTTGATTCAAACATCGTCTGGTGAATTTGTACGCCTTAATTAAAATTTTTAAATAAAAGTAAAAACTTTAATTTACTTAAGTAATATATTTAGTGAGGATTCATTATTTTCCTATGTTTGTCCGAAATATCTTGAATCAATACTGAACTTGATTTGATAAAATTGAACACCGGTTATTGAATACTACAAGCAATTTAAACAAACTTGATGAAAAAGAATGGGTATGGCTCGAGTGTAGCTACGTGTAGCTACGTAGTTTAAACTTTAAAAGACGTCAAATTTCCTTGATTATTAATTTATTAAAATAAGCTACACCAACAGAATATATAACAAACACTTTAAAGTAATTAATACACACATTATTATACTATGATACATATTCTTATTAAGGGTGAGCACAGCATTTGAATTTTATAGAAGTATAATTCTTGTATGTAAAAATTCCCCATTACATCGCCAATCTATTTTTGTTACAGGCAGAAAGTATCGCATAAGTGATCAAATAAAACAAAAGATTGTTGCACTAAGCTTGAGTGGAGCATCCATTACTGCTATTGCTAATGAATTGGGCATTACGGTACGAAAGTTTATTTATATAACCTAGTAAATTAAAATATTCTAGTGGCATCACAATTGACTAATCATTCCAAAATATTTCAGAGAAACACTGTGTATCTATGGAAGCAGCGGTATGCCGTTGATGGTAAATTAACTAATCGCGTGTCAAATGGCCGACCGAAAAAAACCTCCGACGTCCAAGATCAACAATTATTAGTGGCGGTGAAAAAACAACCGTTGGTCAACACAAGGGCGTATAGTGTTCTTTACAATGTTAGTAGGAATACAATAAGAAGGCGTTTAAAAGATGCAGGATTACATTGTGCTATGATTACTAAAAACTATGTTTAACACTAACGACTCGATGTATACATATTCTTTCTTTTGCCAACCGTTGCTTGCGATATAAGTGACGTTTTCTTTCTTGGTGTGAATGTTTTCTTTGCTACTAATAATCGGACCAGATTTATCTTACACAATTTGAATACGAGATTCTCCTTCCGAATGTATCATTTCTGTTGGCTTTTGGAGCTGGATGTCTGGAAGCGGACCAGGAGAGCAATTAGAAGCCACAGGTCCATTGAACAGTGCCGGATATAAACATATTAAGTATGATTAATAATAAAGTAGACTATGGTTCCGAAAACACCCACATTTGGCGACGGTCTCATTCATGTGCACATACGAACTCCACTACTGATAACGATGGAACAGAACAACAGTGGGTTGATGAGCAAAAGAGCATACATTTAATACAGTTGCCTCAAAAAAGTCGAGATATAACCTATATTCAGCATTGGTTTCACTTTATTATGCTTAATATTGATACTAAGATGGTAAGGGCAAGTCCTGATTGGAGAAAGACGTCTGTGAAGGTTGGGGGCCCTTTAAGTTACCGAAGTCTGTCAATACGTGGTGGCCTCAAGAGAGCGACTAGAAGTGATTATTGCGTCTGACAGAGGTTATATACTTCCTGTACCGTGTTTGATTAATTTACTTGTGGTATTTAAGTCGTGTATTAATTAAGGTTGTTCAAGTAGAAGTTAATGTTATAATTTTAATAAATATTGTTCCTTCTTTTTTTCTAACGGTTGCTTTGCCAAATAACATTTTTTAAATGTCAATATGTATAATAATATAATAAGGTTATGTTCGTTGGTATCTCTGTATTAATGTTAATGAGTTGGACGTTGAATTAGATTATAATTAGTGTGAGTTGTTTTGTAATTAAAATGTGTCTTTTGGGAAATCTGGATCTAGTGGATATCTTACTGAAGACAAAAATACGATTTTGTTGATTAATACACAGTTATATTCTCGTGTTATTATTAATTTGATATGTAACGACCTAATAATACCTATATAATTATTAGGTCGTTACATATCAAATTGGCGTTTTGTTAGGGAGACACAAAGTAGATTTTGTTTCAGTTTAATATATTTTTAATAACTGCCAATCATGTAATCATTTCTATTAAACTATCCTATAACCATTTACTTTAATTTAATATAGTTTCATTATTTACCTATAACTTCCTGAAATAAGTTTATTTAACAAAGGTTATTTAGTAATTCTACGGAAATTTGTAAACGAAATTGAAAGTCTGAACAGGAAAAAGTACGCTCACAGCGATAAGGCCGCCCAATGTACTCCGATGTACTGTCGTGTTACTGATTACTGTTTGTATTATTTTTGTGGTGTAAAATAAAGAGTAATATCAATATGTCTGTCAATAATTAATATAATGGATACGGCTCGAATGTAGAATGAAGCACGTGGTGCAAAAATTAACATGGGTCCTAAATAAAGAAGTTAAATTTATTGGATTATATTTTTCTTGTATTAAAAAATCGTCACTACATCGCCAATCTATTTTTGTTACAGGCAGAAATAGTCGCATTGGTGATTACATGAAACAAAGGATTGTTGCTCTGAGCTTGAGTGGAGTATCCGTTTCTGCTATTGCTAAAGAATTGGGCATTTCGGTAAGAAAGTTAATTGACATGACCCTAGTAAATTAAAACTTACTATTGACATACTCCAGACTAAAAATTCTAAATCTTTCAGAGAAACACTGTGCGTTTATGGAAGAAACGGTATGCCGTTGAGGGTACTATAAACTGTCGCGTGTCACGTGTCCGGCGGAAAAAATCGTCCCACGTCGAAGATCAACAATTACTTATGGCAGTAAAAAGCGAACCGTGCGTCAACACGAACAGAAAACTAACGTTGACCACTGAAGACAAAATAAATAGGCTTGATTTTGCCAACCGTTTCTTGTACTACGATTTTAGTGATGTTCTCTTTCTCGATGAGAAAATCTTCTTTGCTACTAACAATCGGACCAAATTGTCACCGATTTACCCTACAAAATTTGCTTACGAGAACTTTCTCCCGAAAAATTGCATTTCTGTTGGGTTTTGGGGCTGGATGTCTGCTAGTGGGCCAGGAGAGTTAGTAGAAGTCGCAGGTCCATTAAACAGTGCCGGATATAAACATATATTAGAGGAGACTCTACTTCCGACATCACGCGCAAGCTTTGGCGACGGACCCATTCAATGTGCGCATGAGAGCACCAATACACATAACGGTGGAATAGTAAATCAGTGGGTTGATGAGCAAGCGAACATGCATATTATACAGATTCCTCACCGAAGTCCGGATATTAACCCTATTCAGTATTTGTTTCACCATATTATGCGTAATATCGATCCTATGATGGTGAGGTCAACTGATGATCTGAGGAATCTCGTCCATGAAGGTTGGGAGTCCATTAGAGGTACCGAAGTCTGTCTTAACGTGGTGGCCTCAATGAAAGAGCGACTGGAAGCGATTATTGCGGCTGACGGCGGGCATACTTCCTTTACTGTGTTTAATTAATTATGTAGTGAAAGTCATGTATCTATTTATTTAGAGTATTCGAGTTGACATATTTAAGTTGCTAACTTATATTTTTACCTACATGTAGGTAGCTAAGTAAATATATGTTTGGATTGTTTTCCCATAGCTATAGGTTTTATTTAATAAATGTAATATCTTTACCTTAACGGTTCTAACGATTGATATGTTAGCTTTATTTTATAAATATAATAATCCTCGTCGGTTTGTTATTGTTAAGATAATTATAGTAATATAAGCATGCTGTTTTGTAATAAAAAATCGGATGGCTATTTGGGGCATCTGGATCCGATTAATATATTACGACAGAAATAATTTTGATTTTAAATATAAATACAAACACGGTTGATTGATGGATTGACAAGGTTGACTATAGTGGATTGATTATAATAATTTTATAATAAGAATTTGTTTATTTTTCTTCTCTTATAATATTTTTTTAAAAAGCCTGTTACGTCCGTCTGCAGAGCAAAAAGCCCCCCAAAAAAAAATTTGAGATCACAATAATCAGCTTATTAAACCACATTGCGAAGAATGGTGCCTGTAATACGTTTTGCAAAAAACCTGTATCACAGGTCACCAGGGCTTCACTCTGTTAGGTAATAATGATGTAATCTACTTATACTTAGTAACATAAGAAATAAATATTGATTGAATAAAAGTACTTGTGCTCTGAATAATAAGTTAGAGGCATATTTCATATTCCCTTTGTGTTAATTCGTACGTAAATAAAGAGTTCCAGTATGATTGCATAAGCTCAAAGCGAAAGTTTTTGTTGCACTTGTAAATAAAATAACTGCTATATCGTAAGGTTGCGTTTACAGTGATGAAGAAACTACGAAAATATGCAGATTTAATTAATTGTTAAGCTGCGCTTACCTACATCGATTGTTTTTTTTTATGTTGTATAAACACTACGTTATTGTAGGTTGGGGCTATTCCTGGATGAAGTCTCGGCAAGGAAATAATCTCATAGTTGTTGCTGGCCACACATTTCGTAAAATATCGGACTCAGTATGGATATGCTCAAGGAAAAATTCGAAATACCGCTGTAAAGCTAAATTGACCATGAACCAATATATGGAGATTGTGAGGTTGTATAATGAGCATTGCCATCCGCAAACAAACATGGTCCAAATAGCTTCTGGAGAATTTGTGCGGATATGAATCGGTGACATATTATCTACAATATTATTGTTCAGGATCAATTTCATAACGATTAAGAAAGAAAGAAAGAAAGAAAGAAAAATATTTATTTGTGTACAAAATTAAAAATAAGACAGATAACATTATTAAATTAAGCTTAGATTGAAGTACACAAATGGGTCGACACTCAGCATGTGCTGTGTCTGCACGAATGTAGACACAGCGCTGGTTTTCAGTGCCGCCCGTCCGGGTGTTGAGCACAGCACTGCCAACACACATTTATAAAAACATATTTTTAATACCCATTTAGACCATTAATTACACAGGCATAGATTAAGCGTAATTGTTCAGATATCATGTTTTAATTTAAAATATTTTTGAGTAAAGCGTACTTAATTTGACACACAATTTACTAACTATTATGCCTCTGACTCAGTGCCGCTGGTAATATGTAGCGGTTTTGATTCCCTCCGAGGATATTATGTTCAGCAAGCGCTTTCTCCTTGGTCTGGGTGTTTAATATGTGTCATAAATAACTAATAAAATATCTAAATATGTATATCCATTATATTAAGTATATGTAATACTCGTAACAGAAGCTTAAAGCTTGCCACGGAGCTAGATGTTGGTGTGTGGATTGCCCGGAAATATATATTTATTATTTATATATGTAACTTGTATTGTAGAAATTTGTTACTCGGTAATGAAGTCAATACATGGGAAGAAACTGATTGTCATCGACGGACACACTTTCGGTCAGATGTCTTCGAAGAGCCTCAGGTGGCGGTGCTCAAGGAGATCTCGCAAGAGGAATTGTAAAGCGAAATTGATGCTCAACAAGGATGGCCAGATAGTTGAATTGTTTAATGAACATTGTCATGCTAGACCTAGAGTAAAATTGAATACATAAATTTAATTTGAACATTGTTTTAACACCAAGCCTTTAAGACTGAATTATGGGTTATATTACTTCATTTAAGGGTTCCTTAGCTAAATGACAAAATAATGGAACCTTTATAGATTCGTCATGTCCGTTTGTCTGTTCGTCCGTATGTCACAGCCACTTTTTTCCGAAACTATAAGAACTATATTGTTGAAACTTGGTAAGTAGATGTATTCAGTGTATGCTCATAGACAAATAAAAAGAAGTTGTAGATACAATGAAGTGAGTGAGAGCTTTGAAGCATTAACCCTTAAAAAACGTCAATTTACTGATATATAACAAAAAACAGCAATGCTCGATCTTTCGTATCTGTCCGTCTAGAGAATCAGAATAAGTTTTGAGAAATACATAGAGTAATTTTCGATAAAAGTGAATTGTATGTAAAGTGACAACTCGGTGTTGCCGCTTTGCCTAAAATTAACTTACTGACAAATATTTGAAAAAATATCGCCAGATGGAGCCTATCTGACTATTGAGCTTCGCGCTGAACAATCATTGCGGTATGATACCACTCATTCTAAAAGGGCCTTTGGACTTCTTTATACCGTTGTTTAAACAGCTTGCGGTATAAAACGACTAAACACCCCTATCAAAAAGTTAATTATACATTGCAATTTGATTGTAGGTATCCTTCATAGTTACTCTTGATCAAAATCCCAGATAGGGTAAGATCTTGTTGCTGTAGACTGTTTCACGTTCTCTGTATCTGACATGAACAAGAACAACTACAGCAGTTATTTGAAATGTTCTTTAGCTTCCAGCCAAGCTCCAAGCGAGACTTGCGCTGAACCGACACAGACGGGTGAGGAAGTACTATAATAGTATTCTATGGTGTCATGGCCAAAATAATTACGAGTATTCTCTTTCTACGTACACATTAATAATAACACGACTTGGTTTTTAATCGGAAAGCGAAGAACGTAGGATTTTGATGGAAGAATTGAAGAAAACCGTTCACGATTAATATGCGTTTCAAGTCGAAATTATATAATAAATGATGATTATAAATGGTATCATCAAGCCTACTACTGATGGCATTCGTCTCGAGTCTTGTTATTATAGTCTAATTGATGGTTCCTGATAACGTTCTGTATAATGTCGGCATTAATGTTTTATTCTGTTTACCTATTCGTGAAAACCTGTGGATATCTATTATGAGATCCTGTTATGTCTATACTTAATTAAAAGCTGTTGGTTTTCCAAGTAAAAAATAAAAATAAACAATATACAATTTTTATTTCTAACCAAAAACTCAGCCGTTTGCAAATTCATGTATGCCCAATTTATTATTTTAGATATTCCTTATTTTTGGTTGAGGTCGCAAAGAGGGAAGAATCACCTCGTGATTGATGGTTACACCTTCCGTCAATATACACCCAAATAAGAATAAGAATAATTTATTTGCATAAAACATGAGTGTATACATGGTATTAAGTTTAAAAAAAGAAAGTGTTCTACATGTTTTGCCAATCCTGGCGTGCAAATTTGAGAGGGCACAATGCATTTGGTCACAAATGTGATTTGTCTGAAATATTTCCTAATTAGTTGATTATTATTATATGTAGATACATCATTAAATATATTTATATCAGTTATATAATACTAAAATTTGTCAAGAAGGAATTCATTAACTGTATAATAGCATTTATGTATAAGAATATTCTTAGTCTGTTCTTAAATACTACTTCAGAATCACGACAATTAGACTCCTTTAAACATTTCATACCTGATTATAAATTTTAGGTGCCATACCTAAAACACTTTTTCTTACCAACGCAGTTCGTGACGGGTGTGTACAGAGTCTGTTATTATAACGTCTATTACGTACTGTGATGTCGGAAAAACTGTTAAATAGGCTCAAATTGTTTCTTACAAACATTGCAATATTTAGTATGTAGAGAGCAGGTAGAGTAAGAATTTTATATTTTACAAAGTATGGCTTGCAACTATCGCGCGGATAGACCAAAACATGGATATGCACCGTGACTAAGGTCAAATGTAACGCTAAAGTGACGTTTGACAATGACAAGATTGTCAAACTACGTAACGAGCAGTGTCACGCGAGAAGGCGGATGTATTAAACCGTGACAGGACAGTGATGATATTCGGATATAAGGGGCTGATAGTTATTTTGTGTTTATGTCAAACATCTCTCCCTCAGACTTGCAGAGTGCCGATCGGCGCACTTAGGTAGGTGATTTATTGATGAATATTATATTGTTCGCTTTGCTTTTGTTTCGTGTGTATGCCAATATAATTAGAAAATAAACATATATAGTATCTTGAAATTTTATTTCTTTTGAATATATTTTTTCTAGTCCTATCAATTTTGCGATAAGTTTAAGGGTTAAACGATTTGTGGGTTTACCCTTTGATATTAGCCTTATAAAAAACGTCCTAGTTTAAGATATGTAATTTAATAGAAGAATATGTTTAGGATAAGGAATTGAATAAAAAATCATTATGTATATCATTATCCTACAAAAATAAATTACAGAATATGAAAACGATGCATTTTATTTATTGAAGGCTTCATGTTTCTCGTACTTTTTACTGATATCTTAACAGAAATAGTGTTAGTTAAGGTTCTTTGCCTAAACCACTTTTCTAAAAAAAAGCAATAAGTACTAAGATTACATTAAGTAATTACATAGTTTTTCCTAGGGAACATGAATAATTGTACAAAAGGTGGGCTTCATGCCAAGGCATATGATTAATTTGTAATTTACATGAAGAAAGTGGTATCGTGTGTGGATCAACACGTATTGTTTATAAAAAAAAAATCTGGTTATTAAACTAACTGGTTTTTTGGTTGTAGATATTGCCTACTCTTGGATGAAGTCACAAAGAGGGACAGATCTTATATTAATCGACGGATATACATTTTGCCAGACTGGAAACAACTCATGGTTATGTTCCTCGAATTCTTCAGCGAAGTGCAAGGCTAGAGTTACGATGAATAATAATTTAAAGATAATAAAAATATTTAACAATCATACTCACCCGAGAAGAAAAATGTATAAAACTTCATCTGGGCAATATATTCGCATATAGCGTAAATGAACAATTGTAATGAGAATGGCGAATAAACGGGATTATATAATAAGATATTGATAATATTCTTGTACATTTAAAATGTAATTTTTTGAGAAAATGTCTTAAAGTAAGCCTGTGCGGTGCTTGTGCCTTTTCAAAAATATAAAAAGCTGACGGCATTTGATTTCTTTGTGGAATACCTCATCTAATTGATTGTTGATTCCTGCATGTCAAATGTTCTTCTTGGATATTTATTTTTGATTATAATGACAATAAAAAAATACGCTGGCCTCCAAGTGTCGAAAACACCGCAGTAAAATATCCTCAAAGATTGGTTCTCCATAGTTTAAGATCGAAAAGTGTGTAGGGAGTGAATTTCCTGCAGCGGATAAACTCGACCTATGATAATAATCACTATAATAACGTTATATAAATTTATAATGTATTGATTGCAGATATTCCTTACTCGTGTATGAAGTCACACAGAGGGACAGATCTAATAGTAATCGACGGATATACATTTTGCCAAACTGCCAACAACATATGGATATGTTCCTCGAAATCTTCAGCCAAGTGCAAAGCTAGAGCTAAGATGGATAAAAATTCTAAGATAATTAAAATATTTAACAATCATACTCACCCGAGAAGAAAAATGTATAAAACCGCATCTGGGCAATATGTTCGAATTTAGCGTAAATATACCTGAACCGTATTTTTTTATCATTCAACTACCAGTCTCTGCCCGGTAAAGCTTTAAAAGCGATATGCCGACTGCAGCGCCACCTACCGGGTCCATTTGTGTTTCTGAATTAATAATTATACATTTGTTTAAACATTTATGTAATGATTGTAGATATTGCTTATGCCTGGATGAAATCCCGAAAAGGAAAGGACTTGATAGTCATCGATGGTTATACATTCCGTCGCGATCACACATCCGCCTCTTGGATTTGTTCCGTGGTAAGAAATTGTAGAGCCAAATTGAATTTAGACAAAAACTACAAGATTACCAAACTGTTTAACGAGCATTCTCATCCGAGGAGAAATATGATTCAAACGTCAACGGGGAAGTTTATTTGTATATGAAGTTCTACACTTATATCATTACTAGTGGCCCGCCCCGGCTTCGCACGGGTTTTTATTCAATTTTTTTTCCCGGCCATTATTCGATTTTGGCGACTATAATTTTATATTTAGACTATCCTATCTCTCAAGTTGGATCGAACTGCACATGGTGTGCGAATTTTATTATAATCGGTTAAGTGGTTTAGGAGTCCATTGAGGACAAACATTGTGACACGAGATTTATATATATTAAGATAGGCTCTATCCAGCCAGACTTGAGTTTATACAAAATCGCGCCCAAGTTTTCAATGTTAGATTCTTGTTCCTATAAATTACGACAGCAACCACTTAGATTTACGTTTGTATTTCCATTTAATAAATGAAATAAAAGTACTTAAGTGTTTTTTTTAGTAACCGCCGACCAAAAAAGAGAGGTGTTATAAGTTTGACGTGCCTGTCTGTCTGTCTGGGACATCATGAACGGATGGAGCGATTTCAATTTTTTTGTATGAAGGGTGAGTTTGGCCTGGGTGTTCTTAGACATGTTTCATGAAAATCAGTTGAGCCGTTCAAAAGTTATGGGGGTGAGAGTGGGGATGGAAAACCGAAAATCTGCAAATATACTCGAGTGGGGTATCAAATGAAAGCGCATCCCGTCCACATTTCATAATATTATGTTGTTTTACATTTAAGGAAATTAAAGCATTGGAATCGGGGGTTTTTCTTAAATTTTAAATTTAGATTTATTGTACAAATTGATAATTTGAACAGATCTTTAAAACTACAAATGAACATCCTGTTAGAAATGAATTTGTTAGCATTGGAATCGTGGGTTTTTCTTAAATTTTAAATTTAGGTTTTTATTCTGTCAGTCAGAACCCATACATAACCATGATTTCAAATCACAAAATGCATAAAAACCTCGCAAAGAGAAACGACTTGTTTTGTTATTGACGGTTACAGCTTCTTTTCTGTAGTTTTATTAATATAATAATAATATAACTTTTAATTTTATCCGTAATAATTAATAATCTAAATTTAAGATTACGGATGTGTCTTAATTTTGTCTGCATTAAATTTAAAAATAGTTTAACCTGCAAAGTGAGGTTTATCACTTATTAAAAACATTAAAAATTTAATAATATAACTCTTTATTACATATCAAACAAAGATAAAACAATACAAAAAGGGTCTTTAAGGTAAATCCAAAATGCGTAATGGGCGGCATTATTGCTTAAAGCATTATAAAAACAAATACTTATATAAAAATAATATATTGAATTATTATTATTGGTTGTAGATATTGCTTTCTCGTGGATGAAGTCACAAAAAGGGACGGACCTTTTATTAATTGACGGTTACACTTTTGGGCAATCTTCCAAAAACACATGGATTTGGATATGTTCCTCGCATTCTTCAGCGAAATGCAAAGCGAGAGTTACGTTGAATAAAAATTACAAGATAGTGAAAATAATTGACAATCATACACACCCGAAAAGAAAAATGTACAAGACTGCATCTGGGCAATATGTTCGTATTTAGTCAAATTATATCATCATCATCATCAGCCCGTTTGAAGAAAATGCTGAGTATAGGCTTCCTCCATGCATCATATAAATTTTTACTCTCAAAATAACATGTCCGAGAAACTCTGTATAATATCGTAAAATAAGGAGAGTAAGTGATTATTGTTAAAAGAACGTGAAGTATTTTATTAAAGCAGTTGGCTAAGTGGGAGCACACTCTACTTTCATTTCGAAAAACTCTTTTTGTTCACATTACTAGATACATATATCTTATGAATAGAACTTTTTTTATCAATTTTGAGCTGTGTTTGTTAGACCCCGTTTCTGAATTATTAGAGTGATTAACGGTAATTATTAGAAGATATCTCATGAAAGTAAAAAAAATCAAATAAATAAAAAAAAACAAATGATATGTCTAGGGCCCGGGTTTTTAGATAAAGCACAATAACTAAAGAAGGGGACAACATATGAGTTACTCATATTTTCATAGTAACTTTTTAACAAAACCATTTTATATAAATTTTATGCAGAAAAAAAAAGAATAAGACACATCCGTAACTTTCGCACGCACAGGATTCGAACCTGCATCTCTGGGATAGCGCCCCAGCGAGCTACCAATTACACCAACGTGCCATTACGTGATACGTCGAAATTCTGTGCGTGCGAAAGTTACGGATGTGTCTTATTCTTTTTCTGCATAAAATTTATATATAGTTTCACCTACAAAGTGAGGTTTATCACTTATTAAAAAATTTAATGAGCAAGAACTGCATCGTTTCCATTGAATCTGAATTGCAATATCAGCTATGGAAGTAGAATAGTCCTTGGATTTTCTACTAGATGGCGTTACTCGGGGCTTCACTCGATAATACAAAGTGCAGAAGAATTTCGACGTATCACGTAATGGCACGTTGGTGTAATTGGTAGCTCGCTGGGGCGCTATCCCAGAGATGCAGGTTCGAATCCTGTGCGTGCGAAAGTTACGGATGTGTCTTATTCTTTTTCTGCATAAAATTTATATATAGTTTCACCTACAAAGTGAGGTTTATCACTTATTAAAAAATTTAATGAGCAAGAACTGCATCGTTTCCATTGAATCTGAATTGCAATATCAGCTATGGAAGTAGAATAGTCCTTGGATTTTCTACTAGATGGCGTTACTCGGGGCTTCACTCGATAATACAAAGTGCAGAAGAATTTCGACGTATCACGTAATGGCACGTTGGTGTAATTGGTAGCTCGCTGGGGCGCTATCCCAGAGATGCAGGTTCGAATCCTGTGCGTGCGAAAGTTACGGATGTGTCTTATTCTTTTTCTGCATAAAATTTATATATAGTTTCACCTACAAAGTGAGGTTTATCACTTATTAAAAAATTTAAAAACCATTTTAAATGCTAGCATAGTATGTAGGTAACATTATATCATAAAACAAAGAGCTTACCTCCGATCCAAAACGCTCTGCATAGTAATACTATCATAATGTTATTTAAACTTGTTATGTATGTATTCATTGTAGATATTGCTTATTCCTGGATGAAATCTCGAAGAGGAAAAGACTTGATAGTAATCGACGGCTATACCTTCTGTCGCGACCACACATCTGCCACATGGATTTGTTCCTTAGCAGGAAAGTGTAGAGCTAAATTGACTTTAGACAATAACTACAAGATTGTGAAACTTTATAACGAACATTCTCATCCGAGAAGGAATATGGTTAAAACATCATCGGGCCATTATGTATGTATATAAAATTTTATATTTTTAGGGCGCTAGTCCTGTTAAAACTATATAAAATTGATATTATCCATTTCTCTACTTTCTAACACATCGATCACGAAGACATTATGTATATATTTGTCTTTAATAAAGGAGTTAAAATCAAATATATTTTATTAATCATCCAGTTATTTCCAAGTGCATTGAACCCATTATATATGAACGATAGGAACCTTAAACTACTACTCATTAATCCGAAGATGCCAAAAAAGGTCCTCTACTGTATATGAATTGTAAATAATGTATGTAATGTTTGATTTTAGATGTTGCTTATTCCTGGATGAAATCTCGAAGAGGAAAAGACTTGATTGTAATCGACGGATACAGCTTTTTTAGCTATCATGATTCTAAAATATGGAAATGTTCAGTGTCGGGGAAATGTAAAGCTAAATTTACTTTAGATTATAACAATAAAATTATCAAACTCTGCAACAATCACTGTCACCCGAGAAGAAATATTATTAAAACATCAACAGGCCAATATATCTGTGTATGAAACGTAAATTGATTGGTTTTATAATAATACAAAAAAATAGAAATAAGAATATTTACTTTTTGCTTTTATTCTTGGCTTAACTCCATAAGAACGATTTAGCGCTACACTACGTTCGATTAAATCCGATCCAAACCCGTGAAAATATGGTTCGGAGTATTCATAGAACTATTTCTATGGTAGTTTGCACACTAGCTTCTTGAATCTCCACTCCGAAAATGACTTTTGACAGAATCAAGAAAATCAGTTTTTGCAAATATCTTTCGACTGGTCGCTCGGAGATTATAGAAGTCTGTATAAAACAATTCTGCGTAACATTCTCTACAAAACTTGCCCTATGTAATTTTTCTGTTAAATTAACCGTTTTTGGAGGTGAACGTTAAGAAAGCTATTAAATTGCACTCAGTATAAAAAGGCGTAATTTTTCACAATATGCACAAGTATTAGATAGATATGATTATGGCACTTAATAAGTTAATAAAATGTAAAATGTATTTGTTTGTATTTTTAACTTAGTTTTGTTTAATCCTTATTTATAATTAAGCTTAGTTATTCCTTTTTTTTGTTTTATCTCCATTACTTTAAAAAGTTGTAATAATTGCCGCGAATTTGAGAGCCTGGTGACTCGCAACACAGGTTTTATTAAACCCATCGCGGGCACCAGTCTCATACTTATATAGCTTAATTATTCACTGCTCACTCCTTAAACACTAGTTTTATATCAGTTATCCTAAAGATTATTATGTAATAGGTGTTGAGAAAATAATTGTCTTATTATTATTCTCTTTATTTCATTTTAAAAACGTAAAAATATATTTTGTACAATTTTATTAAGTAATATTATTATTATAAAAAGAAAAAAAGATTTAAAGTTACGGAATCTTAGTGTGATAAATGTGGATATACCGATTATATAATGTATGTAAGAACAACGTGCAAGCAACAGTTCTCATGTAAAAAAATAAACATCGAGTCCGTTCACGGAGTAAAAAGTTCTGAGGTAGGTACTTACCATTAAAAATAAAAAATAAATTTACTTTTTATATAAAAAATATTAATATTATACAAAAATTATTGCACAAATTGTGCTTTCACATGCCTAAAATTTCAGGATTTAGACCGGACAAATGCGTAAGCAATATCAGAATATCCTTAAAATCATATGAAGCTTAAAATTGTTTTTCAATTTCTAATTGTTACGCTATAAAAATGTTCCTTTATATTATAGGTTTTGCTTACTCATGGATGAAATGTCGAAAAGGAAAAGACTTGATATAAATCGACGGTTATACAAAGGTATAACCGTCGATTTATATCGACGATTTTTTTGCGCACGACAAAAGTGTCGCGCGCATGGATATGCCACATGGATTGTTCCGTAGGAAGAAACTGTAGAGCCAAATTGACAATAACTATAAGGTTAAAGAACTGCATAATGAGCATTCTCATCCGAGAAGAAATATCATTAAAACACCACTGGGCCAATATACATATATCTGAAATTAAAATGTTATGTTCTTGAGAGGGCTAGTCCTGCCGAACTCGAAGCTACATTAATCGATTCTATCCATTGCTCTACTTACAGCGGCAGCCATCGCATAGACTTACGTATAATCTATCTTTAACAAATGAGTTACATTAAACATTTATATAAATAAACCAGTTAGAACTTTCCATGTGCATAAAACCCACTGATAAAATAATGATATAAACTTTAAGGACTTTAAGTAGGACCTCATTAATCCGGAGGGGCAAAAATTACATTCTACTGTACATACTATATGAATAAATAATAAAGAAAAATGTTTTATTTTAGATGTTGCTTACTCGTGGATGAAATCGAAAAAAGGAAAAGACTTAATTGTTATCGATGGTTATACATTTTATCGCGTGCATACATCCCCCACATGGGCTTGTTCCGTATCAAAGAAGTGTAAAGCCAAATTGACTTTTGACAATAACTACAAGATCAGCACACTGTATAATCAGCATTGTCACCCAAGAAGAAATATCATGGAAATATCAACGGGCGAATATATCTTTATATGAAACTAGTTTTATATCAGTTAGCCCATAGAAATAATAATGATCAATAAAAAATTTCAATCCTCTGATAACTGTTGCCCAACAGACTATCAAATGTATGATGTAAATCGTGATTAAGAGTCTATCCAAGGCTTATGATTAAAAATAATCTTTACGAGTAAGTTTGAAACAAGTCTGGGCCAATTTCCGGATACCTTGAATGAAAGTTAGCTTGATTGTGAACTTTTCGTATCCTATATATTTTGAAGTTTCAAAGATAAGAAATAATGAATTCTACATAATTTATTCCCCTATCAGCAAATATCATTTCAAAACGAACGACCTATCATAAAATATGGGCATAAAAAACTTTACCAGCCAAGTTGCGTAATCATTTGATTGCCTTATATTTCAACGCCTTATTCAATTTATAATAATAACGCTATAAATGGTTTTTTAAAGGTGTTGCTTATTCGTGGATGAAGTCTCAGAAAGGAAAATACCTCCTAGTGATTGACGGTTACACCTTCTGCAAAAAATCCATCAACACCTGGATGTGTTCAGTCTCAGGGTCCTGTAAGGCCAAAGTGACGTTAGATTCCGACTACAAGATTGTGAAACTGTGTAATGAGCACTCTCACCCCAGGAGACAGATGGTTCAAGCCGAAAACGGGCAATATATTCGAATATGATTTGAATTCGTTAGGCTTATCTTTAGTACCTACATAATCTGCCTGATTCTGCCTCAAAGGACAGAACAGATTTGAAACTGGGAGTCTTGAATCCAATGCAAAATGTAACACTTGTACCACCAGATCTACCGGCCCAATTGGCAAGAACGCCCGGTCAGCAAGCAATCGGCCGACATTTCCGGTAAAAAAAGTTTCACCGCTTAGTTCGTGTGTAATTGACCCTGTTTCAATTATATTATGTTTTAGGTAGAACAGATTAAACAGGTTCCGTAAGTCTTTGGCTATCCTGTTTCAGCGGGTCCGAATGTAGTAATAGTAGCAGCGGTGTGTCTTTCTTAAGTTTACACATAATGTAGCACTTTAAATTATTATTTTCTGTAAATAGAATAAACGATACCTAACTTATAACTGATTTTATTATTTATAAATTGTTTATTTGCTTAATGTATTTGATACTCCTATAATAGGAAAACCTTATTGGAACAACTCTAGGTATTTGACTACCTTAGTGGCGCCGCGCCGTGGGCGAAAGCTCTCTTGAGAGCAAGAGGTCGGCGGTTCGATTCCCGCCGAGGGGTCAAGTGTATGGTATCCAAGCATATATAATATAACATATCTATGTCTATTATATTAAGTTTATCCGATATCTTGTACCCGTTACACAAGCTTAAAGCTTACCACTTAGGATTGGCCGGAAATATTTATTTATTTATAATTTATTTAACTTACAGATTTGGGGTATACTATGATAAAATCGCAAAGAGGTAGAGACCTCATCATGATTGACAATGGATATACCTTTTCTCGATCGAGTCAGTTCACTTGGAAGTGTACGTCTATCGCCGTTGACAAAACGCCGTGTAAGGCTAGACTTACGTTAGACAAATATAAACGGCTTGTCGGAATGTACAACGAACACAGTCATCCAAAGAAGAACATTTTTGTTACATCCTCTGGAGAATGTATTCGTCACTGAAAAGTGGCTCTGATTAAATCATTTGTTTAACATAGAGAGGAACCTGAATGTTGTCTTGGCGCTTCAGTTAAGCTTGCTCGCGTAAGTTTTACGTAATATATTAATATATTCAGAACGGTTGTTTTATTTCTTACTAGCTTTACTCCAACGGCTGTACCCGCGTAGTAGCGAAGTAGCTTTTGTTTTACTGAAGCTACAGCCGACCATACCAAATTTGATCTAATTGGGGCTTCGCTAACAATAATTTATTTCCGGTAAAAAGTGGCCTATGTGTTATTCTGATATTTAAGCTATAGTTACATCAATCTAGTAGTTGTTACGTAAAAGAGCAACAAGCAACCTCACCCACTTACATCCATAAAGACTTTCACATTCATAATATTAGTAGGAAAAATTTTACATCTAAAATTGGCGTGATAACGACATAAAAAAATATTCTGTTTACTCCGTCCAAAATTACTGGACATAAGAAAGTGCAAAGATATAGTGATAATTAACTTTCCGGAGTGGTGGCTTATGCAAAATTAAGTACAAATCGTAACGTCGAGCGAATCTTCAATGCACTGTATCTTGATCTTTGGTTTGCAAGAAAAATCTTAAATATGTATATTTATTCGTATAATCTAACGGCCTAATTATTATCATCTACTCTATTGTTGATAGTTAAAACTTGAAATTTTTGCGGAAACTCAAGCTACTAGTCTATTTATTTTTTATGTTTTAATGTTCATAACTTGCTTGTTTTATTTTTGTAAAATGGCAACATCAACCACATCCTTCTCCAATTTACTTCCAATTTATTCTACTGCCTAATTGTATATCTAATTATTACTTACTATAATAGAACGCAAGCAAACCCAGACATGCGCCGCGCCGCCTCTCTCCAGTCTAAACTAGAAGTGACAGAAGGTCTTTCTCCACTTCATCCTTCCATCTGTATCATCATCACCATATTAACGTTCCCTCTGCTGGGACACAGGTACTTCTCGTTTTAACGAGAGAGATTAGGCCTTAATTCACCACGTTGGCCAAGTGCGGGTTGGTGAATATCACATGCCCACCAATCTCTTTTTAAGTTCGTAGAACATGCCGGTTTCTTCACGATGTTAACCTTAACCGTTAAAGCACGTGTATTAAAGCGCACATACATTTTTCATGAACAAAAATCCGGAGGTGCGTGGCGTGGTTTGAGCCCACGACCTTCGGAATGTAAGTCGAGAGTGCTACCACTTAGCCAACACGGCTTTTTAATTCCATCTGTAACCTTATTCTTTATATGATTAAATTACTCATGTGAATTGCAGACTTATGGAGTTATTCTATAGTGAAATCATACAAAGGAAAAGATCTGATTCTGCTAGATGGACATACATACTGCCGCGAAAGCAGAGGTTTCAAATGGCGATGCTCACTATACTCTCCTAGAATGAAATGTCATGCCAGACTGCTGCTGAACAAGGAGGGGAGAATCGTTAAATTCAACCCAACTCATATTCACCCCAAACGGTTCGCCGGATCTGAAACTGAATTGTGTAGTTTCTAAGAAAGCCTATCCCGTTTAGTGATATAAATCATGGAATAGGCATGATGGCTACATACAAAAGTTGGTATTCTGTTTAGTACGTCTATTAGAACATCCAAAAATACTGGACACCTATTCTTTGCTTTATCAATTTAATAAGAAAGTGCTAAAATATAGATAGCCCGTCAGACAATACTGGCAACCTATTTTTTGCTTTATCAATTTAATAAAAAAGTGCCAAGATAGAATATCAAAGTTATCGGGTGGGGGTTTTAGTAAATCTTGCTCGAAAGCAATACGTCACGCGAAACTTCAATGCACAATGAGCCTTATCGCTTTTATTTTTCGTTTGCAAGAAAAATAAAAAATATGTTTATTTTTGTTTTTTTTATATAAGACTTCATTTGACCACAATCTCACCTGATGTAAAGTGACGATGTGGTCTAAGATGGAGCATGAAGACCTAGAAGGTAGATGGCTTCTCCGGGCCACATTACGAAACACGACAAAATCGCTTCAGCACTGACCCAGCCCGAATGTATGTGTACTTTTATTTTCATTAATCTAAATGACGGACTATTGTTGTAGTGTATCGCCATGTTTGCTATCCGGTTTCTAAGATACTTATTCGACTGCAGTTAACGCTGAAAAATAATGTTAACCGAATAAAAATAATGTTTGACTGTTACCTATAAATATTAAATTTTATTTTTTTGTTATTGAATTTGATTTTGTTAACATGTTTTATTTTACAATTATCTTAGTCCTCAGCCTCTTAGTATTAAGGGCCCAAGTAGCCAACCAGTACTTAAAGAGCATGCTGTCTCTCTCAGACTATTGTCTTATTGAGCAAGACAACGCAATAACTACTGATTAGCAACGAGGGACTTTACTCGGAGATGGCAAAACAGGCCCTTTATCTAAAATAAATCGGCTCCATATTAAATACGTTCTTGGACCCTTCAGGATATTTCCATTTGCATTTCTTTTATTCACTTATTACTGAGCTATGTCTATACTAATATTATAGAGGTACACCTGATGAGTTTGTTTGTTTGAACGCGTTAATGTCAGAAATTACTGATCTGATTTCAAAAGTATTTGAATGTGAGCTAGCCTATTCATCGAGGAAGCTTTAGGATATTTTACAACGAGAAAAAACGCTTTCCCGGCAAGTCTTAAACACAGTTTTTCAGTTCTCCGTTTTTAATACTTTGTTTTATTTTCAAATTTAGTTATAAGTAAGTGATTTGTGTTTTTTTTGTTTTTTAGTCACGCTATGTGGAAACATGTAAATGGTTCGTAGTTAAGTTTGTATTGTTATTTAGTTAGTAAGAAAAACTGTTTGTTTTCCGAATAAAATAAAATAAAAATAAAACAAAACCGTGGCGAGAAATGCTAGTTTAATGATGAATTGAGATACATAAATATCTTACCAAGCACATAATTTGATTTAACTATGTTTCTGTTTTAATAAATCAATAAATATTTCCGGACAATCCACACAACAACATCTAGCCCCTTAATGAAAGTATTTTCCATCCTAAGGTGCCTGAAAGATCTCGCATTCAACGATAAGGCCGCCAATTGTACCACTTGTTTTACGTGTTTTTGTATTGTATTGTTTCTTTTCAAATATATTTACAACGTGCACATAAATTCAACTTCGTTATATTTTCAGGTATAGCCTACACGATGATCACAGAGAAAGGCGAGGATTATATAGAGATCGATGGATACACTTTTAGCAGAAACAAGCCATCTCGCTTTACATGGAAATGTGCTAAGTTGACTTGTGTGGCGAAACTAATTCTTGACGAAAACAGCCAAATTGTGAGCTTGTACAACAATCATTCCCACTGATGATGATTAAGTGTTTTAAAGTATTCATTAAAATTTATCTCATTATGTGTGGAATTACTGTGACTTTGGTAAGCGACGTCTGTAGGATCGTTACATAATTAGGGTCGGTTCAGATCGAATGGATACGAGGCGCAACGCGGCTTTAAGATGCCAAAGGCCTCGCGTTGACTCGCGGCTTTGCGACCAAATAAGCGTATCACGGCCGGCGGCTTCTGGGTGCGCAGTGTTAGTTTTCTGGGCTTTTTAGTATTATTGAAGCGAAAAGTGTATCTATGTGTGCCGTAAATCTAATATAATATTTTGTATGGCCTATCTTAAAAAAGGCGCCCGCCTCGTCCCGTCTCGATCTGAGTAGACCTGAGTGTTAAACACTCCCGTCGCTGATATTTAAAGGGCAGCGCTTACCACGTGGTGGACACGTCACTGACAAACCAGCGATTAATTTTAAATGATAATTAAGGATCCATAGGAATTGAAATTATTAAAAAATAGGATGTAAGTACATGTCTCGATATAAAGCACGTAGTACTTTTCCAAAGACATTTTAATTCCTGTCCTTTTTTAATAATATCTGTCACTATAGTTTATTATTTTGGAAAATCTATATATATAATAAAATAATCTTATGAAAAACTTTAAAATTAGCTATGTACAACAAGTTGCCATTTGAAATTATTCAACTTCCCTTACAACATTTAAACATAAATTAAAAATATTTTTTCAGTCACATCCTTTTTATAGCGTTGCAGAATACATGAGTTGTTCATTTTTAAATTCTTAGCCAATCATTGTGTTTAAATATAAGTACCTATGTATAACTAATGTTAGTATAAATGTTTTTATGTTGTATGTTTTGACTTGCCTGTTATGTAATATAACGTTATGGTAAATAAATAAATTGAAATTGAAAAATATGAAAATTAATATCTTATCTTATCTTTAACTTTCTTAGTACTAAAATGTAATACATTTTTATTATGTGATTGTGGGTTGGTATTTTAATTCCGCTGTTAAATAAATGCATGCAGTCATACTTTACTTATTCATATCCAATGTGATAGGAATATCTTTTCTCAATAAAATGGCTTGAAATATTATGAATTATCCAACATTTTTTTTCTTTAACCCCTATTTTAAGCAATGAACGAATACAGATACCGCATATACGAGTACCTAACAAGTATCTCTTTACCTTCAGTCAATGGAAGCGCGACGCCATTACTCAAGAACTTTACTGAACAGACCTTTAATGGAAATCATGCAGTAAGTTTGAGAGTTCCGTACCCACAAGGTAAAACGGACCCTATTACTGTGGACTTGTCGTAAGTCTGTCACCGGGTGTATCTCAAGAACAGTGATAGATAGAGAGTTGAAATTTTGAGGGATGATGTATTTCTGTGGCCGCTATAACAACAAATACTAAAAACACAATAAATAAATATACCTCTACAAAGAAGGGAACTCCCTTAAAAACACATGATTTTTAGGCCGGTACTTGAATGTGTGACAGCAAAAACTACATCTTTTTGCACTAAAAAAAATAAACTTTTTTATTGCAAAGTGTGTAAACTGTATACGGAACCCTATTGCATACTTAACAAATCTATTAAATATAAAATAACAGATTTTTTTTTATTGTTTTCTGTAAAACTTATATTGTTTATTTTCATTCACGGTGATGAAAAAAATTATGATATGTATATAAACATTTAGAATGAATATTGCTAGACTATTAACTGCACTGATCGTAAACTTTTATAAGAATAAGAATCATTTATTTTGTTGGTTATACAGCATACAGTATATTACAGAAAGAAACCAAAACAAAAAATCACTATAATAACTTAACCAAAAACATGTTTTTTCTCTCAAACGATAAGCTCTTTTAGTGCATGTGCTCTAGTTGAGTACATGGTACACTTAAGTACATAATTATTTTGAGTTAGATGTGCCCATATCCACTGTTTCAGATAACCATTACGAGTTCATCAAATCAAGGCGTGGAGCCGATCTCATCTTGTTCCATAACTTCACATACAACCGAACCAGCATGAACACGTGGAGGTGTTCGACACACTTCCCGAAGTGCAGAGTGGTCATACGTCTAGACAATGCAATGAATATCACTAGAGTCAATGGAGAACACTGTCATGTGCCGAAAAAACTTTTCAAAACTAATGATGGTAGATACATTCGTATATAATGTTAATATTCGTATTAGAAAACGAATGTAAGCGTCTAATTTTTTTTCTAAAAAATTTAAGCCGTCGTCATAACCCTATTAATGTTCCCACTGCTGGGACACCGGGACGTCTCTCTTGACGTGAGAGATTAGGCCCTAATTCACCACGCTAGCCAAGCGCGGTTGGTAAATGTCACATGTCCTTAAAATTAAAGTATTTCGTTTTTAATAAATACCTGGTCTCATTGAGTAGATTTTTCCAAATTTTGGTCATGGGACGTCGAATGCTGGGTATGCTGGGTGGTCTATGCATACATACCAGCCCAGCATGCTGGTCCGGTTCTAAATTTGGTTTGGAGAACTGTTGACTCAATTGACAATAGCATAAGAATACCTATTGATTAGGTTTCGCCTGGATTTCTGTAATTGAACCGTTTCTTAATCATTTTCAGGTGCCTACATTAACCTAGTCATTTTATGTTAGATCTTTAACTTAGTTACTTTATAATATCTAGGATAAGGTTGCTATGAAAACTCAATAGTTTTGGCTATTAACAAGTGTGTTTGTAAGTATTGTCAGGCTTCACGCTGACCCAAGACAAAACTGTTTTGCGACTGACTACCGCCTCACAGAATAGATGAAGCCGCGCTCACTCACAACGACAAGTCTGAATTGGGACTAAAATGTTTTGAAACAGACTTGACTTCAATAAGCGCGAAACATAAGAAGACATGGTTTATTTTTGGAATAAATATATTAAGAGTAAATTGTTTTTCTTTAACTTAAAAGTTATACTAGAATTAGGTCTATTTCTTAGAAAATAATTATGAAAGTGCATATATTCGTTTTATGCATGTATATTTCAATATGATAAGAATTAATGTGAAATGACCAGCAGTGCACGACAATTATGGCTATTATGATGATGATAAATCATCAAACAGAGATCACATCATATTACTTCAATAAATACAAAGAATCGCATATGCTCGCTAATTGTAAGTTACTTCACGTCGCAATAATAGTCTTCATATATATAAAACTAGCTGACCCCAGCAAACCAGCCAGCACCTCTTGATTTTTCTTCCTGATAAATTGATTTGAGCTTTTAAATACGTGCTTTAACTATTATGATGAATTTTAAATATAAATAAATAAAAAAAAACCTACCTAAACTTTGTGTATCTTTTCTTCAGATAACAGCTACGAGATAATTAAATCGAGACGCGGGGCCGATCTTATATTGCACCGCAACTTTACATACAATCGCAATAGTGTTAACACATGGAGATGTTCCACGCACTTCCCCATGTGTAGGGTGGTGCTGCATCTCGACAAAGCTGGGAATATTTCGAGGATCAACGGCCTGCACAGTCATCCACCGAAGCAACTTTTTAAAACGTCTGATGGCACTCTTATTCGTATTTAGTTTAAGAAATATGTCTATAAGTAAATATTAAGGAATAGCGATACTTAAAGGATTTTATTATTTACTTACCTTTCGTACCCGCACTAGGCCAGCGTGGTGGCCAAAATTAAAATACTTGCGTTGCCTTGGCTCAATGTACACAAACTAGGAAGAAGGATCTATTGTAGTATTGTTCTGTAACTTTTACAAAAATACAACCCTTCCGCTTTATATACCAATTTTGAAACATTTTAACGCAGTTTATGATTCACCACATGGTACAGTTTCCGCTTCCATAGGACTGTTTATATAATATTTATTATTATTTTACAGGCATCTACACCTGTCTTTTGAACATGAAGCCAAAGAAGAAAAAACTCACGAGAACAGAGCTATTACAAAGTAAAAGGGAAAAGGAGCGGAAAAGATATGAGCTTATCAAAAATGACCCGCAGAAATGGGAGGAGCTAAGAGCAAAAGAACGGCTAAAATATCTTAAAAAAAAAGAAAAGCGAACTAGGAGTCTTGTTAAAGATATGAGTCCACGGGAACACGGGGAAGTAAAAAGGAAATGGAGGGAATATAACAAGAATCGTAACAAAAAAAAGATTGAAGAATTATGAATACATATTTATGAGATGAAACAGATATACTTACTTAATATAAAAAAAAAAATCTTAAAGCTTTGTAAAACGAAAATGACAGGCGAAGATAACAGAGTAGGTTCTAAAAAAGAAAGTATGGCAGTATAATAATTTAGAATTTCTTTATTACGATAAACGGTTATCGGGGTAAGTAGTAAAAATAAATCAAAGTCATAAAATCTCGTTTCTTGACCTTGTACCTACCTTCGGGCAAGATTGCAAACATGGACTCGCCATTTATGCCATTGTCAAAAATTACATACACCAAATAAGTTTTTAAATAAATGTAAAATTACTCCAGAGTGACGTAATGATTTTATAAAAAAATGCTGTGTAACCGAAATTTGTTTTTTTTTTATCTTCCAACAGTAAGAGAAATATAAATTATTTATTTATTTATTATTATATCACAACCAACAGCACATATAACAAAAAAAAAATAAGTAGACATTTTTAATTCTATTTACTATGGAATATGCGCTTATAATAGGCGAGCACAATACTGATATTAATCAATTTGTAAAAAAAAATTGGTTAAACTGTGCGCATGCAATGGATATTCATGTGCATGTAAAATTGAAAAAATAAAGATTCTATTGCTTGTCTTGTTAATTCACCCACTGTTTACCTACTCGTAGCAAAGTATGATAATGTTCTAAATAATTAAGATTAAATTTACGCATATTATCTACAACTTAATACAACAATATTAATCTTTCAGTGCGATTCATATCATCTCGGCGGGGAAGACGCCTTATTTACCTAAACGGATACACCTACAGCTTCCGACAGCACAATTCCTGGGTGTGCTCCATCAAACGGGCGAAGTGCAGGGCTAAACTCTGGCTAAACAGCAACTTACACATTGTGGAACTCAACGCATGTCACAACCATCCACCGAAGTTCTTTGTTAATCCTTTTACTGTTAAATAGAAATATTTAAAAGAAAAAATATTCTTTGAGCGGTTTACATCGTCTAATTTAAACATACAATAGGCACGATGACTACATAAATAAAAAAATAAAATAAAAAAATTATTAAAAATAATAAATGGATATTATGTTAAGTCTGCCTGGTAGCCCGTCCAAAAATACTGTACACCCATTTTTTTCTTTATCAATTTAGTATGGAAGTTCAAAGTTTTTTTTAATAATCTAATTAATGATTTTATTATTTTTATTTAGTCATCTACCCTATTGCTCAACTACAGATACTTTATCGATTGACTGAAGATTGACTTGTTTCTTCACTTGACGACTTACATAGAAAGGAATTAATAGCTTAATAAATTACAATATAGTTATGTCCAATCATGGTTCAGGCTAAGTTTAATTTTTGTATCAAGTAACTGGACTGGGAGATACTTAAAAAAAAACAATCACTGGAGGAGTTTCTAATTCTCTTTTTAGTCTTAATGAGTGACTTATTGTCCTTTTTAATCTTAATAATAATAACACTAACCAATCGATTTGTAACCTTTGTTTTTAATGCGCACTATTAGACTTGATCTATTTAAGTAATTTGTTGTTACTAGTATAATTAATTAGTTATTTAGTTGTATTTGTATTGGAGACTGGCAGAAAGAAATAAATTGGTTTATAACAATTTTTTTATATATGTTAGTTAATGGTTATTTTAAGGTAAGTGGCAAAAATGGGTCCAAATTATTAAATGGTATTTTAAAATGTTATAATTGGTGATAAAAATAATCTTATGTAGGTATTCCAATTCGATTATGTACTTATTGTAGTTTTATATAAACAATATTATAGTTAAATCCTAAGTTTATTTTACAGTTTCATGTTTTTATTATGAATATTGTCCATAAATTTTTAGATTTTCGTATAAGTAACTTTATTTTATAAGTCATGTTTAAGTTCTGCATTTTTACTCTAACTCTTGTTAGTCAATAATACTCTAACATCCTATTATTATACAACACGATCAGACAAATAAATTTAATTACATGTTTCTTAACACAATTGTATAATTTGATTTTATTAAATTACTATTAAGAAGCTTCAACTTTATTGATTGTATATTTAATTGAAACCCTTCTAATATTTTTCTTGGTATCGTAATAAATTATATTAAAATGGACAGAATGATCATCGAAATACTAAGAAGAAAAAACTACTTCATGTTTGAAGCTTCGGCCAAACCTGCGAGACCAAAGCGACTGCGATGCCGCCCAGCGGATGCTACCCATTCTTTACTATGACTCTTTACACTCTTAGAGAGCCCGCAGACTGCAGACTTTTAGTCGGCCGATAGTTTGGTCGGGTTTGGTTGCTAGCGCGCACACTGTACAAACTAAATAGTCGAGTTGGTAGTGAGTGCGCAGACTATTCACAACAGTCGGCCGATTGCTCTGACTGAATCGCTCAAGTAAACATATTTTGAAGTGAGCGGTCGCATAATGAATGTTTCGTAGCAATAATAAATGTTGTTAGAGCTTATTTTATTATAGCCTAAAAAGTTTTTTTTTTAGCTATCATGAACACTTGAACGTCCCGCGCCGAACCTCGGGAGCAACTGAAACTATTGGCAGAGTCGGCCGACTAACAATCGGGTAGTGTGCGCGTGCGGACGAGCGCCATACTGATCTAGCCATCGATCGGCCGATAGTTGGCCGATATTTTAGTTTGAAAGTAATCGTGATTCCCATCAATCTTTTTTATCGGCCGATACCTAATCGTTGTAAGTGCGCACTACCATACATCTCCATACTGATTAAGAGCCCGACCAAACTATCGTCTGTCTAAAGTCTGCAGTCTGCGGGCTCTCTTACGCGAACACATGGGAGGTTTTCAGGCAGAAATGTCCCGCGTCGCGTCTCGCTTCTCGCGATACAGACGTGTAGATATGGCCTTATGTTATGGATGATTATTTTATATGAAAATCAAAAACCATAGAACCTTAAGTACCCCATTAATTTATTTTTTATTTTCAGGTTTAGTATTCGATGTAGTGAAGTCACGTAGAGGCCGAGAACTCATTTTATTCGAAGGGTTTACCTTCAGCAAGAATTCCAAGCTCAGTTGGCTTTGTACATCGCGTAATACCCATAATTGCAAAGCTAAGCTCACAGTCGTGGAACAGGAGATAGTAAACGTTCATAATGTACATAATCATCCGATAAAAAGCCGTTGGACATGGCCTGATAAAGCTACAAACCCAGAGCAAAGTTTTGTGTCAAAACTATGATAAAAAATTGTGAATGATTGAAATGATAGTTTCCTTATAATTTAATTGCTTTAAAATAAACAACAAATAAAAAAAGGTTTTATTATTAACCCTTTTTTCCTTTGTCATATTTATCAAGCGATTTCATTGAATTAATCCCCAAAACGAGCACTTGACTCGAAACCGTCATATTAAAAACAGTCCCGTACCCAAAACGGATACAGACAAATTATTCTTATATCTTTAAATATTTTACACAGATATAAAGTTCATCAACATAAACGCGAGCACACGGCTTCTGATGGTGAACAAGTATACATTCGCTCGGAGGAATAAACGGAGGAACTTCTACTGCTCCCAAATCGGCAAGGGATGCAAGGCCAAGATATTCCTGACACCAGACGAGACCAATGTCGTCTACGCGGAGACCAACCACAACCATGACCCACCTAACTATATTGTTTGCAGTAACGGTTATTATATGAAAATATAACCCTTTAATATAAGCATTAAAAAACGGGATTTACTGAAGTAAAGAACTGCAAGAATGTTTTTACAAAGTTATAAACCGCACTTATTTTTTTTTCTACACAAATTAAGAATAATAAACTAGAGTTACTAAATGTTTTAAGTTTCGGACATACCCAAGTGAAGTCCTTCATCGGGAGGTGTCGTGAGTTTCGTTATTTTATAATGCGCGCGCGTTTTCTTATAAAAATGATATTGTCTAAAGCTGGGTCCACATTTATATCATTTCGGTGTATCACGATCAGGCGTCTCGTAACGAGTATCTGTATCATAAATATGGACGCTCATTTTATCCATGTCGTATCGTTAAAGCATATCTTGTAAAAACGCGTCCATACTTAGGAGATACTGTTTAATGTCAGCGTATCGACTTTAACTTTACAAATATGGAAGGTTCATTTTTTCTTCCGATTCCTTTCGATGCAACGCGTATCCCCTTTGATGATCGCGGAAAAACCGACACAGGATGGTTCGGGGTGTATCACGTATCGTAGCACGATACAGTATCATGATACAGTATCAAAATACGTCCATACCACAGATTGTGATACGCGTATCGGATACGAGGTGTATCAAGATACGCGATCATTGCGGATCGGGCCGTATCGGATACGGCATGTATCATCTTGCGTACAAACTAGCGATCATGATACGCGCCGAAGCCACGCGACGGAGATACGATACACCGAAATGATACAAATGTGGACCCAGCCTAAGGCTGATTTTTGTGTCATTCTCATTATCGGCGCTAACAGCTCAGCGCGTCGCAATCTATATGGAAATACTGTCAGCACTGATGTTGATCGTGACACTAAAATCGGCCTAACGCACGATTTTTTAAGTGTTTTGTATTAACGTATTAGATTTTAGTTTTAGGTGGGAAACATAATTTACCAGTTAAGAATGAATTCAAAAATAAACAATAACAAAAATAATAAACTAATATAAACAAACATTATTATTTTTATATTCCGAGATAGGTTACTTATCATAAAATATAATTTAATGAATATTTTTAGAACATAGTATATATAGATAATTTCAACTACATACTTTTAATCTTTTTTTTTTTATTAAGTTTAATGACTAGTCATAGCTAAATAATATGTTACAAAATATCTTAGCACCGCCTTAAATCAAGGGCAACGCAATTTTACAATCTATTGGTATTCTGTGTTTTTTACAAGTTGTAATATTTTGCAGGTGAAATTAAATTCATCAAACTTTCCCCCACAAAACGTCTGCTCATGTTCAACCACTACACCTTCTCCCTGAAACACCCTGGTCGGTACTACTGCTCGAAAATAGGCAAGGGCTGTAAAGCAAGAATCTTCTTGAACAAAGACGAAAGTGGCATTGAGTTTGTGGAGAGCTGCCATAATCATGATCCGCCTATGTATACTGTCACTTCTGAAGGATTCTACATTAAAATATAATAAATAGCCTTCTAGATGTTTCTCGTCCACATCGACACTTACCATCAGATTCGATTGTGGTCAAACAGAAATATATATGTAAAGTAAAAAAACATAATTCATTCTTTAATATACAAGGTGTTTTAATGTTGTAGAACTAAAAATGGTCGCCTTGCGCGCGCCATTCACACCCTTTTCGCTTTATTTACCAATTCCAAAACACTTTGTATATATAAATGGAAATTAATTAGCATCATAAAAAATATTTTAATTTGCCAGATGTTGCGCATTGTCCAGTAATATATACTTTATTAATTTATTTATTTGATGAGAATTTGGTTTGTAGTTTTAGGTATTAGGGTTATTTTATATATTTAAAAAAGTGTGATAATTTTAATACCTGGTATACACTCCTCGCGAGGTTTTTTTGTCGAGGAGTTCGGCAAAGTTCGAAGTGCGCCAGTACTCTCGGGGCTCTTTGGCTCGGGCGCAAAAATTGACATTAAATGAAAGTCGCCCGAGCAAAGTTAGTCGAAATAAGTCGAGGTGCACACTACACTATTATATTCGACTAACGTCGTTCAACTTCGTGAGTAGTGTAGAGGACCGATAAGGTTCTTCGGCAACGCTAATAGTCATAATAGTCATTTATTGATAATATAAATTATAAGTCACAATATGGTTTTTAACGTGGTTTCCCAATGCCACAACATATTCAAAACAAAATAACTAATGCGATAATTATTATTAAATGTCAAAATCTGAAATACATTAACAATTGTAGCAACAAGAAATATAAATAATGTCAATTTAAAATTACTATTAACAATGGATACGAATGTCAACAATGGATTATTTTAATCTATGTCAAATAAATTGAAATAATCGATTAAATAATAATAATGCTATGACAATGACTTTGTTGTGAATGTGTGTTTTCCTCCAGTAATGGCACTTTTCTGCAATATTCCATTTTATGAAATGGAATATTTCAGAAAAGTTGCATTAGTGGAAAAGAGCCTTTATTGAAGTATTATGTGAAAATAAATAGTATTATTTTTTGCAATATTTCATGACTTTTAATAAATAAATCCATGGCTTATAAACCCGGTTTGTGTTTTGGCTTCTAATTAATTATTTTCACGTTGGCTGCTTCTTATCGCCTATTGAGTGTTTACCTTTAGTATCACACATATACATACATCTACCGAGATAACACAAGTATCACGATTTGTATTGAAACCAGGCGTGCCAACTTTTGCCTGTATTATGAAGTCGAAGTGATGCGCGTATCAACAGTATCGCCGATCGCCCTTATCAATCAAACTTTTTGTCAATCTTTGTCCAATGCAATAAAAATTCTCCTCTGCTGTGATCCTAGCCTACTCAATGAAATATACTTTGTTAAATTAATATTTTATGTTACTTTTAGATGACATAAGATTTATCAATATATCTCCCACGACACGTCTTCTGATGGTGAACAAGTACCTACACATTTTCCCCGACGCATCCGGGCCGATATTATTGCTCAAAGAAAGCAAAAGGTTGCAAGGCGAGGATCTTTCTGAACAAAGAAGAAGATTGTGATGTTGTTCAGTTTGTCGACAATGAACATAATCATGAACCTCCGGTATATACTGTTACCTCTAACGGTTACCATGTAAGGCTATGTTAAACAAAAAAAGGGGACTTTCCGAAAAAAAGTTGTAGAACAAAATATGTTCACCTGGTGCGTGCCATTCACACCCTTTTCGCTCAAAACACACCCAAAACATCATATTAGTATGCCAAAAAAAAACCTTCTGTTTTAGTAAAATAATACGACGCATCTTGTATGTTTTTAAGATGTTTAATGAGTGCTGGACAATGTATTTTGAGATACGTTAAATAAATGAAAACGGTCTATATTATCATTTTATTTTATCATAGCTTATCACAGGGCATGTCATGGACATGGATATTTAAGGTCCCACTACATTTTTCTACGTTAAATGTTATCTCTTACATCAATTTATGTCCTTAAATGTTTTATGAAGACACATTCTAGAGTTCCACTCCCGTCCCCATCCGTCCTTATACAAAAACCATTTGCGTCTCGCGCTACAGAAGTGATAACTTGGCGGAATGAGCAACTTCCAATTTTAGTACCGAATTTTCTCGTTGAAAACATGCTAGTTTCAATAATTACCTATAATTTCAATTATAGTGTGGGTTCATGTTTTATGAAATTAGTTATTTATATAGTTTATGTGATATTTATTTGTTCTGACTTTATCATATTATTATAATTAATTTAAATGTACATTGTTATTCGCAGATGATGTAAAATTCATCAAGTTATCAGCTACACAGCGTCTTCTAATGGTCAATAACTACACCTTCCACCCGACCAAAGCTGGTTACTATTACTGCTCGAAGAGGAAGAAAGGATGTAAAGCGAGGGTAGTTTTTGATGATTACAAATGTATCATTAAATTCATAGACCGTAATCATAATCACAATCCTCCTGTATACATGGTTTCTCCTGGAGGTGTATATATTAAGTTAGCTCATTGAAAAACATTGTATAACTAAAGTGTTGTCGGTTATAATCGACATAAAATGTAGTAAATAGGTATGATGACTAAAAAATAGGCATGCTGGTTAGTATGTCTGTTAGCCCGTACAAAAATACTGGACACATATTTTAGGCTTTATATGAATTTAATATGAAAGTGCCAAGATATTAGTGCATCAAAGTGTCGGAGTGGGGACTTGTGACGTTTAAATTTTGTAGATATTGCTCGAAAGCATTACGTCACGCAAAAATTCAATGCACTTGATTTTTCGTTTGCCACAACAAAATAAAAAGGTTACAATGTTTATATAACCCGAATGGCCTATTACATTTGTGTGAAGCTATAAGTATTATATAATTTAGTATTGCGCACATTGATAGGGATTAAAATGCTTGTTGCTTAAGCCCGTTTACACCAACGGTTTCTTAATATTTATGTCTCTCTAACGCTGCGTTCACACGGAGTTGTGCCTTACTCTGTCGTATATTTTTATAAGATTCGGTTCAGTGGTAAAATTATTTTAATGCTAAATGTTCACAAGAGCATTCGGTTTTGTCAGATCTTAAAGCCGAATGCTCAATAAACAACGACTTCGCGTGAATGCAGCTTTAGACGGGACATATAACAAAAGAGTGTTATCTGAAATGTCTTTAGATGAGGAATTCTGCTTAGGTTACTATCTGGGAAACGTTTTTAACATGCAACGGGCATTATTCTCAATCAGCTGATCTGAAAAACTGTGATTAAAGAAAATAAAAATATACGAATATTAAATACTATTTTTATTATCAAATAACACAATTATAAACATTTTCAAGTATCAAATGAAAAAATAATGTATTTTCTCGCTTTTTTTACAGTTGACGTGAAGTTCATCCAACTATCGAAGAACAAACGTCTCCTTATGGTAGACAAGTATACATTCTCGCCAGCAAAAACAGGATATTACTACTGCTCCAAGAAAAGCAAGGGTTGCAAGGCGAGAGTATCTCTGGACAAAAATGAGCAAATCATCAAGTTTATAGATAATAAACATGCACACGATCCACCAGTATATAAACTAACCCAGGCTGGATATTACTTTAGAATAATATAGTGAGATTATATACTATTTTATACTAATCATAACGGCTGTTAGCATAAGTATCCCTATTTACGTTCCTACTGCTGCGACGCAGGGACTTCCCTCTGGGCGAGAGAGAGATAATGCCTTAATTCACCATGCTGGCCAAGTGTGGGTGAATGTTACATGTCAACTCTTCAAAGTTCTCAGAATATGCCGGTTTCCTCGCAAGTTTTGCGTTCGCCGTTAAATCACGTGTTAAAAGCGCGAAGAAAATAAAAGTAAACCAATTTAAAACTTTGTTTTCAAATAAAAGGTACATTTTATAGATATAATAGAAAGTACATTCTACCTACACTAAAATATAATGTATTTTATTTTCTAAATATATTTTATTAAAAAAATATATTTTATTTTCTTAATTGCAATAAAACTTTTTTTATTTAACGATCGTCAACCAATGACGACTTGAATACAAGAAATAGAGTCTTAAAACGGGTATTTAAACTAATTAAATAGGTTGTAAATCATGGTATGTTACCCGTTTCAAGTATTAATATTATTAAGAACCTTGAAAATTTAAGTGTTATGAATACTGTTGAGGATTTGATCTTCGATATAAGATAAGAAAGTGGACCATATCATAGACTGGTTTATAAGGACGAATTAATTTGTGCGTCGTCGTCGACTGTCTTCCGTCCCTCGGTTGAGGGCACAGGGTGGGGCCTCGAGCTTGCGCTCCTTACCCCGGCTTCAACTCCGGGGGCGACTACCCCCGGGTCACGAGACAATGCCTTTTAGGCGGGTATAAGTTTTTTTTTATTATTATTATTTTTTTTTTATAATTAATTTGTGCGCGCCCATCTAGTGTCTTATATAAGTCCAATGGTAAGTAGTGTCCGAGTGACCAGCGGGCAACTTTGTGTTCGGCGCCGATCGCTCGGTACTAGAAGCCGAGCACTAGCACAACGATTGCTATTCGGTTTTCCGAGTGAGACGGGGCGAGCGTAGCAGGCGTTGTAGTAGTAGGTAGATGTTTGTCCAAACAATTACAACATATTTATCTTTCGATATTTTGCAGTTAACATGAAGTTCATCAAAATATCGGCCAGCACACGTCTACTCATGGTAGACAAGTATACATTTTCGCCTACAAAAGCAGGCTATTACTACTGCTCCAAGAAAAGCAAGGGCTGCAAAGCGAAAGTATCTCTGGATAAAAATAAAAAAAAGATTAAGCTTTTAGATAATAATCATGCACACGACCCACCTGTGTATAAACTTGCTCCTGATGGTATTTATATTAGAATTGCTCGGTGAGCCTTCTGCTCATTATTTTGTTGTTGGAATCAGGTATATTGTTGGTACTTAATGTAATTTTCGTAATGCAATAGGGCCTATTTAGGACTTAAACATACAGTAAACATCTCCTTTATTACAGTTTTTATTAAAATTTATTATTAAAATAAAGAAGCTATTTTTCGGTTTACTGTCTGAGCTAGCGCTGCATTTTGGCGAGCACATTGCAGTGATAATGTTATATTAATGTTTCGAATGGAAGCTACATTCACCGTGAACAATCAATTACTATAATAGTAATATTATAATTGACAATTTTATAAATAAATATTAGATAATAGAAACTGTTCGTTTATTTTGTGTGTGTGTTACCCTATTTTTTATCTTTTAGTTTATGTGCAGCATAAAACAATAAAATAATAGTGTACAGCATGAAATATTTAGCAATTGATGTATTATAACAATAAAATTTTAACAGATTGTAACGCAATTTCAGATTTACATGACACAAAATTTATCAACATATCAGCTAAAAAAAGTTTGTTAATGGTTGACAAGTATACGTTCTCACCGACCTACCCCGGACATTACTACTGTTCGAAGAAAGCCAAAGGTTGCAAAGCGAGACTCAGTCTAGATAAAAGCAAAACTTTTATCAAGTTTATTGATAATAATCATAATCATGAACCCCCTGTGTATAAGGTTACTTATAATGGCTATTATGTCAGAATTTCATAATTCGTTATAAGAAAGCGAAAATTTGTGAAGGCACAATGGGGAATATGCATGACTTTAAAATGGATCGTTTCTTGATTTTCGTACTAGTAGTGCCCCGCGAATTTTGTGTGACTTTCTGAACAAAACACTTCATGATCTCTGATGAACTCGTTTATCATGACGTCACAGAGTAAGCGCGCCAAAATGGCCGTGTTTAAGTCGCCTGAAAATTATAATGATTTTAATAAGTTAAATTTTTAACTTTATGGTTTAGATTTTGAATGTGTTATATTTATTAACGTAATAACTAGTAGAAACAATTAAAGCATTAAAAAAAAGTGCATATTCCCTTTTCTATGCCACTGATGTTTTTTTTTCAAACAATTTGTCCTTTGACGGTTGAGGCATAATAATTTATGTACAAGTTTGTTAAATTGGTCCTTTAAATACTATTTTTAAGCTGTATATTGGTAAATTATACTGATAAGTAATTTAGGTACTTTGTTTAATTATGATTGATATTAATTTTATGTCGACCGACCTTCTATGAAATGAACCATGACGAATGTGACAAACTTTTATTACAATTTAAGATACAACACAACACGATAAGCTCTGTGACATTCGCGGAAAATAACCATACCATACCTCCTTTTCATGATGTGCTGTACTGTACTCCTGGTTGGGTTCTACTATAAAATAATAATATTTTTTTATAATAATAAAAATTTATTTATTTCCAAATAAACTTAATACATAGGTTACAATACCACAATGGTTCCCAAACTAGGCAAAGCCTGTACTATGGGAACCTCCTTCCATATGTTACATAAATTTACAATTATTAGTTTACTAAACATGAAATTTAAAATATAATAATAATAAAATCGAGCAGTACACATCAAACATTGCGATATTTTAATATAATTATGTAAAGTGTATGTCCGCATTACGTGTTTGGATGTGTGTGAGTTTGTTTGAAGCGAGTGTGTGTGAGGGTGTGTGTGTGTGTGTGTGTGTGTGTGTGTGTGTGTGTGTGTGTATAATAAATGGTTGAAACTGCTACTCGAATAAAGCTACGATCTGCAAGGCTAGAATCTTTGTTGGACAAAGACGGAAACATGATAAAGTTATCGTGGATCTAATGTACACTGTTTTTCCTCGTGGGTTACCTACTATAAAATAAATGGCCAACCATTTTGGATCTGCTTTCTTTTTTATTTATAATTTGGGTTGTGTATGAGGAAGGCTCAGTGAGCGTTACAATGGTCTGTGTTTTTCTATGCCTTATAATAAAAATATTTCAAAAGGCAGTAAAAAGCGAATAGTGTTGGTTATTGATAGAACATGAGTGATTCAAATCGTTATAGTATGCGTCTCTAACTGGTAGCCCTCTTGCAGTAGTAGTTTCTATGCAAAAGGGGTTACCAGTTAGCGACGCATACTGTACGTATTGATATGAAATAAATTGAAGATACATTTTTGTATGGTAAGAATTCCTATTTAAAAAAAATAATGATTTCATTGAAATCAGATAGAAACAGATAATGTATTTTATTACATATTAATACTCTCCTTTTTTGATAACCATATTTTTCAGAGTTGGTGATGAATAAATATATGTTGTATTATTTGTATTGATTCAATATAATTTCTTATACTGAAGGGTCTTAGTTCTATTTCTTTTATGGAAAATATATTTTTGTTTGAGCACAACATCACCTCAATAAGTGTAGGTATGTGAGTCACCCAGATCTGAAAGATATCTACTCGCTATTATCTTGAAAATTAATAGGTGGTATCGTCAGCAGGAAAAAACAGCAGGTAATTCCAAACCTTTACAAAACATAAAATAATTGTCCATAATATAAATGAGTAAGACCATGACCCTACTAAAACTAGCCTACTTTTTATAAAATCAGAGTCGACAATACATTATATCTATAGTCTTTTTAAGGCTAATATAGTTTAAAATAATATTCTTTCCAGGTGAAGCTGACATAAAATTCATAAAACTATCCGACAAGAAGCGACTACTTATGGTGAACAAATTCACATTTTCTCCCATGAAGCCAGGCCGGTACTACTGTTCGAAGAAGTCTAAAGGTTGCAAAGCTAGGATATTCCTTAGCCCTGATGAGAAAGTTGTCACTTTAGCCGATAATGAGCATAATCACGAACCTCCCGTGTATACTGTCTCTCAAGGATATCATATTAAAATAAGAGCATAGTAATGAATCACAGTGCGAAACGACCCATTTATGAAGAGCTCTTGGTCGATTCATACTGCTGCGGTCAGTACTTACAGCTCGCGGTGCGTAACGACTAAATACCCTTTGTTCATGTGTTGTATGATATATATTGTAAGCTGAATAAATAAAAGCATTTCTACATGCGAATGGTATTTTTTCTTATCTATGGAATTGTCAGAAATAATGTTTGGTTTTGCAGTAGAATTACAAAGTGCTCATTATTGACAGTAATTTCCTATACACAAGTAGTACTTAGAACTAAATGTATATAAAGTATGTATTTAAATCTTAATGTCTATTCCAGACGCTGATATCAAATTCATCAAAATCTCGGACACTAAGCGTCTGTTAATGGTGGACAAGTACACATTTTCTCAAATGAATCCGGGACGTTTTTATTGCTCGAAGAAAGCTAAGGGTTGTAGAGCAAAGATATTTCTGAGCAATGACCAAAGTACGGTTATATTAGCTGAAAACGACCATAACCATGCACCTCCTGTTTACACAATATCCAGCGAAGGTTTCTACATCAAAATATCGTGAAATGGTTACTTTAAATTAAATCCATATTGTGTGTTGTCTTAATCTCTCTCGTCAAGAGAGAAGCCTCTGTGTCCCAGCAGTGGGAACTTTATATAAACCTAAATTTAATTTTGTTAATACACCTTATATAATCGTATTTTAAAAGTTGCTAAATAAGAGGTCTAACTCGCTTGAATTTCTCGCATTTTATTTGTTTTGAGTTTTATTAAATTTTTTATATGCGTAACGAAGTCAATTTATTTTTTCCTGATTACATATGGGGTAGTATAATATTGCAGCAGAAAGAAACGTCAAAATAGTGGGATTTCTATAAAACTCTGTTGTAAATTTATATAATATATTTTCGTAACAAATAATACATCATAGTTTGATTAAATGACCTTAAATAATTACCGTTGGATGAGATTGTGACAAACAAAAGTGTCATTCCCATAAGATAATCCCCTGCGAAGGGGATTTCTATACTTTTTCTTTATAAATCCCCTTACAATCGGAAAAAGCTGCAACAGGGGATTATTGCCAACGCCTATTTCGGCTCACAATCCTAAACTGTGTATCAACCAAATGATTAGTAGGTAATTAGATTTTTATGTTGTATTTTTTAATAATGATAAAAAAAATCTGTATTTGTGTTTTCGGATAAATACCTTTTTTTTCTTAATACTTCTGTCATAATCATAATTGATCCTGTTCTCAGATGACATAAAATTCATCAAGTTATCAGCTACACAGCGTCTTCTGATGGTAAACAAGTATACCTTCTCCCCGACCAGCGCTGGACACTATTACTGCTCTAAGAGGAAGAAGGGATGCAAGGCCAGAGTCTTCTATGACCATGACAGATGTGCTCCGAAGTTCGTGGATAATAATCATAATCACCAGCCACCTGAGTACGTCGTTACGGCCGAGGGATATTATATTAAGTTAACAAATTGAATAATGCTAATTTAAAATTAAAAAAAAAAGCCCCGATTCCAGAACTTCAGTTACCTTAAAAGTAAAAAGTCATACTATTTTGTAATGCGCTTTCATACTCGAGTATATTTGCAGATTTTCGGTTTTACCCTTATAACTTTTGAACGGGTCAACCGGTTTTCATTCAACATGTTAACATACAAAAAAATCGCTTCATTTTTTCAGGAGCTATTCCACAGACAGCCATGTCAAACTTATAACACCCTTCTTTTTGTCGGGGGTAAAAATAGCTAGACTCAATAGGCTTACTCCAGAAATGCCCTGCGAGTATATCCAATAATAGGTTGGAAAACTTTCTACAAATCCCCTGCGAGTCCTATTCGAGCAGTGGCAGGGCATTTCTCTAAATATTTTCCAATTATCCCCTGTTTCATTTTACTGGTATAACCAACATTTATTCTATATTTTCGAGAACCATACGTGCATCAAAATTTAGAATGTTGTTTAATGCTTCGTGTTGAATACGTACTAATACTTCTTAATTGGGTGCTTTAACTTTTGGTGTTGGTAGTATGACCTAAGTGGCTTCGGTCTGTATTTACAATGGAATATTATTTATTATTTTTACTCTATTACAAGGCCTTAAGCCTTGAATACGGGTAAATTATTCTTTGTAGGGTTGGTAGTCATTCGAAAGACAGTTTTTCCACTTCTCCACTTTTATTTACGTTACACATAACGGTGGCGTTACAAAGCCTAGCAACGCTAGTACATAACTGACAAACGCATGGGCCCGGAATGAATCAATCAATGATCGTTAAAAAATCGATCAATAGGTTTTTGGAGGTTTTGTCTGTTTACGTCCGTAAGTTTTAACCCTCTGAATCCTTACACGTGACCTCCGGGTGGTGCTAAGAACATTCTCTGGTGGTAGGCTTCGGCCGCGGCTTGTCACCACCCTCCGGGCTGGGCCAGTGCGTGAAACGATTTCGTGTTTCGTAATGAGGCCCGGAGAAGCTATCTACCTTCTAGATCTTCATGCTCCATCTTAGACCACATCGTCACTTTACATCAGGTGAGATTGTACTCAAATGAAGGCTTATCGACTATAAAAATAATAATAATAATAAGCCCGCGACCGCTTACAGTATTCGATTATCGATACATGGATACATATTATAATAGAATGGGGAATGGTGTTGCACCCTACATCTTTCACAAAACAAACTATGTAATGTGCATGAATCATAATTCCAGTTACTTTGTCGAAAGTAATGTATGTAAAAAGATTTTTATTATGATTTTAATGCTTGCTTCTTGTCCCTCTTTTTATTGTTTTATTGTGTTTTAGGCATATTGTATTCTGAGGATTTCTTTAATTACTTAAGTTTTTTATTTTACTTTAATTTTACTAGGTATATCAATCAATCGATTCGTCTCTTATCTATTTTCCTGTGTTTGTGTATTAGATAAAATAAAATCGATAAATCTGGCTTTCATTTTTCTACCTAACACGTTGTGCAAAGACTATGGGCTTATTTCACAATATTCGAGTAAAGTAAGCAATGGTTAGTTATTTCAATAAAACTTGTCAATAGTTAGTTAAGTCAAGAGCTATCTCGCTTTGAAACATGTAACTGAGAGAAACATCTTATTTAAAGCATTGCCTAGTTATACTCGGAGAATGTGAAGCAGGCCCTAAAAATTCTACTTGTCAAAGTGAGCTCAAACAATAACGAATTTACGAAGAACAGTTAATCGATACCCTTATCTATAAAGACTTTATAATTAGACTTAGCTGCTGCATTATGAATAAAATTAAATAATAATAAATATTGCTGTAAAATTCACATAGCAACACATAGTTCCGTGTTAATCTCTCAACTTGTGTTACAGTACTAACAATCTGATATACTTAACATAATTCTCATACATAGATATGTATTATCAATACTCATCTACAGTGTAATTTGATTCCATATTCCACCGCTACAATGACAAATAATATTATGTTTCCCTTACAGAAAGTCAGTACATAGACTTTAAATTCATTAAACTCTCCGAGGAAAAAGTTCTAATGATGGCCGACGAGTATACATTTTCTCAAGTTCGCCCTGGAAGATATTACTGTTCAAAACGACTGGCAAAAGGTAGTAAAGCTTTAGTAAAGTCAAAGTCAAAACGTTTATTTCCTTAGAAGCCTATACTTACATGGACAGGTCAACTTAAAGCTAATTTAAATAAGTACTATTGGATATAAACCTATCCACTGTTTACTTTATGCTTATTATAAACTAATATTGCCTTGCGGTTTTACCCGTGTTATAATGGATTTTCCCGGTTTCAATGCGCTTACCTCAGGAACTGCTGGTCTGATAAAAAGAGGATACAGGCGACTGGGCCCATACATAACTAGGACCGTGGTCCCAGTTACCTGAAAAAAATTTTGAATCGGTCTTCTGGATATACCTAATTTGCTTTAATGTACGGTTCTCAGAAAAATCAAGTTACATAACTCATGATTTATTTAATGTGGTATTTCAGTGAAGTATTTTTTAGTAAGAATGTCAAAAAAACTATATGTGAATCATTCCTAAAGTCAAGGACATCCGAAAAGGGCTGCCCTTTTGTTTCAAAACAGGTACTCTACTCTTAACACCTGAGGGCTAATAGTAGTACCTGTTTTTTGTCGGTGCAGTTTGGTTTTAAAACGTGTAAGTCAGACGGATATATGGCGCGCTCTTTCCCACTCATAGGTCTTATGGGCGTATACGCATCTCCTTTCTATGAATCACGTGGCCAATCACAGGGGAAAAGTTTATCAGTAGCAGGAAAGGTAAAGCGATCCCAGTTTTGTAGTAGGCCCAGTCGCCTGTATCCTGATAAAAACAATTCATTCACTGTTAGATAGCCTATTTATCGACCTCGAGTATCGCTTCCGGCCTATAAAGCCTATAGGCTGATACTTTTTAGTGCGGTTAAATAAGTAGTTATCGCGGAACATTCCATTGAACACGGGCAATGCAAAGCTACTATACTACAATATATGTATGGATTAAATCCCCTCCGGGTCCGACTGTCTTTATGTTTGGAAAAATCTCGAAACTACTAAATAGTCATTCCATTCAATAATTAATTTTCCTCTGTCATTCGTCATCTCAATTAACTCCTTTCTTGCTATCCTTCACACCATCCATCCATCTTTTCTTTGGCCTAATTGATTCTCTATCAGAATATAAATAAACAAAAAAAAAAATTCTAGATTTCAGGAAAGAAACGAAGAGGTTCCTAGGTTTAGATGTTGGTGATTCGGATCGAAATCAGCGACCAAGAAGAGATAAACACTACCTGAAGAAGAAAGTAGGGCTTTCTGCTAGAACTCGTCGTTCATGCCAGCAGTGCTATAAAGATATCTCTACTACTCATGGAAGATCAGTAGCTAAAAATAAGACTAAAAAAGTTAATACCTATTGTGCAATATGCCCTAATAAACCTTTCTTCTGTGTGGACTGCTTTACAAAACTCCACTGAGATTGAGAGCTTACAGCGTTAAATAAACAATGTTTTTACAATAAAAAGTCTATTTCTTAATTTTTTTACTAAAGTCCGAACCTTAACGATAATAAAACAACCGGTAAGTACCCTAAGTATTAGATAAGCTTACTGTCAAACAATATTTTATGGAGATTAGTACCTAAAAACAATTCTCGTTGCAGACGCTTCGGTTATTGACTTATCGTGTTTTTAACACTATAAAATAAATAAATATTTCCGGACTACTCACACAGCATCACCTAACCCCAAACTAAGCAGAACATGTATTATGGTTAGGTGACTGATATACAACATAGATACATTTTTTTTTGTAAATTCATGCATATGAATGATACATAGAAAACATCCAGACCCGAAATCAGAAATTGTAGATCGTACAAATTCTAGTCTATGAAAACTTATTTGACGCATCACCTCTGGTCTTGATTGCGCCATCAGGTTTTGCTTGTATATCATGGCGTATAACAGAAGTGATACTTCAGCCGGACGGCCGTAAAATTAATTATTAAATAATATTCACACTACGTTGCCGCTTTTGCTTTGAGACGTTTGATCTGACTTTGTGTGTGAGAAGACGATGAATATCGGAACAAGCGATACTGTCGCGCATCACTTCAACTTCATAATACAGGCAAAAGTCAGCATGCTTGATTTCAATACAAATCTTTATACTCGCGCTATATAGGTAGATGTTTGTTTGTGGTCGTTGAATATTTATTTATTAATCAACGCATAATGTTGTTTCCAGAATTTGACATCAAATTTATACACATCTCCGAGAAAGTCCGACTTCTGATGGTCAATGACTATACTTTCTATCAGATGAACCGCTGCAGATATTATTGCTCGAGGATAAAGAAGGGTTGCAAAGCGAAAATATTCCTAAGTCCTGACGAATCTACTGTGACTATGGCTATAAACGAACATGATCATGAACCACCTAGGTATACTCGCTCTTCGTCGGGTTACTATGTCAAAATATGAGGTTTTTTAGATTTATCCGAATCTATCAGACAAAAAGCGGTCAGAATGTTTTCTTTTGTTTTCGAGCGCTTCTTTGCCTGGTTGCCATTGCCATATAAATTACAAATAGAGGCAGCACTACGCGAAAGATCCATCGTTCCGTGGCGGTCGATTCCGTTGAATTGACACCCGCGGAAGATTACACGTGACCTCCGGGTGGTGCTAAGAACAGTCTCTGGTGGAAGGCTTCGGCCGCGGCTTGTCACCACCCTCCGGGCTGGGCCAGTGCGTGAAGCGATTTTTTCGTGTTTCGTAATGTGGCCCGGAGAAGCCATCTACCTTCTAGGTCTTCATGCTCCATCTTAGACCACATCGTCACTTTACATCAGGTGCGATTGTGGTCAAATAAAGGCTTATCGAGCATAAAAAAAAAGATTAAATTCGTCTTTTAAGAATTTTTCATGTTTAGTATTAATGTGGTCCGGAGAAGCCATCTACCACCTTCTAGGTCTTCATGCCCCATCTTAGACCACATAGTCACTAAACATCACGTGAGATTGTGGTCAAATGAATAGGCCTTCACCACAATCTCTCATAAAAAAAAAAGTTTTTATGTAACCATGTTGTGTCTGTGAATAGAAATTATTGTCTTAGTGTTAATATTGCAATATTACGTATATATAATAATATATAATTTTTATGATAACACTTGAACGTTTTTTTGGTCCAAATGTTGTTTACCTGCATCCTTCATCAACACAAGAAAAAGGTAGATTTTCTAAATCAATTTGGTTTAGTCTAAAGAATGATTTTACATTTTAAATTATAATCCAATCGAGGCAAATTAACTCAAACAAAAAAATCTATTGGTAAAGAATTATGATTTATTTTTTCCATAAAAATGCCACGTTTCTTTATATGTGCAATTCCCGATTTATTTATTTAAGCTTTCTTTTCAACCTTAAATAAAATAAAAGTTATTAATATGTGTGGTAAACAAATGCTTGAAGTATAGAATATTTGAAAAAATAGGAAATACCTCTCTTTATGTTTTTACACTTTAATGTATCATCGAATAAACTGTTTGAATGATAGTCTTGTTTCTTTACATTAAATTAAATAATATTATATTAAGTAAAAATTATTGGTGAAAAATTATCAGTAGAAATTGAGTAAAATAATATTGGAGCTTAAGTAAGCTGATTGTATTTTACTTTAAAATTGTGATGATTTTCAGAAATCAGCGACATAAAATTCATTTACCTCTCAGAAAAAAAGCGTCTTCTCATGGTTGACAAGTACACGTTTTCCCCGACAAAGCCAGGCAATTACTACTGTTCGAAGAAAGCTAAGGGCTGCAGAGCAAGGATTTTCCTTTCTCAAGATCAGAGCACAGTGAAATATGCTGATGTGGACCACAATCATGAGCCTCCAGTTTTCAAAGTTACTGCTGAAGGGTATTATGTAAAAATTACATAGTTTTTATCAAGTTTCAGAGCATTAGATACAGAATCTCTGGAGTATTAGGCGTATTCCAATAAACACCATAATCACAATAAAATTTTGGTTGAAGTTTTTGTTTACAAATCCCACTTATTTTTTCAAATATATTTTCATGCTCTTAAATAAAAAAAAAATAACCTAAAGGTGTTTATAGGTAAACACAGGGAGTTCATTGTATTTTGATTTGAGGTAAGCGCTTACAAATTCAGTAGGCATAGCTAATCAATCGTTAGACGAAGCTTTTTCAAAACTTAAGACATGCAATTCAGTTTGTTTGTTTTAATGATATGTCTAATAGAATATCTTTAGGTCAAAATTATAATGTCAAATGTTATAGGGAGGCTGCAGTCCAGAAGTTCCATTATACATTTCATGGCTGAAGAGAGATTAATATGGTATTTTGCAAAATTATATTACTTGCACAGTTAATGGGAAATGATCGTATGTTCGTCGATCTAATCTGCGTTTTTTGAGAAATTTAATCCAAAACTCACTCACTTATTTTTTAGGGTTTTTTGGCCTGATACAGGATGCTAAAATCCACGGGGTACGTAGTTATTTATTATTAGAACGCATCCTTCGCAACGCATCTTTTTAAGATATCCCTAATTCCGAACGAGTATCTTAAAAAAAATATTTATCACAACATTTTACCATAGATAGACATTTTTTAGAGGTTCATTATGTCATAAATTAAAATTTAAAATTTAAAGAAAAACCACCGATTCCAATGCTTTCATTTCCTTAAAAGTAAAACACCATAATATTTAGTAATGTGCACGCGATGCTCTTTCATTTGATACCCCACTCGAGTATATTTGCAGATTTTCTGTTTTCCTTCCCCACTCTCACCCCCATAACTTTTAAACGGCTCAACCGATTTTCATGAAACATGTCTAAGAACCACCGGGACAAACTCACCTTCCAACTAAATTGAAATCGCTCCATCCTTTCGGGAGCTATGATGTCCCAGATAGACAGACAGACAGACACGTCAAACTTATAACACCCCTCTTTTTTGGTCGGGGGTTAAAAATATAGCACGGGTTCAAAAATAAATAAATCTGTTATTTTTTCAGAATACAAACTTATACCGGGCCCGTACAAAAACAGGCTTCTGCTCCACCGAGGGTACACTTTCGCCCGTCAGCATTCTGACCGGAACTGGTACTGCTCCAAGAAGAAGACCGGCTGCAAGGCCAGGATACGATTAGTGGAGGGTGTTATTGTGTACGCGTTCACTGAGCATACGCATGAACCGTTGCATAAATATAAAACTTATGCCTTTCCTGCGTCCATATTTCAGTGAAAATGTTTAGGGTTTGCATTTGTTAAAACCATATATCAGCTGGGTTTTCACCAATAATGAGCGAGGATGCGTTGCGAGGAATGTAAATGAGATAAATCGAAATTGCTTTATTTGTCACAAACATAATTTAGGGTAATAAGGAACATAACAGAAAAAACTTAACTAATTTACAAAGCACAAGACAAACAAAGGTATTGTGACAAAAAAGATTCAACTCAGCGTGTTGCTAATTTAATTACCTACTCAGCGCTGGTATTATGTTGACCTTGCAATGTTTCTATTGGTTTTTGAAGAGAGTGAAAGAGAGAAGGAGAGAACTCATTTACAGCTTTCCTCAAAATACCCACACATTTTTACATCACAGCTTAACATCCTCGCAAGACACATTTCCCTCGCACATCTCTGGTGGCGCGGCCTAAGGGATTAAAAAGCTTTTATTTAAAATACTTGCATCTAAGTCCTAGTGATTTGTGCCATTAAGGTTTTCTCATATCATTTAAATTAAATTGGTGTCTTGTCTGTGACTTGCAGAGTGCTTATTGTTATTATTTTTTTATATACTTTTTTAATTGAGATTATATAATATTAAGTTAAATAGAGTAAAACGAAGTCAAGTGTACATAATGTTACCTACGACGAATAAATTACCAATACCAATAGGGGGTAATTTTAATGATTTGCATAATATGTTTTACTGTAATTCAATTTGAAAATTAAATCAGTGTTGAAAGATTTATTTGAGTAAAATGTTAGTAGGTATTATAAGAAGTTAAATCATTATCATAATCCATGGATTATGATAATGATTTATGCATGCGTACATGTTTTTCTGAAACAAGTGAAATGTTTGAAAGACGTGTTAAACTAATAGTGTTATGATGACCTGTACAGTTAATTACTATTTTATAAATAATAATTTCATGTAAATGATAAAAAACAGTTACATGTACCAAAACACATCCCTAAAGAATAGTTTCGATTTTGATTTTCTATTCTATTCTAACAGCCCGTTTACACCTATTGCTGGGTAAAGGCCTCCATTTTATCATGGCAAATTTGACTTTCCTATGCGAGCCTCAACCAGTTGAAATTTAACATTGAAATTTAGTTCCCTAGTTAGTTCTAAAACACTTTTTCGTCGATTTTATCTGGTACAAATTAATTTTGTTCTGACGAAATCGGCTATGGCACCACGCCGGGGTTCTAACCCACGAACCCACGCCTTCCTACAATCCCGACAATGTCTTCGTGCCATGTGGTCGGTGGTCTGCTTCGACGACGCTTTGCTCCCAATCCACCATACGATGAATTTGTTTACTTAGCTGCTATTTTTAGGTATATATTTAAACACCTTTCTAAAATAAAATAAATGTGTTTTTAGGGACCCCTAAAAACACACATATAAACAACAATCTAAGAGAGAAGATTATCATGATGCACAAAAATCACAAGCCGATTAAAGAAATTGCTGATACCTTAGGTGTTGCTGTGAGTATGTCATTAATTATCATCAAACTATTTAGGAGCGGTTTCGGTCCACGTCTGATCCGAATAGCCGTGATAGTAATTATAGTCCGGGGTTGTCGTAGAACTATTTTAGTGTAATTTCAGAATAACAGAATTTCGTCAACCTATTATTATCTACAAATTTTACTGGTAATTTTACTTTACGATTTTTTAACTTGAATTGCAATTAAAACCCGTTTATTTTATGTAAATTTACGTATCTTTGATGAAACTGTTGCGGAAAGAATATCCAAATTAACTTGATCCATATTCTCACGGGTTCGGATCGGATTCGGATCGGACGTAGTGGTAAACCGCTCGCACGGACTACGCGCTTAAATTAGACACATATTTATTTAATTTGAATACCTTTTCCAGCGTAATACAGTATACCTATGGATCCGACGTTGGAAAGAGGAAGGCAACCTCGACACTCGCAAAGCAGCTGGTAGACCCAGGAAGACGACAGCATTTGAAGACCAGATAATCCTGCAATCTTACTGTCAGAACCTAAAAGTCACAGACATGGCCAAAGCCAATAATATATCCACAGCTAGTCTACGGCGAAGACTTAAAGAAGCTGGGTTGATGGTACATAAACCGCTTCGGAAGAAAATACGCAGTAAACAGTTTACACATGGGTTTGAGCCGCATAGAGCTGACTCTATGTGCCAGCAGCCGGTAATGCAATCTGCTCCGGTTAACATGGGTCTTCCATCAGACATGAGCTCGCCTTTAGAAAATTTAGGGTCTACGTAGATCTTGTCATCTCTATCTCTAAGCGTTCCGCGTTCAGAATAATATAAACACAAAAAAAACTGAACGTGGAACGCTTTAAAATCTTTGTTTAACAAGCCCTTATAGTGGTCAGCTTACTTCGTATTTATCGCTCGTATTTTGCTCTGATTATGTCAACTTGAGTTCAGAGATCAGTTAAAACAGGTCGATATTTTACTATCGTGTTCTCTAGCATTTAGTCTGTAAATCGAGAGTTCTTGTAGATAATTTATTATCATGTTGGTAAATAAAAATTGTCGTATTGTTATTGCTTGTGAATGTCTATCAAGCACGAATAATTAAGGGTTAGTCTAGATAAAGCAACAAAAAATCCATTCCACTTTAGTATTATATGTAATAGTTTTATTAAGCTTATGTAATTACCTCGTGGAGATCTTTCTGTTGTAAATATACGTAATTAGGAGTCGTTTTTCACGAAATTTTGGTAGGTTATTGCACTTAGGTTTTTTTTAATATTTATAAATAACGAGGCCATACATTGTGGTTTTGAGGTAGTTTTAATAAAAGTATTTATTTAGTATATCAGTCGCCAAGCTTACAATGACTAAAATGTTGTTTTGGTGTTAAAAAAACTTGAGTAAATAATCAAGCAATATTTATTTATATTATTTAGCGCCTATCTGTTGTTATTTGTTAAACTTCCTAATTAATTATAGCTTGAACTAGTGAAAACATTTGTGTCATAAAGATATTCTTAAATATTACATGTGGTTTGTATATTGATCTCTAATTCAAAAAAATATAATTTCCAAAATTATATATTAATATTCAAAATAAATGGTCCTCATATTATTTCCGCCAATCTAGATTCCAACTTAGAAGAATTATTTTATATTTTTATTTATATATTTTTTTTCTATTTCAGAGCCTTATTTTATCCCCACTGGATATAAACACAAGCTGCTAGTTCTACAAGGATACACATTTTCACAAAACCGTCAAAAGTACAAGCGACTTTGGTACTGCTCTCAAAGGAAGAATGGATGTAAGGCGAAGGTTATCATGGATAATAAAGGGGAGTTTATACTGTCAATGGAGGGGAACCACTTTCATAGGAGGCCTATTAAAAAAGGCAGTGTACAATAAAATATCAAGTATTTGTGAATACTTGCATTTAGGGCATCTTTTTTTGTCCCGCCTAGATTTTTTTAGTAGAAACTTAATTAGTATTACTGGGAAATGTCACAAAGAATATGACACAAAGTCAGTTAAGAATCTGATTATAAATTAAGTTTTGCCTTTTAATCAACAGTGCGCACTTGGATATTTTTCAATGTTACTATTTTTTTTTTGTTTTACTTATATACATAGCAGTTATACTAGGACAAATATATATTGTTTTACAAGGCATTTTATATAATCCATAGATCATTGATAGATTCAAGCGTTATATTGCGAATAAAGACATATAAGCATAAATACTTATAGGTATAAAGCATTTTATATTCACCGTATAAAACCACAAGTACCTGTATATTCTTGCCACCTTTCTTCTTTGATTACGTTGAAAATAAATAAATAAATATCACACAGCATCAAATGAAGTTGCTTTTGCTGTTTGTTAACTTAACGGCTGTTATTGCAATTACATATAAATATACATATATCATTTACCCATGTGCAAAATAGGGGATGGTCGCTAATAGGTAAATCACAATTTTCTGACATATCACGACATATTGATTCCGGGCATGTAGATAATTGTAGAATATATTTTTTAAAACAAAAGGCGAGAAAATAATTAAGTACTTACGTATTGGAAAATAGTGATGTGGTATATTTTATCGATAATAATGTTGAGCAATAAATAGAACCGTCAATTTCAAGTATTAAATAGTTTCTTTATACAGGGTTTAGTGTCGATATAATGATATGTTTATCCGTGTTACATTTTTACTTGTTTTTATGCAACAGTTACAATCTTAAACAGTATTAAATCTCTTAAGCATTTTATTTCTTCAGCAAATGATATTTATCTGTCAAGTTCATCTTTACAAACCGTTGTGAAATATAACTGTAAATTAAAATAATACTGTACAAGAATTTCGTTTAATTTTAAACATTCCTATTGTTGGTTGAGTACGTCAATATTAAATGTTTTTTTAGGATTAACTCCTCGGATCACCTGTATGCAGTAGCATGTAATTCAGAAAATACATGCAATGTATGGACAAACGTTATTTTTTGCCTCTACATGGTGTAGCTTTAATTTAATTGATTAAAATTAATTACAATAACGTCACAGCTTAAACATTCAAATCTAATCCTAATGTCTATGTTTCTATTTATCATAAAAAATATTTTGACACCAGCGTAACATCACCATCACCATTATAGTTGGTACGACCGACTGCTGAGTCTCTTAAGTGTCGTGACCTCCGGGTGGTGCAAAGAACAGTCTGGTGGTGGTAGGCTTCGGCCGCGGCTTGTCACCACCCTCCGGGCTGGGCCAATGCGTGAAGCGATTATTTCGTGTTTCGTAATGTGGCCCGGAGAGTACCTTCTAGGTCTTCATGCTCCATCTTAGACCACATCGTCACTTAACATCAGGTGAGATTGTGGTCAAATGAAGGCTTATCAAGCATAAAAAAAAAGTCTTATCCAAAGACCGCCAAATCTTTAATTCCCACAAGTCTTTCCCAATTATTCCCAGCAAACATCAATTAACGGACTATCTGTAAATACCACAACTACGGACTATCTGTAATATTATAATAAGTACTGAACATTTTTACAGACTCTTACTTCCCAGATGTCCTACAGTTTATCCCAACGAAAAGCGGAAAGCATCTGCTGGTATACAAAGGAAACACGTATCATCGGATGCATGGGGCCACTCGATGGTACTGCTCCAAGCGAGCTGGTCGGGCAGGAAAGTGCCCGGCCAGGGTCCTGACTACCGAAGATGGACAGTTTGTTGCGGAATTACATGAACATAATCATCCACCTTCCGCTTTATAGGTCGGGGGGTAGAAAGACTGGACTGGAGTCTTTCTAGATAAGCGACCGAATACAACTCAGGCAGTAGGACCTGGCGCGGGTCTCGCTATAATTCATATCGTAAACTAAGCCCATTTCCCTGTATTAGTCGTAATGAGTTATTGCCAAAATGCTCGAGTTCCACCATCTCGACACCTCGGCTTCGGCCAAACCTACGCGTCAGCAACACGGGAAAAGGGACGCGACGCGGGAGCATCTGCAACGCGGGACATGTCTGCCTTAAAACGCATAGTCCTTTAACCTTTATTACCTGTAACACAGTGCCTGATGTCCCTAAATTATTATCAGTCTGTGAATTGCCATTTAAGTATAAATTATTTTCTCTATTGAATGAGACGAAAGTTTCCTGATACTTGAAACACCTAGTTACCATTTAGAGAAACTTGTCTGTTGTTTAATAATTATTGTGTTAGTAACATTTGCAGTTTCTGTTTAATTTACACAGTGTTAAAGAGTCACAAATTTTATTAGTTTTAGTTAACGTACTCGTAAAACAGATTTTTAATATGTTTGCCTTATAAAATCAGTATTTTTGTGTGGTAGACTTTCTTAAAAAATATATAAATTAAGTAAATAAATAAATCAAGCGTTAAATAATTACCTAATGAACACAACTTTTGTCGGCGCATTTGTTAAGTAAATAAATAAAAACGTGTCACTTAAATTTGTTTTAATCATACGATAGGTATGTGTTTGATTGACCTGCATGAAAGAAATATTACATCTATTAAATGATTATGTGTAAAATTTTGGTTGGTTTTGATCCAGGGATTGAGAGCTTCAAAAAATTAATTCTAAGCCAGTATCAAATAGAACCTGAAAATCAAGCAAACACTCCGAGAAAAAAAAAGCGGAAATCTGTGGAGAAACGCATAATAGAGGTAGAGGAAGTCATACACAAGCTACAGATGAAAGACGGAGATAAAAGTCTCAAGTATTGTAGTCGATGCTTCAAGGATAATTTAGAAAAGAATGGACTGGAATACGCGCAGTCAAAAACTGAACAAATTAATACATGCTGTAATCATTGTCCGAACCAGCCTTATTTGTGCTCGAAGTGCTTCAACAACATACATTCAGATACTATTGTCATTAATTAGGGTTGTACTTAGTTTTTAAGTATAATATGTATTTTTTTAAGTATAATATGTATTTGTTTCATGCAATCTGTATAAACTGGAGTAGTAAAGAATTTTCTGAGATATTACGTAAACTCCAGGTAACAAAACAAAGCATGTCTTTTTTGCCATACGTAGTTTTTAAGATAAGTTAGGATAAGTTACCAAGATAATTTTAAATGTTTTTTTTATGTTTAATGTTTATTTAGATTTACAACGGAATATTTATAATAAACGATTTTTTTTTTCTTTCGTGTTCTCGATATTTCTGCACAGTTGCATGATCACGGTTCAAATATATATATTTTTTTTAAATATAGAATACAATGATTGTTTTAATTTCTGATAAAGAACTTATGAACTTTAAAAATATGTATGAACACTTGGCTTTGACCTTTTTTGAGGTTTTATAGTAAATAAAAATAATAATAATAATAATATTTCCGGACTACTCACACAGCATCACCTAACCCCAAACTAAGCAGAGCTTGTACTATGGGTGTTAGGTGACTGATATACTACATAGATACATATTTTTTTTGTAAATACATACATATGATACATAGATACATAGATTATTTCTGAGATTTAGTGAATTGAATTTTTTTCTCTTTATCACTAAATCTCAGAAATAAGTCAAACAAAACCAAAAACTTAATTTTGGGAAGTTGAAAGCACATAATAGATTGACCTGGGTCATACTTGATAATAGGAAATATACCTACATATGTGTGTTTAGTATATAGGTTACAGTTTAATACTAGCTGTTAATTTTGCCAAAATTTTGTAAATGAATAGATCATTTATTTTTTGTGTCACGAGCATGACATAAAGTAGCAGTGCTACAATATTTTGAAGAAAGTATATATTTTTTGTGTTACATAATTTTTAAATTTGTCAATAAAAAATGCTTTACAACTTGTTTTTTCTTTGACGTATACTTTATAACTTAACGAACTTAATTTTACAAAATTAGACAGTTAAATTAGCTCTCACTGCTTATAGCTTCATACTTTTGTCAGTTATAACTTATTAAATTATCATGGTTTGAACAATATTATGACTTAAAAAGGGTAACATACCATAATTTGACGGTTTTTGAGTTTTCCGATATTAGTTGGCGCTTGCAACAGCGTCGAAATATCGGATGACTCAAAAACCGTCAAATCATGGTACGTTACCCGTTTTAAATCATAATTTTGTTAGTTATTCAGACACTATCAGTGGGTCGAAAAATTAACCACTAAATATCTATAAATAAATCAGCTGATTAGCTGTCATTCTTAAATATGGTGTTTTGTCACTATACTCTTTTGTACTAAGTTACTGAATATTAACAAGCCTTTCTGGTCTATACAGATGAAGTTCCTGAATTTCTTCAGTACTACAGGCAGTACAGAACACAGAATCCTGAAAGATTTGTTGTCAGTCCATCTCCGGAACCGGAAGTTATTGTAGACCCAGCAGAGAGGGTCAGTGACATTTTGAACAGTATACTAAAAGGAAGAAAATAACATTGCAAACACGTGTACTTATTGCACTGGTTCGCATTGCCTTAACGCATAAATAAAACACTATAAGCATTGATTATAATTCAATTTAATTTACTATTTCTGGCATGCTGTTGTCAGAGACGTCCACATAACTCGGTTGGAAGTGGTTTACATTTCGGATTGTTTAATATCAAATTTCTTAATATTATTCAAATAAAGTTTTAAGATAACATTGCATTTCTATTTATCCATATTCAACTTATTACTTGGATTGGATCTTATCTTAGATCTGTAAAGTGTTCAAAGTGGATACAAAATATTTTGAAGTAAATGTACCGTTGTTGTTAAATCCAATATTTTGTAAAATAAATATATTAGATAGATATACATTATATATAATATACATACACTCTACTTACTAAACCAAGTAAAGTATCATAAAATATTTGGCAGATTTCTTCTCTGACCTTCCTTCAATTGTTCACAGGTTTTAAAGTTATAACCATAACTGGAAATCGCAAAATCATTATGTACAAGAACTATACATATTCTTTCCTCGGCATTGAGCGGCGTTATCTCGTGTGTTCAAAGAAGAGGAGCGCCAGGTGCCGCGCCAGTATGAGATTTAATACGAACGGTGAAATGACCTTTTGTGATACACAGCATACTCATCCGCCGCCTAAATATGTACTCACATCAGCAGGAACCCATATTAAAGTTTCATAAAATATGTATTAGGAGTGAATAAATGTTATAGTCTAATCAGACAATCTGTCTTTAATTTGTAGGCGATGATACTTCAAGGCGGCTTTAACGTTACAGTAATTTTAAAAGAAAAATTCGAATAATTTCCGGGAAATTTTATACCCGTGCGACGCCGGGGCGGGCCGCTAGTAAAGTTATATTTTGTATCGAAGTGCGCGCGCCGCGTGTCGTCTTGTTTTGTCTCGGTGTGAGCTGACCCCTTATCCATGGATTGAGTTATTTAATTATACCTGTAATTTCAATTTTATATTCCAGATTATAAACATATAACTCTCAACGGCCACCGGATGATCTTATACCAGGAGCACACGTTTTCGTTCACTGGTCCAAAGCGTCTGAGGAACTTCCGGTACCTGGTTTGCTCCAAGAAGCACTCGGCAATGTGCCCGGCGAAGCTCAGGGTGGACAATAATGGTTGTCTGGTAGACGTGGCTGCTTATCACACGCATCCGCCTGTCCCTCTCCTTAGGATGTCCGATACAGAATATATTAAAATCTCGTAGTATAAGTGCCAACGTTGGAAAAGATCAAATCTATCACATTATTTTCCATATATCTGTTGCAATTCCATATATCTGTCGTGTTCTGATAAATATACAAGTGATTTAGTATATATTTTTTCTTTAATTGTTAATGTTAATGCTGAGCAAGCTGTTATTTTGAGTTGGTTGTTTAGGTGAGACTGCTGTTTGTGTGAATTCGGTTTGTTTGTCTGTTGCATGGCAGTTCTTAAACTCCTAAACCCATTCAAAGACTTTTTTAAGATATTTTTTCGTGGAAAATCCAGTTTTCTGACAATAAAATGTACATTTACTAATAGCTAAGGTTTTATATTTTCAGATGCGTTGCAGATTATTAAAATACGCGGCAGGGATGTTGCTTTGTACAAAAATCATACGTTCTCATTCGTCGGTCCAAAGGATTCTCGAAAATACCTATGCTGTTCTAAAAAGACTGTCCTTAAGTGCCCCGCAAAGCTAAAACTAGATGGTTTTGGAAACTTGGTTGATGTCTGTGCAGATCATAACCATCCACCTAAAGAGCTCATCTATTTGGGAGATGGAAACTATTGCTGGTGATGATAAAATAATAAAAGATGAATAAAAGTTAAACCAAAATTACTTACTTAATATTTTTAGTTATTTATTTTTGCTCAAGTGAAATCTTAAATATATTTTCGTATACATTGGTTTGTTTTATTAATTGTATTTTATTCTTAGGAATACTGGCGTATAATCAAAATAAATGCTGGACAAAATCCACATTGCATGATCAAGCAACGTGGTAAGCTCTGAACTTGTGTAATGTGTACTAAATATTCTATATACTTAAAACAATAATCATACTTTGAAAAATCTCCCAGACCAAGAAATTAACTCACTTTACTGACTCTGTTTCAGTCCTAGCGATATTCAAACGACTACTAGCCTCACTCGCAACAACATCAACCGATACGTCAAAATCAGAAGATTTCTTAGACCTAGGATCTGTCAAAGAAGCTCTAGACACCATACCGACTCAGTGTCAGACCAGCCATGAAGCATTGGACAATTTGTATACGGACATACGCAGAATGAACCTCAATGAACAATCAGGCATCAGTCTCCCAACAGTACACCAAGAAACGTTGACGAGGAAAGTTCAGCAACTTTTTCCCGATATGTACGAAAAAGTGCTCAACAACAATAGAGCAAAGTTGAAAGGTAAAACTTTAAGTGAATCAGATCTTATGAAGGCTACGTACGAAACTATAATCTACGTTATTTTGTCGCTGAGACCTGATGAGACCGTGAATATAGATATATAGTTGTGAATATAATAGGTGGTTGTTCGAGCCCATAAATATGTAATTTATTTTTGACGTTCCTTAGATTTGTAAAACCAAACAATGGAAATAAATGATCTTGTATCTAAATTCTGGAATTTGAAAAAGATGTATGATCGAAGATAGTTTTTATATAAGTACTTTTTAATTTAAATATCTGACTTCAATATTTTTACATCACGTATTGTAGGCTAAATTATCGTAATAAATATTATACAATTAACAATTTGATGTGGCTTAAGCTTTTTGGGACTTGTGTTAAAGAATAATGTTGAATGTAAAATTTAATTAACAACACTCGGTACATTTTAGTTCAATATATATCTTTATTATTTGTCGCGAGGATTTTCCATCCCTAGTAACCCTAACAAAATAAGGGATTTTTAAATGTTGATTTAATTTTTTACTTATTATGTTATAACTTAATTGAAGTAAGTATGTCTGAATATAAAATATATATACCTTTATATTTTTAATCCTATACGTAGGTACTTTTATTTACGCGCGACTGCTGCCGTTACAAATAGCCGGCCGCCCGCTTGAAGCCCTAGAAATAATTAAATATTTAACCACGCTTTAAGAATCAAATAAATAAATAATTAAGAATAAATTCATTTTTATTACTATTGTAAAACCTTTTGTGTACCTTTCCTAAATATTATATCCTTTATTTATTAAATAGAATTGCATTATCAAATAAAGCTTTGATTCCACTTTTATAATTACCAAAAAAAAAACATTTAAGTGATGCAGGTATGCCCGAGGCTCAGAAATTTCTTCATTATTTTAGTAGTTTCGGAGCTCAATCGAAAAAACAATAAAGAATGAATCTTTTTCATTTTGGTAATATTATTTTGGCCATGGAACCATTATATAACGAAAGGATTAGGCAGCGATCAAAGAGTAAAGAAGTAACGTACAGACAGACATTTATAGAATACACGCGTTTATGGACCTTTTGTTTTCAGACGAAACCTTCAAAATGATTATGGTGAAAGGGCGCAATTTAATACTGTACAAACAAAACACTTTCTCCAAATCCGGTCCATCTAATATGAACTACTACTTTTGTTCGAAAAGAACCAAACTATCCTGTAAAGCTAAGATCACCTTTGATAGAGAGTGGAAAGTGAGGGTCATAGTGGATGAACACAACCACCCACCACCAAACTTACCGATAGAACTCCGATCCGCCTAGAATGCAGTCGCCATCTACCCGAGAGAACCACTTCTAGAAGATGCTGTAAATGTAGCACTAAAATATATTCCGTGAGTACTGTTTGGCAGTACATGGCATACATGTAATGTGCCTACGCAAAGTATTAAAAATGCGTCTACATCCTCGTTTTATTTATATCAATAGTAGTTAGTGTGTTTCATTGAAAGCCTTAATTAGGACCTAGATTTTTTATAGAGGTATATTTTCTGTAGTGTACCTAAGGGTTTCGATTGTTTCAATCTATTCTTGTTTCGCGAATCCGCGAAATCTAACTTTTGATCAATTGTTACAGGGGATAATGACAAGATCTTTGAAAGCAGAATTGAAACCTGGATGCGAATAATAGACATGAGTGATGACGATGACGATTGTGAAGTCTCACATATTAATGACGACCTTCGTTCACAACTGACTACACCCGATGCTTCGCTGGAGCCTGCAATATACCATGACATTCCCGACTTCCAAGTTAACGGACAGACTGCTGAAAACCAACGTAATGATCTCGCCTTATGGGACATTTTTCCAAACGCTGACCTCTCCACTTTCAACTAGAAAGCTAACAAAGAGAAATAGGAAAACCTACAAAATGATCGCTGGACCGACTTTTCCCGTTACTGACCTCTGGCATTGACGTTTTTTACTAAATAGTAGACAGTGGCTTCATAGACAATTTATGCACTTAGACTAACCTCTATGCCAGCCAGAAGATTGCTTTTATATAATTACTAGCAGACCCCAGCAAACGTTGTTTTTGCAAAATGAAAAAAGATAGTCGATTCATATAAAATTTCATAATAATCGTACCAAAATAACATTGTGACATGGAAATTTAATATATTAAATAAGATATTAGGTCCTTACATATGAAATTGGCGTTTTTCGTACTGGCCACTTTAATCACAAATTTCTGCTCTTTGGTAAGGAATTCCAAATTCAAATTTGTACAGCTATAGACTCATGTATTTGTGCTTCGATGATCGTCATTCATTTGTTTTTTTTCTTCTGTTTTTTTCTGTTTGCGTCACTCATTTTACAAAATGGAAAACTTAAAATATCGCATTATTTACGAGTACGAGTTCCGCCGTGGCACTAGTGCTGCGGAAACAACTCGAAGGGTGAATGATGTGTATGGCGGTCGTGTTGCAAAAGAAAACACAGTTCGTTTTTGGTTCCAACGTTTTCGTTCTGGAAATTTCGACTTGCAGAACAAGCCCCGTGGACGGCCTGAGACTCAAGTTGATAATGAAGAGTTGAAGGCTATTGTGGAAGCGGATCCATCGCAAACCACGTCTGAGTTAGCTGCAGGCTGCGGTGTTAGTGATAAAACTGTTTTAATTCACTTGAAGCAAATTGGGAAGATTAAAAAGCTTGAAAGGTGGGTACCTCACGAATTGACTGAAGCAAACCGGCAAACGCGCGTCGACTGCTGCGTTACATTACTAAACCGGCACAATAATGAAGGTATTTTAAACCGAATCATTACCTGTGATGAAAAATGGGTTCTTTACGATAATCGGAAGCGCTCAGCGCAATGGTTGGATCCTGGCCAGCCAGCCAAATCCTGCCCCAAGCGAAAATTAACCCCAAAAAAGTTACTTGTAAGCGTTTGGTGGACTAGTGCCGGTATTGTTCATTACAGTTTTCTCAAATCTGGCCAGACTATTACGGCTGATGTCTATTGTCAGCAATTGCAAACCATGATGGAAAAGCTAGCGGCTAAACAACCTAGGCTGGTCAATCGCTCCACGCCACTGCTGCTTCACGACAACGCTAGACCACACACTGCGCAACAGACGGCTACTAAATTAGAAGAGCTTCAATTGGAAAGTCTAAGACATCCTCCGTACTCCCCGGACCTTGCTCCAACAGATTACCATTTTTTTCGAAATTTGGATAACTTCTTGCAAGGGAAAAAATTCAACTCCGATGGGGCAGTCCAAATCGCCTTCAAAGATTTTATTGATTCCCGTCCGACTGGTTTTTTTAGTAAAGGGATCAATGAACTACCTATAAGATGGCAAAAGTGCATAGAAAATAATGGTTCATACTTTGATTAATTAAATATATTATATTAAAAAATATTCGACTTTTTGTTCCTCCCATACAAAACGCCAATTTCATATGTAAGGACCTAATATGATAGCTAAGTAATATAACAGACACCTAAATACATATATATCTGTAAATATCTATGTTTTACCGATAGGACTGACATGTAATTAATTATACAAGTCCTGTAAATAAATAAGAAAAGAAAAGATTGCTTTGATAAAAAGCACACACAAGCTTCTTCCCAATTCAAGGCTCTCAAAATATGAAAGGGGTACCTAAGTATATATCTATATTTAAAATTTATCTGAATAATTTTTATCTATATAATATACTATTTCACATTACGTGATGTATATATTAAGTCTATATTTATTTTTTGTATATTTTATGTGGTTTGTAATAAAGTGTTGTCTTATCTAATCTACGTACAGCATAACACGTTTTTTTTCCATTTTCTTCAGTGACCGTCATCTTAAAAGTCACCCATATTTGTTTCTAGATACCTCGTACGAATTCATTGAATTGAACAAACGTCAAATTATACTGCATGAAAAGTACACTTTTTCTAAATCTGGGCCTACAAAATTGAAATACTTCTGTTGTTCAAAGAAGACAACGCTAGGATGTAAGGCAAGGATGAACTTTGAGCACGATTGGACCATCAAATTCGTCGTTAATGAACACAACCATCCTCCGCCGGTTTTGTTTAAGATGGCCGATGGAAAATATTACACATAGATAATGTGTAGCCGTAAACCGGATTTCAAAATTGTAAGGAAATTCGTCTGGAATTCGCCTTCAACACGAGAGAACCATTTACCGAAGATGCTGTAAATATAACACTTAGCCTTTTTGGGACACTATCTGTGTGTTTATATGTTATAATTATATTTTTTATGTCTCCTTAATAAAATGTGTATTCTTTTTTTTTATTACTTATGTACCTCGATAATTAACGCCGCCGGCCCAAAATCCACACCAAACGGTAACTTTTTGAGGATGCATTATCCTCAAATAGACTCGCTCTTAGCGACATGGCCGGCCTTTGTGCTTTTCCTCTTATGTGAATTTTGTAACTATTGTTTTGTTTTTGTATTGTATTATGACGAGTAGCTACCGAAATGTTTAATGTAAAACAGTGTCTGAACTGTTTAAACAGATATTATATCCTAAATTTCGTTTTAGATACCTCGTATAAATTCATTGAATTGAACAATAAACAAATGATCCTGTTTAAAAAGTACACATTTTCCAAATCTGGGGCTACGAAACTGAAGTACTTCTGTTGTTCGAAGAAGACTAATCTAGGGTGTAAGGCGAGGATGAGCTTTGACCATGATTGGACCATTAAACTGGTCGTCAATGAACACAATCACCCTCCGCCAGTTTTGTTCAAAATGTCTGATGGAAAATATGTTACATAAAGTAGTCCATTTTGAAAACGGGTTTTGTTATACATATATATCCTCCAACGTTTCTATTCCCTGACGGTTTTTCCCCGCAAGAAGGAAGTTTCATCAGGGAAGCAGGATTGCCTCTCTTGTGAGCTCGCGCGCGTCGCTGGCTTTGCTCTTCGGGCGCGCATATAATAATAATTGATTTAATTATAATGCAGAGAAACGTCGGAGGATATATATAATATCGCCACAGTTTACGTGAGTAAAACCCGTTTTCAAAATGAATAGTGTAACTTGCGTTAGTTTTGAAATTGACATAGAGTAGTACCTAGTGGTAAGAAAATTTATAACGCGGGATATTTTTGCTTGAACCTGTCCTGATTTGTGGACGCGTAGGTGTGCATATAAAAGTATGGGTAGCGTACGCCGCGCGGCAGACGCTCCCGCTTCGCAGTCGCTTTGGTCGCGCAGGTTTGGCGGAATCCTTATATCCTGTGATTGTGACGCACTTTGTGTGTCTGGGGAATTTGCAATGCTTATTTGTAGTGTATGCGTTTATAATGTATTTTTCTAACTTTTTTAATGCTATTGTCATTGGGTTTTCATCTGCTAGGTTTACTTCAAATAAACGCTACAAGTTCTTACATATCTTATTATTTACTAACAAATGAATACATACATTATACGTGCTTTTTAAATTGATTGGACTTATACATATTTACTTTCTCCTTGGTCTGGTTTAATAAGTATAATAAAATGTATGTCTATTATTATTAAGTACCTATATCTGATCTTTATGTTTTTACAAAGTGATAAACCCCACTCCCTTTAGAGTCCCGCATTTCAGTATTAAGCTACGCTACCTTGTCTTAATTTTTTCTTAAAAAACTTAGGATACTACTAAACTACATCAGATGTCTAATACCCATGACACAAGCTTAGAGCTTACCTCATGGCTAGATGTTGTTGTGTAGTTTGCCCGCAATATTTATTTTATTATTTTTTTACAATTTTAAGAAATCTTACAGCTAGGCAAACATCATAAACAGACAAATAAAAAAGGATATGTATTCCACATGCCTTAACACAAAAGGCCAATTAAAAGTTTCCGTTTTTAGCTTTACATAATATAACAAACACAGACGACAAACATAATTGTGTTAAATATTTAAAAAAGAAAAACTACTTTTAAAGCCATACATTTTATTATATTCATTTATTTACTAGCGGGCCGCTCTGGCTTCGCACAAATTGTTTTCCCGGCAATCATTCGACTTTTTCTCGCCGTAAATATATAAACTTATTTCTACGAACTTTTAAAAAATTTGCTAAATATGTCCAGGAGTTGTTGAGTTAGGCGCTTACCAACACATTTTGCGATTCATTTTAATATTTTAGATAAATGTTCATTCAATTCAATGAGGTGCATAACTTTGAAAATCATATATGTAATATATCTAAATATGCTTTTTAAGCTATTCTATTTTTTATGCTACTGCTTATAACTCAGAATAAAACGTAGATTTCATTAATCATTTTGTAAACTATTCGAAAGTTCAGGACGGAAGTTTGAGCTAATCGAACTGAACAAAACGATGATGGTTCTGTATGGGCAATACTCTTTTTCAAAATCCACAACACAAGTATTACTGCTGCTCAAAGAAGTCCGCTCTTGGCTGCAAGGCGAGTATCAGCTTTGATCAGGATTGGGGCATCAAACTTGTGGTCAATGAACATAACCACTCACCCCCAAAACTGTTTAAGACGCCTATTGGTAGATATGTATCGCTTCTAGTCCGTTGACATTCACCATTTTATTTTCTACTTGCATTTCTCAATGTCAAGCTATCCTTATCGGTAGCTCACGGCAAATATCTAAAGCAGATCAGCTTTCTCTACCTCCTATTTTATTTGAAGGCACAACTATTCCACTCTCTCCCACGGTTAAAAATCTGGGTGTAATATTTGACAGAAACCTTAACTGGACTCCCCATATTAAAGAAATATCCCGCAAATTCTTTTTCTCACTTCACTCTCTTTTACGTCTTAAACATTTCCTTCCTATCTCCACTAAAATTACCCTCGCAAACTCTCTCCTAGTCCCTATATTCGATTACGCCGATACAGTATTTCTTGATCTCAACGAAGCTCTCCTTAACAAACTTGATCGCCTACTTAACACTTGCATCCGATTTATTTATAACCTGCGAAAGTACGATCATGTTAGCAAATATCGCCAAATGCTTAAATGGCTACCTATACGGGAGCGTAGGAACATTCGAATATTATGCCTACTTTTTTCAATTCTAAAAGATCCCTTTACTCCTACTTACTTAAAAGACCGTTTCTCATTTTTAACTGATGAACATAATAGAAACCTTCGATCCTCTGACAACCTTTTACTCGCTATTCCCTCCCACTCTACATCCTTCTTAGGAAATTCTTTCTCTGTAGAAGCAGCACGGTTGTGGAATGGATTGCCACCTCATATCAGAAAAGCAGAAACAAAAGACCACTTCAAACGAGCAACTAAAAACTTCTATCTTGATAAATTATATACATAACTTATTAAACTATCCCTTTTATTCATCTCTTTTTGTCATTATTTATATATATATATTTGTATGTATATATGTATGTGTTTATATAAACATATGTTACATGTAGTATATATATAATATGTATGTGTGTGTGCTTTAAATATAAAACATATATTTAGAATTGTTTTTGTTATATTTTTGATTGTTATATGTACCTTACACTTTAATATTGTTACTCTTTAGATTAAGCTATTTTTATACATTTTTGCGCGCCAACTTTTTATCTTAAACCTGTTTGAGGTTGGCAGGTAGAAAATGCCTTGGCATTAAGCCCACCTTTTGTACAACTCTGTATTTTTATTGTGCAATAAAGTATTCTTAATAATAATAATAAGACGCAATTTTCGTAAATAAGGTCTCCACTTCCGGCCGCCATCGTGGATAAAGTGGTGCTTAAGGTATTCACACTTAATCAAAGAGTTAACTGTAGTATATTGTATCCGAACACAAATAATGGTACTAATGATAGTAAACGTTTCCGAACGTAACAGGCTATATAAGCAATGTCAAATCATGCTTCACTCTCTTTTTCCGGCACTCGTGAGCACGAAGCTACTAATATTATTATCAACCATTGTAACGTGTTACCACATAAGAAACAAGAAGAATAAAAGGCGTGTATCCCCATTATCATCTTTTATTTGAAACAATACATGGCGCAGCCGTCGTTGAAGAACAAGAAACGCTCATTGAAATAAGCAGAATCGACGTAATAAAATATTGTCTAAAATGGCCGCCGTTGAATTCCGCATGCCGGCGCCATAGAACATGGAAGCCCTTGACGACTTATACCCGGCGTGGTTAAGATTTAAAAAGTCGTTTCTGGTATATTTATCAGCTGCGGGCCTGAGCAAAGTCACCGAAACCAGAAAAGCCTCCATCCTTCTAAATTGCATAGGACAGTCGGCAGAAGAGCTATACTTTAACACGCTTCAAGAAGATGCTAAGAAGGAAAATAACAAGAATGAAGATGATAAAAAAGAAGACGATGAACCCAAATTATCCGAGGTAATCCGGTTGTTTGACGAATATTTCAAACCCAAATGCAACGAGGTTATTTGCACGCTGCAATTCAATAAAAGAATACAAGAAGATGGCGAAAGCTTTGATGCTTATTATACCAACATAAGAAAACTTATAAAAAATTGTAACTACACGGAGCAAGACAGAATGATAAGAGACAGAATAGTCATGGGCATCAGGGATCAACGCGTCCAGCAGCGGCTACTAGAAATCAAGAACCTCACCTTGGAGCGAGCAGTTGAAGTTTGCAGAGCAGCGGAGCTGTCCCGAGAATACACCAAGTTGCTGACCAGGTCACCGGTTCCAGAAGTCGATGCCATCCAGCGAAGAGGTCCAATCAACCCCATAAAGCCTTCACAGCAGTCATCATTTTATAAAGCTAAGTATAACAATAATTATAACAATACCACACCACAGCCTCCTCGCAAAACATTCACATATAAATGTAAAAAATGTAACACTGAGCATGGGCCCCGTCGCTGCCCTGCCTATGGGAAACAATGTGAACTTTGTAAGCTGTACAATCATTATAAGGTGGGCTGTAAATTTATTAACCAAATTGATTGTGTAGAAAATAATGAAAACACCGAGACCATCTGACTAGTCAAGCGCTGCCATTCAATTAATGAGTGTATCCAGGATTGGACTGAATCTCTCCTAGTAAATAATAAAACAAATATTAACTTCAAATGTGATACGGGAGCTCAAGTAAATGTCCTATCCCTAAAAGATCTTAAAAAAGTTGTCAATGATGAATCATGCTGTAAATTGTCTGAGACAACAGTAGTATTAGAAGTATTTGGGGGTGCACGCATAATTCCGGAAGGCAGAATTAACCTGACAATAACTCATAATGATGTGTCTTATGACTTAGAATTTATAATAATAAAACAGGATGTCAAATCCATTCTGGGCTTAAGCTCTTTATTAGAATTAAAACTTTTAAAGAAGGTTGATGACATCAAATGTAATGCTAATAAAAATAACATAACTAATAAATACCATGAACTGTTTCAGGGTGTGGGCAGGTTTAAAAAACCTTTGGAACTACACACTCAACCAGGGGTCGAGCCGGTGGTGAGGCCGCCGCGCCGTGTGCCTAACGCACTCAAGGACCGCCTGGCAGAGAAATTGAAGTCTCTGGAAGAGCGCCAAATTATCACCAGGGTCGAACATCCTAGGAGTTTTGTGAGTAATTTGGTAATAATAGAGAAAAAAGACAAGTCTTTAAGAATCTGTCTTGATCCTAAGGATCTTAATAATGTACTAGTAAGAGAATATCACATGATACCAACCCTTGAGGAAATAATTCCCAAGTTGTCAAATAAAAACTTCTTTTCTGTACTGGATCTATCCGAAGGCTTCTATAATATACCTTTAGATAAGAAGTCCAGTGATCTCTGTACATTCAACAGTCCCTTTGGTTGTTATAAATTTATTCGGCTACCATTTGGAATTTCTGTTGCTTCAGAAATATTTCAGAAATATAATGAAAAAGCCTTCGGGGATATCCCTGGTGTTATAATATACTGTGATGACTTGCTCATTTGTGCTGATACAGAAGTAGAGCATGATGCAATTTTGACTAAGGTCTTTGAACGAGCTAAAGAACATAATGTTCGCTTTAATAAAAGTAAATTTCAGTATAAACTTAATGAAGTGAAATATTTTGGCCATATATTTTCTAATCAAGGGATGAAAATAGACCCCGACAGAATAATAGCCATTAACAGCATTAAAAGTCCCACTAATAAAAAAGAATTGCAAATTTTCCTGGGCATGGTAAATTACTTGCGTAAATTCATTCCTAACTTGGCTAAAATTGCATCACCCCTACAACTACTCTTAAAGAAAAATGTTGATTGGCTATGGACTGTTATCCATGAAGAGTCGTTTAATAAAATAAAACAGGTAATCACTAATGCCCCTGTTCTTCAAAATTTCAATGTAAAAGACCCAGTAGTAATTCAATGTGATGCTAGTAAAGATGGCCTTGGTTGTTGCTTACTGCAAAATGGTAAACCAGTGAGCTTTGCCTCTCGAAGCCTAACTCCTGCAGAACAAAATTTCTCTCAAATAGAAAAAGAACTGCTTAGTGTTGTATGGGCTACTAGGAAATTTCATTACTATATATATGGCCAAAAATGTACCATATTAAATGATCATAAACCCCTCGAATCATTACTTAAAAAACATATTCATGAAGTGCCCTCTCCTAGGCTTCAAAGACTAAAATTGAAATTACTTAAATATGACATTGAATTTAAATATCTTAAAGGAAAGTTAATGTTTATAGCAGATTTATTATCTCGGGCATTCATAAAATGTAATGATGTTGATGACTCTTATATGTATGATGTTATTCATTGTATCGGCCTGGCCAACTATATTCAATGTACAGATGAGCAGAAACAGGTAATAATTTCAGAAACTAGTAAAGATAATGAGCTAGCTAAATTAATTGAGTACACTAAATATGGCTGGCCAGAAGATTTAAAACAAGTATGTGATGATGTGCGGTATTACTACAAGTTTAGATCAGATATCTCACTAGATGATAACCTATTGTTTTTAAATCACAGGCTCATCATACCTAAAACACTAAGACTAGATATTATTAAAAAACTACATGAAGGGCATTTAGGTATGACTAAAATGAAACAAAATGCTAGAGACCTGTACTACTGGCCCCACATAGATGATCATATAGAAAAATATGTACGACAATGTACTGTGTGTCAAATGTATCAAAATAATAACATCAAAGAACCATTATTGCCACATAATATTCCAGACTTACCCTTTTCAAAATTAGGTATTGACATAATGGATTTTAAAAGTAAAAGCTATCTGGTTGTATACGACTACTTTTCAAAATGGTTAGATTTTAAACCCATAAGTAATAAAAGTTCGAAAAGTATAATAAACTGTCTTATAGATATCTTTTCTATATTTGGGGTACCTAAGGAAATTGTCTCGGATCACGTACCATTTGACTCGAGAGAATGTAGGGAATTTGCCACTAACTGGGATTTCAAATTTACCTATACAAGCCCAAGGTATGCTCAGTCAAATGGTATGGCCGAACGTGCTGTACAAATATGTAAAAAGATTCTAATTAAATGTCATGAAGACAAATCTGATTATAGAGTGGCTTTATTACAATATAGAGCCTCTCCTGTCTGTGGCACTAATATCTCTCCTGCTGAATTGTTAATGAACAGGAAACTTAAGACTAAATTACCTGTAATGTATGAATATCTTAAACCAAAACTTAATGCCAATGTAAAGACTGAGTTGAATAAGAATGTACTTAGAAATATTAGAAACTATAATTATAATACTAAAGTTAAAAAAGATTTTACTATTGGGCAAAGGATTTGGTTTAAGAAAGATGTTAATGTTAATAAATGGTTACAGGGTAAAATTGATAAATATAATGGTCTAAGATCTTATGATGTAATAGATAGTAATAATGTTAGATATACTAGGACATCCTATCATATTCGACCCTGGTGACTTGGCGGTCCTGCAACAACTGATAACTGGATGAGTGTGTAGTCTCAGCTGTTGTATGTATAAATATTGTGTATTTTGAAAATAGTATATACAGTACAAAGTATCTAATTGTAGTTACTACTAATTAAACATGTCATAGTTCTAAGTTTCTCAATAACTTTAAGTGTTACTTAATTATTTGTTTTTCATTTTTTTCATTGTTTAGAAAGGGATGTAAAGGTATGTACATCTGTGTACACTGTTTGTAAAGTTTTAAAGCTTGTTATTGTGTAAGTTAGTGCAAAGGAAACAAATAGTTTTTTTTTATTATTTTTTTTTGTAAAAGGGATAGATGTAGTATATTGTATCCGAACACAAATAATGGTACTAATGATAGTAAACGTTTCCGAACGTAACAGGCTATATAAGCAATGTCAAATCATGCTTCACTCTCTTTTTCCGGCACTCGTGAGCACGAAGCTACTAATATTATTATCAACCATTGTAACGTGTTACCACATAAGAAACAAGAAGAATAAAAGGCGTGTATCCCCATTATCATCTTTTATTTGAAACAATACAAATATATATATCAAATAACTCAACATTTAAAGACAACGTTGGGTTACTTTTTTTGTTACCTACAATCTTTATTATAATTTAAAAGTATTTTGATTTCAATGGACTGTTTGTTATAATTTTCATAAAAACTAAATTTTATCGTTGCACAGTTTGTGTTACACGGAGAGATACGTGTTTCATACAGTGACACAATGGGCGACCTTATCACTTATAGCGATCTGTTCCAGGCAACCTTTGGATGGATCAGAAATGGATTAAAACAATTTCAAAACGTTAGCCCATGGGATCTGAAAATGTATTTATAGCTCAGTGGAAGAAATGCTTGTATTGTTTTCTGAAATTGTAAGTGTGTACAAAATACAAATGCAAATATGTATTTAAAAATTGTAAATAGGTAGGTAAAGAACCTACAGTCTGATGGATCAGTAATTCCCATCACAGGTGGTTTTTTTGGTATAATTTACCCAAATAACAGGTTAAAATACCCAATCCTCACAAACATGGTAGGACCTGCAATTAAAATAATACGCAAGTCGTAGAGTTTATTTTTAATATCACACGTAATATATCCAGAAATTTATAACATTGATATTTATAACTAAGCTTGAGTTAGGTTCTAATTTTTGTAGGTAGTATGAAAATTATTCGTTTAACTAAACAGATTGAAAATAGAACTAAAATGCTACCAACATTATATTCTATTCCGTATTAGTGTAGGTACTTTCTGAAATAAATTTGAGATATTTCATAACATAATAATACCTATACGCAGATCCGAGAGCAATAGAATTAACGATTTTCTTACAACATGCAACCTCGGTGGCGCGGTGGGCGAATGTCCGCTTGCAGAGCAAGAGGTAGCTGGTTCGATTCCCGCCGAGCGTAAAATTGTTTGTATGTTCTGCAAACATTTTTCTCCTTGGTCTGGGTGTTTAATATATATAATAAAATATCTATATAATGTATCTATTTTATATTAAGTATATCAGATATGTTATGTACCCACACAAGCTAAGAGCTTACCACGGGGCTAGATGTTGTTGTGTAGATTGTCCGGAAATATCTATTTATTATTTATTTACATATTTCAGATACGCTATGCAGAAACATGAAATCGGAGCCGTTATGGAATACGAAAGCATTACCAAAAAGATTGTTGATGAAGATAAAAAGGAACAAAATCCCCGGGAAAATGCCACAGAAGAGATGTTTTAGGTGCCCTAGATCGAAGGATAAAAAGACTAAGAATGTCTGCAGTAAATGTCTAAAGTTTGTATGTGCCGAACATGTTGTGGGGATGGATATAATGTGTGATCTTTGTTTTACAGAGTAGTTAATAATCTATTTTGTTTCTACCAATAAAAGCAAAAATAATGCGAGAATACAAAAGCAAAATTTTAGGAGGTTTTGACTGTTCACGTCCGTAAGTGTTAACCCTCTGAATCCTTACACGTGACCTCCGGGTGGTGCTAAGAACAGTCTCTGGTGGTAGGCTTCGGCCGCGGCTTGTCACCACCCTCCGAGCTGGGTCTTATCAAGCATAAAAAAAGCACCAAATATCGCATGCCTTTAAGGCTTCGCGCTCATTGAAGTGTCTTTCGAACTAGTCTCAACACAGACTTGTCGTTGACAGTGTACGCGGCTCCATCTATTCTGTAAGGCGGTAGTCAGTCGCAACACAGTTTTGTCTTGGGTCAGCTAGAAGACTTACGGTACGATTCTCGCCGAGCGCGTCGGTGGCCTTCGAAGGGAAGAAGAAAAATATATTTTATTTAAAAACATATATATTTCTTTGCGGCCTTGGAAATGCGCGCTGCTTAGCGATGATCCATGTAGTCCGTAACTAAGATGTAAGATGTTGATTTACCTTGTTCGACCCTATTGGTCGTAGTTGTTCCATAACACAATCTGTTCAGCTGTTAATAAAATACTTTTTTTTTTGCTGCCTTGGAAATGCGCGTCGCCGCGCGCTGGTCCGTGTGGTTTGTACCTAATCTATACTAATAGACTTTGTTTGTTTGTTTGTTTGTTTGAACGCGCTAATCTCAGAAACTACTGGTTCGAATTGAATAATTCTTTTTGTGTTGGATAGTCGAGTTATCGAGGAAGGCTATAGGCTATATAACATCACGCTTCGACCAATAGGAGCAAAGATATAGTGGTAAATGTGTAAAAAACGGGAGAAATTGTTCATCTTTGAAGCCTTCCGTTGCGTGCGCCGTGAAAACGGTTCAAGATACACAAAAAATATGTATTAAAGAATAATAGCTCTTTTAATGATCTAAAAAACAGTCCGCGATAGTATATGTCTATCTTTTAAGATTAACTCACAAAAACCGTTTTTATGGTACCTAATTTGGTCGAAATAATTTGTTTAAGTTGTATCAACATAATAATATTAATCTTTATTCAAATAAATATGTTGTTGGTTAAGAGTACTTCATCCATTATAACGCGGGTAGCTCCGCAGGGCACAGCTAGTATGTAACCTTGTTATTTTAGAAATTGTTTTTTACTTATAAATATACTATGATACCATTCACTTTGTGTTCTTATGTGATAATTATTCTACTCATTTTAATCTCAGTATAATTAACATTGAAGAGACAATGCACTATTATTTTATTGTTATTTTATTGTATGATTGTTCTAACTGATTTTAAAGCAACCCTTACAAATATTGTTTTTAAAAATGTGTTTTAGGGTTCCGTACCCAAAAATAGGGCCCCACTATAACTTAGACGTTGTCGTCTGTCTGTCTGGTCGTCTGTCGCCAGGCTGTATTTCAAGATCCGTGATAGTAAGAGAGTTATAATTTTCATGGAAGATGTAATTCTGTTGCCGATTTAACAAGTAATACTGAAATCACATTATAAATATATATTTTCAGGGACAACGATATTTTCCCACACATAAAAGTTATTTTATAATAACTATTATATATTATTTGTACTGCCTCAGTGGCACGGTGGGCGAGGGTCACTTGCAGCGCAGATCAGTCTAGTACCCGTAACACAAGCTAAGAGCTTACTACGGAAATATATGTTGTTGTGTGGATTGTCCGGAAATATTATATTATTATTGTTATTACTGTTAAGCAACGCGGCGCGCGGTCAGCACTTGCATGGGACGCTGACTGCTTTCTTTCGAATCTTTATTTCTGTATTTTTTTCGTCTCTGTGTTTTTAATTGCAAAAAGTGTAGTCATTGTTAAATTACACGGAACCCTCTGTTAATGATTCCATCTTACACTTATTTGACGACCTCTGTGGCTCGGTGGGCGAACGTCCGCTTGAGGCGCAGGAGGTTGCGGGTTCGATTCCCGCCGGGGAACTAGATTTTGTACGATCTACAATTTCTGGGTTCGGGTCTGGGTGTTTTCTATGTATCATATGTATGTATTTACAAAAAAAAAATGTATCTATGTAGTATATCAGTCACCGAACACCCATAGTACAAGCTCTGCTTAGTTTGGGGCTAGGTGATGCTGTGTGAGTTTTCCGGAAATATTTATTTATTTATTGCATTTATTGCAGATGTGCGCTTTATTAACGTCAGCGGACACAACGTGGTTTTGTTCCGTGGCTACACGTTCTCCAAAAAGGGATCCGGAAACAATTATTACTGCTCAAGAAAACAAAAGTTATTTTGCAACGCCAAGATTCACTTTAATTCGGATATGGTATTCAAATATTATGTGAATGATCACAACCATCCTCCACCTAATTTACACTATCATGCTCTATCTGGGAAATATATTTCAATATCCTGAAAACCTGTACTTTAATATAGATTAATTATATGATGATAAAGTTCATTAGAAATAATTCACAGAATATTACTTACTGAAGAAAAAATTTATTTCATATAAATATTATTTTAAAATGTATAGGTACTTAATTATAATATAAAATGTGTGTTAATAATTATAAGTTGTGTTTGTTTGTTTACTTTTGACTTCATAGCTCACGTCGTTTACTGTAGCTAAGCTACTCATGAAATTTGTAATTAGATTTTAATTATTTGGTCTTGTATTGTGTCACAATAAATAAATATAAATATATATATAAAAATAAAAAATTAACATTTTAAATTTTTTTTTCAGAAGATATATACAAAATCATTGAGCTTAAAGGACAAAAAACGCTACTGTATAAGAATTATACGTTCACCAAACGAGAACCTGGTAATGATTACTACTGCTCCAAGAAGTCGTCCTGCAAAGCCAAAGTACTATTCGACAGAAGCGGACATCTTAAGATGATCTTCAATGATCATAACCATCCTCCCGCCAGGGTTGTACCAAATACTTTCTGGACCATCCTTTAATCTATAAATAGTTAGGGGCTAGATGTTTTTGTGTGGATTGTCCTGAAATATTGTTTTTTTATAAACTAGTGGCCCTTTCCAGCTAAGCACGGGTAATCATTAAAATATAATATTCGATTTTTTTCTCACCATTAAAAATAGCATTGTATTTCTAAAAAAGATTTAAAAAAAAAATCGGTGAATATGTCTGAACCAATCAGGCATATTGAGTTATGCTCTTTACTTTTTGTTCGGGATAAACTCAATAACTGCTGAACGGATCTTTATGCGATTATCTGCAATAGATAGAGTGATATATGAAGCAGGTTTTCGCATCCGAGCAAAGCTGGAACGAGCCAGCTAGTTCTAGATAAATATATCCAACATAGCATGAAGATCAATTTAATTATTTTTGTTGCTGTTTATTTGTGAGATTAATGTATTTGCTAGTTTGGATTCCATAGAACTACAGAAACTGTATGAACTTTTTTAGACCAATAAACTTATTCTTATTCTAATTGTGAGTGTTAGGTGTAATTAACTTTTAATCTGAGTGTGTGTCAGTAGGCAATAAAATGTCGGGTACATTTTTAATCTTAAGAGGTTCGTTTAATTTTTTGGAATCTTACTATATTTTGTGAACTAACTCCCTGCTTTAAGACATGCTGATTTGAAACATGATGTTTTTAACCCCCAACCAAAAAAGAGGGGTGTTATAAGTTTGACGTGTCTGTGTGTCTGTCTGTGGCACCATAGCTCCCGAACGGATGGAGCGATTTCAATTTAGTTTTTTTTTGTATGAAAGGTGAGTCTGGCACGTTTCATGAAAATCTGTTGTGCCGTTTAAAAGTTATGGGGGTGAGAGTGGGTAAGGAAAACCGAAAATCTGCAAATATACTAGTGTGGGGTATCAAATGAAATTGCATCGCGTCCACATTACATAATATTATGTTGTTTTATGTTTAAGGAAATTATGGCATTGGAATCGGGGGTTTTTTTAAAATTTTAAATTTAGATTTATGTAGTAATAATCACCTACAGTGTAGGTAGGTAGTGTAGGTCCTACACCATCAATATCTAAACAAAAATAGTTATTTATGAATTTTACAAAAAGTCCTGTTTCGACTTTGTGTCGCAAAGTTTTTGTTTTAAATGTGTGAATATATATTTTTTTTGACATGGTTCAAAAGAACAAATTTTCCTACGTCTTATATTTTCTGCCCTTCTCAGACTGACCGAAACTTGTTATTCCATGTATAGGTTCATAGGTAACAGGTATGTAATATGAAGGACCTCAGTATGCAACCGGCCCACTGCCCCTGGTGGCTGACCCTACCATATTAAAAACAATGACAGAAGCGAAGCTATTAAGGCTACCATTAACATAAATATTTAGCTTGCACTTAAACGACGTAGACAGCGCCGTATATTATAATATTGCCAATCCCATTTTACGTTGTCCTAATGTAAAACAACTCAACTGTCATTCGGCGCTTAATGCGACCTCAACTGGCGAGTCGTTGAAATAGCTCTATAATTTGTGGTAGGCGTAGGCCACACGTGTTTGTAGAGATTTATAAAGATGCTATAGTAAGTGGCCCGTTTGCGCCGAGCGAGTAACAAGCATAAATAAAATTAAATCAATTTCTTTCAGATACAAACGATATGATCAAATTTATTACACTCGGTGGGCGACAAGTGTTATTGTTTAGGAAATACACATTCTCCAGACAAGGAAAGGGTAACAATTACTACTGTTCCAAACGATTGGCATCTTGCAGAGCAAAGATAAACTTCGACAGGGAAGGGAAAGTCAGACACGAATGTAGCCAACATAACCATCCACCGCCTATTCTGCGCTTTACCACATCTGGAGTTTATGTTAAAATTGGATAAACTATGTACCCAACCATGTTAAGTGATGTGTTGGAACGAAGTTCCTTATCGCGCGTTGTGAAAGGGGGCTAGACGGAAAAAATTGTTAAGGAAAGTTGTCACGACACGACATTTTTTGAATCACAACATCTTTTGATAAGCTGCTACTTAATTTCGCGCTTCCCGTCATCGACTCCGTGGCGCAAGGTTGCGAGTTCAAATCACGTCGGGTCATTTCTTTTTGTGTTTCGAAAATTTAGTTTTCGGGTAAAATTCAGTTTTATTTGTTAGTTATTTTTAGTTCAAAAAAATACATTTGAAAAAAAATATAACTTTATTACAATTCCTTCACTAATAAATCGAAAGGAACTTCGTTCCATCGGGGTGTCCCTTGACACCTCTCAAATTTCTTTTTATATAAGTTCGAAAATAAAATTTCTGTGGGAGACAGAGAGTAGTGTTTCTCGTCCCAAACTTGTAAGATGTGTTATTTTTTTAGGGTGTTTAATATGCATATTAAAAAATATCTATATATGTATGTGTGTTATTAACCCCCGACAAAATTTATTTTTTTATTTTAAAGCGATTTTTATGTCACGCTGTAGAGAATAACATTTCAGGTTATGCTTTTAAGTAGCATGGACACTGACTTATACCTTTAGAAAACAGAATGAAATCAAATCACATTCACGATAATTCACGATAACATGAATGTTCAGCATCCGTTACTAATTAAACTTGAACAACGCTTTAATTTACATGTTTTAGTCAGTACTATAATAAATCTTTATCTTTTAGGAGTACAGGATGAAGAAGATGAACCCGTTATTGAGTATGTAACGACGCGATCGAAAAAGTTATCGTTATTGAGATCGGGATTTCGATACGTAAAGAAAAAAACTAATAGCGATGGCAGTATATTGTGGTCATGTCGGGCTAGGGAAGAGTGCAACGCCACCTTGACAATGAGAGAAAACTCAGTTATAAGAGAATCAACTAAACACAGGTGTATACCAAACTTCGCAAAGAATGAAATATTAAAGAAAATGGAAATATGTAAACAGAGAGCAATGACAGAAAGCACGCCCATTCCTAGGATTTTCTCAGAAACCATGAAACCTCTTAAAGATGCTGGCTTAGACTTGGTGGAAGAGTTACCTAAATTTAAAAGTAAATCGTCAAGCCTGTATAATGCACGTTACAGCGTATTAAATAAAAACAAATAAATATAAATCTTTATGGACAGGTATGTGGTGTTGTGTAAGAACCTCAATATTGGGTAGATAAGATTTAGGCCTCGTTCAAGGAGACGCGGGGCGACTAGCGCGGTGCTCGATGCAGGGCGCTTGAAACACAAACGTACGCGAATTTAAGAATGTTTCAGGAGATGCGACATTGCAAGCGTTTGTTTGAATTGTAACGTCGCATGGGGCGAGCGGGGCTGTGGCAAATGACGGCAGGCGACGCGCGACGGCTCTTCGAAGGACACGAAGATTTCTATATATGATTGAGTTTGCACTTGATTTCAATGTAATCAAAAAACGCTTGACTCGCCATCGTCGCGCCGTTTGACGCTCCGCGTCTCCTCAAACGAGCCCTTGTTAGTGCCGTAATTAATACTCGAAATAAAAATCAACCAATCTATTTCAGGTTTCAGCGATACTATCAAATTTATTACCTTAGATGGTCGTAAAGTATTACTGTTTAGGAAGTACACATTCTCCAAACAAGGAATGGGTAATAATTACTACTGTTCCAAACGATTGGCATCTTGTAAAGCCAAGATAAACTTCGACAAGGAGGGAAACATCAAGCACGAGTGTAGCGAACATAACCATCCCCCGCCAGCGCTGTGCACTACGGCATCTGGAGCATATTTTAAACTAAATCTTAATTTAAAATTTAAGAAAAACCCCCGATTCCAATGTCTTAATTTCCTTAAATATAAAACAACATAATATTATGTAATGTGGACGCGATGTGTTTTTGCATTTGATACCCCACACTAGTATATTTGCAGATTTTTGGTTTTGCTACCCCACTCTCACCCCCATAAATTTTAAACGGCCCAACCGATTTTCATGAAACATGTCTAAGAACACTCGCGCAAGACTTACCTTTCATACAAAAAAAATTAAATTGTACGTCAAACTTATAACACCCCTCTTTTTTGGTCGGGGGTTAATTAGTTAATAAGTAATGGTGATGATTGATTGACGGTGATGTCCTCCTAGCCGATTTCGTCAACGGCAACATGATTTTATGCTGTTGACTACGTTTGCCGTTGGTGCGCCCTTAAATGACTGGCGAAACCAATTTTAGATTTAAATTTCATGTAATAGTATATTTCTTCTATAACGACATAATAATAAAGATAGTCATAAATGGTTTTAAACTATTGTATTTTATTCAATTGAGTAAATAAATAAATACTTAAAAATAAATAAATAAATAAAATGTTAAGAGTACTTCGTGTGTGAAGTTATCGAATGTTGTTTCTCGGTTTAAATATAATAAGTAATAAAAACAAATTTTCTTCAATAAAAGTTTTACAAAGTAAGATTAGTCGTTAAGACATTGCCAGCATTATTCCTTAATATAAGCATCAAGTGAGTGTAACTCAACAATATAAAAGTGTATTTTCATCGAAAATCATTAAGATTTAATTTACAATATTTTCCGTGTAAATTAAGCAATGGTCAATAGTGTCAATGGTTAATTATGGCAAGAGCCATCTCGTTTTGTCACATGTAACTGGGCGAAATAGCTCTATATTTTAACCATTGTATTTTTCTCGCACAGTACAGCCCAGTACAGTTGGTTAAGGTTTTTTGATAACTTGTCAGCACTGTTAGTTTTGTTATAATCAGAGGTTATAACCTATATTATTTTATTTTTCTTCAATGAGGTAATGTGGCTAACGACAACGTCTTATTTTGTGTTTTTATTAAATAACAAAAATAATTCAAAAGTTTCTTGTAATATAATTGTAACCATTTTTAAATAATGACCACAGTTTTATTGAAATTTTTACAAAAAGAATGCACTCCTAACCTAATTGCTAAAGCTGACTGAATGTTGTTTTTCAGATTTTTATGTATATTATTCACTCAAAGGTAAACCAGTTATTATAAAAAATAATGAACGCTTTCATATACAAGGCGGCAGTCAACATAAGTTTTATTGTTGCAAAAAAAGATTCGGCTGTAAAGCGAAGCTCTATTACGATGGAAGACATGTTATTATGCTGTATAGTCATCATCAACATTCTGAAGTATCATAAAAAAAACTTCTTGTAATGTAAGACATCTGACTGATTATATAAAAATATTTGTATGTATAGTGCGAAACTATTTTGATATGTGTGTCTATCTGATATTTGAAATTGTAATAAATATAACACAGGAGGTAAATCCTAAAGACTGCGTTAATATTGTAATACTTTCATTGGGTTTTAATAAATGATTGAATTATTGTTTAATTAATTAACAATTCCCAAAATATTGTAATTTTATTTATTTTATTTACTGCATGGCAATAAAACGTAGGCTTTCTTTCTCTTAGTTTAAAAGTTCTAAACTAATTTAAGAAATAACTGATTCATGTTTTTGTTACAGATATAAGCTACGTCTACGAGTTCATGGAGACGAAACGTGGTCGGCAACTCATTTTCCAAAACTACGCCTACACCAGATTCAGTTTCACCAACATCTACGACTGCACCAGCAAGAAAGTCAAGCTATGTAGCGCTCAAGTTCTGTTCGATGAAAACAAAGTACTGCTTATATCAACCAATCATAACCACTTACCCCCATTACTTTTTCGAAATGAAAAAGGGTCTTTAGTCGAGGGCAATGTCTCAAAAACTTACACAAGACCTAAAAGATGTAAACCTACATTAGGGCCTCGGGCTAGTCGTCAGGAAGTGGATTCATTGGTGGCAAGTATTATGCAAGAAATGGAAGTTAGGAACCAACAATCAGTTGACCCAGCATTTGAACCTGATGTTGTTAAAAATATCAATGATACGATTGCTATAAATACTTCGTCGTCGGAACCATTGGCTTCTGTTTCACACTCGGTTTCATCTAAATCACTGACCTCGGAAGCCAGGGCACCTACCCCGCTGGCTGGTCCTTCTGTAACTCCAAAACCAACTTCTTTGTTGGAAAATAAAATCGAAACTACGCAAACTAAGGAGAAAACGCATCAAAATGCATTCGCTTCATATGTTTATGAAATTGCTAAAAATAGAGATAAATATATTTCTTCGTTGATGGCTACCGCAGCAAATAAAACACCACGTAAAGCTTCTACTGAAGCGTTAAACAGTGACCAAAGGGAATCGAGCAGTGTGCCATTACAACAAAAACCAACTTGTGCTCCTACTGAAGAGAACAGTACCGTTGCAGCGCCCATCGTAAGAAGTATCACAATTAAACAAGAACCTGGTGTGCTTCCCAACCCGATGTTCATAGTTCTGCCACAAAGTGAATTAGGACCTAACCAATTCATAATACAACCTTCCCAAAACACAAGTGGTATATCACACAGTCGGGTTTTGCTTACTCCAGTCAAAGCTGAATGCAACAAACAGGTCTATCCTCAAATAATCCAAACAAAGAAAAGTGAACCCCAAGTTATGGGAGGCAACATAGTCAAAGATGGCAATGTTATAAAAACAAGTAAAATGATTTTTGTGGTACGCAACAATAATACTGTTCCAGTTCACACTGTCAGACAAATAAATGAATGTGTACCGCAAAATAATGAAATTAATATTATACATGAAAAAACTCCGAATAAGATGTTTCTATTGGTTCATAATAAAAGTGAAAACAACACTCCTGTAGTAACTAACATTGTCAGTCATTCTCTTGAAAAAAATAATGTCCCTGTTTTAAGAAGTGGCTTGGCTTATACTGAAGCTACCAGGGGACAGAATGAAATTAAATTGACTACTACGAACGTGCTTAAAACACCGATTCCCATAGCGAGTACTAATAACAATAACGCATTTCTACCACAAAACCAAGGAGGTGAACGGGTCGTTATAAGCAAAAATATAATGAACTCAAAGAAACCCAATGTATCTAGTGCTAGTGGAACTAATAAGAACCGTTCCTTAACTTCAGATATATCAGCGCCTATGCATACAGTTAGCAGCGTAAATATCTGCACTCCTAGCCCATTCAAAGTTAAAGTTGAAAGAGGCACTATGACAACTTCTTTCAAATCTGAATCTCAAGTACCGAAGCGAACTGAATCTGTAAGTATATTACCCAAAAAAGCGCCATCAATTACACTGGTGAATAATAATGGTGTTTGGGCCAGCAAAACTACCCAGACTCCAATGGACAGAACACCAACGAAAAATGAACCATCTAGTCAAACAACAACGACAGAAAACGATGAAACAAACACTTTCAGAGGTATACTTACTCAAGAACATAATATAGTGTCTAATAATGAGGAAAACGAGACACCGAAAACATGTAATACGATCATTGAAAGTATGCAATCACAAAAGTTTGTGTCTAAAGGAGTTGGCACGGGGAATCGCAACGATATCAATTCTGAACAAATGATCCCGATAAAATATGATACCGCAATGCAGAGTAAAGTGCAATCTACAGTATCGATACAACAACCAGCCATGTCAGACATGATTAATTCCGTTTCTTTCAATGATCAAGCATTTGTCGCTCAAAATACCAATGAATTGTCCCAATCAACTCCATTAATAAAAGAGGAAATTGAAGAAACTGATACCGAAATAGTAATAGGTTCAAATGAAGAAATACCATCGACTGCTAATAATGAAGAAAATCAAGTCTCATCTACAACACCTGTTATAGTGCCGAAAAGTAACGATTGCAAAGCTGATCCGACTAAAGACACAAAACCGTCAACTGGGAACACATTTTACTGCCACGAGGGAAATATTCCTGCAATTCCAATACCAGTATCAATGATCCCTCTTCCTGATGAACAATCTTCGCCGTACGATAAACCACCTGTAGCTACGAGCAGCCCTTTAGAGGATGATGAAAATGCACAAATGCAACCTTTGGTGATGATTCAAAGACTGCAAATGAAATTAAAGGCTGGACCTTCTATGTTTAGCGTACCACCAAAGAAACGTCATTATCAACCTTAGAGTATATTAATTACTCCTTATAATAACTGAGTGTTTTAATAGTAATTCTACATTTAACAAAACTATATCTGCTAAAATAACTATAAATATAAAACATGCTTTGGGTGTCCCTAATTTTAAGTCTCAGTTATATTTTATTTTTAACCCCCGACCAAAAAAGAGGGGTGTTATAAGTTTGACGTGTCTGTCTGTCTGTCTGTCTGTCTGTCTGTCTGTCTGTGTGTCTGTCAGTCTGTCTGTGTCACCATAGCTCCCGAACGGATGGATCGATTTCAATTTAGTTTTTTTTGTATGAAAGGTGAGTCTGGCGCGAGTGTTCTTAAACATGTTTCATGAAAATCGGTTGTGCCGTTTTAAAGTTATGGGGGTGAGAGTTGGTAAGGAAAACCGAAAATCTGCAAATATACTAGTGTGGGGTATCAAATGAAATCGCATCGTGTCCACATTACATAATATTATGTTGTTTTACGTTTAAGGATATTATGGCATTGGAATCGGGGGTTTTTCTTAAATTTTAAATTTAGATTTATTTTACAATGAGCCCTCACAGAATGAGTTTCCGTAGATTTAAAGATCAATTTGAAGGGCTTAAGATAAGTTAGAGACGATTCGGCCATATGAAAGGAGTTGTGTTTTTTTATTTGAAACTTAAAGATGATCTCAAAAAAGTTTTCCAATATTTTTATCACTATCACATTTTTATTTACAACATTTGTCATTTTTTATTATTATCACGTGTTTAGAAATTTCAATTTTACTTATACTTAGTATAACCGTTAGTCCATTGTTTTTAATAATTGTTTATTATGAATGTAAATGTATCTTCGGCATTTCTTGTATTAGATATAATCTATATAAGTCTGGACCTTCTTTGCTTAGCGTATCACCAAAGAAACTATTATCAACCTTAGAGTATCTACTAAATAACCATTTACTTATAATAACTGTGTGTTTTGATAATCATTCTACTCGTAGTTAGTATAAGTTTTGTATTTTAAGGTGCATCTAAAGAAACTAGATGTGCTAAAAAAATCATAAATATATAACGTGCATTGGGTGTCCCCAGGAAGTCTCAGTTATTTACTTTTTGCTAGAATACGAGCCAAAGTGTGACTTTTGTTTTTACCTGTAGATGTAAAATTAACACTGAAATTTAATTCATAAAGAGACGAAGGACTGCGATGCATTTAATTCTATAAATTGTTTGATCAATTTATTTACTAGTACGATGGATGCCTTTAAAAATTGTCTGCGTAGGCCTTAAATATCTATCCTGCTAAGATACGATAGAGACCAGTCGTCCATACTTATTAAAGGAGATGTGTAATTTTCTTTGAAACTTTAACATGATCTCAAAAAAGTTTTCCAATATTTTTAATCATTATGTGTTTTGAAATTTAGATTTTACAAATATATATTACTGTTAGTTCGTTGTTTTTAAACATTGTTTATTAGATTGTAAATGTATCTTTGGCATTCCTTGTATTAGATATAATCTATATATGTCGGTGTATTTTGTAGAAATTTGTGATATTATCAATTTTTATTGTAATCTTGCTTAATCAAGCATATATTTTTATACTATTGTAATTATTATAGTCGTCAAAATTTGTATTCCTAGTAATTTCAAATACAATTGTAAAACTAAATAATGAAACTACATAAGTAGTACGTAGTGATAATGCGAGTCTAACGTGATTTAACGAATTTTGGATAAGTAGGCACTTTATGCATCTCTAGTCTCTAGTATTACATTGAATAGATTTAAAAGTGATTTGAAAGTGGCCGTAGCTTATTGAGCGTACTGTGAGCGGCCGACGATTCACAGAAAGACTGCTAAGCGTATTGGTCTCGCGTGCCCAATTAACAGTGATCAGCGATCAGCGATCTGTAGAATTCTCGCTTCTGATCTCTTGAGAGATTTGTCTCTCATCAGAACTGAAGACACAATACGATGATAAACTGTGAGGTATAGCAACAGCACGCCTCTTCATATCGGCGCTAGAGTAGGTAAACGAACTCTCAGCAGTCGCACTTATTGACCCTACCAATTTAGTAGGTTCGTAGCTGATCGTGAACCGAGAACGGTGTGTCACGGTTGGGGCAAACCTTCGTGAGCCACTCACTGTGACCTCAGTAGTTACTAGCGCCTAAACCTAGTGTTACCATGAATGGGTCTGGGTATTCCAACGTGTGCCGTAAAATGGGTTTATAAGTGCCTGAAATTATGTGAAGACCTTATTCATCTTGCATGAATTAATAAAAATAAAGATCTAATATTCAGATATTGGTACAGATTCGATCATGGGAACCGTTAATTTTTAAACCCGTAATTACTCGCGTGGGGTGTTTTACAACATAGAGCCTTTTTTAATATTCAATAAACATTTTACTTAAGTACAGAAGTAGTATAAATTTAATGTTTCGATTGAAAACTCATCATATTGTTTTGTAATACTTAACTAAGACTTTAACAAATAAGAATGTAAAGCCTTATAGCTGGCTAAGTAACTTAATACTATATTTTCATATTATTACGAACTCATAGCTCGTCTCTATATGTGTGAATAACTGCTTACTGTGTTTTCTTACTTCTCGTCTCGCCTATTTTGTATTTGAACTAAATAAAGTAGATTTTGGTATACCTATCGTTTGTTTTATTTCTGTTTCTTTGGGACACTTACCATGTTCTGTGGTATCATTTGAAATTGGTTAATATTTATAAGACCAGTTTTTATAATAGCATGAGCGGACCAAGTAGATTTAAAATATACCTACCTATTTGGTCCGTCCTTGCTAATAAATTAGGCTCGAGCGCTCGCAGACAAAATATTTTCACAATGTATTTGAGAAAGGCCTCAAGCACATGTAAACCGGGCGTGTGGGGCATTTCTTTAGAGACCGGACCTCTAAATTACTTTTGAAAAAAGGTGTGTACAGACAAGACGTTATAATAATAATTTCACTTAATTAAAAATATGTAAATATAAAACACATGACAACAAAACATATAACATATCATTGAGCTGCTGTACAGGGGCATTATGTGAAACTAAGATTAGAAAATATCAGGTTAATTTAAATTACCTACATAAACAAAAATAAATAGTTAAGTTGAGTGAGAAACTTAAGAAATGGAAATAATAACCACAAGTCTCCAAGCATTCATTACACTCCAAGCTATATTCACTACCTAACTACCACAACGTTCGTTTACTACGTTTCAACGCAACGCTTGCTGACTCGTTTCGGCTATGCTCTTAAACGAAAAACTTCCTCTTACATTTTGTAAAAAACGTTTGTATACGTTCAGTAGTTTTTGAGTTTATCCCGTATATAAGGACGGAAGACACACAGACGCGGCAGTGGACTTTAATTTATAATATTCTATAATTATATTCGTTTACTGTCCATGCCATTAAACTGTGTAATGAGGCTAGCGATAGTAACAAACCATTTGTTCTTTTTCTTAGCTGATTGCACTTGTTTACCTAAAAAAAGACACGAAGCATCGGAATTAATCATTCACATGCACCGTAAAATCTAGATACTGACGATTATGCTTGCGATTCATTAGGAAATAACTACTAGCGCCATCTAACAAACATATACGTAACCATGGTCGTAGCAAGCTTGTGACAGAACCTTGATTTGGGTTGCCATGTTTGCCATCTCATACAAAGTCACAAAAAATAAAACAAGTAAAACATGTTGCTTAATTTATACAATGGCGAAAATTATTGTAAAGACATGAAAACCTAGTATGTGTAGTGTATGTACAATATAAAACTAAGTTATGAAGTGAAATTAATATAGGAATGGAACGTAAACTTGCGCTTGAAATGTCATTGTCTGTCATGTCAAATATGTCAATAGTCAATATCACGTCAACAATTTCAATGTTTTCTTTTTGTGAAATTTGTAATTTTACTCCATTATCTAGTAATAAACTTTGCTAAACTTTCTGGAAATGTTCAATATCTCATTAATTTAAATTATACTGCTTTCCATTAGTTATCAGTTGTTTTTGTGCCAAGTTTATTAATTGCTGAGTTTGTTGAACCTAACCTGTGTTAGTGTTATCAAACTTTCTACAATAAACACAAGTTTATTGTGAATACATGTATTTCTTTTCACATCTTACTTTTTTACGAAACCCAATGGAAGTATTTTTAAATGGTGGTCAGTAAGTATTCTAGTAATTAAACAAGGAAAAATTTTACTGCTAAGGCAATAGAAAAGACAAAGAAAATAAAATAACTGATTTGCAACACCCAAACTTTGTAAGTAATATTCGGAGCTATTTGCCATGTACATTCATGTACAGGGTTTAATCAAACTAAATTTATGAATAGTAAATAATGTTATTTATGCCAGTTTGTTTACACAAGCCTAAAAATGTGCCCTCACCTTTTTAGGCTTTCTGTCTGTTGTATAAAGGTAGTGAAGACTCCAGAGTAAGTCAACCAAATTTTTGTTTAGACTGTAGATAAACTGTAGCAGGGTTATAGGTCAAAATCATTATAACAAATCTTCAGAATTTTCCATTATGGATGAATGACATACATTATGTTAGAAAAGTCTTTATTTGACCACAATCTCATCTGATGTAAAGTGATGATGTGGTCTAAGATGGGGCATGAAGACCTAGAAGGTAGATGGCTTCTCCGGGCCACATTACGAAACACGAAAAAATTGCTTCATGCCACACTGGCCCAGCCCAGAGGGTGGTGCCAAGCCAATTCAAGGTATTTCAAATTACAAGTCAGGTAAGTACTTATAAAAAATTGTTGTATCCATTTTAGCAAACTAACCCAGCTTTGCATACCTACAAAAAACTTCCTCTGAAATCACTATCTGACGCTGTATTAAAGTCTCTTGAGTATTTAAAACATGTAACAAAAAACACTAAATGTGTCTTCTTTTACTATGTAAAGTCGTTTTTCATTTTGTATTAGGTTGTAACAGTAATAAATCTTCATTTCAGTTAAGTTCATGACCTCTCAAGATGGTGATAAGCTGATCAAGCTAGGTGATTTCACATTCCGAAGATTGGGGAATGATATAAATGAATGTTACTGGACCTGCTATACCCACGGTGGAAGTGGCTGTCCCGCTAAAGCATACACAGAATTTGGCAGACTGGTGTATGCTAAGAACACACATAGTCATTTACCTACAGAGTTTTTTGTCTAAAGGCCTACAAGAAGTGGGTCCTTTTCATGAACAAAGCATGTCATGTAAGTGATTTAGTGTTGTCAAAAGATTTTGTTTAATACTCAAATTTTTATGTATACCCCTTCAATTCAGTCATAATAAAATACTTCTTGTAAATGTATAATTAATTATCATATATCATTAATGATAGGAAATCAGTGATTTGTACCATTACTGCTTTATTTTATAATATTTATAAAACAAAATTAATGTTTATGCATTTATTTTGATGTTTTAGTAAAAAGTAGCTTATAAGTAAATAATACAGAAAAATAATAATTTAGTACAGAGAGACTACATACTATTTTAGGCAAGATTTAATTTGTTAGTAGATTTGTGTAAATGTATTAAATCTTCAAAGGTGCTAACATTGTGATATTAAGTAATTACATGATCTCTAGATGAATCTTGCCAACTTTTTTATTGTAAGTACAAATAGTGGTATAATTTTCAATTTGCACTTTATACACACATACACTACAGCAATTTTTATTTTTATTAAAGTATATATGTAATAAGCATGTTGTATTTTTATTTCTTACTAGCTCTATCTGTTTAAACCATCCTGTGCAAGAAGCTGTAGTTAACAATATTAGGGAAAGTTCTGTGCGTGAAGGAACTATGGCTATGGAAGCATGGGATATGTAAGTTTTCTTGATACACCAATTAAGTGCAATACAATTATGAAACATAAATTTTATTGCCAATATGCTGCAAGACTTAGGTAAGACTTATCGCGGAGACTGTACACTTGGCGCTTCTCTCAGTGCATCTCTAAGGGCTAGCAAGATTTCTTGTTATGATTATCCCAGATTTATTCTAAACGATTTGCAGGTAAGAAAAAACTGAAAATAATCCGTAAAAAGTTTGCCCGTTTCTCGGCATACAACAAAAGACACCTCCGGTCAGGCCTTCGTAGAAGATGTCAGATGTGTCCTGCTAAGAAGGATAGAAAAACCCGACGTAATTGTCTTGGTTGCCATACATTCATATGTTCTGAACATTCTTTCTATTATTGTGAAACCTGTAGCGACAACTGTTCCAAAGTGATCAAATCTGAAGACTAATATATTAGCTAGAATTTTCTTTTATAGAGGATCCTATTCAATGTAACTTCTACCATCTGATCAATCATCATTCTCTTGTCCTTGTCCCACATTACGTGGGGTCGGCACAACATGTTTTTTCCTTTCATTTTCCTCTGTCACTCGTTATCTTAATACTCACTCCTTTCTTACACATGTCATCCTTCACACAGTCCATCCATCTTTTCTTTGGCCTACCTCTTCCCACATATCCATCAACACACATATCTAACATCTGATCAATATCAGATGAAAACCGGTTTTTATCGATAAAATATTTTGTTAAACGCACTATATCCTTATTCATGGGTAGATATATTATATTTATACTGTTTTATATGTTACTTACCTGACTGCATTTTAAACTTAAGTATAGGTACTACTGATAGGCAATCATGTAGGTAATATTCTTTCGATAAGCAGATTAGTTGAAAGCTGTCTTGAAGGGTTAGACCAATATTATATCAATGGACATAGCTTAGTATTTAATTTTTTTGTTACATTTTCTTAAATTAAGTGTTTATTTTGAATTTACATATGGGTAGGTACGTGATATCAAATAAATGTTATAGAAATATATTGTACCTACTTTTTTTATGTGAGTTAGTGTAAGTATGCAAATAGGCAATATGTTGAGGTTTTCCATTAAACAAAGCGCAGGAGGTTTTGTCTGTTCACGTCCGTAAGTGGTAGCCCTCTAAATCCTTACACGTCACCTCCCGTGCTAAGAATAGTCTCTGGTGGTAGGCTTCGGCCGCGGCTTGTCACCACCCTCTGGGCTGGGCCAGTGCGTGAAGCGATTTTTCGTGTTTCGTGGTCCGGAGAAGCCATCTATCTACCTTCTAAGATTTCATGTCCCATCATAGACCACATCGTCACTTTACATCAGGTGAGATTGTGGTCGAATGAAGGCTTATAGAGCATGAAAAAAAATCAAATTATATCCCTTATATCTTTATTATATCTTTATGATTATCCGGTGGTCGATACAGACAATGCCGTAAAGTCTCACACCTTTATGACATTTCATAGATTGAAAATAAGTACCTAAGTCCTGGTTCTCTGATATCACTGCATCTATGCTTCAATATAGATCCACTGTTACAAAGTAAGTTGCCTACCACTCCACTTTGTATCATACACAATCGCATGCATTAAAAGCGTGTTTAGTTCCTTTCAACTAGTCGATCATAAGCCTGACCAACAATGCGTTTGCAGGATTCTACAAACCAGCGAAGATGACGCGGGCCGAGGGTCTCGACGGGGCGTTCTTCACACAATCCATGAGAGGAAAACCTCTGATCGTATACAATCACTATTCGTACTGCAAGCATTCCGTCAGGAACGGAATTTCTCGGTGGACATGCTCTACGCATTCTTATAAGTGTTGCAAAGCTGTGGTGAAGACGAAAGGATCTCATATCATCGAAGTCAAAGGTCATCATAACCACGATGCGTCTGACCTACTTATTAATAGAGGGAAGCCGATATATTATAAGTATAATAGTTCGCTGTCTGATATTATTTTGGATAAAACTTGTGACGTCATACTGCCATAGATGATTTACGCAGTTATTTATATTGTTGAAGTATATTTTTTAACAATATAAATAGGTTACGTTATGTGCAATTTGTAGTAAACTAGTTGATATTTTGCGAATACCTACATGTTACCAGTCTAGATGTTTGATATTTTTATAGAATAATCTCAGCTGCCCTGTGCAATGTATTTCTTATGTAGATTATTTCAAGGTTAGAGTTAGGTATACGTCTTAGGTATTACAATTACAACGAACAAAAAGGTTGAATTGTTTTTCTAGTCCAGCTAGTCAACATTTGACATGCCTCTGCTGTTATAATAATTACCTATGAGGTTTTCAAGCAATAATTTATTTAAGACTGCCCTATCCATATCATTTTAGTGGGTTGTATTTGTCTTATGAGAATCGTTTCTCAGGCGCTACTTCCAGTTTAGTTATTGATAGAAATGTTAGAATACGTAATTGAGAGGTACCAAGGTAAAATAGTCATTAGTTTATGTTTTTGTATTTCTTAAGAGACTGGATTTGTATTTTTTTAAAAGCGTCTGTGTTAAGTTTTTTGTTAAGTAGATCTTAATGTAGGTAGGTATACCTATCAGTATTGTAATACGTCTAGTCCTCATAGAAGTACAAATTTATTTTTATATGCTGCCATAGTGAAGTTAGTAACTCAAGATATTTATAGTTATACTTAAGTAATGTAGGAGGTACGTTCTTCTAAGTTTTTGTTGGCGCTTTATATGTATCTTTAGCTTAGTTAACAAATTAGAATATAGGTACCTATAATAGTCTTCTCCTAGTCAACTATAAGTAACTTATTACTGTAGATGTTGCGTAGATTTGTGGAACTGTATATTCGAAATAAGTCAATAAATTACCAAAGTAAAACCCTGTTTTTTTTAAAGAATCATTTAAGTATCATCCCATCATTGTTGTTCATTTGTCCTCTTTAACAAGAAAACGGTAAGTCATGAATTTAGATGAATAGATTTACTGCCCTCTTGCTAACGAGTGCAGTATTGGTACAGTAGGTAATTTATTTATGAAAAACGAAAACTTGACTATAATGTGCTGTGTCCCTAAACAACAACTGTAATATAATAGGTAAGTACATAATTTATGATACTATCTGAAAAAAAAAATATATATCTGATGTAAAAAAGCCGTGTTGGCTAAGTGGGAGGAGACACTCGACTTTCATTCCGAAGGTCGGAAGAAAAACCCCGCCACGCACCTCTGGATTTTCTTGAGAAATGTATGTGCGCTTTAAAACACGTGCTTTAACGGTGAAGGCAAACATCGAGAGGAAACCGGTATGTTCTGATAACTTTAGAATAGTTTGAAGGACATGTGACATTCACCAACCCGCACTTGGCCAGCGTGGTGAATTAAGGCCTCATCTCTCACGTCAGGAGAGAAATCCCTGTGTCCCAGCAGTGGGAACGTTAATATGGTGATGATGATACTATCTGACTCGGCCATTGTTGTTTTGCCATACGCGCAACGCAATGTGACAGCTTTGTCAGTTGCCATAAATACCTATAATACAATAATAACACTATGAAGTAAATACTTGATTTTTTCCCGACTCCTACAACAATTATCATCATAATTTCAATCATAATCAAAATTCAACGAATCTACATAAAAACCTGCCTCTTCATTTACTCTACTTTTTCATGTAAACTGCATGAAAGCAAATAAAATACGTATTTTATTTGCTTTTGATTAAATCCCGGACAAGCATATTAATTTAATAATATTTAAGTAGGTATAGTCAAATATTCAAATTGGATGTTGGATTTAAATGGCGATATGTATAAGGAATGAGGAAAAGCGAAAGGAATTATTGATAAAGAGACGTGGTGGTGGAATGAGGCAGTACAAAAGTCACTTAAAGAAAAGAAGAATGCCTATAAAGAATGGAAGAGAATTTTTAGAAGGGGAATGATAGTGAGACAGCGCAAAAAAAGGGATGAATATGTGATTTGTAAAAAGAAAGCTAAGAAAACTGCAGCTATAGCGAGGGCCGCGGTACAGGATAAACTGTATCGTTCGTAAATTTTATTGTAGCTATAACTGCCACGTAGGATTGACTTTCCATGCACTCATGATATTTTTTTACTAAATCCAAAATTATTTCGATAAAACCTGAAATTTGATTATCTTTTTTGTTTTACACATATTATCCTGATTTGAAAATAAAAGTGGTGTCTGCTGTTTGGTACCTAAAATCTGTTTTAATTCTGACTTTTTTATGTGCACGCAGCCATTTTCTACAAATTGGCGGCTGACAAAATTGAATGTTATTAAAATAATAATAAGGGTTATTTCTATTCTATTCTATTCTAACATTTGACTCACGAACTAATTGCAAATATGCTCTAGTGAGTCACATTGTCAGCGAAGTTGTTTAATAAAATAATTGACTAATCCAGATCGAATTATCAAAATTAATTTCTGCACGCACAAACATAATATACATACACATTTTTCAAATGGACATACGTAATATTTCTATTCAATTCTAACATATGACTCACGAACTAATTGCAAATATGCTCTTGTGAGTCCCATGTGACTCATTGTCAGGGAAGTTGTTAAATAAAACAATGGGCTTATCCAGATAGAATTATCAAAAACCCGCTGACCTTGTGGGAGTAAATAAATAGTAATAGTATTGTTAAATATTATTTTAATAGAAATTAAAATGCTTTTAATAAGATATTGGTATCAGTTGAAAGGGAAAATAATCAAAAATAGCAAAATAATACTTTGCAAAAACAATTACATTTTACTTCATAAAACTAGAGAAACTTTCTTAAATTTTTTTTAACTCGCTAAATTTAAGCATTTATTCACGCTGTGTTCTTCTCTTTAATCGAACCGTTTTATTTTAATTTGATTTAACATTATTTTATCTCTCAGTAAGTTTTTTTTTCACTATAGCTTTAGTAGTTTTTTTAGTTAGTAAGCGACGAAAATGCGCGGACAGTTGAGGCTAGAGTCGCGCGCTTTGGACCGTTGAGTGGCTAAAACCTGAAATTTAATTCCCATTTTTGTTTTACACAGATTTTCCTGATTTAAAATTAAAAGTGTTGCCTGCTGTTTGGTGCCCTGTGTGTGGCGACCAATCGAGCGGCATACACTACGGGGTCTACACCTGCGAGTCCTGCAAGGCGTTCTTCAAGAGATCCATCGTGATGCAGAAGGCCCAGGAGTACAGGTGTGCTAAAGGCACCGGGAAATGTTTCGTCAATTTGCAAAGTCGGACGTTCTGTAGATACTGTCGTTATACAAAGTGTCTCAACGTCGGTATGCAAGCTGACAAAGTGAAAAATACTTCATTAATGTACCTAGATAAGATTAGTTAGTTTTTTAATTTATTTTTGGTTATGGTAATGCTTAGTTAATCCAACAATTTTCAATATCCTTTAGAAGGGACTTAAGATTGCAATTCAAAATAAATGAGAATAATCGTTTTGATTTATTAATGTTATATTTACTTAGTTAGAGATTTAATAGATATAGTAAAGTGCATATATCATTATGTTTCAGAAAAAAATATAAAAGCCTACTCAAATTGATCACTGCCAATATTTTAAAGTTGATAAGATAAATACAAATTTTCTGGACACAGAAGCTAATCGACTAAAAACTAAGCGACTTTATGTAATATTATGACTAAATCTGTATCTACTTAATAAAATCTGTTTTTATGCTTCTGTTTTCATTCTGACTTTTTTATGTGCTTGGAGGCAGCCATTTTGTACAAATTGGCGGCTGACGAAACCTGACCCGAGCGGATTGTATAACTAAATAAAACAATACTTACGCCCAAAAGCAGCATTCTGTAGATTATGTTGATTACCTTTCAATTTACAGGAATAACCGGTGGTCTGGTCCCCCAGTACAGCTGGTCCCGCCTCGGCAACGCAATCATAATACTAGGAGACCATAGGTTCAAGAAACGCTCGAATAGAGTGAACCAGAAACACGAAGTCCACTGGGTTTGCAACAAGACGGATAAAGGATGTAAAGCCAAACTGACAACTATAAATGATGCTATCATCAAAATGTATAATGTGCATGACCATGAGAGTTATTTGAAGAAGAAGAAATGATTTGTTATCTATTAAACAATGACGGATTTTGAGAATGGTTGATAATTTCTAATAAATTTCCCGTTAAATAGCCTGGTGAGAAACCTAAAATAAATTTATCGTATGACAGATACTAATCTGTCATCCTTAATTAACCCATATAGTAAAACTAAAGTTGGTAGGTTTATTAATGAATTGAGTAAAAATGCACATTTCAAACGTTCTGTTTATTTATTATTTCATTAACATTCGAACATGAATATTAGGTATCGTATCACTAGATTGAAGATGTATTTTATAGACACTGAATATCTTACAAATTAATATTACAATAAAAACATACATTATGTTCATTACAAACTTGTCAAGATCTTTTAAGAAATCGTATTTTCTCATTAAATCAAAACCCTTTTGTAAGGACGGTTTTCGTAGGTACTTTAGTAATTTGAGCATAGAAACACATTAGTATTTATAAATATGTACATATAGAAATATAATCAAATGCCTTATAATAATTAAAATAGATATGTAAATAGTAATAATTAATATAACAAATCACTATATTCTTATGAACATGTTTATAGGTAGGTAATTATATCTTTAAACATTATTTACATGTTAAAATAATTAAAATTAATGAGAAGGCCAACTCTTGACCACTATATGTATTAATATTCTACACAGTAAGTTATTATTCATTAAAGCAGCATTCAATGCAATAATCTGTTTAAATGACATTATACTTATATATTTGTTTTAATAAATAATAAAAGAAATACACATTTTTTTATTTATTTAGCAATTTATAAACTTAGTACTTGTTATAAGTTGATTACAATTTTATATATTTTGTAGGTTAATTGGGATTTAAATGTACAAACTTGTGAAATACAGATTTTAGGATAGGATCTATTAATATTTATTCTATTATTAGGTAAAACCGTAGATATAAACGAATAACCCCCCTTAAAACTGAAAGTGGAGTTCCACGTTCTAAGGTTAAATACAATGATTATATCGTATACAATAATAAAGTTCATATTTTAACATTTTTGGGTTTAAGTTTCGAGTCACACAACATTATATACTGACACAATCAGCCAATTGTTTTTAATTAATTAGCAACCCTTTAGGTTGTCAAGAACCGGAACTCTAAAAACTTATAAAAAAATGACTATAACTACTATGCATGGTAACTAACAACCAAAACAATTATATAATTAATGTTGATTACATAGGAATTGATAAAAACTATAAACATTTTGTTAACCTACAGGAAAAATGGTGAAGGGTGTTAAGACACAGCGGTTTATTACGAGGCGTGGCAAGAAATACACCATGTTCGTGTTTCTAGAAAATGGCCAACGAAAACTAATCTACATATCACCTAATGCAGATAAAAGAAACACGTTACAGGATATACTGACAAAGGTGAGTTATATGTTCCTTGTCCATGTTATTTATATAGATGAAATATCATTTAACTTATTCTAGAGAATATCATATCCATGGTTTTTCCCTGAGAAATAACATATTTACCCGCGGTAAAAACCTTTCTCTTGAATCCATAAAACAAAAATTAATGATATAAGCATATTTTTTCATATTTATCATTTTCTAAAAGCAGAAAGGGTGTAAATGGCAGCAGTTGGCTTAATATATTTGTTTTACTTTTCGATTTAGAGGCCTTTCAAAAAAGGCCTCATATTTGATAGTAATTTGTATAATAAAAAATATCTATGTATGTATATTATATTGAGTATATCAGATGTCTAGTACCCGTAACGCAAGCTAAGAGCTTACCACGGGGCTAGATGTTGTTGTGTGGATTGACTGGAAATATTTATTTATTTATGTATTTAGTAGCCGTGTTGGCTAAGTGGGAGGACACTCGACTTTCATTCCGAAGGTCGTGGGTTCAAACCCCGCCACGCACCTCTGGATTTTTCTTCTTGAGAAATTTATGTGCGCTTTACACACGTGCTTTAACGGTGAAGGCAAACATCGTGAGGAAAACCGGCATGTTCTGAGAACTTTCAAATAGTTTGAAGGTCATGTGACATTCACGCCCGAGAAGTCCCTGTGTCCCAGCAGTGGGAACGTTAATGGGGTGATGATGATTTAGTAAATAACCTGTCTCTTTGCCGCAGGCTAACGTTCCGTTCTCAAAGAACTCTTTCCTCCAATGCGTGCCTAACACCAACACTGACGGCATCATCGACTTCTTCGCGTCCGTCGGCTCCACCGTCAAGCTAGAAGACAGGATTGCAGAGCTGCGACATGAGTCTATATAAAAATATGTTTAAGGACCTGTTTCACCGAGCTAAGTCCGAAGTACCAAGCTAATCATTACTTACCGAGCATACTGTCACACTCAGACAATTGAGTAACTGGGAAAGACAGCGCTATTTAACCACTGATTTGCACCTTGCTACTTTGATCGGAGGTGGTGAAAGTGGCCCTAAATGTCTTTTATTTGCGAACAAAATGTTTGCGAGAAGTTTTTTTTTACAAGATATTTAACACACTTAATTTTGGCTCATATGGCTATATCACCATCGTTTAATCTAAGGGAAAGTTGGAATGTTTTTCCAAAAATGCGTCATGCGGTCACCGCTCAAATGGGACGCGCAGGCCATATAAGAACCGAAAGACTGAATCATATGTTCATTCATGTTATGTCTTTAGAATGTTCTATAATAGGTTATTACTGTATTTAAGATATATATTTAAGAGCATATTTGTTTTGTAGATAAGGTAAGGTATATTCCTAGACGTTTCACTTTAAGATAAGTTCAAAGTAGTTCTTAAAAAAATTATTAATATATATACATACTTAACAAATCCGTTGTTTTATTGAAGATAGTATTTTGTGTGTGTGTAGATAATTTTATTTTAGGGTTTTTTCGGGTTCTACAGTTCTATATCCATATCCACCAGCAGTGAAAATAGATTTTCGGCCAAGGATATCGAATTAAAAGCCGTGTTGGCTAAAGTGGGAGGACACTCGACTTTCATTCCGAAGGTCGTGGGTTCAAACCCCGCCACGCACCTCTAGATTTTTCTTCTTGAGAAATTTATGTGCGCTTTAAACACGTGCTTTAACGGTGAAGGCAAACATCGTGAGGAAACCGGCATGTTCTGAGAACTTTAAAAGAGTTTGAAGGGAATGTGACATTCACCAACCCGCACTTGGCCAGCGTGGTGAATTAAGGCCTAATCTCTCTCGTCAAGAGAGAAGTCCCTGTGTCCCAGCAGTGGGAACGTTAATAGGGTGATGATGATGATATCGAAAATCTAACTACTCGGCCACGTAGCATGTATTATATTAATTTCTAACTAAAACAGTTAAGGTTAGGTTGACGTGAAATTTGCAACATTACAAATTACAACATTATTAGGAACTCGCGATCTACACGGAGGGTTGAATTAATGTCACAGAATGCTTTAGAAAACATTCGCAAACACACAGTACTTAATATGCATTTTCCAAGACAGTCTAAAAGTGAACATACATTACATACAGTTTCACTTTTTGTTTAAATAACAAAAAAAGTGAGTTTAGAAACATAATAGTCACAATTTTAATCTACTCATATGACAAACTTGACACATATTATAATAACAAGACTGAATACATTTGGTTATTATAATAATCAACTATCTACTTACATTTTAAATATGGCTATCGAATAAAGGTTATTTTCAACATTTCGTAGGATATATTCGACAACATTAGATATTTTTATCTTACGGAATTTTATTCAAAATGCTCAGTTTGTCTTCTTAAAAGTTCGAATACACTTATCGGATTGCCTATCATCAATGCAAAATAAACATTTAATGATATGACAGGCAAGTTCATGGAATAAAGTACTTTATCATTTATACAATAAGTCATCTTAAAGGAGATTGTTTCGATATTCAAATAAAATGATTATTTTCTCACACAAAAACCTTTCTTGTCTTGTCAGAGTAATTCATATGATTTAGATTTGATAAATATGTGTCATAATCGAGTTATTATGTCAAACACGTACAAAAGTGAAACGACGCGGGCTCTAGAATGCAGCGCATTTGTATGAACAAGCGCCCGCGCCCGAGTATCGCTAGGCCTTAAGATAAAAAAAATTAGAACAATTTCTGTATATTGAACGCTTTATCGTATCATCCTATCGACAGAACGGTCATTGAGCCGAAACATTTTACGTGTACCTTTATTAAAATTTGCCTTCTAGTGATATAATATATTTGAATTTTCACTAGTTTCTGTCTCTCACACCTTATTTCCTTAAAAATCTAAATTACATATTTTACGACTAAAAATCTTCAAGTTGAATTAAAAGCCTGTCGATGGTTATGCCTGTTTTGGTGATGCACGATAGTCCTTCCGATGGTGACCACAATAGCTCTGCAGTCCATCACTCGGCTATCAGCACACAGCCACTTCACCTTGGACGCGCAGACGGAGTGGCGAGTGTACCAGTATCCTTTTAGCTTCATGACGCGTGCGCCGATCTTGGATGTGCAGAATATTGGCCAATCTGTTGGAGAAAAGAAGAGTTAATACCAGGGAAATAATAGAAGTCTTTAGATTTAATAGTCGTAACAGATACATGGGGAGAAAAGAGGGATTAAGTGTATGTTATAATAAATCTTGCGGATGTCTTTCTCTCTCTCTCTTGCCTGTTATTACAAGTACTGTGCCTTGTTGTCTCTCAGAGTTATACAGAGAATGCTCTCCGTGAATCTTTACCGGCCATGGTTAAGCATCTGCTTTACTAGAAATAGGTTGAATCTGAGGCCAAGTCATAGAATAGGTATATTATTAATTAGTATTTTTAACTAATAGGAGGATATTTTTCTGATCGGTTTCTAAAGAAACGAGTGTCATCCAGTATGCAATTTTTACTTTATTTAATACACAAACTCACACTTAATATATTGATGGCTTAAATATTGTAATTATTTATTAGTAATTATTAGTTTTAAAATAAATAAACTTTAACCACGTGCTTACGGTAAAGGCAAATAAGCATGAAACCGGCATATTCTGCGAACTTTGAAGAGTTTTAGGACATGTGACATTCACCAACCCGCACTTGGCCAGCGTGGTGAATTAAGCCCTAATCTCTCTAGTGAGAGATAAGTCCTTTTCCCCAATCAAGTGGGAACGTAAATAGGGTACAATACAATATTCTTTATTGAAACACCAAAAAAAAATATATTACAAAGAATTGTGCGTAGCAAAAGTGAGACAATGGGCGGCCTTATCACTAAAAGCGATCTCTTCCAGGCAACCTTTGGATGGAAAGCGATCATTGTACACACAGGAGCAGTGGTGTCTACAACAAAATTGTAGAAGTAATAAAATATAAATAAATTGGTACAAATAGATAGGTACAGGGTACTTTTATTTTATTTTAGTGTAGGCTACAGACAGACATACTATTACTATTTTCCGCTCAGTATAAAAACAACTCTAATACCTTATGCCGAAGAACCATTTTGAGCCATTTTACATCAAACAGGTAGTAAAAGATAATGTACTTTAATTTACGCTTTCTGGCTATCTAACATATCAAACACAAATAAAAAAGTAAATTACTTAAATACCTTCTAAACCAGGCGAATAAAATAAAGAAAACATTAAAATTAACTCGTCCTTAAAAATAATGATTAATTATTAAAAAACAAAACATATTTCATGAACCAAGAAACAACGAAATTTGTTAAGCTCACTACAGCTAGGGTACATAAATGTAAAAGGTATCCGTAACATTAATTAAGCTAAAACTCTAAAGGAACTTATACTAGACTAGATAGTAGAATTATCGATATCTTTTTGATTTTATCAAAATTTGATTTTATCAAAAGCCGTATTAGGTTTGCTCGATATCCAGGAATTCATTAGGATAATCCAAGAGCGGCAATGTTATTATACAAAGACCTGAAAAGAACAATAGTGTTAGAAGTTTAAGAAACTAGAAGGAATTATGACGATTACCCATATAAAAGTCTTAAGCTGGCGTGTACATAATACACGTGAGAAAAATACAAATACGATACAATAAAGATAGTGTGTATTAAGTTTTTAGATTTTAAACAATAATTGTACCGTAGCGTAGCTCTGCCCCTCGCACCGGGCATTTTCTATACATTTGTTACAAAATTTTAAATTAAATAATCAATATTTGATATATATATTAAGTAACCTAATATAGGCTTAGTCTAAATATAAGTAAAATTTGTAATGTCCCAACAGGGCTCATGTAAGGGTATATATAAAACTAGCTGACCCCAGCAAACGTTGTTTTGCAAAATGAAAAATAGATGTTGGCCGATTCTCAGACCTACTCAATATGCTCACAAAATTTCAAGAGAATCGGTCAAGCCGTTTCGGAGGAGTACGGGAACGAAAACTGTGACACGAGAATTTTATATATAAGAAGATGTAACACCTGAATTGTCACCGCATGAAACAACGAATAGATGAATATGAATAAATTATACACTCAAAACCTTCCTCTTGTAATGCCCTACCTATTTCTGCACGCAGATCAGTTTTGTAGCATTTAAGTTTACAGCGAACATAAGAACAGACAAACCCGGCGGGGAATTTTTTAATATTAATTAAATACTTAATAATTGCTGCACTGGATGCAGGCCGCTGCCAATCGAATTAACTGAAAATCTTTGTAAATATATTTTTTTACATTTACTGTGGTAGACGCAGTTGACGAGCGTCGTCAGACAGACAGATAATTATCGTTTTATAAAATCTATGTAACAATTTATTGCTTAGAAACTCTCCACTCGTGACTCAAGCTTGTATTAGAATGTGCAAGTAATTTAAGTACAAATAAAACACATTATTTGTTATAAAATAGATTGTTTTATTTCCTTCATTCGGTAATTTCCATAATATACTACCATGATGGTATAACGTACCTACGTATACATTTTAACAATAAAACATATTCTTATTATTAGCGCTAACGACGCGTCCCACGAACGCAAATAACAGCTACTTGGTACAAATAATGAAAAACTAAAAATTGTTAATGTTGCAACTGAAATAGTAAGTGCAAACACAAAGATATACTATTATTAACCTTCTTCATGAATATAAGTTTTCTGAAAATCTCATGAAAATTCGGTAGGAACCGCTTAGAGGATACGCTGAGAAGTATTTTGTCCTAGCTGGCCCGTTTTGGTTACCATAACCTTTACTAACTTACCTATTGCTGAAAACCGCATAATAATCCGTTCTTGCCTTAATTTATAGTAAGTAGGTATACCTAGATAGATAAAATAAATGATGTTAAATGGTAAGTCACAGCGTTAGTTTTACGCAGCGCCATCTGTTGACCATTTCACTAACTATTTTAGTTATGTATTGCATCATTAGGTGGCGCCTCCAGTTTCATAAAACTTGTTGCATGGCATTCGTCTACTGAATAAAACAGAGATTTAGGTACTTTAGCGAACGCTACACCGCACTACTGCGGAGTATAGTAATAATCATCATCATTTAGAGAAATTAATATGCTTTTTCATAACATACAACCGTTTCCTCACTCGATTCTTTAATTCTTCATCTACAGAGATTCCGATGTCGTAATACTCATCTAAAACTCTTTCCAAAATTTGTTTAAAGGATGGTTCAAATGTTTCCGCGGCTTCCTTAATAATTTTATCAAAAATACGCGCTTTTTGGTTTTCTACAAGGTTCGGTTTACATGTATGTGGCTTGAGGATTTTAAACAATTTGTTATTGTGCGTAAACATATTCCCAGGGCAGAATTTCTTGTGTATGCAACGCCATAACTGGTTGGATTTGATCATTTTCTGTTTGTGGTATCTATATCCCTTATACAAGGCTGATTCACCGCCTCTCCTAGTCCTAATGATAATTACTCCTTCCTCATTTTCCTTTGAACCTGTAAATATCAAAATAAATTATTCAATATACACTCTATACTTTTATATATATTATATTTGGTACTAGATTCTTCCAAGACCAAACTAGTAAAATTACTAAGAACTTAAATATATTCGTTTAGTCTTGAAATAACTATTTTTTACTTACATTTAAGAAAAACACAATAAGTATGGTTTCTAGTGTTTGTTACTACTAAACTAGATATTTTATAATTACTTAATGCGACGTTAATAAAATAACATTTCCGTTCGTTGATTTCTAGATTTTCTAGTTTAAAATGAGATATTTTCATAAATACTGCAAATGATCTATCAAATTATGTAGGTAATACTGTTATGTTTTCTTAAATCCTAATATATCTAATAAAATCTGTTAACATTGATGCTTTATTTAAAAATAATATTTTTTTATAATTGTTTTATTATGCTGACTTAGATACTGAATTGGAATATTTTTTATTGGTATCCAATAAAATATAAGGATGACCAATGCCACTAACAGAAACTATATTAGAAAATAAAATTTCGAAGCCATTTTTATATACAGTTACAATACATATTATTTTATAAACATGAAACTATATTATTATCAAAATGTCTCTATTCTTAATAATGGTAAAATTACAACTTGCCTTTATTAATTCCTAGTACTCAAATAAAATATGTAGTTAATTTACTAAAATTCAATGGCACATACAAATAACCTAGGTAAAAATATCTATTCTTAGGTATTTTTTTCTCATCTAATCTAAATTTTATTTTATTATTTTTTTAGCGGTTTCAATGGTAGTTTAAAGAGGCCACATTTCTCGCACTTTGGTGGGATATGCATGATGGTAGCCCGAATGATCTCGTTGCCCATCGTCCAGATAACGGAACGTCTTCCACTCTTGAACAGGCAAACCCAGCGGATGGCGCCAGACGCACTGATTCTATGCTTGACAAAGTTATACTTCGAAATGATCTTGATTGCGTTACCTCTGAACACGTTTCTGTACTCGGGTGCAACTGAAAATAAGAAATTATTTTAAGTGATTGAGTAACACTTCTGAATAGTAGGCAAACATTTTTTTTTATGGACATCTATCAATCATACAATTCTAACGTCCACAATCTCACGTGATGGAAAGTGTCGATGTGGAAGAAGATGAATCACATAGATCTAGAAGGTACCTTCACTCTTGTCTTGAAGACACTCAGGTTGTAATTATTAGGAAATACATCAGCAGGGAGCGGATAAGTACCAAGTTGAATTTAAAACACAAATATTAAAGTTACACCATTTATTACACACTCTCTTCATTAAAACTAGGTTACATACGAAAATGATAACAGTTTATCTTCTACTAGCTGTGCCCTGCGGTGCTACCCGCGTTATAATGGATGAAGTACTCTTAACCAACAACATATTTATTTGAATAAAGATTAATATTATTATGTTGATATTGATACAACTTAAACAAATTATTTCGACCAAATTAGGTACCATAAAAACGGTTTTTGTGAGTTAATCTTAAAAGATAAAAGACATATACTATCGCGGACTGTTTTTTAGATCATTAAAAGAGCTATTATTCTTTAATACATATTTTTTGTGTATCTTGAACCGTTTTCACGGCGCACGCAACGGAAGGCTTCAAAGATGAACAATTTCTCCCGTTTTTTACACATTTATCACTATATCTTTGCTCCTATTGGTCGTAGCGTGATGTTATATAGCCTATAGCCTTCCTCGATAACTGGACTATCCAACACAAAAAGAATTATTCAATTCGAACCAGTAGTTTCGGAGATTAGCGCGTTCAAACAAACAAACAAACAAACTCTTCAGCTTTATTATTATCTTCTATAGTATACAAATGAATCGCAAAATGTATTTTGTAAGCGCACAACTCAACAACGCCTGGACCAATTTGGCCAACTCTTTATTTTAAATGTTCGTAGAAAGTCCAAGGATGGGTTTTACGAAGAAAAAATTGCTGGGAAACCCAGCCATTTTTTTTTCCAAATGAGAGAAATTGTCTATAATAATAATGACTCATGCATGTCATATGGGGACGGAATACAGAAAATGTATTATTATTTACTGTTGCATTTTTAGCATAAAAATAAAAGACTATAATAATAAAATCTATGCTAATCTCAGAAACTACTGTTCCAATTTTAAAAATTCTCAGAGTTAGTACATTTATCGAGGAAGGCTAAAGGCAACTTTATACCGCAAGAAAATCCAAAACTACGTGCAACTCCGTGCAAAGCTAGGTTGTCTGGATGAGATTGCTTTTAGCGATAAGGCCCTCATTGTACTACTATTAATGTGGCTATTTAGATTGTTATTTTTTATTCAGTCTGCAAGGTGCACATTCAAGAAATTATGTATCTGTCTAAAGCTAAATTATAAAACGAAGTTTGTATGTTTAAACGCACTAAACTAATGAAGTACTAGTCCGATTTAAAAAAGAAATGCATTGTTATATAGCTTTTTTACTTATTTCGTGCAAATACGATGTTCCCGCGGGTAAACCGAAAAACCCCGGCAACGCCACGGCGCGGCGTGTCCATCGCCACAGTCACTCTCCGGCTTTATGTCGTGCAAACTTAAAATCTAAATTAAATTCATATATTATATTATTAAAACATGTTGCATGCTATTTACTATTCGTTGGTAAATGAGTATGTTCGCTAATCACTTCAACAATTTTATTGTTCACTGTAATTATTTTCGCTGTACAACCTGTTCCACCTTGCGAAGTACAAGCCCAACGTTGTATTTTCCCATGGTCAGTGACAGAAAATTTGGTACGCTGCCCATACCTATATCCCAAATAGATTAATATAGGATTCCCACGTCTGGTGGTAGAAAACTCCGGCTGTGAAATTGGCTCAGTGCTGAACATTTCATCTGCTTTGATCTTACGAATCGGTTTTATCTTCACTGCTTTTATTTTATTCGTGATATTTATATTACTCACTGGTTTTAACACTTTCATGGAAATTTTACCGTTTACTCGAGACAGCAGTTTAATTTCCTTTTTGCCTTTCGATTCTGGGATTTTATTTTGATGAGCCTTATCTGGTGTTTCTTTGACAGATGGTAACGATACTGGTTGCGATATTACCACCTTTTTAAAAGGATCTTTCTTAATTATGTTGTTATTCATAACTATTTCTAGCAAACTTGTATCAGATAGCCCCGCTGTTATACCTGCCTTAAGTTTAGGGCTAAAATCCGATAATGGGTCTGAAACAAAACGGAAGTACTACATTAGAGAGATAGCAAATATATTAGACAGTGGAGTAGTCCAATAAAAATGTAAAAAGTAGTATATTTATTCCATTAATATAGTATCAGTATAGTTATTCTATTAAGGTAAATAAAGTTATCACAACATTCATATTCATTTATTTGTTGCTTCATGTGGTTACAATAAAGGTGTTCATATAATAGATTCCTGACATGAGCCCCGTTGGGGCATTACAACTTCAACTTCACTTAAGATATTGTATCCTATACTCTAAAGTTACTTAAATAAACTATCTTAATAATAGGAACAATTGGTAACAACTTTCGATTTAAAAGTAATACAATTCAATACTCTTTATTGAACACAACATACAATAGAACACAAAAAAAATATATAAATGTATAAAAATTGTGAATGTGAAGCCTCTTCCATGCAGCCTTGGGATAGACAAAAATCAAAAAGTACGAAGTAGGTAGTTATGTTGTAATTATGTTCGCTTTGCTTTAGTATAGAACAAATAAAACGGAATAGAACATAAAAGTGTATTTATATCAATAACGATTCAATGGTATTCATTAGTTTGTTTGTAAAATGATTAAGGGCCAATTTTTCCAACGTCAGGATAAAGTCAACAATTCAGTTCAGTTCAGTTGTGTTGTCCAGTGTCTTGTAATTGGACTTTGCGCTTGAAGCGACAATTTGCCAGTGTCGAGTTAAATAAAATTATAATGTGAAATACTAGATGTTACTCAGTTTAACGCCATTTTGCGTCATAGTCAACAATTTAATAAACTATAAGACGACAGATTGAAGTAGTCTCACGTCTCACTTCAGTGTTTGACGGGTATGTGACAATTTTATTCCGCAATCTTATCCTTTATTAATTTTTAACTGATGTTAGAAAAATCGTACCTTATAGAAAAAAAATTGTGAAACTATCACATAGTTCTTAAAACATTTGTGGTACTTTTCTCACAGTAAGGTGGGGGATGTGTATGATTGGTGTTCCCGTCTAAAATCTCACTGTTTAAGGTCCATATAAACGCTTTGCAGTTTTTACTAACTCTTGAAGAGCACCGCCATTTTGTTTTTGGTCCATAGCCCGCTGTACACTCATTCGTTTTATTATATCTATAATTTGAAATAACTAGGAGTGGCATTCCTTTCCGAGATACTGAGAAATAAGGTTCTGAAAAAATTGAGAAATTACAAGTCTTGAATTTTTATAGTAGGTAAGTACCTTATAATAAATAATAGTCATTTGTTTCAAGAATCAGATTCCAATATAGCTTACTGACTATCAAAATCTTAAATATTAGACCCACAGTTTTAGAACCTTGCAGTATAGGCGACCGATGAAATGATGATGTCTAAACTTGACCCTTTTCGGGCATCATGACGAGATTCCAACTTAAAAACCTAATAAACCTAATCTAATAAAAACCTTAGGTAAAGGTTTTTTAAATTCAAGTTCAATAAAAGTGATTAAAGTTTATTAAATCACTTTATTACAAATTCTCCATTAACTCTGAAAATGATGACGATATTATGTGTATCCGACGATATGTGAAAGAGGAAATGTGTAAGAGACAAGAATAGAGTGACTGTTGAGATGACGGGTGACAGAGGAAAATGGAAGAAAATACAGTCATGTTGTGACACCACATAGTGTTCTGCTAAATAAGAAATCGTCAAGAGACAGTCGATCATCACTCATTATTTCACTTATTTTAATAACCATATATTAGGGACAGTGGGACAGAAGCATTAGGGAGCACCAATAAGTATACAACAATTTTGATTAAGGTTTGTCATGTTTTCCTTTTATTTTAAAAGATAAATTACACGTGTTTTTCACGATTTTTGTTTTGTAAAACAGGACTTGCACATGTATATCGAGTGCTCATATATACAAATAGGTTTCTCGCATGTAACACATCTATACCTCGTTTTCCGATCCCTCGTCCTTTTCCTTCCATAGCAGTCTTTGCATCTTATCGCCTCGTTTTTCGTTTTCTTATTGACTGGTTCCTTGATCCACTCATATTTAATAGAAACTTTACCTGATTATGAAATTAAAATGAATTAGCGTCATTGTCAATTAATACCACAAATACCTTTTCAATAAAACAAAATATTTTTTATTAAAACCGATTAAAAACAAAGTGAGAGTCTAGTCACCAAAGGTTTAAGATATCTTTAAGCTTTTAGCAACCGATTTAAAAGGACACAATTGAAGACAAAATTATAATAATAATAAACTCTTTATTACACACCAGGATATCACAATACATAAAGGGACTTAAAGCAAAAATTATAGAGTATTTTTAAGTATACTTCAAAAATATATCCGGGAAGGTTAGGAATGTCAGTTGATTCCTGCAAAAAAATGAAAAAAATAGTTATGTTTTATTTCTTTATTAAACCACATGCAAATTAAGTAAACAATTAAAAGCTTAAAATATTACATACATAGGCATAGGCATGAAGACTTCCGTCTGTTAGCCCGCCCAAAAATATAATTAATTTAATAAGAAAGTGCCAAGAGATATGTAGATCATCAAAGTTCTGGAGTGGGCTTAAGACGTACACATTTAATACAAATTGCACGAAAGCTTTACGTAATGCGAAACTTCAATACACTGTTTTTTTTTTGTATCGTCGAAATTGGGGTTAATTTTTTTTAGTCATCTACCCTGTCCCGTTGATTTACATCGAAGATTTACATATTGTAACATAACCACTCTAACGTCCTCTGGCACTATTGTTCCACAAAATTTTACGCAATCTAAAGATTGATTTAAACTAATAACTAGTAAAAGCAGAAATTTTAAAATAATAATGCCCGTTTCACCAACGTTTCCTAAATTATGACCTAAAAAAGAATTCCTTATCTCTTTAGATACACTTTATTGTTCAATGTCCCGTCTTTGGATCGATTTAAGTTTTAGGAACATTTTGTAATAACGGGCATAAGACACTAAGCATTACCCAATCGCAAACTAAATCTAGCTTATTGAATATTACACAAATGTTCAAATAAAATTACGACTCACGTAATGTTAGGTCACTATGCATTCAGATACAAATAATAACCCAATGCCTGTCCTTATTCTACGGTACAGCTTACCGTTGATTTAGGACACGACTGCCGAAATTATTCTAAACCTTGTCACAGTACCTTAGTACAGACACTTTTTGGGGCTTGTTGAATCTAAAATAATTGTTACAATCACGAATTGTTAATGATCGTCTATATTATGTCTAATGAGGTAGGCGTGTCTGTTTTTTTTTCTTATGATGTCTTTACTTTTATCTACTTGTAGGAATCAACACAATTAAAATTATGTCATATATGTTAGACCACGATGTGGTTGGGCTGCTAAGCCGAAGAATAAGAAAAAATTAAAACAAAACCACATCAGACTTGAAAAGCAATAAGGAATATTATAAGGTAGTTTTCGTCTAGGTTTTTTATTTATTTAAATATCTGTCAACATGTTTAAATTAAATTTAAGTAGGCACCTATTACCTTTAGGTGTTGTTTCGTAATCTAAGGCCCAACGCGGAATCTCCAAAATCAATCTTGTAAATTAATCAAAATTAGTAATTAATAAGCTAAACAAAACATTATTAGTAAGAATAATCATAAATTGACAAACTATTTAAACTTTTTTTTTTGCTGATTTTCAGAACCTCAACCTATTTTTTTTAACATTTTTAAATTTAATCGACAGACAATCATTTTCCGAAAGGAAACAACCCCAAAGCGTTGAAACCTTTTTGCAGATCTTTCATATTTATACGAGACTTTTCGTTATCATACATGACCTCTTTCAAGAAAGGAGCAAAGTTCACCTTCGTTATTTTCTTAAGTTCCTTAATCTTCGAATCGTATCCTTTATTCCATGCCGTTTTCACTGGACGGAAGAGAGCCAGTTCAGAAGCAGAAATGTTGACATAATCTTCATATAGAGCGATCAGATGTATCTGTAATTTCTGACATAGTTCAAATACTTCCAGAGTGACGTGCGCTTTGTGCCCGTCGACAAATAGTATTACTGGTAATTCAATATCAGCTTCTTGGATATTGGCTATAAACACGTCATTCAAGTATTCACACAGTATCTGTGACGTCATGCGCCCACCAACATTTCCCCCGAAGCACCAACCGACGGGCACGCCATCAGCGATACCGCTCGGGATTTTTCGATACGGATACACTATCATAGGATTGCAGTAGTTTCCGTTAGCTGAAAATGAGAATAGAACTGTCATAGCCTCCTTTGTCTTTGCAATGCTATTCCCTCTCGTGCTTTTAACGTTGATCGTTCCATCAACCGCCTGCTCGAATATCGTCTCTTCTATAGTGAACACCCTCTTTGGGTCCTCGATCACATCAGAAAGGCTTTCCATTACAAAGTGGTCCCTAATTTTCTTGAACCACATGTATGCTCGCATGTTAGGCTCGCCGCCGTAATCCTCTAATATTTTGAAAGTTTCTTGGTGTCTCTGGATAAATTTCATGTACCAGCCATTTCCAGGGCGGTTGTTGATGAAGTTGTTGCGTCGTGATTCGCTTTCCAAATAGTTTTGGACTGAAGTTTTGATGTCTTCCTTATTACGGGGGAATCCCCGGTTGGATAGTTCAATGATGAAGTCCACGATGTCATTTTCCTCATTTTCCGACAGGACAGGAGCGGGGCCCGGGATAGATTTTGTGTCCGGGCGCTTCAGCTTGAATTGAAGACTGGTTCTGGGTATTTTGAAGATCTTCGACGCCATCCGTATGGATCCTTGTTTCTTTTTGACGAAATTAATGGCGTGAGCGAGGTCTCGTTGTGTGTATTTAGCTGAAAGAAAAACGTGTGTTAGTATACATTCTTGGTAAAGTTTTCTGAATTGGGGTACGTGTTAATTACTTATCAATAACAGGGAGGGAAAGTTTAAAATATAAGTTTAAAATAAAAATAAAATAGCTTTAATTATTTTTTATTTTATAATTAAGTCAGAGAAGGCACTTGTTCTTCTATCTTTCTTCAGGGCAAAAAGAGAAAGCAGGCTTTTTGATATCTTTAATAAAATATAGGTTGTGCCCAGGGAACAATAAAACAGAATGAAGATATGTGGCGCTTAAACCTCAAGTAAGCGTTGTACCGCTTCATCATTCCTGTGAATTACTAGTCGTATTCTGACGTTATGATGCAATCTCAATCTTATGTCAAGTTAATTTATGGGTAATCATCGCCTTAAATAGACTAACGCTAATTATGATTGAAAAGCGAACTGTTACTGAATAACTCCTAATTATAATATTGCCATGATCCTCATCAATATATTTCCATGGGTTAGAATGACATCAGCGGTTCCCTTAGTAATTTTTCCTCAAATAACTTGCGCTCTTTTTGTTTTTTTCGTGGTTGTGCACATTATAGCATTTAATGATAGTAACTTCATCATGTAAGGTATGCAGTTTGGCCCTGCAGCCTCTGATTGCAGAACATTGCCAGTATATCTTCGCCGATTTCATTAGATGTTTACAAAATGTAAAGCCATCGACTGTTATACGAGGTTGATTATTTTTTGTATGGTATATAACATCTGAAAATATAATATTCATATTATTAGGGAACCCTGAGGATCCGTTGTAAGTATCAGACGTGGCGTCCGCCCAGAAGTGCTCAGAAAAGTTTTTGATGGTAGTTTATAACATTGTTGAGTTTCGTGATGTTGTCCTAAGTAGGTACCTACCAAACTACCTGTCCATTTTAGCTTAGCAATTGTGTCATTGATAAACCTTATCTCTAGTTAGCATCAAGTCTAAGGTATCTATATTTTAAAAACATAAATAAGATAATGCAAAACATTTTGGTAAAATATATAATAATGGTAAAAAGGCGTGTACTAAATAAGAGCTGTGCAGTATCTAAGTTTTTCTCTAATAACATTTTGACGTTCATCCCTTCTCATGACATAAAATACAATACAATACAATTTAAACACCCAGACCAAGGAGAAAGTTTTTAATTGGAAATAAAAAATTTATCTTGAATGATCATCGCCATTATATTTTTTTATTATTATTATTTTTTTTTTTTCTTTAGCCTATATTGTCCCACTGCTGGGCAAAGGCCTCCCCCAACTCCCTCCAACGATCCCTGTCCAGAGCTGTTTGCCACCAACTTTCCCGAAAGTCCTGAAGGTCGTCTCTTATTATTATATATATTTTTTTTTTATTATATATTAGGCATGGTTGTGAACGTCGCGACACTTGACGAGGGTAAAATCCGTAAGGGTGTGTATGAGAGCTCTACATCGCGTTTTGTTCTTCATGGCGCAGTGAAAATGTATTTTACAGCCGATTTGTTGGTTTTTAATGAATTTTTTCTCGTTGTACATTATAACTGGTTGGCCTTTATCTGTCTTCCAAAATATTAATGATTCTGGAAAAAGATTTAAATTGTTAGTATTTAACAATAACCTACTGTACGGTTAACTATACGAAACGCAGTTTAATTAATAATTCGCGTTACCGAATAAAAATAAACGAAAACTCGAAAATTAAAAATTTAGTTCATCATCTTTAATATATTTCATATGGATGAAATCTAATGGACAGAGTTGATCTTTGGGTTAAGAAAATCGTCAATATCCAAAAAAATACTATTATAAAATACTACGATAAAATAGCCTACTTAACTAAGTATCATATGTATAGTATTCCATTCCATTTCTGTAAATTTCAAACAAGTATTAAACAAAAAAAAATACATGAATAAATATGATATATATAATTATTTTGATACAAAAGGGTCCCAGCTCACTTTTGCAGGTTTTGCAACCGGCGCTGGTATTCTGCTGGGGCCAATGGGACCGATTAACTTGGTTTAATTATTTATTTTAAGCGAAGTGTTACAATTACAATACATTCAATAATTTACTAAAATTAAGGAAGAAAATAAAATTATACACATCAAATTAAATAATATTACATAAAAAGAAAACAAAAAACAACATGGTATTACAATACAATTAATCATTAATTATTTAGTCGTGGGTGTGTACATCATAACACTTGGTAATAGTCATATCCGCCAAAGTATGGATAACCGCTCTACACTTAAATCTTTGCTTGAGAGAACAGTGAAAATGTATTTTACAGCCGATTTGTTGGTTTTTAATGAATTTCTTTTTCTTGTATATTATCATTGGCTGTCCTTTTTGAGAAGTTCCAATGATCAAATCTGAAAATTTTTATAATCCATATAAATATAAATGAATTGTTGTTCGTTAGTGTGATTAAAACTCGAGAACGGCTGAACGGATCGGATATCTTACCATAGTCTTGAAATGTTCGTGGAGGTCTAGAGAAGGTTTAAAAGGCGAGAAAAAATCGAATAATTGACGAGATTAAAAATTGAAGAAAAACCCGTGCAAAGCCGGGGCGGGCCACTAGTTAATAATAAATTACCTTACAATTGTATTTTTCAAGTGATAGAAATATAAAAATACATAAAAATATAATATAATAATAGTTTCAGCTTTTTTACCTAATAATTAATATCTATTAATCATAATAACGAGATTGAATATGCTTATTAGAGCATTTTGATGATAGAAAAGTCTCAGAGTATGAATGTGTGCCTTACAATGGGTTTTCTTTTTATCCGTACCTACAGTAAAAGCAAATTTTGTCTCCTTTCTCTTGGTTCTTTAAAAAACGATGCTCCATATACCAACATCGGCTGACCTCTTGGAGTGGTTGGAATAAATGCTTCTGAATAGTATAGTAATTAAACATTAAGTAATTTAATAATTAATATCCCGAATTTAAGGCGATGTGGTCGCTCTACAAACCCTTTTATTATATAATTTAGATTTAACGGGACATTTACCATGATTGATTGTCTATCGAGTTTTCCGATATTTCGGCAGTTACATGTGCCATTATCACGGCTGAACTGAAGCTGCAGCGATTGGAATAACAGTTTTATTGGCAGCGGATCGATCTACCCTCTTTCTCACTCTTTTATTACGAGTCGATACATCACTAGAGTTGGGACATGTTTCGCACCCCACTAACAAACATGGTAAATATCCCGTTATAAATCTAAATAGAAAAGCCTTTTATTGTATTTTGTAAGTAAATACAAATAAATAGTATTTTTCTTAATAATTTATTATTATATTCCCAAGGTTACCTAGAAGAGAGCGCTTTTTAGCAATAAATTTTAAATGTTTGTATTTTACTTGTTGTTGTGACTAAGTTCTTGTAATAAGAAAGAGTTTGATAGTATATTGTACATGTTTTAAATACATTTGACTTTTACTTCGAATTCGCACTGATTTTATACAAAGATTAAATAAAATATAAGACAGAAGAATGTTTATTTTTTAAATAAGTTTGAGTAACATTAAGCTGGGTCCACACTTGTATCATTTCGGTGTATCACGATCAGGCGTATCGTATCGAGTATCCGTATCATAAGTATGGACGCTCAAAAACGCGTCCATACTTATGTGATACTGTATCAAGTCACCGTATCGACTTTAACTTTACAAATATGGACGCTTCATTTTTTCTTCCGATCCTTGTATCAAATATTATTAATATTATTATATTATCAAACTTGTTCGATGCAACGCGTATCCCCTTTGATGATCGCGGAAAAACCGACACAGGATGGTTCGGGGTGTATCACGTATCGTATCACGATACAGTATCATGATACAGTATCAAAATACGTCCATACCACGGATTGTGATACGCGTATCGGATACGGGGTGTATCAAGTACGCGATCATTGCGGATCGGGCCGTATCGGATACGGCATGTATCATTAACGTGTATCATCTTGCGTCCAAACTAGCGATCATGATACGCGCCGAGGCCACGCGACGGAGACACCGAAATGATACAAGTGTGATCAAGCTTTAGTAAAACACTATATTTAAATTAATTGAAGAATTCATACAAAATAGAACTAAAACACATAACACATACATATATTCGCCTTATGGCTAAAAATATGATATTGAAATTATCCAGTTAACAATAAATGTTTGATTAAGGTGCCTATCATACATACTCGTAACATCGAAAGTAAACATAAAATTATCATGGCCCCATTATCATTTCCAACTTTATTATTTTCATGTTTGATGTCAAGATAATTTTTATTACTCCTAATAATTTTTAAATAAGTGATAAACCACTATTTAGGTTAAACTATTTTTTTTTTGCTTAAAAAGATAACAAAAACAACAAACACATCCGTAACCTTCGCACACAGGAGTAATTTTAATTTTTTACTATCGAACTCTTACAGATCCAGAAACATAAGTAAAATATGAAGTAGTAGCAGATAAGCAAAACTCGCATTGAAAATGGAAATTTGCAAAACAACAAATTTCCATTTTCAATGCGTATGCACATCGTAGCACTTAGTTATGGTGAAGTCTTCTAAAGCGTGTATGACTGCTCGACAGCGGTACCTTTGTTTATAAGAGCAGTGAAAATGGGTTTTAGAACCCAACACACGGTTCTTAATAAATCTCATCCCATTGCATATTATCACTGGCTGCCCCCTTAATGACTTAGCGATAACTATTTCTGAAATTAATTTTATTTCGTTATTTCTCATTAAAGCTAAATATGTATTAATAAAATATATATAATAATACAAAATATCTTTTTTGGGAACAGGAATAATAAATCAGTTAACTGACTAAAGTTTAGGTACTATTTTATTTGAACAGCTATTTGAGTCATATACGTATATCATATAGTACGATTTTTATTAAACACGTTTTCAGGAAACCATAATCTGAAAAAAATAGTTTATTATTATTACCATAGTCAAATGCTAGCAGTAAGTAGCATTCAAATAATATTGGTATTATAAACAAAAACAAGCGAACCATTCAATTAAAATTAGGGTTTTGCATGGTTGCACATCATATCAAAAACCTTCCTCTTAAATAATATTTCTAAAAACTGCATATAAATATGTTGACTTATTTAAAAAGATTTAAGAACAGAATAAGATAACGATTAACGACTGAATTTTAAACCGTGAAAGGAGATTATATCATAATGAAACGCTAGCCAAATATACTTTACACGGCAAGGTGTTGCCCGGGTTTTAGGATTACCCGCGGTAAAAAGGCATATAGCCTTCCTCGATAAATATGCTTTCGAACAGTGTAAGAGTTATTCAAATCGGACCAGTAGTTCCTGAGATTAGAGCGTTCAAACTCTTCTGCTTTATAATATGAGTATAGATTTAATTATCTTTTCATATTTCCAATTACATGGCATACCATTTTTTAATCTACTTTCTACAGTAGCATGTTCAATCTGTATGCACATTATAACACTTGGTTATAGTGAAGTCTTCCAAGGTGTGTATGATTGCTCGGCAACGGTATTTCCGTTTGTAGGCGCAGTGATAATGGAATTTCGAACCCATTACTTGATGTTTGACGAATTTCAACCCATCTCATATTATTACTGGTAGCCCCCTTTCCGATTTATATTTCTAAAAAGCGATAATTATTTCTAAAATAATTTAATTTTATTATTTTCTTTTTATTAGTTAAATAACCGGAAAAGTTATAGGAACAAACTCTCAAACTCTAAATGAAAATGCACTTATGGGTTTATATTTGTTTATTTATAAAGTAGAAAGCTATCGAAGTTACAAGTAGCTTGCTTTAATACTCTGCAAAACCTCTCGAATCTTTTCTACGTTTGATATTGGCATAATTCTCTTATTTATCAGCTTATACTTTTTTCTTAAATACTAAGTGGCATTATGCCGTCGACGTAGAGGATCTACAGGTAGCATGTTCAATGTGTATGTACATTATAACACTTGGTTACAGTATAGTCTTCTAAGGTGTGTATGATTGCTCGGCAACGGTATTTCCGTTTGTAGGCGCAGTGAAAATGGAATTTTGGACCCATCACTTGATTTTTAATGAACTTCTCCCCGTTGCATATTAACACTGGCTGCCCTCTTTCTGATTTTGAAATGAATATATCTGAAATTGTTTAATTTAATTATTTCCCTTTAAGATGTGGATTTCGGCGACGGCTACATCAAATTTCTGCTATTAATTACGTTTGCCGTTTGTTCATCCTTAAATTATTCCCTCGGTAATATATAATCTAGGATATAATAAATCAGTCAACATTTTCTTATATTTGGTTTATTTGAAGGACTATGAAAGTAATTATTATTAGAAGTGTAACTGCACTTCCAAACTCCAAACAATTTTTTATAATAATGCAGGTAGCATATTCAATGTGTATGTACATTATAACACTTGGTCACAGTGAAGTCTTCTAAAGTATGTATAATTGCCCGGCAACGGTATTTCCGTTTGTAGGCGCAGTGAAAATGGACTTTTGCACCCCTATCTTGATTTTTAGTGATTTTTTTTCCATTGCATATTATGACTGGCTGGCCCCTTCCTGATTTCGTAACAAATATTTCTGAAAATGTAGTATTTTTAACCGACTTCAAAAAAGGAGGAGGTTTCTCAATTCGACCGTACATATTATTTTATTTCATAATGTTGTTCGTTTTGTGCAGTACAGAATCAACTGTTTAATGTGTTTTATATTTATATCGAGATAATTACCTCTAGTTATGAATTAGTAGTACCAACCCGTTGGTAATCTGGTAGCATCATTTTATTTATAGTAAAATATTAAGTAATATTAGGTCCTTACATATGAAATTGGCGTTTTGTATGGGAGGAACAAAAAGTCGAATATTTTTTAATATAATATATTTAATTAATCAAAGTATGAACCATTATTTTCTATGCACTTTTGCCATCTTATAGGTAGTTCATTGATCCCTTTACTAAAAAAACCAGTCGGACGGGAATCAATAAAATCTTTGAAGGCGATTTGGACTGCCCCATCGGAGTTGAATTTTTTCCCTTGCAAGAAGTTATCCAAATTTCGAAAAAAATGGTAATCTGTTGGAGCAAGGTCCGGGGAGTACGGAGGATGTCTTAGACTTTCCAATTGAAGCTCTTCTAATTTAGTAGCCGTCTGTTGCGCAGTGTGTGGTCTAGCGTTGTCGTGAAGCAGCAGTGGCGTGGAGCGATTGACCAGCCTAGGTTGTTTAGCCGCTAGCTTTTCCATCATGGTTTGCAATTGCTGACAATAGACATCAGCCGTAATAGTCTGGCCAGATTTGAGAAAACTGTAATGAACAATACCGGCACTAGTCCACCAAATGCTTACAAGTAACTTTTTTGGGGTTAATTTTCGCTTGGGGCAGGATTTGGCTGGCTGGCCAGGATCCAACCATTGCGCTGAGCGCTTCCGATTATCGTAAAGAACCCATTTTTCATCACAGGTAATGATTCGGTTTAAAATACCTTCATTATTGTGCCGGTTTAGTAATGTAACGCAGCAGTCGACGCGCGTTTGCCGGTTTGCTTCAGTCAATTCGTGAGGTACCCACCTTTCAAGCTTTTTAATCTTCCCAATTTGCTTCAAGTGAATTAAAACAGTTTTATCACTAACACCGCAGCCTGCAGCTAACTCGGACGTGGTTTGCGATGGATCCGCTTCCACAATAGCCTTCAACTCTTCATTATCAACTTGAGTCTCAGGCCGTCCACGGGGCTTGTTCTGCAAGTCGAAATTTCCAGAACGAAAACGTTGGAACCAAAAACGAACTGTGTTTTCTTTTGCAACACGACCGCCATACACATCATTCACCCTTCGAGTTGTTTCCGCAGCACTAGTGCCACGGCGGAACTCGTACTCGTAAATAATGCGATATTTTAAGTTTTCCATTTTGTAAAATGAGTGACGCAAACAGAAAAAAACAGAAGAAAAAAAACAAATGAATGACGATCATCGAAGCACAAATACATGAGTCTATAGCTGTACAAATTTGAATTTGGAATTCCTTACCAAAGAGGAGAAATTTGTGATTAAAGTGGCCAGTACGAAAAATGTCATATGTTCATATGTAAGGACCTAATATTATAAATTTTTTTTATAAATATTTTAATATAAAAAATAGCGGTGCAACACAACTCGTATATTAAAATAGTATAATTAGAAAATCGGAGTAACAGAGGCATATTAGTGATTATGAACGTTATAACATTTCATGATAATATTATTATCTACAGTATGCAGCTTGGCCCGGCATCCTCTATGCCTGTGCGTGGAACATTGCCAGTAGGTTTTGCTCCCCATTACTTTATTTTTGCAAAATCTATAGCCGGACAGGCAAATAACTCGTTTACCCCTAGATGACTTTGAAAATACAGCCTCTGAAAAATGAAAGGTGTTTGATTAATTCATGTATTCAAATGTAAAAACAACTTTAATAAATAATACCAATAATTATACGTACCAAAATGTCCGCCATTTTTAAAAAAAAATATTGCGGCCTCTCTTAAAATGTAAGTCAATTAATTTTCAAAACAGAGGTCAACATTTTATTTAGTTTAATTAATTTACAAATATATATTATTAAAAAAAATACAAACTAGAATATAAGAAAACCCCAAACAACCATTTTATATAACAGCTGATGTTATTAATAGCTAACTAAAATACTAGGTAGCAAGCACGACCACCACCAAAAAAAAAACATGACATCAAAAACCCAACCACAGTTGAGTAATATGATAGAGAGATACATAAATGATTTGTAGCCCCACGTTAAAAATCTGCCAGCTTGTGAATGCCTCACTACGATGTTCTCAGTTCTCAGACAGAGAGCGGCTAATTGTTCAAGCGTCCCCAGTTCCAAACAACATTCACTCAAAACAAAATATGAAATGTTCTGTAGCCTTACCATGAGTTGTTTAACTGCTGTAAATTTACATGTTGTAATCCCACACATTTGTCAGATTTTGACAAGTAAAATTGATGACTGATGATATTTGGAATGATGTTGTAATTTTAAATATGGTACACCCTTTTCTATTTTAAGTAGGTAAAAAAAAAAACATCCTAAGGTTGCTTCAAAGAGATCGCTTTTTAGCGATAAGGCCGCCCACTGTACTTTTTTTATTTTGTTTTACATGTTTATGTGCCTGTGTTGTGTACAATAAAGCGTTTGTGTATTGTATTGTAACATTTTATGAATAACATTAATTGTCAAGTATGGGATGGAATTACAACGTGTAAATTTACAGCAGATAAAATGGAACTAATGGTGAGGCTACTGGACGCTAAACGCTTCAACGTCTGGCCGCTCTTTCTGTCAGTTTCCTTACTAAACGTTAACCTGGGCTGTAATCAGTGTATATTCATCAACCAATCAATCATTTATTAAAAACCAAACGAAGTTTTACAAATTTAACGCAATCTTTAGGACTTTACTGGTACCTTCTGAGCTAATTAGTTCCCGTGTTACAGGAAAGAAACCACGTTGACATATAAAATACATTACAAAGGCATGACATATAAAATACATCACAAAGGCATATAAATAGCTTACAGACTAACATATAATTTAAAACTAATTAGACTAATTAACTTAAAATTATTCATGTGTCATGAGTGTGTACATTGTATATTTTGGTAGCAGTGAGGTCCTTTGATGTGTGAATAACTGCTCTGCATTTATTTTTCCTTTTATTCGAACAGTGGAAAGTAATTTTTGAGCCGTATTCCATATTTTTGACGAATTTATTTCCTTTGTATATGATCACCGGGGAGCCTCTCATGGAACGTACGATTTGTATTGTGTCTGGAAAGCGAAATAAAATCTATGTTATGTATCAAACGGTATATTCAAGTATAATAATCTATCTAATATTATAAAGGTGAAAGGTTGAAAAAGGCTAAAACGATTTTCTTGTAGTTTGAAATAGTGATGGGTTTTTTAAACATCACGAAATAAATTGCCATCTTCATAATGTCACAGATCGACGTCTGCTGCTTAGCAAAAGCTTTCCTAATTGATTTCATTGAATTGGGTCGGGAGCTTGGTCTAAAATGGTCTACAATAAAAGAAAAAAATATAAATATTTAAAAAAATATTATTCCACTTTTGTCAATGGTTATGAACATTATGAACTTTGACTAAAGTATTGTCGAGAAGCGTCAGGATTTTTGCCTTGCAACGATAGTTTTTTAAAGAACAACGCCAATGCACTTTTTGTCCAGTTATTTTGTTAATACTAAATTTGTATCCTGATAGCATAATCATTGGTTTTTCTCTGACAGATGTTCCGAAAATGATGTCTGAAAACGTAAAGAAGTGATTTTCATATAAATTTTCAACTTTAGCCGAACATGTAAAAGTTACAGTACATATATAATTTTTTCTTGATTCTACAATCCCCATTTTTTCCCAAAATTGGGCACAAAGGCTTACACGGTATAAGGATTTTCTTGAATAAATCCAGGTCGTAATTTAATGGACAGACAGACGGCAGCTTGTTCCAACCCTTAGCGATGCGAATAAAAAAGGTGGAAAAAAACTACTTGGTACAAGTGTCGTACACCAATCGTGTTTGACATAGATTCTGACAACATTTAAAAATTAATAATTATTTAAAAATATAACTCTTTATTATTATAGCTTGCGGTTTTCCCACACTTAAGTATATAAATAGGTTTTAGATTTAAAGCTAGATAGTCAAAAAACGAGGAACTGCGTTTTTTTGACTATCTGGCTTACAGGTATGATTCCGAAAGGAGTCGTTCGAAGGAGTGCTGCCACAGCACTATTTGTACCCATGTATTTTATATAACTGCTGCGTTCTGCCCAGATTAGAATCATACCTTTTATCAAACTATAATATCTATAAATAAAGATAATTTATGTGTGTGTATGTATATTTCGGTATTTTACAATAGTATTATCATCCAATGTATGTACGTCTGCAAGGCAGCGGTATTTATAATGGTAGTGACACTGCCAATACGTTTTAGGTCCCCTTTTCTGTTTAATTCCAAATCGTTGTCCATCAATGATGAGGTTGGGTTTATTACGTGAAGACATTATGAAGGTGAGACCTGAAAATATATTTAGTCGACATTGATTAAGGTCCGTTTATCTTGTAAACATCACAATAGCGAGCTTCAAACTCTTTTAAGTTCTTAGGACATGTCGGTTTCATCACTATGTTTGCCATCGCCGTTAAAACACCATTATAAGCGCACGTAATTTTCTTAAGATAAATCCCGTGTTGTGATGCCTGTTGGAACCCACGACCATTGGAATGAAACTCGAGTATGCTACCACTTTGCCAACACGGCTTCACGGATGGTCAAAATCACACTTAGATAAAAACAATAAAAGTATGATTCTGAATTAGGCAGCACGATTCAATACCAATACATATAATTAACAACACAACACTGTCGCCATGTTGTATTCAGCGCTACAGGCGACACTGCTGCGCATCACTATAGCGAAACCAATGCGCGGTTCGGAATAATGCCTTACGTCAAATCACTATAAATTACGTATGAGTATGTATATTTCGGTATTTTACAACGGTATTGTCATCCAAAGTATGTACGTGGGCTAGGCAGCGGTATTTATAATGGTAGTGGCACTGCCAGTAGGTTTTCGGTCCTTGTTTCTGTTTAATTCCAAATCGGTGCCCATCGATTATGAGGTTGGGTTTATTACGTGAAGACATCGTGAAGATTAAACCTGAAAATATATTACCTGAATATATATTTATATATATAGGTTCTTTTTTACAATTATTAAGCAATTTACAAATAAAATTTGTAATAATAAAAGTTAGTTAAAATATAATAAAATGCCAGATGTTAAATAGCTATAATAACATTTTAATAATTTTATTTACTTAAAGCAGGTTGTGAATGATGTGTCCCCATGGTGTTAGTGCATGGTGTAATAAATAACAATATTTAATTTAGTAAAAATTTTTTTATAAATAATTATATAGTTAAATGAATATAACAATTCGTTGTTCATAAAAGTAGCATAATAAATTTATGTCCTACAAAAAAAAAACGGATTTACATACACAAATTCTGCTATTTTTTACCGGGAGAACGTGGCAAAATTGATGTTTCATATTCTTGGATGGGTATGTATATTGTCGCAACGTATAATGGTGTTGTCGTTCAAAGTATGAATAAGAGCAAAACACTGATATTTCGCGCGTAATGCACATCGCCAGTAAGTTTTCATACCCTGCTTCTGTTTGATACCGAATCTGTATCCATCGACAATTAGATTTGGTTTATTATTCCTAGTATATGTGATAACAGCTCCTGAAACAATACATTTCCAAAATATAGTCTTAGAAATTCAAGTTATATGTAGATAGCTATGACGTCCAAGGCAGACAGACAGACAGACACACAGAAAGACAGACACGTCAAACTTATAACACCCCTCTGTTTTGTCGGGGGTTTAAAATATAAAAATATAGCGCTTACATGCTCGCTAAGCGGCGTTGCGGCTATTCTAATGAGCGTCAAAGCATGCTGTCACATTCGTTTCATTACTGCGTTAAAAGAAAGTGTCTTTTCGCCCTAGTTATCGGAGAACTTATCAGCAGGAAGGTAATTCTAAACCTTTGCGGTGCCACTAACGGTACCAATAGTCTTACCTGCTCAGCGCGGAGTAGTAGGTACATCCACTAGTTATATACCTATCTGCTTGTCTTGAAGTCGTAGGGACTTGGAAGCACTAAAACCGTCCTCTCAGCGGATGGTAAAGTTAGAATCCTATGAACCTCAAGTGATCAATAAACTTAGTAATACAAATAAAGACATTCAACGGAATAGTAACATACAGATTGGATTTTGCAATTTAACAAATATATTTGTTTGTAAAACCAAAATGGATATTTTTATTTATCTGAACCTCTTCTCACCTGTATATCCTTCCGATATTAAAATTACCCAAAATGTATATTGCGCCCAACTCCGATATAAGAAAAACAACTTCGAAAATGTAAAATATTTTATATTTAAAAATCAAATTGGTACATTTTTTTCATAACAACTTAATTAGTATTTTAATTTATTTTAAAATTGACATATATCAGGCATTGTGTTTAATAACCAGTCAGTATTATATCTTAAAAATTAATTAAATACAACTTAAAACAAATTATTAATAACCGTCAAAACTATTTTTAACACTTTAAAAAGTCAACAAATAAAAGTCCTTATTTAGGAATATCATCATTAATTACATTAGGTAAATATGTATAAAAATATAGCCAACTAAACAATCTGTAATATTTAACACGTGGCTGGACTGGAACTATGTGAATCTCATTTTAACGTTTTTTTTTAATTTTTTCGCGGGAACAAAAGATTTTTCTTTTGTATTATTAGATTTTCAAAACGGGAGATTATTTATATTGGATTATTTTTAGTTCTCGAGATTAGCGCACTAAAACAAATAATCTCTTGTGCTTTCTAATATTTATCTAAATCAAATTATCGACACGCATTAATAAATTATGATGCAAATATTTAGTTTGCGATGGACCTCAATGTTCTTACTAATTAACCCCTAACCCCTCGTAGATAATAACATCACAAAGTCAAAGAAACTCGCCCAAAAAAGTTCACCAATTACATCTTCAAATAGTGTAAAATGAAGTCTTTTTTTTAAGACTTTTTTAATTTCTATTTTGATTCGCAATCAACTGAAGTCAACTGAAATACAACACAAATTTTAATGCAGTTTTCAGCATAGACAGGGTGTAGGTACCTAATAATGAATTGCCGTAGGAAAATAGACTGCAAACGCCGTTGCCCTGTTTTTAGGATTTTCCAGCGGAAACAAAGTATTTAACCGTGATAAAAAGTAGCCTATAGCCGTTCTCGATAAATGGATCTAACACAGAATTTTTTTTTTAAATTCGGACCTTTTTTGGAGTTTATCGCAAACAAACAAGTTTTTCAGCTTTATAACATCTTCTAATCTAATATATAAATTTCCATGTCACAATGTTAGTTACCGTACTCCTCCGAAACGGCTTTATCGATTCTTACCAAATTTTATATGCGTAGGTATTCCAGTAGGTCTGAGAATCGGCTACTATCTATTTTTCATTTTGCAAAACGTTTGCTGGGGTAGCTAGTTAGTATATACCTCTATAATATTTCCCCTTATTCGTGATTATGAATATTACAACACTTCGTGATAGCATTATCGACCGTGTGTAGAACAGCGCGGCAGGCTGTTCGCTTGTGCTTCGAGCAACGCCAATAAGTCTTCGTCCCCTTTTGACCTTTTATACAGAACTTGTATCCAGACACTACGATGTTTGGCTTCCCATGTCTTGACATCTCGAATAAAGCGACTGAAAATAATTTGCAAAATAAATAAAACTATTACTATTAAGATTATGAAACATAGTCTTAACTTATATCTATTGTTTTATCTTTAAAAGGTTTCGTAATTTAGTATCTTTAGCTCGACTTCAAGGAAGCAATAATCAACAAAAGTGTTAAATAAATCAATTGATTAATAAAACAAAGAATAAGTACTTAAATATTTATTATCAAGTATCACACAAATATATTACCACCTACTAATTATATGTATTTACGGAGAAACATTTTGATAAGAGCCAAATGCTTAGTGATTTGATAAAATAAAATAATACGTTGATACTTAGTTACTTAATCTATGTTAAACATTATTGAAAACATTTACTATTTAGATCAACTAAGTTTCATGAATTTTCTTACGGCGGCTAAATTAATCTAAACAGGTTTTCATTTTCGTAAGTTGAGCTTAAAGGCTGTTGTTATTCTTAATAAATGCTATGTATGAAAAAAAATGAAAAAAATGTTTATTTAACAGAAAAATTACAGTACATCCAGATTAACAAGCGATCTCCTACACTAGGCAAAGCCTGTATCGTGGAGATCAATATTGAAATCATTAGATTAGATAATGCGAACTAACCAAACTTAACTTAAAACATTTCATTTCTATTTCTTATTTTTATTGGTTAAAGTGTTTTTTTTTCATCCGGTCGTACTGATGGTACTGTTTATAGCCAAGTACGAGGAATACTAATTTAATTAATAACGAACACTGTGATAATGATGTATCTAGGATAATATTAATGTATTTCAGTGATTAAAATATAACCTCATTTAAAACTAGAGAACTACAATATTTATTCACTTGATCTACTGTCTAAAAGTCACTTTCGAGACAAAAACTACAGTTGCTAATAAGTAGAGTCGGCAGATCGTCAACTCCGGAGAAATTTTAGACTCCGATTGTAGCTTTAAATATTTATTTGTCTCTTTAGGTTCAGCGCTCACTATAGACAGTCTTTTTAGTTTATTAGACGACTAGGCATAGGTGTGCGCTGATTTATCTATTCTATAAGCCGATAGTCAGTCTCAAGATATACTTTTTATTTTATTAAGAAACTCACAAATGAAAATCACAGGACTATTTTACGAGATGTCGTTAGTAAAGGCTTCGACCCGATAATTCAAGTAAAGAAGAATTTCGACTTATCAAGTGATTGATGCGCTTGTGGAATTGGTAGCACGGCAAGGCGCTTTCCCGGAGTTGCAGGTTCGAATCCTGCGTGGTTCCGTAACCACAATTTTTTTTATGATTTTAATAAGTGATAAACCTCACTTCTTAGGGTAAACTATTTTTATATTTTATAAAAAGATTACCAAAAATAGTTTTTTATAAAATAATAAAAATAGTTTAACCTAAGAAGTGAGGTTTAAAAAAATACAAATAGATTACCAAAAATAGTTTTTTATAAAAAAATAAAGAAGTGAGGTTTATCACTTATGAAAAATCATTAAGATTTAAGACAGACTTGTCTAAGGTGAGCACTAAGCCTTAAATAAAGTGCAACATTTAAAACAAAACTTCAAAAACTGTATCGTTCTGCATATTTTACAACTTATGGCTACTCTCGGGATGGTTATGAACATTAATGCATTTAGTTATGCCCCCTTCCACGGTATGTACCACCGCGCGGCAACCGGTGCTCTGTTTCACACAATACCAATGTGCCTTCATGCCTCTTAGCCGCTTCATGTAAAACCTGTATCCCGCTATAGTAATGTAGTTCTTCCCATTAATCGATGTGTAGTGTAATGCTGAAACAAAGAGATAAACATGTTTTAGTGTTGGCTACATTAAAAACCGTTAATGACAATGATTGGTTATAAAGCTCGATATATTATTATATACTATATTCGTATGCGGCGAGGTTTTTAACTGTTATATTTCAAAGGGCTAATGAAAAAAAAAATGTTATTATTAACAAAATGTAAAATAATAACTAACACATCTACACACAATAGGTTTATTAGGTTCATGTGAGATCTCTTAAATCACAATAACAAGTTAACTTTTTGCCAAAATTAGCTAAGTTAGGTTATTTTAGCTAAGTAACTTTTTATAAATAATTAAGAATATAGAATAAATCTAACATTGCAAAACAATATATCTAGGAAAACCACATAAATTAAATAAATCTATTAAGTATATATATTGTAAATGATGTATTCTAAAAAAATTATGTACAATACGTCTCAATTTTATTTTGAGCACTATTAGGAACATTTTTATCTTAATTATTCATTTAGCCTATTAATTATATTAATTTACTATAAGTAGTAATATAATGGCCAATCTGATCAATATGAGGTGTATAGATTTTTTTTAGGCAAGGATACCTACTATACTTATAATATACATTATGCGATGCATTGCCAAAAATCTATATGTTTAGTAGGCGCCAAAAGGTAGATAAGTATTATGACTTGGGCCGTGGTTATGTACATTAACACATTTAGTGATAGTCCCGTCTTCTAAAGTGTGTATTACTGCGCGGCAGCCCATATGACATTTATTACAAATCCAATGGGTTTTGAGACCTTTCACTTGCTTTTTGTGAAATCTCTCTCCCTTTAGTAATATAACAGGTTTACCAAATCTTGATACTCCAAAAGTCGCTGAAAATAAGTATTGTTCAGTTATAAATTTAACATAAAAATTCGCAATAAAAAAAATTTGGTTTTTCTAGTCAGGACTCATAAGTGAAATGGATGATGGATTTCAAGATTAAAAATTCATTAAAATCTATTCACTGTACTTATATTATAAAATATATAGTGAGTGTTTTCATTTAATTTAAAATAAATTAAGACTTAACCTAATTCAGAATATAGGACTAAACATGTTAAGATTAAATAATACTTAATGTTTTATGTGAGGAATTTTGGTTTGTGTATAAAAATGTCATAACAACTAATCACAACCAAGAACCCTAGAAGGTTATTTCAATTCAAAATATAAAAAACAAGTGAGTCCGAACACTTTTGGACGTATTTAAATAATAACTAGCAGTTTTACCCGCTTTTTTTTCTGGTAATGACATAATAAAAATAATAAATAAAAATAAAATAAAAATCTTTTATTTCGGACAACAATAATCCATACTTTGTTAGTAAACTTAATGACTAGGGTTAGTAAAATAAATCAGATCATATTCTATTAAATTAAAATTAATCTAAGTTTAATTAAATGAATTTAAACCAAATCTTACTAAATCAAATTAAACTAAACTCAATCAAATAATAATATACCTATCGCCATACCAAATTACAAGCAAGATTACAAAATATGTTTTAAAGAGAACACGTACGCTGCTCACTAAGAGAGTAAGGAAACCATAAAACCACTCTGAAATGCAATACAATAAAATTGCAATAACCCTGGGTTACTATGTTATTCGTAAAAAATACTGACACCCCAACCAAAACAAAAGCGTTCTGAAGTTCCCCAGTAATCTTAGTTCTCGGGGCTACCACTGCATCTTAATTCTGTCTGTTCTTTTATATCAAATCAATCTGATAATTTTATTTCACTTTCAAAAACTATACAAGATACAAATCATTTATTTCCATTGTTTGGTTTTACATAACTTAGACACGTCAAAATAAATTACAAAAAACAAAAACAAAATAATCATAAGTGCATAAGATAAGTAGGAAATAAATTTATGGTATCTGGTCGCTTCGCTTTTTTTACACTAGAGCAAAGAAGCGATTAGAAACTCTAGCTCAAATTTGTATAATACATATATAATAATGAAACTAATAATCTAAATTTGTGTAGAAAAAATTAAAACGAAGTAACGTAGCTTACTAGCTAAATGCGAGACTCGAACTGACGTCTTCCATTATACGCATGGACGTGGTGACCGCTACACTAACCTCGCCACTACGTCATCCCTTCAATTTCTTCTACACTTGCATCTACGAGTTACAGTCTCGTACTAAAGGACGATTCACACATATCAGTGAGCCCACAGTTCCGGCACAATACCGTATCAGTGATAATTATTCTTTCAAACATTTTCTATGGATGTATTCACACTTGTCCGTGTCAGTGTTGTCTCAGTACCGTCAGTGTCAGTCCATAGAAAATGTTTGAAAGAATAATTATCACTGATACGGTACTGTGCCGGAACTGTGGGCTCACTGATATGTGTGAATCGTCCTGGCTCATAATATTAAACATTTATAATTATATCATTGTGTAAGATAGCGCGTATTAACTACATGATTATGATCATGTTGCCATTTTAAAATTGTCGTCATGTCGTCCAAAGTATGTACTATGGCTCGGCAGCCTTTGTAATCCATGGAGCACTTCCAGTGTATTTTATGGTTATGCGTCTGCTTTTTGTAGAACCTGTGTCCGTCCACGAAAATAACAGGCTTACCATGCTTAGATACCGACACCACAGCTAAAAATTCAGACATGAAAAAATTAGGGCCCACTTCACCAAATCCGAGTAAATTAAGCAATTGTAAGTTATGTCAATAATACGTTTCAATATAATTATTATTTAACCATTGTCTAATTTGACTAGGAGATGGAGAAACGGGCAATAAATCTACAATTAAATTGAGAGTACATGAATGATGAATGATGATGATAAACACTTTATGTTCAGAATGCGTCGTTTATTTATTTATTTAAAACACTTTATTTGCACAAAGTAGAATTGTGCACAAAAAGGGTGGGCTTAATGCCTAGGCATTTTCTACCTGCCAACCTGTAATGGTTGGTAACAATGTTGGCCTGCGCGTTATATCTTAAAACTACGTAATGTTAATTAATAATTAAAATACATTTAAATAAATACAGTACACATACTAATTGGTATCCTCTTCTTCATACAAAACTACAAATGCAAGGGGGTTGCCAGTTAGCTTAGCATTCTGTAATATAAATAATAGTAAAAATACAATAGTTGGTTTATATTAAGTATAATTTAATAATTTAATTAAAAATAATGTAATAACGGCTAAATAGTAAACCACAATCAATATCCCTAGCTTTTTTAGGTTGGGTACTGAACACCATAAAACCAGCCAACCAATAAAAATTGCTGTCTTATGTACCCCTAAGTTTCTTAGTTCATAGCTTAGGGTTACTGATTTATATTTATGTCAGGTCAGTTAAATTGGGTTTTATTTTTTTTTGTTAATGGCAAACTTGATCAGTTGTTCCACTACATTCTACGTCTTTCAACTCTGCGTTTTCAGTATTTTTTTTGTTAAATCCCTTAATATACGACTTTTGTTGTTTTATTGATTTTGGCTATTTCCACTTTCTTACATATACGCTTAAGAACCTCAACATCTCATTGTCCTTATCATTGTGTGAGATAGCGAGTATTAATCTCATGATTATGATCACTTTGCCATTTTATAACTGTAGTCATATCGCTCAATGTGTGTACTATGGCTCGGCAACCTTTATAATGCATCGAACATTTCCAATGTATTTTAAAGTTTTGTGTCTGCTTTTTGTAGAACCTGTGACCGTCCACGAAAATCACAGGCTTTCCATTCTTTGATAACGACGCCACAACTAAAAATTTTAGAATATAGGTAAGAAAATAGTAAGATATAACAGATATGAATAAATCAACTATTCAACCTCATTACCCATATCCAGCTTTTGCCCACTGCTGGACAGTGCAACAAAAGGTAATTATAAATAATAGTTGAGACTATATCGGATAGATCATTGAATTGATAAACACAACCGTAAGATAATTTACAACAGATTATAGTTACAAAATGAAAACTAAACAGACGTTTTAATTATTTATTTAGATATTATGCCACCGTCAATAAAAAAAACGCATTACAGTAAAGATTTTCACAATAGCGAACAGGAGTTTTATACAGCATAATTCTTAAATGAAATGTAATCAATCGTGTGTGAGAAAAAAAAAAAGAAATGGTCTAATCTCATGACTTATATAGGTATAAATATTAAACATTTCAAAGAAAAAACTAAATTGTAATCCAAGAATAGTTCAAAAATAATCGATTTGTCCTTTAATGCTAAAAACGGAAAGTTTGTCCTTAGCTTTTTTCTACATCCTCAGAAATTAGTTTGATATAAGCAAATAACTCATCGACATTCACGATTAAGTTATCCTCATAAATCTTTGGACATTTTTGTTCCAGTCATACCTTTGATCTGTATCATGATTATGGACATTGTGAAACTTCGTAATTGTCATATCGTCCACAGTGTGTATAATAGCCGGACACCCTCGTATTCTTCTATGACTGCAGTTCCAGTGGGTTTTGGAACCTCTCACTTGCTTTTTGCTGAACCTATAACCAGCCACCAACAGGACTCGCTTGCCACTAGCGGACCACGTAAAAGTTATATCTAAAAATATATACAAATTCTGTTATCAATTTATACTAAACAATATAATCACGTCCTATATAATAATAAGTAATCATCGTCCTCCCTTTCATTCCCCTCAATAACCCTTTTATATAATAAATGCAAAACTATGAATCTAGTTTTAGCGTACACACCGCAACAGAGTACTTAATTTTCTTTCAAAAATACGAGTTGGAGTTCAGTAAAAATCTATTTAAATATTCAAAATTAAAAATATATTTAACGTATAGTTTAATATTTTCAACAAGTTTTAAAATGAAATAATAACTTAAACATTTTATAAATTTACAAAAAAAGTCATCACTAGACCAGATTGCTCAAAATTGTGAAAGCATTGAGTTGTGTGATCTTAAAACAAATCGGTTAACGGGTAGATTAAATACCGCTCACACTTGCAACAACGTCGTATTCTGGTTAACTAAAAAGTCGATAATTAACGTTAATGTTTTTTTTTCTCATACAATCATTTTAAGGTCATAATTTTATATTTATGATTGTGTCGTTGTAACATGTCGTGATAGTCATGTCTTCTAGAGTGTGTATGACTGCAAGGCAACATTTCTTAGTTCTGCTCGTGCAATTCCAATGGGTTTTCATACTAATGACTTGTTTCTGGCTAAGACGGTACCCATACACCAACATAATAGGTTTACCTTTACCACTAATTGTGAATGTGGTTACAATATCTGAAATGATAATTTAACTGCATGTTTGCTCTACCGTTTTAATGGGATCTGAAGGAAACTCGTTTAAATCCATTAAACATGTTATTTTACTGAAATATATTTTTTTTAATTCTTGCAACAAAAGAAAACTGCACTCAGTTCAGTTTCTTGTAATTGGACTTTGCGCTTGAAGTGACAATTTGCCAGTGTCGAGTTAAATAAAATTATAAAGTGAAAAAGATGTTACTCAGTTGAACGCCATTTTCCCGTATCAAACTGCACTCAGTTCAGTTCTTATTATTGGCATCGCGCTTGCCATATGCTACGACTTGCCAGTGTCATTCAGTTACTTGAAAGTTTTTTAATCTATACTACACTCGCAATTTGAACGGCTTTGAATGGCAGTTACAGTTATTAAACCTATGAAAGACGAACAGCAGAAGATTAAATTATGAATAGGGAATATGCACACAACTTTAAAATGGTCCTTTTCTATAATTTTGTAATCTTTATTGTATACAAAATATATACTTTTTTGGGGTTATAATAATTTCATAATGCAACTCATCAATGTGACGTCAAATTGAATTGGTTTCCATTGTAATATCAAATACCTGATTATATCTTCCAGTTACTTTCTGAACCTAAAACTTCGTTATTGCATTGCCTGGCGTCACTGTACAGGCATACAAGTCGGCCGAAAAGGATAGTGATTTGAATATATATTTTTTAACTTTATGGTTTATATGTATGTGTCAAAGTAATAACTAGTAATACGTTTAAAGCAGTAAAAATAATACGTACATATTCCTTAGTGTGGTGTGACTGCAGGGACACCTAAGATATCTTCTGCGAAAACAGATCTAATGGGGTTTTCTCCATGACTTTTTTGTTGCGGAACGTATAAAATGATACTAAAAGAAAACGCTTAATCCTTTTGTTTAAGGTTTTTTAGTTTTAAGGGTAGCTATTCAATGGTTATGGATATTAAAACATTTGGTCACTGTGCCATCTTCCAGAGTGTGTACCACGGCTTTGCAATTGACCTTCGCAGAACATCTCCAGTGGGTTTTGACGCCTCTGGTTTGCTTCTTGCAGAAACTGTACCCTGCTAACACGATAGAAAGTTTACCATGCTTCGATAAAGAGTAAAATGCACCTGGAAAATAATGTATTCTTTATGTTCAGCTCTTTTGATCTTTTGAACTCCATAATATAGGTGTTATCAATGTGTGTATTGAAACAGTACTAATAATTATGGTACAGGGCTTTTGTTACCTTTCGGTTTTTCCACTTGGCTAATTAAATTATGTACCTACCTATTAATTCAGGGTAATAAATATAACTTTAAGTTAAAAAAATAAATAATATTAACAATAGCAAAAGATTTCGTTTTATCAGTATTCAAATTCTTATTAAATTAACTTATTACCTATTAATTATAAACTAATTCTAAACATTGGTCCATTATATCTTTTACTTAATTGAAATACAACTTTTGATTAAATAATTTGTAGCCTTAAAATGTATTTAACACATTTCGGTCTTTGGGCGAGTTGCAACAAACCTAGCTGAAAATTAAATCTTAATCCCTGTCTCAGCCAAGCTTCACTTGTAATAATAGTTTTTATGACCATCATTTTATGATAAGTGCCACTTTGTACGTAATAAACCGGGAAAATTTTATACCCGTGCAACGCCGGGGCGGGCCGCTAGCATTATATAAGTTTTGAAGATTTTTTGTCGTTTGTCAATAAATCATGAAAAATATCCCGTTAAAAATAACGTCTAAACAGTGTTATCATGAATCGAAAGATTATAATATTTTTAATGTCTTTTGACCTTTTTAGGGTTGCGTAACCAACGAAAAACGGGACCCTATTGCCGAGACTTCTTCGTCTGTTTGTCTGTCCAGGCTGTATCTCAAGAACATTGAGGGATGATGTATATTTCTGTTGCCCCTATAACAATAAATACTAAAAACGTACAATAAATACATAACGATCGGGGCTCCCATACAATAGTGATTTTTACAAGGTTCACCAACGTTACACGATGCCATAAAAATAAAATTTTATTACAATTCCTTCACTAATTAATCGAAAGGAACTTCGTTCCATCCGGGTGTCCCTTGACACCTCTCAAGTTTTTTTTCCTTTATTAAATTGAATCTCATACTTTACGTTTTTGATCTAGTTATAAGGTACCTTACCGCCGCCGGTTACCGCCTAGTCATGTATATGAACATTATAGCATTTCAGCACAGTCAAATCCTCTGACGTGTGCAAGAGCGCTCTACAGCCGGTGCGCGTACACTGCCAATGGACTTTGGGGCCTTGAACACGTTTCTTGCAAAATGTGTGCTTGCCAATCATAATGTTAGGCTTGCCTGCTTTCGAAGTAGTGTACAACATCATATCTGTAACAAATTGTTAAGCTTAGGTTATGAAGGAAACAGTATTTATAATAAACAAAAAAAGTTTGCGTCTCGGGACGCCTGACAGATTTGGTAACTTCAAATACAGCTTGCTGGGGTTGGAATGGAAACCGGCTCACCCCGATATAACAAGTTTTCACTTCAATATATAGCAAGATTAGATTACATGCAATAATTAATGATTAATGATTATTGTAAAATACTTTAACTGAATCCCTTCTTCATAGAAGTAGAGTAGTTTTAGTAAAACGCAGAAGACCTATTCTGACCAAATTATTTATAATCTTCTATAATATGAAAATGAATCGCTAAATGTATGGTAAGCGCATAACTCAACAACGCCTCGACAATTTAATTTTTTTTGTATTCTGCGTTTTGGCTATCTGAATGTTCAATCGACAAATGCCTCGACAAATTAAGCCAATTATTTTCTTGAAAATGTTTATAGAAGTTCAAGGATGGATTAACGGCGAACGAAAAAATTGCCGGGACAACTATTTTGAATTTTGCTTCAAACGGGTAGGCACCCGTTTGAAGCCGGGAATGAATGACCGCTAGTAAGTAATAAACCTTAATTTTACGTTAAACATGTTTTTATTTATGCAGAAAAAGCAGTATAGTAGCTGGATAAAAAATAAACACATTCTGGCCAGATTGAATGAAAAAAAAAATTCAATGGGATAATAACCCACTTTTGATCTGTCGACGTTTCGACCCCTTATGAAGATAAAGAAAGTGACTATAGTATTTACTTTACGACGCATAAATTTAAAAATCTTAATTGCCTTGACATCTGTGGCATATTTAATGATTGTGAACATTGCGACATTTGAGTAATGTCAAATCGTGTAAAGTATGCAGTACGGCGTGGCAATTTTTGTTTCTATTCGTACATTGCCAGTGAATTTTCATGCCTCTTATCTGTTTCTGTCCAAACTTATAGCCTTGAAAGGTGATTTGCGGTTTACCTTGTCTTGATAAAGTCATTCGCATTTCCTTACCTGTAAATATTATAAGGCACATTTACATAAAATGTACGTCTTGATAATAATAATAAACTCTTTTATAATATGGGTAGGTTTTTTATTCACTTTACTATCACAATAATTTCCCTCAACAAATTAATATCAACATGATTGTTTAAAATAAAACGGCAGAAATTAGAATTATTTTATTAAAATCATACTCAATTACTGGTAAATATAAATATAAATACTAATGTCAATTAATCATTCAAAATTAAGTTGATACAAAAAGCCCAAATACCTTTTGCTAATTATGCCAATAATTACAAGTAACTTTTGTTAAGTTTCAAACTACATTCTGGATTACTCTACACTTTCTTTGTAAAAAACAACAAATTATTTAAAATCATATATTTTCTTGATAATTTAATGATTGTGAACATTGTAACATTTGATCAATGTCATATCCGGTAATGTATGTAATACGGCATGACAATTCTTTCTTCTACTCGTGCATTGCCAGTGTATCTTCATGCCTGTGGTCTGTTTCTGGCCAAACTTATAGCCTTGAATGGTAATTTGCGGCTTCCCATGCATTGATTTTGTTATTTTCATACCTATAAAACAATAAACGTTTACGGCTCCGAAACGTGGTGCTTCACTATTGGCCTTATGAAGGGGCTCAGAGTCGCTCAAAGAGCTATGGAGAGTATTAGCTCTTAGTAGTACCAGTGCGCAGGCCACATGTAGGCTACACCAGCACGTAGAACAGATGGCCGTTGGGGCCGAAATGTTCTCGAATGTAGGTCGCGGATCGGTAAGCGCAGGGTCGGACCACTAACAAGATGGACAGATGACGTCGTGAAACTTGGTGGCTCACGGTGGATGCAAGTAGCGACCGATCGGAATAATTGGTCGTCTTTGAGGGAGGCTTATGTCCAGCAGTGGGCGTCTAATGGCTGAAATGATGATGAATGATGAAAACAATAAAGCGCATTTACTTCAGATGTACTTACGTCTGGAGCCGATTTTGGTCGTTATTTTTTCGCTACTTAATAAAAATGAGTTAACGACAAGCTACTGGAATTCGCTAATAATATTCACTGCTTCAGTGGCGCGGTGGGCGAGGGTCTGCTTGCGGTGCTAGAGGTAGCGGGTTCGATTCCTGCCGAGGATGAAAGTGTTTGTAAGTTCTGCAAGCACTTTCTCCTTGGTCTGGGTGTTTTATATGTGTAATAAAAATATCTATATAGAGGTATGTATGCCTATTATATTAAGTATATCAGATATCTAGTACCCGTAACACAAGCTTAGAGCTTACCACGGGGCTAGATGTTGCTGTGTGAATTGTCTGGAAATATTTATTTATTTAAAGATCTTAATATTATAAAAATACATAAATTTTTACCCAGAGCAAAGTGCTAAGCAATAACTTTGTGAACAAACTCGAATCAAAACACATACTTATGTGACTATTCATTTAGAAGTCAAAGAAACAGATGTTTAATGCAGTAGAATTTATCTATAAACTTATTAATAAAATATACATTTCAGATTAATTAATTTAATGATTATGAACATTGTAACATTTGACCAAAGTCATGTCGTCTAAAGTATGCAGTAAGGCGCGACAATTATGACTTCTTTTTGTACACTGCCAGTGAATCTTAAAGCCTCTTATTTGTTTTATACAAAATGTATAACCGTGGAGGATAATATTTACTTTGCCTTGCTTGGACGTTGTGATTATCATATCTGTAAAAAAAACATTAAAAACTATTACACACCATTAACCTTTACAGTAATTTTAATTAATGATTTTTTAATCAATGAAAGAGGTACTCATAATTATGCTGTTGTTTTTTATGTCATACCGTTCATCACCTTATGTATTTTCAACAATAGTTAATTATCTATACATAATAGTCCATCATTTCACAGAAGCAGCATTTATCTTGATTACGTGTTAGAACATAATCCAATTTGCAGTTCAAATTATACAAATCATATTAATAAGAAATAGATCTTGATATACTTGAGATTATTTGAGAGTACTAACCACGATGCTCTCACGTTTTTTTATCGATTTTGTACAATAAACAGCTCTTTTGGACGAAATTTTGCACACATAGGTACATATACATATATACAACTAACCTACATATGTTTAAACTTAAACTTTTATAAAAACCTTTATTTTGCTTAACAGAAATATTTTTGTACTCGTAAGCTTTCTAAGACGAATAGTGGTTATAAAAGTAAAACATCATCAGAAAATACATTCACAAGTAATCAAATTAAATTCTACACGGGTAGCATTAGTTAAATAAAAGTGGTTAATATTGATAAAATAAAAATAAATAAATAATGTTTATTTTGTGTCACAGAAAATTAACAAATTTTTATCTTAGGCTTATAACTATTGAATGTTAAAAAAAAAGTCACTTCTCGGTTATACAGCTACTGTAGGGCGCAATGTGCAATGGCCTTAGTAGTGTCTGTCCCTCTGTTTGTCTTTGTGTCTGGGACATCATATGTCCCAAACGGATCAAGCGATTTTAATTAAGTTTTTTGTATGAAAGGTGAGTTCTCTATCTATTGACCCGTTTAAAAGTTATGAGGGTAAAAGTCGGGAAGGAAAACCGAAAATCTGCAAATACACTCGAGTGGGGTCTCAAAATGAAAGCGCATCACGAGCACATTACAAAATAGTATGACTTTTTACTTTTAAGGGAACTAAGGTTCTGGAATCGGTTTTTTTTAATTGTAAATTTATATTATTTATTCTTAGTATCTAGTTATAACTAGATTTAATAATGATTATGAAGATTGAAGCATTTGATAACAGTCAGGTCAGATAGAGTGTGGACTCGTGCCGGACAGTGCCTTTTATTACACTGCCAGTGGGTTTTGTGTCTCACCGTCCTTTTCATGCAGAAGGTGTATCCATTCATTACTATGTTGACTTTCCCATGTCTCGATTTTACAAGTCCGATTGCATTTTCTGAAAAAAAAACGAGTTTAAAATTACTTTCAAGAAAGTCTATGGTGGTAGGGATCTATCAGGGATCAGGGATTGATCGGTCAAACATTCTGCGGTCAGAATATTTTCTTTCGTTCTGTGTTGGTGTCGTTCAGTATTGTAAATATGTAGTAATAAAGCCTATAGCCTAAATAGGCTAAGTATAAATATACTTAGGGGTTTAATCTGATGCGTAGAATTAAAAAAATACCTACACAATAGAGTTTTTAATGAATATAAAATGAAAAATTAAGCATACAATAATCATAATTATGAAAAAGGGTAAAAGTTACGAAGTTAAGACATTCCGACGTTTCAAATGCCATAACTTCGTATTTCGTAAAATTTTCGCGTGAGTAAAACCCGTTTTAAAAATGAATATTGTATCTCGCGTTAGGTTTGACAGTAAAAAAATCATAATCATAAAACATTATGAGCAAACAGTAGTTTATTAGTACGAGGCGTAATTCTTAGTTGCAAGTGTAGAAGAAATTGAAGCGACGACGCGACGTAATGGCGAGGTTGGTTTAGCGGTCAGAACGTCCATGCGTATAATGGAAGACGTGGGTCCGTTCCCCCATGTCACTGGTAAGCTAAGTACTTCGTCTTAATTTTTTCTACACAAATTTAGAATATAAGTAGTATATTATCAATGATTGTGAACATTATAACACTTAGTTAAGGTCATATCAGTTAAGGTGTGCAGCCTCGCATGGCATCTTGCTCGCTTATTCGTACATTGCCAATGTGTCTTTTCTCCTTTGACCGCTTTTATACAGAACGCGTAACCATCGATCAAGATTTGAGGCTTTCCTAGTTTAGATCTCGTAACTATGACGTCTGAAAACAAAAACAATAATATGTTAAAATATAAATTTACTGCTTTTTCGTATTCAAAAAATAAAAATATACCAAACGAATATCTGTAGCCCAAAAAACATGTTTTTTTAAGAAAATGAAGTGTAGGAATGGTATGATTTGGTAACCAAGATTTTTTCATTGGCCTTCTTATATATCCGAGCTACTGTTAATAGGATAACAATTACGTACAAATGCGGTAAAGATTCAAATATAAATAATGTTTAGGTTAATTCAGGAGGTTTAGGGCCTGTTTAGCAATCTCCGGGTACTATATAGAGCATCAAGTCAACTGACAACTGACAGTGCCTGTCTGACAAAGATCCCTCTATATTCTAACCATTGAGTATTTTTACTGTGAAGGTACGAAGATTTCAACAGTGAGAATCATGACGCAAATTGAAATTCGTGATTCTCATGATCAACACCCTTTTTTTTAAAGTAATTGCGAATCATGTTATGAAAAGCCTTTCTTTTGTAGATCAATATAGAAAAACAGAATACAAAAATATATAAAAATGAACAAGGCACTGTATTTCTTTGAGAATTAACCATTTATTGTGTCAAATATAAAAATATATTGATCAAGGTACATTTTATTATTTGTGAGCATCCAAATATTCAATTTGAGCTATGTAATTATTTACATAAATAATTATGTACAATTTTTTTGTTTACAAAATAAATTCAAATTCAATATCAAAATAGACAAAAAATAATCTATCATTTGAAGTTATTTAAATGTTTGGCAGTAGGTAATAAAAAAATTCACCATTTCCCAGAACCTTTTTTTATTATAATTTATAAAGTGTTAACAATTAGGTGTAATTTAATTTGTAGAATATTTCATCATGTACTTTTAATCCAGAACGCCAAAAGGTGTCGGGCCACGGGAACGCATCGCGCCATTTATAATCATTGTACATAAAACTGTATGATTTTAATCTATAATTGGAATGAATAGACTGATAGCATTCCGAACCTGCACCTTGACAAATTTACCGTTATAAATTCGTATACATGTCATGTACATTGTAACCATAAACATACATGCACCTAGATAACGCAAATGCATGTACTTCACGTGTCCGAACCTTGACCAAGAGCCGAGGTTGGTCGCCGATAACTTCAGACCGCGCGCGTCCGTTGTTACAGCCGGACGGCCGCAAAAAATATTAAATAACTAGCTGTGCCCCGCGGTGTTACCCGCGTTATAATGGATTTTCCCGCGGAATGACGTTTTCCCGCGGTAAAAAGTAGCCTATGTTATTTTTCAGGCTCTAGAGATTCTGATTAAATTTCATTTAAATCGGTTCAGTAGTTTTTACGTGAAAGAGTAACAAACATCCATACATCCATACTTACAAACTTTCGCCTTTATAATAGTAGTAGGATATTCATATCACATTGCCGCGTTTGCTTTGGACGTTTGATCTGACCTTTGTGTGTTAGGAGATGATAACGGGCGTGTGTCAGGATGGCGTGAGACATGTCTGAATAGTCACAGGTTATGCACCAAATAACTGTACCTAAACTGTACTAAACTGTACCTATATGAAAAAAAAACTGTACCTCAAGCAATTAGATATAAAATAATTTGTGATATGGACACGCCATTCTGACGTCAGCTTGGCGGGCGAAATCGTGTATCTCCCCAACGTGTGGGAACTATGCTCTGGAACATATATCAATAAACTGTACCTAAACTGTACCTCATAAAACTGCCAACAAAAAAATTTAACAAGCGATACTGTGGCGTATCACTTCAACTTCATAATACAGGCAAAAGTCGGCACGCTTAGTTGCAACACAAATCGCGATACTTGCGTTATTTAGGTTCATGTATGTGATTGTAACATTTTAATGGTCATGTACATTGTAACATTTTACGAGTGTTTCACCAAGGGTGTGTAACACAGCGCGGCACCCAGTCCATGCTTTGCAGCAACGCCAGTGGACCTTTGCGCCAATTACCTGTTTCACATTGAAAGTGTAACCATGGAGTTTGATGTTAGGATTCCCTTTTTTTGACGTTGTGAAGATTATGTGATCTGAAAAATTATATAAACGACGAAAAGTTATGGATACGGTTCTATGCCAGTGCATGTGGTATATACATATGTTTTATTTCTTTGAATTTTTTTTTAACGATCTCTGTGGCTTGATGGGCGAAAGTCCGCCTGAGGCGCCTCAGGAGGTTGCAGGTTTTGATTCCCACCGCGCGACCAGATTTTGTACAATCTTAAATTTCTGGTTTCGGGTCTGGGTGTTTTAATTTGTATTATATATATGTATGTATTTACAAAAAAATATGTATTTACGTAGCACATCAGTTACCCATAGTACAAGCTCCGTTAGTTCCTTAGTTTGGGGCGATGCTGTGTGATAAGTGCGGAAATATTTATCTATTTCCAAAATACACACGGTTCCTTAAATCGTCAAAAAACTATAATATCTCCAGAACTGTAAAAGTTAGATCAATGTTATATGATACAGCATAAAGACGTTTTAGTTGCGCTTCTAATAACATGTTATTTAAATTGGTTGTAAAGGAGGTTGGTGGAGAAATGGGAAGGTGTTCCTCAGCACAGGCTCGCTTGGTGTACAGCATGCCTTATAGTCAATACAAAGTCCTGAAATGAAGAAAGTAATGAAAATCATCAAAAACACTAAACAAAATAAATAATAATTATATAATATATAATAATTTTCACAAAAATATGACTCACTTTAGTTTTTTATTAATTTCGAGGTTGAGTACATAAGTTTTATTTTATAACATTTTATCTTTATAAATAAATTGAATAGTCTTCGTTTCATAAGGGTAGCATACCTAGTTTGGTAGATATTCGGGTATATGTGACTGACCCGTTATTTTGGTAACCGAGTGTATATCAGTACAGTCAAAAATAGTAAGAGATTTGCCTTAAAAAGCTTAAGCACTCCTATTAACTTGTGGTCCCACTGCTGGGACACAGAAACTAATTATTTTAATCTTGCCGAGATAGCGCCTTAAGTCACCACGCGGGCCAAGTGCGGGTGAGGGGCGGCGGTAAATGTCACATGTCTTTCAAACTCTTCCCAGTTTTCAGAACATGCCGGTTTCCTCACGATGCTTGCCTTCGCAAAGCGCAAATAATTACGAGATTAATAAACTTACGACGACTCCACGACTTTCGGAATAAAAGTCGAGTGTGACAACTTATCAGACATGGCTTTCAAGAAATCTGTTTAATTTGGGTAAAACGATGTTGTGTGATTTGTATACTTGTTTTATTTATATGAGGAAATTTAAACTTGAAGTAATTTCAAGTCGCAAGAAGACCCATTTCACACGCCTATATTATTATTTGTATATTAACAAATTTCAAAAGTAATTATGTCGTTTTTACCAACGCCTCTTAAACAGTCCTTAGTAAGAAGCCCTTATCCCAAGGAAATTTGTCAATCTTTTGTTCTATGTCCCGTTAGGAGAGACTTCAATTTTAAGAAACGTTGGTGAATACAAGCGTTAGACAGACTAAATATTTCATCAAAGAATTAAGTTGAATTATTGTAAATGTCATGTAAGGCATGTAGCACAGCACTTATAATCATATTCATTGTAGTATTTAATCAATGTCATCACCATATAAGGCTTGTAACGCACAGCTAATGATCATGTCCATGTTCATTGAAGTATTTAATCAGTCATGTCATGTTTGGCATGTAACGCTAATGGTCATGTTCATTGTAGTATTTTATCAATGTCATGTCATGTAAGGTATGTAACACAGCGCGGCATCGCGGCTGCGTACACCGCCAGTGTATCTTCGGCCCGCTGATCTGTTTCATACAGAAGGAATAGCCGTGTAGTTTTATATTTGGCTTGCCTTTTTTCGAGGTTGTCACAATAAGGCTCTCTGGAAAATATTAAAATCAATAAAAAATAATGTTTTTGTAATTATTTTATGTGTGTTTAGATAGTTTTATAGGTTATATTTTTTAGGTTTGAACCATTAACTACAAATAAAATAAACTGATATACGGTAATGTACCAGAGTATACACGAGTACCAGATTATGTCCGAAACATCATCATTATTTATTATACTGAATATTACATTTCCTTGAAAACTGCGAATACTAGAAGAAAACTTAGTTTAATAAGCAATAAATTTCGCATGAAAAACAAACTCGATCTCCTATATGGAATTAATTGGATAGTAAATAAAGTAAGTAGAAGCAAAATTCTAATGATTATGCACATTACAGCATTTTATCAAAGTCAGGTCTAGCAATGTATGAAGAACTGCTCGGCAATCAAATTGTCTTTTGTTGCACTGCCAGTGTATCTTCTGACCGACCACTCGTTTTATACAAAATGTGTACCCACGGAGTTTTAGATTAGGCTTGCCTTTTTGCGAAGTAATGACAGTTAACTCATCTGAAAACAGAAGATATGGTATTTTATTTGGCCTATTTGAGTGATTGTTAGTTATTTTAAGAAAATGCTGAGTTATAATACTATGATAATACTTAGTTGCGGGAATTTTTGTTAAATATTATAAAATGTAACTATTAGAAATTAACTAATTGTAATATAATAATAAAAATTATTTTTATTCATAAGTAAAACACCCTTGATGTCTGAGACGCTTTAAGTCTTAAAGCGTCTCAGACATCAACTCGCAAGTAAGTTGCGTAATATGTACGTTACGAAATTCTTAATTTTCCAAACGAATCGTGGTTAGGATTAGATATATTAAATCCAAATTACATTCAACAAAACAATGTTTAATGAGATGAAAATCACTCTAGGCCCATAATGTTAATGATCATGTACATTATAGCACTTGATCACTGTAAAATCTTTTAAGGTTTGAAGCGCAGCTCGACAGCCCGCTCGCCCTGTGGTACATCGCCAGTGTATCTTCGAATCGCTTAAGCGCTTTAAACAGAAAGTGTACCCACTGAGTTGTATATTGGGCTTGCCGTTTTTTGAGGTTGTGAAGATTAAATCACCTGTAATAAATATTTCATCATATATACATCAGAGATTATATTTTTATACCAACTACAGAAAAGTTTTGATATTTTAGATCCATTTTCTACGAGACATTAAGTTGATTATTATTGGCAATTTATTTAAACCAGATACTATTAAGAGTATCTATAAATGCTAAATTAAACAAAACAAATAATCGAACAAAAACTACGCTGATTCTATGTTTTTTTTATGATTCTATGTTCTTTTATAATTAGGAACTTAGGAGACCCAATCATACATGATTCTTAAAAATACAACACAAATTGCAAACACAGATACTTTGATTGAGAAATAACTTATATTTACAGAATACCTATATTTACAGAATTCGTGCAGCAAATATAGTCTCATCAGTTGAATTCTTTTTTTTTTAACATCAGTTCCATTCAATCTAAAACGATCTATTACAAATCTGATGTCCTTTACTGAGAAAAAGTCATATTCCTATAATTAAAAATCGAATAATCTTGTACTTTGCAGTGATTGATCAAAGTCATGTCATGTAAGAATACGGAGGAATAAAGAGCTAATGATCATGGACATTGTAGTATTTAATCAATGTCATGTCATGTAAGGTATGTAGCACAGCGCGGCACCCGGCTCGTCCTTTAGTGCACTTCCAGTGGATCTTGGGCCCTCTGATCTGTTTCATGCAGAACGAGTAGCCTTGGAACTGTATGTTGGGCTTGCCGTTTTTTGAGGTTGTGTAAATAAGGTCAGCTGTAAAAAAAGTATGAGTGATTGTTTCTATTCCCACATATAACAAAGTCTTTACTATATGACATTGTATTTCGACAAGAATAGTTTAAACCAGTATGTCTAAACAAACACTTATTAAGCTTATACTTACTTGAATAAACGTTTATCTATTTAGCTCGTTTATATAGTAAGTGAAACGAACGATTTGAGTAGTTGTTTAAAAGTTTTATGAGTATATAAATAACGCTTTCAATTAAATCTTTCATAAAGGACCTAGTACAAAGATTACGATCGGAAATTAACAATTATTGCATTATGCAATACCAAAGCCTTAATTTCATATAATACAGTGGAACTACACATACAATGTGCTAAATTTATATTAATCATATATCTACTGAGGATGAAATTCTATTCAGAAGCCCACCCTATCATTTCTGCATATTATCATAATCATAGACAGACATCATCATCATCACCCTATTAACGTCCCCACTTCTGGGACACAGGGACTTCTCTGTTGGCGAGAGAGATTAGAAAGACAACATAGACGTTTCTTAATGTCATGAACCCATAAATCAAATTTCTATTCATTGTCATGATCATGTACATTGTATACTTTAGTCAATGTCATGTCTTCCAATGTGTGTAAAACAGCCCGACAGATGCGTCGCCGACGTCCTCGAGTGCACTGCCAATGAATTTTACAGCCAACCCTCTGTTTCACACAGAAAGAATAACCATGAAGAATCAAATTTGGCTTTCCAGATTTAGATGTCGTGATAATGAGTTCCGCTGAAAAGTAAATATATGGATAGACCAGTCACCAGTCTGTTAAGAGATGTAATACAGTAAATAGTATAAATAATACAATAGATAACAAAATACACACAATACAAAGATATTAATAAATCAAAGATATGTCCAAAATTGTTTATTACAGAAACCTTTTCCCTTCACACTTTAAGATAAGAAAAATATACACCTTTAAAACAGCAAACGGAAACCAACAAATATAATTTAATGATTATGTATGTTGTAGCATTTTTTCAATGTCATGTCACCTAAGGTGTGTAAAACAGCTAGACATCGCGTTTTCGTGCATTGCCAGTAGATTTTTGGCCCTTTGATTCGCTTTACACAGAATGAATATCCGTCTAGGATTACATTGGGCTTGCCACACTTAGATGTCGTTACAATCAGATTATCTGAAAAGAAAACGTTATGCAAGTAACATGTTGGGCAGCCAAATTTGAGACTTACTTTTAACTTAAGTGAGATATGTTATCATAAACCAAGGAGAAGTGCGTGCAGGATATCCAAACACTTAGATGCCTCGGCGGAAATCGCTATCTCTGGCGCCGTAACCGGACCTTTGCACACTTGGGCAATGAGGAAGTTTCTGAGCTTCTGTAGTATACGCACAAACTATTGAAAAAATACAACAACATAATACATGGAGTTCATATCTTTATTATTTAATACATTGTCAATAATCATAAACATTGTAACATTTATTTAAAGTCATGTCATCTAGAGTAGGTATGCTTTACAAAGACGTGATTTTGATTTTATACATTGCGAGAGGGTTTTTTGACCACTGATTTTCTTGACACATAATTCAAATGTATAATTCAATTCAATTTATTTCTGATTAAAATCAAAGCACATACAATTAAAATTAAAATAAAGAAATAAAATGTCACAAGAGAAAAATTATTTAAATATTTTTTTTTATAATTATTATTATTATTATAAGCCCCCTGTGTCCCACTATTAAATAATATTTCAATATAAAAAACAAAATTTATCTAAATTAATTTAATAAAGATATTAATAGCTCAGAATCAAGAATCACATTATTATTATTGAAATTAAAATGAATAATGATTATCCGTCGAGGATTAAATGAGGCATACAATAAGATGTAGCTTATAGCAAAGCTAAAAAAAGGTTTAAAGTACTTTAATACATTATAAAAAAAATTCTAATGTTTAAGTCTAAAAATTTACGTCTCCATATATTTATTTTAGTTAGTTCGTTTTATAGAAGTCTATTTAAATTATGTTTTAAAAAATAGTTATCATGGATAAATAAAATTCGTGCCCAGTATCTTTTTAACTACTCAACTGTCCGCGCATTTTCATCGCTTACTACCGGCACTGAAGCAGCGCGACCATTTCGACAAAAACGTTTATAACTTAAAAACCACTTAAACCTTAATAAAATAAAAAATAGTTACTGAAAGATAAAATAATGTTAAATCTTATTAAAATAAACAGTACAGTTTTTTTTGGGGGACTGTAGTCACTTTGGACTGTTATGACTTTTTACTTTCGAATTAGTGGAATTGTAACATTATGACACCCCTTATTCATTAAATAAAAAATACATCATCAACAACATATTTGGTACAGGTAATTGCGTAAAATAAAGTAGTCATTTATTGCATTTACATGTACATAAAAGATCTTAAATATATAAAATAGTGTCAATGTAAATAACTTATTAAGCATGCAATTTCATTTGTTACATAAAAAAATCATAATAATTTACATTAAATAAAATTTCAATTTCAATAATTTGATCACACAATTAAAATAGTAATATAATGTCAAACTTTGTCAATATACTTGTAATTTAAAATTCTCTAATACAATAATATCATTTATCTTATAATATTGCTCTCAGCCTGTTCTGAAACATACCTGTTGTCAATTCTCTTATTGTCTGCGGAATTTTATTATTTAAAATAGAGGACATTCCAAATAAACTTTTTTTTTGCAGGTGAGATCGCTGCGTGACGTGCTTTATTCTTCGTTATTTAATAAGTTTTTAATGATTATGAACATTGGAGCTTTTTATTAAACTCATGTCAAGTAAGGTATGTAGCACTGCTTTACAAAGACGTGATCTTGATTTTGTGCATTGCCAGTGGATTTTTGGTCCTAGAATTTGCTTAACACAGAATGAATATCCATTAAGGATTAAATTAGGCTTGCCAAGTTTAGACGTGGTGACAATCAGCTCATCTGAAAAACATTAAAAGATCAATTTAGTAAGATACTTAATCGTCCATACAGTTAATTGCATTTAATATAAAATTTTTGCAAATTTTGTTAATTGCAAAAATATTCCCAAAGTTAAAAGTTATTTGGCACAAATACATACGTAAATCAGGTTAGCAAGATAATTATAGTACTTTTATTTGTAGTAATATTATTTATTTATAAATTTCACGTGTTTTTTGTCCGGATACCGCAACGATACATCACATCGAGCTTAAATGAGAACCTTTTACGGTTTTTTTTTCATACATAAAAAAAAACTTAAAAATTAGACCATCCTGTATATGATGGATTTATTTGAGCTAGGTTTGGCTTTAGGATTATATTTGAAATGCGGATGAGGAAAACAGTACATATAATAACTGTTGTTATTATCTCAATTTTATGTACAAATCAGCTGTAGCAGTTGGTGAAGTCAAGAATCATGTTTTAGTAAAAATAAATAAAATTATTCACAAAACCGCGGTAAGCTCTAAAGACGATGTTTTATTAATGATCATGAATATTGTAGCAGTTAATTTTATTTATGTTGTCATGTAAGGTAAGTATTACAATAACTACAATTAGAGGTGGTACATATAATATAATGGTGTTCACTTCTTATTCATTTAATAAATTGTCAATGATCATGAACATTGTAGCATTTAACTAAAGTCATATCTTCCAAAGTATGTAACACAGCTTTACATAGACCTGACGTTGGCCGTTTTCGTTTTGTACATTGCCAGTGGATTTTTGCACCCATAATTTGTTTCACACAGAATGAATAACCATTAAGAATTAAATTTGGCTTGCCAGACTTAGACGTAGTGACAATCACCTTAACTGGAAGAAATGTTAACTGTTAAATATTCAAGAAACCTAACGCAAGGAAATTCGGAGGGGTAAACAATAACGCATAATGTTAAAACCTAAAAATATATCAACACATAGATTTATTATAGTCTAATTTTGTTATGACTTGGTAGGAAACCTCCAAAAAAACTTCTATTTTAGTTTTAAGTATATTTTTCGCATCTGTAGGGTGAAATGTCTCTGAGGTGTGTATTAATTGTAGACTTCTTTATAGTTAGAACCATTTATTTTCTGAATTAACATGCGCAAAGGAAGGAGAAAGGACAAAGCTTAGCAAAATTCTAAATGCTGCTAACTAAACACGACTATCGACAAATTTTAGATTTTCCAAAATCGCCTATGATTCTCGTTTCGAATTTAACACTTATCTTATGAAAAACTTGTATATTTTTTATTTATTACGTTTATGCACATACATATTATTGTAAATAAAATTAAAAATGTTCGTGCAATCGTGCACATAATTGTTTATATAATTAATTTTATATTACTTTAGTACATAAAACGGGAAATAAATCGCTAATCCTGATTTCATTTATTTTTATCAAAACATTGCAACGTAAATCACGTCTAACACATTAGCATTACTCACATACACAAATCTACATTAAAATGTATTTGCTTACTTTATTACGATTACAGGCATATTGTAAGGAGTAACCTAATACAAGTACATAACTTAAAAGGAGGTTTCATATTTTGATGTAATTTTGTGAAAGCAATAAACATTTTTTTTTATTTTTTATTTAAGTAACGTTTTGTATCAGAATGGATTATGCGATGAACATCACAAAGGCGATTCTACCTTTTCGTAATTCCCATACAATATGGATTCCACACAACTGCAGTTTAATACATTCGTAATTCTACACAGCTCCGTTCCACTAGGCTGGACAAAATAGCTGAATTTTGATTTTTTTCTGTTATGTGCATGTTTGACTAGCATTTGTTTGTAAATGTTAAATGTACAATTGTAACCATGTTGTACCTACATCAATATTGTTATTATAACAACATAAGAGATGAAAGCTGGGCTATTCGCTTCTCAACTCAGTATAAAAAATTGAAGCGAACTGTTAAGACAATGTTATTTCCTTGATTATTCTTAGTTTTTATTTAAATTAGCTTCAAGTTGAACTGTCCAAGTATGCATAAGCGTCTAAGGAAATAAACGTTTTGACTTTGACTTTGATACAATTTGATGCAATCGGAATTCATCCTATTCGCAATTCTACACAAAATGAGTTAAACGCAACTGCAGTCTAAACCATTCGTAATTCTACACATTAAATAAACAATACTTAGACTATCTTAGAGTTATTAGTACAAACTCTAGAATATTCAGGAGATAGTGGCTTCAAACAAATATTATAGATATTGATTATTTTCAAACAAAGGTATATTATTAACCATCATAAAAAAAACTGACGTTACTGACACTGAGAAAAATATGCATATATTTCGCCCTGTGCTGTACTGGGTCGGAACTGAAGATTCACTTTGTGAATAAAAATAAAATAAATATATACAGTGAAAGATACATTATGAAAAACTTATATAAATACACTACATGCACATGCAGTGCGCATGTACTTATAATTAAACTGCTTTTTTTATTAAAAATTAATTGTTTTTTAATGTTCATGAACATTGTAGCATTTAATTAAAGTCATGTCATGTAAGGTATGTAACACTGCTTTGCAAAGGCGTGATTTTGATTTTGTACATCTCCAGTGAATTTTTGGTCCATTGATTTGATTTACATAGAACAAATATCCGTTGAGGATTATATTCGGCTTGCCAGATTTAGATGTAGTGACAATTAATTTAGCTGAAATTAAAAATATGTTATAATTTTATCACATTTACTGACAAGATTTAAATAAGGATTTAATAAAATGGATAACTGGGCAGTCTAATATAGAATAGAAATTCCATACGTTGTTTATCTTCCTTTTTTTGTAACCTTAAAAAGCTTTTATTTGACCACAATCTCACCTGATGTAAAATGACGATGCGGTCTGAGATAGAACATGATAAACATTATCTTGCTGGTTCGTAAAATGTTTATTAAAATGACAAACTAACACAGAAAAATAAAGAACTATTTAATAACAAATACAGTGTTTACAATAACCGGAAATATAATTTATTTTATATTTTCTAATGGTCATGCACGTTATGACATTTTAATAACGTCATGTCTTTCAAGGTATGTAGGACTGCTCGACAAAGCCGTGATGTTGATTTGGTACACCTCCAGTGGAGCTTAGGACCTCTGATTTGATTTAGGTAGAACATATATCCGTTGAGCATCAAATTAGGTTTGCCTGATTTTGACGAGGTGATAATTAAGTTAGCTGTGAAAAAACTATAAATAAATACGGTGTCATGAACATTTTATTTCAAATATTTGGAGGATTTAGAGGCAATATATTTCGATATCGTTTAGTGGTTTATATAAGATTTCAAAGAACATAGATATAAAATATAATATATAATACCTATCAGTTATATATATCATAAAGCATAGCAAACTTTACAATAATCACAATTGTAGTTAATAATAAAATTCATTTATGGAGTTAGACCAGTAGTAGCACGAGTTTAACATACATAAGTCATAAACGGAAACATTTTTGCATGGTTTTCATAATTTCGATGTATATTTTCAAACCTTATCATAACAAAAAACAACACAAGATGAAACAGTTATATACTCAAACAAGAAACAAACAGACTGAAATATCCTTTAACTTACTGACTAAAAAATTAAAATTGAGCTATTTTTGACAATTAGTTTTGATTAGTCGTGATCTTGTGTACTTTCAGTAGATTTTCGGACCCCTGACTTGTCGTATGCAGAAAGAATATTAGTTTAAGATTATGTTAGGTTTGACAGACATGTAGTTACAATTAAGTTTGCTGTAAAAATACAAATATTCAATAAAATATTTAGTGTATTTAATTATGAGTTAGTACATTCAGTTCTTTGGTTTGACCTTTTGTTTAGACTTTTTCTAGACTCTTTAGTACAAATTTGAAAAGAAATGAATATTCTCATTACATTATCCGTGTATCGGCCATAACGAGTACATATTTTATATAATTGTATAAAATATAATTAAAAACCACTTACAACTTAACAATTTTATTTTGGATATATTTTAATTAAAAATTCATTTACATTAAACTTATTTATTTAAACTATGATAGCATTATAATAATATTTTGTAATGATCATAAGTAATGGTAACATTTGGCAATTCAACAAGTCATCTATTTAAGAATAATAATAAAACGAATTCCAACAAAATTTTTTTTTGGTTTTGGTCTCTGCTTTATTATAATTTTATATAAAAGTTATTATATAAACCGTCATTTGTATCAATAACTTTATAAATAAATTTCCCCGAAAAATCATAAAACATCTCCTAGCCCAAAACTAAGCAGCGCTTGTACTTCTGAGTTACTGACGGGTGACTGATATAATATGTACTACATAATATACTTTTATTTAATAAATACATACATATATGACACATAAAACACCCAGACCCGAAACCAGAAATAGTATAGATCGTACAAAATCTGTTCCATGGCGGGCATCGAACCCGCAACTTCCTGCGTCTTAGGCGGACCTTTACCCAACGAGCTATAGAAGTCTTCATGAATCAATGATCATGAACATTGTAGCATTTAATTAAAGTCATGTCAGCCAGGGTGTGAAGCACTGCTCTACAAAGTCCTGATTTTTTCGTGCATCTCCAATGAGTTTTTGGGCCTACAACTCGCCTTATGCAGAAGGAGTGTCCGTTAAGGATAACATTCGGCTTTCCAAATCTGGATGTTGTAACGATTAAGTTTTCTGTAAAGCACAAGGATTTGTAGAATATACATTTTAATGTCCATTATGTATATGGAAAATTGAGGTGGTTCGGTGTGCCCGGTGTAAGAAAAGATTGGATAAAAAATAATAATAATACATATCTAAGCTATGAGTCAATATATTATCGACATATTGGCCATGTTTGTCACATGACTGAGGATGATTTCAATCTATGTGGGATCAAAGCAACGGTCACAGGCTTCGCGGCTGACCAATATTGAGACGGCGAGATGAGTAGCCTTTGCCCAACAGTGGGACGACATCTGCTGCAAATTTTAATAATCATGATTCAATTACGCTTGTCAGTTTTTGATACGGAATCTCCTCCTGTGTTTTGTCGGTCAGGAAGTTGGAACACTTTCTCACTGTCTATTCTAATAACAAATTTATTAAGCGGGGCCAGTTGACCGATTCAAAACTTTCATTACGTCAACCAGGCCGGTTGGAGCGGGCCCGGTATACTGCGACACCTATTGAGGCTACATAAGTTAAATCGCCTCCTCGATCCTGAAAAGGATTCTCTGAGCCTGTTTTTGTATGGTTTTACCGACTTCAAAGGCGGAGGAGGTTTCTCAATTCGTCCGTATATAAGTTTTTGTTCATGTATGTTTATATAATAAATATATTTTGTTTTAAAAAATAAAACTTCTTAGTAGTTATCATCGTTAGAAGCTTTCAGCCCCCGTAACAGCTACAGATTGACCATATCAATTATTTTTAAATAATTTGTTGAAAGTAGTTAGAATTTAATTTTTATACCTATATTTACATTACAGAAAGGGTCAGACATTTCTATTAATCATCATAATAACAAGATGAAATTCAAAATGCTTCCTATAAATCCCTGATAAATAAAATCTACGTACCAGCGAGATAAGTAGAAGAACGCGGGTCACCGATGTAGCAGTCCTAAATGCCATCTGTTTTAAATTCTATATGCCTTAAAATGCCAAAAAATACTAGAGGCAAGCTGGTGAAGTTTACCTTGTTCCTAAGATTGTTTGAATGAAATATGCCGCGATAGCGGTTTATGTAACTAGCACTTACCTACACACCAGCCCGCCATTTTTTTTAGCTATAGTGTTAGTGTTTACCTGAAAAAAGAGAGAACTGTTAGATTTGTCATAAATTACCATTCTAGGGGTTTGATTCTCGTATTAAAGTTTAAGAATTAGTTTTTCAAAATTAGCGTTCTCCTAAGTTCCTTTTGTTTTTAATCTAATTAAGAAAGTAGGTGTAATAGTTATCAAGTCGACAGTAATTTTTATGGCTTTATTAACGAGAATCATGTCCCTTTAGTAATACTGATAGACACTTTAACGATATAACTAACTGATTTATACATTACTAACACAATAATTCTAAATAATATATCCTTTTCATTAAGATGCAATCTCATGGTGTATTAATGTTTATTCAGTCGCTTCCAAAATACGGAAACATAATTTTTTTTCGACGGTCCTCCAATAACAGGGTCCAATAACGTTCATACTTCGTCAAACTCCTGCAAAAAAAAGTATTTTGATTTAACTTATACACATTGTTTATATGCATTTTGAAAGAAAAACATATTTTTTTGAAAATACAAGTATTAGTAGTAGGTGCAATTGGAGCGGGCACTGAATGGATGGATGGCCAACAACGCACATCGCAAATTTTTACGCACTATCTATCAACATTCTTGGGATATAGCCTGATGACAGACAGACAGACAGACAGACAGACGACGAAGTCTCAGTAATAGGGTCCCGTTTTACCCTTTGGATACCAAAATCATAAAAACAGTACCAACTCAAAATTACTATGAACCGAAATAAAATAAAAACTTCAAAAGTAACTAGTTTAATCGAATTAAACTGAAAAAAAAATAACAAGCTTAATCAAGAACCAAAAAAAAGTAACATCTTTTAAACAAACTTATATGATAACAGTCGCGTGGACCTAAGTTGACCCTGTACACTTCTAATCCAGGTTGATACAGTTGTCCAAGTCCTGTGATGAGCACGCAAGCCTCAGCTATGAGGAATTTACCGCAGAGAGAGAGCTGATATCACTCGAATACTTCCTAAACTAATTTACAAGTGTAGCTGACCATACTAGATAGAGGCGGCAAATGTAAGAACTATTTACGAGTACTTTTCAGACAAGCTACTGCCCCTGATAAATAAAAGGGACTCTGTAGTTACTATTTTGTTTATACCTACTTATTTATTTGAGCACTAAAGGGTCGAACAGCTTATTCCACATATCAAAAGAACAAAAGGTGTTGTACACATTTCGCGAGGCAGTATTTGTCATTTTGTCTTTATAAATCTTATATTTAACGGATATAATTCTATAAATTTTACAACAAAAATAATCTCACCATGCTACGTTAGAATGAATTCTTTAGAACAAACATGAGCAGAAAAAAATATAATTATTATATATGAAACGGGACATAGCAATGTAGCATAGCTAAGCGATGCAAAACCACCCATAAACTGTAATCACACTATGCCAAAGATACGCGAATGAAGTTCCGTGGCTGAACTAACGTTCTGACGTAATCTGCTGATATGGCATACCGTAAGCGCCTAACAAATGCGACAGAATTTCAGTTGTGAAACTTTGTGTGTGAGTTGTATGTTAACGTCTCTAGTGCTGTTGTCATGTTGCCAATCGAACCCAACTTCGGTGGCTCTATGCTCCACAGAATTTATTGCCGCTGAACTTACGCTCAACCAAAGTTAACACACACTACAACATTATAACCCCACATTATTTCGGCCTGGTGTGTCGTCAGTAGTTCAAATAGCATTGCAGGTCGAACTTTGGTCACGTAATAACAAGATACAAAAGAAAAGGTTAGTAAAAATAGTGTGCTAAATTCAGTCTCAGTAGAACCTAACGACATAGGTCATGCTAAAATTAGATAACATTGAACTAACCGTAGGGAAATACGTCTTATGCCTATTAACATCTTTAATTAAACTTATGATTATTAAGTAAATCACATATCTTAATAAAAGGTAAAAATATCAGTTCCGTTATGTGAATGTAACATTATGAGAAACTTCGCTTACGATAAACTATTTTAATCTGCGCAGAAAAATAATGAGACGTTTCCGTTACCTTCGCACTCGGGACTCGAACCTGCACCCCCGATTACCAGGGCTTCACCCGATATTCCAATTGTAGAAATATTTCGACCTGTCACGTGACAGGCGCGCTAGTGTCATTGCACGTCGACGTGTAATTGGAGGCGCAGGTTCGAAACATGAATACGAAGGTTTATGGATTTTTCTACACATCAAAACTATTCGTTATTGTAAGTTGCAATCATACATTATTGTAACATTATCGGTATTTTATACCAATCAGCTTAGAGGTAAGTAGTAACCTTATGAGTCTTAATCTAATAGCTGCACATGTAAGTTATACATAAAACAAAGACATTGTTAAATTCAGTCTTACGTTTACCCTGTCTAAGGGTTAAATGATGTAACAATTAAACACTCTAACGTCTTTTGACCAACAATACAAAACATAATATTATTTATAATATATACCTATTATAAAATATACTAAGTATTATATTATATTATATTTTGTATTGGGTGCCATTTATGGCACGTTTCAAGAAATGAGTATTTATCAGGAAAAGACAAAACGAAAAATCTGAAAAATGAACAGCTAAGTAATTAATCATTTTTGAAAATTATAGACCTATTTATTCATTATTCAATAATGGTTAAATAGGTAATGTAACTACCTCCATAGTGAAGCTTTGTTCGATTCTCTTAATATAAAACAAAAAAAATAACAAAGTCAAACACTACCTTGTCTTTGACTTGGCATTGTGTTATTAATTATGTATGTGTGAATTATTATGTAACTCGTACTGTTATTTATAACCATTTACGAGTAATAATACAGTTAGAAATGTATACAAAATGATATAAAAATGGTGGGCGTCGGTACTCACAGAATACCTAAACAATACAACTTAACAAAAATACTTGAGAAAAACATTTAAACAATGCTATGAAAAAAAAAATAGGATTCTTTCGAATCCATAAACAAAGACAAGAAATCAAGTTTATAAGCTTTTAGCTGGAAACCTAATGCTAGGCTAACCTAAGGTATTTAATGGTTATGGTCATTATTACAAAAAGTCGAATAAAAGTTACCAAACTCTAGCATAGTATGTATACGAGCCTTACATTTTTTAGTTTTGCAACTCCAATATGTTTTAAACCCTTTGGAATATTTTCTTGAGAAATGGTGTTTTCCTATCACAAGCATTGGGAAACCGCGGCGCGACTGGGTCAACTGTATACCTAAAACATATTAAGTGTTAAATAAAATCGGGATTATAAATACCTTAAAGAAAAAACACAATAATTAGCAAAAAAAATAACACGAGCCAAGAAAACTCACTTCTACAATCAAAGACAATCTAAAAACAAAATGTTTAAAAAGATAAGACAAGAACTATTTTTAGGGCCTGTTTCACAATCTCCCAGGTTCATAAACCAATGGTTAAAATATAGCCATAAAATCAACTGACAACTGTCAGTAACTGAGTGGCAGAGATTTCCCTATATTTTATACATTTGCTATGTAACTCGGAGATGGTGAAACAGTCCCTTATATTTTAAACGTTTATCTGAAGAACATCAAAGAACATTCAGAAAACGAATACTAGAGGATCTTACTAGCTGCATTTGCTTTCTGATTTACAACTAGCGGAACCATTTACCAAGCACCAGCCGGAGGTCACGTGTATTCAGAGGGTTACCACTTACGGACGTGAACAGACAAAACCTAAAATATCTAAAATACTCGCAAAAGGCATGAACAGGCTTATAGTGTGTTTTAGCCAATTCAGTTTAGGTCTGAATCCTTACACGTGACCTCCGGGTGGTGCTAAGAACAGTCTCTGGTGGTAGGCTTCGGCCGCGGCTTGTCACCACCCTCCGGGCTGGGCCAGTGCGTGAAGCGATTATTTCGTGTTTCGTATTTTGGCCCGGAAAAGCCATCTAACTTCTAGGTCTTCATGTCCCATGTGGTCTAAGCCATAGAGTCACTTTACATCAGGTGAGATTGTGGTCTTATCCAGCATAAAAAAAATAAAAAAAGGCAGAAATAGAAGTTTTATGAATGTGAGCGTAAGACGGGCCGTATTTTTACGAATATAGCAGGTTGGATAAGCGGGGGTTGAAACTACCAACTACTAATAACTAATTAAAATTTTATGCAGAACAAGATTAAGAAGCATCCATAGCCTTCGCACACAGGATTCGTTGCACCTCCGGAAAAGCGCCCAAAGGTTAGATTGGTAGCAACCAATACTAGGTACTAACTATTCTTTACTTCGGTTATTGAAATACTTCTTTATTTTTATTTTATAACAACTTATAAAATAAAGAATGCATATGGGTTCCGTTTTTTGCCATTTGGCTACAGAACCCTAAAGAATATATAACTTGAAAGGGGAAATAATAATAACATTTATTAGATTGATGTGGTTTAATGATTATATCAGTTTCTTCATGGAATGTAAATATTTGATGGCATTTCGATAGCGTTACCTTAGTTTAGACAAAAATATTTTGAAAAACATTTATTTACCCATTTTTATATAGAGCATTTTAAACTTTTACATAATTTTGTAATAAGAATACAAAGGTTTTTGTGTGAGTTGTAAATAAAATCGTGCAGTACTTCATAAATTTAATGTGAGTTTCTCAAATTTACAATAACCAATATTTACATAAAACTTCCGACTAATACTTTAATGTACATAATTATGTTAGTTGGACAACGTCTACTGGTTGTACATTGGTGCTCCAATTTAATTTGCTTATTAAATTAAATTAAATATTTCTGGACTAATTATTGATCTAACATCTAATTCAATAGAGCTTGTACTGTGAATGTTGACTGACATTGTTTTCCATACTTACGTAATATAGCAACATTTATGTATTTGAGTAAATACATATCATACATGGAAAAAAACCAGACCTAGAACCACACATATTGTATCATCATCATCCTGCCCTTGTCCCACACTATGTGGGGTCGGCACAACATGTGTTTTTCTTCCATTTCCCTCTATCACAAACCACATATTGTATATTGTACAAAATCTGGTCCCTATCAAACCCTCAAATTCCTGAACTACAAGTATATCCGAGCCCAAGAAGAACAAAATTATTATTTCAATATTAAATATGTATAAAAAAGGTAAGACGCTACCCGTAACTAATGTCGCACGCAGGATTCGAACCTGCAGCTCTCATTTATACATCGACGAGCAACAAATAGGCATGATGACTAATTAAAAAAAAAGGTGTTCTGTTTAGTTCTTCTGTTAGCCCGCCCAATAACACTGAACACCTATATTTTGCTTTATCAGTTTAATTAAAAAGTGCTAAAATTTAGAGATTTTTAGTTCCGGTGTGGGGGCTTGTGACAAACATTTTGCTCGAAAGCATTAACTTGAGGCGAAACTTCAATGCACTGCATGATTTTGATTTTTCGTTCCATTTCCGTTCCAAAAAAGAAAAATTATGGTTACTTCTATTTAGATTTATAACTGGATATTTACCATGATTGAAACATGTCCCAGCTCTAGTGATACATCGACTCGATAAAAGAGTGAGAAAGAGGGTAAGATCGATTTGTCTGCCAATAAAACTGTTACTCCAATCGCTGCAGCTTCAGTTCAACCGTGATCATGGCGCATGTAACTGTGCCGAAATATCAGGAAACTCGAAAGACAATCAATCATGGTAAATATCCCGTTATAAATCTAAATAGTATTGATAACCATGATAGTTTCAAAAGATAGATTATGGTTACTATTATTTTAAGTAAATAAAATGACGAACTAATTATTATTTTTTAATCATCTACCCTACGTAGCCCGTCGAATTCCTTCTCATCATCATCATTTCAACTATTAGACGCCGACATAAGGACATAAGCCTTCCTTAAAGAGGACCATTTTTCCGAACGAAGCTAATTGCATCCACTGTGAGCCAGCAGCTTTGACCAAGTCAACCGTCCATCTTGTTGGTAGTCATCGGACGCTGCGCTCACCGATCCGAGGCCGAGGCCTCCATTCGACTTGACTACTTATTAATGATTATGGTAATTATTGAATTTAACTATCGTCATATCTTGTAAGGTATGTATGTTCGCTTTGCACCCAGCTGTGAGGTACGATAGGCATCTCCAGTGGATCTTCATCCCACGAATTTGGTTCTTGTTAAACTTGTACCCAGAGACCACTAGTAGAGGGTGACCCCTTTGTGATGTAGTGAAATGAATATCTGAAAAATAAAGTTGATGGTATTTAAATGTTCATTTAAGGTGAATATTATACACTTAGCAATTTTTAGTATAAATGAAGCAATTGTATAGATAATTTATATCAATTTTGCTTTGATTTGTTATAAAATATTATGGTGTTAACAGTTATTCAAATGATATCTTATGAAGAAACAATGTATGAGATATATTTAATATCAATTTAATTGTAAAGGTGATCTTCGTCGACCAGAGCAAAACATCTCGCTAGCTGACCCATAAAAGTGAACAAACATAAAAACTTTACTCGCACAAGTATTGTACCTGTGACATAAAATATCAGTAGGTACTATTCATACAAGAGATAACCTGGGCCGAATTGACACACATAATTTTGATGAAAGATAAGTTTCATTCGAATCTATGTAAGAATAATAAGCAAATGTGGTTATAACTAAGTTTTATTTTTTTTCTGTTGTAGTGGCTTAATGGTCAATTCTAAAACTATTCTGGATAAGTGAGGTAAATAAAGTAACCTTTTTTTCCAAAAAAAATTGTATCTCTGACCATTTTATTTTTCGTATAAGGCTGGATGACAAAAAAAAATAGTCCATCATTTAGATTATTTAAAAAAACGTACACCTATTTTTTTTTCTAGTAAACGGAACATCAATCCGAAACAATGCATTGAGGTTTTGCATGAAGTAACGATTTCGTACGATTTGTACTCAACTCCGTAACTTTTATGTTCATTATATTAAGAAAGAAAGAAAAAAAAAAGATTTATTCAGTACACAAAAACAGACACAGTTATAAATACAATAGACACAAGAAAAACAAAAAATAATATTCAATAAAAAAGAAACACACAGAACAGATTAAAAAATTACATTAAAATATCAGATTAGGTACAGCTAAATAAAAAAAAACACTTAAATGCATCAAAACAAAAAAAGAAATACAATAATAATAATTAACACTCTTTTAATAAATTGATAAAGAATAAAATAGTGGCTCAGTAATTTTGGACGGCTAAAACGGACTAAATAGAATACCTACACAATTTACACATCATTTTTTGCCACAATTTTCACGCGTTTGTACACAATTTAATTATCTCAATGGTTATGCACGTTATAACATTTAAGCATAGTCATATCATGTAAAGTGTGTATGACGGCGCGACATCCTACACCCTGAGCTGTGCACCTCCAGTGGGTTTTCATTCCAGATATTCGGTTTTTGCTGAACCTATGTCCATCCACAATAATAATCGGGTGACCTTTCAGAGACATAGAATACTGAATATCTGAAACAATTATTGAACAAATTGCATATTAGGAAACACAATAATATTCATATTTCTTGGAGGTTTTGTCTGTTCACGTCCGTAAGTGGTAACCCTCTGAATCCTTACACGTGACCTCCGGGTGGTGCTAAGAACAGTCTCTGGTGGTAGGCTTCGGCCGCGGCTTGTCACCACCCCCCGGGCTGGGCCAGTGCGTGAAGCGATTTTTTCGTGTTTCGTAATGTGGCCCGGGGAAGCCACCTTCTAGGTCTTCATGTCCCATCTTAGACCACATCGTCACTTTACATCAGGTGAGATTGTGGTCAAATGAAGGCTTATCGATCATAAAAAAAAAAAAAAAAAAAAATTCTCGTTCTGCACCATAAATAAATATATTATTCAATAATTGAAAAATATATGTAGGTGAAAGGTTTGACATGGTGATTTTAACAGATTATATCATTGAATAATAATGAATTACGGGATTAAACGAACAATAGCAATCACACAAATAATCTGAGGCTTAGTTTAACAAAGATATAGATAAAGTTAACTAGTAACTTCTACGAAGAGCGTTTGCACAGAGCAGAAGCCAAAGAAAGAATGACCCCGGACTATTAGAACTGTACTTTAAATAGCAGTGCACCTCGTAAACAACCCCTCTACCTGCGGTCACCTGATTGGCTGTTACAGCCCGGTCGGTAAACGTGGCGCGATCGAGTTAGATCAACTTAAAATGTCCAATGTGTATTGAAGTTAAGTTGTTTACGTATTGAAGTTAAGTTGTTTCTACCAAAACACTGCTACGGTACACTGAAAGACAAATTTTACTGTGTTTTTCATTAATGGAGTAGATGAATTAGTAGAATTATGCGATAGAATTATTATTTTTTATTAAGAAGATATCGTTTTAACTAAAATGGATTTGTTTATTTTATGATATGACGTATGTAAGCATGTTGTAATTGAACCTTTTCTTTCTTAGACAGTTATAATGTTTTGCTTTTAGCAATACTTTTAAAAATTACCAATTAAGTAGGTTTTTAAATCTTTGACAGCACACAATTAAGGTATTAGGAGTTAAACAATAGTTTTATATTCAAACAGATGTTTACTGTAGAAAATGGAGACAAACATTCTTTAACTTATAAATAAAACCTTTAAAGTTTATAATGAAGGTTGTATACACAGATAGTGCAAGTTATATCCATATGTTAAAAAAAATACTATATTCATATCACTCGTCGACACTGACGGATACTAGAGGTATTTAAAAAAATTATCTATACTATTAGTAACTTAAAAAAAATAACAAAAAAAGATTTCTCTAGGTATACCTCTATACTAATAGTAACTTAACAATAATATTTGAAAATTTGTACATAAATACTTAATATTATTATATTTGGACTAGTGGTTATGAACATTATAGCATTTTATAGGAGTCATGTCGTCTAAAGTGTGGATAACGGCCCGACACCCTCTGTGCTGGGTGATACACCGCCAGTTAATTTTCCTTCCAATAGCTTTGTTCTTCGAAAACCTGTACCCATCAACAACCAGGATAGGGTGCCCTCGCTTTGAAAGAGAAATTCTAAAATCTGTAACAATTATCAAATACTCAATTAACGCAATGCACCTTTAGACGCATTGAAATTACATGAAAGGTCATCACCCTATTTACGTTCCCACTGCTGGGACAAAGGGACTTCTCTCTTGACGAGAGCGATTAGGCCTTAATTCACCACGCTGGCCAAGTGCGGGTTGGTGAATGTCACATGTCCTTCAAACTCTTTAAAGTTCTCAGAACATGCCGGGTTCCTCATGATGTTTGCCTTCACCGTTAAAGCACGTGTTTAAAGCGCACGTACATTTTTTCAAGAAGGAAAATCTAGAGGTGCGCGGCGTTGTTTAAACGCACGACCTTCGGGATGAAATTCGAGTATGCTCACACTTAGTCAACACGGCTTTTTTGAAAGGAAAAGGAAAGGTGAAGAGACGATTTTGTTGTAATAGGATAAAGGGCCACTTGACGATTTGATACAGGAGGCATTGCTAACTGGTAACCCCTTCTGCATACAAACCACGACTGCAAAGGGGTTTGTTAGTGTCGCATACTTTTTTTTTTTTTTTTTTTTTTTTTTTTTTCGAGGAGGGAATCTGCTTTCAGATATCACACCGCATGAGGGTGCGGTGTGATTATGTGGGGTTGTCTTGACGACCCACTAAACCCTCCTCGGTGGCCACCATCTGTGTAAGTTAAGAGGCCCCGGGATCTCCGGAGGAACGCAACCGGTGCCCCTTATACAGTTTGCCTTAGCACACCCCTGGCACATTTAGTGCTTATACTGTTGTCTACGAAGAAGCATGCCACAATGCCCTTTCGTCCTTCCAGGATCCGGTAGAGACGGTAGCTAAAGCCCTCACTTTAACTACCACGGATCATATTTGCCCCCCTGAGGGGTGCGACCTTATAAAGCAGGGTGTTCGGGACGTATGTTACGCACGCCCCGCCGCCTTCGTCTTCGAGTGGGATCTGATCTTTCTCGATCCCGCTCTGCAGCCTCTTTCTTAATCATGACGGTTTCACAGAAAGAGGCTACTTGCTTCCACTCTGTCTCGCTAGTCAGCATAGCCGTCACTACGCTACACAGATTGGTGGTTAGCCCGATATTGTGCGTTAGTACTTGTCGCTCTTCAACCCACGCGGCGCATTCCACGAGTGTATGATGCGCGGAATCTACATCACTTCCACAATGGTGGCATTTCGGTGTAGATTCCCGGCCAATCCTGCATAGATACTCACCGAAGCAGCCATGTCCGGTTAGTACCTGAGTCAGGCGATATGTGACGCTACCTCCCTCCCTTTCTAGCCAGTCTTCGAAATTGGGTAAAATCGCACCCACGGCACGTTGGCGGGAGTTTCTCGGTTCCTCGAGTCTCTCGCGCCATTTCCCAAGCGCTCGTTTGCGTTCTTCGTGCCGCACTTCCACTGGCGCATCTCCGTTGTTGTTTTGGCGTAGACGTGAATACACAGATGCATCCATCTCCGCAAGGATGTCTAAAGGTGGAAAACGAGCCAATAGAGTTGCCGCCTCAAAGGATACTGTACGATATCCTCGTATAATTCGTATGGCTATAGGACGCTGTAGGCTGTTATACATAGTTCTGTAGCGCCTAACACCCGCTAGTCGGTGGGACCAAACGGGTGCTCCATAGAGTGCCATTGATCGCACCACTCCTCCATAAAGGCGGCGAACCCCTTCCCTGGGTCCTCCGAGATTGGGCAGTAGTCTGTGCAAGGCACCCACCACCCTCTGGATCCGGGGGACTGAGCGTCTGAAGTGCTCTCCAAAGTCCCATCGACTATCCAAGGTAAGACCCAAGTATTTGAGGTGTTGGCCAACCTGAACATCGGTGTTACCCACACGAACCGAGTAGTTGGGTGGCTCTCGGGTACTTGGGAGTTTGTGAAACCATAGAGCCTCTGTTTTCTGAGGTGATATTTGCAGACCAAGCTCTTGGATTTTGCCCACAACGTGTGCCACCCCTTGTTCGGCGAGCTGTTTGGTCCCGTCAAAAGAGTCTCCGCCAGCAAGTACGAGCGTATCATCGGCATAACAGATAACTCTTACGCCAGCGGGAAGATCCAAACGTAGGACTGCGTCATATGCCAGATTCCACAGGAGGGGTCCAAGAACAGACCCCTGTGGAACCCCGCACACGACCCCCTTTCGATGTAAACCGTCCCTACCGACGTACAGTACTCCTCTATCTCGCAGGTACGCCTCAACAATTTGCTGCAAATATGGGGGAAAATTATGGAAAACGAGTGCTTCCCTAATCGCCTTCCAGGGCAAAGAATTAAAGGCATTGACAATGTCTAAAGACACTGCCAACGCAATCCCACCTTGAGCCACGACTTCACGTGACAAGGAACGCACACGGAGAATGGCGTCCACTGTTGAACGCGCCCGTCGGAAACCGAACTGGTTTTCTGAAAGATTTGGGCCCACTTGACTCAGATGCGTGCATAAACGGGCGGCGATTATTCTCTCGAATAACTTGCCCGCCTCGTCAAGCAGGCAAATGGGGCGATACGCAGAGGGAGAGTTAGCGTCCCTGCCATATTTTTTTAATAGGACTAATCTGGCCTCCTTCCAGCTTTTAGGGAAAACACCGGAGCGCAGGCATGTGTTTAATAAACGTCGTAGCTTCTCTCCCAATCCTGCAGATAAGGACAATGCTAGAACTCGACCCGGAATTCCGTCAGGCCCAGGTGCTGTGCTACCAGCCCTAAGACGTTTAATGGCTTGATCTATTTCTTGATTAGAAATAGCAAAGTCATCGGACCATCGCGACTCAGCAACAATAGGAGGCTCCTGCGCTTCAGAATCTGAGGGAGGAGTGGAAGGAATCTGGACACATGGGAAAAGTGTGTCCACCACTGTCAATACAAACTCTGGTTCCAATGTTTCAGTCAGTGGGGGAATCCATGGCCGGAGCTTGCCTAGTACCATTTTGTATGGGCGGCCCCATGGATCCCTATTTAGTCCGTCTAGCAGATCAGTCCAAGATCGAGACCTCGCCTCGGAGATTGCTACTTGAAGCGTTTTAGTAGCAGTTCGGTAAGCCTGGTAAGCTGTGTCTATCTCATCTACAGTGGCTCGTCTTCTTCTCCGAGTTCGAGTGAAATTACGTCTACAACGAAGGCATGTCTCGCGCATACTTGCTATCTCTACAGACCACCAATATGTTGCCCTGCACTTGGGTGACTTAGCTCGGGGCATTGAGACGTCGCAGATAGAGATCATTGTTTCCCGGAATAATAATGCTTCCCTCTCCGGATCGGACGTCTCCAGTGTTTGGGTAACAGACCAAGCTGCAATGATGGCAGCGGCTTTTAATAGGTCTCTGTCAAGGCATTTAAGAGCCCATCGCCGTAAAGATTCGTCATTCTGGCCATAAACCCTGTTTTGTGAGGGCCTGAAAGACACGTCGAATGTAATGTGGCGATGGTCAGAAAGTGTGACAATTTCTTCTGCCACTCTCCACCCAGACACTAAGAGAGCGGCAGAAGGTGTTGCCCATGTTAGGTCTACGACTGACTCACCCTGCCACCGCACACAGGTACTCACTGACCCCTGGTTTAGCAACCGCAGATCATGGCTTGACGCCCACCCAGTAATAGAGACGCCCCTAGGGTCGTCTCGGTGATTTCCCCACTCTCGCGAGTGGGCATTAAAATCACCCAGAATGAGCACTGGCCGAGGCAAGCATCTACGTATGCACTCCCCAACTTGATCCAAATATGCATCGTAGGCCGCAAGGGTACAGTTTGGAGAGATGTAGCACCCCACCACTGCGACGTGACCCCATTCCGTGGCTACGTATCCCTGTCCCTTTTCTAATAGGACGCAGTGGGGATCACCTAGGCTTCCTCCCCAGTAAATAGCGACAGAACCTTGGTGGTCTCCGAACCAACGAGGATGGTCCGGGACGCGATAGGGCTCCGCGACTACGGCACATTTGATACACCACTGCGCGAGGGTTTGCATAAGCAAATTCTGTGCACCCTGACAGTGATTTAAGTTGCACTGGAGTACTTTTGATGGGTTGTAATCCATTAAGAAGCCTCCATGTCTTCCTGGGTGGGGCTGGAGCCCGATTGGTCAGTCTCTTGATTAGGGACTGAGATCCTTTCAGGTGGAACAGGAGGGGAAAATTTTCTTCCGCCTTTCACCTTCTTCGGTGGAGAGCATTTCTTGCTACCCATTCTGTGGTCAGCCTTATTGCCCAGGTCCGAACACAGCGGACATTTTGGTGGATTTGTGCACTCGATAGCTCGATGGCCGGGTTCGCCACACGAGTAGCACAGAGCACTGCGGTCTATGGGGTTTTGGCACTGGCTGCGTGCATGTCCATATTCCAGGCATCGAAAACACTGTAGCGGTCTGGACGCTAGATAATCCACGCGAGTGGAGGTCCATCCAACCATTAGTCGCCCCGTTGATAAAAGTTTACGTACGCAGTTTAGTGGACAGCGTATCCACACCGAGCCCAATGCACGAGGTGGACGTCTGATTGTACCCACCCGCACCTCATCAACGTTACATTCACCAGCGCAAGATACCGCGGCGGCCACATCAACTGCTGTGACGCTGTCATCGAGATCCTTAAGCCTCAATTCTCCCATCTTCACAGGACGAGCGATGCGAACATTAAAATCTGTAAGGGCAGTGCGCATACTGTCCGCCAGTTTATCAGCTTTGGCTGTACATTCTGCCCCAGACAGTTCCATAATAAACCCTCCCGTTATAGCTCGTTTGGAGCGGACCATGTCCACTCCAACGTCCTCTAACCGGATCCGTTGTTTGGCAGCTGCCATGACCGCCGCGTACGTATCCTGTGAACCTTCAGGAATGGTCACCGTAATCGCTGCGGACTTAGGTAAACGAGGGGGCTTAGGTGCAGTGGTCACCTTTTTTCGTCCGCTGTTGAGCCCAACCGGTCGATTATTTGTAGCCGAGAAAGACTTCAATCTTGTGCTATGTGTGAATCTGTTTGCAGTTTCAGGAACTATACTAGTTGCAGAAACAGGTATTACCTCAGCCTCTTTTCTTTTTGGCACTTTAGCTCTTCTACCCCTTACAGTTGTCCAGTTGGTATTTTCTGGGTTTACATCTGGCTCACCTGGCCCTTTCTCTTGATGCTTATCTACAGACTGAAGTGTCGCTACTTCTGGAGAGTGTGGTTTCTTATTTCTCTTCCCTTTCTCGTTGACTGTTCTAAAAGCAACCGGGGCCGAGTCGGTAGTAATCGGACGCGGTATTAGATGAGCCGCTGCAAGTTTACGGTCCATTAGTTCCCCTATCCGATCCATAAGACGGCTTTCCCATTCTTTTCCATGAGCTGTTACTACTACCGGTGTGGACGGAGTGTTCTTATTGACTTGAGTAACTGTTTCCGTCAACTTCTCAACTTTGTTAGAGAGAATCTCCAACTGTCCTCGCAGTTCCGCGTTCTCTTTTTCAAGGCGCTCTACGTTGGCATCGACAGAAATTCTCAGCACTAACGCCAAGGACGCCGCCTGAACTTTTCTGACCGCCATTCGTAGGCCCCGGACGTATTCACCTTTAAGGTTTTTGGACCTGTCCGCAATCTTCTCCACGGTGTCTAACTCCGTGTTTATACAGGCAAACAACTCGTCAGTTGGCTGAGTCTGCATTTTCGATCCCAGTTCTTCTGCATTAGGCATTTTATCCTTGGCCTTTGTTTTTGATGGAGGCACGGATGGGTCGAAGACCTCATCTTCTACACCTTCCTCTGATCTCAGGTACAGGGCGCGAATTTTGGACCCTTTTGGATTTGCCTCGGTAGCCTTCGATCCTCTCTTACGACCGCGCATTCGAGTCGACACATTCGATGCGAATGAAGATGCTGACATGGCGGAGCTATCTGACTCTCCATCTTTGTCACTTCTAGGACCCGCATTTGGTTTAGCAAAAAAGCGTAAACCCCTTTCGTTAACTCCTGACAGTAACTGCGCATCTGCGCCCGACACGGACGCAGACCCGCAGTCACGGACATCGCTATCGTCGTGCAACGTTGGCTGCGTGTCCACGCCCGTGGGCGCAGGCACGCAGTCATCGCTCACCACCTCCTGTGCCGAAGCATTAGGAGGCCCCCTTACGTCATAACAGTTTTTGTCCCCCACGTATACGACGGGACGCGACACCTCGGTGCCATGGGATTCCCCGTTACCGGGACCCACACGTGGACTGTTTTGTAAACTGTCTTGTTCCATTATTTGTTTTCCTTTGAGGGGTGTGGTCCCCGTATTTGACACCCTAGCGGCCGGGTTCCCCCCGACCATACTACATGTTTGAATCCGGATCTGCACTGAGTGCAAAAGCCAGAACCGGCCCAAGTAGTTCGCAGGCCCCGATACAAACACGCAGTACTCCCCTCGGCAGGCGTCGAAACCATATGTTGGGATGTGGTACCTTCTCGATCCAGTAATGGATTTTTGTCTCCTCCCTAGACAGAGTTGGAAAATCCTTGCCTCTGCTGACCTCGTTCACTGCGCTATCTGCTAGCTCAGAGAGTCGCATGAAGAGGTCCCTCGCCAAGCCCCTTGGCCAACCCTTGGTGTTTTGTCCACGCTATCCTGCCGATAGCCCCAGTATGCTAGCTATCGGCAGGACAGAACCCCCTATCCGCAACCCGGGGACGCGCCACGTCGGAATATCACCTTTCCGCCCACTGGGACACCCCAGCAGGTCCGTGGTAGTGTCGCATACTGTTCCAACCATCGAGTGAAAAGGGGCAACAATAGGGTATTTTCTATGCTATGAAAATCAAAAATCCATTAAGTCCGAAATTTAGAGAATGGAAGAATAAGACACATGAATGATTTCCTTTTTTCATTTAAACTACTTTTCACTTCGATAAAGTGCATTAATCTTGAGTGGCGGCCAGTGACGTAACACTGTATTTCGTCTTAAAATAACTGTGTTATTTTTCTATTCAAAATTACAAAAATACATACGACACGTGTCTAATATTTTATTTTAATCTTCACAAAGCAGACTTCAATTTTAAATTCGGACAACTAGCCTTATAACATAAAAAGTATAATAAAATATAAAAATTCGTATTTAATGTGTTTTTAATATATTTATTTTACACATGGCAAATATTTTTTTTACCATAGATACCATGGATAAAACCTGCTGTACAAAATATATTTAAACGGAAAATCACCGGATGCGAAGCTAGACTTAAGCGACCGGTGACTAGGGCTGCTGAGAGAGAAACTTATTTAATATATTACTAGCTGTGCCTCGCGGTGCTACCCGCGTTATAATGGATGAAGTACTCATAACCAACAACATATTTATTTGATATGAATAAAGATTAATATTATTATGTTGATACAACTTAAACAAATTATTTCGACCAAATTAGGTACCATAAAAACGGTTTTTGTGAGTTAATCTTATAAGATAGACAAATACTATCGCGGACTGTTTTTTAGATCATTAAAAGAGCTATTATTCTTTAATACATATTTTTTGTGTGAACCGTTTTCACGGCGCACGCAACGGAAGGCTTCAAAGATGAAATAATTTCTCCCGTTTTTTACACATTTACCACTATATCTTTGCTCCTATTGGTCGTAGCGTGATGTTATATAGCCTTCCTCGATAACTGGACTATCCAACACAAAAAGAATTATTCAATTCGAACCAGTAGTTTCGGAGATTAGCGCGTTCAAACAAACAAACAAACAAACTCTTCAGCTTTATAATATTAGTATAGATCAAGTCTATCAGTTGTATAGTACCCGTAACACAAGCTGAGAGCTTATCACTGGCAAATAATTACGATCTAACAGTATTGTAGATACTATTAACGCGACACGGGGCCAGATGTAGTTATATTATGTAGCAGTCAGATTATATAATCCGCCGTTTTACGTTACGGCTGTAAGCTGTTTTAAAAAACAGGGCCGCTTTGAAATGTAACGTACCGACGGCGACATTTACATATATTGTTTATTATTGTTTATTTATCTTCAGAATATTAATTTAAATCAGTGCTTTTCATGTTTACTATTGACTTTCAATACCGTCATATCCTCTAACGTGTGTATGGAGGCCCGACATCCTCGCTTGACACATTGCCAATAAGTTTTACGTCCTCTTACTTGTTTTTTGTTGAATCTGTATCCAGCTAGTGCTAATATAGGGTTTCCACGTGCCGATGTTGAGAGCATCACATCTGAAATATGAAGTTAGAGAAATAATAAGGTGATCACTCAAAAAAAGATTAGACAGACCAGCATGATGCACCAGAAAATACAATAATTTAATAGCGTACTAATTACATAAGCACCCCTATTTACGCTCCGACGGCTAAGACACAAATACTTTTAACGTGAGAGATTGGGCCTTACTTACCGCACTTGGCCAGCTAGTTATTAGCACAAAAATAAGACAGCGTACTTATTTATTGTAAAAGTGACGTTTTAGTTGAGAATTTACAAGTAACATTTCGTTGTACCACAGGTTGTACCTTGCATTCGCTCTTTGAAGAAAAATCGGGTCAGCTTTAGCGCTTGCTCGCGCAACTGCTCGACGTGTTACATCTAAGCTCTCGTTAGTGGAATCCAATATATATTTTAAAAATTCTAAATTTAAGAAATTTATTTAAAAAAACTCTAAGAATCCTCTGGATACTGGCTGGCTATAAATATTGTAAGAACAATAATTATACAAATACAGTTTATTTTATTTACCAACATATAAAACATTTCATGTACCTACTAGCGGTTAACTTCATCTGACGTAGACAGAGATTCTCTATAATTTCATGGAAATATATGTCTTTTTTTTAAATTATGGCACAATGGAACATATTAAAAAAATCTGTTTAAACTAAGCAATTGGTAGTTATAGTTATGTCAATAATACGTGTAAATGGTTAGTTGTATCTTGCTTTGTCACGTGACTGAGCGAAATAGCTCTATATCAACACTTGTCTAATTTTTCTCAGATATGGTGAAACAGACCCTTAGTCTAAAAGATGTCTATTACCCGAATACAAACAAACTTACCACGGCATTACTATGTATCATTATTAGCGTCCCATGGGAACAGGGATGTTGCTGTATAAGTTGCAGTCAGATTGTGTAATCCGCCGGTTAACGTTACGGCTAGCTGTTCAGAAACAGGGCCATTAAGAAATGCAACGATCCGACGCTAGAGCTAAAGAGCAATGCTTTTCATGTTTACTTCTTACTTTCAACACTGTCATAATCATCTAACGCGTGTATGGTGGCACGACAACTTTGTACCTGCTTTTTGTTAAATCTATATCCAGCCAGTGCTAATATAGGGTTTCCACAATCCGATTCTGAGAGTAGCACGTCTGGAAGTAAGTTGTATGTAACAACATCTAGCCTATGGTAAGCTTGTGTTACGGGTACTGACATACATATAAATATATTTTTATTATACGTATGAAACACACAAACCAAGGATAAAGTGCTTGCAGAACACACAAACACTTTATCCCTCGGCGGGAATCGAACCTGCTACCTCTAGCGCCGCAAGAGGACTCTCGCCCACCGCGCCACTGAGGCAGTCAAATTATAATAAACATTATTATATTATTGTGTTCTAACAACAACTGCGTAGTCCATTATTTAGATTTGCGTGAGTAGGTAGTTACACAAGCTTATTTATAGCTATAAATAAAACATTTGTAATGATAACGTTTTATTTTTTCAATCCAGACTTTATGATTTAAATATTTTGCTAAATATGTACGTACCTACTTGCACCTTGGGTATGTATTGTGGGCATGTTAGTAGCAGGTAAATAACGCTTAAGCACATTGCTAACGAGTTGTGCAATTTGTGATATTCTTTTTAAATTATAATTTTTTTTAACACATTAAAACTTGAAACGGATAAAATAGGTACCTGAATTGACGGTTTTTTAGTTTTCCGTCATTCCGAAGGTGTTGCAGCTGTTTAACAAATATTCTTGTTTAATAAAGAATAAAAAATAAATAAAATAAAAATTCTTAATGCACAAGCATATTATGCTCATTATGTAGTTTCAAGATGGTCAAATCATCTAACGTGAAGATCATAGCTCTACAGCCGCGTTTGATACACTGCCAGTAGATTTTGGGTCCTTGTACTCGAAGTTTGTTGAATCTGAATCCTCCCAATGATAATATAGGTCCACCAAATCGAGATGTCGTAAGCAGCAAATTAGCTGGAACACGAAATTTAAACATAAAATGTAACCAGGAGAATTTTAGATCTCGGTGATATAATGTATGTGCTGTATCCATATGCCATAAAATGAAAAAATATCTTATCAAATCTTATATTTTAACGTTTTAAATAACATATAACTTATAATATTTCCGACTAGCTACATTTTTTTGGACACTGACAATACTCCAATACTCTTCTTCAGATTCAGAACACTTAATGAAACCATTCCATTAAAGTTTTGGAGAACGTTCTACGCTTACTAACAAAAACTGAAACATGATCAGGGTGCTCCTACTATGGTTACTGGTTCTAACCGATTTTATAACAATCAATAATTAGGGTATTTGACAATTCCTCTAATGATTGTTATGTTTATTAAACAGTTTCACGATCGTCAAATCATCCAACGTGTGTATTGAGGCCCGACAGCCACGCCTTGTACATTGCCAGTAGGTTTTGGGACCACAAGTCCGAAGTTTGTTGAATCTGTATCCCACCACCGATAACAAAGGGTGCCCAAATCGAGATGGTATAAGTTTCACTTTATCTGAAAATTATTGATATAAAATGCGACTATAAGCAACACGGAAAAGAAGTACCAAAATACAAGAAAGTATCAGTATATAGTAAATAAAATAGTATATCAGTCACCAGCACCCATAGTACCAAGCTCTGTTTAGTTTGGGTTAGGTGATGCTGTGTGATTAGTCTGGAGATATTTATCATTATTTATTTATTTAATCATCATTCAGCAGTGGACGTCTAATGACTTACCATTAGACGTCCACTGCTGGACATACGCCGATCGGAATAATTAGGCCTCTTTAGCCTCAAAAACGCTAATTTCATCCACCGTGAGCCACTTTTTAGGTAATAATAACTCTAGACTATAGTTAGATACATATTGCAGAAACCCGTACTGTAAGTTTTTACAGATTATGAACTGTAGATTGTTGCTAAGTAGATTGTCCTACTTAGCAACAATGTTTAGTCATAGAATGTCCACCATTAGACATCCTAAACTAACATAACTTAAGGGGCATTTTCATCCACGCTTGGCAGGTACTAGATCGGCGAGTGTAGGTATTATTTGTATTCCCATAGATTCTTCTGCCCATTTTATAGTAAATATCTATTTGCCGGGTTACGGGTACTAGACATCTGATGTAGTTCGTATGATAAAATTTTATACTTACATATTTTTACTAAGCATATTTAAAAAACACCCAGATCAATATCCGCTTCTCCTCGCCGAACAACAATAGTAAGAATACTGTATAGGTTCTACTCAATGTACCAGCATGTTATGTTCATTATATAGTTTCAAGACTGTCATATCGTCTAACGTGTGTATCATAGCCCGGCAGCCTCTTTTAATACACTGCCAGTAGATTTTGTGTCCTTGTACGCGAAGTTTGTTGAATCTGAATCCGTCTAGTAATAGTATAGGACGTCCGCGTTGGGATGTCGTTATCACCATATCTGGAAATTGCATATTTTTCACTTTATATGTAACTAGCTTAACACCCCACTGCTTTTCCCAAGTTTTTTATTTTCTAGCGGGATCTACATGGAAAGAGGGAGGCCAAAGAAAAGATGAATGGACTGTGTGAAAGAAGATATGTGTAAGAAAGGAGTGAGTGTTGAGATGACTGGTGATAGAGGGAAATGGAAGAAAACTACATGTTGTGCCGACCCTACATAGTGTGGGACAAGGGTAGGATGATGATGATGATTTACATATTTTACCGGGGTAAAAAGTAGCCAATATCCTTTCTCCATTAATAAGATTAATATCTAAAATTGAAAGAATTTGCAAATCAGACCTGAGGTTAGCGCGTTCAAGCAAAAAAAAAAACTTTTCAGATTTATAATAGTCATTAGTATATCTCTAGAATTCTAGATAGATAAACTGGACCTCTTGATTTTGCCCGAGTTTTATATAATTTTCAAGTGGATATTTAATATTTCTCCGTGGTAAAACTAACCTAAGTTACTCCACATAATATCATTTATCGGCTAGAAAAACCATCGAAGTATCAAATGAATAAAGAACAAGCTTTGAGAATATATCGCATATATCGCACTACTATTAGAAGAACGAATTATGTTGAAATAACACTTTTTCGGGGAAAGGCAAGAACCCTATATATCTTGTGATAAGGCCGCCGATTGAACATCAAATGTATTATATGCTATAAATTATATGCTATAGATTGTTATTTTTAAGTTAGTCTGTAAGCATTGGTGTGCAATAAAGATATTATCTATCTATCTATTTTGTTGTACTATAACTATCATTGCAAACGTGATTTAATAGTTTAGGACATAAAAATTATAACTAAATCATTAATCACTTTATAAAGTTATAACAGCACAAATAACCCGAAAATCATATTGCGGTATTCGAAAAAAAATAGACAAAATTGGACAATATTTTGTTTATTCCGTAGATTTTTAATCACTTAAAATTTAGGTTTATATTATAATTCGGTCTCGACATTCTAAGAGCGATGCAACAACACAAATGCAAAAAAAAGGAAATGTTCCGAACGCCTGATCACTCTCTGTCTGACAGATCCAAAGTTTAAAAGTAGTATATCCTAAAGTGAGATTTATCACTTATTAAATATCATTAGGATCCTTTAGAGCTGAAAAAATTTTTATGGTTATGTTCACTTTGACATTTCAGAATTGTCAAGTCATCCAAAGTATGTATCACAGCTCCGCATCCCCTTTTGGTGCATTGCCAATAGATTTTAGGACCCTTCGTCACGTGCTTGTAAAACCTGAACCCATAGTATGAGATGAGGGGACGTCCGCGACAGGACGTTATAAGTGTCACACCTGAAAAAAACGAGTACATAGATATTTATTTTATTAGCACTTCCTGTAAATTATGAACTATACTTAAGTATATTCTACAGACACCTACTAGTGAAAATATATTTCGTAGTTCTGTAAAAGTCTATTATATATCTGGCACAGATGAACCGAATTTCGTCAAGAACAAGAAAACTATCCACTGAATTGCCTGTATTTACATTAATTCCAAAATTAAAATATGTGGTAGGCCCAGAACGCCACAAGTTCTGACTTACTAATTAATTAATATTCATAAAACAAATGTCATACGACTTTTTTTATTGAAGTACAATTAAATTGAATACTATAGTAGTAGAACTAAACAACACAACAACTATATTGTACTTATGTTGGGCTAATCTGAATACTGGAACATTTAAACCAGATACAAACCTCCACTTTATAAGTGAGTATATTTACTATTCTCCTATCTATTATCTACTATTTATTAAACTATTTGGCTTTTTCAATGGTTATGTTCATTGTAGCATTTGAGAACTGTCATATCATATAATGTATGTATAACAGCTCGGCAGCCATTTCTTCTGGCGCACGTCCGGTATGTCTTAGGACCAAATATCTGATGCTTGTTGAACCTGTACCCTCCCATGAGAATACTGACATGACCCCGCTTAGACGCGGTTATTCTCATAGCTGAAAGAAACTTTATTTAAACAAAACATTGTATTTGGGTTATCTAAGCCACGAAGAACTGGGGTCTTGTCAGACAGAGCGGCCAAGCATTCAAGATTCTACTTTATATTTTGTTTATTAAATTATAAACTAAAGAAATACTGTTTTAAACGCAGATCGCTTGAACGCCTGACCACTCAATGCCACTCTGTCTGACAAAATCCCAGTTCTTTGTGCCTGTCTGACAAGTGCAGGTTTAAAAAAATTAAATTAACTGTATAATGTATAATTAATATAGTAAAAATGACAATATATCATTAAAAAAAACATAAAATGCACACTCAACCTATTATTCTTATAAGACTGTTTTTTTCTTTCTTTTGTAACTTTTATGATTAACCCCCGACCAAAAAGGGGGCTGTTATAAGTTTGACGTGTCTGTCTGTCTGTCTGTCTGGGACATCATAACTCCCGAACGGATGGAGCTGTTAAAATGGGTTGAGCCGTTTAAAAGTTATGGGGGTGAGAGTGGGGAAGGAAAACCGAAAATCTGCCAATATAGTGTGGGGTATCAACTGAAAGCGCATCGCGTCCACATTACATAATGTTATGTTGTTTTACAGCTAAGGAAATGAAGGCATCCAATGCCTTCATTTCCTTAGCTATAGGAGGTTTTTCTCTTTTTTTAAATTTTGATTTATTTATGACACATTTTGCAACTTATGCTGGTTGCATCGCTCTTTGTTAAGTTTGTACATGTGTTTTAATTGAAAATAAACAAGATTATCTTAATAATTTATTTTACAAGAACAAAATAATCTATCTAATAACTTTAATATATAGGATATTTTTCGGTCTTCATCTTCTTTCAGTTTATATCAAACTATTTCATCGTCAACAGCCAACGTCAACGAATAACCATTGTCAATGATTATGTTCATTGTAAAATTTGAGGACTGTCATGTCATCTAATGTGTGTATGATAGCTCGGCAGCCATTCCTTCGAGCGCATATCCAGTGAGTCTTAGGACCGGCGATTTGTCGCTTAGTGAACTTGTACCCCCCTACAAGGATACTGACATGACCGCGCTTGGAAGTGACAAGTCGCATATCTGAAAGAAAAGACACTGATAATAGTTCAAAAACATAAATACCGTCTAAAAGCCCAAAAAGGCTTATAGTAGATATTTTTTTGACAAATCTAAGTCGAAACGAAACATTTTTTTGTTAAAAAGTAATTTAATAATACAATTAATGTTTTTGAATGAAAATTATTCGGATAAAAAATCTTAGCAGACTAATAATACCTAAAAGAAAGAATTACAAATTTGAAAACAGGATTCGAAACGGTATTTTTGTAAAAGATGTTATGTTATTAGGTATGTATTAAAAGATATGAAAAAAAAATACAATTATTATTATTTAAACCTTAAACAAACAAAAATGCAAATAATGATTTTAGCCACTGGAAAGTGTTAGATAATATCTACGTCATCATCTATTATCTACGTATATATATATATATATATATTTATAGACCTATTTGTATTTATTTATTTTAATTATTATGTATTATTTTTATATTTATATAGTATTTAATATGTAAAGCTTATTTATTATTCAACAATCATCTTTTAATTATTTTAGAAATTTGCAACATCCGTCGTTTTTAGTTTTCTCCAGTCCATCCAAAGGTTGTCTGGAAGAGATCACTTTTAGTGATAAGGCCGCCCATTGTTACACTATTATTTAATGTATTTTAGTTCTTAAGCATTGTTCTGTTGTATTATATTATTGTGTTTCAATAAAGAGTATTGTATTGTATTGTATTGTATTGTATAATATTTAATCGTAGCATTTTCCAAAATCCAGTTAAAGTATTTTTTCTCACGTCATAGGTGAGGTATACTTAGTATAAACATTAGATTTTTTAATCTTCAGTTCAGTTTCTTGTAAATTGGACTCTGCGCTTGAAGCGACAATTTGCCAGTGTCGAGTAAAATAAAATTATAAAGTGAAAAGATGTTAACCCCCGACCAAAAAAGAGAGGTGCTATAAGTTTGACGTGTCTGTCTGTCTGTCCGTCTGTCTGTCTGTCTGTCTGTCTGTCCGTCTGTCTGTCTGTCTGTCTGTCTGTTCTTTCATAGCTCCCGAACGGATGGAGCGATTTCAATTTAGTTTTTTTGTATGAAGGGTGAGTTTGGCCCGGGTGTTCTTAGACATGTTTCATGAAAATCGGTTGAGCCGTTTAAAAGTTATGGTGTTGAGAGTGGGGAAGAAAAACAGAAAATCTGCAAATATACTGGTGTGGGGTATCAAATGAAAGCGCATCGAGTCCACATTACATAATATTATGTTGTTTTACATTTAAGGAAATGAAGGCATTGGAATTGGGGGTTCTTCGTAAAATTTTAAATTTAGGTTTTTAATCTTAACTATGGTTATGTTCATTGTGGCATTTGAGAAGTGTCATATCGTCTAAGGTGTGTACGACGGCCCGGCAACCATTCCTTTTGGCGCAGACCCAGTGAATCTTGGGGCCGACTGTCTGGTGCTTGTTGAACCTGTATCCAGCCAAGACGATACAGGCGTGCCCGCGTCTTGAAGTTGTGAGTCTTATAGCTAAAAACACGTTATAAGTTTAAGTTTGACACATTTTAAAAGCTTTCCTGTCCTTAAACAACCCCGCGTCTTGAAGTTGTGAGTCTTATAGCTAAAAACACGTTATAAGTTTAAGTTTGACACATTTTAAAAGCTTTCCTGTCCTTAAACAACCCCGCGTCTTGAAGTTGTGAGTCTTATAGCTAAAAACACGTTATAAGTTTAAGTTTGACACATTTTAAAAGCTTTCAACTCATATTGATAATACCCGGTGAACAGGTGTAATCTTTAATTAATAATCACCCTATTAACGTTCCCACTGCTGAGACACAGGGACTTCTCTATTGAAGAGAGAGATTAGGCTTTAAATCACCGCTGGCAAAGTGCGGGTTGTTTCTTTCTCAGTCTGCAAACGACATCATTTAAATATCTAATATATAGTATTTACTTTATAATTAACTAAGTATTTAAACGTTTTTTTGGGTCACATATGTCACTATCCACATTTCACGTCCACGAATGATTTACAGAAATATCACGTAACGTTTAAAAGTGCATTAAATCTTGTACAGACATGAGTCCATACATATATATATATATATATATGGACTCATGTCTTTACAAGATACATATATATATATATATATATGTATATGGTTTTGTAACTCGTGAGTCATATAATGACCCATTGGAAGTGAAGTTGTTAAAAATGTATAAATTAAAATTAGATCTTCATAAAAAATAGGTAGGTATCTCTTTCATTATCAGCTTTATTGACTTTTAACAACATTATAACACATAGCTGACCCCAGCAAACGTTGTTTTGCAAAATGAAAAATAGATAGTAGCCGATTCTTAAACCTACTGAATACGCATATAAAATTTCCACTCCACAACGCATAGTTAGCAGTTATTAAAAAAAAAATTAACTCGTGATATCTTTTGAATGGAATGTCAGAATCTAATAATTCAAAAAGTTATATAAAGGTTTTAAAGCAATCTTACATAATAAATAATTTATTTTGTTAAGGATTAATACCAAGATACAAATAAAGAGCCTTTTAAAACAGTATTTTAATTTTTTAATATAAAAAATCGCTTTTTGTCACAAAACTATAATAGTTAGAGATATGATGTAACGACGTTTTTTGTAGATAATGATAAGTTCTACAAAGTTGTAATACATCACTTTGTTATATATTCAATAGTTTTCGCAGCATTCGCGATTAAAGAAAGATTTTAGGTTTTTTTTTCATAAAAATCGCTTATTGTCACAAAACTATAATAGTTAGAGATATGATGTAAGGACGTTTTTTGTAGATAATGATAAGATCTACAAAGTTGTAATACATCACTTTGTTATATATTCAATAGTTTTCGCAGCATTCGCGATTAAAGAAAGATTTTGGGTTCTTTTTTTTCACCATGGGTTACATTATCGGAGTTTGGTAAGGAATCATATTATTTTTGAAAACTAAATATAGCCTATGTCACTCAGGGATAGTGTAGCTTTCGAATGGTGAAAGAATTTTTTAAATCGGTGCAGTAGTTTCAGAGCCTATTCGAGACAAACAAACAAACAAACAAACAAACAAAAAATCAAACCTTTTCTCTTTATAATATTAGTATAGATATAGATTTCGACAAAAAATACAGTATTTTTAGACAAATACTTTTAACAGTCAGTAAACTTAACTAAAACTATGTTTTGCTACTTACAAAAAAGGGAGGATGTTCTCTATTCGACACTTATTTCGTTTATTAAAATTTTATGTTGGTTACCACAAACATTTTTCTTCCCGATTTACATGATTATCTTTTAAATGAAAACTGTTGCTTCCGTGTTGGTCCTATATAAATCGAATAAGAAGAGGTTCAGTAGTTGTAACCAGTAGAAGAAAGATAAGGCGTAATCGCCGGTTTATTTTCAAAAAAGTTAACTTAAAAAAAAATAAGGATAAAAATTTATTCATGCTTAAAAAATTTTTGGAACTAGTGGTAGCTTAAAGCACTATTATAGGTGATCAAAAACCTTCCTATTACATTAATGTTGTAGTTGCATATATAAAAAATTTAAATATTAAAAAAACAAAGATGTCTTCATAAACCGAACCTTCTTTTTAACAAACAACGTATTGAAATATAATAATAGTTATTATATACTAATGGTTATGTTCATTACAGTGTTTTACAACTGTCATATCTTCTAAAGTATGTACGACAGCCTTGCAATGTCGGTATCTCTGGGTACAAAACCAGTATATTTTGGGATTCCTGGATCCACTGCTCAAACACTGACTATATCTGTAGCCCCCCATTGTAATCATTGGTTTACCGCGTTGTGATTGAATCATGTTAAAACCTGAAAAAAATATAATTTTTCATTAAAGAGATCTCTTGTTAAAAATGTAATGTGGCTATTTTGATGTTACAAACTAAACGTAATTATATATATCTTTTTAAATTATCATGGTGTTTAACAATATTATGACTTTAAACGGGTAACATACCATGATTTGACGGTTTTTGAGCAACAGCGTCGAAATATCGGAAAACTCAAAAACCTTCAAATCATGGTATGTTACCCGTTTTAAGTCATAATATAAATATATATGTTAGAAAAGATATATCACACGATTACATGATTAATCATGTAATGGCTATGAAGAAAGTTATGAAATATTTATTATTTTTGTTTTTGGTATGAATTTTCGTTAATAACACACTCGCTGCATGACACTGCATGCACACTCAACATCACAGTTTATAACTAAATAATTATGAATTGTTATATGAATTATCCTTATTATTTGCAATACCTACATATATGAAAAAAACATGAAAATTATAAAATTCAAAAGACGTTGGAAATTAAAAAACTTTATTCTCTAAGCATACCATTAAGCATTTAGCTGCTGTTTATATTATAATATTTTTATAATTTTAGGTATTTTGTTTGGTACCGAAATATAAATGTTATTACATAAATCTACAATGTGCTGTACGTTACACGTTCGCTGCGTAGCACGATTTATGCTACCTACCCATTGGTGCGGTACGAGGTCTAAATCAACTCGTTAATTACCTCCTCTTATAGCGGAACTAGGTTCTTTACATATCGTACGCCAAATCAATCTTAAATCAAAATATGTTTATGAAAATGGTCAAAAATTTCTCTATTTTTGCATTCATCGCTAAATGATAGATGTAACATTATGTATGTGAGCTCGCCTGACGATCAGAATAAAAATGAAATCGTCATAAAAAAACAAAATAACGAGACCTCTTAACGCACTGAAAGGAAGCAAATTACGAGATATTTCAGATCACATAACGCATATTTGTCTAAATATTGATAAAAACAATAGTGATGGGAATAAATAAAGATGCAGTATGTATCGATAATCGAGATAATAAGTCATGTATTCATTACTGTATTCACCAACAAACTAAAATGTTTTTCGTTGAAACATGTTAAGCACAAAGCTTTATTACATCTGATACAAAACCCTTTAATTCGTTTCACTTTTTTATCTGCCTCTCTACTTGTCATCTTTTGTCTTGCCTTTTCATAGCATCCAGTGCAGCGCCTTTTCTTGTTATTTATTATATATTTATGTTCAGAAGCAATTTCAGTAGACGTTTTTGGTTTTGTCATAGGAACTCCTGTGAATATAAATATTATAGCTTCTGTAATGATATTTTAGACATGTATTTTTCATTTTTCTTGTTAAAGATAACCCGACCGTTTTCGGTTATTTTTGTTCATAATGATGTCAAGTATCACTTTCACTCTTCAAAAGATAGCACAACACTATTTGATTAATGACCAAACTTCGTACGAAATATCTACGAGATCCAATGAGTCACGTATCGCACTTAATGTAAACTTTTACTAATTGGTCGCTACGAGACCTATATCTCGTACGTTTTAATTGATAAAAAAATACATTAACCCTGTTTATAAATGGTGAACTAATGCATCTCACTCTTACTTGAAAATAACCAATAGAAAATGCATTCGCCGGAGCGGGATAGACATGTAATTTCATTCCCGCACTGACTTGAAAACTCATACGAGTAATATAAGATCTTCGTAACGCAGCGAACGTGTTAACTTAAAATATCTAACATTGACTAAAAAGAAGACTAGCGTGCTAAATAGTACACACAAATATATACTACACACAATTTATACTAAAATCATCATATTTTATCTGTAAAATTAGTTTTTACAAGACTTCTGTTTTAAAAATTATAAAAATACGTAATAAAAGTACAAAATTGCTAGCGTATTATCCATAAAATTGGTCTTTGAAATTGAACTGATATACTAAGGGATCTCTAAAGTCCCAAGTAGGTAATACAATAGGGCCGATGAGAAAAAAAAGTCCATTATTTCAATTATAAAAAAAATCATACCCGTTTTTTTATGCAAACGAAAAATCAACAAAAAACAATTATATAAGAGTGCAAAGTTGCTTTGTAACCGCGTGCTCAATTTTGATGACGCCCAATTTTGAATGCAAGTGGAGGATTCTAAAATTTCAAAACTAAACTCCTGAGCGTTAGAGAGGGAATCAAAAGAGCACAAGGTGACAAATCTTTGCAGTCGAGTGCAACACGTACCTTTTCATCCCATATCAACGAGGAAATTAATAAAATTCAGTTCAACCAAAAATTGCGAAGTTTCCCAAATTTAATTTATAACAAGGGAAACCTCAGATCGAGAAAATATTTTTAGGTAAATCTATGGCAGAATCTAAATAAAATCTTATAAAAAAAACCCCCAATGAGGATCCAAGTCTGAGGTTTTTTAGATTACAAAAACAGTTATATGATAAATACTGCACCATGGAGTTAGAAGTTAATCCTATTAAATGTAGGTAGAGAATCTACTATTTTTGTGCAAATTATGATCTAAATTTAATTTACTTTGTCCACAATAGTATAAAAACTACTTTTGCACTCATGCTATCGAAGAGCGAAAATATTATTTCCGAGATGGGGGATGAAAACGTGTTCTAATTGTTAATCCGATAGAAAGCCTGATGATTATCAAGTAAAAATGTAATTTAAGTTAAGTTCTAAATGTTTTTTGTATATTATTTTTGACGTTTCTAAGATTTGTAAAAAAATTTGATAATAAATGATTTTGTATCTTGGTGCCAACCATCGACCATTATTCACATACAGATTCGACAAACAGATATATCAATTATTTTAATGATTTTTAACAAGTGATAACCCTTTGCTGGTGAAACTATTTTTAAATTTTATGCAGAAAAAGAAAAAGACACATGACATGATTAGAACCTGCATCTCCGGGGCGCTATCCGGTATGCGCGCGAAGGTTACAGATGTATCCTACCTTCTACAATCGCACCGCTCGCCATCGGAAGAGATTTCATCCACACACCTTGGAGCCGTTTAGTTCGCGGACTGTCAGGTTTAAGAGAAACTTTCTTCCGCGAACTCTCAGGTTGTGGAATGATCTCCCTCCCGAGGTTTTCCCCTTGGACTATAGTATGGGTTATTTCAAAAAGGGTATCTTGAAGGATTTACGGGGTCGGCAGCGCGCAGGTAATATCTCTGATGTTGCAGGCGTCCATAGGCTGCGGTAACCACTTCCCATCAGGTGGGCCGCATGCTTGTCTGCCACCTTTGTGGTATAAAAAAAAAGAAAGATGTGTCTTAATCTTTTTCTGCATAAAATTTAAAAAAGATATATCAATGATTGTGTAGATTAAAATACTTTACGATGGTCATATCTTGCAGTGTATGCACCACAGCGCAACATTTCCTGTACCTCTGAGTACAGTGCCAGTGTATTTTTGGTCCTGCTGTCTGGTGCTTGTTATACTTGTATCCTTCAATGACTAGCATTGGGCTGCCTCGTTGAGATCTGATTAGGATAAGTTTATCTGAAACAACGTAAATAATAAAATTGTGTAATCAAAAATGTTTAAGTAATAGATAAAAGAAGTTTGATTTTTCTACGTTTGGAAAATGGAATTATTTTTATATTAATTACGATATCAAAGAAAGAAAACTATTTTAAAAATAAAGTTATACAATGGAAGGAGTGTTTGATGGCATGAAATACCTACATACAAAATAACATAAATATTTTTTTGTGTTTGCCGTTCACTTTGCACCTTCTCACTTTTGTTTTCCATGCAGAACTGCATCAGATAGTAAAAAAAATAGCCGGTTTTTATACAACTATTATATATACTACCGGACCCGACAAGTCGAGTCCCGAAGTTGTCCAGTCCCACGTCTCAAAAAACAATATCTAGTTGACCGTATTGTGAATCTAAACCATCCTCAAACCCACTTAAGCAAACACAAAATAAATAATCAAAATCGGACCGATTTAAGAGGAGCCGTTTAGGAGGAGTTCATGACTCTCACACGTACTAACACACGTTTAAAGATATCAAGTTTTTAGGTCATTGAAATAGAAAACCTTTCTTACTTTTGACCGAATAAGTATTTAAAAATGTGTTGATTTTCAAAAAAAAAGCCCACTAGAACGTAAAACTAAATCAGTTATCACAATGGGTTGCAAGTCATAGACTTGACTAGTGTGTTATATGTAGTCGCATACTGCCTCAGTGGCTCGGTGGGCGAGGGTCCGCTTACGGCGCAAGAGGTAGCGAGTTCGATTCCCGCCGAGGGGCCAAGTGTCACTTTCTCCTTAGTCTGGCTGTTTAAAATGTATAATAAAACAAAATCTTCTGACATGGACACTGGTAAACTGCGACGAACTAAACGCTTTGTTTTCAGTTCAGTTTTTCATTGGTGGCTACTACCAATCTGAATCCTTACACATGACCTCCGGGTGGTGCTAAGAACAGTCTCTGGTGGTAGGCTTCGGCCGCGGCTTGTCACCACCCTCCGGGCTGGGCCAGTGCGTGAAGCGATTTTTTCGTGTTTCGTAATGTGGCCTGGAGAAGCCATCTTCTAGGCCTTCATGCTCCATCTTAGACCACATCGTCACTTTACATCAGGTGAGATTGTGGTCAAATAAAGGCTTATCAATGAGAAAAGATTTGAAGACTTTCTAAACAAAAATCCGGTTACTTAAAGAGTTGTTTAAAGTTATCCAAGAACCATAAATTAATGAACAAAAGAAAAATACTTTAAGGGAACTTTATAAAAAACACTGCATATTAAAATATATCTATTTCTTATTACATTATACTACAATTGTATTACGGGCAAAAAACAAATAAGTGTTTTTCATTGAAACACGTAAATACAGATATTTTTTACATTTAATTATGTACCAAATATCTTTCAAAACGTCTATAAAACATTATAAAGTTGACGAAACTCTTGCTAATTATTTTAATTTTGTGAATTACAAACATCCTATGAAAAAGGCCACCAACCAATCCGCACTTGGCCAGCGTGGTGAATTAAGGCCTAATCTCTCTCGCCAAGAGAGAAGTCCCTGTGTCCCAGCAGTGGGAACATTAATAGAGTGATGATGATGAGGAAGGATGAAAGTAATGTATCGAGAAGCGTGTTAGGGCGGCTGTACACACTCGCGAGAACCTCGTCGATATTCTCGGCCGAGAAGGCTGTCGATGAGTACATCTTTTTACAATCGTTCTCTTAGTTGTACTCTTTTCCAGATCCGGACTCAAAACGACTCGACTCGGACTCGGAAGCAAAAACCGACAAGAGACCGAGACCGGCCGAGGTGACGCGATGACGCCAGCGAGAGCGAGACGAGACGAGAGCAACATATACATGATTGCTCTCGCCCTGTCTCGGTATGTTAAAACAATATAAATAAATATATAAATCGCTCGTCAAGCGTGTACAGCCGCAATAAGCTATGTGTGTTATGAAATAAAAAAAATGAATTTATTTGGGAAAACTTAAACATAGGGTAACAAAGTACAAATAATACGAAAATATACGCATTTAGTTAACAAAACTGTGTCGCGTATATTAACTCCCTCTCCGTTTCAGTAATATCCAAATTTTTCAAATTGCTTCAATTCCAAATTCCAATAGATAAATAATAATAGAATAAGTGGGAAATGAGCCAAAAAAAATTCTACATATTTAATGATTATGTAGGTTATAATTAGAGATACGTAAATTTCGTTTTTACGAAATAGAAGCGATAAATGCGAAATTCACGAAATTTATGCGATAAATGCGAAATATAATATTTTCTGAATTTAATACTTTTTCGACGAAAACATTGTTAAACGCAATAAAAATAATAATATTGGCAAATTATTTTGCCCATCAGTAGCAGCGGCCGTGACCACATCGTCTCTGGACACCAGCTCAACACTTGAGAGCTTCTCCAAAATACCATTTTTCAGGGATATACAACAGGATGAACTCTTAAGTGGATATGCTCACTTCCATAGACAACTCGTTAATGTGGTTCAGCAAGAAACTCCTGTGGACGTCATGCAGATTTTACTTGCATCAAAATGTTGCAACCTGAGGTTCGCGAATGCAGCTATACAAAGTCTTCATAGCCCAGTGAACAGTGTAGATGCTGAAAGGTATTTCAGCATGTACAGTACAATGTCGTCATAAATGACAGAAGGCAAAGGCTGAAGCAAGAAAATATAGAGACAACCATGATGTTAGCTTTTAACTAACTTATTTAATAAAAGTAGTAGTAGTAGTAATACAAAAGTTGGTAATAAATACGATTTTTAAATATTTTTTGTTTTTTTATGCGAAATAGATGCGAAATTTTGGATTTTTAATTTTAATTTATGCGAAATTTTGATTTTTTTGTTGCGAAATATACGTAACCCTAGTTATAATGTTTAAGAAGCGTCATATCTTTGAGAGTGTGCACAACGGCTCGGCATTTCTTGTATTTCTGCGAGCAGTGCCAATGTATCTTCAGTCCAAGAGTTTGGTGTTTATAATACTTATATCCATCGATCATTAAATTACCACGTTCAGTCATTGTTACTGTTGATATACCTGAAACCATATAATTTTTACGAGAACATAAATAAAAGAATAAGTATGTCAGCCTTCTTGTAAAATAAATCATCATTATCATATCAAGATCTAAGTGATCGACTACGAGCGAGGGAATCTCGGTGATGTTATCGTCGTGCCACGTGATTCTATACAATTTATTAGCATGTGGCTATACACAACGTTAATATCGCGGCGGTGTGCGACAAACAAGTGACGCGCACGTCGCTCGCAAGCTGGGGAAAGTGGCGCGATCGAGGCTAGCGCGCTACGTGTTCGTTGTCAAACGCAGGCGTCGCTGTCGCATGAATCGCTGCGGACACTAGGCGATTCCTTTCGATTCTTTGCGGACTCGTCGCGATTCTCTCGCTCGTGGAGACGGCCCCTTAGTGCTTTATATATTTAAAACATTGTGTTAAAGATATTATTTAGGTTCTAAATTTAAAGGTTAGTAACTCAGATACATGGCGTTTGAGTGTAAGTTTATTCATGTAAAAACACAAATGGTTTAGGAAATATGAAATACTTTTTTAATTGATGAAGCTAACAACAACAATATGAAATCGTTGAAAACATTGAAGCAACATAGGTTCATATTGGTTCAAGTTTTCAACTTGGTTGGTAAAAATTATTTAAATTATTGACTTAGGGCCGATTTTTCCAACGTCAGAATTAATAAATAAACTATAACACTGAAGTTTGTCTGATGTCTCACTAAGGGCCTGTTGCACCACCTCCGAGTTAAATTAGAGAATTGTTAAATATGAGCTATTTCACTCTGTCATCTATGACAAAGCGAGATATCCCTTGACATAACTAGCCATTAATGAGTAGTTTACACTGATTTTGTGTAATAAGCCCTAAGCAAAGGAAAGTGACTATTTTATTCCGCAATTTAACCCTGTAGGTATTGGTTTGTTAATTCGATTCTGACGTTGGAAAAATCTAAACAGTATTCTAAAGTCATTATGGTAAATATCCCGTCATAAATTTATATTTTGTATGTATAACTTCAATATAATTGGCTCAAAAAGTGTTTATATATGACTGTGTTCATTATAAAACTTCAAAACTGTCATATCTTCTAAGGTATGTATGACCGCTCGGCAACGTCTCTTTGAACATTTCCAATGCACTTTCATTCCCAAAGTTCGTTGTTTGTAATACCTTTGATGACCTATATAGATTATAGGGCATCCATTTGCAGATCTAGACAGCACAATCTTATCTGAAAAAAAAAATTGCTAAATAAAAATGTGTATTCAATTGTGGTTTTGAATGTAGAGGTATACATAATTTTTAAAGAATTCCTTTCAGAATTTATACTACATATTAAATAAATATTTCCGGACAATCCACACAACAATATCCAGCTCCGCGGTTAGAACTATGCTTGTGTTTCGAGTACTAGACATCTGACATACTCAATATAATAGACATACATTTATATTTGTTAAATTATTAGAATTTGTTGGAACACAATTTCACGTGACGGTATGTGGGTTAGTATGAATGACAAAGTCACAGTCAAAGTCAAAACGTTTATTTCCTTAGAAGCATAAGGCATACAGGTATATTTAAATATTTTTTTTAAATTTTCTAGGAATCAACATTGTCTTGACCGATAACAACACAGCTTTATCAGTTTTAACAATTTTCTTGTTAAAACAAATTCAAAAAAACAAAGGCATATATGCAAACTACCTACCCTTATAAGAGGCCCTAAAAGAAATAGAGTTTACAAAAAGTGAGAACCGGAAAATATGTTCTTTTTCGTTTAGTTGAGACACCAGAGAAAAAAAAACACGTTTCCGGCGGCTGTTGTGGACCCTTTCCACCTTTTTAATCGACAACGAATGAACCGATTCGTAAAAAGTTAGTAAAAAGCGTTCTTAGCTATGTTTCATAAAAAAAGATTAAGCCATGTAAAAGATAGGAGGAGTCAAACATTAGATTTTAGATTCATTCATGGCAATTAAACATTTTATATTTATGATAAGTCGGTTTAAAAGTATTCAAATTAACACTTACAATGCTAGTGTATATAAGATCTGACCGGCACCTATTGAATAGGAACCTACAAATTAAACCTAGAAGGTTGTCTGGAAGAAATCGCTATAAGCAATAAGACCGCTCATTACGCATGCTAGGTTTAATTTGACTTTTAATTATTCTATATTTATGTTTATTGGTGTGTGTAATAAAGAATTTTCTATCTAACTTAAATACTGATAGACAATCCAACAGAAACATTTAATTATATTTATTCTCTTTACACTGGAAATATCGCGCTGTGATAAGGCAAAATATTACAAAAAGCCGCATTGCTAAGATTTATAAAACCCAACAATGGAATCTTGTATTAATTAATTAAATCTATCAAGGAATACATAAAAAATAATGCAAAAGTTTGTTATATTAAAAACTTATCTCATGGTCACAAACTTCCTAAATTTTGACTCAAATTCTAACTAAAATCATCAGTAGTCATATTTTCATCAACCCGAATAGTAAGTATGTCATGATTATTTTATTTTATTCAGAATGCTAAAATTAAGTTAATTCAGAGTTCATTATTCTACGATACCGCGTCAATCACAATAAGTCTGTACAATCATCATAGCACCATATTTACGTTCGTTCTTTCCCACTGCTGGGACACAGGGACTTCTCTCTTGACAAGAGAGATTAGGCTTTAATTCACCACGTTAGCCAAGTTAAGATGATAGTATGAAGTTTTAAGTTTCTTTAGTTATAACAAAGGTTACAGGTCAAGTTACAATTCTATGCGGGTATGTCCTTAAATGTACGTAATAATTTAATTAATAAAATACATTTGTTTTAATACAGAAACTTGTTTTAAAAATAATTGAATGATAATTATGAAAATTACATTATACACATCAATGAATAAATATGTAAATTTCGAATGTTCTTCAAAGTTCTCTCAAACCCCGCCACGCACCTCTGGATTTTTCGTCTTGAGAAATGTATGTGCGCTTTAAACACGTGCTTTATCGGTGAAGTCAAACATTGTGAGGAAACTGGCATGTTCTGAGAACTTAAAAAAAATTTCAAGGACATGTTACATTCACCAACCCGCACTTGGCCAGCGTGGTGAATTATGGCCTAATCTCTCTCGCCAAGAGAGAATTCCCTGTGTCCCAGCAATGGAAACGTTAATACGGTGATGATGATGATCAGGAATGATATCGAGTGTGCCCCTACCACTTAGCCAAAACGGCTTAAAACATAATAACAATAATACTTATGATTTGAATAAACAGTATACAGTGTTATACATTAATGGTCATGCTCATTATAAAATTTTAAAACAGTAGTCATATCTGTTAATGTGTGTATAACGGCACGGCATTTTTTACTTGAAGAGCATTTCCAATGAAACTTTAACCCAAATTTTCTGTGCTTGTAGAATTTGTAGTTGCCTAAACATAGCTTAGGCTTTCCATTGCAGGAAGTTGTGAGGGTTAAATCTGAAATGCCTAAGAAAATAAAAATATTTAAATACTACGAAATAACCTATATTATTATTTATTAGCCATTCCGTCCCACAGCAGGGCAAAGGCCTCCCTTTTTTCTTTCCATTCGCCTCCATTGCTACTTCAGGCCAAGATGTTAGGTGGGCGTCTAGCTCGTCCCGCCATCTCATCCTGGGCCTTCCAAGTCGCGTTATACATAACCTATAGTTAAACATTTAAAAACTAAGTTATTTGTTTGCTTGGGCTATCAAGAACTACTGTTTTTTTTTTATATATTATAAGCCTTCATTTGACAAAAATCTCACCTGATGTAAAGTGACGATGTGGTCTAAGATGGAGCATGAAGACCTAGAAGGTAGATGGCTTCTCCGGGCCACATTACGAAACACGAACAAATCGCTTCACGCACTGGCCCAGCCCGGAGGGTGGTGACAAGCCGCGGCCGAAGCCTACCACCAGAGACTGTTCTTAGCACCACCCGGAGGTCACGTGTAAGGATTCAGAGGGATACCACTTACGGACGTGAACCGAAAACCTCCAAAAAAGCCTGTTTGACGCTATTATCCTGCTTATTATTATTACTAACGCAAAAGTTAGTGAGGATGTAAGTAGGTGTGTTTATTGCACTTTTACGCAAAAAAAACTACTGAATGGATTTAATGCAACTTCACAATAATATGTAGCTTACATATCAGAATAACATTTATGCTACTATTTAAAGTTACCACATTAATGTCAGCAAAGCCCGATTTGAATGAAAATTAGCACGGACATAACTGTTTTCCCAGTAATAAATAAATAAATAAAATGAAAAACGGGTTTTACTCACGTTAACTTTGGCTATATTATAGTTAAAAGTGTTAAAGGACAATGATCACAATAAAAAAAAATCTTTGAAAATAAGATACAGAAGCAAAACACATGCACTTTATTGCAACATCAAACATTTTTATTAAAGTTTTTAATGACAATGATCATTAACAAATTTCAAAATGGTTGTCATATCATCCAACGTGTGAATGACGGCGCGACAACCACGGCCTGTGTAACATCTCCAGTGAATCTTAGCTCCTATACTTCTATACTTGTAGAATCGGAACTTGCCTAGGCATAGCATGGGTTTTCCTGTTGACGATGATGTCAATATCAATTCTGAAATAGAAATATATGCTTTAGAAAACTGCACTATAAATAAGACAAGTACTAAACAAAAGATAATCTTTGGATCGTGGAACGCTTGACGCCTGACCGCTTTCTGTCTGGATCCCTTGGGCATTAAACTGCGTTATGCTTCGACCAAGAGAGAGAGAGAGAGAGAGAGAGAGAAGCCGGAGCGTCGGACACTACCCATACATAATTATGGACCTTAGCACACTCCACGACTAAGGGGTACGTTTTTTTGCCATAAAGTCCCTGGTACCCATAAAGACTCTCTCGCGTGGCAGTTGGCAGACAAGCAGGTTTGGCGGAAGCTTTAAGCGGGAGTAGTTCTGTGTCATAAGTGCTGCGTCGTCGCTGGGCCCATTGGTATGAGCACTTTTAAATAAAATCGCGTACGCGAAAAGCAGTTTCAGCCATAAGAGATAGGTATTCATGCTCCATCTTAGATCATTAGCCTTTATTCGACCACAATCTAACCTGATGTAAAGTGACGAGTGGTCTAAGATGGAGCATGAATACCTTGAAGGTTGGAAGATGGCTTCTCCGGTCCACATTACGAAACACGAAAAAATCGCTTCACGCAATGGCCCAGCCCGGAGGCCTATAGAGGTTTACTTAAAATATATTAAGTAAATACTACAATGATCATCACTCAAGATAATTTAAAAAGTAGTATTTATTATCATCAGTATGAAAAGATAAAATAAAGGATAAATATAACCCAAAACTCAAAGTGTAACCTTATAATAAGCAACAATTTAGATTAAACCAAAAATAAATTATTGGGGGTTCAAAATTTTATCACAAATGCATCAAAAAGAAACATATCCCTACACATCATAACTTTGTTTCAAGAAGTGTCAGTGACAATGTGTATTAACATATTTCAATACAGTTTTCATATCATACATGGTGTGTATAATCGCGTGGCAGTTTTTCCTGTAAGAACATCTCCAATGGATTTTGAGTCCTACATTTCGATATTTAGTGAATGTGTAATGACCTACACATAAGACAGGCTTTCCCGCTGCTGATGTCATCAGTTGAACATCTGAGATAAAACACATCTATATAATATTTGTATAAAGTACCTATAGTACCTATCATATTTGTGAACTTCCATAGCTTGAAATTACTTTTATCACTTAAAACATTTATACAAGGTGTTTCTAGATTTTTATATCAAGCGGATGTTTAAATTTCATTTATTAACCATAATAATAGAACGGGCGTTAAACATGGCAAATTAAGTTTAACAATTACAATCACAATCAGAAAATGAAATAAAATTGTAACGAAACAAAAATTGGAAAAATTTTAACGAGATAGAATTGGAAATATTTAAAGAAATATTGTTTGTTTTTTTCAATTCAGGGGCTTTTTATCGAAAAGCCTGTTTTTTTAGCCTAATCTCATTTCTAGGTGATATTAAGCCGCAATTTATTTTGACTAATACTTTATAAATTATGTTCGCCTGGTACGAGCCATTCAAACCTCTTCCACTTTATCAACCAATTTTGAAACTAATAAATGAAAATAAGATTAAGTAAAATAAACCTCAAAAAAGAAAGATTCTTTTACAACTGCAAATTATTGTATTTGTGTTTTATATCTTTGGAAATAATTAGCAGATAAAAATTTAGTTCATAGTTATAGTTCATAGTTATTTTATTGATAACAACATGTTACATGTCACAAATTCTTAAATAATATAATTAATTATTATCAATTGATCTTAAAGTGGGTCTTGAATTTGTTTCTACATCATCATCGCCCTATTAACGTTACCACTGCTGGGACACCGGGTCTTCTCTCTTGACGAGAAAGATTAGGCCTTAATTGTTTCTACGTTAACACACATAATTGAGCTGCATTTATACAAAAATCAACATGAATAAAATGTACATATTTAATGACAGTGTTCATTATAACATTTCAATATAGTCTTCATATCGTGTAAAGTGTGTACGATTGCTCGGCAATCTCTTCTAGCAGAGCATCTCCAGTGGATCTTAGGCCCAGCATTTCTGTTCTTGGAGAATTTGTAGTTGCCTATACATAACACTGGTCTGCCACTAGCTGATGTTCTCAGTATAATGTCTACAAAAAAATTAGCATTCATTAATAATGTTTCCAATTAATTTATGAAAACCACCAACGGTAATTACATATTATAGGGCTTATTTCTCAAAATCCGAGTAAACTAAGCAATGGTTAGTTATGTCGAGAGCTATTGCCTTTTGTCACATGTGGCTCAGCGAGCTTTATATTTAATCGTAAAACTAACCTTACTCGGAGATGGTGAAACAGGCCCTTAATTGGTTAAACAATCTAATCTTAGTGTATTTCTTATTATAGGTGGATTTTTATAATGAACATTCCATTAGGTAAGCTTAGAGAAGCTTTATATACATTCGAGTAAAGAGAGTACAGTACAAATAAAAAAGACTACTTAAACGTTCAGGTGAACGTAACTTTTATTTGGTATCAAAGTATAACAACATTGGTTATATTCAACCAAAACTCACGAAAATGTCAATAGTGTGACAAAGAGAAAGTGTTAGAAAGTGCATGCTGAACATACAATAACCCTCGGCGGGAATCGAACCCGCTACCTGTTGCGCCGCAAGCGAACCCTCGCCCACCGCGCCACTTAGTCATTCATACATCAATGGTAATGTTCATTGTAACACTTCAATACGGTTGTCATATCTGTGAATGTGTGTATGACAGCACGGCAATCTCGCCTCAAGGAACATTTCCAATAAATCTTAGCACCCACGTTTCTATACTTGTAGAATCTGTAATTGCCAACGCAGAGCATTGGTTTTCCACTGGCGGATGTTGTTAGAACTATATCTGTAAAAAAATATAAAATAAATGATAAACTATTAAAAAGAAATATAAAATGAATCATGCAAAAGTATCCGAAATTAAACACTGCATTCAAATCTCCTTTAGAATATAAATCTACTAGATACAACCATTTTTAGAATAATCTTAACGAAATAGATACATACCTTTTCTTGGTATTAATTTTGGAACAATGCGAAATATAACTTAGGTGGCGATACGTATTTAATTATTTTTTTGAAGACTTAATATAGGTTGCAAGTCTAGTACAACCTTTCAAAAATAAATAAAAAAATATATTGCCAAGGGTAATGTTTGCTTTTTATTATAAAAAACAGGCTGATGGGTAGAAAAAATTGGCAGAAATACCACTAGTCATACAAAGAAGGATTAAGGATATTGGCCCGTTGGTGCATATGATTATGATGATGATTGGATTTTAGATAAATATAGTCCATGGTAGTCTGCAAAGTTGCTCTACATCCCTTCATTTTATGAGTGGCACACACCCAATGGATTTTCAGACCGAATTTCCGATGTTTACAATACCTGTATCCGCCAAAAACTAACACAGTACCACCATATTTAGATTTTGATATCGTAATATCTGGAAATAACAATGATACTTGAGAAAGAGTACTGACAAGATTGCCATAATTAATTATTCATGACATAAAGGGGACAATTTCATAATCTCCGAGATAAATTAGTCAACGGTTGACTTGATAGCTCTATGTTTTACTAATTTACCTCGGAGATGGTGAAATAGGCTCTCAATAAAAAATACCAAAATTGTTATACAATCAGGATGGGGCACGATAAGTAACAAGGCGTCTTCTCAAAAATTACATTTGGTAGTATATAGGTGTCATCGAAAAACTCATAATTATTCATTTTCGTTTTCTGTTGTTGAGTTTGAATCTACGGTGAAAGTAACAATGAGGTGTTTTAATTTTCTCAACTCTACGCCTGACGCCCCGCTTGAAGCTCCGCGTGTTCTTAAACGCGGCCTTAGATATAATTCAATTCAATTCAATTTATTTAATTCAGCTTCACATAGCAATAGAGAGTTAAGAGGTAATGTAGGTATGTAATTTACAGCTAAAAATACATTTTTTTTTAAATAGAAAAGGAAGAACACATCCTGTGTTTACGGACGCATGACATTATGAATGTGCGTCCAGTGCTTCATAAAAGCGCAGTCCGTGTCCAGCCTTCCAGCTATAACGTTCAGACAATGCTCAATCACACTTTAACTACTGAAGCAATTTGAAAAGAAAGAAATAACAGATACTGCCAATGCTCTTTATATTTGGTTTATTCGTAACGAAATATATATTCTTAAAATATAAAAAAAATGTTGCATCGGATAATGTGATCAGATAGGAATAACTCTTAATAAGAGGAAATATTGCTGGTACATTCTTACTTAGATTTACTAATCTAAAATGTACCAGCAATATTTCCGTCCTCCCGGACTATGCAGGAAACTGGGATGGTATAGTCACTCCCTTTTTCTACCCACTCGTCATCCTGGGGTTTCATTTGTTGGGACGATTTGTTCCGTTTTCGTCCCCTGAAAGTTCGACCCACAACATCAGGTTCACAAGTATGCCTATCTTCTTTTACGATCGAATTGAAGTTTGAGGTCACTAATACAGCCTTACACTTGCTCCTATTAGTGCAAAGCCATGTAGTGTTATTATTTTTGGTCGTGTTTCGTTTGTTATATTTATATTGTCCTCGTAGAAGGATTGCTTTTCCTCGCTGAGACTTGATTATTTCGAAATCGTATTTTGATGGTGATGGCCCTGCAGGTTCCACATTTCCTGTGAATAGAAAAATATACAATATTAGTATAATAAAAAATACCGAAACGTGGATATAGTCAGTGAATATATGAATTATAATGACAAATGTATATAAAATCATTACAATGACAAGTTTCATACAATTATGTCTTAATATTTGCCATCCTGCTTTCAGGCTGAATACTTAATACGTTATGTATTCTAAATTGCAAACAAACAATTTCATTTAGTTTCTTAGGTGACTAGAATAGTCAGAGTAAAAGCTTTATGACAAAACTAAACTTTTTTAATAAGTTTAATCGATGGTAACAAACCTTCATTTTTATTATAATATGAATTTTTTTGTTAATTTATTGTGTAAATTAATTTACAGCTTACCTCCAAAATATATACAAAACAACGAGAACTGCCAATTTTTTTTTCACTTTAACCGCAACTCGACTTGAAGACCTAGGTAAAAAGTACCAACGTTAAATTTTATTGCACTAGTATTTACCTGCAGTAGTAAAATCCAAAGTTACGGTCTCTTTGCTCTTACATACCATAATGTATGGAAAAGAATAAGATTGGGTGAGTAGGCAATACATGAATAATGACGTTTCACAGCTAGATGCAAATTGCATCCTAAGAACCTGTTTACATAATTATGTATGTAGGCTTGTCTATTATATTAAGTATATCATATATCTAGTACCCGTAACACAAGCTAAGACTACCACGGGGCTAGACGTTGTTGTTTGATTTGTCAGGAATGATTTATTTATTTATTACTAGCGGCCGGCCCCGGCTTCGCACGGGTTTTTATTTAAATTTTTTTCCCGGCAATTATTCGATTTTTTCTCGCCTTTTAAACCTTCCCTAGTCCTCCACGAACATTTCAAGACTATGATAAGATAAATCCGTTCAGCCGTTCTCGAGTTTTAATCAGACTAACGAACAACAATTCATTTTTATTTATATAGATAGATATTCACATCAGTAATACTAATCCATAATTTTATAAAAACAGGAAACCTTTCAAGTTCTTAAGGTTTTTCTCGTCAATATAGTTACCTACTATATGACCAACCACAAACTCTTTTCAGGTTAAGGTTGTACATTAATACAAAACAATCAATGATTCCATAATTTATAAAGTAATACGATTTGTACAAATTTCAATTTAAATATATTTATTGTGAGCACTTCCACTCGTATTCACAAATGATATTTGTCTTGTAAGTGGAGGTTTACTTAATTCACTTGGGTTTATTCACTCAGGTGCATCAAATACACTTTTAGTACACTTTATTCATCCAGGTGTTTCCGGGTTCGTTAAGTCCAAGAATCACTATGCGAAGTAAGACATTTGTTTGATTTAATGCGTCCAATATAAGAATGCAAGTATTTTCTATCTAATGCCACTGTTTAAGTATTGTCTATACATCCGTTTTTGAGAACCCTGTGCGTCCATACACATTGTGAGACCTCAAAGTAATAATCGTAATATCGGATGTCATTTAGCACTCTAATGATTGTGTTCGTTACAAATTTTCGTTATGGTCATATCATCCAAAGTGTGTATAACGGCCCGACAACCTCTTCCATAGTGAGTAGAACAATTCCAATACGTCTTGCATCCTTGAGCCCGCATCTTGTAGAATCTGTAGCCGGCTACTATCATGATGGTTTTTCCTTTGCTTGACATTGTGAATGTTATGCCTGAAACGTTAAATATTTTTTTAACAATTAAAACGATACGATTTAGTTTATTAAGCACTACAAAATCTTTAAGTTCTTCACATCAACACCCTATTAACGTTCACACTGATCTGGGCCGTCGACGTAACAGGTGGTGGGTTCGATTCTCGCCAAGGCCAAGAAGGGCCGAGAGTTTGTATTTTCTACAAGCGCTTTTTCCTTGGTCTCGGTGATATAAAAAATATCTATATATGATGATGATATGCATGTCTATTCTATTAAGTATATCAGAAGTCTAGTACCCGAAACACAAGCTTAGAGTTTACCACGGGCCTAGGTGTTGTTGTGTGGGTTTTCCGGAAATATTTATTTATTAATACAGAAACGCTGATACAGGATATATAAGTAATATCGCTAAAATATTTCCATCCAGAATCAAATATAAAAACGGAAGTGAAGCCTTCGAAAAGATACCTAAATAATCACACGTCTGCAACTTCTTATTTTTAGGATATACAAAAAAACAATAAGCATTGGTTCCGTGATTTATTTCATGTAAATTACTAACAAAGAGTAAACTGATTTGTATACCTAAAACTAACGATTTAATGGTTATGTTCGTTATAAATTTTCGTTATAGTCATATCATCCAAAGTGTGTATAACGGCCCGACAACCTCGTCTGACGTGAGTAGAGCAATTCCAATATGTCTTGATTCCTTGAGCCCGCAACTTGTAGAATCTGTAGCCGGCTACTATGATTATAGTTTTTCCTTTGTTTGACGTTGTGAATGTAATGCCTGAAACGTTTAACATGTGCAACTTACTATTTGAAATATATTGAAATAATATTTGTCAGGACAATCCATACTCATAAATCTACACCCCGTGGTAAGCTCTAAAATTGTATTTTCCTGCAAAAACGGTAGTTCACCGCGGTTAAAATAAAATATAAAATAAATATATCTGGACAATCCACACAACAACATCTAGCCCCGTGGCAAGCCCTTAGCTTGAGTTACGGGTACTAGACATCTTATATACTTAATGTAATAGACTAATAATATATATTTTTTATTATACATATTAAAAGTAGCCTATGTGTATTAATTTAAATCTGTATTAATTTATAGAGGGTTTAATCAACATATTAATCAATCAATCTATATGTCCTTCTAATATGTAAGCTATATTATTGTGCAGTTTCATCAAAATTCATTAAGTAGTTTTTGCGTGAAAGACCAACAAACTTTCGCGTTTATAATTATAAGTGGAATGTGTAGGGTAGGATAAATTGAATACTGTCACGCTGATATAAATTGATTAATAATATTGAGATAACAATACCATCATGTAAAATACTGACTGAGACTGAGCATCGAAAACATACCTATAAGAAAGATAAAAAGATAGACAGGTTAGATAAATTAAAAATATAATCCAGTCATTTCAAAATTTATTTGAAATATGAATACTTATAAAATCTTATCCCATTTGAATACCTGAAAATTACAATTCAATGATTATGTTCGTTAAACAGTTTCGTCATGGTCATATCATCCAATGTGTGTATGACGGCCCGACAGCCGCGTCTACCGTGGGTAGAGCAGTTCCAATAGGACTTGCATCCCTGTACCCGCATCTTGTAAAATCTGTAACCATCTACCACCATTATAGGTTTCCCTTTGATTGACTGTGTGAAGGAAATGCCTGGAAGATATAAGCATATGTTTACCAATAAACACCTCAAGATACATTTAGTTTGAAGATACAAATAATTAAGTGATCCGTTGACGGGTAATTTGACATCAGATGCATTTTTAACGGTTTTTAAATCCATAAGTTGAAAGTGATTCAAGTAATATTTCAACAGAAATAAAATTAGGCAGATTACGAAAATTAAAGAGTAACTAAAACTTAAAACATAGATTGTTCTTTTTCGTTTTTCGCTGAGTGTGTAATATAATATTATAAAACGTTTTTGGTTAAGTTATTTTCATACATGTAAAGGCAATTTATGTAACAATGGAAACAAAACGAAAGTCTTAATCTTTACGTATTTATTAAAACAATATAACTTAACTAATTATTTCCATTATTTTATTTGAAATATGAATTCTATATTTTACAAAATTTAATGATTATGAAAATTAAAACATTTCACTACAGTCATATCCTGTAGAGTATGAATAACAGCCCGACAGCCCTTCTGCAGATGTGTGGAGCACTTCCAGTATATTTTAGAGCCCGTGTTCCTATGTTTGTTGAACCTGTAACCAGACACCACGAGTATAGGGTAGCCCCTCACGGATGTAGTCAACGTCATCTCTGAAACAGAAATTATTGTTTTAGTTCTTTTTGCAATGTGTCTAATAATTTAAACAGGCTAATTTTTGCGATTTTTTTTTCCTATTGTAGTCCGAAATGCCTAAAAATGTTATTACTATCTTTTATAACTTTAAGTAATGTAAAAACAAGTATGTAAAGTCACAATAACGGTGAAGGAATACCTGTATTATATTAAGGAAAAGTCAAAAAAATAACACAACATTGAAACGACTCAAAGGTTTATTAATCTTATTAAAATACTCAATAAGTCATATAAGTTAACAAAAATAAGGCAACAATCAATCATCTTATCTATTTTAATTATAAATAGAAAAATAAACCAGTATTTCCCTTGTTCACACCATCACGTTATTCTATAAATTAAATATACGGTTGCAGCGGGACGGTAACGGACGCGATATCGGTAACGGGAACAGTAGGCGCATTCTGTAAACTCACTTCGATCCTCACTAAGCTGAATCCGCGGTGAATCGAGTTTTACAGAATACAAAACTGTTAAATCACCGCGGATTCAGCTTAGTAAGGAACGAAGTGAGTTTACAGAATGCGCCTACAGAAGTGGAAACGTGGGAACGTGAGTGGGCGCGGGGATGGGAGATGGAGTGAGATAGGGTGTTGTAGTACGAGTGGAGGTTTTTTCTGTTCACGTCCGCAAGTGATAACCCTCTGAATCCTTACACATGACCTCCGGGTGGCGCTAAGAACATTCTCTGGTTTGTCACCACCCCCCGGGCTGGGCCAGTGCGTGAAGCGATTTTTTCGTGTTTCGTCATGTGGCCCGGAGAAGTCATCTACCTTCTAGGTCTTCATACCCCATCTTAGACCACATCGTCACTTTACATCAGGTGAGATTGTGGTCAAAAAAAAAAGTAGGAGTATCGTGGGAGTAGGATTGGGAATGGCAATTAAGCATTAAAAAATACATAAAATTAAAAATTTTTTCCTGCTTTAATTCATTATAAAAATCGGCTTGATAGCCTGTAATTAATAAAAACCCGTGTTGGCTAAGTGAGAGAAAACTCGCCTTTAATTCCGAAGGTCGAGGGCTCGATCCCGATTTCTCTTCTAAAAAGAGATAAAGTAGCCCCAGAGTCCAGCAGTGGGAACGTTAACAAGGGTGCTAATAATGATGATGTTTTCCAACAATACATTGATTAAAACTGATATTATACAAAACAATACAAAAATTCTTTATTGTAACACCACAATATAGGAACATACATATTTAATACAGTGACACAATGGGCGACCTTATCACTAATAGCGATCTCATCCAGGCAACCTTTGGATGGATCAGAAAATTGATAATAAGAGAGAGCAGTGGCGTTAACACAGATTTATAAATAAAAATAAAATGAGTAGGTATATGTAGTACAGAAAACAAACACAGTAGGAGTGTGTAGTAATGAACACAAATTAAACATACTATTGATAAATATTAAGAGAAGTTGTATCTTCTTCTTTTTTGTTTTTTCTTTATGCATGTACCGTCCGAGTGATTATGAATATTAGAATATTTGCAAACTCTGTTATCTGTATTTAAAGTTTGCACGAACGCCTGACACTGATTCCGGTACTTCGAAAGGGAACATCGCCATAAGGTTTTCTTTACCTGTATTTTAAACCTGCTAAATTTGTGGCCACCAAATAGTAAAAGCGGGTTTCCACGACGGGTTGGCGATATGTAGATAAAGCCTGAAAACATTAATCTATATAAATAAAAATGAATTGTTGTTCGTTAGTCTGATTAAAACTCGAGAACGGCTGAACGGATTTATCTTATCATAGTCTTGAAATGTTCGTGGAGGTCTAGGGAAGGTTTAAAAGGCGAGAAAAATCGAATAATTGCCGGGAAAAAAAATTGAATTAAAACCTGTGCGAAGCCGGGGCGGGCCACTAGTTTAACATAAATCTATAATCTTTATTATTTTTAATAAGGGATAAGCCTTAATTTTTAGGGTAAACTATACGAAATAGCGAATCTATTTTTAAATGACAATTTTTATTTTTACAGTTTTTATAAATTGATTGATATTTAATGACTTACTTAATAACCAATATTTAATGTTATTTCCATTTTATTTGTTATTTTATTGTAAAAACGTAGATTATAATTGAAACTATGTACCTTTATACAAACCTGACCTGTAACCTATGCTATCAATAAAAAATCTTGAATTATGAATCTTTTTCTGCATATAAGAATAAAATAAATCTGTAATGAATGTATACGGTTTACACAATCCTCTATAATACTTTCTGTTGAGTTTACAAAATTCAGTTTGTAATGATTTTCTAATTTTTGTATTTTACCTCAAGAAAAGGAAAGGTTAACATACAAAAATAAGAAAACTCAACCGATAACTTAAGAATCATGAATAAAAACAAACAATCATTTTAAAAACTTTCTATATTAATTTTATTGTAAAATTATATGTACCTACTTATCTACTTTCTAAGCAAAATGTTTTATAACAAATTTTCACAAAAGCAGATCATGTACAAATTATTTTACATTCTTTGGTGAAAGACATGTTTAGTTTACCTCTCGAGTACTTATTTAATATCATAATTTTTAACCCCCGATAAAAAAGAGGGATGTAATAAGTTTGCCGTGTCTGTCTGTCTGTCTAGGACATCATAGCTCCCGAAAGGATGGAGCGATTTCACTTTAGTTTGTTTTGTATGAGCGCAAGTTTTCTTAGAAATGCTTGATCAAAATCGGTTGACCAGTTTAAAATTTATGAGAGTAAAAGTGGGGAAGAAAATCCGAAAAATCTGCAAATATTCTCGAGTGGGTTCTCAAATGAAAGCGCATCACGTTCACTAATGTGCAAAATAGTATGACTTTTTACTCTTACGGGAAATTCAGTTCTGTTATCGGGGGTTTTGTTAATTTTAAATTAAGATTATTATAGTTAAAATTAACGCTAAAAGAAACATAATTAATGCATTTCTTCATCGTGGAAGCGAGATATTTAATATAAGCATTTTAAGTGATTGGATCTGGATCTGTTTTTCACTAGCGTTTTAACTGCATTGGTAATTTTTATATGTACCTATTTTCTGTATTTTATTTATATATAGTTATGTTTCAATACAGCGAACATTCTTAGTTTTTAAAACATTTTAAATGTTCCATTTGCCTATAATTGTATTTTTCCTATAATCTTGGGGCAGACTTGTATAGATATACATATGGTTATGGACATTATATTATGTAATTTGATAACAAATAAATTAAAAAAAACTTTGAATGATATTGTGAATTTCTGAATTTTTATATAAAATGAAATCGACGATCTACTTGAAGGACGCCACCAAAGAGATGCAGGTTGTTTCTGTCTAAGCCTTATGCAAACTATGACCGAGCCCAATTTTCAACAGTGTACGGTCTATTAAGGCTGATAATATCTAATGGTAATTATTAAAACATTATATCTATATGTTTGAAATATAAATATTAAAGCATAAATTTAACTTACAATTTTGTGTTTGTACGTCCCCAACAGATTCAACTGAAATTTTCAAAATAACTGTTTATGGCCCTGTGAAGTAATTTTAAATCCAAGTTGAAGTAACATAGAAGAGAGATTGCTCGAAGAGAATCCACTGTTGGAATCGAATAAAATGAGTTTGAAGAGAATATCTTAAAAATTAATGTTTTTTAGCGTTTTAAATAAAAGCTTGTTTTTTGCTATGCAAACAGTTTTATTTTCAACTTATTAAATACATATAACAAGATATGTTGGATATCACATTAAAATAAAATGTTAGGTATTGCATTCGTCGTCTAAATGATTATGAACATTATAGTAATTGCTTATTCTATTATCTTCATTTAAGGTGTGCACAAAAGCTTTGCACTGCTTGCGATATTTTGATAGGGAGCATCTCCAATACGTCTTCTTCTTCTTTATCGTCATCCGGCTGAATTTGAACCCCCCGACCAAAATTATTGGTTTTCCGCGATGTATTAAAGTTACAGCTGCAATGATCATAAAAAGTGTATTAATGATCAAAATTGATGTAATGTTAATTTATGTCTTTTGTACTTAAAAGAAATGCTGTAGGTACCTATTTATAGTTTTTTTTTTAAAAAACATTCAAACTAGGTTTTTTTGTTTGGTATCTGGATCCTGGTATTTCATTAAAAAATTTCAAATACCATCAGAATCAATCACATTTTATGATAAATATTTGAAACGTGTACTTTTAAAAGTCTGGCAATCTTAATATTCACTTATGTTGAATGTGTAATGAAATAACTTATAGTATAATCAAATGAAATATGTATAATATTGTGTCATATTAAACCAAAATTAAAAAAAATATATATTGGAACGGGTAAATATTCTAAACCTCCATCAAATTTGTTTTAACACAATATTTATTAAAACGGTTATAAAGTTTTTAAACTTATTAGAAAATAACGAAAATATATCATCCGGGTTCATCGTGAAACTATATACTACTAACCAAAATCTAAGTACAACAACATACATACGTTGTAAATAAAGACTATTGAATTATCATATTGTATATATCTGATCATCCAAAGCTTATCCATGGATGATCACTTTTAGTAATAAGGCCGCTCATTGTAATCCTATCCTATCCTATAACAGATAAGTCTTCATTTGATCACAATCTCACCTGATGTAAAGTGACGATGTGGTCTAAGATGGGGCATGAAGACCTAGAAGGTAGAAACACTAGACCCCTTGATTGATTAATGATTGTGAACATTGTAATATTTCACGATAGTGCTACTGTCTCTAAGCGTATGGATGGAAGCACGACACCCAAAACCTCGGAACTTTGATGAGCACTTCCAATGTATTTTGTTTCCACTTTGTCCATTTTTGGCAAATCTATACCCTTGTGCTATTAACTGTTGGTGCCCCCGCTGGGACGTGGTTAAGATTACATCTGAAATAGGAAGTTGATTTGAAATACTCGTAATATGGGAGAATATTTACAACACACAAAGAAGACCGATAATTATATTATGACTTAAAACAGATATCTCAGATAGTTGTTTTCGTGGTCATGGCGCTTACAACAGCGTCGAAATATCAGAAAACTCAAAAACCGTCAAATCGTGGTATGTTACCCGTTGTAAGTCATATATTTAAAAAAACCATGATTTTTTTATAAGTTATCGATAATTATATTTACTTAACAGATTTAGATAGTTGCAGTTTAGTTTCAACGTAAAAGTAATACAACCACTTTTAAAAATCTATGAGATATATTTAATCATGCTTCAATGAGATATATTTAATCATGCTTCTTTATCATTGTACGTTGTGAATACTTTTAACCTGCTTTAAAAATGATTAACTTTGTCTCCTACATCTGAACTTTTTATAAGTTATTTTATTTGATGACTATCCATGCTGTGACACATACAACATTTGTAAGAAAAATACCAGGTCTCAGATTAATTTTTTCAATGGTAACACACAATAACTGTAAACACTTAGGTTGAGGAAGGTCCGATCCTCCAGCTCCTTCTTCAGTTCTGTGTTTTTAATTAAACAGAAATGTAGACTTAAAAATGTGAAATCAACCATGAAACATTCAAACTGTTTTATTATATCGTTTCTCAACTAAGGCTACATTAATATTTATGATAAATGTTAGGACAATAAAATAACGACCTACCACTAAAATTATATTGGAAAAAACGAAACATTAAATCAAAAATAATATTTATAACCAATCAATATTTAACATAATACCTACAATATTTTAAGGAACTCAATTTGGCATTTTTTTTAATGCGGTATAATTATTATACTTATTTAATGATTGTGGACATTGTAACATTTTACTAAAGTCTCGCTGTCGCGAAGGGTGTGGATGGTGGCACGACATCCGAAATCACGAAATTTTGATGAGCACTTCCAATAAATTTTATTGCGAACTTTTCCTTGTTGACCAAATCTGTACCCGTTTACGATCAACTGTGGATGGCCTCGTTGAGATTTTGTGATGACTACATCTGAAATAGAAAACTATTTATAACATAGATCCATCTCCCATAAAAAAAGTGATTTTTTTTAATATACGTAGATTTGACGACTTCTGTTAACTTGAGTCTCGCTGTCGCCAAGGGTGTTGATGGTAGCACGAAATCACGAAATTTTAAAGTGCTCATTGTGAAGAGTGGCCTCTTTCGTCTTTTTGCGGAGTAAGGAGTAACTTTTTCTTGGAAATAACTAACTATTGTGGCTCAGTTACCCAAAGTGGGTCTTGGCCTCCGAAACGAGAGACTTCCACCGGTCTCTATCATGCAATCGGGACTGTCAATCCCTGTCACCTATGCTGTTCAACTTAGTGCTGAAATTTGTGCTCCAGAAAGTGTATTCTTGGGCATAGACAAAGTATTTTTTAAATGTTATTATTCGCTCGATAGAAGCGTTCTCTACATACTATAAAACGGAATCTGCTGGAAGACATATTGTGAAAGAGGAAGGTTAAATTACATAAAAAACAAGAGTCTTCATCAATAATTCACGTCACAATTTAATTCAATCAATTATGATTATGTACATCAAAGTACTTAACAATAGTAACATTATCTGTGAGAGTGTGTAAAATGGCTCGACATTTCAGTGAAAAGTAACGGGTACATCTCCAGTGGATCTTGCTACCTGTAGACTTGTGTTTGTGGAACTGAAACCGGCCCATCACAATCATTGGCTTCCCGCGATTAGAACATACAAACGAGATACTCGTCGTTGTTAAGTGGTCTGTAAAAATTAATCTAATTGTTATAACTGTTGAACAATATACCTTAAAATTAACATTAGCACCCCTATTATTCCCACTGGTGGGACACAAGGACTTGTCTCTTCATGAGAGAGATAAGGCCTTAATTCACCACGCTGGACGCTGGTTGGTGAGTGTTACATGTCTTTCAAACTCTCCAAGTTCTCACAACATTTTTTTCTTTTTTTTATGTTGGATAAGCCTTTATTTGATCACAATCTCACCTGATGTAAAGTGACTATGAAGCGATTTTTTCGTGTTTCGTAATGTGGTGGTCCGGAGACTGACACTGACGGTACTGAGACAACACTGACACGGACAAGTGTGAATACATCCATAGAAAATGTTTGAAAGAATAATTATCACTGATACGGTAGGTACTGTGCCGGAACTGTGGGCTCACTGATATGTGTGAATCGTCCTTAATGCATATTGTAATATATCACCTTGACCTAATCTATAAGAATATTGTAATTTGTATATAGAGATGGAACTTTTAGGAGAAACTTGATAGGAAATTCATACTGGCTCAAAGTACGCAACACAGCAGATAAATATTATATTATCAGTTAAATAGCGGTTTCTTCTATACATAATATTTTTGTTCATTCAAAATAATATATAAAAAAAACAAATACCTCGTTATGCAAAATTATCAAATAAATATATTTTTGTTAAAGTGAACGTAGAACGAGTGTTCGTTGTTTTCTCGATCACATCGAAATTTGTGTTCGTTAGAAAGACACAAAAATCGTTTTAAAAACGAATTAAATTCAACATAGTGAACAAGAAGTTACTAAAATGGGCAGGCTAAGGGCCTATTTCACCATATTCGAGGTATTAGTCAATGGTTAAAATATAGAGCTATCTCGATGCCTTAACGATACGACATGGATAAAATGAGCGTCCATACTTATGATACAGATACTCGATACGATACGCCTGATCGTGATACACCGAAATGATACAAATGTAGACCCAGCTTAACTCGACTTGCGGCGCAAGAGGTAGCAGAGTGTTCAAATCCCGCCGATTGGCCGTGTTAGTATGTTCTGCAAGCACATTCTCCTTGGCCTGGGTGTTAATATGTATAATAAAAAATATCTTTATGAGTACATTATGTGTATTATATTAAATACATCAGTCTAGTACCCGAAACACAGGCTTAGAGCTTACCACGGGGCTAAATGTTGTTGTTGGGGATAAATATTTCCAGACAGTCCACCCGATTATCTGGAAACATTTATTTATTATTTATTTATAGACTAATTTACGGAGATGGTAAACAGGCCCAAAGTACGAGTATTATGGATAACGGGGTAATTATTTAGTTTTTTCGTAAACTTACATATCAATTTTTAATGATTATGTCTTTGTACAAATTTAAAAAAGGAGTTATCTTCAAGAGTATGCAGCAAAGCACGACATTTTCTACTGTACCGGATACAACGCCAGTGTAATTTCTTCCCGCAAGCCTTGTACTTATGGTATCTATAGCCTCCAACTTCTATTATTGGGAATCCACGTATCGATGTGGTAAACATCAAGCCTGAAATAATAAAATTATCATAGAGTTTAAATAGTCGAAGTCAAAATGGTCAAGTCAAAAATCACAGGAACTTCAAACAATGCTCCAAGAACTGAGCGAAGCAAGTCTAGAGGTTGGACTTCAAATGAACCGGTCCAAAACGCAGATAATGTCTAACAGCACGAAACGTAGGGTCGTGGTAGATGGGCAGGATATACAATATGTCGACGAGTACACTTATTTGGGCCAGCTAGCTAGTTTCGAAAACAGGCAAGACAAGGAAATCGGTCGAAGGATCGAAAATGCCTGGAAAAGCTTCTGGTCCATGAAAGCGCACATGATACAAGATACAAGATACAAAATCGTTTATTTCCATAGTTTGATTTTACAAAACTTAGACACGTCAAAATAAATTACAAAAAAACAAAATAATCATAAGTGCTTAAAGATAAGTAGGAAATAAATTTATGGTATCTGGTCGCTTCGCTTTTTTTACACTAGAGCAAAGAAGCGATTAGAAACTCTAGCTCATTTTTGTATTGAAACTTTACAATCATTATTTGTTAGTCTTGTTTTTGATTTTGTGTTGGAGCAGATTCCGTCCCAAGCAGTTTTGTCCTCAAGGTAATCCGATATATTATAATAAGCTTTTTTACAAAGATTATTTTTTACAATTTTCTTAAATTTAGTAATTGACAACTGTTGCAATTCTTTGGGAATCTTGTTGTAGAAGCGTATACATTGCCCTTTAAATGATACATTAACCTTATGCAGCCTAGTGGTGGGCAAAGCGAGTTTATATTTATTTCTTGTATTTACATTGTGTTTATCACTATTTTTTGTAAACAAATTAATATTTTTATGCGTATACATAATGGCTTCATAAATATATTGACAAATGACGGTCAATATGTTTATTTCTTTGAATTTATCACGTAGCGAATCTCGGGGACCCATATTATAGATAGCACGAACAGCCCTTTTCTGCAGTACAAATATGGTATTTATGCGTCCTACTCCAGCACTCCCCCACAGCAAAATACCGTATGACATAATGCTATGGAAGTAACTAAAGTAGACCAGTCTAGCTGTTGCAATATTAGTTAAAACTCTAATTTTTTTGACTGCGAAAGCAGCAGAACTGAGCCTTTTCGACAATTTATCTATATGAGGGTCCCATTGAAGCTTGCTATCTAAAGTTATACCTAGGAATACAGTATTTTCAACGAGCTCTAAATTGTCGCCCTTTATTTTAATATCTACAGAACCTTGTTTTACATTAGGTAGTGAAAATCGAATACATTTAGTTTTATTTTCATTCAATAATAGATTATTGGATTCAAACCAATGGACTACTTTAGAAATTGCATTATTTACCTTGTCAAAGTTATAAGTGCGACGATCTATTTTAAAAAGAAGTGAAGTATCATCAGCAAATAATACAATTTCATGTTGATCCTGTACAAGATGTGGCAAGTCATTTATGTATATCAAAAAAAGGTAAGGTCCTAATATGGATCCCTGAGGTACACCCATTGACACTAAGGACCCTGGAGATCGTTTCCCGTTGACATCAACTCTCTGAATTCTTTCGCTTAAGTAGGAAGCAAAAAGATCCAAGGATTTGCCCCTAATTCCATAGTGGCTCAATTTCCTGATCAATGTTTCATGGTGCACGCAATCGAATGCCTTCGATAAATCACAAAAAATTCCTATTGCATCCTGCGACTTTTCCCAAGCATCATAAACATGAGTTAGTAACTCAACACCAGCATCAGCAGTGGACTTGCATTTAGTGAAGCCATATTGCTTGTTATGTAGTAAATTATTTACATCAAAATGTAATGAGAGCTGGCTTAAAATAAGCTTCTCAAATATTTTACTAAATGTAGGCAGAACTGATATTGGTCTAAAGTTAGTAGGGTCCGTTGTATTGCCCGATTTGAACAAAGGTACAATTTTACTATGTTTCATTAGGTCAGGAAACACTCCAGAGTCTATGCATTCATTGAATATATTAGCCAAATCAGGTGCCAGAGTAACTATTAGTGGTTTAAGAATGTGTACAGAAATACCCCAGAGATCTTGGGTTTTTTTTACATTTATCATTTTGAAGGCTTTAACAATGTCTTGTTCGTTGACATGTTTAAAATGAAAGATGTTTTTACAATCAGGTACGTTGTTTTTTAATAATGACACGGCAAGATCATGTGAAGAGTTTAAAGAGCTTGTAGTTGACATAGGAATGTCTGTAAAAAAACTTTCAAAAGCTTGTGCTATCTCTAAATCATTATTAATAACTGTTTCATTTACTTTAAGTTTGTATTCATTGTTATTGTTCTGAGTTTTGCCAGTCTCATCATTAATTATTTTCCAGGTAGTTTTAATTATGTTACTACTGTTTTTAATTTTTGAGCTTAGATAATTTGATTTTGCCAATTGGCAGACATTTTTGAAAATTTTTGAATATATTTTGACTTTATCTTTGAATTTTTCACAGGAGTTATATTGCTTTTCGCTATACAATTCATACAATTTTTGTCTGCTTTTATGTATACCTACAGTTGCCCACTCACTAAAACCAGGTTTGTCTGAGACTACAATTGATTTAGTTGTAAATATTACATTAAAAATGTTATAAAATTGATTGAAAAATGTACTATAAAGTTGATTGGGATTGTTGTTATAGTAATCAAAAGGAAGTTGTAGATCCCAACTACATTTAAACCTCTCAAATCGATTTGTAGTCACTGGTACAAAGCTAATTTTCTTTTTTATAATTTGTCTGGAATTTATATTAAATTTTACATATTGCCCTAGATGATCGGATTTTAGGTTACTTATTATATTTTTGCTGATTACATTTTCATTTAGGCTGGTAAAAATATTATCTAAACATTTTGCTGATGTGTCTGTTATTCTGGTTGGTTCCATAAATAAAGGTATTAAGTTATAGGAACCAAATAAATTGCTTATTCTAGTACTTAATGAATAGATTTCTAGGAGATCTATATTAAAATCCCCACAAATAATAATACTTTTGTTTTTTTTACACATTTTAAATAAAACATCATCCATAACCTTTTCAAATATTTCATATGATGCTGACGGTGGTCTGTATACGCTTACTACAAAACTCTGCTCCAACTCCACACATGCTATTTCAATTTGGCTTTCAACGGACAAGCATGTTATGTCTTGTCTATTCTTAAACTTTATTGCCTTATTTAGCAATATAACACTACCGCCTCGAATAGCATGTGTTCTACAGAACGAACTACCAACTTGGTGACTTGGGAAGTTAAACATCAGTTCATAATCTTTAAGCCAATGCTCTGTAATACACAGAATGTCAACATTAAAAGAACTTAAATACAATTCTATTTCAAATAATTTACTATTAATTCCTTGTATATTTTGATGCACCAGGGTAGTAGTAGGAGATATTGTATTTTGTTTACATTTTAGCATTTTTTTGGGGTGATTCATATTATTTGACTTTTTAAGGTATTTATTTTTGTTTTTATTGATTTGAATTAAATTTTGGCAAGAGACTTCCTCTATTGTCTTAGTATCTAATTTAAAAAACTTGGAAAAGGTTCCAAAGACTTACAAGTAGTGTCATTATAATGCTCAAAAGAAGCATTTTTATGAGCCAAATTATTGGCTGATGTACTTAAAAAATAACATAGCGAATCAGCTAATTGTCTAGTGTAAAAATTTGAAAGGTAATAATTACCTTTAGTCAAGTAATATTTTTTATTAACTATACAGTTAATATCAATCACATGTACAGGATTATTGCATGAAATTGTATGCAAAGTCATGTTTAGATTATATCTAATGTTATTTTCTTGTTGTGGCAAACTTTGGCTATAAGGAAATGTATAGAATACAATATTGCCCACCTGTAGTGAAAATAGTTCATCTACATATTTAATTAGGTCAGATTTCTTTACATTTCCTCTATTTCCCATCAAAATTATCAAATTGGTGAATTTATTTATTGAAGTATCACTACTAATGTTTTTCATGATTTGATGCAAATCAGAAAATGGTAAACAATTATTTATTATTGGATGTTTCATACTAATATTTAAAAACTTACCAATATTTTTTCCAAGTTCATCGCAGTACACTATAGTTTTTGTACATTGATCCAGGTTTCCTGTGAGTAATGATGCTGGTGCAATACTATCCAGACATGACTCTCCATGGCTCTGGCCATCAACAAGAGCCGGACCAGAATTATCATGTCCTAAACTAACATTGCAGTCACATCCGGATAATATCCTAGTCTCAAGACTTGCCTGGCTATTCAGTAAAGCATCCATGGCTAGACTGAGTTCCCTGATTTCATCACCTGACCTTTGATACATGGTTTGGTAATGGGTCATGGAACGCTCAGCCGAACCAAGTTTACATTTCAGATTATCTATTTCTGTTTCATATTGAACTCTACTACAATTAAGCTCATTTGTGCATAATTGTAGTTTATCCAACAATGATCCAGCATTTATAGATTTTTTTACAGCTTTTTTATGACTAATTAACATTTTTTTAGTTTTTTTTATGATTTTATTGATTTTTATATATTTTTTTAACTTATTTTTGCTAGGCATGTGTATTTTGTTTATGTTAGAAGCTGCCACATGACCAACACTGTCATCATTAGTTAGGTCAATAGTATATAGTGAAGGATGCATAATAGCGCTTTCAACAGAAACATGGCCAGTGATTTTATGAGGTAAGAGTTCATTGAACAAACTATTTGTGGTGGCAAAGGCAGAGTGTTGAGCCTTATCTTCCAACTGTGTGATTATATGGTGGGCATCACACAACTCCTTCTCCAAAATAGAAGTTCTTTTCAGTGCCGACTCATACTCAATGCCACAATTTTGGTCATACCTATCAACTATTGTCTGGAGTTTATCGCGGTCTTCTATTACGGACGTATTTAATTGATATAAGACAGAAAGTTCATTTTTCAATTTTTTGTTTTGTTCTAATGAGTCTAGAAAAATTTTTTCATTCTGTTCTATTTCAAGAAGTAACTGTGCATTCTGATCCTTAGATTTTTGCAGTTCCAATAGAACTAAATGGAGTTTAGATTGCTCGTCCTGACGAGACAAGCCTTTGCGGGTCATCATAATTAAATAATGTGATAAATCGAAGATTATAAGTTTCAAAATGCACAATGTCTAGGTTACTCAGTTCAAGAAAATGCCTGTAGTAGGTACTTACGTGCCAGTCGGGGTCTCAACTGAATTGAAATAGTATTCTAGGCCCACGAAACACAATTTACACCACAAACACTTTCGAAAAAACGTAAAAAACCCAGCCAGATGTTTTGAAATCACTAACCGAAATACACTGAAATCCGAGTGGCCAATACACACTTTTACAATACTTTTTGGACTTATATATAATTTTAACATGTAAGGTTCACGTTATTTATGCGATGAATTTGGAAAACACTGTGAAATATTATCTAAATAATGAAATAATTAATTATAAAATTAGTATGAAAACAGAGAACATCCTGGGAACATGAAGGGTAACCTTCCACTAGCACTTAAGCGCAAACTCGTAGACATGTGCATTCTGCCTGTCCTAACCTACGGTGCACAGACATGGTCGCTTACCGAGCTTCAGAAGTCCAAGCTCAAGATCTGTCAGAGGGCAATGGAGCGTAGTATCCTTGGTATCAAACTAACCGATCGCATTCGGAACACGGATATACGCTCGCTTACAGGCATTGCAGATGTTGGAGTTTCAACAGCAAATCTCAAGTGGCGGTGGGCTGGGCATATTCGACGGATGCACCCCGAAAGGTGGGCACTTGCTGCAACTGCTTGGAACCCGGAAGGAAGTCGCAAGCGAGGTCGGCCCCGAAAACGTTGGCGAGACGACCTTCAAGACTTTTCGGAAAGCTGGTGGCAAACAGCTCTGGATAGGGATTGTTGGAGGGAGTTGGGGGAGGCCTTTGCCCAGCAGTGGGACAACGTAGGCTAATATAAAAAAAAAAAAAAAAAAAAACATGGTCAAGTAAAAATCCGTGTTGGCTATGTGGGAGCACACTCGAGTTTCATGCCGAAGGTCGTGGGTTCAAACCCCGCAACGCACCTCCAGATTATTCTTTTTGAAAAATTTATGTGCGCTTTAAAAAAATGACGTGCTTAAACGGTGAAGGCAAACATCGTGAGGAAACCGGCAAGTTCTGAGAACCTTATAGAGTTTGAAGGATATGTGACATTCACCAACCCGCACTTGGCCAGCGTGGTATATTAATTCTTAATCTCTCTCGCCAAGAGAAAGGTCCATGTGTCCCAGCAGTGGTAACGATAATAGGGTGATTATGAAAATGGTCAAAATTATTATTGTATTACATTATTTATTTATTTCTTTATCATTAGTGATTATGTATGTACGTTATAATATTTAATAACTGTCGTATGGTCTTCTGTTGAAAAACAGCTCTGCATCCGTATTTCGTATACGTTAGACATTTCTAAATAATATTCGTTTCAAAATTTATGAGCTTTTTAAATCAATATTCTCTACTGGTAGGACTGGGTAACCCCGTTGAGATAAGAAAATCATAGATACGAATCGGTAAGTAAATAAATAAATCCATTAAAATTTTCTCTTATTTTATTTAATTAATTTAGTTAATAAATAGTACAGATATTCTATTCACACTATTTAATCTGAAAATGAACAGAACCTTTTACCTTATTAACCTTTAAGATAAAATGACATGTCTTAAATAATATAAATTTAAGAAAAACCCCCGATTCCATGCCTTAACGAAAGTAAGTGCCTTAAAAAAAGTAAAACACCATAATATTTTGTTATGTGCATGCGATGCGCTTTCATTTGATGCCCCACTCGAGAATATTTGCAGATTTTCGATTTTCGTTCCCCATTCTCATCCCATAACTTTTACAACATGAAACATGTCTAAGAACACTGGCGCTAAACTCACCTTTCATACAAAAATAACTAAATTGAAATCACTCAATTTGTTCGGGAGCTATGATGTCCCAGACAGACGGACAGACACACCCCTCTTTTTTGGTCAGGGGTTAAAAAAAAGATAAAGGACCAGTTCTTAATGCATTCGTTATAATCCTAGAGCTGGCACCAAATTTTGGAAATATATTTGTGGCCACAATGCGGCCGCCTGTTAACTGGCTGGTGGGTAGAGAAGTTATACATTTTTATGCATGTAAAAAATTGACACAGTTTTGTAAGCAAAATTTTACAAATGAATTAAATCATGAATTATTAGTGGTTATGTACATTATAATATTTAAGTATTGTCGTATTATCTTCAAGGGTGTGTATAACAGCTTTACATCCATAATTCGTACCCGTTGTACATTTCCAATAAATTTTCATACCAACATGTCTGACCTTTTTAAATCTATAACCTCCTACTGATAGGACTGGGTTGCCCCGTTGAGATCTTGATATCGTAATGGCTGATGAATCCCAATCTACAAAAATAAAATATAAGAATCGGTAACGTTAATACATTTAGACTTGCCCTTACATGTAGGCACTAAAACAGAAAAATAATTATTTCTGGACAAATCACACGACAACATCTAGTCCCGTGGTAAGCTCTAAGCTTGTGTTACGGGTACTAGACATTCTGATTAAATGATTTATTTATAAAGTAAAAATCGTCTTTTTTGCATAAATTAATTATTGATTAATTTATTATTAGTGATTATGTACATTATTATATTTTAAGACTGTCGTATTATCTTCCAGGGTGTGTATAACAGCTCTACATCCGTATTCCATATGCGTTGAACATTTCCAATGAATTTTGAGTCCAATTTTTCGGAGCTTTTTGAATCTGTATCCTCCTACTGAAAGAACTGGGTTACCCCGTTGAGATCTCGATATCACAATTTCTGTTGAGCTCCAGTCTACAAAAGAGATACATACATGAATCTATAAATACATTTATTGAACATAAATTTAAGGAATCATGGTGTTTAACAATATTGAGACTTCTAACAGGTAACATTCCATGCTTTGATGGAAAACCACTCGTTTATGGCGTCATCATAGCGTTTGCAACAGCGTCGAAATATCGGAAAACTCAAAAATACGTTAAAACATGGTAATGGTAATTTTTTCATTCAGGCATTACTTTGCATAATATTGTTAAACCCATAATAATTTTAAAAAGTTGTTAATGTTTGTATTTTAACATGTAAGAAACTTAGTGCAAAATTTAATAAAGAAATTATGAACGATTATGAGTTAGGAATTGAAAGACATATTGTTGTTAAAACAAAGCATTTATTTCCTCGTATAATGTGATTCTACACCGATCTTTAATTCAGATATTATTTATTCTTAAAATATAAAGTTAATGGTTAAAATTATCTATCGCCTTAGTATTAATACATTACTTTATAAATAAAAACTATTGTTAGTTTTGAATACAAAAAATTAAAGGAACATGACTAAAAAAAAAATTTAATGTCCCTTACTTATTTAGATTATTAAAAAAATGTACCAATTTTTTTTTTAATTGTTTTTTGCAAACAAAAAATCATCGTTCGCTTTGTACTAAATTTCGCTGTCGCAAGTCCCCACTTTGATGCTCTATATTCTTGTAAAATCAATGAATTGAATGTAATAAGAATAAAAAGAGATATAATTAATTAATATAGGAAAAAATTGTTGTCCATTATTTTTAGACGGGCTAATAAAGGGACGAAACAGAATATCTATATTTTAATGTAGTCATCATTATGCCTATATTATACTTAGGTAGTAAATTAATAATTATTTTAAGCAACACCAACCGGCTTTATTCTTATAGTTTTTAAGAAAATTATCTTACGAGTTAATTGCATAGCACTATAATTACAAAATACTAGTACTACTACTACATCAAAAGATCTTAAAATTGAAGTGCTCTTTGTAGAATTATTCTACAAAAGTATACTAGTATATTGAATTTTTTTTATTTTATTGCTTAATCCTGCCGTAATTATGACAAGTCCTTAAAATAATAAATGTACGGAATTAAGTAAGGCCTTTGTAAGGGTAGAAAAAAATATGAGATACACTTTATGAAAATCTATTAAATATATCTTACGTAAATCAGAGGTGATTTTTCCTTATTGTTACTTATGTTAAGATTGATAATTAAAATACGCTCATATTATAATTACAAGGATACCATAAGTCGATATATTTTCACTATAACGTTTTGATTCTACCTACACTTCTACAAATAGTGCGTATACACTGCAGTTATAAATCTTATTTAAAATATCTGATCTAATAAAAATAGAAATCACACAGTAGTAAAATAGCTACGCATATCTCTTCCACAGTAAGAAAAAGTGTAAGATCCGAAATGTCAAATTAATAGGTTAACTATGTCTCAATAATCTTATATGTAATTGCCATGTCACAATGTTAGTAACCGTACTCCCCCGAAACGGCTTTACCAAATTTTATATGCGTATTCAGTAGGCCTGAGAATCGCTCGGCTATCATCATCACCCTATTAAAGTTCCCACTGCTGGGACACAGGGACTTCTCTCTAAGCGAGAGAGATTAGGCCTTAATTCACCACGCTGGCCAAGTGCGGGTTGGTGAATGTCACATGCCCTTCAAACTCTTTTAAAGTTCTCAGAACATGCCGGTTTCCTCACGATGTTTGCCATCGCTCGGCCAGTAATTATATAATTTTATCATTCACAGTTATGACGGCAATGGCGCACAATAAGTGACAAATTCGACGCAAACACATTATTCGCACAATTTACACAAAGGGATAATATTTTTTGTCATCATGGTGATGTTCGACCAATTTCGTTATTTTTTAAAATAAATTAAAAGTTGGACTTAATTTAGATAAAACACTGTCTGGGCAAATAATTTGTATAGTAGTTATTTCTTTTCCATGAATTGTCTAACTGTGTACATATTTATGATTCATTCTGTAAAATTTAAAATGCAACCCTTTAATAAAGCTCCCATAATATGCAATTCTTAGTGATTATGCACATTAATACACTTCACGACTGTCATATTCGGAAGTGTGTGTATGACTGCACGGCAACCTTTTTGTGTGTGAGTCGAGCACTTCCAATACAGCTTTCCCCCACTTCCTCCTTGCCGGTTGAATCTGTACCCTGAAGCTAGAAGCAACTGGCGACCTTTCTGCGATACTGAGAGCTGGATTTCTGAAATAAATATGTTACTGTAGTGAAAGATTTTCAACGTTAATACAAATAAAGCATTATAGAGTTATTTAGTTTAGAACGAGGAGATCTAGATGTTATAGCATTTCGTCGTACGTGGACTCACAATTCGAACAAAACCGTACAAAACTTTTTAAATCATCATGGTTTATAACAATATTATGACTTAAAACTAGTAACATACCATGATTAGACAGTTTTGAGTTTTCCGATATTTCGACGCTGTTGCAAGCGCCATGTTCATGGAAACAACCGAAACTGTCAAATCATAGTATGTCGTCGTTTTAAGTCAAAATAAAACAGTAAATATTGGTTTGCTATTTTACATTTATTAAATTTTATACTATTTTTAAATATTATGCAGAAAAAGATTAAGACACATCCTTCGCGCGCACAGGGAGGTTACGGATGTGTCTTAATCTTTTTCTGCATATAATTTTAAAATAGTTACACCAGCAAAGTGAGGTTTATCACTTATTAAAAAAAATTGTTACATATGGTTATCTTTCACTATGTTTTTTAAACATTAGCATACGACATAGAACATACATTTTGACAGCGCAGATTCTTGCGTTTTAACTACACGGTAGTATTTACTCGTATTAGCCGTAGTAACAATTTTTATATTTTTTTAGCAAATGATTAATAAATAAGTGCTCTTAAAAACGTCAAAAAACAATAAAATAAATAGAAAATGAACCTAAATAAATGAATAACATATCATTATTTCTCCCATAAAGTTGGCAGACCTGGCGATACCTGTGGTTTGACTACATCTAACTACACAAAAAAAGTGTACTTATTTTTAACCCCCAGCGAAAAACAGGGGTGCTATAAGTTTGACGTGTCTGTCTGTCTATCTATAGTACCATAGCTCCCGAATAGATAAAGCTATTTTTTTTGTATTAAAGGAATTACGCTTGAGTGTTAATATAATATTTAATGAAAATTGGTAAAGCTGTTTAAAAATTGTGAGGGGTGAAAACGCGAAAGAATAAGCGAATGTGTGCAAATATACTCGAGCATACAAGGGTATCGAATGAAAGCGCATCACGTGCACATTACGAAATTTTTTTGTAAGGGGCCTAAGGTGTTTTAATCGAGGTTTTTTTTTAATGTTGATTATAATTGGCGCAGCCAGCGATCTAATGGTTAATATAATATTCAGCATGTCATTTAGAGTGTGTATAACGGCAAGACATCCGTTAGGCTTTCCGCTAATTTCACAATAAGTCTTTGAGCCTCCCCGCGGTGTATTCCAGCCTAGGCTGATAATTTCGGGGTACAGTTCTGGTTACCAAATACATCGCGCGTACAGTTCGGAGTACAGTTCTTAAGCAATATCTGTGATAGAATAGAATAGAAAAGATTTATTCAGTACACATAAGCAGACACAGTAAAAGCACAATAAACACAGGAAAAACCGAAAAGAATATTCAATAAAAAAAGCACATAACAGAACAGATAAAAAATTACAAAGTATCAGATAAAAAACAAAGCAATACAATCATCATATGGACATATAATATTTAATAGTAATTATAGTACAAACAAAAAAATAATAATACGAAGGGATGTATCTTGTACAGAATGGGTAACCTCAGCACTATGCTGCCATGCACATTGTCCAGGGCAACGCTGATTTTCAGGTCAGACCCTGTGGGGTGTGTACAATAAATACAATTAATATATTAAGTGATACTACTACTTACATAAAATTATATTAAAAATATTTAATACCTAAGATGTAGGGGAAAATAAGAAATAATATACTTAAAGGGGGAAAAAATAGATCTAAATACTTAAATATAAATATTGTAAAATATACTTTAATACTAAAAACTTGACCTTATATCTAAAAGATAAATTACTAATTACTATTATGGTATTATCATATAAATTCAGTAATGTACTATTAAATATTATAATCGTTAGGGTTAACACTTTAGTAGCTCGCCCAGATATTATATCCGAGAGCTCGCATCACTTTTTGGGTAGGTATTTGAGGCAACCTACAAACTTTAATGCCTCTCCTACATGTTTATATTTATGCTATTACTGTAATTTTTGACGAAACCACAGATTAGATTAGATACTCCATGCCAAATGACGCCATGGTCCGTACTAATTCTCGAATAGTTTCGGGCACCCGAAGGGTACTATTATGTATTCTGTGCCCGAGAACTAGAACCCAAGTTTTGAGTTCGATTTCACTAGCGTAATAATTCCTCCACTCACTACAAGATGTCGCTAAATGTCTATTCAAAGCGTGCTCGCGCAATTTAAAAAGAAGGATGGGTCTATGCGTCTCTTTCGCACATTTGGATATGCACAATCATTTGTTCACAATCATTATTTTCAGATTTATTCAATTTACACTGATCATAAAAGGTATTGGTGTTAGAGACTAGTTTCTTGAATGTTTCAGATTGTAGGTATTCACTATAATACACAAAAATATACTTACCTTTAATAATTATATGGACTTATGCCTACGTCCTACCCTATTAAGGTTCAAGCAGTTTAAGCTTGTTTACAAGGAATTACTATTATTTTATTTGCTACTAGATACTAGCAGTGCCTCGCGGTGTTACCGGCGTTATAATGAATTTTCCCGCAGACATACCTTTGTATTTTCCGCGTCTTTCTCTGGTACTTTAAAATCTGTGTAGAAACCAAGTTTCTTTTAAAGTGCTTCAGTAGTTCCGCATTTATAATAATAAGTATTATGCCTGTTCGTATATTTATTAACAACAGATGCTGTTTAGATCTACTTTATCTACATAAATATCTAGTCTATCGCTAGGTACTTGTTAAAGAGCATTTGAAGAGGCAGGTTTACATCATTACATCGGTTTGTTTCACAACCTCCGAGTAAACTCAGTCGTGCAAGCGGTAACGGTCTCTATATATTAAATATTGACAATTTAATTCGGATATTGAGAAACAGGTACTTGTCATCTTTATGCAACTTTACGTTATACAACAGTTCTTTCAAGGTCAAGCGCGTCTCTATATAAAAAAATAACCCATAATGTAACGGAACGGAATTAAGTGGAATTCAGCTCAATCCAGCTCCCTTGTTATTTACCTAATGTTGCTGTCCTCTTCTTACACGTAGGCCTTTCTCTTGCTGCGTCTTATAGTTGTCGCAGTATGTTCGCATTTATGGCAATAAATTTCAAATATAGACCTGGATCTATCTATAATCAAATCTGTGCTATAATCTAAATATACTATACTTACTAAGGTACATGATGTAATATGACTTTGGAAAATCTGAAACTATGAGTCATGCAAAGATTTATTGTTAGGAACCATGTCATCGATTTTAGTAGGTACCTAACATAATAAATCTAAATTTAAAATTTAATTTTCTTAAATTACCCCCGATTACAATGCCATAATTTCCTTAAACGTAAAACAACATAATATTATGTAATGTGGACGCGATGCGATTTCATTTGATACCCCACACTAGTATATTTGCAGATTTTCGGTTTTCCTTACCCACTCTCACCCCCATAACTTTTAAACGGGACAACCGATTTTCATGAAACATATCTAAGAACACTCGCGCCAGACTCACCTTTCATACAAAAAAAACTAAATTGAAATCACTCCATCCGTTCGGGAGCTATGGTGCCACAGACAGACAGACAAACTCGTCAAACTTATAACACCCCTCTTTTTTGGTTGGAGGTTAAAAATGGCATAAATGTATGAAACATTACTGGTTACTGGTAGGTACTTAGTTGAGAAATATAACCCGGTCTTTTTGAAAAATGAAACTTACACTATTTCTATTTTGATAATCAATTGTTCCAACATTTTATACTTGTTAGCGACCGACGAAGACTTTATGTATAGAATAAGATGTAGTAGGTATTTATACGTATATCTACGTATAAATGCATGTGCATTGTTGTGATTAGGTAATATTTTACGCGTTCTATTTATAGATTATTCGGGAATAGGCACAGAATAAGTTATTATAATATTTGCTTACGTTTTATAAAAAGGCTATAGCTTTCTACAGCTTTTTAGAAAATTGACATAAATACGCGGGATGTGTCTCGAGGAGAGATTCAGTATTTGGAAACGAAAGTGAACAAGTGAAAATACCCCGCAGAGCGAAGAATAAATAGCAGAAGTGACTTGAATAGTAGTAGTAGTTGTGAACAGATAAAAAAAAATACATTTATTGGAAAATAATAACATCAAGTTTCGTCATTTAGCATTAGGTTCGCATTTCCGCTACGAATTCAAGGAATTCATCATCGTGCTTCCTTTTACAGTAACTACTGGTAGATCTATTTTTTATTGTTAAATAAGGCTCTCAAGAGCAAGCATGCAGTGGCTGAGATCCTAGAACTATAAACCAGCCAATAGGCTAGGCGCTGCTGCTGTAAGCTGTGACGGGCGCCTGCGCAGACAATAGGTGCGCGTGGGGCGACAGAGGCGGTGTGCGCTTAAACGGCATTGCGTTGCAAAGCACTAAATACTAGGCAAGCAGAAGCTCGAGGGAGTAGGCGGTGTGTAGCGGGAGCGACAGTCACTGTGTGGGTACGGGTCTTTCAATACTGGTTCTTGCTTCCAAATTGGTACAAACGCGCTTTCCGTCCAAATTAAGTAGACCCCTGGCGTATTTTGTATTCACCAGACCACAGAATACATACCAGACCAGAGTATTTTGGATGAATGAGGAGCGTAATGAATGGACTCACGTACGCAGCTGCTACTGGCTTTGTGAGTCGGGTGAATATCTCCTGCGCACTTATGATGTCCTACTATATTTTTATAATACATTTTCACTAGTTGACAATTATTACAAAATGTTACAGAAGAGAGTTATATAATTTTATCATGCTGACATTTATTCAAAAACGAATAATTGTTACGGCTAATCAAAGGCAAAAATAAATAAATATAGAGGTAAATATTTCCGGACAATCCACATAGCATCTAGCCCCGTGGTAAGCTATAAGCTTGTGTTACGAGTACTAGACATCGGATATACTTAATTTATTATAAGACAAATAAATGGGCTATCTAATAATGAAAGAAGTTTTCAAATCGGACCAACAAAAAAAAACTCTTTTTAGCTTTATAATATTGGTAAAATAAATGCAAAATATTTAGAGCTTAAATAAATCTAAATTTAAAATTTATTCCGATTCCAACCCCTTATTTTCCTTAAATATAAAACAACATAATATAATATGTAATGTGGACACGATGCGCTTTCATTTGATAGTATATTTGCAGATTTTCGGTTATTCTTCCCCACTCTCACCCTTAGAACTTCCAAACGGCTCAACAAATTTTCATGAAATATGTCTAAGAACACTCGCGCCAAATTCACCTTTCATACAAAAACTAAATTGAAATCTCTTCATTCGTTCGGGAGCTATGATGTCCCAGACAGGCAGACAGACTCACAGACAGACAGACCGACTCACCAAACTTATAACACCCCTCTGTTTTGGTCGGGTGTTAAAAATAAAATACGTTACTCATTATATTATACTATCACACTCAATTTAAGATATAATACAAAACAAATAGTGTTAATTAGAAAATATATCATGTCAATATTAATCATTATTATTAGAAATTATGAAAAGGTCGATATAAATTATTTAAAATATGACAGCAGATGACATGGTCAGGGTTGGATGCAATTAGCGACCGATTGTAATGTTTGGTCGTCTTCGAGGCTTATGTCCAGCCGACTAGCCGTGGGCGTCTTATAGCTGAAATGATGATGATGAAAAATGAAGTGAAAATATTTGTTATGAATTTAAATATATAAAATACTAGCAACCCGCCCCGGCTTCGCACGGGTATAAAATATATAGCCTATGTGATTAAAATTGATCTAGTAGTTTTTATTTCACGAATTGTAGGTGGGTACTTTGCGCTTTGGAAGAACAGTATTCGATATTTTCGACAGATCTGTAAACCCGCGAATTTTTCGCCTGTAATGTTATCCACTGCTTGCTTAGAAGGAACGTTGCTGATTTAGTACCTTAGCTGACCTGCGATGTATGTAGCACAGCGCCACAACTTAGCGTGTTCAACGTCTTGACTCAAAAATGCAGTAACTCCATGGACTGCTAGCCCGGGGATATTGAGCCTTGCCGCTTACAATATATGATATTATTTTGATTAACACTGTTTGTTTGTATATACAGATAATGTACTTATGTAATCCCAGATTTTACGTCTATGAATACCTACATAAAATACCAAAAAAAGCCGTGTTGGCTAAGTTCGAGCACACTTGACTTATATTCCGAAGGTCGTGGGTTCAAGAAAGAAAGAAAATCTTTATTGAAATCCCGCGCCCCCCCGCCTCTGGATTTACTTCTAAAAAAATATATGGTCTGACTGAGGCGTATTTTCAGATTTATTCAATTTACACTGATCATAAAAGTTATTAGTGTTATAGACTAGTTACTTTAATTTTTAATAATAAACGATTTGATTATTAATAAAATGTTTAATTAATAATTAGGACTTTTTTAAATTCTTTGTTGAAACCGGACTTAAGTTGGGTTTATGTATATGTACTTACTCTAGTTCTGAGAATTAGGAAGGTATCTACGTGTATGATACACCAATCAAAAGGGTAATAAATAATAATACGGGATGTTTTTAAAAATGTTTAAATATGTTAGACTACCTACTAAAAAGCATCCACCTTCATATTTATTTGATAATTTCAAGTATCAGTATTTTACTAGCTATATTAGGTACCTAGCTTTTAGAAAAAAATATTGTAATGGGATTCTTTTGACTTCGCGTGAACCCAATAGCGTTGCTCCCGAACACAGTTAATAAATAGGTAGTTACTACGGCGCGGCGCGAATTATAACGCGGCGAGCCGCCCGGGCGCGCATTGCGCCTCGCCGCGTCCGCCCCGCGCCCCGCGCCCCGCGCCCCGTCAGCCGACGAACTCAAGCGCAATTACAATTTTGGCTGAGGTATGGCACGATGCTCAAAGTTAAAAATTGCGTAAGTACTGGCTACGATTCAGATAGGTTAGTGTCAAAAATCAGGATTCTAGTATGAACGTTTTTCTTAAAATATGAGTTTTTATGAACCATGTCTATGATACAAAAAAAAACTAAAAAGTTGATTACTTATCTCAGACAGAAAGACAGACACTTCAAACCTATAACATCCCTTTTTTTGTGAGGGGTTAACAATAAAATAATTTCCGAAAAAGATAGTGTTCTATTGTACCAACCAACCTATCGAGAGCTGAGCATTACAAGCACGCGGGTTTAGCACAGAGGTCGGCTTATAGTGGCCTTTGCCCAAACTGCTCGTACCTACGGAGCGTGGGGTACGCGGGGTGGTAGACAGCTTTATGCTAATAAAAGTAGATTTTAAAATACAGTATGACAAATTTTAAGCTTATATTTTATATTTTTGTAACATAAGCTAAAATCGGTAGACGCTTAACATCCACATAGCATAAGGTGCCCTAAGGATGTCAACGTTGGTTAAATAAAATGTATAATATATGTATGTCTTTTATATTAAGTATATCTCTCGTCTAGTACCCGTAACACAAGGTTAGAGTACCACGAGGCTTAATATTGTTGTTTGGATTTTCCAGGAATAATGATTTTATTTATTATTTAAACGCTCAGAGATAACGTCGTCATGCATTACTATCATCCAAAATGAAAGTAAACAAAATTTAGTTGCAAGATTTCATATAAACATACGTAATATAATTACACGTTCATTAACAGCTCGTAAACTTATTTTATATTAAATAATGATTCAGTTCCAGAAGCATTATGAACCTGAAGTTTTAAACGTTTAATTTTTAAACAAAAATATTTAAAAACATTTTTTTTTTTGTATCGATTTGATAATTTACTATTACCTTACTGAGGGTCCTCAAAAGCTAGATAAAAACATGACGCATCTAATACGACGAGAACTAACGTTTTTATTATTTACACTCGCCCCTGAGACTTTATATATGAACAAAAATATTTACGAGGACTAGTATCGAACTGAAAATTAATCAGGATCTTCCTTGTGATCTCAATAAGCTATAAAAAAACATCAAACATGTACAGAGACGGGAACAACCCTTTTCACACCCTTACTTTGAAAATTTTAAAACTCACCATGCTGGCCAAGTGTAATTTTCAGATCTATACTAGTCCTATAAGTATATAATATATTGAATCTTCCATGTAGGGGTGAAATTATCGAAAATTCTCTCGATTCTCTCGAATTAACAGATCGATAAGTTTCCTTTAAGTATTGAATTTTCAAAGAAGGGGTGTCATTTATAAATGGGGAAGTTCCCGTCACTGTACATGTTTGATGTTTTTTTATAGCTTATTGAGATCACGAGGAAGATCTTGATAAATTTTCAGATCGATACTAGTCCTCGTAAATATTTTTGTTCATATATAAAGTCTCAGGGGCGAGTGTAAATAATAAAAAGGTTAGTTCCCGTCGTATTAGATGCGTCATGTTTTTTTATCTAGCTTTTAGGGACCCCCAGGAAGGTAATAGTAAATTATAAAATACAAAAAAATCGATACAAAAAATTTTTTTTAAAATATTTTTGTTTAAAAATTAAACGTTTAAAACTTCAGGTTCATGAAGCATTGATGTTTTTTATCTGTGTTGTATCCCCTAGTAACAATATAAATTTCGCTGTTGCGTTTCGTTCGTAGTTTTAGAAATATACCAACTAGCTAGATTTTTAAAAAAGATTAATACAATGAAAAAAGACGAGCAAAAATAATGTTTTCATTAATTTATTTAAATCATAAATTTATCATACCTCCCGAAGATTACCTACTTACTACAGATTTTTATAAAAATGAAACGCACTAATTGTGTCAACAACGCCATCTATGAGGGAGTAGCATACAATTTCCTAATTAATACTTACATATAAATACGCTATCTACCAACCAGTAGCATTATTATAATGAAAATGAGTTAGCAAAATAGTTCTGATACATACCACAAGGAGGCAATTAAACATAATATTTATTTTTTAATTTATTCTAAATGTGAAGTGATAAACGCAACAATTAAATATTATCTAACCAAGGATTTTATTTAAAACATTTTCAGCGCAACTTCTATGTCGATCAGCTTATGTTCACAAAGCTTATTTTCTAATCGCTACATAAGGCGCCATCTATCAAAGAGGATGTGAAATAAAAATATGATTTTAGGCATAAACCATCTGATAGTATCTAATCTGTGACGAAACTAAGTGTTTTAGTCGGGGCTTTGGGCAAGTCTACAGGCCGCCCCAAATACCTTCCCAAAACTTAGTGCCAGCTCTCAGACTATAATAGATCTTTATTGTCATTTAAAAACAAATTCTACGAATAAAATATCTATTTTCAAAAGAGGAACATAGTTGTCCTGCGAGAACCAGTCAAGCAAGCACTTAGTGATTATGAAAATTATTGCATTTCGTAATCACATTTTCTACAGTATGTACGATAGCGCGACAACCTTTATTGAAGTTTATGCAAAACCAATGAGTTTTGCTGTTAATTATCCTTTTCTTGTAAAACTGGTACCCCGACACGTTCAGCGCTATGCTTCCATGTCTGGTTGTTGTGAACGAAACATCTGAAATGCAATGTAAATTTCTTTTGTAATACTATTTTGGGCTATAAAGAAACAAAACTCAAGACATTTATCATTATTATTTCAGTTACAGGACGCCCACTGCTGGACGTAGGTCTCCCGGAAACTTTCTACAAATCATTTGTCCATCATGTTGGTGGACGTGCAACGCGGTCCTCATGTGAGAAACTTTCTTCGCCCACGGTCATCCGTTGCTTCTGCAACGAACTTATCCGGGAGACAATATCGGTGACCCTCGTTTTCTCGTTTCCCGTGGTGCTTCACTTCAGGAGTTATGAATTTGCTCAGAGTTGCTCAGTGAGCTATAGAGAGGGCTTCCAGGATTCCTGTGCGGGATTTAATCCGAAATAAATAAATATTTCCGGACAATCCACACAACAACATCCAGGTCCGTGGTAAGCTCTAGGCTTGTGTTACACCCGTAATACTAGATATCCGATATAATTCATATCATAAACATACATATTCAGATATTTTTTAGTATACATATTAAACACCCAGACAAATACTTAACACCTCCTCGGGAATCGAACCCGCTACATCTTGCGCCGCAATCGGGCCTTCGCCCACCGCACCACTTAGGCATTAAAAATTAGAGATACTCTAACTGAAACCATTTGTTCAACATTAAGTTCAACAGTGGACGTTAAATGGCTTATGTGATGTACACGCTTATAACTTCAACATTGATATAATAAGCATCGAACAAAAAATAGTTATAAAATTGTTCAGATTAAATAATACCAGTAGCTATAAAAGTGTATCATAAACAATACAATAATTAATTAATTTATGGACAAAATTGTCGATATAAAAACATGTAGGTGTACCTACTTGTAAAAGACCGATAGTTATTTGACTAAATTTATTTTTGGTTGACGAAATATAGTAAAAAAAAATATAAAATAGAATACTGCTCAGGCAGCAGGCCGAAAAGGACGATAAGTTTGCAAAAAAATGAGGACCGGCTACTTACTCAAGTCGGTTTTTTTCGTTCTTGAGAATAAAAGGACCGAATAAAAGGGCAGGGGAAGAAGCAAGGGACCACAGTAGCCAGAAACATGTTTTTTCTCTCCTCTATCACACACACACATACACGTACAAATTGAACTTATATATCACATTTACCTATGGTAGCTTAGTCGAGGTAGAGGTGCCCTCGTGACTATATTACAAGTCTAGAACTTAGTTTAGAACGAGGTGTCGAAACTAATGGCTGGTTGGCAAAGGTATTTATAACATAACATAACTTAGAAATAAACTACTTAAAACTATTATATATTTATATAATAGTTTTCTATTATTAGATATTTAGTAATTTAGTAAGACCTTTTTTTTTATTATGTTTATAAATTTAAATCATCACTTTTCATGGAATGCATACATTTGCTATCAAGGAACATTTAAAAATTTAACAACTCAGAAACAACTGAATGAACATAAAAATTATGGAATTTCATGGTTACTTCCACATATGACTTTCATGAATTTTATATTATACCTAATTATATTTAATTTTAAGTTATTAACATTTGACATGTTATTATGAATTATTACTAATAAATATGACTATCTGAATGCAAATGCACATGATAGACTTACAAATATTTTGAGTCATTGATAAATAATAACAGTAATAGTAGTGGTAATAGTCAGTGATTATGAACATTATGGAATTTCAGGAACTTAATAGATGACAACTCGGAGGATTTATCCTCAAATGTGTGAAGAATCGCGCGGCACCCCTGCCCTTTTTGGGTACAGTACCAATGGGTCTTAAACCCAAATGTTCTGGATTTATAGAATCTATTGTTGGCCAATATTAAAGTAGGTTTTCCGTGACGTGTCGTAGTTATAAAAACATCTGAAAAAAATAGGTATTTAGATAGAGATAGATAAGGCCTTATTCACCACGCTAGCCTAGTGCGGATTGGTGAATGTCACATGTTCTTCAAAAATGTCTGTACAACTTATTAGTGCATGTATGCTGTAACAATGATTTTTTGACACTATAACTTCCGGCCTTAAAGTACCTACTGATAAGAATTGTTATTAAAGAGTTCATCTCAATCTCTGCACATTTATTAACACCTGCGAGCGGCTATTAACGTTCCCATTACTGGGACTAAGGGACTTCTTTTGATGAGAGACATTAGGCCTTAATTCACCACGCTGGTGAAGTGCAAAGTGCTAGCGATGTAAAATAAATAAAAGACATTGTACTGTTTAAGGAAAGGAAATTTAATGGTTATGGACATTATTACATTTAATAAATTGCAAGGAAGTATCCGTTTTTATAGTATGTAATTTAGCGCGGCATCCTGAACCAATTTGAACGCAATACCAATGAGTTTTAAGACCAAACTCTTTGAATTTGTAAAATCTATAATTGGATATTACTATTGTGGGTTTACCGTTACGCGATGTTGTTATAAATGCCCCTAAAACAAAAGAAATGTTAGTACTTCGAAATATACAACAATATATGTAATATAATATGGTTACCTATATGTACCTATTCAAGACAGCAAAGGCATACAACATTAAATCCGACAAAGATCAGTACGAGACGTAAGATACTTAAAAAAATATTGCTTTAATATTCATATAACACAAAAGTTCAAATTAATTATTATACCTACTCACTTATGGGTTCGTGCCGTTTTTCTTTTCTTTAGCCTATGTTGTCCCACTGCTGGGCAAAGGACTCCCCCAACTCCCGTACCAAACTATAATTCAAAAAATACTGATGTTTTTTTTTTTATTCCTGAAGAGCCTTCATTTGACCATAATCTCACCTGATGTAAAGTGACGATGTGGTCTAAGATGGAGCATGAAGGCCTAGAAGATGGCTTCTCCGGACCACATTACGAAACACGAAAAAATAGCTTCACGCACTGGCCCAGCCCGGAGGGTGGTGACAAGCCGCGGCCGAAGCCAAAATTTTTATAAATTAAAACAAATAATTAAATGTTCCCGGTGAAAACCGGTGAAAAATGTTTTGAGGTAAAATAAAAAACCAATAGGTAAGAATAGTACTATTTAATTTTATTATATGGAAAGATGGCGATCGATCGTAAAGAAAGCTGTGTCCGTCTCTCCACGACCACGACCACAACAAGAGTGAAACGACAGAGAAGAAGAGTTATATTATATTGTAAAACTTTATGGTTCATGATTGTGCAGATTATTGCATTTGATAACTGTCATATCGTGTAACGTATGTATGATGGCGCGACACCCCCCATCCCTGTACTCTGAACAACGCCAATGTATTTTGGGTCCTTGCATTCTATATTTGTTGAATCTATATCCGTTTATTTCGATCCTTGTCGCACCCCTGCTTGATTTTGTAACTACGATATCTACGGCAAATAAATAATTATTAGAGCATACAGAATAACTTTAAGCAGATTCTCTGGCTCGGTGGGCGCAGGACCATCTTGCGCGGGAAATTGCAGGTTTGAATCTAGCATGATTAGTTGGGGACCACTTTTAGTACCACCTGAAATGTATGGTTCCAGGCTTGGGTGTGCTTGGCAAGTGTCAAAATGTCATGTAGGATATGTGAGGTTAGTGTACAATAAATAATTTCTAAGTTAATAAAACACCTCCCGAAAACAAACACACACCGAAAGAACATAATTATGTATAAATGTGGTACTTATATAATTTAATACATTGTCATCCATAAGTTAAAGAGAGTAGCTAATGCGAAAAGCCGAATTACGAAATGATATTTAGGACAGTACTTAACGCATTTAAAAAAAAAACAGCGAGGTAAACATTTACGGCGGGAAAATACAAACAACTCGGTCAAAACCGCTGTAAAATATATTAAGCAAATCATTTATTTTTAAGCTAATGATTATGCACATTATAAAATTTAGTAAATGTCAAATTCGGTTCGTGGGTCACGGTGTGCAATATTGCCCGACATCCTGAATACTTGTGTGTACAGTACCAGTGAATTTTGGGGCCAACTATCTTGTATCTATAAAACGTATAATTAGCCACCACGACAACAGGATTTCCGTAACGCGATGTCTTTAATAACGCGCCTGAAAAAAAACAATACACATTATTTGAATTAAATAGAGGTATTGTCGGTGATAAAACTGTTTCCATCCGACTTAAATTCCTGGACCCAATATTATGGTTGGAATGAACAGATTACAAAAAGTACTGGGCGTTGCGAACAACGGTATGAAACGACACATTCTAAAAGAACTCTTGGGCGATTCATACCTTTGTGTGAACAGCTCGCGGTATGAAACGACTAATGACCCAGAAAATTCTGTTCAAGGTCGTTCAACACAATCTTAATAAAAATCTGCACTTTGATGTTCAACTAGGTAGGTAGTTACCTAAATTATGGCTTACTCTACTCATAAGAAAAGACTAATGTGGTTATAAATAAATAAATTAAATATTCCCGGTAAATCCACACAACAGCGTTTGTCCAGTGGTGAGCTCAATTTATTTTGATTATTTTGCCTTTTGCTTGAACTTGCAGAACTATTGCCTTCTCTCCTTTAAGTGTGAATTGGAGGTTTTGGAGGTTTTGTCTGTTCACGTCCGTAAGTGGTAACCCTCTGAATCCTTACACGTGACCTCCGGGTGGTGCTAAGAACAGTCTCTGGTGGTAGGCTTCGGCCGCGGCTTGTCACCACCCTCCGGGCTAGGCCAGTGCGTGAAGCGATTTTTCGTGTTTCGTAATGTGGCCCGGAGAAGCCACCTTCTAGGTCTTCATGTCCCATCTTAGACCACATCGTCACTTTACATCAGGTGAGATTGTGGTCAAATGAAGGCTTATCGAATATAAAAAAAAAAAAAAAAAAAAAAAAAAATACCGCTTATAAAATAAACTAGCTGACCCCAGCAAACGTTGTTTTGCAAAATGAAAAATAGATGTTGGCCGATTCTCAGACCTACTCAATATGCTCACAAAATTTCATGAGAATCAGTCAAGCCGTTTCGGAGGAGTATGGCAACGAAAACTGTGACACGAGAATTTTATATATTAGAAGAAATGCTTTAATTTCTATTTAAGGTTCATGATCATGAAAAGCGTTGCATTTCAAAACGGTCATATCCTCAAATGTGTGTATGATGGCTCGACAGCCTCTGGTTTTGTATGCGGAACAGTACCAATGCGTTTTCAGCCCCTGCACCCTGTGTTTGTTGAATTTGTAGCCGCCTAGCTCGATTATAGTCGCACCCCTTTCCGTTCTCCTTAGTATTATATCTGGAACATAATAAACGTTTAAGATTTTATGTATCTATGTTTATATGAAAATACAGCAACGTAATCTCAAATAATAAAGTTATATGAGTCGCAAGTATTGTATTGAGGTTTTTAGGGCGATCAGGAGGTTTGAAATAGTCCAAATTTCACCTTTTTTTGAAAAAATTCGTTGAGTATGAGTTTTATTAAGCAAAGTACAACCATTGAAAAATTACAATTTGAACTCAGTTCGGCGCTAAAACGAGTTCAGCCTTATCTGATCGCGTTCATAGCGAATTGTGAAATTGGGTTTTACTAGGTATTTTACGAAACTTCAATGTATAATGAAGTAAAAATTTTTTTTTGGTATTATTGATATTTAAAAAATATACGGTCGAATTGAGAAACCTCCTCCTTTTTGAAGTCGGTTAAAAACGGGATATGATTATCGATTTACAGTGATCATTATCAGTTCAATTGTTATTATCATGGCGCATGGAGTTGCATAGAAATATCGTGAAACTCAAAAATCGATAAACCATGTTTATTATCCCGTTTTTAATCCAAATAGTGTTAAGAACTATTATAGTCTCATAAGTTATTTCGTGGGTACGTATTGTAAATAAGAGGAGGAAAGTTTACCTTAAATGCGTCTCCTGCTTAAACTTTATTTAAGACAAAAAAAACTTGCTTCTGTCTTCAACTAATAACATTCTTGATTACACTCTTCTCGTTCCTGTCATTAAGTAATTGCCATTGTCTTAATAAAACATTATTTTGTATGTGTTTATAACACTTATGAGTTTTACACAAGGCTATGTATAAGTGGGGTCTCTAATATATAGTATCTAAACAACATGAGAATAGGATTTATAAGTTTTTTGGAGTTTCGTAGATCACAATTTATTTTATTAGAACGGAATCACAGAGCGTCCATTGTAAAACACACAAAATTACTATTTTTGTTTCATATGGACATTTGGAGTTACTTTCTTTGTTAAATAGTCATGATATTTAAAAAAAAGGAAAAATAAAACATCAGTTTCGAATTATGTTGCGATACCGTAACGTTTCTTGTTATCAACAATAATAATTGCCTTATATTCGCCGGAAAAACACCTTTTAATAATTATTTAAAACTTACGCATCCACATTATAGTACCTACGTCCATCTAGGAGCTAGATGCGATTGTGAGAATTCTCCAGGACTATTAATTTATTCAATGATTATGTACATTATTACATTTAATAACAGTTAGGTCATGTAATGTGTGTATTACAGCGCGACAACTTTTTTTGCTATGCGTCGAACACACCCAATAAATCTTGACATCTGTGGTTTTCAATTTACTAAAACGATAACCTGCAACAACCAAGATTGGACCACCATAGGAAGATCTTGTTAACGTAATATCTGCAACAAGATTAATTATATTAGGTCCTTACATATGAAATTGGCGTTTTGTATGGGAGGAACAAAAAGTCGAATATTTTTTATTATAATATATTTAATTAATCAAAGTATGAACCATTATTTTCTATGCACTTTTGCCATCTTATAGGTAGTTCATTGATCCCTTTACTAAAAAAACCAGTCGGACGGGAATCAATAAAATCTTTGAAGGCGATTTGGACTGCCCCATCGGAGTTGAATTTTTTCCCTTGCAAGAAGTTATCCAAATTTCGAAAAAAATGGTAATCTGTTGGAGCAAGGTCCGGGGAGTACGGAGGATGTCTTAGACTTTCCAATTGAAGCTCTTCTAATTTAGTAGCCGTCTGTTGCGCAGTGTGTGGTCTAGCGTTGTCGTGAAGCAGCAGTGGCGTGGAGCGATTGACCAGCCTAGGTTGTTTAGCCGCTAGCTTTTCCATCATGGTTTGCAATTGCTGACAATAGACATCAGCCGTAATAGTCTGGCCAGATTTGAGAAAACTGTAATGAACAATACCGGCACTAGTCCACCAAACGCTTACAAGTAACTTTTTTGGGGTTAATTTTCGCTTGGGGCAGGATTTGGCTGGCTGGCCAGGATCCAACCATTGCGCTGAGCGCTTCCGATTATCGTAAAGAACCCATTTTTCATCACAGGTAATGATTCGGTTTAAAATACCTTCATTATTGTGCCGGTTTAGTAATGTAACGCAGCAGTCGACGCGCGTTTGCCGGTTTCCTTCAGTCAATTCGTGAGGTACCCACCTTTCAAGCTTTTTAATCTTCCCAATTTGCTTCAAGTGAATTAAAACAGTTTTATCACTAACACCGCAGCCTGCAGCTAACTCGGACGTGGTTTGCGATGGATCCGCTTCCACAATAGCCTTCAACTCTTCATTATCAACTTGAGTCTCAGGCCGTCCACGGGGCTTGTTCTGCAAGTCGAAATTTCCAGAACGAAAACGTTGGAACCAAAAACGAACTGTGTTTTCTTTTGCAACACGACCGCCATACACATCATTCACCCTTCGAGTTGTTTCCGCAGCACTAGTGCCACGGCGGAACTCGTACTCGTAAATAATGCGATATTTTAAGTTTTCCATTTTGTAAAATGAGTGACGCAAACAGAAAAAAACAGAAGAAAAAAAACAAATGAATGACGATCATCGAAGCACAAATACATGAGTCTATAGCTGTACAAATTTGAATTTGGAATTCCTTACCAAAGAGGAGAAATTTGTGATTAAAGTGGCCAGTACGAAAAACGCCAATTTCATATGTAAGGACCTAATATTATAGAAATATTACCCGACGTATGACGTATTATGGAATCGGTAGTGTCTTGTAAAGGCATGTAGCACCTATCGGTGCTACCTATACTTTTGGTCATAATAGTAATTAACCTTTAAGCGATCGCGCTGCGTCGATTCGACCGCACTCGAGGCAATTTCGATCTTTCAGTACTAACCTATGTTCAATTTGTTATTATTGACGTTTCTAAGATTTGTAAAATCAAACAATGGAAATAAATGAATGACTGATTTTGTATCTTGTAACTTATTATATCGGTACTTCTAATCGCTTGGATTTTCCATCCCTTTTTGCCTGTCATTGTTTCACCGTGAACGGAATAAGTGTAAACTTATTCCACTATTACACTTTCCGTGCCTTCTGGAATACATAGATCCCATTTTTGAAAATGTGCCTTAAGCACCTGACGGTTAAGGTCACATACGACAGTCAAAACTAAAAACCGTTGTTTTTTTTAATTTAAAGATTTAGATTTTATCTGGGTTTAAGTCTTTTGTTTGCATTTAATGTCATATCATAATCAAAGTCTGTCTGAAAAAAATTATCAATGAGTTTAATTTCATTCGGGTTTAAGTCCCTGAAGTATCTCATATGTATTTTAGGTCACGCACGACTGCTTCCATTTCAAATGGTCAATAACCTATAAACCTATACAAATAAGAAAAACGTTTTAAATATATAAATTGTAATTCATAAACACAGAAAATCAAGACAAAGATAATTGAACAAACCAACGAATTAAACAAAAAAGTGGATATACAGTCCACTCGTACTTTGCATTTATTTTCATCTTTGGCACAGCATAGGTTTGGATTTATGGTATATGTATAATATATATGTATATATGTATAGGTTATGATATATGTTAAACGATAGAGCATAAGTACGTTTATGACTTAAACTCTTCCACAACGATACCTTTCATCCAGTGAGTTTGGGGTTAATAGTCTATTAAAAACTTGTAATAATTAATACATAGTTCCAAGATATAATGAATAAGAACAAAATAAGTACTCGAATTAATGTACAATATCGGAAAGCATACGAAAACAAAAAGAAAAAAATGCAATCGATGTATTTAATTTAATCCGTTGCTTTATTTAAAAACATAATTTTATATAAGTTACCATATTTTGGCTATGAGATTTTTCTTCAGATCATACTCTTTTTATGATACCTATCTAATAGGAGCAGTAAATTTCCATCTAAAAGTATAATTGGCTGAAACATTTTTTAGCACTTTCAAAAAAATTAGGTATAAAACTTTTTTACGTTAGCGCAACAGTGCCCATTTTTAAATTAGACATATGTATAATGTATATACTAATGATTATGAACATTATGGTACTTAATCACGGTCATGTTATTATCATCTAATGTATGAATGTTTGCGCGACAACCTTTATTATTGTGGGTAGAGCAGATCCAGTATATCTTGACACCTACGGCTTGCTGCTTGCAGAATCTGTACTTGCCTATTATAAGGATAGGTTTTCCACGCTGAGATGTCGTAAGAGTTATATCTGTAAAAGTATAGACAAGTATAACAGTGAGTTAACTATTAAAAAAAACTTATGTGCGTATAGTACAGGACTTTCCACACGGACACAAATACGGGTTTGAGCACAATTTTAGAACTGGAGATCGTATTTTCTATAAAATCTAGATGAAATTATGTGTAATTCGAATATGTTGTAACCGACTTTTAACAAAAAAGGAGGTTTTCGACGCGTATGTTTTTTAGTATTGTACATACATTTTTAATTTATAACACTAAACTTGCTGTGTAAATGTTCTTTGTGAAATAACGTCAGCTGTATGTTTCCAAAATTCTTGTTAAACAACATAAACTAAGACCCACTACCGTTAGCAAACGCCGTAAGGATAAAGTATTCGAATTGGATCAACACAATGCCGCGTTTGTAAAGAAGTATGGCTTATTTTTGGGTCCCTTCTTGTATAATAAGTTTTCTAAATTCGAAATTTTAATAGTTATGAGTTCGTTCCAGTTTAAAAAGCATATAAATAATGTTCTAGGTAATTATTCTTATGAAGAGACAGAAGATTTGTTTAAAATAATAAAGTAATTGTTGTACAAGCTCACAGATAGACGAACACTCATACACACTTACACACACACACACACACACACACAACACAACACACACACACACACATATCACGCACACTCACACACACAGGATCAAACAGATACTTTAAATTAATTTTAATAAATGTATTGTAAAATTATTGTAAATTGAAATGAGTCTAATAATGTTTTATCTATTTACCATCTACATTTGATTTACTTTATTCACTAATTTCATTTTTAATAGAAGATACAATCACAGAGCAAAATACTGTACCTGTAAAAAACATATTAACATGTTATACATGTAATAAATTTGGAATCATAGAGGGGGAATCGCAGATGTCTATAACACTGGCTTTTCTAGTCTAGCGTAGACATCTACGGCTCACCATATTCAATCTAGATTGCACTAATTTATTTTTCATAGTTTGTAATTTGATTTTAAGGTTGATTGTAAATGGTGATTTATGTGAAATTATTTTATTTGTGGAAATAAATAAATATCTTAAATATCTTAATATGTATATGGGGTTACAAAAACTTCGTTTTAACTATCGGATTTTGTAAAAAAATCAAACAATAGGCGCGATGCTGTCATAAAAAAGGTGTTTAGTCCAGCTCGTCCAAAAATAGTAAATACATATTTTTCGCTTTATCTAATTTATAAAAACAGTACCAAGACATAAAGCGTAAAAGTTGTTTTTCGAGTTTCTGACAAAATAAAAGCCAGTTTAAATCCGATGACAACATTATATTTATGATTTATGACCGATAAATGCGGTATCTTAAAATCTAAATCTTATATACGGGCCGCAGTTCTTTTGTTTAAAAGAAGTAAGTTTTAAATAAAACGTTATAGATATGAAAAAATGTTTTATTACTTTGCTACGCACTTAATTAAATAATATAAAAAAAGTATTTAGGCTACGGCAGAGCGCAATGGCATTATATATTTGATATTGCCTTTAATTCAATGATGCAAACAAAATGTTCGAAACATTGAGCAATCATTTCTTATTTAAAACTTAATGACCAACATTTCATTGAAAATACTTGCGGCCATTTTGATTGGCACCCTGGTAGATGTATATTCTCCTAATCATAAGTAGGTATATGGATACAATGTGGTTTGTAGCTATGAGCCCACTGATCCTGAGGCCGGATCTCATTATAATTACATTTATCGCACCAAGCTGCCTCTTATTCGGTGAAAGTCGCATTAGTCTTTCTTCAGTGAGTACAAACCTTCATGGATATGTACATTATATATTTTGACTATAGACATATTTTTGCGTAATGTGTGTATTTTCGCCTTACACGAGTTGTGGGTGGAACAGACCCAATGGTCTTTGATGACGGTCCGCCGGAGCCTACGAAAGCGGAAACCACCTATGTTGATGATTGGTTTGCCAAATCTCGATTTAGTTACGAAGGCAACTGAAAAAAAAACACACGATTAAGAATGTACTTATATAGAGGTAGAATGACTTTAAATTCATATTCTTTCATCCCTCTCGTATTTTTGGCTATATTATCTAAATAGATTAAAGTCGTTGGTGCTGAGAAGTTCTAGAATGGATACCACATAGCGTAGCGTAGTGGACGACCAACTAGATGGACGGACTACCTGGTGAAGTGGCGATGGATGAATCGATGGCCGCTGCTGTCCGAAATTACTGGAAATACTTTAGGAGGCGTAAGTCCAGCATTGGACGCCTATGCCTTATGATGATGATCTATCCACGAAGTAAAACAAATATTATCTCCTTAAACTTTATTAAGTATATGTTTATGTATATTTTTTAGTATTAATGGTTATGTACATTATTTATCTTGATGACCGTCATAGCGACATCCTGCAGGGTATGTATCATGGCGCGGCACCCTCTATAGCTTCCATGTGTGGAGCAAACCCAATACATTTTAGGTCCGACATTTTTAAGTTTCCTGAAACGATATCCTGCGACGTTGATTATTGGTCGCCCTTTTTTTGAAGTGGAGAATGTGACACCTGAAACATCATGTGATGTGCATCGTCCACACACTTGTATCTATTGTATCTGTTAAACATCGAAGGTTTGTCGAAATTTCGATTACGTATTGGCTGTAAGATGACTGCTTGAAGTCAAGTCTGTTTCAAAACATTTTAGTCTCAACACAGACTTGTCGTTGTAAGTGTGCGCGGCTTCATCTTTTATTTATTATAAAGATGAAGCGCGCTATGCCTTACAGAAGACAAATTATAGATAAATATCAGTGCATCCAAAGGTCCTCCAGCATATCAAAGTTTGTAAGGCTTCGCGCTGACCCAAGACAAATTTGTCTTCTGTAAGGCATAGCGCGCTTCATCTTTATAATAAATAAAAGATGAAGCCGCGCACACTCACAACGACAAGTCTGTGTTGAGACTAAAATGTTTTGAAACAGACTTGACTTCAATAAGCGAGAAGCCTAACAGCGTACGTGAAAACAAAGCAATGGCTATGTTTCTATAACATATGGAATCAGGTAAAAAGAAAAATGTAGAAGAACGCAGGTTAACGGCTCATTAACGGGCGTGTAGATTAGATAGTCGTTGGGGAATTGTGGATAATTGGTAAAGATGGAGTCTTATGTCCAGCAATGGCCGTTATACGAATAAATGATGAATAAATTCTCCAAAGGACTAAACAATTTTTCTGGTATAATAACAACAACTTTTCAATAAGTTATGTGGTTTACTGTCATCAATACAGTAAAAAGTTATGCAGCGTAAAACTTACTTAACATAAAGAATTAAATGACTTTGAGTAATCATTCTTGAAATTTAAGGTCTATGTCACCGTCTGCGAATTAAGTAAATCAATGGTTATATATAATAATAGAACTATTAAATCAACTAACAATTGTCTATGACTAACGCACCCAGAATTCTCTTTATTTAACCATTGACTTATTGATTCAGAGATTGTTATATAGGCCCTCATTATTATTCACACAAAAATAACATGTTAAGATTGCCGAAAAAAATTGTGAACTTTTTAGATAAATTTATCTAACAGTTTTAGTATGCCCTAACTGTATATTAACTTTAATGAAATTTATAAAAACCTAATTTTATTTGATTAATTATTATCTGGGACATGTTTCAACATAACCACAGACGTCACACTTTAAGCGCTTGGCGGAGTGGTGGCATACGAAATTCGACACAAGTTAATCAATGAGTAAAATAGAGAACAAGCTCGCTCAGTTACATGAGCGTGACAGCTCAATCTACATATATACTAATATTATAAAGAGTTTGTTTGAACTGGCTAATCTCAAAAACTAGAGGTCCGATTTGAAAAATTCGTTTAGTATTAGCCCATTTATCGAGGAAGGCTATAATAGGCTACTTAGGAAATACGTTGTGCCCGCGAAAAAACCAAACTTAAGGCTGGTAAACTGGTATTTTATAACTTTACACGGAGATGGTGAAACAGGCCCCTATTGTTATAACTTCAATATTTAACATGATTCAATCTAATTGATGATTGTGAACATTATAACATTTAACAATAGTCATGTCTTCCAGAGTATGTATAATAGCACGACATCCGTTTTTGTAGTGTCGGGTAGAACACACCCAGTACACTTTAGGGCCAACATTCTTATGCTTTCGAAATCGGTGACCTCCAATATTTATGATGTATCGTCCTCTCTTCGATCTTGTGAAATAGATATCTGCAACAATCTTTATAATTAAGTACTTATATAAATTTTGGGAAACCCTCCTCAATTTGATTAGAATCAACGGATGACATACGGCTTAAGTATGTAAAACGAATGTAAAGTATGCAAGATTCAGGTAAACAGACTAGCAAAACCAAAGCTTTTTGATTAGATTAATGAAGTGCAATGACATCTTTCTTTACCTAAGATATAACTTCACTAGCTATCACAGAAGAACAGCGATTATTTCTGGTTTAAGTAATAAAAGTACAATTTGTTATTGTAATTATTAATTTATCATTTACTTACAAAAATATACTTTAACATTTAAGTTAGTGAATTAATCTAGTAATAAATCCGTAAAGCGCGAGTTGGACTCGTTAACCAAGTATTCCGTGTCGTTAAATTTGATAGCGTACCTACTAAACGTTTAATTACTAATATAAAAAAAAACAGTGATTTCGCTTGATAATCACTGTAACAAGAATAATTATGATTTATTTATCTACATAATAAGGCAAGATGACTACATAAAAAATAGGTAGATATACTGGTCAATCTTAATGAACACATATTCTCGTTTTATAAATTTAATAATAACGAAATTAACCGTATTAATGACGGACTAATTACTATTTGTAAGCCATCTACCCTATTAACAAACTTAAGCTTATTATTTTCGTAATAGTTTGAAATTGATATTCATTTTCATTTAAATTGAAATTCACGACGAATACTTAAATCAAAATGTTCGTGATATAATAAAATGCAGCAATTTATTGTAAAATTATACTAATTATACAAGATAAAAAAGCCGCAAGTCAAATAAGTATGAGTAATAGTTGTAGTATAGGCATTTTCACTGTTATCTGTGTTTTTGGGTAACAATAACTACGTAACAGTGAAAATAACTTCAAATCGCACATAGAACAGGCGTCGACAGTGGAGTACCTAAGTAGTTATGTCAGTTCGAAGATTTCCTTACAACTATTCTGAGATTACAATCTTGATATAATCTAAAAGTAACAACACACTGTAGGGTATCATCATCAACACCCTATTAACGTCCTCACTGCCGGGGCACAGGGACTTTTCACTTGTCGAGAGAGATTAGGCCTAAAGTGTGGGTTGATGAATGTCACATGTTTTTAAACTCTTAAAAGTGCAGAACATGCAGATTTCTTCACGATGTTTGCCTACACCGTTAAAGCACGTGTTGAAAGCGCACATAGATTTTTCTAGAAGAAAAACAACAGCAGTGCGCGGCGCGGTTTTAACCAAAGGTGACCTTTGGTATGATAGTCGAGTGTGCTCCCACTTAGCCAACACGTTAGTTAAACTTTAAACAGCTTGTATGTTGCAAAACTTTGCAGGTTCTTCATATACCTGTAGGTACAGTCAACAGCAAATAAAACTGATTAAATATGCTCACAAAATAATCATCATCATCACCCTATTAACGTTCCCACTGCTGGGACACAGGGACTTCTCTCTTGACGAGAGAGATTAGGCCTTAATTCACCACGCTGGCCAAGTGCGGGTTGGTGAATGTCACATTTCCTTCAAACTCTTTTAAAGTTCTTAGAACATGCCGGTTTCCTCACGATGTTTGCCTTCACCGTTAAAGCACGTGTTTAAAACGCACATAAATTTCTCAAGAAGAAAAATCCAGAGGTGCGTGGCGGGGTTCGAACCCACGACCTTCGGAATGAAAGTCGAGTGTCCTCCCACTTAGCCAACACGGCTTTTTTCACAAAATAATGTATACAGTAAATTAAGACAAAAGTAACTATCGACTTATTACTATAGACTATTGACGTTTGTTAGGAGTAAAAGAAATTATAACGTGCCATAAGTCAATTATCATATTTATGACGATACTCGCTGTTATTATAATCATTTACTTTTAATTTATTAAAACTTATTGTTTAACTTGTTAGATCTGGCACGTCACCCCAGAAGATGTTTGGAAACGTTGATTTTGATAACATTATTTTGCTGTTGACTGTACGTGTACAGTACAATCATTAGTTTAACCCTAATGTAGCCATCATTAAGGTTAAACTAATGATTGTGAACATTAAAGCACTTCACCAGAGTCATATCTAGTAAAGTGTGTATTATAGCGCGGCAACCATTGCTGTAGTGTCGCGTCGAACAAACCCAGTATATCTTCGGCCCGACGATTTTATGTTTGCGGAATCTGTAGCCACCAACGATGATTAGCGGTTTTCCTTGCAACGATGTAGAGAACTGAATTTCTGAAAATATTATTAACATAAAGTCTTAGTACGAGAAAGTGTTTCCTTATGTGTACAACTGAGTATCGACCTGGCGAGGAAATCGCGCCCTCCAATTGAACAATTGTTCGCACCATCGATCGATTGTTCGTCGTTCGGCAAAGTACCCATACTGAGTCGCCGTGCGAACAATTGTTCGATGGTTTACCAAGCAAGCGCTTACGACAACATATTCTAAATAAAATAAAAAAAATGGATCAAGAAAGAAAAAACATAAAAATATACTTAGTTATTTAATACAGAAAATTCCTTTTACACATAACTCTCTCCATTATTCCTAATAACACCTTTGCTAAGCGAAGGCTTGAAAAATATCACACAATACATATAATTTAATTGAAGGCACTGTGACAGTTAATAAGGGTATGTATTTTTAATTAGCATTATTACAATTTATAGTTAATTTTAAATTCTGTGCTTAAAGCAAAAGTCATGGTTTATACATGACTTGTGCTTAAAGCAAAAGTCATGTTTTATACATAACTTTGTCATTCATTTTTTAATTACAAATTTAAAATATTTCATAACAAATTTGATAACTATGAGATGGACTTATGCTACACTTAGTCCCGTTTAACCCTTTGGGAACGGTATCCTAGTGATGGGCTGTACGTACTGACCAATAAATCTGTGTTTGAAGCAAATGTATGTCAAAGTTATGTTGGTCACTGGCTGGGCCAGTGCGTGAAGCGATTTTTTCGTGTTTCGTAATGTGGCCCGGAGAAGCCATCTACCTTCTAGGTCTTCATGCCCCATCTTAGACCACATCGTCACTTTACATCAGGTGAGATTATGGTCAAATAAAGGCTTATCTAACATAAAAAAAAAACAACTATTAAAGATTACATAAATGTATAAAAAAGGCAAGTTTATTTGTCGTCTAGTGATTATGAACATTATAACATTTGAATACCATCATCGCATCCAACGATGTGTGAACAATCGCACAGCAAAATTTGTGCGTTGAACAAACCCAGTATATTTTTAGGCCTACGGTCCGGTGTTTACGGAATCTAAACCCCGCAACTATAATGCAGGGCCGTCCTCGCTGCGACGTGGTCAGTGTAACTGCTGAAATAATAATTTTAACTATAGTAACAAAAAAATATATTTATAAAAAAGGAAGTTAACATACGTAAAAATATTACATTGCTTCTTAACTATTAAATCGTAAATCTTCCAAGGTCAGATTCCACGACTCCTCGCTCTAAGTAATAAACTTGTACTAAGATGCGAGGGCTCATACCTTCAGCCCTTACAACAATTTGGTGAGACCTAAAGCTATGCTAGCTTATAAAGAACTTAGAGAAATCTGAGTAACGGCTATAAACAATTTTGAAACCTATTTTTGTGCTTCATTTATTCTTATGAATTGCAATATTACCATCATGTGTCAGTGTGAATGTGTGAGTCTTCCTACCGCATTTCGTCATCGAAATTTGTGAGAATATATCAATAATTTGTCAACCTAATGGTATGTTTTGATAAGTCGTTTTATCGTTGATAAAATTGGACATTATGTGACATAGTGATTAGGGGAACATTATTTTGTAATTTCGAGGGATATTATTAATTCTTAATGGTTTTTATAAGGGATAAACCTCACTTTCGGTATACTATTTAAATCTTTCTCAAACTTTTTAAATGCTAACATATCTTTTGTGAATTTGTATGTGTTAAATAATTGGGACATATTTATATGAGTTTATCTCAAAAACAAACTGAATTACATAACAATAATATAAAAAAAATGATGTTTTCAGTGCAGCAAACTTAATTCGGTCAATGATGGAAATAAACCATTTGCTTAATAAAAGATTTCATGAAATAAGTTATAGACTTTACCTTTTAATTCTAAATCTTAGTAATTGTATAAATGTTATTAAAAATGGTTACGGTTTTAAATTTATTTTTTTGGTGGGTAATGACGACCTTCGTAACTATTACATCTTTTTCAAAACATCAAAGGGGCATGCGCATAGGCGTCCTATGCGAATGGAACGTTGGTACGTGGTACGTGGGTATTGAGAGTATTGAGGTAGTTTTCAATTAGCATAATGAGAATTAACTAAAAAATAAAAAGATTAATCTAAAGACGAAAAATCTTATTTCGAAAGCACGTTTTATAAAGAAAAAAATTAATGAGATAAAATATATTTATTTTGCTAGGTACATAAACAACAGCACAGTAGACCGCATAAACGAATAGACACAAGAAGAAAAATAACAAATCAGATAATTAGCTGCCAGGCTATGCTGCCATGCACCAATCAAGTTATTGTGTTTTAATTAACATAACATTAGTGGTTATGAACATTATGGAATTTAGTCAAGGTCATATCGTCCAGGGTATGTATCAAAGCATGGCATCCCTTACTACTGTGAGTGGAACAAGTCCAATGGACCTTATGTCCGATTTTGCGCTGTCTCCGGAACCGGTACCCAGAAACCAGCAGCATAGGGCGTCCTTGTTGTGACTCTATCAGTCTAATATCTGAAAATATTCGTTATAAATAAAAAGATAAATAATTCTAAAAGTTCCGTGATAGGTATCGTTTCACCGGAGGCCTTTACAAGAAGATTCTTAATAAAACAACACCAACCGTATCCAAAAAAATTAACATAAATGTTACTAAGAATTTGCCCATGGATTAATGTATAGATAGTATATAGGTATAATATTATATACGTTGCAAAAAGTAGTTCTTGCTTAAATAGTGATCACAGGTGTTGTCAAAAAGTATTTTATTTTCATCCGCTGTGAAATTAACCCCATGCTGTAGAAACGCCCACTAAATTTGAATGTGATTATTAGATCATTAGAATTTTACAAAATTAATTGCAAAAATAATAAGAATAATAGTCACAGGTCGCTTGATCCTAGCTTCGCTGCCGGTGATTCTCCGTTTTGATTTCTATTTTTACAGTAGGTGGCTTTCATATAATTTTTTTATGTAATCTATTGTAAAAAAATCCCGCAAAGAACTGAAGCCGTGTTGGCTAAGTGGGAGGACACTCGACTTTCATTCCGAAGGTCGTGGGTTCAAACCCCGCCACGCACCTCTGGATTTTTCTTCTTGAGAAATTTATGTGCGCTTTAAACACGTGCTTTAACGGTGAAGGCAAACATCGTGAGGAAACCGGCATGTTCTGAGAACTTTAAAAGAGTTTGAAGGGCATGTGACATTCACCAACCCGCACTTGGCCAGCGTGGTGAATCAAGGCCTAATCTCTCTCGTCAAGAGAGAAGTCCCTGTGTCCCAGCAGTGGGAACGTTAATAGGGTGATGATGATGATTGTAAAAAAATATATTTTCGACGACTTAAATGAAATAAAGGGAATATATAATGAAATATATTTTTTAATATATTTGTAGTATTAATCCATACCACAGATATTATGTTATCAGTGTCCATGATCATCAACTTTATTTGTTTTGTACTAGTTAACTTATTGTCAGTTACTTACAAAAAGCATCATATCGATACCATTTCAGAAGAATTGTCCACTATCAGTGAAGTCCTCTTCGTGATTATGAACATTTTGACATTTGATGATGGTGACATTATCATTCAAGGTATACAGCGTACCCCGACAGCCTTCAGCGTGTCGCGCGCATTGCCATCGCGTTTTATGAGGACCCTTGATGTGCCTGGTGTACCGATGTCCGTGGTAGTAGATCAACATTCCGCCTTGCCTCGTCGCCATGTGTATAGGACCTGTAGTGGAAATAATCAAATTACGGACCAGCTGGGGTCGTCTAATTGTTTAATTTGTATGTGGCTGTCAACGGAAGATTAGCGTTGTTTTGTCACGTGCAAAATAACACATGCTGAGTTGAGGGCCTTTTTGGGACACTTGCTGAGTGTTTGTATGTTATTTTTTTAACTATGTTTAATGTGTCCTAAATAAAATGTGTTTTCTTTCTTTGTTATCTATTAATACATCAATATTTCCGGACAATCCACACAACCCCAGTAAACTCTTAGCTTGTGATACGGATTCAAGACATCTGATATAAAATTTAATAGACAAATTTAAAAAGATATTTTTTTACTATAAATATTAAACATTCAGACCAAGGAGAAAGTGCTTGTAGAACATACGAACACTTGAAACGGCGGAAATCGAACCCTACCTCCACCGCTGGCCCGCACCGCGCCACTGAGGCAGTCAGTCATCTATACAATACTAGCTGACCCCAGCAAACGTTGTTTTGCAAAATGAAAAATAGATAGTAGCCCTTTTTTCAGACCTACTGAACACACATATAATATTTGTTTTTTTGTTTCGGAGGAGTACGGTAACTAACATAACTAACTTAGGTAACTTATGAATAGGCTCAGAGTCGCTCAAAGGGCTATGGAAAGGGCTATGCTCGGGGTTTCTCTACGGGATCGAATCAGAAATGAGGAGATACGTAGAAGAACGCGGGTCACCGACATAGCCAAACGGATTAGCTCTTTGAAGTGGCAGTGGGCAGGCCACATAGCACGAAGAACAGATGGCCGTTGGGGCCGAAAGGTTCTCGAATGGAGGCCGCGGATTGGTAAGCGCAGCGTCGGACGACCACCAACAAGATGGACGGATGACTTAGTCAAACTTGCTGGCTCATGGTGGATGTAAGTGGCGACCGATCGGAATGATTGGTCGTCTTTGAGGGAGGCTTATGTCCAGCAGTGGACGTCAAAAAGCTGAGATGATGATGATGATGACGGTAACTAACATTGTGACATGGAAATTTTATATATTAGGTAATATATATATATAAGCTGAAGACTTTGTTTGTTTGATTGTTTTCGCGCGCTAATCTCAGAAACTTCTGATTTCAGGAATGTTCTATGTCTTTGAAAATTATTTCAATGTTAGATAACCCATTTATCGAGGAAGGATATAGACTATATTTTTACTGCGGGAATATCCATAAAACACGGGCAATGCCGATACATTTTCCAATTATACAGTTGCGAATTGATTTAAAAAAAAAAGACATTCTCCTTCATAACATTTAATAACTTGCGAATTTATTCGTATACATATTATCTGTGAGTCTATTATTGAGTCTGCAATAATCATTGCATTATATTATGTGTCTTTACAAAAAGTAAATTTGGTTGAAATAGGAACCCAACTGACATTAAATTCAGTTATTGTCATACTTAGTAATTTCACAAACAAGCTTTTAATGTAATTATTCCACTTTTTATCTAAAACCTCTTCTTTCTTCAGTTTCAGTTATCTATGGTAGATTTTATAATCTTATATTATTTCAGGTTCTTATAGCTCTGTATTGATTATAAAAATCTTGGTATACAAATAAATAATGCTTTACTAAATAAAGTGTTCATTTGTAATTGTAGTCATAAACGTACTGATGTTTTTTGAAGTAAAAAAAAGATATTTCTGCCTCATTTAATACTCTTATTACTGTAGAATAAATATTACGCGTATAAAATATTATTTCCGAGAGGGTTTCATAACTTGAAAAAATATCGTGAGATAAGGTATATATATCAGTAACAATCATTAAAAAAACGGGATTTTTGAAACGAATAGGATTTGATAATAAAGCATAATGAGCACTTATATGCATTTATAAATGAGTATGTACATTCTTATGTCGGAGTATAATGATGCCTTTCTCATACTCTTGGTTAAGCGTGAATAATGCCGCTCGACAACCGCGCGGTGTGAGCGCGCAACGCCATCTCGTTTTGCACCCGTGTGTTTCCTGCCTCATGTACCGGTGACCACCAAACATAACTACCAACTGTCCTTGCTTAGAACGAACGTAATGTGGTCCTGTAATTTAAATAGAATATTAAAATATGGTTAGTTTTATTTCGTCAAATATATTGCGTACCGCAAAGAGTACAGTGTATCTGTGTAAAGTGTAAATTGGTTTCTCCTTGCAGGAGCAAAAACACATATGTATTTATTAACTTCTTAACAATCTATAAGACTAACTGGGACAAAGTAATAATAAAAACAATGCTTTATTAGTATTTTAATAAAACAAAATAATCTAAGTTACAACAAGCGCAATCAATAACATATAATTTACAAAATTAAATTTGGAAGATATAAATATATTTATGTAATTGACTGATTATGGTTATGTATATTGACGTGTCTAAGTATAATTATTTCGTTATCATCGTTATCGTGATCCTTCGTGTACAAAACCGCGCGACAACCGTACGTTTTCCGGGCGCACCTCCAGCGAGTTTTCGGTCCGCGTGTCGCTTGTTTCAAATACCTATTCCCCGCTAATGATATCGACAGCCTTCCTCGCTTTGAACGTACGTAGCACGGATCTAAAAGAAGAATAGAATTTAACAAAGTCACGAGATTTGATAAAAAATAATTTATTTCCTCGTTATGCTGATTTAGTAACTTAACCTTTTTTACCCGACTGCCAAAAGAGGAGGGTATTGTTTGTCGAGTGTATGTAAGTAATAGTCTTTTTTTTGTTGCCTCCTGTTACCATAACGGCTTGATGGATTTTGATGTGTGAGGTATCGTTATATGCGTCTGGATCACAGGAGTGTCTTATGATACATTTTTAACCCTCGACCAAAAAAAAGGGGTGTTATAAGTTTGACGTGTCTGTCTGTCGGTCTGTCTGTCTGTCTGTCTGTCTGTCTTTCAGTCTGGCACATCATAGCTCCCATCCCGAACGGGTGGAGCGATTTCAATTTAGTTTTTTCTTAACGAAAGGTGAGTTGAGAGAAAGGTGTTCTTAGATATGTTTTATGAAAATCGGTTGAGCCGTTTTAAAGATATGGGGGTGGGAGTGGGGACGGAAAACCGAAAATCTGCAAGTATACTCGAGTGGGGTATCAAATTCATTCATAATCACTTTGATGAATTAAAAAACATGTGTTTTACTTTAAGGAAATTAAAGCATTGGAATCGGGGGTTTTCCTGTCGGCTAATATTTTTCCTAAATTATGCTTGTCAGCAGGAGACATTCGTTTTTAATGCTGGATCACGGTATTTTGCATGACGGAGTTTTATTTTTAATTAGCCTATAACGTCACATTGCAGGGAAAAGCCTTTTCTTACATGTTTCCAGGACACTCACAGGACGTGGGGCATTTCACCATTCACGATCCTACGTATCTAGATCGTCTTGCTTGTGTTTTTTTGACGGGGATTATGTTTAGTAATTCAGACAGTGATTTCAACGTTTCAATAATAACAATTAAAAATTACACAAATTAACACAAATATTTTTTTCCATCAAAACATCTTTATTAATATGTTTTGACTTTTGTCAACACACTTCGGCTCTAAGAATTGAAATTACATTTACAATTATTTTTATCCTTATCTATGCATTTTTTAGTTAAATAAGCATGTCTTATATATTAAGATACTGGGAGACAATTCACAATATTATTATAATTATTATTAATATTGCATTAGTCAATTAAAAAAATAACTAAGTTAACAGATTCGTTATAAATGCGATAATCTACATAGAATTGAGTCTGAAAATTATAGTTTTGAACTAAACAATTTTAATGTAACATTATAGAAAATACAAGCCTCTACCTAAATTAAAATTAATAATGCGTGGCTATTAAAATCATATAAGCATGTCACGAACTTTAACAGACATGGCGCTTAATTCCCCAGAGATGGATACAAAAACATCGCAAGCAAAATAACAATAGGTAGTTAATTACAAGTTTGCATTTTTCCATAAATATAATAACATGAATGCCGCTACAAGCAGTTTATATGTTTAACTACAGTCTAAAAAAATTCTCGAACATCGAATTCGTCGTCAAATACAACTCTAACAGTTTGCTGGATTTTTTTATATTTCGACTTAAACCGAATCATTGTTTAGCGGCTTTTTTTCGTCGATATGACGACGAAAAAAAGCCGTGTTGGCTAAGGTGGAGCAGACACATTTTCATTCTGAAGGTCGGGGGTTCAAACCTCACCGGGCCTTTAAACACGTGCCTTAACGTTGAAGGTAAGCGAGGAAGGTGAGGAAACCGGCATGCTCTGAGAACTGTAAAGAGTTTGATAGACATGTGACATTCACCAACCAGCCTGCTGGCCTGTAGCATTGTGAATTAAGGCCTCATCTCTCTAGTCAAGAGAAAAAACCCTGTGTGGGAACGTTAATAGGGTGAAGATAATGATTTCGACGAATGACAGCATATAAACAGTATACTATGATTAAGTCGGTCGCAGCGTCCGCCTCTTATCTTCCTATCTCTATAAGGTTAAACCCATAAACTCCTGAATAGGTATTTAAGCGGTTTCTGCAATAGGTAGAGTGATTCAAGAAGAAAGTTCTCGCATTGGACCAAAGCCGGAACAGCTAGTATATAATAGAATATATTTCCGTAAAGTCAGGCCTAAATCTATCTTAATCTAAATCAAGCTTTAAATAATTCCAGCAAGCCATCCTTCCAACATTAAGTCTGTGTCGTTGATGAATGATTATGGTTACTATTATGAGTGATGATGGTGATATTGTGAAGACTGTCCAGGGTGTACAAGGAGGCTCTGCATCCCTGCTTCGCACACCTCCAGCGAAGCTGCTGCCCGTGCTTCTGGTGCTTCAAGTACTTGTATCCGTTTAGCGAGATAATCCTTTGCCGTTTCGTGAACTCGAACTTCGGCACTGAAATAAATTCAATGTTAAATTGATAACATAATATTTAAAGTCACTCGAGCTTAGATCAATAAATTTATTAATAAGTAATTAAAAGACAGGGTGGGGAGAAAAGGCGATAATCTTAGTTATCCTTTTTTTACTGAAAGAGAAAAAAAACACCAAACTTTAGTATACCTTTAATAAATAAACGTTCCAATTACAAATCGAACAAAGAACCAATTAATATAAAAAAGAGATGATATACAAATTATGCAGTATGGCAATAAAAACAATTGCATTAATATTTGCATAATTGATTTATTTCCCTATTTGTAACATTTGAATATTTATAAATAAGTTTAACCCGGCTGTCCTCGCTAGATAAATATCTAGCCAGAAACGCCGGGTTAAATTAAATACAATTAAACTCTGTGGTATTTTTACCCGGTTACGAGTGTTAATGTTCCTTGTGTACTATTAAATAATCATTTTTCACTTAATTTATCATATTTCAACTCCTTAATTAGAAGGTACACAGTCAAAAAACATTTTCTGAGGCTGTAAGCGCGCCTGAACCATGTGTAAGCCGCTTGCTCAGTTTCACCTTTATTTTCACAATATTTTTATAAATATGCTATGTACTTCTGAAGAATTTTCTTCTCGGCTGTCTAGTTCTTGGAGCATTTTTTCAATTAAAAGCGAGTGTTCATCTAAATTAAGCTTATTAGCAAAAAATATGTTCATAAACTTAATGAAGATAACCGGGTATTTTTTACCCATTATCACCTGACATGTTTAAAAAACTTCAAATTCGAATTTCGTGCCCCAAAGGGTTAGAACGTATAAAATATTAATTCTATGGTATTTAGAATATGAAGTAGGCAGAATTCGTAGACAAATTAAACAACCAAGTTTTAATACCCTCTATTTTTTACGTGGTATTTTTTACCCAGTAGCGTGTGCTGCCGGGTTAAATGCAAAAATAAATTTTAATGTTAACATTATGTTACAGTACGGTTACGTAGAATTTTTAGCAACACGCTTTGAATCAATATAAATAAATAGTGTTCAAAAATATAGCAGTTAACCAAACAAAAAAACCCCAAAATGTAAAAAAAAATAACAATACATTATTACAACAGTTGGAGGTCACCGTGGTTTTAAACAATTTAAACTCTATTCATTTTAAAATTGGGATTTAGTCGCGTCTTAGGTCTAGGTTTTATCTCGCCCGCTGTGAGTTGCGCGCTCGCTGGAAGGAGGCTCATAAAATGAAGGTTTTCTCTTGACTATTAGTTGTCCAAAACGTTGAGATAAAGCAATTTTATTTTCACTAAATATTTCATACTAATTTACTTTACTTTTCTTTTAGCTTTTTTTTTTTTTTTACTTTTTTTATTTAATTTTTGTTGGTCTTTAAAATAAATAAATAAAATAAATGAAATTCAAACTCTGTACACGTTCAATTCATGATGGTTATTATGTTGATTATTCATTCGTATTATTCTCAGATTAGTCAAATCGTTCGTGGTGTGGATATTGGCACGACAACCTCTTGTAGAAGCCTTCGCGCACTGCCAACGGATCTTACTTTTATAAACCTGATGTCGTACAAAAGAATATTCTGATATACCGATCCTGGTTTTACCATTCAGCTCATAGAAGAAAGGTATACCTGAAACAAGTATAAATAAGTCCAAAATCCAATAAATTGTAATTCACCGAGTGAATTTTTTCAGGGTTCCGTAGATTTGTGCTACGCCGTCAGTACATATACAACTTTTAATTCTTTAATTAGATTTATTTAAAAGCCATGAACAAAAGAACCCTAGTTCTATTGACTAGGCTAATGACTAATATAATAACCGCCGCCAAGACGAGTAATATATGTATATATTTAACTAATAATAAAATCTATGAATACTCTACTCGCAGGGTACATTCAAATGAAGGAAGTTAAATAAATAAGGAGGTATGACGGATAGAAGTTTCATCATCACCCTATTAACGTTCCCACTGCTGGGACACAGGGACTTCTCTCTTGACGAGAGAGATTAGGCCTTAATTCACCACGCTGGCCAAGTGCGGGTTGGTGAATGTCACATGCCCTTCAAACTCTTCTAAAGTTCTCAGAACATGCCGGTTTCCTCACGATGTTTGCCTTCACCGTTAAAGCACGTGTTTAAAGCGCACATAAATTTCTCAATTAGAAAAATCCAGAGGTGCGTGGCGGGGTTTGAACCCACGACCTTCGGAATGAAAGTCGAGTGTCCTCCCACTTTAGCCAACACGGATAGAAGTTTAAATACTCTAAATTAAGAAAAATATACAAATTTAAATGGTAAGTGTTATTATTAAATGCTAATAAATAAATAATTAATTAATTTACTTACTCAGTAAGACAAATAAAAAAAACGACCTATATTTTATATGGCTATACTAAGCCATATAAAATATAGGTCGTTTTTTTTATTTGTCTTACTGAGTAAGTAAAATTATTAATTAATACTTTAACGGCTACAGATAAAACATAATCACAAAAAAGAATAGGTCTAACTGAAACGATAATTATTAAACACTTAGAACTAAACCTTAAAAAACTTAACAGATATTGAATTTATCAAATTATTTATTCAACATGATTATGCTGATTATTAAATTGAATAATTTTCAAATATGTCAAATCGTTAACGGTATGTACATTAGCACGACAGCGATTCGGAACTGCCTTTGTACATTGCCAACGTATTGTACCTTTATTAACCCGGTGTCTTATAAAGGAATAGTTGGCCACACCGATTCTGGTCTTTCCTCTCACTTCATAGAAGAAAGGGATATCTGAAAAAGCTAAGAAAATAACTCCAAACTCCTGAATGCAAGATATTTTTCATAATATGTTATAATGAGGTGTGAATGTGTGAGTAAATGTATAGTTGTGTTGGAAAGCTCACTCAGACAAGCTCAGATTTCATAAATTCAAAAATTCTTAACGATTTGGCGGTAAATTTAAGGTTAACATACCATACTTACTCGTAAATAATAATTTCTGTGCTACGGCGTCTGTGTCTTGCAGTATATGCTACATAAAAATAATAAATAAAGTTAAAATCAGTTTATTTTTTGTATTTCACGTTAAGGCCATTTCATAAGCACGTTAGGATAACAATAAAAGGTTGATAATTTTTTGTCCTTGAAGTTTTTTTATACTGTAACGTATATTTAACACATTCACAAATTTCTCACATAATTAGCGGAAGTAATCACGACAACTTTTAACATTTGCAAGCAAAAATATTTGCGGTTATATTTTTATAAACAGGAACTAAATTAATTCTTAACTTACACAATTCAAATAAAATTTTACTCATAGGCAGGAACTAAATAAAACACGACACAAACACTATTAAAATAAAAGTAGTTCGCAATTCGTTTCTGTAATTTCTAGTGATTATGATTATTATTGTGTTTAAGCACTGTTAGATTTCTATCATCATCTAAAGTATGAAGAGAAGCATAACAATTCCGAGAAGATTTCTGAGCGCACTGCCACCGAATCTTTGCACCCATTTTAACATGCCGAACATATCTGTATCCAGAGACAATAATTGCTGGTCTCCCATTTCTCGTGTAACTGAATTGTGGCGCTAAAAGAAGAATAGTAAAAATATAGTTTCCTGCGAGATGTAAACGTGTTAAAGGAGTAGTTTAGTTACAGCATCCGGAAGATTGGTAAATCCTGACCTATTCCATAGGTCCATTCACTTAATGGACCTATGGAATAGGTCAGGATTTCGTGTTCCTATTCGTGCATGTGCCATTCGACTGGGTAGTGGAACTGGACTACCTGGTGTTTCATCAATTTGTACATATGTCTCAAAACTAAAAACATACGATTATAAAATAAATAAAATATTGCTGGACAATCCACACAATAAAATCTGTGCCGTGGTAAGCTCTAAGCTTTTGTTACGGGTAGGTAATAGACATCTGATATACTAAATTATAATAGGCATACATAATATAGACATATTATTTTCTTATACATGTCTAAACAAAAACGAACAAAACAAAAGCAACAAAAGCCCTTAACAAAGGCTTAGAGCTCACCACGGGGTTTTATGTTGTTGTGTGGATTGTTCAGAAATATTTATTTATTTACGAGGAGAAATAAAGACCAGACACTTATACATATAACAGCACTACATTTATTACTTTGCCTAGTTTAATGATTATGAATATCACTGAATTTGACAATCATAGGGTGGATTTCATCGTTTATTGTGTAAATGTGAGCTTTGCATCCATAGGCCGACTTACAACACCGCCACCTTGATTTAGAACCTCCAAAACTTCGCTTGAAGTACTTATTTCCGGAAATAACTATCGCCAATGTGCCTTTCTTGGTACGCACAAATTCGTAGCCTGAAACAGCAGAATTAACTGAGATTAAAAAGAGTGGAATAAAAAACAAGATTAAAATAAGGTGATATATTTATCACCAACTAGCGGCCCGCCCCGGCGTCGCACGGGTAAAAAAAGTTCCCGGCAATTTTTCCTTATTTGCTCACCGTTTAGACCCTGGACTACGACAAACATTTTAAAACCAAAATAAGCTCAATCGTCCCAGCCGTTCTCGAGATTTAATCAGACCAACGAACAACAAATTCATTTTTATTTATATAGATTACATAGCAAACGAAATAGTATCAAAAACTGTATAAAAGGTTCACATTTGCGTTTTGCTTTATTATTTATAATAAGTATTGGTTTCGTCGTTTCTTTTTAATACGAAACCTTAGGTCAGTGTAGCCGAAACCGGCTAAGTATATTATATCATCATTCTGTATGTATATAATATACTAGCGTCCCGCCCCGGCGTCTCACGGGTATAAAATTTTCCTGGAAATTATTCGAATTTTTCTCGCCGTAAAAACCATCCTATCTCTCAAGTTGGATCGAACTGCACATGGTGTGCGAATTTTATTATAATCGGTTAAGTGGTTTAGGAGTCCATTGAGGACAAACATTGTGACACGAGATTTATATATATTCAGTTAGCCATTTTATAGAAGTCAACGGGGCACTAAAACAACAGAGCGTTCATATCTTTAAGAGTTGTGCGTACATATTAATTCTAAGCCCCTATTTGGTGGATTCCTTTAACAAAGAAAAATACGTTGACGAGCCTGTTCTTTCGAATTTATACAACCCAAATCCCTGCGAATCCCCAAAAGAAAAGCGAAGACCAGAGAAACCTCTTGCAAGGTGACCGCGTTTTGCTTTCTGAGTAGGCCCAGCCAATAATTTCTTTTGTAGCCTCGTCTTAGCATTAAATGAATCAACAGTAACATGTTTACTAATGGTTATGGTTTTTATTATGTCTTATAATAACAATTCTGTCATTATGTGTCATAGTGTAAAGCGATGCAGGGCAGCCCGAACTATTCATCTTGGAGCAGCGCCAACGACTTTTGTGTTCGGTTTCGTAGTGTTTGTAGTACGTGTATCCAGCAATAGTGATAGCTGGGTACCCACGTTTATTGAATGTGATGTTGAACCCTAAAAAGGTAAGAGATAATTACAAGATGTAAATAAGACACGTTTTTATAAGACAAGCCGGATCGGACATCCGGTTTTGCGCGGATGCGATAACTATCGTCTTGAATCATTCTACCTATTGCAGAAAACTGCCTAAAGATCCGATCAGTAGGGTTTGAGTTTATTTCGAACATAGAGACAAAGACAGACAAACGCGGCGGGGAATTACATTTAAAATGTTTAGATTACACCATTTTTTTGTGTTTTGGTATTCAAAAAAAAGTTCCTTCTAGATCTTCATGATCTATCTTAGACCACATCGTCACTTTACATCAGGTGAGATTTTGGTCAAATGAAGGATTATCTACCATAAAAAAAATCGTTATCGCTATAGTTTTATGATGTTGCTTTATTTTTGCTGACATACATATAACTGATGCAGTTTGATAATTTTAAACAGGCAGGCTTTGACTCAGTGCCTTGCTACTCTTAGAAACAAAACAATAAAGGAAATACAGAGATTAAAATATACATAGTATTAGACATATGAATTCCGTTGACTAATTTGTTGATGATGATATCATTCTAGCCGATTTCGACTACAGCGACATGTTTTCTCTGTTTATAATTGATTACTGACATATAGACAAATATTACGATTGTGACATGTGAGTTGCATGTGTGTGGTCGCTTTTCTGACCAACAATAATGTTGCCATCGTTCAAAGTGCTGATAAAGGCTCGACATTTATGCGAGTTGATCCTAGCACACCTCCAGCGGGTTTTGAGTCCAGTTTCAAAGTGCTTTAAGTACTTCTGACCACGGTATAAAAGCGCCATTGTCCCACGTCCTGTCTTGTAGATCATGGGAACTGAAATAAATAAATAAATAAATTTTATTCAAATATTAACAAAATTCACTTATAACTATAGGTATCAAAACGTTTAAAATAGGTATGTAATACCTGAGCCTGAACTAGGGTAATCCTGTATCTCAGGCTAAAACACATAAACAATAGGCTAGATAAATAAACTAATAAGCAGATATGTTAATGATTACAAAACACTGTATAGAGTGTCTAGCTACCACATGGTCGATATACATACAAAATGTAGTTCTATAGATTGGCGAAAATGATTACGTATGTAGAGAATGGTACCTATAAAATAAATTTGATGAGTATGAGATAGACTCATTACTACAACTAGGGTTTCGTGTACAGTTTATATCATATTCAAATACAAAAAAAATACAAAATAGTAATAAAATATTTTTTTAGGTGCAAAAAGATGCAGTCAGATCGGTCACCCATCCAAGTACTGGCATCGCGGAAAGTTGTTTAATTTTATAAATATCACATTTGTTGTACATGGGATCCCCCATAAATATTTATTTATTGTATGTTTAGAATGTTTAGCTAGAGAGTTGATATATTTCTATCAACTTTTACAAAATCTTTTTTTCAAATTTTACACAGTTCTTGAGATACAGCCTGGTGACAGACAGACACACGACGATTTCTCGTTCTCCTTTGGGTACGGAACCCATAAAACCAGATAGGTACTAATTGTTACTAAATGGACTAATGCAAATTTATTTACGGTCGATTGTGACGATGAAATTGAAAATTTATTTAAGACAGCGCCTTTTATTTCGTCACATACCATATGCTACAAATTTTTTAAAATAGCGAACACATTATAATTCTTACTATTTTTAATTTTATTACCAGAAAGCATTATGCGTGTGGTCATTTTTGTAACTAATAATAGTGTTGTTATCGTCGTTTAATGTGCAGATTCTTACACGGCACTTATGTGAGTTGATTTTAGCACATCGCCAGTGAGTTTTTATCTCTGTCTCCAGATGCTTTAGGTATCTCTGCCCGAGATATAGAAGAGCAAGTGTACCTTGTCGAGTTCTTATGATTCGTGGCACTGAAAATATATGACAACACAGATATACAGGGTGTAATTAGACTACTATCGAAAAATGAAAGGGGAGATTCAGACCACGATACTGAACAAATTTATCGAAAAAAAAAAGGTTTTTTTTTTTTTTTTCATATAATTTTTTTTTCTATTTATAGGTTTTTTAGTCATTGTACGTTAATTTAAGAACATGCCAACGTAATTAACACACTAATAATAAAAAAAAACCATTAAAAAAATTAAAACATCAGTGAATATAATTTCACTCTCGCGCTCGCTTTCGCGGCCGGCGCGCCCGCCGCGCTGATATTCATTCTAATACCCTAACACATAATCACAGCTGATGGCATCCACACAGTGATAGCGCTTGCGTGTACGACCCATACGCACACACGCAAGCGAGCGCTATCCTGCTCTAAGCGCAATGAACTCTGGTGACCTAGATAATGGATTTTATTTAAATCCATGCACAATTCCCGCCACATCATAGTTAATTTAAAGTACCTACAAAATAATTCAAAATTTATTTTTATTACTCAATCTTTTAAAAGATTGAGGGAGGCCTATGTCCTGCAATGGAGTTGCTAGGGCTGAAGCGAACTCAAATCAACCTATTATTAGATTATCGGCCTACTGCAATCTTTGCCTACTGCACGAACGACATCTAGATAAAATTGTTAATATTCATAAAAACAGTTTGGTACCTAACCTAGGTAGGTACTTACATAAGTAAGTATTTTATTCTAAGTCTTAATAACAAAAATCAAATAAAACTACTCAGATAACAGCATTTAAAAAAAATATTATTTTAAATAATACACGTAAATCTAAAACAGCTGTTCGAGCGCAATAAACTCTGGTGACCTAGATATGTAATGGATTTTATTAAAATCCATGCACAATTCCCGCCACACATAAGTTAGTTAAGTTAAAGTACCTACCAACAAAATAATTCAAAATTTATTTTTATTACTCAATCGACCTATCATAAGATTGAGGGAGGCCTATGTCCTGTAAAGGAGTTGCTAGGGCTGAAACGAACTCAACTCACCCTGTTATTAGATTATCGGCCTACTGCAATATTTGCCTACTGTACGAACGACATCTAGTTATAACATTGAGCTAATATTAGCTCAATGAGTTATAATTGTTAATATTCTTATTAAAAACAGTTTGGTACCTAACCTAGGTAGGTACATAAGTAAGTATTTTATTCTAAGTCTAAATAACAAAAATCAATTAAAAACTACTCAGATAACAGCATTTTAAATAAATATTATGTTAAATAATACACGTAAGTTTATCTAAACCAGCTGTTCGAGTTCGTTCGCATTAAAAAATAATCAATTATTTTTTATTTTTGTAGTCATACCTAACATAGGGAAAGGTATTTATCAAACTGAGTTTGTTCTAATTATTTTCGTAGGCATAGTGAACACGGCTTTTGCAAAGAATAAATGATCCTGTTTGACAAAAGACGCCGGCAATGTCGGCACCCTTTGCCATAAGCCGCGCCGCGTGGCGGCGCTTTTTGAAGATATGTACCTATTATTGCCTATTATTTTCGTAGTGTTTTGAGAATCAATTCAGTCGGTGTTCATAACTCGTATTGAATACTTGCGCGTCGCATCGCAAATCTATGCACTGTTCAGCTTATTTTTTCTAGTATTTCTCTTTAATTAGTTTTAGTAAAATCCTTTCTTTTTCAAAAAAGTTAGTTAATGTTTTTCATTTATTTTATGGTAAGAATAGATGGATAGATTTGTCTATTTCGGTTAGTAGTGTTACGTAGTAATTTATTATTCTATGGTAGTGTAAAGTGACGAGTGATTGTTATTCAAATGTTAGTGTGATTTGGTTTTGGCAATGTTTAGTGCGAGAGAATATGGACAAATGTTAATGTGTTACGGCGAGGCATGAGGAAATGCCTCCAGAGGACTACAGAGTGCCAGTGTGTGTGTGAGTACAAGATGTGCCATGAAAGAGGAGGAGCTCAATTTGAGCCATTTCTAGTGCGACCGAGGCGACAGCGAAATTAGGTAAGTAACTAAGTACATTCAATGCCTTCAAATGTTATTCTATTAACGATCCCACTGCTAGGACACAGGGACTTCTCTCTTGACGAGAGAGATTAGGCCTTAATTAAACCACGCTGGCCAAGTGCGTGTTGGTGAATGTCACATGTCCTTCAAACTCTTTTAAAGTTCTCAGACGATGCCGGTTTCCTCACGATGTTTGCCTTCACCGTTAAACCACGTGTTTAAAGCGGACATAAATATCTCAAGAAGAATCTGAAAAATCCAGAGGTGCGTGGCGGGGTTTGAACCCACGACCTTCAGAATGAAAGTCGAGTGTGCTTGCACTAAGCCAACGCGGCTCTGAAAAAAACAATAATTCACAGTAATAATAATAATAACACCACAAGTGTTATTATTATCAAATCAAAATCGTGACATTATGTTTCTAGAGTATGTTATTATGAATGTTGAGTAAGTTCAATGACCTGAGAGATTTTAGAATTACGAGAAGGGTATCTGCTGTATTTTATTTTAAAACAAGTTATTACTTTCAAAACCGCGGGAAAGCTGTACCGCGTACTAGTACTTTCCCGCGGCAAAATCCAATATTTTCCTGCATAAATGGGCTATTTAGGTAGGAGGACACTCGACTTTCATTCTGAAGGTCGTTCAGAATTTACGGCGCCCACTGCCTGCCTGCTACTACTAACGTTTATTACAGCTACGAAACGATGCCACTTATCGCTAAAAACATTGCAGCTACATTGCTGGTTGGCTAAATAGTCAGAAAATTTCAACCATCGATATCTCCGGCTACAATTTTTTTTTTGGACTGGGGTTTTTTTATATTGATTTGGTTTGGTGTCCTGCATACCCCCCCTTTTTTTTCGATAGTCGTCTGATTACACCCTGTATTATTAAACACATATTATACTATGATATTTAAATATCCATTCGCTTCTCAAATCAGTATAAAAAATTTAAGCGAACTGCAAGGCAATGTTATTTTCTCAATAATATTTAGTTACAAAACTCGTTTATTAATTTTAAGCTGACTTGTCTATGAATGTATGCCCTGAGCTTCTAAGAATATTTACGTTTTGACTTTGACTTCGACATTATAATATTACTGTAATTATACTCACAATGCAGGAGGGGTAAGCTTAAAAAAAGATGGATGGACTACATAGGATTAAAAAAAATTTAGAATTATACTTTTGAAATAAAAATAACATTTTATTATGAATGCATGTATTATTGATTATTACAACATTAAGTACACACACACAAAATAAATAATAACACGCTAAAAATGTAAGCTGCTAACGTGATTTCGAATATAAATGCTTGGTTTCTATATCACCAAATTATTAATCATACAAACAATTGAATATAAAATAAAACTAATGTTAATAATACCTCTAGGCAAGTAAATTCATTGAAATCAACAAACTTTATTATTTTTCACTCATTTTATCATAATAATAATATTAATAATAATATCATAAGTCGTGTTACAGGCCAGACTGTAATATTTTTAATAGTTAAATACGTAACTTGTGTGTCACCTACTAATTCTTAAATATTAGTGCGATACTATAAATAAAATTGTAATTGTGGTACACAATAATTAAAAAGATTACGTCATTAAATAATAATTCGCTTGGAGTGCATTACACCCCAGAGCCTGTCAGAACGTTTCTTGTAATTGCAATTTAAATTTACAGTACTGATTTCCACGGTAGCTTTCTAACACTAATAGGTCGATATTATTTAATCACAAAAAAATACTCGTAGCGGAATCTTACGTAAGAGAGTGCGTTTTACCAATCGGCTGAAATGGAAATCGGTACTGAAAACTCTTGAGAAGGATCAGAAGTTGCAACATTTGCTCAAAAATTAAAAAACTGAAAATCGAATAGATTTTGTAGTAAATGACATCAATGTGTATACTTATGATAATCAATATATCATGTTACTCAATCATGTAAAAAATACAGTGAGATTTATTTCCGTTTTTTTTTTTCATTACTACAGCTATAGAATATAATAAGTTTAATATCAGTATATATCTAATTATTTTTATGAGTACTTATATCAATTATAATAAGGGCTTATTTCACAAAGTCCGAGTAAACTAATCAATGATTAGTTATGTCAATAATACATGTCACTGGTAAGTTATGGCAAGAGTTATCTCGCTTTGTCACATGTGACTGAGGGAAATTGCTCTATATTTAAGCCTTTGGCTAACTTCACTCGGTGATGGTGAAAAATACTCTATTGTAACTAATATTTAGGGCTTTAAGCCCATAGCCCATGGGTAAACCTGTTTCATAGGCAGATGGTTGTGATTCATGGTATGTTTGACGATGTTGATGCTGGACTCTCCCTCCAGTGTGTACAGGTTTCCATGGCAACCCCGGCCTGTATGAGTCGCGCATTGCCAACGAGCCTTTGGCCCATATTGGTACTGTTTACAGTATTTGTAGCCCGACGCAAAGATGTTTAACTTTCCACGTCTCGAATAAACGAATTTAACATCTGAAATGAAGTTTGGTATGTTGTTACTTGATAAGTTTAAAATGTTTAATAGACGATATTCTGCACACTTGTTTTAAAATTTGAGTTAAAGGATATTGGTCAGTCAGAAGGTAGTAATTATTAAATAAATTCGCTATCTTCATAAGCCACGCCACAAATTATAAGAAAGATTGATAGATACAAAGCAAGAATCCGTTTATTTATCCACACATAAGAATAAAAAAAAACAGTCTACACAAGTAATTACAACCTACTGTGTGTAAACCAAAAAGTTTTACTTCAGTTTAAAAGAGGTGTTTGTAGATTCTGCCAGCACTTTCTCCTGAGTCTGTGTTAACATGTATTTTTTCTTGTAAACGAATAATCAAAATGATTCATTGCATTGAAGTATCGCGTGGCGTAATACTTTCGTGCGATCTCTCCAAAATTTATACATCATTATCCTGCACTCCGAAACTATGATGTAAGATATTAATCTTGACACTTTTTATTAAATTTATAAAACGAATTTGGGGCCCAGTATTTTGGACGGACGAACAGACGGGCGACACAGAATTTACATTTTATTATGTAGTCATCATGCTTATTCATATCGAGTTGTTTATAATCAAACCAGGCGCAAAACGCACTGCGCTACTCCTTGAAGCTTCACCCTCACTTATGTACACCGGCTCATGATTATGAACCAACTTGTGTTTTTCCAGTAAATATATACCTCTTTGGTCTTCTACGGTATAAATAAAAGCAATACAGCCTTTGGAGGTGTGAGTAGAGCACTGCCAACGGGCTTTCGCACCTCGGATCCTTTGTTTACTAAACGTGAATCCATCTATTTCTATGTTCAAGTTGCCACGTTTGGAATATACTAAATTAAAATCTGAAACAAATTTCATGTTATGTTTGTGCTAGTTGAATATCTCATACAGATTTTATATCTCAAATGATTTCATTTGTAAATAAATTTATTTCAAAAATGCTTCATTTCTTATGCCTTTTATTTTTTTATCTTGTCTATTGAACTATTCTTAAATATGTTAGAGATAAACTGGGTACCTATATTTCGTTTCGTTTCGGTCTTTAAATAATTTGTCGTTTACCGAAGCTTGTCCACATTACCACGTTCTTTTAATTGAGATATTACATTTAACCGTTAAAAATTACCTAGGGCAAAATTGAAAAGATAAATGTCGGGTGCAAACAAGAAAAAAAATAAGTTTAACTTTTTAAAGTATCATGGTTTTTAGCAATATTATGATTTAAAGCGGGTAACATACCATGATTTGACGGTTTTTGAGTTTTCCGATATTTCGACGCTGTTGCAAGCGCCATGATCACGGAAACAACTGTTGTTTCCGTGATCATCCGTCAAATCATAGTATGTTACCCGTTTTAAATCATAATAAAAATAAGTTTGTGCCTTTTATTATGAAAATTAAAGAAAATAAGTCTTGAAACCCGAAGGGGTTGAGTTTACTGTGTGGAGAAGTCCACACAGATACACTCATCAACACAGTTCGGACGTGGGAAATAACTATAAATAAATTCGCAAACGCACGATAAGCTTAGTAATAACAAAAACCGTGCCAATTGGACAACATAAAAACCCTTGAATACGGTTCAAAGTTGTTGCAGTTGTTTAAAACTATGATACTAGATAGAACTTATACACAGAAAATGTTAATTTGGAAGAGTTTGGTCATGATTATGATTCTGCCTATGGCTGATAACCCTCATATTCTTGTCGATATCCAAAGTGTAGACAAACGCACGGCAGCCGCGACTCATGTGTGTGCATTGCCATCTAGTCTTGTGCCGGCTGCTGTACTGCTTGCAGAATTGGAAACCGCACACTACGATGTTCAGGGATCCCCGCTGAGAGTAAACGAATTGGATATCTGAAAATATATTGCAGATCTATCAAACACGTCAAATATTAAACAGTTTACTATTGGCTATATAGTGGTTTTAAATTATGCTGCGGCTCTTGGTGTTCGGGATAAGCTCAAAAACTACTGAATGGATCTTTATACGGTTTCCTACAATAGGTAGAGTGATTCAAGAGGCAGGATTTCGCATCCCAACAAAGCTGGTACGGGCCAGCAAGCTTCACACATGTGTAACCCTAGGACCTACTGAATTTATTGGAAAACAGTTATAAGTAACAGTTGTGTTACGACAATAATCTTACGTTCAAAAAAAAAAACTTATCCTTCCTCCGTCTGCCGTGTCAAGCGTATGTCCGTTATCTTAAGTTACATGAGTTGCGCGTAAAAGGTGCAAATCGTATTTTAATGACATTATAAACCATAGAGTATATTCCTTTAAAGTCTATTCTTGTTTAATTCGTTGAAAAAAGCTGTCACCCTATCTCATGCAACTATGATTTTGCCTCTCTCTGTCATGGCAATGTCTAGTATTTTTACATACACTAACTAGGCGTGACAATAATTTTACTTGAAAAAAATGGCTATCTCAGTTTACTCTAGTTACATACATGATATAGGCGCGACGGGCGCCCAAATATACAGGAGTTAGCCCTACCAGACCACGTTTGTGATGAGTGTGATTGCTAGTTTTGTAACACATACAGAGCTCATTTGGAAAATCGCAACCTATCAAAACAGCTGCTAGAAGAAGATTCCAACGACTCCGATGATCTGAAAAAAGTTTTTACAGCAGACATGCAGAAGGCCATTTGTATGCCGAAATTACAAACTAAAGATTATTATTTCTCACGGAAATTGGTTTTATTTAATGAGACATTTGTGTCTCCAGGTAAAAACGAGAAAGCTTTCTGTATCGTTTGGCATGAAGGCGATAGTAGATGCAAAGCCATATTGCTATACGCATATTGCATATTGCCGTCATATGTGCACTTCATTGTCCACAACGCTAAACATCAGAAAGAAGTAATTATTTACAGCGATAATTACTCAGCCCAAAATAAAAAACGCATCCTCTTCACAGCAATGATTCGGCTTATAAATTCAGAAGACTTAATCGACGCTGAAAAAATAAGATTTGTTTATTTGGAGCCTAGTCACACAAATATGGCCGCAGATGCAGTGCACGCGTGCATCGCAAATACATTTTCCAAACATCAAAATAATGTACGATCTAAATGATTACGTCTAAAAAATAAGAGATTCACGGAAACACAAATGATAGTTGACGTTTATTTCTCATAAAAATATGGTGAACTTATTGACTAACTAAAAAAAACGCATTCCCAAAACAATATAACATACAGTCATTGAAAATAGTCGAATTCCGAAGGGGCTTGACTAACATATTTGTCAAAAATGTATATAAAGAAGAAAGTTTTAAGGAATTGAAAGTGTTACGCAAAAATGCACTGAACTTGGCGGAAAAATATTTAGTAACCGATTTACCAAGGCAGGAAAGACAAAAGGAGTGATCAAGGCGAAGAAAGACCAATTGATAAAATTATGAGATTCTCTTCCCAGAGCCTATCGGAAGTTACATTCAAACTTTGATCTCATATTGTTCTAATTAGATCTATGTATACCGTGTTATTTATATGATTTGATTCTGTATTTCAAAACATTGATTCAGGTTTTCTTTTTCTGATTGATATTTTATTCAATTCACGATTTTAATGATTTGATTTTTGTGTCAATGACTGAAACCTGAATATTAATGACTCATCAGCATCACTTATTTAGACCTAGAATTTGATCTCGCACTCGTACCTGGTTGTTTTAATTATATTTATGTATCCTATGTTAACAAAATTTAAGACTTTTTAGTCTTATTGGAAAAAAAATGTAAGTACTAAAGTATTGAACCAGGTTTGCGTATATTTTAATCATTAACTACTTATTGTATTCTGCATGAGGCTTTGCGGTATATGTGATTTTGATTTTCTGATTGTGATTTTAATTAATTTTATTATTTTGAATTTGTTGTCATTATAATAAGAATTATTTAATTGCTTGTTACTGAGTCAATACTTTTAGATAGGTACATTATTTTAACCTGGTTCTTTAAGTGTGTGTTTTTGAAGAGTTTGTTAATTTGAGATTTGAGAGAGAACAGACTTTATTGTTAAGATAGAAACTGAAGTTCGTAAGGCTGTTATTTTTATTCATAATACAATATTTGAATTCTTAAAGACTTAAAAAATGTTTTTCTTAAATTTCACCTACCTGGCGTCTTATTCCGAGCTAAATGGGTTTTCCATGGGAAGAGGGTATTATTTGTTTCCAAGGTTTAAACTTTTTTATTTGCAAAATATAATCAAAATCGGTTCGGTATTATAACGGAATATTAAACGCATTTACAGTATTATTAGGGGGTAGGGAAATAGAATAGCAACATTTTATGAAAAAATACTGGTTGGTAGGTAAGCTAATTCTTAAAAAGTTTTATTATCATAGAAATTGTTGCCACAAATAGTCACTTCCTGTCAGACCTATTTAAATAGGTCTGACAGGAAGTCAGCCTATGTCAGTTAAGTATGAGTTATCTTATGATAACTCATACTTAACTGACATAGGCAACACCTAACAAATTAAGTCAGTTTGGCACAAGTAGTGTATTTTAAGTTACAGAGCGCGTAAATCAAGCTTTGTATGGAGACCTTGTTATGCCTATCTTAGTTATCGCTAATAACTCATAAAATAATTAAGATTTCAATATTTTAATACCTTCCCGTTGTTTAGAAGCTTGTGACTCGTTATATTATGGAAAAAAAATCCAATAAAATTATCATATTTTTTCAAAAAAGGTAAATAACTGAAAAAAACTTTGAACGGCGATTGCTCAAAACAAGGTTTTGCAAGATACACGAAATAGGTGTGACACGGCAGCGTTCACATGAGTATATTTAATCAGATGGATTCTCTAAGCAAAATAGTATCACTTAAATTAATCTCACTTTTTAATAGATACATATGTTTCGCTCTATAAAGAGTCTATATAATACTTTTATCACTAACATACATAATGTCGAAGTGATCAATGGTGACAAACGAATGCTAGACGTATTTCAACAAAAACACATCTGTATCTAAGGCCTGACGCTAAGTTAAGCGTGAGCGGGCGCGGACGCGGGCGCGTTTTTAAGTCAAATATGTACAAAAGTGATACTACCGCGTAACGCAGCGTCAGTCCTACTGGCTACTTACGTTCTACACATATTTTAATGATTATGACAGCTGTTCGCCTTCAAAAAAGTATTATCATGAGCTAGCGTATACAAAGCCGCCTTGCAACCAAATTTTTTCCTGCTGCACTGCCATCGAACTTTTGGACCTTGCTGCCTTTGTACATAGAATCGGTATCCTCCAAGCATAGCGACTTGATTACATCGGCCAGTAAAGCTGATTGTCATTCCTAAAAATAACCATTAAAAACTTATTAAAAAAAATTGTAATCAGTGAACCCAACAGAGCGTTAGATAATTAATGTGGATGGAATATGTGGAAAGAGGTAGGTCAATAATACATTTATGTCATAGGTTGAGTTTGGAATAAGGTTTTAGGTTGATTTGAAAAATGTGATGGAATGAGATGGCATAACCCCATTTAAAATATGGATGGTCTGTGTAAAAGTGATAAAAATGATATAAATGATATTATTTAGAAAGAAATGAGTTGACAGGTAAAACAGCAAAATGGAAGCAAAAATCATGTTGTGCATGACCCCACGTTTCAAGGACAGGAAGATGATTATGTTAATAAACCTATCTTCCTGCCAACAATCCTGCCTGTAATACCCAAAAATTTAAATCTAATATACTATAAAACTGTTGCTTCCCGAAATACATAACATTTAATTCAATGAACTATCTATACGAAATAATTACCATTTAATTAAATGAACTAAGTATCTATAGAATAACTAGCGGCCCGCCCCGGCGTCGCACGGGTATTTAATTTTCCCGGAAATTATTCGAATTTTTCTCGCCGTAAAAACCATCCTATCTCTCAAGTTGGATCGAACTGCACATGGTGTGCGAATTTTATTATAATCGGTTAAGTGGTTTTGGATTCCATTGAGGACAAACATTGTGACACGAGATTTATATATTTTAAGATAAGTATTCAATTTTAAATAAATTATTCCGGACAATCCACAACAACGTATAGCCCTGTGGTAAGCTCTAAGCTTGTGTTACGGGTACTAGACATCAGATATACTTTAAATAATAGACATCCATTTTATATAAATTTTATTATAAGTACATATTAAACACCTAGACCAAGGAGAAAGTGGTTGTAAACACATGAGCCATCCCTTAAACGAAATAAAAGCCAAAAATTAAGTCTTTAATCAAATTTCATATTTTGAACATATACCCAACTTTGTACATAAAAATATAAATACAGTAGGTATCCTATATCTCTTGTTCTTTCAATTTTTTTCAACTCTTAGCCGGATGGTTGTGATCATTATGAATTTTCAATATTTCGTTGCTTTTTATAAAAGTGTGTATGGTGGCGTGGCACCCTGAGCCTGCATGTGTGGCGCATCTCCAAATGGTCTTACACCTGGACACTTTGTTTCTGGAGAACTTGTATCCTGCTATTGAGATCATCGGGTTACCTCGAGCTGAGTAACCGAATGCTGGCTCTGTAAGTTATACAATACAATACATATACACTTAATTGTACACCAAAAGAACACAATAATAGTTACATAATTCACATAAGAGGAATAAGTACTAAAAGCGGCCTTGTCGCTTAGGAGCGATCTTTTCCAGGCAACCTTAGGAAGGAAAAGATAGAATTGTTTATGGCTCAGGTCTGTAATTAAACTATATAGATAATTTATTTATGTATGTAAGGAAAAATCTATCTATACTTCTATACTAATTTAATCTATACTAATTTAATAAAGCTTGTTTGATTGTTTGCTTGAACGCGATAATCTTAAGACTGGTCCGTTTGGAAAATACTTTCCGTGTTAGATAGCCAATTTATATAGGAAGGCTATTGGCTAGTTTTACCGCACGAAAATTCATACACTCGGGCAACGCCGTGGCGTAATAAGCTAGTACCATACGAGTAATAAAATAAAATAGATATTATTTATCTACTCATTCAAAAAAATCATCAATATTTCCAAAATTTCCCACGCTTTCTCAATTGAACAGACTAAACATTCTTAAACAAGCAAACAGTCAAATAAATTCGTTAATACTCACATACATACACAACAACAACAACAAAAACAAATAAAATTTACAATACACAAAAAAAGAATGTGAATTTTTCTAACATATTTTACGAGTTTATACTGTTTCATCGTGCTACAAAACTCATAGATAGATAGAAAATACTTTATTACACACCAAGCAAAGAAACAATACAATAAGAAATTAAAACTAAACCTCAGGGTGATGAATAAATGAGTCCATTACGCAATCTGTAATGGACTGATTTATTCATCACCCTGAAATGGGCTGGTGCACTTTCTTAACTTGCTAAGAAAAAATACTATTTACTCCTTAGTATTTGAATGAAATTTAAAGTGGCCTGCTTCAACTGGCACCCGATAACCAGATTCAATGTTTTTTATCTATTCAAATGTTTTTTTTTGTTTGATTAACAGTTTGCCAAATAATTACCCCTTTGTTTCTGCTATCCTGGTACCTGATATCAATTTTGCAGTTATAATTTCATTCGTGATAGAATAACAAAAAAAAATCCGTACAGTTAATTACTAAAGCTACCCACTAGGTAAATTATCATTATTAATAATGATAATGTTTTTTATAACAACTATAAGTATAGTAAAAAATATATCCTACATGTTTATCGAAAATATAAATCGCGATTGAAAGAAATTATAAATAATGCTAAAACAAACTTCAAATATAGGTATACACTTTTTTATTTCGATGTATTAACTTTCAACCAATACAGCATAACTAGTATGCTATCTATAATCACAAAAAAAAGATTATATAAACTAAAAACCAAAAATTTATAAATATGGATGGCATTTAGCAGTAGTGGTTGAAATCTTTAACATAAAAAGAGACCTTGTCACATTTTTTGGTGATCAAACAACAAATGGTCAACACATATACACTCACAGAAAAAAAAAGTAGACAAGAATCTACAAAAATAATTATTAATTTTCTATGGATAAGTTTTAAATTATTTTTTAATAAGCCATATCGTTGTCAAAATATTAAAAAAAAAATCAAAAATTCCTAACATCTATAACATTTAAAATATCTCACTGAAATGGAATGAACTTAGAGAGAAGTTACACAGACATGTAGATAAAGAACCTTACAGCTTACATCTTATTAAGCAAAAAACGCCAGTCCAGTGGTCAAAATTGGCTAGGACAACAGACATATACATATATTAACACCAAGTCAGCAGCAGCATGTGAACAGAAAAAAAAACTAAACAAAACATCTGATCACTTTCACAATATATTTTTTTATTATGACTGTCGTGTTTGTTTATGTATTCTCTAGTGATTATGTACATCATTCGCTTTAATAAGAATTTTCTCTTCGGCTAATGTATACAAAGAGGCCTTACAGCCCCATCTTCTCTTTCCGCAATGCCATCTTATTTTGGGTCCCTGATATCTATGGACATTAAATCGGTGTCCATTAAATATAGCAATAGGAGTGCCCCGACTGGTATACTCGTGCCTGAGTCCTAGAATGAACAGTTTTTTTGTGGATCATCAGATATAGGTACATATTTTGGTTAGAATCTAATAAATGATGATTAATGCAGCTTAATTATTCAAGAAAAATTCAAAATTTCATGTTTCTAACCCTTATAGTTAAGGCCCTGCGTTGATGTGTCAGTCAGTCATCTTTTCTGTTTATATATACAGACAGATACATAGTAACATCAGTCACCCAACATCACATCCTTCGGCTAAAATGATCAAATCAAACCCATACATATTATTAATCTTAGTATTTTATTTACAATATAACTCATAGTGTAGTATAATCGCGGCTTGTCACCACCCTCCGGGCTGGGCCAGTGCGTGAGCGAGAAGTCATCTTCCTTCTAGGTCTTCATGTCCCATCTTAGACCACATCGTCACTTTACATCAGGTGAGATTGTGGTCAAATGAAGACTTATCGAGCACAAAAAAAGAAATCGTTTTTAAAAAAACCAAACAATGGAAATAAATGATTTTGTATCTTGTATAATGACTGCCTCAGGGAGCGAAGGCCCGCTTGCAACCCAAGAGGTATAACGGGTTCGATTACCGCCGAGGGGTCATGCGTTTGTATGTTATGCAAGCACTTTCTCCTTGTATTTATATTTTACTAGCTGTGCCCCGCGGTGTTACCCGCGTTATAATGGATTTTCCCGCGGAATGACTTTTTCCCGCGGTAAAAAGTAGCCTATGTTATTTTTCAGGCTCTAGAGATTTTGTGTACCAAATTTCATTTAAATCGGTTCAGTAGTTTTTACGTGAAAGAGTAACAAACATCCATACATCCATACTTACAAACTTTCGCCTTTATAATAGTAGTAGGATTAAGTACATGTATCAGATGACTAGTAACCACACTAGATGTTGATGCGATGCTAGATGTGGTTGTGTGGATTGTCAAGCACCTACTGTTCTACGAGCATATTTAAAGAAAGAAAGAAAGTTTATTCATGAAACATCTGCATTAGAAAACTATGTTAAAATACTTAAAAATAAAAACACAGATGAACACAAAAGCTCAGCGTTTGTTTTTCTTATGTTATGTAAAAAGTCCAAGAGATCTGTAATGTAGGTAGATTGTTTTTATGTATATAATATAGTGGGTAGATCGATTTATATTTCGGATCACCAGTCCAGAATAAATAGTGTACTGTACGCCCGTGGTTTTATTCCCAAGCTAAGTTCCCGTGCTTTCCTGGACGTTCAAAGACTTAACAGTGGCGACGATTGCGATTACTACGCGTGCGCGATTATAGGAGTAGTGTTGTTTTGCGTTATTGGTGTTTCGTAGGAAATTCAAAGCGTTCCGTTGCTGTGCAGTGTTGTGCGCAGGAGTGAAGCAAGATGGCCGTTGGACGGATCGGGCCGTTTGACCTTGCCAATGACAATTGGGACACTTACGTGGATCGCTTAGATCAGTATTTTATCGCGAATTCAGTGCAAAGTGAAATCAAAGTTGCAATATTAATAACTGTTATCGGCAACGACTCCTACGAGTTGATGGTGAACTTGTGTACGCCGGACAAACCTGCGACGAAAACGTACTCGGAACTTGTGGCGCTTATGAAAGGCCATTTAAATCCTAAACCTAGCTTACTGGCAGAGAGGTTTAAATTCAGGCAGCGGACCCAAGGACTAAAGGAAAGTGTATCTACTTATGTGGCAGAACTCAAAAGACTTAGTAGGGATTGTCGTTTCACGGGCGATGGTTTGAAGGAGAACTTACGTGATCAATTTGTGTGTGGTCTGGTAAACGATAATATTCGCCAAAAGTTGTTTACGGAGGATGACAGTATCACGTTCGAGCGAGCTTACAAGCTGGCGGTTGCTATGGAAGCGGCGGAAACCAACGCGGCGTTGGTCGAGGAGAGTACGAGGGGCAAGAGTAACGGCAGTGCTTCCAGTTTTACCACTACGCAAGTACATCGCGTCGGATTTCCTGGTGGGGCTAACGGCGGCGGCGGCGGCGGCAGCGGCAGCGGCGGCGGCGCGAGCGGCGACCGCGCGAGCTGGCTGCATGGCGGCGCGCAGTCGGGCGGCAGTGGGGGTCCACGGATGAGGAGCGGGACGTCCGGTGGAAGACGGCGGAGCGCTCCGGAGTGGAGACGTCCCGAGGCCAAGCGGCAGTGTAAAGTTTGTGGAGGCCAGCACGACCCAGAATCTTGTAGATTCAAGTCGTATGTGTGTCGCATATGCAATCAGGATGGGCATCTGAAGAAGATGTGCCCGAGAGGTTGGAAGGCCAGCGCTACGCACAATATGGTGGAAGTTTAAGCAAGCACGAAAGTGACAGTGACGAGGTAATTATAGACATAAACCGCTTGTCAGTTGGTCAGTGCAAACCTATAGTTATAACCCTTAACGTTCAGGGTCATAATATTGATATGGAACTAGACACAGGGAGTGCTATATCGTGTATCAGTGAGAGTTTGTACCATCAATTGTTCCATAGATTACCTATACAACCTTGTAAGTTGGTTTTGAGATATTATACCGGGGAGCTATTTAGACCAGTGGGAGTGATAAAACCTTCTGTTAAGTACAAGGGCATGGAAAGTAAATTAGATTTGTACATTATAAGTAATGGAAGTACAGCCTTGTTAGGCCGTCAGTGGTTAAATGAGATGAACATTGTAATAACTCCATTACAGTATAATTTTCAGGATATTTTACGTTGTAAAATTAAAGATTTGAATTTTAATGAGAGGGAATTTAGTTCCAGATTCTGTAAGGTGTTTGCGGAGGGCCTCGGGCGGTTCACGGGGGGCCCCGTGAGCATTTATCTGCGCGAGGGGGCGCGGCCCGTGTTCCTGCGCGCGCGGCCGCTGGCGTACGCGCTGCGCGAGCCGGTGGAGCGCGCGCTGGAGCAGCTGGTGCGCGACGACATCCTCGAGCCCGTCGACCGCTCCGACTGGGCCACTCCGATTGTGCCGGTAGTTAAGAAAGATGGTTCCATCCGGATTTGTGCTGATTTTAAATCCACTCTTAATAAGGTATTAGAAGTTGACCGTTATCCTTTACCTAAAGTAGATGATTTATTAGCTCGGTTGCATGGGGGGGATAGGTTTAGTAAAATCGATTTATCTCAGGCCTATGCCCAGTTTGAACTCGATGAAACTAGGAAGTACACAGTAATTAACACGCACAAAGGTTTATTTATGTACAAGCGGTTAGTATACGGCTTAGCTTCTAGTCCGGGGGTATTCCAACGCCGACTCGAACAACTATTCGCCGACTTACCACATGTAGGTGTATTTCTCGACGACATAATCATTACGGGCTTAGGAACTTCTCAACACCTACAAAACTTGTATAAAGTCTTTGAGCGGCTTGAATCAAGCGGTCTCCGGGTGAGAAAGGACAAGTGTGTTTTTATGGCAGAATCACTTAATTATTTGGGCCATGTAATAAGCAAAGAGGGAGTTCACACTTGTCCAGATAAAGTATTAGCGATAACTAGGACTCCGGCGCCGGAGAACGTTTCTGAACTACGGGCGTTTATCGGTATGGTAATGTACTATGGAAAGTTCATAAAAAAGGTTAGCTCTATTTTGTTTCCCTTGTATAATTTACTGCGAACAGGGGTAACGTTCGTATGGAGTTCAGAGTGCGCGGCGGCCTTCGAGCGCGTAAAGCGCGCGCTTAGTACCAGCGAGGTGCTCGTGCACTACTCGCTGGACCTGCCGCTGGTGCTCACGGCGGACGCCAGTGCGCGGGGAATTGGCGCCGTCATTTCCCATATCACACCGGAAGGGGAGCGGCCCGTAGCTTACGCGTCGCGAACGCTGACCGCCGCGGAACGGTCCTATGCTCAGATCGATCGGGAGGCGCTATCTATCGTGTACGGCGTACGTAAATTCCATCAGTATCTCTACGGCCGGAAATTTTTGTTGAGAACTGATCACAAGCCTTTGACATATATATTTGGGGATAAAATAGGTATTCCGACTATGGCTGCGTCACGATTGCAGAGATGGGCTATATTGCTCTCGGGTTATAGGTACGATATCGAATATGTGGCGTCGGCGAAGAATTGCGCGGATGCTTTATCGCGCCTTCCGCAGACGACAGATGGGGGCGAGTTAGGACGCAATAGGAAGGAGGTTACGTACCTAAATTTCGTCGAGAAATTTTTGCCCGTTACAAACGATGACGTCAGGCTAGCCACAGCTCGAGATATAATTTTAGGCAAAGTTTTGATGTACTTGCAGTCGGGCTGGCCAGCTCACTGCACAGATGATGAATTAAAGCCGTATTTTGTAAGGAAACATGAACTTTACATTGAAAGAGATTGCATAATGTGGGGTTATAGGATTGTGGTGCCCGCGAACTTACGAAATACTATTTTAAAGCAGTTGCATTGTAGTCATATGGGCATAGTGAAGACTAAGTCGCTAGGACGCAGTTTCGTGTGGTGGCCCAACATTGATAGGGATATTGAGGAGACGTGCCGGCAGTGCGACACCTGCGCGCTCGAGGCGCCGGCGCCACCGCGCGCGACTCCGCAGCCGTGGCCATACATACCGCAGCCCTGGTCACGTCTGCATATAGATTTTTTAGGTCCATTGTTAGGAAAGACGTTCCTTGTCTTGGTAGATTCTACGTCTAAGTGGATCGAAATTGTAGAAATGACTCAAACAAAAGCCTTTTCGGTAATCAAGGCGCTCAGAACGTTGTTCGCGCGATTCGGTCTTCCTGTGGAAGTAGTTTCTGACCAGGGCCTTCCTTTTACTAGCATAGAATTTAGAGAATTTTTAACTTTAAACGGTATAAAACAATCGTTTTCGCCAGTTTATCACCCGGCTTCCAACGGGGCAGCGGAAAATGCAGTCAAACTATGCAAGCGAGCTATTAAAAAAGCTATCAGGGATAAAGTAGATGTAGACACCGCGCTGCAAACGTATCTCCTAGCTTACAGGAATACGGTACATAGCACGACCGGGGAAAATCCAGCGATGCTGCTACAGCGTCGAACCTTGCGCTCGCGTTGGGACTTGTTGCGGGGCGAGAGCGCGCGGCTCGAACAGGTGGCGCGCGAGCAGACGCGGCAGGCGGGAGCGTCGGGGACGGCCCCGACTGCGCACCAGACCGGGGACCGAGTGTGGGTTAGGAATTACGGGGCGGGAGACAAATGGGTGAAAGGTACGGTTGTAAGTACGGAAGGTACACGTAGGTACGTAATTAATAGCGAGGACGGTCGACATCTAACTAGACATACGGATCAAGTTCGGAGGAAATCGCATCGATCTAGTATTATATACCCGGATGGCCCATCGGAGTTGAGCGACGGGGGGAGGGTGGACTCGCAGCCAGCCCCGGAGGTAGCAGCGGGGAGCGAGGCAGTCATTCACTGATAGAAGGGGGAGGTACTGTAGAGAAGGAAATACCCGGATCTACAGAATCTCTGCCCACAGTAGTGCCTCTGCTGCCATCTCCGGCCCGGGAAGGGCCAGTACCCGAGGATCGCCCGAGTAGAGTACGTAAACCACCAAAAAGATATTGTATTGAATTCGATTAGATTAACAGTATTCCGGCTTGAGTGTGTTGTTATTTTGTATAGTTAAGTATTATTGTTTCCTAGGTTAAGCGATTACTATATAAGTTTTTTTTGTTAATAGTAATGCCTCTATTTTAGTAGGGAGGTGTAATGTAGGTAGATTGTTTTTATGTATATAATATAGTGGGTAGATCGATTTATATTTCGGATCACCAGTCCAGAATAAATAGTGTACTGTACGCCCGTGGTTTTATTCCCAAGCTAAGTTCCCGTGCTTTCCTGGACGTTCAAAGACTTAACAAGATCAAAAAAAAATTAATTAATTTATCGCTTATAGAAAATACATACAACGAAATTATAGACCACATATTTTATTTATTTTATTTTATTCGGAAAACAAACAGTTTTACTTACCTACTAATGAATTACTTATTTATTTTTAGTCATCTACCTTATTACTTTATCCCAACACGTTTTACATCATATTTGGTAGTCTAGTCTACAAAAACTGTCAAGGCTACTTATTATTATAATGTTCATGTAAATTGTTACACCTCGTAACAATATGTTCCTCGCCATCTTTCACTGTACAAACAGAGGCTCGGCAGCCCCTGTTCGCGAACAGGGCACATTTCCATCTGGTCCTGTCTCCATTGACTTGACCAATTTTGTACCTGAACCCTCCAAAAACGAGAACTGGGTTCCCTCGCTGCGAAACACTGAATGTTGGCTTAGATAAAAATTCACCTGAAAGTAATAACATATCCTGTTAACATCTTTTTTTTTTACATAAACATCAAACATAATGATCAAAATTTAAACTCACACTGTCTGTTCGCTAATACGCTAATTCTTATGTTTACAACTAATACCTTCTTGACTTGGAGTTGAGCTGCCAATACCTGTCAAAAACATACGTAAAATTTTCCATTTCTGTGATACAGAAGCTGTACTTGAGCGTGAATAATTACTGTAGTGGCATGCTATGTTATTGCTACCACTTTTATCTCCAACCGAAACCTAGAGGACTTTGCATGCAGTGTTTTAAAAAGTTTGCCGACATACTTGAAATAAATTCAAATATAATAATACATTTCACAGTTGGTTTATTTTGCGATGGTTGTGTTATGGTTTATACATGGGTGTTTAATCTAAAGGGAAAAACTGCCTGCTAATGCCGGATAATATGGGAAATTTACAATTAATAATTGGTTTGATTACAAAAATAAGTCAGTCAAGGCTTGAATCTGTAATGAATTGAAATGAAGTCAACCTTATAGAAAGACAACTAAATGACTTACAAGAGAAAAAAAAACATTCTAAACAGTGCTGTCAATAAAATAATTAATGTTTATTGAAATTCCTACAAGGGTTAAAAGTAAACATAAGAAATTAATTTAGTGTTAAATTAATTAGCCATTATTCTCGTTCAAATTAAGATAAAAAAATTCCAACAATGTCCTGTTAATGGGACGTTTAGTGTTTGTGAAACAGTTCTTACTGAACTAATACAGGCATTATCGTTTCATTAAAAAATAGTTCTGAATTTATGGTTCCGAAAATATATTTTTTTTATTAAATAATTTATTTTATTAATAAAATAAATAGTATTATTAACATAACTATTAAAAAATCAAACAAATAATGTGTGATAGCATAATAATTAATTGTAACATATATGTACAGTATTTCCCAGAAATGGTGTTATAATCCTGCACGTGGGTGTATATCACATAACAAATAATCATAGTATAACATTAACATTAAATTACTCATGAGGGTCACCTTCTCGTCGGAAGTGTAGCCTCACAATTTCCCTCCTAGCAGCCAATCCAGGAGCATAATTGTCTTCAGGGTGATCGATAGGGACCTCATCTTCTTCGACATTGTCTGCCTCTTCCGCCCACTGGTCGTTCACTATTAGAGCGATGTTGTGGAGCACAGCACAGGCCGTGATGATTGAAATTGTTGTTTCCAACTTGGTGGACAGACCCTTTAATAGGCACGGAAACCTCCTCTTCCAAACCCCAAATGCTTGCTCAACAATACCGTGCCCCCGTTTTTGAGCTTTGTTGTATCTGAAAATTATCATCAAGTTGTAGCACATAGCAGTTCTGAAAACGAAAAAATGTATTTAATGGTTAGCACTGTGCAAAGTCATTAATTTACCTAAATTCTGCTGGACTCTGTGGATTTTCAAACGGAGTGAAGAGGTAGGGCATGCTGAGGTAACCAGCATCTCCTAGTAGAGCACCAGCCTGCTGCCCTGTTTCCAGGTTGTAATTAAGCCAGGTACTTTGGAAGATACTGCTATCATGATTTGATCCAGGACAATTTGGGACAAGATCCAAAAATTCCATATTGGGTCCAACAACACCCTAAACAAAGCGTTAATGTTTAAGGTACAGGTATCCTCAAAACTACTGGTTAATTAAAAACATACAAAGTTTAACTTCTATGTCCTTACCTGTACATTAAGGGAGAAGTAGCCTTTCCTATTTCGGAAAATTTCTGCGTGTTTTTCAAATCTTGTGGAGATGAGGCGAACATGAGTGCAGTCAATTGCTCCCACAATATTGGGTATCGCACCGTCTTCAGGATGATCTCCCGACATAATGCCCACAAACGAGTTTGAGGCGGCTGCTACGTCAGCTATGGTGGCAGGTGTTTTGACAAAATCTGTCAGGAGAAGAGCCAGAAGGTCGGACACTCTGGTTATAATCCTGCTCACAGTTGGTTGGGACAGATGAATTAGGTCACCAACAACATTCTGTGCAAGTAAAACAATTATTTAATAGATCAAGAGGTTAAACATCTAACTTCAAACATCCTTTAGGCATATTCTGCACTTACCTGGTAAGAACCTGTTGCATAGAAGCGCAGGGCAACCATGAGCTGGAGAAGGGGATTCACGGGCAGACCTCTGTTGGTGGGCTTTTGAAGGTCACCAGAAATGAGAGGGAGGATGAACTTCACAACTGCATCTTTTCTAAAGCGGAACTTTATCCGGAAATCTTCATCAGAAAAGTGCTCCAAAGGGTTCATGAAATCCCTTATGTACCGCTTAGGTGCACGAACCGATTCTGCAATTACTACAGGCATAAGTATGTATTAAAAATATAGTTTTATCTAGATCATGTAATACAACATTGTCGTCATGAAGAACGTCTATGTCTAACAGTGGACGTGCGACGTAATGGCGTTCATCAGTCACCTAACACTAACAACCATAGCAAAAATCCTCTATGTCTTTGATTGGGGTATGTTATGTGAATACTCGTGGTCCAGAAATATCTTAACATTATTTATTTATCTTTGGAATGGGTAACATTTTATTAATTTAACATAGCATTTAACTAATTTACTTGAAGCACTGCTCTGTCAGAAAATTATTTGTTACAAACTAATCTAACGCATTTTAGATTCTAATATAACTATTTGTTTATATTTATGCTAACATTTTACAAGTATTCGTATGTCCAGTTAACAAAAACTATGAAGGCTACTTATGATTATAATGTTCATTGTTGCATCGTATAATAATGTGATCCTCTCCATCTTTGATAGTACTGATCGCGGCTCGGCAGCCCCTGTTTGCGAACAGGGCACATTTCCATCTGGTCCTGTCTCCATTGACTGAATCAATTTTGTACCTGTACCCTTCCGAAACGAGAACAGGGTTGCCTCTCCTAGAAACACTGAACGACGGCTTAGATGCAACCATACCTGAAATAATAATAGCTTAGTAACTCCTTTATCTTAGTAATTTAGGGAAACCCCCGATTCCAATGCCTTAATTTCCTTAAAAGTAAAACACCATAATCGTTAGTAATGTGCACGCGATGCGCAGTGGGGAAGGAGAAAATATATACAGATTTTCGGTTTTCCTTCCCCACTCTCACCCCCATAAATTTAAACGGCTCAACCGATTTTCATGAAACATATCTAAGAACACCCGCACCAAACTCACCTTTCATACAAAAAAAACTAAATTGAAATCGCTCCATCGGGAGCTATAATGTCCCAGACAGACACGTCAAACTTATAACAGCCCTCTTTTTTGGTCGGGGTTAAAAATGAAGTAACTTGCTGTTTGTTTGCCTAGATACATACATATATACAAAATACAAGATACAAAATCATTTATTTTATACAAAAGTATAAGTAATAAAATGATAGTTTACTTTCAAAATAATATATTACATTAATATTTAACAATAATGTCTTAAAATAATAACACCTTTGTTACAGTATCTTATCTTTAAGTAACTTAACTATTTTGGCAAACGCAAGGCATTTATTTATTAATTAAGTAAATAACAGACTTGCTTAGTCTAAAAATTTACACGTCACCAACTAAAAAAAACCTGTGTCAAGCAGTGGACGTTGTTTAACTGGAATGATGATTACAATTACTTTTTAACCCGACTACAAAAATATAGGTTCTCAATTCTACGCGTTAGTATTTTTGCCAATTCTATCCTTCAATTGTTGTTATTTTACCTCTTACTGTTTTGATTTTTCCTGAAATCGTATTGTCAATTTATTTATTTTTAATACTGTTACTTGCAACCAAACTCGAACCAATTTTAAATAATCTTCCTTCATTCATCTTTCTAAATATAAATCTTCTGTACGTGTGTTAGTCATAGAACTCCTTCTAAACGGCTTATGGTGTTTAAGTAGGTTAGATAATGGTTAGATTTACAATACGGTCAACTAGGTGCGAAGCGGGGGCGGATCGTTAGTATTTTTTAAATTTGAGAACTGTTTTTTATTTATATTCTTCTTTTATTATGATGGACTCCGTGTTATTTATTTTCTATTTCAGTGGCCTAATGATTATGTGCATTGTTGAACCGCGTCATAACCGAATGCCTTCTTCCTTTACTGTGTGAAGAGAAGCTAAACAACCTTTATGTGCATGTGACAAGCATTTCCATCTTGTTTTATCTCCTCTCGTATAATCTTGCCGGTATTTCACCCCTTCTAAGACAATTAATGGTTTACCCTGCGAAGATATGCTGAATGATATTTCTGTAAAATTAAATAAAAAATATTACAAGATGAGAATACAGTGGAATATAATAATGGCGGATAACGGATTGGTAAAACCTTATTTTATCTTATTGGGATATCCGAAGCAGCTCTTACCAAAGCGCACTTTTTATTCAAGGATTTAAATTAATAAGTACATTTCCTGCGCAAATTGGTAATGTACCAATCAAAAATAATAATAATATATAACAGATATAACGGAGTTTCGTATATTATTACAAAAACGTATTGCATAACCGGATGTCCAGATTTCATCATAACGTTAACGATGTTAAATAGAAAATTGAAATAAAAAATCATAGAGTAAGTATTAAACAAAGGATACTTTTATTTACTGTGAACCAGACACTATCTAAATTCATCACCTGTCAGATGAATCCAATTTTGGCCTAAATAATAATGTTTATTATATCCGGGTATTGCAATCTAAGCTATTAAGTTGGCTAGAAAGAACAGCAAGATTTTTTTCCCAGCAATGAAGTACAAGAGACTTAATTGCAGCGCGTTAACCATTATCGTGCCCTAAATTAACATAATACCCATTCCTAGTTTGTTAGTTGTCAATTTAGGCACAAAATAAACATATTATCTTTGTCAATGATTATGCACATTAAAAAACTTAGTGATACTGTTATCTATAATACGCGTGTGGACAATAGCTCGACAGCCGCGGACTCGCCGCGTGCACTGCCATCTCCTGGTCGTTGTCGATAAGCCGTTCACATTGAATTTGTTGGTCCCAACCATCAGCAACGGTCTACCCTTTGATGAATATGTGAAAATAAGTTCTGCAATAATTTATTCATATTCAAATACTTTAACTTTCTTAGGCCGGAATTATTAGTAGCAAATTACACAGCAGAATAAACTTAAATAGAACGATAACATTTTGTGTAGTTATAACATTAGACATGATTTTAATTGTTTATATGAATTATTAATGTATTTCAGATTTTGACATTTAAGAATAATTATGATATTATTTACTTATTATATTTTGAAAAAGTTGTGGCAATGGGCAACCACGTTAAAACCTATATTGTGGCGTATAATTTATATTATCAATAAATAAATAATAATTATTATTATGACTAATAACAATGTCATTGATACTTTTAAAACCATCTGCTCAGTATGTTCCCCCTTTCAAGTTTTTTACACAAATTGTCCTCTCCTTGCAAATTATAGAGATTATAGCCCTTTATTCAAAATTCGTTCGTGATTTGCCCACCTTTACGATGTTTCTAACATCTGCTCTTAATATAAACCGTTAATGGACACTTATGTATGTTGACAATGTAGAGATTTGCCCCATATAGGACAGTGAGAAAGAAAACATTTCCAAATATTAGCTGGTACCTTAAATTGGAAATGTTTTTTTACATAAAAAAATAATTTCCAATTTTCTGAGTCCTGTGATCAGTCATGATATCTTCTTGGTGACGTTTTCTCGTACATAGAACAAATGTTTTGTAGCGCCTTAATAATAAATTATAATGATTGTTTTCTTCTTTTAAGTATATTCATAATAGATTGTTTAAAAAAACAAAACAAATTTTATTTTGTTTTACAATTTTAATTTGTGGAAAATGAATAATAGTTGATGGTATTATTTATTTAAGTTTTAGCGGGCTTCATGGCTACAAAAATAAATCTTGTCATCCACCGGAGTGGATGACAAAAGACGGATCTTTTAATGGCAAAAATAATCCACTTAGACCATCAGGGACAACGATTGTGTGAAAGTATGAGAATTCAAAAAGGAGGCAATCTACTATAACATTTTAGCAGTATATAATAGATAGATAGATAGATAACACTTTATTGCACACCACACAAAAAAAAAACAAACATAGACTTAGCATAATCATAATGTTGGAGTACAATGGGCGGCCTTATCGCTATGAGCGATCTCTTCCAGGCAACCTTTGGATGGACAGGATCAATGTCAAAATCAGTAACAAAAAAGACAGTGGTGTAATAGGAAGGAAACATATAACTACATAACACACATAAATATATATATATTATACATATAGTAATACTGTTTTATAACTACACAATACTTTCTTGAGAAAGGGACAAATGGTATTGAAAGTAATTTAAAGAGATTTTAAACGAGTAAACTTAATAAAACGATATAATTTTTGTACAAATTGATAATTTGAACAGATCTTTAAAACTACAAATGAAGATCCTGTCAGAAATGAATATATTAGGGAAAGGTTGTATTTTATAAACAATACTTAACAAAGAGCGTTGAAAAAATATATTATAAATAGCAAAAAGGTATTTCATAATATTTTATTGATAAAACTAAATAAGTTCTAAATCTAGAGACACAAAACAAGAAGTTAGGCACACTTTAGGTTAGATGTTAGAATAATAACTTACAGTTAAAAGGTGTTTTTGTCAACATATCAAAAGTTATACTATCTTTACCATGAATCGTTGTCAAATTGTACATATTTAATAATCAGAAAGACTACAATAAGAGAGAGAAACCACAGTTTTCTATAGTATTTATTTTACACTTTTATATATAGAGCAAAACATAAATTTAAATAATTCATTAACAATTATGTTATGCAAACTTTTGTTTTTATTTATAAAATAAAAGTAACGATTCGTACAAAAAAACAAAATGATCTTAAATCTACATATGTTATAAATTTTAACACAATATTTAAAACCAAAACCACGATTGGATGAGATTTTTTAAATTTCATCCGTGAATCGCTACATTTATTTTGGATTTAATTGTAATAATTATGAAGTTCAAATGTAAAATTAAGAATTTGGAAGCTATTTGATCAGTCATATCATCTTTGACTTTACCACGACCATCAAATATAATCCTTAGATGTAACATAGTTTCAATGTATCACTTTCAAAGTGGTCGTGGCTTCCACTATTCATTTAAAAAACGAAGAGTTCGTTATTCTCCGAAACATAGAAAGAAGAAGAAGTATATTCTAGTTATGAGTGATCAAATCCCGTTTTTAAAATGAAGTTGATAAAGTATCAATGGTTATGCACATTATGCCACTTGCTAATTTGATTGTCTTTGATGTTGGTGTGTACGATGGCCCGGCACCCAGATTGCTTCTTAGAGCAGTGCCATCTTCTGTTAATAGTAGATGTGGCATTAACGTGAAACTTGTACTTTCCGACCCTGAGCAACGGCTTACCATTTGTTGAGTGTGCAAATACCAGAATACCTGAAAATTGCATGGAAATATAGTTATTTATACCACAATATACAATTAAAACACAATCCACGGTTGTGGTGAACTGTTTATAGCCCCCGACGGAAATAGAGGGGTTTTATAAGTTTGAAAGGTATGTCTGTCCGTGGCATCATAGCTCCTAAATGAGCTATTTTTGTATTTAAAGTCTACGCGTGGATATTCTTAGATATGGTTGGTGAAAATCGGTTGAAATACAGATTCAATAATTATATGAAATTGATAATAAACGAAAACCTTTTTATATGCATCCTTTATTAGAACTAAATTAGTAATCTAAGGGCCGATTTTTCAATCGTCAGATAAACAGTCAGATAGCCTTTATTCGTCGAATAGCAATATTCATGGTTTTTCAATGGTCAGATAGTAGTTAACTGTCGAATAAGGTCCCTATCAGAGGAATAAAGTTACCTGCTACTTGAAGGACCAGATAAGGTTCTATCCCGCCGATAAGTTTGACGTTTAGGTTATGTTGTATAGTTTCGTTCGTTTTATTTTGTTTGATAAAACCGTAAAACGACATAGGTTCTTCCCATGATCCTACTACTATTATAAAGGCGAAAGTTTGTAAGTATGGATGTATGGATGTTTGTTACTCTTTCACGTAAAAACTACTGAACCGATTTAAATGAAATTTGGTACACAAAATCTCTAGAGCCTGAAAAATAACATAGGCTACTTTTTACCGCGGGAAAAAGTCATTCCGCGGGAAAATCCATTATAACGCGGGTAACACCGCGGGGCACAGCTAGTTTGTTATAAATGGATGTATTATGATGATGGATAAAGCAATTGACCACTTATCAATCGAGGAAGAACAAGAAATACTTAATTATCTATATCCTTCTGATAGAAAAACCCGAACTTTACGAGAGAGGCCTGATGATTTAAACACATGGAACGACACTGAATTTTAGAGAATGTTTCAGTTGAAAAAAGAAACCATAGCCTACCTACTTACTTTCATTGATTGAAGAAAAAAAATCATTAGTTAAATACTGGTAAAAATAAAAGAAAGAAAAGTTAGAAGTATACATAATGTAGTACATCTGAAATACTGAATTTTTTATTGAAAATCCACAACCTACTTGCAATATTATCACTGTCATTACGTGGTCTAATATTCTAGTCCAGATGTATTGGAGCATATTGCCAACACTTTATCTTCAACATCTTTGATATCGGGGGCAGTAGAAGTTCGGCCACCTGTTCTATACAACTCCTGTCTAAGGACAGTCATCTTTTTCTTCGTAATTTTTTTACGTCTTAGTACTTTCATTTTAATGTTGTAGCCGTGCGTACTGCAGTTTCACTAGATGTCTCATTAAATGTTGTTGCAATTTTGGTCCATGCATCATCTTTGTCTTTGTTGGTTACGGCGTCGGTTTTCTTGTTTTCGATTACTGACCGATATTTAGTTACCAACTCGGTCAGTAAACGTACTTCTGAACTACTGAAATTAGTAGCACGTTCACGTTTCTTGGATAATTCAATTTTCTGATTCATTTTTAATTCGCAAAAGATAATGTAGAAATAACAAGATTTGAACTGACTGAACTGTCAAATACAGTTTTGTTGCTATTCTTCACTAACACTTTGAATACAGTATCTGTGTATCTCGCTTGCACACAGATGGTGTGAAGTTGGTTTGGATAAACCACTGATAGTTATTCTCTATATAATAGACGATTGAAAATTTGAAAATACTTATTCGCCCGATAAACAGACAGATAATTTTATTCGCTAAATAACTATTTGACGACTTAACTGAGGATTGAAAAATTGGCCCTAAGTAAATGTAATATTAGACAAGAATATCGTCAAAAGAAAAACAATTGAAAAGTGTTTTGTTTCTAAAACAAAAATAATAGCCAAATACAAAATGAAAGGGCCATACAACATTAGCGTAAGCACTTCTGCACATGCCGCCTCTGTGATGCCACCGAGCCACCACCGCGCCCCCACCGAGCCTCCGCAGCTTTTCTGCCGCGTCGCTGCTTACTTAGCTATTCCTAACTAGCAAGGTAATATTCATCGTATCTAGAAATGTATTAAGAACTATATTGGATGGACCGGTAAAATAAGGGTTTGACTGCGCGGTGGGAGGCGGCAGCGGGCTTTACGCGGCTCGTATGTAAAACAGTGCGGCGGCGGTGCGGTGGCGGCATCGTGTACAGGAGCGATTATAGTGCTATTCCACCAGAGCTAAGTTATGCTACGTTGCTATGGATGCAATTGATATCTACTATCCATACCAATCAAACGTAGCTTTAGCTTTGGTGGAAAATCACTCTAAAAATAACTTAACAGTACAACTACTTCTGATATTCTATAGTATAACTATACACGGAGTCGTTCAAGTGAAGAACATTATACATCTCATTATCTTCAATCTTGAATATCTCATTATCCACAGTTTCCAGGATAATGTTCTCTTCATCGTGATGTTCCATTTCATCCTCCTCGACGTTGGATTGTTCGACCGCATGCTGTTTGGGTTTTTTGATTTTTTTGATGGTGTATTGGTGTTCTTTGTCGTCGGGTTCATCGTTGCCCTTTCCCTTGTGCATGTGGTTCTGGTTGACTGAAGTGATGAGGTCATCCACTGTGAGGATGGCCGCTCGGCAACCGAATCGGTGGTGGGTAGAGCACGCCCACCTCGCCCTGTTGTGGGGAGACTGCCGGGCCAAGTAGAACTTGAACCCGTTAAGTTGAATCATTCGCTTCCCGCGGCGAGAAGTCACGAACCGCGCTGTTATTTCTGAAAAGTAATTTACATTAGTAAATATTCTAGTTTATTTAGTGACAGGTTTCTTACATAATAAGCGGTTAAAAAGGTAGATAAACATATGTATGAGGGATCAGGTGACAGGTTATTATTAATTTATTACACAACAGTATTTTTAAACATCAATTTATTTTAGACAATTATCAACATTATAGTTTTTATTGGTTCATCAAGATAAGAAAATATTTAAGGACTCTTTATTTAAACGCTTAGAAGTTAATAAATGCATTTAATGGTAATATAGTATTTATACAGATCAGAATCTTCGTAAGAAACAGATCTTCGTATGTCTTATATTTTCACACCTTCCTATACTGAACGCAACTCATATTACAACCTGTATAGTTTAACTATTAACGCAACAACCGCAAAACTACAACAAAATTTGAAAATCAACAACTCAAAAAGCGTCAAATAATGGCATGTTACCCGTTTCAAGTTTCAATTTACAATGTATTTTATTTAAAGAGATATTTGGACGGTGGATGGTTATGATCTGCGTCTATCTTCACAACCTGCTCTCCAGAAGTGAGGATGTGCGCCTAACAGCCTTTGCTGCTGCCGGTTGAACAGAACCACCTGTATCTACCGTCTTTGTAGAGAGAGAGTGCTTGCAGAAGCCGTAAGCACCACATCCTATCATTGTGGTACCTCTACTTGATATGTAGAACGCGATATCTGTAAAGTATGATGGTATACGAAGGTATATTGAGAGTATGTATCATCGGCCTAAAGCTACATAAGCTGCTGTTAAATATCAAAGGCGGAATTAGCGGCGCCTACGAAAGAGATGATTTTCACAGGATTGCGATATGGGCAATAGGCATGATGACTACATAAAACAATAGGTAACTACTGGACACCTATTTTTCGTTGTATTTAGAAAGTGCCAAGATGCTCTTTGCATCAAAATTCCGATTGGGGCTTTTGACCTATAAATTTAGTAAAAATCGCACGAAAAAATACAACATAGGTGTATTTTTATTTAATTTAATAATCTAAGAGGCGGACTAATTATAATGTTTAGTCATCTACCCTATAGTACATGGGGAACATTAAAATTCTACTTCTTACTATTTATTCATAAATGCGGGAAAGGATTTTTTTAATCCTTTGTAATGGTTTTCATCTCTAAGCATTTTACATAAAAATAGTATTATTTTTTTAGATTTCTCACATCTCTATTTTCATAGTAATAAATAAATAATTCCGGACAATCCACACAACAACATCTAGCCCCTTGGTAGACTCTAAGCTTGTGTTACAGGTACTAGACATCTGATATACTTAATATAATAGACATACATAGATAGAAATATTTTTATTATACATATTAAACTCCCAGACTAAGAAGAAAGTGTGAACATAGACACAATAGACCCCACGGCGGCAGGCCGCTACCTCTTGCACCGCAAGCAGACCCCGGCCCACTGAGGCAGTCAAACTCAAATTAAGTACAATGTATAGATTCTGGCTTAGGATGGTTATGATTTTGGGTGAATTTGACAATTTCTTCATATACGGTGTGTAAAGCTGCACGACACCCTTTGGCGTGGTGGGTAGAACAGAACCATCTGGTTCTAAAACCGTTCGTGTATTGCTTCGAAAACGTGTAACCACCTATGCTTATCAATCTCGTCGTTCTAGAACCTCGCTTTACTGTTATGAATGGTGACCCTGAAAAATATTTAATGTTTCAGTGATAATCTGCAAAAATATAGCAATATGTATATGATAAATATAAAAAAATTGAAATTCCCGGTAGTTGTCGGAAGAAACTTGGTGACATAGACGTGTCATTTAATAGGCCTTAAAAATAACGTGCAACGTAACAAATTATACTAACTAATATTAACCTAGATGGTTTTACACCTCATAATTACCTAATAAAGATGTGATGTTGAATAACTTGAGGTGGATGGTTTTAAGTAAAGGCTTTCAGTAAATAATCTACAACCACAAGTACCTACCTACATATTATCTGCGACATACAGTTAAGGCATTTACATTTATAAATACGTTTCATTAGGTTTAAAAATTCTACTTCATAACTTAAAAAAATGCATTGCAAAATGCAATTGTATAAGGGCACAGATGCAGAAAATAACAATAAATTCTCAATTATCTAATTTATTACAAACAAAATTTACAAACAGAAAAACCATTACCAATAATACTCAATACGACTATAACAGCGTTGCGTCCACAGTTAATTTAATTTAAAATGTTTGATACTGGCATTGCTTTGAAATTATATTATTTTCTCGTATTTCAATTTCATCCAAGAGCCCATTTATATAATAGATAAAAATCACCAAGTAACCATAAAATACCGTGCAAAATTTGTAAATTAGGTCATCTAACACTTTTTACGGGCCTAAAAAAATATTATTTAGATTTATAACAGGATATTTACCATGATTGGATCGGATCTTTCAAAAACAACAACAACAACAACAAACAAAAGATCACACACTACCTGCGCTCGCCTAAAGATAGATTACCCCTTGAAACACCGGGAGTGTATAAGATCGATTGTAGTTGTGGCTAGTCCTACATAGGTCAAACGAAATGGACCATAGCCTGCCGAATAAAGGAACACATAAGGGCTATAAAAATGTGGATATTCATAAATCGGCTACAGCGGAACACATTTTAGAGGCGGGGCCTAACCACTGGATTGAGCTACACAAACCACAAGTAATCTCAGTAGAAAAACACTATATACCTAGATTGGTACAGGAGGCTATTGAGATTACCAAACACAGGAACTTAAACCGAGAAGATGATTTTCAATTATCTGGAACCTGGAACCCTGTTGTGAAGATGTGTAATAGTCGAAAAAAGCCTGCAACGGAGGTCCAAACGGACACCGTCAGTATTGTGTGTCGCGATAGTGTGTTAGTGGGGTGTGAAACATGTCCCAGTTCTAATGATGCATCGACTTGAAATAAAAGAATGAGAAAGAGGGTAGATCGATTTGTCTGCCAATAGCACTGTTACTCCAATCGCTGCAGCTTTAGTTCAACCGTGATCATGACGCATGTAACTGTCGAAATATCGGGAAACTCGAAAGACAATCAATCATGGTAAATATCCCGTTATAAATCTCAATAGTATTGATAACCATGATAGTTTCAAAAGTTATATAAAAACATATTGTTGTACTTTTCATATGGTGGATGTATGTGTTCAAGCATTTGTCGGATAATCTGATTTTCCACTGTAGTAATGTACGCTTTACATCCCTTGTTATGATGAGAGGAGCAGGTCCACCTTACTTTAGCCCCATTGTCCCTCTTCTTGTAGTAAGTGTATGAAAGGTACTTCAACATGAAACCGCCACGTTTTGTACGAATAAATGAAAAACCTGTAAATTAAAAAAAATGTATATAAAAAATGTAATAATGTCTATTGTTGTTTTTTTAGTTACGTCCCTTACGTTTGTCCATAACGTCCCACTAAAAGGCAAAGGTCTTCTCCCTATCTTTCCAAGTGTCCCGGTCCGGCTCATCCATCCAGCTCCGTGGTAAGCTCTAACCTTATGACTCAAGGGATGAATATATACTTAATATAATAGACATAAGACAGATCTAGAAGGTATGTATTCACTCTTGTCTTGAATACACTCAGATATGTCCCGGAAAATTAGAAAACAAAATGCACTCTTCAGTACCAATCTATATAAATAAAATGAATTGTTGTTCGTTAGTCTGTTTAAAACTCGAGAACGGCTGAACGGATTTATCTTATCATAGTCTTGAAATGTTCGTGGAGGTCTAGGGAAGGTTTAAAAGGCCAAAAAAATTGCCGGGAAAAAAATTTGAATAAAAACCCGTGCGAAGCCGGGGCGGGCCACTAGTTACAATTAAATAAATGTTTTTTATTCTTCAAGGGAAAAAATTAAAACATCTTAGTCAAAATGACATACGACCTGTTGACTATCAATTGGAAACTGAAACAAAATACCCAAATAATAAAAAATCCACTACTTTATTAGTTGTCCTTTATTAGTTGGTGGGTGATTATGATTCACATTCCCTTTGACGATGGTATCATCCACTGTATAAATGCACCCTTTGCACCCTTTCGAGTGATTGGTCGAACACACCCATCTTACTTTGAAGCCAGAATAAGGTTTCCTATAGTATGTGTAACGTCCATATTTCAACAACTGGGTTCCTCGAGTAGATGTTGTAAATGACGCTTCTGAAAATAAATACAGTTTTAAAAATTAATTATGTTTATATACTTCATTAATAGTTAAACTTGACTGGCTAAAGAAATGAGTTTAAAATTACGTGAATTGTCGAGCAAACTGAAAGCTGACGTCATAAAATAATTCACATACTGTATACCAGCCAAACATTTATAAGACAATAACACCCAACTACTTTTTTCTCTCACTCTTATACTATCGGAGACAAAGCATATAAGTTAGTTTCGTTTATAAGATTTATATTTTTATGTATGTTAGTCTATAAGGTATATGTTTATATGGGCCTTAGATGCCTGAAATAAATTATTATTATTATATTTCCAATTAACTTTATGAAAAAGCTGTTGGAATTTAGTAAAAATACTAATATAATATTATAGTACTATAGCATGTATTTCACCTAAACCGAGTAAATTAAGCAATGGTAACTTATGTCAATAATACGTGTCAATGTACATAAATATAATAAATATATTCATGTACATTATTATATTATTATAATAATGTATAATAATATAATATATTATTATAATCATCGTCTTAGCTGCATAAAAACCTTCGTGATGGGTTCTCAAAAATATTTCAGTAGAGTAGAGTAGAGTTCCTCTACTATTGCCGGCTCGCTTCAGTAGGAATTTTCAAGCAAGAAGTTTATTATATGAAAAAGGCCTTTTATTATAAAATAATAATATTTTGATCATTTCTACTAGGTTCATGATTATGTTCGTGGTGCTCTTTGATTTTCTCGTCCATGTAAGTGTAGATGTAAGCACGGCATCCCTTACAATGGTGGGTGGAACAGACCCATCGGATTTTCAGCCCGTTTGTTGATTTCTTGCAATAGGTGTAGTTGCCATATCTGATTAGTTTTGTGGCACGTGAGGACAAGCAGTACATTATGTCTGTAAAATAACATAATAAATGGGTTTATTATTATTATCAACATAATTTTAATACATTTTGCAAATCGTGAGGTCATACTGACATGTAAAAAAATATGTTTGGAGTAAGAGCATGTGAGTCAACAATATTATTGTTGATCACAAATCACAAATCATGTAATCACAAAATGTTTTGTTATTCATCTGGTGAAAGAAAACCTTTATTTTCAGATACGACTATCCATGTCGGCCAGTCATATAAGCTAAAATTAGGGGTCAACCTCATACGCTTTTTTTTGTCATTCGAGTGTCATTGTCATTTAAGTTATAATTTATACCTGTAGGTAAAATAAGGGTTTAAGCTCAGAATAAAAGATAATAAGCTGTAAAATGGTATAAGCTTTTTTTGTCACCCGAATGTCATTGTCATTTGAGATATGACTTTTAATATGTTAATACGCCAACGCGATAGCATTTGTGACATTTGAGACAACATATAGAACGAGAAAACAAAGGCTTATACCAATTTACATCTTTATTTCTAAGATAACCCTTTTGGCAGATAGTTTGTAAGATACTTTTGAAATAAATTCATCAAAGTTTTGACAAGCAGCGGGTTCTCAGTCTGAAAGAACCCTGTTAGGCCCAAAAACCGAAGGAAGAATGCAAACTACCTAAATGTGCATTCTACTTTTTTATATATGTATTATAAATCGTCAGGTAGAAAATGCAGTGTAAATTTCTTACATCAACATCTATATTGTGCAAAAGATATTAAAATTCAACTGGTATTATAAATAGTTAAACCAAATAAGGCGTTTTCAAACAAAGCGGCAATCGCGCGCGGCGTCTTCTGTTGTCGCGAAATGTCTTATTCACAATTATTACACGTATGTTTAGGATTATGGTTATGAGATGTCTCGTTAAGAACTGCTGTTGAGTTCAGCTTCGTTTTAACAGTCGCATTGCACGTTCTTTTCCTTCCACATCTCCAAAGCTCTGTGCCATCTTTGTTCCGTCGCTTCCAGACGAGCTCATATCCACGTCGAAGTAAAAGGCGACGACCTTTTCTTGATTTACCGAAATACGTTGATGAGCATCCTAGTATAAAATGCTGTTGCGCGTTATAAAGTTCGTATTCTGTAATAAAAAAATACAATATTAGTATAAATTATTTTATTTAATGATTATTATTGGTATAAGTGTTTAAATTTAAATGAGTACGCATTTACACGTAGCCTGTAACCGTTGACGCATCGAAGGCTACCGCCTGTTGGCACGCTGAAAACGAATGCGTCTGCAATTTCAAATTAGCCATTCGTGTGTAAGAACCTGACTTGACTCGATATTTCGTAAATGGTGTAATAAATAAAGTTCACGTTTGCTATTTTTATGCCCAACACAATTGTGAAAAAAAGTATTGTTTAGTGCACTTTTAACTTTAGTTTTAGATGAGATTTACTTATTATAAATTATTTTTTGTTGTTATTATGTTATAAGTCATTTTTGTTTCCCGATAAGGCGATGTGGTCGCTCTGCGACAAAGCCTTTAATTATATATAAAAAAAAAACTTCTGAGCAGTCAATCACAAAATGATTAAGGTGCCTAATATCAATTCAAAAATTCATGCATATCACGCAGTTCGCTCGCGCACAGTAATGTTGTCAGATAGAATATGCTATGACCTTTGTCCATCAACATCTGTATTGTGCAAGTATTAAATCATTATTAAATCAATAGCATAGATACCTCACAGACTAAAATTAAATGTCTTATTCACATCTTCTACACGTATGTTTAGGAATATGGTTATGAGATGTCTCGTTAACCACTTCTGTAGAGTTCAGCTTTGTTTTAACTTTCGCATTGCACGTTCTTTTGCTTCCACATCTCCAGAGCTCTGTGCCGTCTTTGTTGCGCCGCGACCAGATGTGTTCAAACCCACGTCTTAGTAAAAGACGACAACCCGTCCTAGATTTCCCGAAATACGTCGATGAGCATCCTAATGTGAAATGCGGTTGTGTATTATATATTTCATATCCTGTAATTAAAAACAATATATGGTATAAATGTTTAAGTTTAAGAGAGATTAGGCCTAAGATCTTCACGCTGTGCAAGTGCGGATAGATGAATGTCACATGTCTTACGAACTCTCAAAGTTCGCAGAACATAACGGCTTCCTCACGAAGTTACGGCCAAAGCAACCGTTATAACCCGTGTTTAATGAACACATAAATGTGACACTCAAAACGCCCTAGCATCTCACGTTAAACCATTGAAGGCAAATTGTGCCTTTAATATGTGCTCACCACTTTTAGTGCCCACAAACGCAAAAGCGTGTTATGTCAGGAAGCAGCACAAAAAGAAACTAGAAAATATGTTAACTCCAGACTTATCGACCAATTCTTTGACTATTACAGGGAAAAAATGGACTGGTACGGGTACATTTTTTTTTTTGTAATCACATTTATTTAAATTAATCTTACATCTAATGTTTTGGAATACATCCTCAAATTTTTTTTTATAATATATTTTGAATAATGACTAGAGTTTTAAACACCTCAAATTAATTTTTACAGGCCTGACTTAGAATACAAAGTAAAAATAATGGATAGTCATAAGTATAAATAAAGCGTTTGTATCACAATAGTATTAATAACTTTTAGTTTTATAAATACAGATCAAAATATTACTTTCTTAACTAATGACCTAGTACTGCACTAGTATGGGAGCGGGTTAAGCTACTACGGAGATAAGGATCTTCTGAGATCTGTGTCTTATCCTCTGTGTCTCTGATATTAGTTCAGTAGGATTCGTACCCTTGATTGTTTGCGAGAACCAATTCATATTTAAAATTAGTTTAGTTTATATTTAGTGTAGTATAGGTCTTTCGTAGTTTATGATAAGATGTACTTTTTGTAAAACGATTTTTAAATAGATTATACAAATTTATTATTAATTTAATAAAATTTTGAACGAAAAATATGGACAGAAAGACAGTAACTTAATTTGGAGTGAGGCTTTTAACATTTAAATTTTAAGAACATTCCAATAATGGATTGTAGGTAATCTATTATAATCGTCACATTTAAAAACACTTAGAACATTGAGATGACAAAAATTCACAACTACTGTTTTAATAATATTGGTACAATGCATGCAGAACTATCAAATCTAAACATTTATTCCAGTTAAGTAAAGTAAGGGGCGAAACACGGAATGAATAAATACACTACTAGTAAATTGGTATAAACTTTTGTTTTGTCGTTCTAAATGTTGTCTCAAATGCCACAAGATAGTCCCGCGTAAGATATTGAAGGTTAACCTTTTTACCAAATTACAACTTTTTATTTTGCTTTCATTCCGATGTGAAACCCCTAGAATGACTGGCTTATTACGGCTTACAGAACGTTAACGGGTAACAAACCAAGATTTTATTTTATGATAAGTTTTAAATTTGTTTAAAACCATTATACCTAAATTCAAAAGTTGTATCTTGAAAATGTATTTTCTTATAATTAAATCATGGCAACGTTATTCTAGTGTCAACAACATTCATTAAATTTCTACGATAAAATATTTTTTTTAGCATTATAATAAATGGCTCATAGATCCGTCAGTTCAATTTTCTTACCACCTAAACTTAAAAATAATGCAGAAACATTTGGCCATACATAATTTAGCGTCCAACCTAAAATAAATACATACCATTAGTTGAGCCCTTATATGTTGCACATTGCTTATAAGCTGCATATAAGCTCACATTGCCTACAGGTTTTTATATATACAGACATTTTTAACATGAATATATGACCAAGTACTCTACATAGTTTAATTTTTTTTATTATTTAGACATTCATTCAACAACCATAGTATAAACACAGATTATTTTGGGGTTCTAACCCCGATACTTTATGAACAATACTGATACTGAACAAATCTACAGTAATTATATAAAATATGTATTTTTATACATATTTTAACCCATGGTTAATCAAGGAATAATCATAGGTAATAATTTATTATACAGATAAAGACATCAAAAAGACTGGTTTATGTATGTAAAACAGTATAGTTTTAATTACACTATAGTTGTCGGTAACGGGATCTCCGCATTTCCAGTTGCAGATTGGAGCTTACTGCGATCTATCATTATTATCTCTTGGTACTAATGGACTTAACTTCTTTGGCAGCAGTATGTTTTGCAAGACAAGAACATTAGGAGCAGTAGAACTTCCAGAATTACTTGCCGTTGTCGTTACGGGCGTCTGAATATTTCCAGATGTTACATTAGCCATCTGGATATTCAATAGGCTACTGCAAGTTGACGTCCTGGAACTTAGCACGGGAATTGTCTGTGAGCCCGGCATAGTGGGTTTCAGTATACCAATTCTCGTCGAGTTACCAGAACTTTGTAATAAAGTATCAGTAAAGGTACTTCGAGGTCGTGAAACAAACAAGTTAGATATTGCAGAATTTTCCGAAATACCTAAATTGTTTGTACCTGGTGGTGCATTTGTTTCATGCACAACCTCGTTAGCTGATAGATTAGTAGAAACAACCTTTTTAGATATCGGTGTAGAAGTTGGTTGAGGTACAATATTACTGTGAATGTTAGAATTTCGTCTCTTTTTTAGAGGTAGAGAAAGCTTTCCATTATAATATATTTTGGGTTTACATATTGGTGGTATAGAGGTCACAGTAACTTTTACTTTGACATCTTTCGGGACAGTCATTTGGTTATTATGACTATTACATTTATTTTGCAAATACCCGGAGTCACAGTTGTTTGTGCCTTCATAACTCGCGATACAATAATCCATAGGGGTTGGTTCTATATTATCTACGACTTTATTTGTTTGCTCTTTCTTTGGTGTAGAAGTATATTTAACAGTTATTTCAAGACTGGGGTCGATAGGAATTATAGAATTGCCAGAGATTACGAAGTGAGGTTTTTGGGAGATACCAGACTCTTTGTTGGGGGGTAGTGAAGTTTGAGAAGCATTATCTACAGAAGTACTGGGTTTGACAACAGTTTCAGAAAGTATGATCGAATCTGTATTAGATTCTTCCGCAGCACTTGATATAGGACTGTAGTCAAGATTTTTTTCGATATCTGTTACTTTACTATTCTCGCTTTCTTTTGATTGAGCTGGGTAGTCAAACGTAATTAGGGGATTCGTAATATCTTTATCAGATGCTTTTGGCTCAATAGTGTCAGTGTATATTATCCTAGCAGATTCAGTATCAATTTTATCGTCCATGGTGGATAAACACGTTATATCTTTATCAGATGTTTTTGGCTCTGTAGTCTCAGTGTATATTATACTAGCAACTTCAGTATCATTTTTATCATCAATGGTGGATAAACAACCTGATTTTGCATTGTTGTTAGTGTCGTCTATGTTTGAGTCATACTGTAATATATCTGGATTAGTATCCACGCTATTTAATGTTCTTTTGTTTTTGTTGAAAGATAAGATGCCCATGTGGTTATGAAGAGCATGAACTGTAGTGACTTTGTTTCCTGCAGAGTAGAGGAACGCTCGACATTTGCGGTCGACACATTGCCATCGGATCTTCAGGCCTTGGCAATAACCACGGCGGAAGTGGCGTCCTTCGTAGATGAGTATTAGTTTAGTGTTGCGAAGTGTGACGAGTAAACGAGCATCTGCAAGAAAACAATGAAACAAATAATAACGATTCAAGCATTTTTAACAAAATTTTTATTAATTTTATTTCTACTTACCTACAGGTTTGGGCAATAAAGTTTGCTTTGACATGTCATTGTCTGGAGTTTCTTGCTCATGAACGCTAGTTATGGTCATATTAGGGAAGACCGGTCCTGGTATCTGGGAAACATAGTCGTTTGAAGTAGCGATGATACTAATGTCTGAGTACACTGGCGGAATAGCATCGCCTTCGTACACTCCAGGACGAAATGTTACATGCTCATGTGTAGAGTTTGGGACAGTTATTAATGGTACTGCAATGGTTGATACATTTTCATTGTATTGAAGCAGGATGTTGTGGTTGTTTTCATTTGAAACGAATTGATTCGAGTTTTCAGCAACATGCCCGGTTTCCAGATCTGGCAAAAATTTGCTTATTAGTTATAATATTCTTAAGCACTAAAACCACTAGGAAGTTAATTGTCTTACCAGATATATTGCTGTTTGTTGCATTTTCGCTTAGATATTGGCCCATATCTTCAGGTAAACCCATGAAGGTTTCTCCAGTAGGTAATGACGAAGAAGGCTCAGTGTGGTTAACCTGTGCGTCACTTGAATAAGACAATGCCATTTGATCGTAAGAAAGTTGAATAACAGGAGACCATGTTTTAATTTCTTCTTCCGAAGTCAACGTATTATGTTGCAGAGGTATTTGATTTTCATAGATACTTTGATCATAAGCTATTTCTTCTTCATGATGTATATTTGTTGGAATTTGATTTTCAAGTGATATATCCAAAGAGGCATGATCCACATTCGGGTCATCTCGCTCATCTTCCAATAGGTGATTTGAGGCCAATAGATCTGAAAGAATAAAATTGTTACCTATATTGTAGAATAAAAAAAATTCTTTAAGCTTATTTTATAGCTGCATGCTTATTACACATGCAAAAATTTAATCAATACCAGTTGGCGTTAATAATTAAAAGTCAACTCGATTCCATATATTTATTCATAAGGAAGAATAAAACATGTTTTTTCAGAAAAATAGCTTTTTTTATAATGGAGTTTTAGACTTAGCATAAATTGAAAATCAAAATTTTTTACTAAATTTGCCATGCAAGAATACTTGTTTGTGTTGTATATACTTGTAAAATTTCATAATTATATAAAAATAAAATTAACTTCTCATTATTTACAGGATCAATTAAAAAAAATCGTCTTGTGCAAACGCTCCATAATCTGGCGGGACTAGAAATTTGGGCCGATGACAGTGGGTATGTTTACCAGATCTTATGACTTTGTTTTCCACAGTCCAAACAGTTGCTTTGCAGCCTTTACTATGGCTGCAGCATCTCCATAGAACCTTGCACGACCGACGTGGGTTCTTCGTCCTTCTAGAATACCGGTATCCTTGGATGTATAGCTGGCGATTCCCGAGTTGGGACTTTATGTAACAATACGGTCCAATGCCTGATATTCGAATTACTAAAAAAAAGAGATTCATTATCAATGTCGCCATGGGATGTTTATAATTAATTCTTCGTTTGTTTTAGCCCAACGTTATCAAAATTTAATCCATTAACTCCAACAAAAAACCCTACTATTGGACGTCTGATGCTTATTGCTTGCTGAAACTTTTTATAGTTTGATATTTTATTTTAAATTTATAATTTTATTGAATATTGAAACTTCTTAAAAACCGTACCTGAATGATTTTAATTTAACAAATTTATCTGGTTTTTGTACTACGAATATGGGTAAAATTTGAAGTATACGCGTACACCATACATTATACATTTTGAGATATGTGTTAGAAAAAAACATAATTATACATTTTGGCACACACGCTTACAATCATAGCAACGAGCAGTAAGTACACCACAACAACAACAGAACCAACAGAAGATATTGATTTTCATACTTTAAAGAAGATGATAAGGGGTCAACTAACTAATGATTATGGTTATTATCGATAAAACAGATTTCGTTGTTAACAGTGTAGAGTTTAGCTTTACACCCGGAAGGCTGGTGCGTCGAGCATTTCCAGTGTTTTTTCAACTGACACTTTTGATAGGAAATCCTCTCACTGAATGTGTAGTTGCCAATGCCAATCAGATGCTTGCCTCTCAGTGATTTTAGCCACCGGTAGTGAATTCTACCTGAAAAAGGTAAAGCATTTTGAAATTAAGTGGCGTGATTGACTCTTTGGTCAATTCGAGCGTTTCCTCTTCCGGCGGTGAACAAAGATGCATAGCGGGTCTTTCCGTGGCTTGCTACCATCGAACGAGCCAGTGTGTGAAGAAATATTGTTGTGTTTCTTTCCATGCCCTTTAAAAACATTCGTGTTCTTATCATAAGCCACATCAGATTTTACTATCAAGTATGGTCATGGTAGCCATACTTATTCCAATTCCCTCTATCAGCCGTCAACTATACACTCACTCTTTCTTTCTAATTATATTTATAAATTGTTACGTCAATATAAAAAAAATCAGTAATTTGGACTGTTCTTTATATATCTTATTGTAATATAATTAAAATTGCGTCCGTTGGCATATCAGTGGTTTATGATTATGCTTTCTTTTCATAACAGCAGTTTCGTTATTTATAGTATAAGCAGAAGCCCTGCATCCAACATTGCAGTGCGTAGAGCACCGCCACAGTTTCTTATCGCCTGGAGCGTTAATGTTCCTACAAGAGTAAGTGTAACCAGCCATCGATATCAGAGGATTTCCTTTTCTGGACACGACCATTTCATATTGAAGAGGTTTAATCACTGTGAATATTTTTTCATAATTAGTTTTATTTATATTTAAAAGGTAAGAAACACTGTCTCTGTTATTATGTCTTTATCTGTTCACAGTAAAGCCACTGCTGCTGAGATTACAAAAAAAAATACAAAGAAATGTAGTTAATCGCTTGTTTATTGACTATTAATATAAAAAACAAACTCCAAATTAATCCGAATCAATATGAAGATAAGAAATAATGAACAAGCAAGGTAAATTCGTTCTGTCATTGGCTTAAAGTGAGGCAATCAGCGTTCACGATAGTCGACGTCTAATTATGACATGTTTGTCAAAGGACTCGATCTTACCTTCCCTCCACTGCCTGTGACGACTTGACTTCGCGCTGTCATAGAGCTTAACAATAGCCGCAGAGTAGGACCTGCTATGCCGTAATGTGCCAGTTTCATTGCAAGAACCTTGTGGTCGGCGACGTCAAACGCTTTTGACAAGTCACAGAAAAGTACGGCTACTTGCATCCTACGTTCCTTGGCTTGCATTACCCGGCACACCACGTCTCTCGCAACATCGGTCGTTGACCTTCCAGCTCGATAGGCATATTGTCTTTCAGAAAGAGACGCCGTATTTGTCAAGTGCGCTATTAATCTTGTACTAAGCCCGCGTTCGAAAACCTTGGCGATGGCAGGAATAATGGACACTGGTCGATAGTTGTTCACATCTGCTCTCGCACCCTTTCCTTTGTATAGAGGTGAAACTCTAACTTGCTTCAAGGCCAGTGGGTATTCACCATACAACAAGCATTTATTAAACAGAGTAGAGAGGATACAGGACATCGGTACGGCAGTTAATCTTAACAACGTTATGGATATGTCATAAATATCTTTCGTTGGCTTATTAGAAAGCGCAGAAAGCGGTCAGCCGGCGCGCGAGCGCCTTCCAGCGCGCGGCGCGCCCCCAGCACGTCGGCTGCGGGAGCTCCACACGTCAGCGCGGCGCCCACGAAATGCTGGTTCACGGCATCGACTGCCGCAACGCAAGTAAAATAAACGTATCTTAACAAAGTCTAAGTTTTGTAAAAACAAACTATGGAAATAAAAAATTTTGTATCTTGTATCAAATTGAATATGTAATATGTTTATAAAAGCGAAGTCAGTTTTTACCACTCACTGATTAATCGGGAAATCTCAGAAACGATAACACCTAGAAACTTGGATTTAGGCAGATATGGTTCTTATAGTGCGTATACGTCTGCCAAGAACAGATTAAAAAAAAAACATCTTTAAGGGGGAAAAACCTAAGACCGGGGTTGGATGTTTGTATGGAAATCCTAAAAGTAAAGTAAAAAATATTTATGCGTTATAAAAATAACTACTTTTTTAAGCCTTTATTAGGTGCACAATACAGTTAATAAGCCCATTTAATCATGGAGAACAATGAAAGCTCAGACTCGAAGGGCTATTTAAGTAAGTGTCATGAGAATTTTAAAATTTCAGCTCATTCGGCAACCACAAAGAGCTGACGTACGTCATATCGCACCGCTTTGGCACCGCATCGAAATTATATAATTAAACACCATAGTAAAAAAAAAATAGTTTATAAAAATAGCTCATTCGTCAACATGAGATAAACGGTGATTAACGCACATAAACATGCGAGGATGATTCATCATAAACACCCTATTAACGTTCCCACTGCTGAGACACAGGGACTTCTCTCTAGAAGAGAGTGATTAGGCCTTAATTCAACACGCTGGCCAAGTGCGGGTTGTGAATGTCCTTGTCCTTCAACTTCTTTAAAGTTCTCCGGTTTCCTCACGATGTGTGTCTGTGTTTAAAGCGCACATAATTTTTTCGAGAAGAAAAGTCCAGATGTGTTGGGCGGGTTTTGAGCCCACAACCTTCGGAATTAAAGTCGAGTTAAGTTGCATAACCTTATAAAATCTAGTTTCTAGGTGTTTTTCTTTGATGTTTTCCTCTATTGTCAGATCCTGTTATTCCGTTCGCATCAAGCTTTTCCTGCGCTGTACGAACGACTCTATCTGTAATGTCCAGCGTGGCACAAAACATTTTTTGGCACACTTTAATAGGTTCACTCTTGTAAGATTCTTCGTTGGGTAAAAAGTATTGTGTAGTAAATTTTCTTCTAGAAGGTCCTTCCTTAGTTCGACGATTTTTATCTTTTCTTTTTGTAAATTTGTTGATGAACTCCCATTGCTTAGAGCGGTCCGAGAGCTTCCAAAAATTTTCGAAAACAAAGTTTCTTATTGTTTCTTTGATATTAATGAAGCACTTCAGTTTGCAAGTCTCGGGACATGCACTCTTCATTGTTCTTGCTGGCATTAATTTACCTTTGCTGCTTAAATATTTTTGACCAGAGTTTTTTAGAAATTTTCTGTCTCGCTTCTTATCGTTTATGGGTGGCATTGTAGCTGATACTGATGATAAAGAACCTTCATCCTCAGTGTCGGAGTATTCACATGGAGACGGAATTTCTGAAAATATAAAATATTTCAACATAATTCACATCGAAAACGATTTTGACGTTACATACTTACTTTGACGTTTGTACTAGTTATTTTAATCAATGCGCGTATCATCTATATCATTTACATCGTACTATCATTTATGTATAATCGTACGAAGTCCATATATTATTTTACCGCGGGAAAATTCACAAAACACGGACAACGCCATGGCATAAAAACAAGTAAAAATGATATCTTCATACTATTATTCACAAAGTTTATTTTTACACATCTGAATGTTTATATAATCAAAGTTCGAGGGGTCAAGTGTTTGTATGTTCTGCAATCACTTTGTCCTTGGTCTGGGTGTTTAAAATATATGATAAAAAATAAGTATGTATACCTATATGTCTATTTTATTAAGTACAAGCGGCCCGCCCCGGCTTCGCACGGGTAATTATTGTAAATTGTTATCCCGGCAACTATTCGAATTTTTCGCGCCGTAAAAACCATCCTTGAACTCCAACGAGTATTTAAAAATATTGGCCAAATTGAGGCGTTGTTGAGTTATTTGTCCGGAAATATTTATTTATATTAATTTTTTTATTAAGGTAAATTCCATCGGAAGTCCCAGTTATGAAATGAAATGAAAATGTTTTTATTCAGTAATAATAGGTACATAATATTATTGGCGCCGGGTCCTAAAAGATACTATGCCAAAATGTACTGACGGTCCAAAGGAACAAACGACAAAATGTGTAATTCTCAAAGACAAAATGAGCAAATGCCATGAATGTATCTGCGATGAAATGCTCCAGCGTCAGAATGTGCATTTTGCATAAAGAGCAAATGTTGGAATTATCATTATACATACTATAATGTTTCATGGACTTGATGTGCAAGGTTTGAAAAGTAATGTGACGGAAACTGCAATGGACAAATATTTGAACTGAAGCAACTAGAAAATTTAATACAGTACAGTATTTTTATAAATAAATTACCTAGGATGATTTTTGGAAGTGTTTTCTTACTAGGTACGCTTTGTGTACAACAAGCATCATTTTGCCACCACCTGGATGGACTCCAGGACTCTGTTGCTTCGCTATTCATCCGTGTTACAGATGGGATATAATATTATATAACTATATCTACTTATTCATTTCTAGGAAGTAAAAGTTTGTTTTCCCATACAATTTAAATAATTAATAAAATAAATAACAATGCAAGTAGGTGTTGTTATATTTGCTATTGCACATTTTGTCGTTGACAAGTTCTTTCTATGGCGCGTTTAGACTTTTTGTTACCGTTACATTTTAGTCATTGCACATTATGACGCTAGAAGATTTGAGCGTTTTCAAGTTTTGACAATAGTCCCAACTGAAAGTTTTGGCGGTTGCACATTTTGTCGTTAGTTCCTTTGGATCGTCAGTGCATTTTGGCATAGTATCTTTAAGGACCCGGCGCCATATTATTAATCTAATGATAAGCAACCTTTTAGGTGTAATCCTTTACACCTAAAAGGTTGCTTACACTTGTGCTATTCAAAATCAATGATTATGACTGTCTTGACATTTCACAATCATTTCGTCTACAGTAGTGACGAACGCCTTACACCCTCGACTGTGATGGGTGGAGCATATCCACCTCTTCTTCTGCGAGGTAGGATTAGCCGATTTCAAGAAATACTTATACTCATTTAATATCAATCCTTGGTTACCTTTCTGTGTTGTGAACCAGAACATGCTTTCTGAAAAAAGGACAATACATTAATTAAATAATTATATTATTTAAGAATCATCATAAATGTTTTTATTTCCTGTACCTATATCATTTTGTAGGTAAACATTTAAAAATGAATATCTATAAAATATCAGACTGCTAATATCAACGTGACAAGCTCTGCTTGGTAAGGGTTAAGAGGATGTTAGATGGGAAGTCCAGTTTTTTTTTACGCTGATGCAAAGTGCCGATGTGGTCTAAGATGGGACATGAAGACCTAGAAAAATGGCTTCTCCGGACCACATTCCGAAACACGAAAAAATCGCTAAACGCACTGGCCCAGCCCGGAGGGTGGTGACAAGCCGCGGCCGAAGCCTACCACCAGAGACTGTTCTTAGCACCACCCGGAGGTCACGTGTAAGGATTCAGAGGGTTACCACTTACGGACGTGAACAGAAAAATACTCCAAAACCAAAGATTTAAAATGTATTTAAGGTGATTCAATTAACTATACCATTCAAATAAAACTTTACACAAAAGTCCTACTTTCTCTATAGCAACAAAAAAACGAATATTTTTTCCAGTTTAAATTTTATTAATACTTATCTACTCTTATCACTCTATTTTCTTTCCAACATTCCTTTATGAGTTTTATTATGGAAACAGTCTTTGTTATGGAGAATAGTAACTTCAAATCATAAACTCCAATCTAAAACATAGGGAACAGTCCCTTGTCACAGCCAATAAACAGTCTACAACTCATTTCTAACCTTTTAAAATATAATACTTGCACTTATCTCAAAAAAAATATTCAACACGTTTTGCGTGAGTTCTGTAGGGTTTACGCAATAAACATAATTGACAAAATAACACGACTGACATTGCATTTACTCGTGACAGAAAACCCATTATCACATTAGACTAAATACATCCACTGCGCATAGGCCTCCCATAATTATATTCATTTAGGTTAAAAGTCGCTTGCATTCACCAGGAACTGTAGCCTTACGAAGTCATCCATCCATCTAGAATCTAGAAAGTGGAAATCCTTCGCTGCGCTTGTCGATGCACGTTTCAAATGCCCAGCGAACCCTTTCACATAGTTACTTCGAAAACAGCTGATCATCAGTGGTTGTGGATATTAGACATCTTAGTGATTTCATTGCAATGTGTTAAGACGCGAGCCTTACATCCCTTGCTGCGATGGCTAGAACAAGTCCACCGTATGCGATCAGCTGACACGGTCTTCTTGTAAAAGTTGTATCCTCCAACGCAGAGCAAAGTTTTGCCCTTTTTTGATGCGATGAATGACACTGAAAAGATACGTTACGATTTAAACTTAGTACATAGTTCAATGCTCTCTATAATTTTTATAACTCTTCAAGCTCTTTGTAACTTATATCCCATAGTGTTTGAAAAATTGTCTAATATAATCATCACATAAGATCCCGTAATATATTGACATTTGATGGCATTACTAAATCATTATTTAATACGTTGATATAATAGGCATGATGACTACATACAAAAATATATCTATTTTAGTCCATAGTCTATTTTAGTTTAGTCCATCTGTTAGCCCTTTCAAAATAATGGACAACTATTTTGTTGCTTTATCAATTTAATAGGAAAGTGCCAAGATAAAGAGTTCCGGAGCTCGAAAGCATAATATCAATGACAACTAGCGTCTTGATTTTAGAAAAAAAAGTGTTCTTCTTTTTAAGTACTTATTCAAATGACGTAACATTTATTATTTTTTAGCCTTTTACCACTGATGACATTTACGGTGTGCCACGGGATTGCTATTATTGGAATCAGGTGCATCTCGGTTTGTACTTTACCAGAGTTTGTTTCAGAGATGTTACATATGACACAGTTTTCGATGAATGTCGTAACAATTTGGTCATCTTTCGAACCAGTAATAAACTTTTTCAAGCTACTTTTTCCATTTATGGTATTTATGGAAGAAACAAATCGCTTGTTCGATCAGATTTGAGTCAGTGGAGGTACATTTTATGGAATATTTAGTTTCCATAACCAATTACACCTATTCCGAAGGGCTGTGTACGAGTGGGTAAGTATTAAAAATATTTCGAATTAATTTATTTCAACAAGTAATTATTTATAATAAATATACAACTAAAATCAGCCACACAATAAATAATAAATTATTTTGTACTCTAAATTGATGTATCTAAACAGATAGTTTAAATCATAAATTTTTTAATAATATTCAGGTTGATGGTAACAATGATTTGCTTAGAAATGTTGTCTTACGCACAACTATTAAAATAAGTAAATACATTAATATTATTATAAGATGCAATCGACTAGAAATAATAGAGAAGACATACGTATAGACGTAAAAAAAAAACTCGGCAATAGCCTATTTAAATGACCTTAGCCTAAACTATCATAAATCTATGAATAAAACTTTAAGATCGTATAAAGACTAGAATCATTATTTAGTTACTTATTAATAATCTAACTTCTACCAGCTCTTTTTTTATTTATCTAAGTGTGCACCGGATATTAATTATTTTTATTTAATTCTATAACATTGATAATTTCTGTAACTGCGCACACAAACACAATCAAAGCACTCACACACAGACATCTTATTTTGCATTAACAAAATAATTAGTGAGAATAAATTATTCTACATTATTTGTGTACAAACCAAGATCTTGAAAATCGGACATCTCCATTATCGACGTTTTATTGGAAAATAGTTCAATGTCTAAATATTTATAACGTTTATACTTATTATGTTAACAGAAATTTGTATAATTTGGTATTGTATACAATGCCTAGGCAATGTATAGAATCCCTACAACGTAATGAAGGTACATAATTAATAAAATTTTACTAAAAAAAAAGCACTTGATTGTACCACAAAACAATAGTTTCAAAAATTACATATGACGAAGAAGTACAAAGGGCGGTCTTATCGCTTAAGAGCGATCTCTTCCAGGCAAAAAGTTCAAATACTATTTATTTTGTAATTTGCCCAGGTATACTATAAAATACATAATTCTCATCCGGTAATTTAAATATGTAAACCATAGTAAATAACATAATTTCCAAGACTAATTTGACATTACCTCTAAGCAGGCTTTCTAGCACTTTGGGGGACGCACGTGGTTTTCCATAGACAAATGTCACCTTACATACATTTTTGTCCATGACAGTTAATCATGTCGCAGGTTGATTTCAAATAACATGACACTTGTTGATGATAATGATGTAAGCATGTTTAAATTACCGTTATTTTATAAGTTAAGGTTAAAATTCCCAAATATAGACTAAAAGCAATTTATTTCACACATGCCGGTGGAACAGCACGTATTCTATACAATCCCTAGGAATTGTACTTATAACCTAGGTAAAGTATGTAATAGACAGTGATATTCGTAATATTTCATACATTGCCTGAACACCTTAGGTATTTTAAATATTTTTAATAAGTGATAAACCTCACTTTGTAGTTGAAACTATTTATATTTTTTTTTATATGCAGAAAAAGAATAAGACGCGAATCCTGTGCGTGTGAAAGTTACGGATGAGTCTTATTCTTTTTCTGCATATAAAAAAAAATTATAAACCTTAGGTATTGTATACAGTACATGAATTATACAGATTGCCGGTAACATAAACAAAATACATGCTAAGTAAAAGCTTTGGTGAAAACTGCACCGAAATGCATTTCAAATCGAGATACTCGTTATCTAAAATTATAAAGTGATTTTATATACATATCTATATATTACATACATAAAATATCTTTAAAACTTATATAACATCCATGAGATCTCTCGTTCCTCTTCATTTGGTAGCATCATTAATGATTATGGTTATCACTCATTCTAAACAGCTTGTCGTTATCAGTCCAGGCAAACCCGGGACATTTCCGCCTCTTGTGGAACATACAGCGCCAACGGACCTTGGTTCCGATAGTTGAGTGCACGCAGAACGTGTAGCTGTTAATGCAAAGCATCTTCTTGCCTCGAATGGTGAGCCCATAATGGCAGTTGAACTCTGAAATTTAAGGAAATGTTAACTTGGGTTCGGAGGCTACAATTAAAATATCGATTTATATCATTAATCTATATAAATAAAAATGAATTGTTGTTCGTTAGTCTGATTAAAACTCGAGAACGGCTGAACGGATTTATCTTATCTTAGTCTTGAAATGTTCGTGGAGGTCTAGGAAAGGTTTAAAAGGCGAGAAAAAATCTAATAATTGTCGGGAACTTTTTTTAACCGTGCGACGCCGGGGCGGGCCGCTAGTTGTTACTAAAATCAACCACTGAAGTATTTTATAATTTTATATTTCGTTCATAAATAATAAAAACAGGCAACGAATTGAGTCGTATACAAACTCTGATTCCGTATCATTTTGATACACAGGCACAATTAATGTTAAAAAAAATATGTAAACATAACACAGGACTACATAATTCAAGTACAAGTATTGTACTACTTATTTGACCTGCTTAACGTAACGTAACGTTGCGTAACGGTCTTACCTAAATAAAAACTTTAAAATTATGATTACAACTAAGGCGTAAGTTTCACACTATCTCCAGTCAAAACAAAATAACATTGCTTACAATAAAAACAATAAACATCTTATAGATTCCTATCTAATAACACAATCACTGAATAACAAACATTTCAATTCATTAGGCACTTAAATGTTTTTGTAATTTAAAATACTCCAGAGGCACATAACTTCTGTTATAAGGGACGTGGTGATTATGACAATTATAAAGTTTAACAAGTTGATTGCCGATAGTGTGCACCCTTGCATTGCACCCTTTATTGTTGTGTGTAGAGCATTTCCATCTGATCTTGTACCCCGTGTCAGCCTTAATGCAAAAAGTGTAGCCGTCGACAATAAGCAACGGCGCGCCGCGTTTCGTGGTTTTAAACTCCAGTTTAACTGAAAATTCGTTTCGATAATTAGGGGATCCAAGAATTTCATCACCATCATCATCACCCTTTTAACCCCACCGCTGGGACACAGGGACTTCTCTCTTGACGAGAGAGATTAGGCCTTAATTCACCACGCTGGCCAAGTGCGGGTTGGTGAATGTCACATGTCCTTCCAACTCTTTTAAAGTTCTCAGAACATGCCAGTTTCCTCACGATGTTTGCCTTCACCGTGAAATCACGTGTTAAAAGCGCACATAACCACCCACTTAGCCAACACGGCTTTTTTTTGAAAGTTTGGCCAAGAATTTAAGTATTTATTTACAGAAAAGAAGGCAGAAAATGTATTTTATTTAACATAAACTATGTTAAGGACAACGCAGGCTTATAAAAAATAACAAAATTATTAAACAACAAAAAAAATTATCTCGAAATATATTTCTATTTTATTCTAACACCCCTTTTACTGCTGGGTAAGGACCTCTTTATCTCGCCAAATCTTATAGTCCTGTGCGACTAGTGCCTTCACCAGTAGGTCATATCATACATTGTTTTTTAATTTCTTGGCAAATTATAAATGTGTCAATGCAGGCTCTAATATAATATAATTGTTTTAAATACTAAAGCCACGTTGGAAATATCCATATATTAATTATATAAAACACAAAAAACTGAAAAAAAAATGTTACCCAATGAAAAGTAGGTATTTACTGCTATCAACTGTATTTATTATAACCAAAATTTCTAGATATACCATGTACATGATTGTTCTTTATCTTAATAAGTCTTCCTTCCACAGTGCACACCATTGCCCGGCACCCTTTATTGTTGTGCGACGAACAAACCCACGTGATTTTGGGTCCAATAGCTCTTTTGATGCAGAAGTTGTACCCTCCGATGCAAAGCTGGATCCTTCCGTATCGTGACTTGGTGAAACTTACTAAAATAAGATTATTTAAGGTATTATGTAAATTCATTTAAATTTAATTCATAAACATATCATTTTTGAAGTGAAACTTCTTTAGAATCGTTGTGATTTCAAACCGGATGCAACGGAAATGCGATAGGTAAGCCAGTTTTTTTTTTTTTTTTTTGTTATTCATCTCATTCTTTTGTCGATTTACTGAAGTTTCACTTCTATCGTGTGTGAATCGCACACACACCTTTTTTTTTTACCTACTCTATTTGCTATCAGCCTCACGGCTAAAATCAGATTTGTTGTTTGCTTTGACATGTTTAATGAGAAATGTTATAAATATACACCTCGAACCCGGAAAAAATATGTCGTTTGCATGAATATGGGAAATAAAAAACTGCGTTGTACAAAAATCACTAATATCATTTAAAGCATACTCGGATAGGTCTCGTCTAAAGAATTGAATACGAATTTGCATCAATTCATCGTCTTACAACCACTTCGCTCTACATTATCAATGCCATACTTATTGGTTTTATTTTAACAATGTTAAAAAAAACATTCATTTGCCTGACCGCTCTGTCTCATTGATTAATTAGGATTCCTTAGAATTACCATGGTTATGTTCATTATTAATTTTATAGATAATCTGTTCGATGGTTTGCGCGGTTGCCTTACACCCATACCTATTATGGGTGGAACATACCCATCGAACCTTGGGCCCAGCAGCTTTTTTACAGCAGAACGTGTAGCCTTGAACTGACAACAGGGTGGTGCCACGACGGGATAATATGTACTGTGCTGGAACATTATTACATATTGTTACTAGCTGACCCCAGCAAACGTTGTTTTGCAAAATGAAAAATAGATGTTGGCCGATTCTAATTAATATGCTCACAAAATTTCATGAGAATCGGTCAAGCCGTTCGGAGGAGTACGGGAACGAACACTGTGACACGAGATTTTTATATATAAGATATACATAAGTCAGATCATTTCCAACTGTCAAAGGTATCATTAATAAAAACAAATTTGATGCATAAAGAATGATAATTTTCAATTAAATAGTTATAATAACATAATACTAAAAAAACCAGGCTTTTAATTTCTCTAAGGCAGCCAAAGATAAAAAAAAAGTATCCCACGAAACATACATATACATATAGTGAACTTTTATTACATTCGCTATACAATTATTATGTCTCAAGATTTGAGAATCGCTTCCTCGCTACATCCGAGCTTTTAATGATAGCAACCTTTGTCTATCACTTCATTTTATTTCTTATTGTGACTAACCAGCTAATTTGCTTTTAAACAACTCTTTGGTGTTAATATATTCGACAGAAGAAATTAGAAATTTATGAGAAGTATATTGCTATGCATATAAAATTACCAATAAAAGTTATTTAGGGAGAGCAGATTTCGCATGCCCTACCTAACTCTGATTATGACAAAGCTAGCAAAAGGTAATTGTTGCCGAAATCGGCTAGGTGTGTTATCATTATTTAAAGTAATATTTACCTACTATCGTTCATCGAACACGCCTGTACAAACACTATTCTACGGGGCTCGAAAATAACTAATAAACAGTCCTGCAAAAGTATATTTATATATTTAATGATTGTGATAATTATTAATCTTGACAAGTTCACTGTCCACTGTCATGGCGGCCGCTCGACATCCTCTGTGGTTGTGGGTAGAACACACCCATGTAGTCTTAGTAGATAATGCCCTTTTCTTACAGAACGTATAGCCATTCACAAAAAGTAATGTGTTGCCTCGACGTGATATTACGTACTTGAAATTCCCTGAAATAATGAAATAATATAAACCTGATTACAAAAAAGAGAAACACACTTTCCCTGCAAAGCGATCACTTACATTCGCGGATCCCTCTGTACGTGAGCCAAATTTGACATATTTCAAATGGTCATAGAATATAAATAATATTATATATCTCGTTATTTTATTTCAATAAATATTTCCAGACTAATCACACAGCATCACCTAACTCCAAACTAAGCAAAGCTTGTACTATGGGTGTTACTGATACACTGAAATACTTTTTTTGTAAATACATACATAGAATTTATAGAAAACCACCAACCAGAAATTCGCCCACCGAGCGACAGAGGTTGTCGTCAGATGATATTTCCTAGTTATATTTTGCAAATAAATAATAAAAGAATGATAATACAGGTTTAATATTTTTTGGTATGATACAATACACAATTTTAATAAACACAACATTACAATAAACACAAAAAGAGAAAAATGTATCAAAATAGAGAATCAAAGTAATATACGGATACCTGCGCATACTTTGCACTCTGTTGCATCCTTTTTTAGTATCTCTTTTATAAAATGACCACGTACTTTGTACCTCTCAGTCTCGTAAGGTCACGTCTCGCTTGTATTTTTTTTATGTTTTTATGTTAGATAAGTCCTCATTTGACCACAATCTCACCTGATGTAAAGTGACGATGTGGTATGTGATGTATGCAATGTATCTACGTTCCTGCTCGGAATTATGGGATAAATAAGACGATTGGATTTATTGCGACTGACTAAAGGCTGGCATTGGCTCTCCTTTTCTCGACGTAAGGTATTTTACTAAAACAAAAATGTACTATCTATAATATAAAAATGAATCGCAAAATGTGTTGGTAAGCGCATAACTCAACAACGCCTGGACCAATTTGGCCAAATCTTTTTTTAAAATGTTCGTTGAAGTTCAAGGATGGTTTTTACGGCGAGAAAAATTAGAATTATTGCTGGAAAACCCTAAAAATAGCCCTTTTCTTTTTCCCATACAAATGATTTGTAACTAAAACGTAGTCAATTTGAGCTTTATTGCTATGGTATAAAGTTCATATTAAATTACAAGTACTCACTGTTGTCTAAGCAATGTAGGTGTGTTCCTAACGTCAAAGATCATATCTATCAAAAGTATATAAAATTTTCATGTCACAATGTTAGTTACCGTACTCCTCCGAAACTGCTTTACCGATTTTTACCAAATTTTATATGCGTATACAGTAGGTCTGGAGAATCAGCTACTATCAATTTTTCATTTTGCAAAACAACGTTTGCTGGGGTCAGCTAGTAGTTTATAAAAAGGTAAAAATCGTTCTATGACTCGATTACAAGAAAAGAACATTTATCTCAATTATTGAAAAAGTCGTAATCAACAAAGCACATAATCTACATCTACACTCATATTATACAGAGGAAAGATTTGTACCTATTTTTGTATGTTTGTATGTTTGTAATGAATAGGCTCAAAAAGTACTGGGCCGATTTAAAAAATTCTTTCACCAATAGAATGCTACATTCTTCCAATTTGACATAGGCTACATTTCATTTTGAAAAAAATTAGGGATCCTTGGTAAAATTTGAACAATGTAACCGAAGGTGTAGAAAAATGAGTCTTAAAATGTCTTCCGTCGAATGCGCTGCCGAAACTATTAGCGATAGAACAAAATAATGTACAACAATATTGAAGAACATCATAATGTCTACAAAAACTCCGCGGTAGCATATGTCCAACTATTGTAGTTATGCCACTACAACAACTTTTTTCATTTTAAACAAATTCAAACCATGCTATTTATGTGTCTATATTAATCCTTATCCAAATAAATTATTTTATGGTCAAGACCATTTAACTACCTATAAAATAGTTTTTAAATAATTTAAATTGGACTTTCCATTCAAAAGATATTACGAATTAAAAAATTCAAACAGTAAACAAAACCGCCATAGCGCCGTGGCCGTTGTTTGCGATGCAGTCTGAAAAGCGCGCCGGGCATCGCGGCGGGCGGGATGGAGGGGGCACTACGTTGTACATGGAAATTTTATATCGTATATACAAAATTTTGTGACCATATTTAGTAGGTCTGGGAATCGGTTACTATCTATTTTTTTTTAAGCAAAACAACTTTTGCTGGGGCAGCTAGTATAAAATAAAGTCCGCGAAAAGCACAATTAAGAAGAAAATAAAGCTCAATCGTATTGCTAGTTTCTTCATAAAATTATAGATGCTTAAATAATATTAAGCATCTATATATCTATTTTTTTGGTAGAGTTTTATCAAAAAAACATAATAAGTCTAATTATTAGTCAAATTGTTTTTTTTTTAAATGCGTTAGATTTATTCATGGTTGTGTGAATTAGTGTGCCTTATTATTTCATTATCGATTGTATGCACAACCGCTCGGCAATTTTTATGGGCATGGGTGGAACACACCCATCTTTTTTTCAATCCATGTTGTATATGAAACCGATATGTGAACCCATCAATACTCAGCATTATTCTTCCTTGTTTCGATGTCACGTATTTGACTAAAACAAACATTATATAATGTATTAAAAAAATACAGAAATCAGGTCATATAACATAGACTACCAAAGAGTTTAATAAATAAAAACCTTCAGAGATCAGACCTCATTTAAAATCTGCTACTCTTTTCCCACAAGCGTCGTCTGGTTGTAGTAAGAAAAGGGTTTAACGGATTATAATTAAAACATGGTACAAGAATAATAACTAAAACATAAATAATTTATTTGTTCTATTTTTAAGGGTTGTGCTTTTTGTTTATATTGCCATATCTCATTTAATGATTGTGATGATTATTGACTTTAATTATTTCATAGTCATTTGTATGAACAAGTGCGCGGCAATTTTTATGGGTAGAACAGACCCATCTTTTTTTGAATCCCTTTTGAATTCGTAACCGAAATGTGAAACCGTCAATGATCAGCAGAGGCCTTCCTTTTTGCGACGTCATGTATTCAACTAAAACAAACAAATAAATATTCATAATAAATTAACTCATCACCGCACGACGGATTGATGGATTAACGTGATATTTAAATAACATAATTTTAAAAGTAAGTTGAACATAACTATATATTTGAACACAATGATAAAAGAAAAATGAACATATTTAATTTATTGGTATTTATGTTTATAGAGGACAGTTAAAATATTTAATATAGTTACAAATTGAGCGTTGTATTTCTTTTTGCCAACAAAACATGAAGGTATGTTAAATAAGTGTTTCCGACACAAAATCTCGTTATATTTTGAGACTATAATTTATTACGACATTTCATCCCATGATTATGATGATTAAAAACAAAAATTATCTCATCTTCTACCGTATAAATATGTGCTCGGCAATTTTTAGAGTAATCTGTAGAACACACCCATTTTGTTTTGAGCTTATATTGGCATTTAAACCGAAATGTGAACCCGTCAATGCTTATCATTTTTCGTCCTTTTGTTGAGTTCACGTATTCCACTAAAACAAGAAACAAAAATAAACTAAAGACTACAAATTTAAATGTTTCATCACGCTTTGGGTACATGAATTTTAGATAACGAATCAGTTGAAACATTTTTTTAAATAAACTTTAATGAAACGATTTTAGTCGAGTACATGACATATACATAGATTAATATAAGAATATCGTTTATAAATAACTTAAATTTTTTTTTGTCACTTTGTTACACAAATAATACACACATAATGTATTGGTTTTATTGTATTTTATGCTCGTTGTAAACAACTAGGTTTATAAAATAATATTTAGTAGTTAGGGCATTCGATGCTCTTTCATTTGATACCCCACTCGAGTATATTTGCAGATTTTCGGTTTTCCTTCCCCACTCTGACCCCCATAACTTTTGAACGGCTCAACCGATTTTCATGAAACATGTCTTAGAACACCCGCGCCAAACTCACCTTTCATACAAAAAAATAAATAAATTGAAATCGTTCCATCCGATCGGGAGCTATGAGGCCACAGACCGACAGACAGACACATAGACAGACAGACACGTCAAACTTATAACACCCCTCTTTTTTGGTCGGGGGTTAAAAATAATTACCATCAGAATCATGGTCCATGTTAATTATGATATCGAATTGTGATCGTACCTATCAATACTCAGAATTGTTTTTTTCTTGTTCCTAATAAACTGTTTGATTAATACAAAATTATTTTATATTTTTGATAAAAAAATATGTTATCATATTGACAAACTGTTTATTAAACAAGACAATAATAAACCTTCAGATAAGAGCTTAAAACATTGTTTTTAAAAATATAAGGTAAACTATAAATTCATACAATTTATATCTTGTTCAGATAATTTCAATTAATAGATACATATTTTAAAATTATAGTTTTTCTCATGGTTATGATCATTATTAACCTTAATTATTTCATCTTGAAATGTATGAATAACCGCGCGGCAATTTTTGTGGTTATGAGTTGAACACACCCATCTCTTTTTTGATCCTTTGTGATGTTGTATCCGAAATGTGAATCCGTCAATTTTCATTAATGGTTTTCCTCTTTGCGACGTCATGTATTCAACTAAAACAAACAAATACATAATTCACGTGATATCTTCTAATATATAAAATTTCCATGACACAATGTTAGTTACCGTACTCCTCCGAAACGGCTTTACCGATTTTACCAAATTTTATATGCGAATTACTGAATTCGTCTGAGAATCGGCTACTATCTATTTTTTTTTGCATTACAACGTTTGCTGGGGCCAGCTAGTATATGTATAAAGTTTTAGGAGTAAAATAATTTTGATATTACCCATACCGGCAATTAAACGGATTATGGCGGAATAATATGAATATCATGGAATGTAAAATGGGTATTAATTTTACGTTCATTATTTGAGCTCTCATTCTCTGCAAAAGCCGATGTTCGCTCTACCTGACATCATTTTAAAGTATTTTTAGTAAAATGATTTTTAATGGGCATTTAATTTAATGTTTCCTGACTTATTAATAGTTTGAAATCTTGGTATAATATATTTTAATGAAATTATGTGAATCACTCAAAATTTTGCTTGCTTAACCCTAATAATAAAGTAAAAATAAACTAGAGCATAATTTAAACTAGTTTTTTAAGAACTTTGTAATCTTATGCAAATATATATTCATACTCTTATTTTTAAGATGTGATATCAGAAGATTAAATCAAACCCTTTAACTATAAAATTATTTATAAACTCATTAGGTGCAAAACAATAAAAATAATTTCATAGTTTTATGTATTTATTGTAGTAAACTATTGCCTACTTGTTATTTCATAAGAAATCTTATCTCGCCCACCGCGCCACTGAAGCAGTCAAAATAATACTAGATGGAAGGACGACCTGATGAAGATAACGGGCTCACGGTGGTTACAGGCCGCTACCAACCAGAGTTTTCCTATGTCTTATATTTTTAACATTCCCATACTGACCGAAACTTCGCTTACACCCTGTACATAGTAAATGATTAAAGCAAATGCTCTTAATAATTTTGGTACATTCAATGAATATTATTCATTTTTTATAATTATATCTCAACTCATGGTTGTGATTATTATTGACCCTAATTATTGTATCTTGAAATGTGTGAACAAGCGCGCGGCAATTTTTACGGGTTGAACACACCCATCTTTTTTTAAATCCATTTTCAATATGTAACCGAAATGTGAACCCGTCAATTTTCAGCAATGGTCTTCCTTTTTGCGAAGTCGTGTATTCAACTAAAACAAACAAATAAATTTACATATTATTATATATGTCATCGAAGAATGCACGTGATACTTTTAGTTGACATAGTTTTATATGTTATATCTTTGTTTTGAGCTAAAAATACTTTTAATAATAATAAAAGTTCTTTTTGTACATTTTTGCGGGCCAACTTCTTATCTTAAACCTGTTTGAGGTTAGCAGACAGAAAATACCTTGGCATTAAGCCCACCTTTTGTACAACTATGTATTTTCTTGTGCAATAGAGTATTCTTAATAATAATAATAATAATATAACTCTGTATTACACACCAAGATAAAACAATACAAAAAGGGACTTAAAGCTAAATACGAAATGCGTAATGGGCGGCCTTATTGCTTAAAGTAATTTCTTCCAGACAACCTTTGGATGAACCTTTACTTGGAGTTTTGGGCTACTATACTAGGATATGATCTCGAAAAATCGACCTTTTGTGAAGAAAGAATATATTTTTCTATTAGTCAGATAGGAGGGATCCTACATGATGTTATTTTTATTAATTTGATAGTTAGCTGATACCAGGTGTCTAAGTTTTGTAAAACCAAACTATGGAAATAAATGTTTTTGTATCTTGTATCTTGTATCCAGAGGACTTAAAAAGGACTTAAACTATAATAATATTTTTAGTAGTATAATCCAATATAATTTCACTTAAATATAAAAAAACGCGTTCTAATACTTGCTCTTAGCCTAAAAAGAGAAACCGCCGCGGCTTGTCACCACCCTCCGGGCTGGGCCAGTGCGTGAAGCGATTTTTTCGTGTTTCGTAATGTGGCCCGGAGAAGCCACCTTCTAGGTCTTCATGTCCCATCTTAGACCACATCGTCACTTTACATCAGGTGAGATTGTGGTCAAATGAAGGCTTATCGATCATAAAAAAAAAAAAAAAAAAAAAAAACATTATCATCAAGGTAATTTACAAAAAGGCGGTAACGTATATTGTATACGAAACTCGCTTCACAAGAGAGTAAAACGTACAGTCAACAACAGAAGGTGATCAAAATCATCGTTTCAAAACACTTCGTAGCGTAACGTGCCAGTGTCAGTTCTAAATAGATTTGAATTTGTTAGAAGAAGAATGACCTAAATAACACTGAGGTTCGAAATAAATGTAAACACTTATTTATGCACATATAAGTAAATGACACGTTATTAGGCCCTTTACTCAATCGATCGATCGATCAATTACAATAGTCAGTAACTTTTGACTTAAATAAAGTCAAAAGTTACTGACATATTATTTGTTTTATATTGTATAAATTATCCCATCAAAAACAATACTTGTCAAAAAAACCAAGTCGCGCAACTCAGTTGTTCTGCGGTAAAAAGTTGTGAGATCCAAGTAAATCCAAGTCTTCAAATTTCGTCTCAAAATTCTTTAATGTTTTATATTAATATATTAAGACTTGGCCATCGCCTGAAAACACGCGTTAATTCAATCGCCTGAAAACACGTGTAAATTCAATTATTTAGTGCGATGGCCAAGTCTCAATATATTTGTATAAAACATTAAAGAATTTTGAAACGAAATTTGAAGACTTGTATTTACTTGGATCTCACAACTTTTTACCGCAGAACAACTGAGTTGCGCGACTTGGTTTTTTTGACAAGTATTGTTTTTGATGGGATCTCATTTCTTTTTGTATTTTGTAGACAGTTCTACCTTTTTCCTTTTCGGTACCTTCTACTTATTGTATATTATGTCCATATAATTTTCTTTTTGCCGGTCTAGATTGGATTTATTTATATTTTGCATTGTTATTACTTTAGTACATATTTCGTATATACGTGGCGTTGTGACAGCGCCCTCTATACAGGTATATTCTAGATTTTTTTGTTTTTCCTTGATTCATACACCAAACACTACTTATATTCCAAATTTGAAGCTTCTAGGTCTGCTAGAAGTGCCTTAGAATTTTGATGATCGGTGAGTCAGTCAGTGAGTGACAAAATTACGAAATTTGACCCGTTATAATTCTTAAAATACTGGTTCAAATTGAATGAAATTTGAAATATACCGTGTCTTTACAATCCTGCATGGTTACTGAAAATTTCAGTCTTCTAGTTTTATCCACAACGAAGTTACAGGGGGTCGAAAATGGCCTGAATTGCTTCGAGAAAAGGATGGTACGGCCGTGCCGCTTTTTTGCTCGACTTGGTGGGGGCACTGCCGTGCCCCCAGATTTTGGAACAATATTTAATCAGTTTATTTTGCTGGTGACTGTACTACACCATTGCCTTGCCAAGTTCAGCAGTTACCCACATGATTTACCGCGAGTGATAATTTGCAAAACAAGTTGGCAAGCAGAATGTTTTATTACAAGATACATAATAGGTGGACGTGCGCTTCTTGCATGCGAAACATGATCGGCGCGGCTTACGCGCCTGTCCTATAGTGCTAATGTTCTTGTAAAAGTTTGGGAAATGAGCCGAAGACAATGCCATTGGCATTCCTAAAGGGGAACCACGATATACTTTGCCAACAATTCGAACACCAGGGCTTAACGAAATTCCCGGTGGTCCATTTGTTTTCTCCCTTAAAATTAAATAGCATTTCAAGACACTTGCATTGAGCAATTATTTAATCTATGGAACAATTTTTTGTACCGATCATTGCCCTTTTTTTTCTCAGTCGGAAACTTTGCAAGTACTTGGTCTTTTTTATCAAGTGCCCTCACGCACAAGTTATAATTGTGTAAAGAGCCGGTTTTATGACGCCATGGCAGTCTTTCGACGCTAGCCCGTGGTATGTTGAGATGAGGGCAATACATTTCTTATTTTCTGGGAGACTACGTATTACGTATATAACTGAATGAAATTACTAATAATGCTATATAATTTATTAAATTTCAATCTTTAACCATTTGAGGGCACTGTAATGGCACAGAAAATATTAATATTAATAAAAAATACATAAAGGAAATTAAATTCGTTCCAAATTAAAAATACTGCAAATTACTTTTCAATACTGAGAGTTTCCGTGGATACTAATACATATCTACATTATTAATTAGTTATTCTCTTTAAACTGGCAACTTCCTAAAAGGTAGTTTAATTTTCTAAATAAAGACTTTTTTTCTTAATATCGTGATTATGCGTATTGATCATCCTAATAATTTCATTTTCATAGGTATAAACTTTTGCGCGGCACTTCTTATTGTGGTGGGTGGAACACACCCATCTTCGCTTCATTCCCGATGTTTTCTGTACGAAAAATGTATATCCATCAACGTTAAGTAAGGTTCTTCCTTTTTGTGATAAGACGTATTGTGCTAAAAGAAAATAAATTGATGTTTAACATCGGAATTAGGGTATTATAAATAGAAATCAGTATACCAGCTATTTATTACACATAAACTCTAATTAGTGAAAGAAATATAATGAGGCTATGCAACTGTAATTTTTATTGAAGTTTCTTCATATTACTAATGTGTATGATTATTCTTTATCCTTATTATTACATTTTCGTACGTAAAAGCCATCGCCCGACATTTCCTTTTGTGGTGGGTCGAGCAGACCCATCGAGTTCTGCCGTGTGCAGTATATTGCGCTGAAAATGTATATCCATCGACGCAAAGTAAGGTTCTTCCTTTCCTTGACGTTATGCATTGGACTAAAACAAAAAATATGTATGTGTAAAGTTAAAAAAAGGTACCTAACATTTATTTAAGTACCTAACATTTACGAAAATTAACTAATTGTACTCTTTCTATATTTTTGTATATGTATACAAGTCGCAAATTTGCACCCATTTATAATTGTATTCACATTAATGGTAACTCAATTAACTGAGTTAAAATAAAATAGTATAAACTTTAATCTAAGGAAGATTCACCAACTGTTGGGAAAATAAAGTAAACATGTATATATGTTTTTTTAATTTTTTTAATCATAATATATAGGGCGCTCCACTCTAATACGAGGAACGCTGTGGTTGTGATTATTAAAAATCTTCACAATTTCATTATTGGATGTAAAAACTTTTGCTCGACACTCCTTTTTGTGGTGGGTGGAACATACCCATCTTGTTTTAAATACCGTTTCCGATTTTACGGAAAATGTATATCCATCAACGCTTAGCATAGTCTTTCCTTTTTGGGATGTCACGTATTTAACTAAAAAAGAAAAGAAAAAATATGACATATACAAATACCGATGCCAACTTGAATGTTTTATCGAAATATTTACAGCTTAGAAATGTTTATAAGGTGGTTAGTCTATGTGGAGCAAGCAAGCGGAGGCACGGGATTTATAACGGAAAAGGAAACAGTAATTTTACGGAACAAGTTTAGTCCAAAAACATATGATTGAAGTCAACATTTTATTCAATAACAAAACTGTACTTATTAAAAATAATATTTCTCATAAGAACTACTAGGATTTTTGATAGTAGCATCGTGATTATGGTCGTTAAGAATATTTATAAATTCATTTCCATATGTATGAACTTTTGCCTTGCACTTTTTATTTTGATGGGTGGAGCATGCCCATCTCGTACTCTCTCCGTGCTTGGTTCGCACATGAAATGTATACCCATCGATGCTTAGTAAGGTTCTTCCTTTTCTAGATGTCAAAAATTGTACTAGAAAAAAAATTACAAATGGATATCGCATCGAAAATATAAGGAAAACTTATTAACTTAAAATATCTAGCATAAAATAACATTTTGCAATTATTACTCAAGCATTTTACGTTAGTGTAAGTAGATTTACAAATTAAACGATAGCTTCAAGTGCTGTTTATTTCTTCTTTTAATGAAAATATAATCATATTTTGGAAAACGTAGACAAATGACCGTAATAAAAAAAAGCTTAACTTTATGAAAAAATAATTTGTCTGAAAATGTCTCGCTCGCCACTCACCTGTTTAGATGTGAACTGGATCGTTGTGTCGGTAAACACAAAAACATGTTATAACTTAAAGATATATTAGATAAAAAAAAGAATACAATTTTTACTATGGTTATAAGATGCTGCTATGAAGCCCCAATAATGTTACTCTTAATATAATCTATTAGCTATACAAAACTTTTGTCTATACCTAACGCGTCTCGGATTATAGACTAGACTGAGGAAAAAATTGAGTCCATTTCACCAATTTACGTTCCCACTGCTGGGACACAGGTACTCTATTAACGAGATTAAGCCTTTATTAACGCTGGCCAAATACAGATTGGTGAATGTCACATCCTTCAAACTCTCTCAAGTTCTCAGAACATGCCGATTTGGCCGCCATATTTTGAATTCACCATCAAAGCAAACATTTAAAGCACACATAAATATTCAAAAGCAAAAATCCACAGATGCGCGGATTCGCTCCCACGACCTTCTGAATGAAAGTCGAGTGTTAATCCCACTTAGCCAACACTGTTGCGTCAATTTGCTATAAATTACTAGCTTAACTCTAATAATAATAAATTGTAATAGTGTAATTATCTACTTTCCCTTAACATGTCCTAAAACATGGTTATGAACATTATTAATCTTTATAATTTCGTTGTCGTATGTGTAGGCCAGCGCCCGGCATTGCTTGTGGTAGTGCGTTGAGCAAGCCCATCTGATTTTCGGACCACTTTTGCTATGGTTGTAGAATGTGTACCCCTCAATGCTCAGCAAGGCTCTTCCTTTAGCTGATGTCACGTATTTTACTGAAAAAAAATACATTGAAATTAGCTATTACGACTATATCTTGGATTATTAGAAGTGAGTTCTTTGAAACAATATATAGGTACTTACTTTTAAAACTTATAATTTTAATTATAAATAGGTATTCTGATGAAATACTATTTAAACGTGCACATTATACTTAACTTAAATAAAACATAATTTGATTATATTGCATGTATAATTTGCGAATATTATTACATATTTTGTTATATAATATATTTTGATATGTGAAATTAAATTTCAAGCACATACAATTATTTGAATGAAAGAAATAGGATAACTGCCGAATGATAAACTATCGTAACATCACCCAATAAAAAAATTCAACACTTTAGTATTTAAACTAGTCTTTAGTGATTATGTATGTGGGTTGGTTGAAATAAAAGAGTTATTGCACTATACTGAATCTATTCATTAACCACGTTACAGGTTATTACAATTACATATAATATTTATTTAATCCTTATTAGGATTATGTCTTAACACGGCTGAGGTTTGAAGAGTGACTGGCGAGGCTCCGCCTAACTATGAAAAAGCTGAATTAACCAAACGCGTTTGCGCCGCGTACTTTTATGCTAATCTGTGTCACTACAGGCATAACAAAATTACAAGACAAATTGACAAGCGCCCGACAATGCTTATGATAATGGGTAGAGCACGTCCATCTCGTTTTGAGTCCTTTTTTTAGAATTTGTGCAAAATGTATACCCTCCAACACTTAGCATGGTGTTTCTTTTCTGAGATGTTACGTATTTAACTAAAACAAACAAAGTAAGTATCTAGCAACAATTTGGATAATTTCTTTAAAATGTCATGTTTTTATATATCTTATTATAATATCAAAATGAATCGCAAAATGTGTTGCTAAGCGCATAACTCAACAACGCCTAGCCAAATTAGCCAATTTTTTTTTAAATAAGGTCGCGGGGCAAAGTAAGTGTTTAGATAAACTTATAAAAGAGGAAGCATTTTACCAAAATGTACTTAGGTGTAAGTTAAGAAGATTAAGTTAAAAAAAACATTGATCGATGATTTTTTTATTACATTAATTTACACAATGAAAATGTGAATTAAATAGATATTATATACGTTGTATCAACCAGGTGGAAGTTTATTTTTTTCTTAAGAGTTACTCAAGAAAATTTGTTAAGACGATATTACTTATTTTTGCACAGATTCACTATATACCTCTGAATAGCCATGTCAGAGGTCGCACAGCGCGTGTAACCTTAGCTAGGTATTAAAAAAAATATATACATATAATATATTATGTTACCGATAATACTGATGACTATAGAAATTATAGAACTATGCAAAATCTGTAAAATTTAACTTAACTTAGGTTATGCCCTTCTCTCCGAAGTACTAATACCATGATTATGATTATTGTTTATCTTAATTATTTCATCTTCGTAAGTATAGACGAGCGCTCGACATTGCTTACGGTTGTGGGTAGAACAACACCATCTCGTTTTAAGGCCATTTTTTAAATGTAAACAAAATGTGTATCCGTCAACGCTTAGTAAAGTCCTCCCTCTAATAGAAGTCACGTATTTAACTGAAAAAAATGATAAAAGTTAATTGCTCATTACTGGCATTAAGTTGCATGAGCATGCTATCAACAAACATGTTGGTGAAACTAACACACATGCAACTAACAAACATGTTTTTGTTATACAATCAAAGTGTGCTTTCGAGCCCTCCACCCGCTCTGCAGGTATTGTGTGTCAAGCATGGTCAAACCACAATCTCGCCTGATGTAAAGTGACGATGTTGTCTAAGATGGGGCATGATGACCTAGAATGTACCTATTTACTCTTTCTTTGAAGATACCCAGGTTTTATATAATCTAAAGGAAAGACAGGTGCATGCAACTTGATGTCCTTAGCGGTACGCATGAGGACCGGAAAACCGCTTGGTGCGACTAGAGGGAATATCCACCAGATACTGTGCCGTACGTCTTAAATATTTTGTGCTTATTATTGGCATGCTTCTCTTCTCTATAGCCGAGCTTAACAATGTTTTTTTTTTTTTTTTTTTTTTTTTTATGATCGATAAGCCTTCATTTGACCACAATCTCACCTGATGTAAAGTGACGATGTGGACTAAGATGGAGCATGAAGGCCTAGAAGATGGCTTCTCCGGGCCACATTACGAAACACGAAAAAATCGCTTCACGCACTGGCCCAGCCCGGAGGGTGGTGACAAGCCGCGGCCGAAGCCTCCCACCAGAGACTGTTCTTAGCACCACCCGGAGGTCACGTGTAAGGATTCAGAGGGTTACCACTTACGGACGTGAACAGACAAAACCTCCAAAAAACTTAACAATGTTTTCCCTCTTTTCGATGTCAAGTGATGCACTGACAGTCCAATCATAAATATTTTGTGAATTCATATCACTAGCTTTTTACCAGTGATTTAAATTAGTATTATTTTCATTTTGAAAATGGAATGTGTTCCATCCATACTAATATTATAAATGAAAAAGGGTGTGTGTATGTCTGTTTATTTGTCCGACGATTATCCGATTTTACAAAAAGCTAGTTTTAAACGCTACGGCGTTGCCAATTCACGAATTTTCTCGCGGGAAGAAGCCAAGTCCATAATTTAGTCTTTCTCGACATACGAACTAATAAATAAAGAAATATTTGTAAAATCTTATAATAAGTACCCAGTTTATAATTATACCCAATTGTATTTCTCGTTTATTTACGCCTCTGAGAACTAACATCATGATTGTGTAGGTTTTTCATCTTAACGATTTCATTGTCGAACGTAGTGATGTTCGCCCGACAAAACTTGTGCGCATGAGTTGAACACTGCCATCTTGTTTTAAAGCCATTCTTAACATGAACACTGAAAGTATAGTTATCAACGCTTAGCAACGTCCTGCCTCTCCTAGATGTCACGTATTTAACTAAAACAAAAACATAATTTTAGTTTGTTAGTTAAGAAAAAACCTGATAGTTTTATGAATAGTGGAACCTTACTTTAAAAAAAAAGTTTACATTGACATATTTGTATTTGATTTTATATTCATGAAGATAAATCCAAACTATGTACTTATTTTTATTTACAGTCACCTTTCACTAAGGAAGGGGGCATAATGAGATATCTAAGGGAAATAACTAAAATAAAGCCACTGTTTATCACTATTATAAATTTTGATACATTAGAAAATCAATCGAACTATGAATTGGTGGGTTTCCTTATCATCGACTTATCACATCTTTAAATAATAAATAATTGAAAAGATCATTATGATATATGATATATATACCTTTAGCATTAAGCAATTTTTAGTTTTTCTAACTAAACAACAGGCAGTATTTTCTTTGTCACTATTAGCGCTTGATGCAGCGTCTAAATATCGGAAAATGTATAACCGTCATATAATAGTATTTTACCCGTATAAAGTTTTTATACTCATACTAGGGTAACTGAAAAGTGTAGTATTAGTGAAGTAATAAGGGAATAAGATATATTTGCAGAAAATCAAAACCAATGAACTAATTTTTATGTATTTCATTTCAATTCATATTGAATTGAAGTATTTGAAAATTTATGTATTTGAAGATTGAGTTAATACTTGTGATGAATAATTCAATTTGATGATTTAAGAGTCGTACCTATTGATTGTAGCTCGCCACTGTTTATGCTTATAAGTTAAACTATGCCATACAATTTTAAAACTAAATAAAACATATTTATAGCTCTTCAGCTTTGGAAACAATTCCTTTTAGAAAGTTAATTTTTAGTATATAGCAACAAAAACTATTTTCACTATCTTTTCCGCTTAAAAGGAGCTTTATGGTTGTGATTATTATTGAAGTTGATAATTTCTTCGCCATAGGTAGTGATAGTTGCGCGGCACTGATGGTGCTTATGCGTCGAACAATGCCATCTCGTCCTCGAGCCACGCTGATGATGTACGCTAAAAGTGTAGTTGGCAACGCTCAACATAGCCTTCCCTCTAATAGATGTAATATATTCAACTGAAACAAAAACATAACACCTTTTTAGTAACCTAAAAAGCAATAAAAGACGTAGTATGATTTTTTAGCAATACAATGATAACAGAGTAAGGGAAAATATTGTTTCTCATCTTAATTCAATTTAATGAATGCCGTTTTAGAAGACTTATACCGTGATTGTGAATATTATTGATCTTGATAACTTCATGGTCATACGTGGTAACGGTCGCTCGGCAATGCTGTGGTTTATGTGTCGAGCAATGCCATCTTGTTTTCAGCCCATTCTTAACATGCACGCAAAAAGTAAAGTCGTCAACGCTCAACAAAGACTTCCCTTTTTTAGATATAACATATTTCACTGGAATAAAAACATAACATTTAGTTATTTGAAAATCAATTGAAGTGGTTATAAAATATGTTTAGTATTGAAAAGGTAACTGCGTCAGTAAATAAAAGTAGTAAAAGATGATTTATTATTTTACTTTACTTTATTGACTGCCGCCTAAGGAGACTAATGCTATGATTGTGATTATTGTTAATCTTGACAACTTTATGTTCACACGTAGTAATGGTCGCTCGGCACTGCTGATGTTTGTGCGTGGAACAATGCCATCTTGTTTTCAGCCCATTCTTAACATGAACGCTAAAAGTATAGTTGTCAACGCTTAACAAAGTCTTCCCTTTCCGCGATATAACATATTTAACTGAAAAAAAAACGTAACCTCTATTTCGTTAAGTGAAAAGCAGTTGATGGGATAAGATATTATACATAAGTATTTGATGGTAACCGAGTGATTGAAACAAACTGTCATACAATTTGGCAGATATATTGTTTTATTTTAATAAATAATTTATAACAAAAAACAACAATTTAACTTTACTTTATTGCCTTTCGTCTTTGAAGACTGACATTATGATTGTGATTATTATTAATCTTGATAACTTCATGGTCGTACGTAGTGATGGTCGCGCGACACCCACGTTGTTTATTCGTCGAACAATGCCATCTTGTTTTTAGTCCATTCTTTACATGAACGCTAAAAGTATACTTGTCAACGCTCAACAAAGTCTTCCCTCTCATGGAAGTAACATATTCAACTAAAACAAAAAATTCACAACTCTTTATTTGACTAAAAACAAATTATGGGTTATATTATAACACAAACTTAGCACACACAAAATAAAGTTAAAAACACATATAGCGAGAAGTAGCGGGAGATAGAGTTGTGGAACAAATGGGGGGATGCCTTTGTCCAGCAGCAGGACACAAATGGCTCATAATAAACATAATTTTACGTAATCGGAATTCGTTTTTGTAGACTGATGTTATGGTTGTGCTGATTTTTCATCTTGATGATTTCATTGCCGTAAGTGGTGACGGTGGCTCGACACTTCTTATGCTTATTTGTGGAACAATGCCATCTAGTTTTCAGACCGCTCACCACATGAACATTAAAAGTATAGCCGTCAACGCTCAGTAAAGTCTTCCCTCTCACAGATGTAACGTATTTAACTAAAACAAGAATATATCATCATCATCATCATCATTTCAGCTTTTTGACGTCCACTGCTGGACATAAGCCTCCCTCAAAGACGACCAATCATTCCGATCGGTCGCCACTTGCATCCACCGTGAGCCAGCAAGTTTGACTAAGTCATCCGTCCATCTTGTTGGTGGTCGTCCGACGCTGCGCTTTCCAATCCGCGGCCTCCATTCGAGAACCTTTCGGCCCCAACGGCCATCTGTGCTTCGTGCTATGTGGCCTGCCCACTGCCACTTCAAAGAGCTAATCCGTTTGGCTATGTCTTCTACGTATCTCCTCATTTCTGATTCGATCCCGTAGAGAAACCCCGAGCATAGCCCTTTCCATAGCTCTTTGAGCGACTCTGAGCCTATTCATAAGGCCAATAGTGAAGGACCACGTTTCGGATCCGTAAGTCATCACTGGCAACACACACTTATTGAAGACTTTTGTCTTGAGGCACTGCGGTATTTTTGACGAAAAGACGTGCCGTAGTTTTCCGAACGCTGCCCATCCGAGCTGGATTCGGCGAGTGACCTCTTTCTCGAAGTTGGACCATAAATAATAAGAAGAATATATACATTTTCTTTCTTTCAAAAATAGAATTAGGCGTGCCGCAAGGATCGATTCTAGAACCGTTCTTATTTTTAGTATATGTAAATGATCTTCCTTTTTATGCCAAGGACCTTTGTGACATAGTTTTATTTGCGGATGACACCTCTCTAATTTTTAAGGTAGATAGAAATAAAGATAACTATGACGACGTAAATAATTCTTTGTCTCGCGTACTGAATTGGTTTACTGTTAATAATCTGTTACTAAACGCGAAAAAAACTAAATGTATTAATTTTAAATTACCAACTGTCAGAGAACGTCCTATAAAAATAATATTAGATAATGAAAAGCTTGATCTTGTTGACTCAACAGTGTTTCTAGGGCTACATATTGATTCAAAACTTCAATGGAAACCTCAAATTAATGCTCTTGCGAGTCGACTTAGTTCAGCAGCTTATGCAGTTCGGACTATGCGGCATATTACTGATGAGGCCACCGCGAGACTTGTTTATTTTAGTTACTTCCATAGTGTCATGTCATACGGTATCTTGCTATGGGGAACGGCAGCTGATATTCAAACTATTTTTGTTCTTCAGAAAAGAGCGGTGCGTTCAATCTATAAAATGAAACCACGCGACTCCTTACGAGATAAATTTAAGGAAATAAATATTATGACTGTTGCTTCACAATATATTTACGAGAATTTGCTGTACACACACAAAACTAAGCAAGATTTTCTAAAAAAGAGTGATTTCCATAATGTTAATACTAGAAATAAGAATAAAATACATATCCCTACATTTAGTTACGTAAGGTGGGGAAATCTTTTATGGGCAATTGTGTCCGTTTTTATAATAAACTTCCGCAGTTTATAACTGACCTACCCATTCGAAAGTTTAAGTTTTTAATTAAAAAATGACTTTTGAAAAAAGCCTATTATTCTACAGAGGACTATATCAAAGACGATAATACTTGGTCAGATGTAACTCGGTTCCACTAGGATGGACAAAATAGCTAAATATGTTTTTTTTTCTGTTATGTGCATGTTTGACTAGCATTTGTTTGTAAATGTTAAATGTATAAGTAACCATGTTGTACACCAATATTGTTATAATAACAACAAGAGATGGAAGCTGAGTTGTTCTATTCGCTTCTCAACTCAGTGTAAAAAATTGAAGCGAACTGTCAAGACTATGTTATTTCCTTGATTATTCTAAGTTTTTATTTAAATTAGATTTAAGTTGACCTGTCCATGTAAGCATAGGCTTCTAAGGAAATAAACGTTTTGACTTTGACTTTGACTTAATTTAACTGGTCAACCATCAGAAAGGTAAAATTAATTTATTTTTTTAGTATTAAATAGTAAATATTTGAATTGTTAGATTTATTATGTGAGCCGAATTTGAACCTTTTTTCGTTGAAGCTCGGTTAAATAACAAAATAAAATTTAATTTTACAAAAATGTTTTCTATTCAATTACTTCGAAAAGGAAAACAAAGAATAATATGCGATGACATTATACATTTATGTCGCTACACTATATTACACACCAAGTAAATATTTATTTTCATCAAAACCATCAATGTCAAATTCCATTACTTTCGCCTGTGACTAGTTTTATGATTGTGCTCATTTTTAATCTTAATGATTTCATTTTCATAAGTAATGACGGTCGCCCGACAGTGCTTATGCATATGTGTGGAGCACCGCCATCGTATTTTCGGGCCCCTCTCAGAATGAACATTGAATGTATAGTCGTCAACACTCAACAGAGTTTTGCCCCTTATTGATGTCAGGAATTTCACTGAAACAAATATTATATAAAGTTATCTGAAAGCCTTATATATGTCACCGGAAAATAGAACGAACCGTAAATTTCCTAGTAAATTGATCAACTTACGGAAAATCGGAAACAGCTGTTTAAATGTATTACTTACGTATCCATTTCAGGTTATTGATCAATTTACGACGTCTCTCCAAGGAACTTATACCCAACCTGGAATGTGCACCGACATTTTTTCCTCGATAAAAAAAAATGTATATGAAGTTAAGTTCTATTTTCAAATAACATTTAGTCAGAGAGAAATCCGGTCCGAGAGAGATAGCGCTTCGAGAGCCCTCTGTCCCTTTCTTAAGTATTGCCAGAAGGGTTGTTTTTAAAACGTAGTAGGAATGGTAAAAAAAAAACAAATTTGTCATCTCTTGTTAAAAAATATTTTACCATCTTTCTGATTATCCTAATGATCCATATATTTTTAAATTATCGTCTTTAATGAGATTTTCTTTATTGCAAAAATTTAGACACGATATAAAGGTGTTGTTTGAAAAAGAATAGGTTATTAGTAGGATCTATGTAAATTGAACTGGCATCCCATCAGCCATTTTGATTTGTTATTATTTATCCTACCGTAATTCGGCAATATTTCTTTATTCGTACATAATAAATATGGTTAAAAAATGAGCGATTCCAGGCTGTAAAAGCGAATCCTATGCGGGATGCGGTAAATCTTTCTTCAAGTAAGTATTTTTAAATTCTTGAAGTAGTATGACCATAATGAACGGATTTTTAGGATTAATTCCGTAATCATATTTGGTTCAAACATTAAATAGTAGGGAATCTAGATTAAACTTTATGTGCTAATCACTGATTTGTGTGTCACTACGCATTATTTTAAATTATTAATTAATTTCAGATTTCCTAGTGAAAAATCTTTGAGAAATAGTGGCTGGATTCCAAGTAATACAAATATCAAAAATTATTCGCATAGAACTGTTTTATTCAGTAATGTGTGAATAAAAATATTTACCAAATATATGTATAAAAATCGTAACATGTGATTACTTTTATTTTACGAGTAACACCTCCCTATAACATAATTATTTAATGAAATTAAGTGATTAGTTCATATGTTTATGTCCAAAATATCTACCTACTGTTTGGACACCCTTATGAAAGGGACAGAGGGCTCTCACGAAACTATCTCGCTCGGCTCGCGCATCCGCAGCCTGTGCACATTCCAGTTTGGGTATAAGTTCCTTGCGTCTCTCCGTAAAATCATCAGTGGAAGCTGATTGGTTGAATTATAAATCGAACGAAATAAAGCTAAATTTAAAATAAAAAAAAACCCGCGAATCTTATGCTTTTATTTCCTTAAAAGTAAAAACACCATAATATTTTGTAATGTGCACGCGGTGCGCTTTCATATGAGACCCCACTCGAGTATATTTGCAAATGTTCGGTTTTCCTTACCCATTCTCACCCCCATAACTTTTACACGGCACAACCGATTTTCATGAAGCATGTCTAAGAACACTCGAGCCAAACTAACCTTTAATCCAAAAAAAAAAAACTAAATTAAAATCGCTCCATCCGTTTGGGAGCTATGATGTCCTAGACAGACAGACAGACACGTCAAACTTATAACACCCCTCTTTTTGGGTTGGGGGTTAAAAAGCGGCCACCGAAGCGCCAGAAAACCAGGTCAAAGTTTATTTCTCTTATAACGTTAATTTCAATAAAGATGATATAATCTAAACACTCGCCATCGACCAATCAGATAACAGTGTATTATTTTACGGGTGCCATGTTTACGTAAAATAATACACTTAGCAGCGGTTGGTCCATTTGTGTATAATTTCAGTTGTTGACTGTTGATCAATTTTTGAGAGATGTCAGTTGATCATTTTTGTTTTATTTCCGGTTTTTCACATCTTTAACTAATAGATATAATAATACATTCCAAAAGACGTTGACGAATTTCGAAGCTGATCAATACTAGGAAATTGATCAATTTACAGTTTGTATTATTTTCCGGTGACATATACATAATAACTACAGCTTAGGTATTCTTTAAAAGAGGCTATAAGGGGCCATTCATTAATTACGTTAGGACAATTTTCGTAATTTTTGACCCCCCCTGCCCCCATGTAAGTATACATAAGATTTCTCGAACCCTCCCGTCCCCTTTCTTACGTAAGATTTTATCTCGTTCTTTTAAATAATAAAATGTTAGAAAAAGATAAGTTCGACTAAAAATTTTTTTGTTCAAAAAAACAATAATAATTTTTCGAATGGAATTCAAATAACTTTGTACACTACAAAATAGAAATAACTAAAATCCAAAAGGAAATTAGATTCCTAACGTTGAATTTTGACCAACAAAGTATTACGTAAGAATGAGTTTAATTTACCTTCGCTTTATTTCACTTATTTTATGGTTATGCCCATTATTTATCTTAATGATTTCATTTTCGTAGGTAACGACGAGCGCTCGACATCGCTTACGCATGTGAGTAGAACAACGCCACCTTATTCTCGGGCCGTTCTTTAAATGAACATAGAATGTATATCCGTCAACACTCAGCAAGGTTTTTCCTCTCATAGAAGTAACGAATTTAACTGAAATAAAAATAACAGACATAAGAAATTTACAAAACTTTACCAAATGCATACCGTACGGGCGCGGTTGCATATTTATGTAAAACACGTACTTAAGTGGCAGGCAAATTTGTCAGAATATGCGGCCGCGCCCGCATAACACAGCGTGAGCACTAACACTGTTTTTGTGTCACGCTGATTATCGGCCCTGCCAGATCGGCGCGAAGCAACCTTTATGGATGGGATACAAACCTTTTAGAATAACACCGATCGACCAGCCCTGACTACTCAGCGCTGACAGTATTTCCATACAGATTACTACGCGCTGAACTATAAGCGTGACTCAAAAATCAGCCTTAGGCTCGGCGTCAACGAGCCACTGACCACAGCCACCGGTCGTCAGCAACTAGCAGTCCATACGATTTTTCACACATTTTGTTAAAACGCGAAACGTTAAAGTCACTAAAGAACTTAGACTGTACCAGACCAAAAAGAGAAATAAAAGAAAAATCGTTAAAAAATATATTTTTATTTGTTTTCAGTGTCGATGGTAGCTGCTGACTTCATGATTATGATTATTGTTAACTTTGATGATTTGACTTCCATATGTGTGCACGATAGCTCGGCAATGTTTGTGGTTGTGGGTGGAACAGACCCACCTAGTCTTAAGGCCACTTATACTTTGGTGACAAAAGGTGTACCCGTCGATGCTTATCAGGGTCCGTCCTCTTTTAGACGTTACGAATGAAACTAAAATAAAATAAACTGGTTAGAACGCTTTTAAAGGTATTTTTTAAACGAAGCATATTAATTAAGTATCCCTGTTATATAAATTATGGAATAGTACGATGCGACTTGATCACGCGGATAAAAAAATACACAAATAAGAAATAAAAAGAGAGTTTGATAATCATTGGTTAAATTCACAGAACAATGTACAAGAAGAGGCAGAGTAATTTTATGTTGGAATATACATATATTACTACGGTATATATTACTTTGTGGACATTTTTTGTGTCGTAGACGGCTATCGTTGTCTGCCAGTCGCGTTGACTGCTTCAGGGATATATGCCGTTTACACTATGTGCCGCCCGTTTATACGAAGCCTAACAGATAAACCACTACTTACAATAAAACAAAATTGCTTCTTTTTTATCAAACATGATATTATATAAAATTAATGCATGAGTTTAAACAGAATGTAAAACATATAACATTAATACAAATAATAATTAACTGATAACATAAAATATTCATTCTTCTTATTTCCGCCTCGACATATCATGATTATGATTATTATTCATCATAACAATTTCATTTAGAACGGTATGTACTTTGGCCTTGCAATTGTTGTTCTTGTGTGTTGAACAGACCCATCTTATCTTTGGTCCAATCTCCCGTTGGATACAGAACCTAAACCCATCAATGCATAGTATGGTATTCCCGCGTTGGGAAGTAGCGAACATTACTAAAACAAAAGATATCATTACATTTCAACTTACACTGGTCGGTAATTTTAATGAAACAAAACAATAGGGGCCTGTTCTACAATCTTCCAAGGAATTTCGTCAATGGTTACAATGTAGAGCACTTACCTCAACTGAGCGAGATAGCTCTATATTTTAAACATTGCATTGACGTGACCAAGATGCTTTTACTCGGAGATTGTGAAACAAGCACTATGAGATACCGTAATCAAATAATGATGATAAAAACATCTAAACCTGCGACAGGAAAATGATACAAACGATAGTTTCAACATTTTATTTTTCATATTTTTTTTGCGTCACAGTTCATTCTACCATGATTATGATCATTATTGATCTTAATGATTTGGTCTTCGTATGTGTGCACCAGGGCTCGACAACTTTTGGCGTTATGAGTTGAGCACTTCCATCTTCTTTTGCCCCCATTTGTGTGACGGACACAAAATGTATACCCATCGACACTGAGTAAAGTGCTGCCTTTTCCTTTTTTTTTTCTTTGTGAGGTTACGTATTTTACTAAAACAAAAAGTATATTCCTTTCAAGAAACAAAAAAAACCTTATGAATAACTGTTAGAGCTAGTTTTAAGGGGCGAAAATTGGCAGGATTAGTAAGTAGCACAGCATCGGTCGGACTATTCAATGGTCAATTGTTTTGGTTAAATCTGCAAGTTTCCAGGTTAAGATGCAATATGCATCCTACCTCAATAACTGTAACATGAAATTAATTTTGAGGGATAATAATAAAAAATGAGGTTTTCACACAAACTTTTTATTTTTACAGTGTCAATGGCGAATATGGAAATAAATCACACAATTACATTCTCTTATTGACGTGATTATGAGCATTATTGACCTTAACGAGTTGGTTTCCATATGTGACGGCCATGGCAAGGCACCGCCTGTTGCTATGAGTCGAACAAATCCATCTTTTTTTAAGTCCATTTTTTATTTGAACACAAAATGTGTATCCATCGACACTGAGTAAAGTGCTGCCTCTTTTTGAAGTTACATATTTTACTGAAACAAAAAAATATATATATATATATTTATTTATTTCAATGATATATTTTAAATAGAATTGAAAAAGCCGTAGGAAACTGCTGTTTTTTTAACTAAGCTAAAAGAAAACGTCTACGTTATAAAATATAACAGCTCTTTTGTCACAATGCATGGTAGAAATACAATAACATTTGAAAATAAGAACGGTCAGCAGGATAATCAATTAAAAAGAAAAGTATTTTAAATATTTATGTAAAACTAACTGAACAAACATAGAAAACAACGTATTCGTAGCAAACTAATAAAAAAATATGTCATTACATTAATTATGGTCAGTTGATTTTTCCGCTATGCTCGCTCTCACTTCTTTCTAGGATGATTATGGTCGTTTTTGAGCGTTATAATTTCGTTTCCATATGTGATCAACATAGCACGGCAATTCTTAGTGGTATGAGTGGAGCAAACCCATCTTGTTTTGGTACCATGTTTTTGACCACGAGCACAAAATGTATACCCATCAACGCTGATCAGGGGGTTCCCTCTCTGAGAGGTAACGTATTTTACTACAATACAAAAAAACTAAATTACTACGTGCATAATTTATTTATAATTCTTAAATGTATAAAACATTTAATCTATTTTTATTTTAAGTTTTGAATATGATGCCTAAATCAGGTAACGTTTTTTCCCAACACGAGATCAAGTGATAGGTACTCAAATAAAACTCAATAATAAAACTTATAATAATTATTTTAGAAGTAATATAATATCTTTATTATAATTCTGTGCGAATGAACTAAGAACTGCACTGAACTGACATCTCGGGTAGGAATATATTGTACATTTATTTCTAATTATATGATCCTACAGAAGGCCTAAATACTCTTCCTGCTTCTTACTATCCATTCTTATCTGCTGATGTCATACTTCTCAATGCGTGATCACTTAGTCCTTAATCATTATTCAAGGACTTCCATGTCTTTATAGTTTCAGTATAAAGACACATGGTTCTATCCATTTATAAATAACCCGATAGAGTAAATTTGAAGTATTTTTGCATTGAGGTTGCACCTTTCGCACTAGACCTTTGGGTGAAATGAAACGAGTCATGTTTTGACTATGATGCGGAGTAGTCACGTTTTCCACCTCCTCCATAGGCCGAAGTTTTTTATTCCTTTAACGGTGCTATCATATTGGGGCGTTTTGAAACGTATATCTGCGGCGCGGCAAGCGGAGCGTTTGACGTATGTTCGATTGTTAACACAAAGAGCACGGAGCAACAACAATACGGCGTAAGTACGGCAATCACTCCTGGCGTCGTGCGTTCGAGGTACTGTCTCTTTTGTATTAACTTTTGTAAGTTATATATATATAATATAACAATTATAGACGTTTGGTTTTCAAAAGAGGCACCTTACTAGCATGGTTATGATCATTATAGATCTTAATGATCTGGTCTTCGAAGGTATGCACCAGCGCCCGGCACTGCTTAGTATGATGAGTTGAGCAAATCCACCTAGTTCTAGGTCCACTTTTAGTTTTGACACAAAATGTGTATCCGTCGACACTGAGCAGAGTGCTGCCTCTTTGCGAGGTGACGTATTTTACTGAAACGAAATGTTGTATAAAATTAAACAGCAATGTCATCTGTGGCAATACACACTTTATACAGTATGGCAATGTTAAATGAAAGAGGGTGAGCAACTTCCCGAATGTTGGCCGTCCAACCTCGATTTGAACATTGAATTGTCTGATATTGATTGAAAATTATGAAAATATATTTTCATTATACTCCTACAAATTTTTTATTTCTTTGACCCAAGAATCTGCTAACTAAGTTGCAACTGAACTAAACTATTTATTAATTTATTGCCGTATTTTATTTAATAATTTAATGACCTTTGTACTAAAACATTTGACTATTATTATTATTTATCGTATTCTTAAGTGTATTCGTAAGTGTATTTTCTAGTTGGTGGTCCGTTTTAATAAATAAATTTTTAAACGCCTTTGTTAGAACTATTAACAATAACTTTTTAATAGTTCTAACAAAGGCGATTTCTAGAGTATGGCGTCTTGACATTGAAAAATGAAAAGTAGCCCTACCAAGAGCTCCTACGTACTACTGTTGGTGATAACAACATGACATGTAATCCCATACATTCGACAGATAAAGATAAAAATTTATTTGTGAAAAATCTGTCAAATGCAAAGGAAATACAACATGGTGTAATCTCCAACAGTCGTAAGTGGCAACTCGTGTAAAGACTTACGAGAAAGTATAAAAAAGTCGACAATTTATCTGGAACATGCAACTTACGAAATCTTGTCATGTAAGTTTCTATAACGACTCTGCCACGATATCCAATGAGGGATACGCTATGATAATAATAATAATTAATTAATTAGTTATATTAACACTCTTTGTTTCAACGTATGGTTATGAAAACTATTAATTTTAACTACTTGATCGTCCAACGTATGTACATTTGCTTGACAGTGCTCAAAATTGTGCTTATGGTTATGTCTCGAGCACACCCATCTTTTCTTCGGTCCATTCGTTCCTTGAAGACAATACGTGTACCCACCAATACTAAGCAAAGTCTTTCCTTTTTGTGAGATGACGTACTTCACTAAAATTAAAACGAACTTAATATAGTTTCATATCATTAACCTCTTTACCATAGAATAATAATTACCAATGCCAAAAAAAATCACGAACTGATAAACTAAAAAAACAACACACACACGTTAGTGAATGAGTGCCGTCTTATTAATAACTAATTAAAAAAAAATGTTTTATAATAATTAAATACATGGTTTTAACAAGTAAATGAAAATATTATTAACGATTGAAAGCCAACATAATTTATTCAATGAACCTGAAAGTTTGAATGTGTTTATGCACTGTATGGATGCCAAAAGGAAACAAAAAACATCAAAATCAATTAATCGTATAATTATTTTTCATAATTAAATAAATAATGAAATATCATTATACTTACCATCCCACTATACTCTACGAAGTTATGCTATGAACTTCTAAACATTCTAAGAAAACTTAGGTACTAAGGCTATTAAGGTACCATATAAATATCTATCCTAATATTATAAAGTTGAAGAGTTTGTTCGTTGTTTGAACGCGCTAATATCAGGAACTACTGGACCGATTTGAAAAATTATTTTAGTTTTAGATAGCCCATTTATAAAGGGAGGCTATAGGCTAAATTTTACCGCGGTAAAATACGTTGTTCCGCGGGAATATGCAAAAACACGGGAAATGCCGTGGCTTGTTAAGCCAGTCTATATTATAATTGATAATTAAAATCATACTGGAATGAATAGGAATGTTCGTCCGTATAAGACACGACTTCGTCATCAACCGTCACAACTCTAGCCTTGCAGCGGAACTTGTCATGCGTGGTGCACCTCCACCTTATTTTACTTCCGTTGGCATTGTTCATCCTATATCTGATGCCTTTCCAAAGCATTACCTTCCTGCCTCTTCCAGAGTACGTTATGCTTGGACGGCAATCTGGAAATTACAATACAATACAAAAACGCTATTATAGTACACAAAGCAACGTAAACAAACAAACAACAAGTGGTGCAATGGTACCGTATCAATGTGGTAATGGGGTACCTTGTCGCTAAAAAGCGATCTCTCTTCCAGGTAACCTTAGCATAAAAAACACTTCAATTAAAATAGAAAGAAGACAGGGTTAATTACCGTGGACTTAGAAGTAAAAAGACCAAATAAATAGATTATCATCACTGGTACTATTATATATTTATTCGTATACTTTAGTTTAATCGGTCAGAAAGCATATTGATAACAAATTGACCCCGTAGCTTTGACTAATTCATCTGGTCATTTAGGCTTAGGTTAATTGCTTTACGAAATAATAGTTTTTTTTTGTTTGCCCTTTTAGCGAGCCCATTCAAAGTACCTGCAGTACAGCAATAAGGCGGATCCAATGGTTGTCACCATTGGCACACGTATAACATTGTTAAAAGAAGTTCGTCTAAAAATCTTTCTCTCTTGCTTCACTCAATACCCTCCTGGAAGCCCACACTGAATGTGATGTGTTTGCGGACGCATGGATGGACTTAGTGAGTGATATTCTTCATTTTTGCGAACTTGACATCCGATATATATATGCAATTTTGAATATTTAAGATTTGACATTAAGTAACTGACATACCTACATAATTTTTTTTTAACATTTTCGTTTTTATTATTTATTTTATTTTTTATATTTTTTTTTATTTTGTAATGTATTAATATTGTGTTTCGTTAGAACTTAGATTAGTTAGTGTAATTGGGTTATCTGTACTAGTTATTAAATAAATAAATTCTAAAATATTAATCTACATAAATAGTATGTGTATATTACGATATTCAATAAATAAATTAATATATCCGGACAATACACACAACAACATCTAGCCCCGTGTAACCTCTAAGCTTGTGTTACGCTTGTGCTTGTTGCTTGTGGTACTAGGCATCTGATATAATATAAATGAATACGCCAATCTGTAACATTGTACCCAAAAGGAAACACTAGGGTTGTGTTATGAGTCATGGTTTTAGTTCATGATTTATAAAAACAACCTTCTTCACGCAAGACAAGAGCAAGAGTTATTAAAACTATATAACTATTAGAATATTCCCCATTATTTCCTAAATTCATAATTCATAATTCATTCCCTAAAAAATCTCATTTCTGGAACGTATAAGTATGATCGTCAGAATACGCCAGAATTTTCTCATCTAGGGTAACTACCCGGGCCTTGCAACGATATTTCGCGTGCGTGGTACACCTCCAAGTAATTTTACTTCTCACCGCACTGTTTCTTCTGTACCTGACGCCTCTCCAAATCAACACTTTGTTGTTTTTCTCAGACCACACGTAATATGGATGGAAATCTGCAAATTTGATGATAGTTTCAGAAATGTTCTTTAGATGGAGGTTTTGTCTGTTTACGTCCGTAAGTGGTAACCCTCTGAATCCTTACACGTGACCTCCGGGTAGTGCTAAGAACAGACTCTGGTGGTAGGCTTCGGCCGCGGCTTGTCACCCTCCGGGCTGGGCCAGTGCGTGAAGTGCGATATTTTCGTGTTTCGTAATGTGGTCCGGAGAAGCCATCTACCTTCTAGGTCTTCATGTCCCATCTTAAACCTCATCGTCATTTTACATCAGGTGAGATTGTGGTCAAATGAAGACTTATTCAGCATACAAAAAAAAAATGTATGTAGTTATCGGTCTATAAAAAAAGGCCGTGATTTTATATAAAAGAAACAACGACTTAACTTTCGCTTGCGTTGGTGTTTAAAATTTATTTCATTGGTAGCTTACAATATAACATGATCTGAGCGACTTAAGCCTAAATTGTATAAAAATATAATTCAACAAGTATAATTCATTAACGAGGGTTCTGTTGTTTTACAATGATTATGCTCTGCAAACGCGTGAGTTATTGTATTATTTGACGTGTGTAGAAACGCCCGGCACTTCCGTATAGTACAGCGCCATCTCCCATTTGTTTTTTTGCCAGCTCTAGAATATTCTTTGTAGAACTTGTGCCCGTTATAGAGGATTTGACTGTTGCCTTTCGATGTCGTGAGGAATATGGCTGGAAGTAAGACAAAACTATATTATTTTATATGTTAGATAATAAAAGTTAAGGAGCGTAATTTTTGAGTTACGATTAAAAACAGAGGTAATCATTGTGTATTTTTATTTATGCATGGTAATCAATGTTAATGGTTATAACAAAAACCAACAGCCTTATCTTAATAATGTTGAACTGCGTAATGTTTATTGTATATAACAATAAAATACAAGTTATAAATATAGGCGTTTATTAACATTCGCCCATATCGTATTAATTTAGATCTATTGAGGTACGTTTCATAATTCGGCCTCTCTAACTGGCTTATTGTTTTTAAACTTACATAAATGCAATATTGCAATTAAGCAAAATAACAAGTTGAAAACAAAAAACATGATCTGTAATATTATGAATTACCTAAAAATATAAAAGGGCCCATTAAAATCCAATGAATAAGTAAGTACCAGAGGGACAAATGGTATTTTAACTAACAAACTAATTACTAAATACGCATATACATTACTTTTCACAGAACAATAAAACATTAGCTGCAACAAACACATCACATTACATAGCGGAGAAGAAAACAGCTACATCTTACATTAAACGGAGCTTTTTTATTCCGTAAAAACAGTAGTATGGATCTACTTCGGTGTTAATACGGATACCGTCACCGTATGTGGAAGTGGGTATACCGTTAATTTATGGTATGGTATTCCATGGTTGTGTCGGTTGTTCACCATGAGGCGGTGCCTTCTTTGACATCATAGGCGTTGCAACCTTCTTCATCCTTACATAACATCCTTACATGAAATGTGGAGTTATTTTTATACCATCAAAACAGTCGTATGGATCAACTTCGGTGATGATACCGATACCGCCACCGTATGTGGCATTATAGGTGGGTATTCCGTTATTTTTAATGTTGCCACATGGTATTCCGTGGTTGTGTTGGTTGTTCACCATGAGAAGGCGGTTTCCTTCCGTTACGGCGTAGGCACTGCAGCCCTTGGGCCTTGCAGTGGAACAATACCACCTCTTCCTAATACTACCGCGGTAATGCTTCGGTAAGAAAAACTTGAATCCGTTTACGTACAGTAACGTGTTTCCTTTTTGAGATTTGATGAATCTGAAATCTGTTATTCGTGTTAGTAAAAAATATAGTTGTATGTAGACCTTGTATTATTTATTTAGTCAGTTTTGTTAAGCTGAAGATAATCGGTGACATCCCTAGTTTTCTTTAAAAAAATAACTAAAGATACCATTTTCAGTTCATAAATAAACTAGTGGGTATAAGGGTTTTAGAACTTAAAGATACATATTTAGAACTTAAGTACCTACTAGTGGTACTAGCCATAATAAAATTCAATTTAAAAAGCGTGTACTTTATTTCTAGTTTCTAGTCTAATCTTCGAGAACACGTACGTTTGTATTGTGACGTAAACTTTTTAATAAAATATTTGAAATATCCATGAAACAAAATTATAATTAATTAAAGTTGCGTTCAATACAGTCTTGCAAGTGAACTCTAAAAGCATTGGCTGGTTTTAACAATCACCGTTCCCTATTTGGTGGCACTAAGGGATCTGTCAGCGCAGAGCGGTCAAGAGTTAGAGCGTCCCGCGTTCCAAACCACACAAACACAAACAAATGAAAATAATCTGAAAATGACCTGACTGCTATCTGTCTGACCCCTCATTGTAATCTAATAATGCAAAATCGTATGGTAGCTCCTAAAGCAGGGGGTGCAAAGCACGACATTGCATTCAGAACACATGTATTTTGTGAGTTTTCTTCGTTTTTTCTGCCTTGAGGTGGTTGCGCAGACGTGGCACCGCTGCAGTTTCTCATGACCAGAAGATGGTATTGGACTTGGGAAGTGCCGCCCGATGAGTCGTGATGGATAGTCGGTGTCTGCACAAGTGTCTGTCCCAATATGCCTGGTGGTCACTTCATCCGGCAAATCGGAGTATTGGTCTAGATCTGGAAGAACGCGCTTTTTAAGCATTTCAAAATCAATACATGTCATATTCTTTAAAGAAAAGTAATAAAGGCAATGTATTAGAGTTGCATTTGTAAAATTTATTAAATTGCCCTATGTTTGGGTTAAAATTTTGAATAAAATTCAGGTTTATTCAAAATGATACTTAAGTTGAACTATTCAAACAGTTTTTTTAGTTACAGAATACGTTTATTCTTTTTCAAAAATAAAAAAGAAATAATTATAATACTGACTATTAATATATTTAAAAATAGGATAAAAATTTATCATATCGTACATATACAAAAATTATGTAGTAATTAATGATTATGAGTATATTTAATGTATGTTATTGTGCCGTTAAAAGTTTTGACTGAGACGGGACATCTTCTGCTTTTTTTTTTGGAACAATACCATCGACAAAGTTTATTGGGATCATATCTCCCATTGGCACACCAGAATGTATTAGAATCAATTCGAAGAATATTGTTCCCAGACGATGAGTATTCAAAAGAACAGAGATCTGAAAGAGATCAATTATTAGAAAAAATAATTTAAAAATATATTTTAAAACAAGTTTTTTAATAATAGAGAGATTAATTGAAAAAGTTTATTTAAATACAATAGTTTATGGACATTACAATGACTTTCAATGCTACTCAAGAAACACAGTCAGATCAAGATTATTGTTACAAATGACTACAATTTTAAACGAATTACAGTAAGTGGATACAATTTTAATTTATGTTGTCTACAAATGATTAATACACAGATTGTAATAATGTTCGTATAACCTAAGACCTAAGTGCATATTCTAATATTAGACTTACTATATTTACAAAACAAAAGTAATTTATTGTCCCAGACTAGAAATTATATCACAATATAAAAATTATAATTAGTATATACTTATTAAAATTGTAAAATGTTTTTTTTTTTATAAAAAGGGTACATAAATAATACTTTAAATGTTAATAATAGAAAACGCTCAAATATTATACGTTCATGTAAAGTAAATAAAAACTCAGTCACATAATTATCACAATTTTGACTTAAGTACTTTCGTAAATAAAGTTTCAAGTAGGAGAATGTTAAAATTAAATATCACAACACTTACGAAGCTCTAAGAAGACATCAAATGCACATTTATAATACTTATGTAAAATTGGACACATTGTTGGCACTACAGTACGATTATTATATTGAGTAGTAACAAAATGTGTATAGCTTTATACATTAGTAACCTACATCATGTGTACAACACACACTGATACCTTAATTCCTAAAATATTTTTCCTTGCCAGAATCGAATAATTGCTCATGTACCTACTTATGATTTTTTAAAGTGCTATCGCTACTGAGATCCTTAAAATAATATGTGTCATTTATTATGGATTGTTTAATTCGTCGCAATTCATTAACAATGATTGTTTAGATCTATGGGCTTTCATCATCAGTGATACCGCTGCAGAATTCATATGTTTTCAACAAAAATTCAGCTCTAACCTTAGACTTTCTTGGACTTAATATGCGCTTAGCAACAACTTTGGTTTTTGTAGCTTTTGTATGAGGAATCTCATTTTCAACATGAGAAGTTTCATCCACTTCTTCGCTGTTAGTATTAGTAGAAGAATTTTCAATATGAATTGGTTCTTGCGAGGCTATAGATAGCCGACCAGCTTTTGATGTACTCGGCATCACGTTGTCTGAAACTTCAGTATTATCTGTTATATCCTGCATACTATCCTCCGTAAGGTCTATTTTGATAACTGTTAAATTATCCTCCAAAGTTGTTGTTCCATTTACAGTTTTCTGTTGGGTAGCTGTACTTATTGCAGTGTTTACAGATTCCATTTCTTGGACACGATTTGACTCAGTGTCATTCTCTGAAGAATCTTCAGTATTCATATTTGGATCCATTCCAACTTCAGAAAGTTCTTTTTCAATAAATGAATACACCTGTGGTCCTAACAAAGCATGAGTGTGATCTATTTCTGATGTGACTGGTTGGTCTTCAGAAATAGGTAGATCAATTGCTATATGCATCGAAGGTATAAATGTTGTGGAAGTTTCCTGTTCCATATTTGTTGATGTGGTATCCACAGTAAATTGTTGACGGTTTGAAACAATCGATCGATCTTCTAATGAAGTAAAGAATTGAGAAACCATCGAAGACGATAGTTGTGACAAAGGATCCGATTTTGGAAGTTTATTTGAAATTGCAGTGGGCACTGGCGCGACATTTGAAAAAGGAACCAAATTTAACTGTGTAGAGGATATAACAGACGGTCTCTGATTTTTCAAATGCCTTTGAGCTACGGAATCATTGCTCAGGAGAAGAAGATTTGAAACGTCAAGCGATTGATGATCCGCAGGAAGGTAACAATAATTTTCACATCCAGAAATCAAAGTCGACGGAGTAGGTTCTATTAAACCGGTGACTAGGTTAGTATTTGACATTTGTTGAGAATTTATTTCAGGTTCATTGAGAATGGCAAGATTTGTAGAAGGAATATCAGATGAATTGGCTTCATTAGTATCCCTTTGTATCTCTGATACAAATTTCGCAGCTGTAGGAGCAACTAATGTATTGTTAGTACCACCATTCATTTCTACAGGTTGTGTTAAACCTGCAAGTTGTAATCCGAGGTAGTTATAGTAAACTTCCGATTGTTCACCAGATGGATAGTCAATAGGATCATTTAATGAATCCTGAGCCATATTATTAGTCTCAGAGAAAGACGTTGATGGAGTTTGCAACGGAGACTGATAATCCTCTACTACAGGTTGTATTTCGGCAAATGTGAACTCAATTTCAGATTGCGCTGAATCTTGAACTTCATCAGCAACAACAGTCTGTACAGAATCTGTTGTGGTATGTGCGGAATGGGCATCTGAATAAATGACTATGGTTTGCGTATCCATAGCACGAACTACTAAAGGTTCGGTCTCAGCTTCAACTGTCCGGACATCTACAGAAGCTTGAACACCTATCGCACGAATATTTGATGTTTGAACTTCAACAGATCTGAATTTCACAGACTTAGCGGATTGAGCTTCCGTTATTGGATTCTTACGTTCCTCTCTGGATGGAACTAGAGCGTGTGCTGTAGCTTGTCCTAAGTTTTTATTAATGAGACAACTTGCGTCGAATGTTCCTCTTACTTTATTTTTACCGACAGTTTCCCAAACTCCCTTTTCAAAAACTTTAGTTGGAGGACCATGATCGTGTACTTTCAACTCTTTGAGCACTTCTGATTCAGAGAGCTTGAGGAGAATTCTAGCCTTGCATTTCATCTTATAACAGGTCCAGTAACTAATATTTTGTTCCGGAATGCTCTTTTTGTGGCGGTACACGTAATTTTTATAAATGACATGTTTATTTGCCACAGATACATTTTCTACGTGGATGATACCTGAAAAGAAAGAATTGCAGTTATTTATGTGTTTGTCAAACATATTTCATTATTTATTTAGTTTGCAATTCAAAAGTCAAAGTATATATTCATGCAATTTTATACCATGAGTAAAACCTTTAAAAAGGATGCGCGAAGGATGATAAACAATATTGTACATTTTTTTTTATCCTTCGCTCATCCTTTATACCAATATAAAGGTATAGCGATTTGTGTTTGCTTAAACTGTAACAAGGGGCACACCCTTGTTTTAGTTCAAGCTAACACTGATCCAATTTTATAAAAATAACGGATTGAATCATTATTTTTATTTCACCTTCATTATATATCCAACAAAATACATTTTTATACATAATTTATTTAATTTGATTAAAATTTTTTTACAATATTTGCAACATATCACAGGATGGTAGTAAATTTCAAGACGAAAGACATATAAGTTCTAACTTTTTACCCTGCTTCCTGATTTTTCTTACATAAAACTTAAGTTTATCAAATATAGAATTCAGCTACGTTGTTGGCATAGTATTTAGTCTGAAACATTTAAAAAATAAAAAAGTATTTGATAAAATGAGGTGTAGTTCATAAAATGTGAAGGAATTTACTTTTGCCTCTTCAAAGTTAAAATAACCATTAACGAAAATAATTAAAAGCTTTATTAAAATAACAATTTAATTGCTACCATTTTTAGAGTACTGACAAATCAATGATGATTATGGACAGGATTCAATTTTAAGATACATTTTGAGTTTTCGTCGAGGGTGATGCGCGCCCTACAGCACTTAAACTTGGAGCACCTCCAGTGACTGTGTACGTTGGTCTGAGTCTGTCGGCTAAAGGTGTGGTCGTCATAGACCAACTGTAGATTCCCGCGGCGGGACCTTATAAAGATTAGCTCTGAAAAATTGTACTGTTTGAAATTCTCATGCAAGACTCATTCTAAGGGCTTCACAAAATCCGCGTAAACTAAGCTATGGTTAGTTATGTCAATAATACGTGTCATTGGTTATTTATGTCAAGGCTATGTCACATGTCACTGAGCGAAGTAGCTCTATATTTGAACCATTGTGTAATTGTACTACGAGATGGTGAAATAAGTAGTCCTTTAATCTAATACCTTTAAACACCCATCGTCTGAACCCAGAAACGGTTCCAACTATTTTCTTGAAATTTAGAATTGGATGACTCGTCCATCCAGCTAGGTTTAATAAAAAAAAGACAAGCAAGGCTCGGTCACCCAGGTACTTGGCTCGGTAACTCAATTGTGCTTAATTAAATGTTATAGTGCGCTAGAATTCATCAAAATAGTGATCAACGGAGAAAATCGCAGCCCTGACGCTTGAGACGACTTTTATAGATAATTATGTAGAATGTAGTATATATATATTCATACCTATAATATCTAAACACCTGGTGCGTACCAATCACACTTTTCGCTTATATAAGAAATTTGAAACACCTTGTGTATTTGCCTGTGGCTCACTGTTTACAATGTAGTTAGTAAAAGTATACATTTAACTTTACTAATACCGTGTAATTTTACGAAACATATTTTATTATAACCAAATTGTGCTCAAAAATGTTTTGAGTTAATATGCGTAATGGTTATGTTTATTAAAATATATTAAAATTATTTGATTATTATCAGCCGTGACCAACCCCAAAAGGTTTTTCTATTATTTCCTTTAGTTAAAAGCCTAAACTTTAGATCTCTGCGACTTGACCAACCAACTGAAAATTCGGTATTTTTTGATTCGATCCTTGATAATTCGAAGCAACCTTTGAACAATCGAAAATTGTTTTATTTCAATTTATTTTATTTGGAGAACTAACAGTTTTACTTTAACTTAGTACTAAAAAGAACATTTATACCAAGATTACTTAACATATATAAGCAATAAACAATACGCAAGAGGGAAAATACAATTATCATGTTATTTACAGAAACATTGGTACGTTTTGAAAATAATTATATTCAATTTCTCTCTTATACGTTAACAAAATAGGAGAGTAGTTAGATACTTTCAAACGTATCAATTTTCTTTCAATTTAATTTAATTTGTTAAAGAAAGAAAGAAGAACTCACAACTAATGCTAAAATGATTAAGCCACGGAAAGTAATGATAATGGTTAAATTTATTATATATAGTTGAGTCCATATCAGAATGTACTTGATATAATTTACGCTGAACGAATATTCAATATAAATGTTAGTATCATAAACATGTATTTAAGTTAACACAGTTCCAATAATAAAATACGTAAAATGAAGTGAAGAAATAATAAAATGAGATGGATTTACTTTATAAAATATAACGAGACTCGAAAGACAACCTTGATTGACAACCAAGATTTTGAAATCACCAAATCTCAGAAATTCTCCAATTTTTTTCAATGAAAAGTATTTTATGAGAACTTGTAAGACCTTCAATAAGCCTCTTAATCAGTACTTTCTAGAATCTTGACATAAATGCAAATATTGCAATAAAATAATTGCAGTAAAAATACTAGTAATCTGAGAATTTCTGTCTTTCCCTTATCTTTATAATATGTGTTCTTTAAGGCAGTGCGTCAAACGCCCTCAGCGATACCGATACGGGTCCATTGCCTTAATCCATATATCCAAGTCCTATGAATCGCTCAGTTTTACATACTGTCCTTCATAAATACAGTACTTCGCGGGAGGATGTGTGTGAATATTCTCCAGACCAATAATGCCGAATTTCTCGTCCAGTTTCAACTTGGCATTGCACCCCCTACAGTTGTGCGTAGAACAGTACCAATGGAAGAATTTTGTCTTTTTACACTGTTTCTTGCAGTAATAGGTGTAGTCGTTGTACATTACAAGATGTTTTCCGGAATACCGAGATTTAGCAAGAAGTATCACTGAAATTATTTACAATATTTATTAGATTTTCGTAAGGTAAGGTTTCTGTTGTTTTTATTTTGGGATGTACAAATAGTTAGGCAACGTCAGACTATAAAGATATAATACAAAACGCCCGAATAATATTTTTTTACATGGTTAAACACTATCAAGCTTTAACATAAACTCCATCGAGAATAAGGTATTTAGGCTGTGCATGATTGTGTTTTCCTCGCACGCTTATCATCACCCTTTCTTCAAATTTCTCGGCATTAGTAGATTTCAGACGAGCTTTGCAATAAATGGAACATGTGCAAACCCAGGTAGTGTATTTAAGGCCCTTTCTTTGCATGAAGAATGTAAACCCATTCACAATCACCATATCTTTTCCATTCCGTTTCTTGCACCAAATCACTAAAAACAACGATATTATCAATAACGCTTTTAAGGTATGTCATATAAAAAATCATACATATAATTATATAATGGTAATTAATACAATTTTAAAATACAGTGCTCATTATCTTTAATCAATAGAATATACATTTTTTAAATTTTTGACAAAATAAAGTTTTTAACAACAAATAAAAATGATCTACACATCAGTTTACACGATGACTAGATATTTATCACTTATTTTAGAGGTATAAATGCATAATCTAGACACTTAGCACACACTAACATTTTGAATTTTTCATGTGCAACATGAGATCTACTAAGTTGAAATCTATGTGTGTGTGTAGTGTATCTATGTATTTAGAAGCATTACTAGAAGGCTACTAACAAAGGCTACTAAACAAATTTGAACAATAGATGGTTTATTTTCTACAAAAGTGTTTGAGCTATATCGCTTTTTGACATGTGACTAGGCAAAATAGTTGTATATTTTAACCATTGTCTAATATTACTCGGATGTGGTGAAACGAGACCAATATCTAAAAAACTAGTTCTAATTATTTATAATAATTTATTTTATTTTATTTTTTAAATAAAATTCCATACCGTACATTTTATAATGACTTATCTTAACCACATTTTAACGTTGGAAAAATTAAATATAAAGAGTAATTTAACGAACTATAATAAAAGCATTATTATTAATAACATCGCCGACATCATTATTGTTGTTTTGATCATCGGCATTTTCATATACATCTTGATTCACATTATCATCAGTATCGTAGTTAGCGTCGTTGTCATATCTAGGATCGTAATCGTCGTTATCATCTCTAGAATTGTTACCAGCATAATCATCTCTAAAATTGTTCCCATCATAATCATCTCTAAAATTGTTACCATCATTATCACCATCATTTGTAGGATCATCATTACCATCAATATCATCTGTAGGATCATTACCACCATTTTCATCTCTAGGATCGTTACCATCATTATCATCGCCACCATTGCTTTCATTGTCTAGGTCAATAAAATGAAATCTAGCACGGTTAGATCTTTCATTGTCTAGTTCAATAAAATGAAATCTAGCATGGTTAGATAAGTGTCTTATGCATTCTTCGAAGACTTCTTGAGGGAAGCCACAAGTGGTCCGTGGTGCTGCGTAATGTATCAGTGGGTGAGTTCTTCGTGATTCCATATTAGTTTGGACGCTTTGGTGCTTTCGCAGCCATGGAGGACCTGAAACTGCTCATTACGTTAGTAATTATAAAAAAAAGGTATTATACACTACTCGCTTGTGTATACGACTGTCGCGCCTGCGCTCGTCTCATTTAACGGTTTCATTCCACGGACTTTTTCTTACGGTTTTACCATCACATTTTTTTCAGTTCGGTCGCTAAATTCATTAATTTGGTAAAAAAAAACATTTTTTTTGCAATTTTATTACAAGCAATAACTATGACAGTTTTTACTGACAATTATGACGTGACCATAATAAACTGGGTTTTCAATTATAGGCACAGTGAGCGTCACCATCTGCTATTCAATGTAAAGCGACATATTAGGTTACTTCTATGAAAAAGTGGGTAACGCACACCGTACATATAAAAAAATAACAAAATCATGTTGTCTTAGACAGCCAAGATGCCAACCTAGTTTTTATCAGCACCGTGCATTCAAGAATCTCTTATAAACTTAACATTTCTTCTGAAAGTACCTACTATATTTAAATTGCCTCGGAGTTCTCCAGTTTTCATCATAGGAAAACTGAATAATACACCAGAAAAGAAAAGAAATTAATTAAAATAGACTTCCACTGTCACGAATACGAAGACTTAAAAAGTGTAACAAATTTCAGTAGCGGTCAAATTTTAACATAATATCCATCAACAATGACATATCTAGGCCGCATATGGCAGTGTTCCGTTTTGGCGTGTACCAGAATCCTGTCTTCCGTTTTCTCAGCCTTTGTGAACTTCAGACGGGCCTTGCAAGAATACGATCCAGTACAAGACCAAATAGAAGTCCTCATTGCCTTTTTGTGTTCATAGAAAGTGAACCCATCTAACATAACCACTTCTTTCCCGTTTTGTTTTTTGAACCATTTCACTGAAAACATTTGCACAGATTATTTGGCATGGTATTTAATGACGTTGATTCGCTTAGACAGCCAAGAAGCTGCTAGCTAGTACTGTGCATTTTAATGCACCTACTATATTTCTCTGACGATTTCATTCAGGCTGGTTTTAGTGTCACGCTGACTATCGAAGCTGACAGCTCTGCGAGTAACCCGTCAGCGCAGGTCGTTTTATCCTGCTGATTGCCGCGGAATACATACGGATACAAAATGAGGAGTGTATTTATTATTATTGACCGTACCGACGAAATAAAGAACTGTGAAGAAAGGGACACATGTCGCTGCGACTGTACGCAACCGTCATATGTCATCAGTGCGACATTAAAACTCTTCCTGATGACAGAAGCGGGCGGGCGCTGATCGGTGCCAATCGCGCCTACTGTGAGCGGTCGGCGTTATTCAAAAATGGTTCTATAGCGTCCTAAAAAATAGCTACGTGCTGAGCTCTCAGCGTGACCCTTAAATCAACCTCAAACTTATCATTCCAAAAGTACAAACCTAGAAAATTTATTACATGGATATGAATTTCTCTATCACGTAGGTTTGTTTTCTAATACTAATACGACCACTTATTTTCAGTAGAGGAGGAGAAATTAACAACAAATTTCATTCAAGGTCAAATTTTTACATAAAATCCATCAATAATAACATAAGTAGGGCGCATATGACAGTGATCCTTCAGATGTTTAGCGTCCACAAGTTCCCTTTCCTCCGTTTTCTTAGACTTCGTGAACTTCAGACGAGCCTTACAAGAATATGATCCTGTGCAAGACCAAATAGAAGTCTTCGTTGCCTTATGGTGTTCATAAAAAGTGAATCCATCCAGCATAACCACTTCCTTACCGTTTTTCTTTTTGAACCATTTCACTGTAAACGTTACATAGATTATTCGGCATGGTATAGACTAACAAACCAAAATAAGCGAACATTTATATGCTATATGTCAATAAAATATATGTTGGTACGACATTCGGACAGAAGTATAATTATAGACAACCTGCACAGCAGCACCCAGCTCCAAGTTACATAGAAATAAAGAAAGATTATGTTCATGGAATCATTATTTAATGTGTGAGATATAATCAGATATAGAGAATAAGATATAATCAGTAGAGTATGTACAATAGAACAGTTTGGTAAGTAGTGTATATTATCCATGGAGATGTAACGTCTGCACCCGTTGCACCTCCACTCCGCAGCTAATTTCAAAACATGCCAAAAAAATAAGCCTTTAACGTTTTCATCACCGATTTATTCTGCAGTTTACAACTATTTATATGTAGGTATAATAATTCAGTTGACTATTCATTATTTCACAAATTTAAGTAACACCTCACAGCTAAATCCTATTGATTTTGCGTTGAGAAACCAAAACCACTAAGGCAAAGCAAAGGCTTCCATCACTTTTTAACGTGGATAAATTAATAATATAAATATTTACAGACAATCCACACAACAACATGTGGATTGTCTGGAAATATGTGTGTTACGGGTAGAAGACCTCTGATAAATACTTAATTTAATAGACATCGTACATAGGTATTTTTATCATACAAGTAAAAAACCCAGACCGAGGAGAAAGTGCTTGCAAAACATACAAATAATTGACTCCTCGGCGGGCATCGAATCCGCTACCTCTTGCGCCGCATCACAGAGGCAGATAACATCAATCGTGACGGAAACAAATTGAAACTTAAAAAAATATAAATTATATACATATAATTATGTTTTTAGAACTAGCCTGAAAACATTACACCATCAATGAAATGCTACCAAAATTGTTACTTAAATTTACAGGAAAATACATATAAACATATGCATAAAAAATTCGCTAAAACAAATTTAGTGAGTTGATTATATCGTCACACTTTATGTGAGCTATATTCCTTTACAACTGAATGGGTATATAACACCCGCAAAGACATTACTACTGAACCAGAGACACGAGACAGACACGTAAACAATACACTTTTCACCTCATATAATATCCTATCATATATCAAATTTCCATGTCACAATGTTAGTTACCGATTATTATGAGCCAACTGAATACGCATAACAACTTTTGCTGGGGTAAGCTAGTTATGCTATAAGTTTCATTGAAATGTCAATTACGTATGATAACAAACAATATTGCAACAAAATTAAATCAAATTCATACGGCGAAGTCTAATATCCAAGTCTAGTAGTGATCTGAATCAAATTTATCCTACAGACATCCCCTTTATAATTATATATATTATATTTAAAACTGTGCGTGGATTTTGATGGAACTTTACAATAATATAGCTTAGATATCAGAAAACCACATAGGCATAGAACAGTCTCTAGTGGTAGGCTTCGGCCGCGGCTTGTCACCACCCTCCGGGCTGTCGAAAAATCGCTTCACGCCAGGGCGTGAAGCGTTTTTTTCGTGTTTCGAAATGTGGTCCGGAGAAGCCATCTTCTAGGGCTTCATGCTCCATCTTAGACCACATCGTCACTTTACATCAGGTGAGATTATGGACAAATGAAAGCTTATATAATAATAAAAAAAATTAAAAAAAAATTGAACCTGTTTCACAATCTGCGCGTAAAATAAACCAATGGTTAATTGACAACTGTCACTGACTGACCAGGTTGCAATTTGAAACTATCAAGCTAACTGTCACTGACTGACCAAGATTGCAATTTAAAACTATCAAGACAACTGTCACTGACTGACCAAGGTTGCATGGCAAATTAACTCAGAGATGGTGAAACAGGCTCTTATTAAACTTATTTAAATAAAGTATCAAATCAGTCGAACTGAAAACAGGTTTTGTAGTCAGTTAAATAAATTGTACTAGTACCTATCAAATTTACAAACGTGATTAAAAATGAATAGGGAATTTACAACAATTAAAATAATAATTGTAAATAACAATTTAAACACAATTAAAGAACATAATACCTATTAAGTTAATTCATATACAACATGCAACATTTCTAATTAATACAATCTTCTTATCAAAATCTAAACTGTCTAGTGAACAACCCATCCTTATCGGAAAACTTGCTCGGTGCATGATCGTGTATCCCGCTCAGACGTATCAAACGGCGACTCGCCTTCTCTATCGTCGCGTACGCACCACACCGATTGCAACATCTGTAGTTCTCAGTGGTCATCGTAGAGAGATTCTTGAAGTATGGATAACCGTTAACGATCAAAACCAAGCTGCTGCTCCTTTTATTTTTGAGCCACTGAACTGTAAATATATATGATGTTAGCAAAACATGTTTAGGAGATATTAAACTCCAGATACCTAATACATCCATGGGTCGAAAAACTACTACAAAGAACATCCTTATTTAGTGGATATCAGGTTTAAGAACGTTTATTAATCTCAAAAGAATTTACAAAAAATTAACTTAATGAGAACACCCTAAACATAAGAATTAATTATTATCTAGCATCCGGGACATAATTAATTTCAGATTTATTAAAATACAATATTATCCTCAATTATAAATAAATATAAAACACTTCACTAAAAATCATTAATTTCACTATTTATTTTAATACGTTAACCACAATTTAATTTTATTTTGGGGGTAGTTTCAATACTGGCATACGAAGCAAACAGAATCCGACGCATAGTACCAAGGAGTAATAGTGGAATGGATGCGGCAATTTCAAATGCCAGCGTGTTGTGTGCACAGTCCGGGTAATGGGTGTTTAGGAAGTATAAAATATTCCCTCCACTCGTACTAAGCGATTCTCATCCACCTTTATAATTCGCAGGAAATCGGTCCCTGCTGCTGTATTTCTTAATTACTACAACCTGAGTGTCTTCAAGGCAAGAGTGAAGGTACCTTCTAGATCTATGTGTTCCATCTTCGTCCACATCGACACTTTCCACGTGAGATTGTGGACAAACATATCTATCTCCCATAAAAAAAGAACACCTAAAGAACAACAAAGTAACATAAGCTATAATAATTCCAAAAGATCTTTAGATTATTACAAAGCACGTTTTCAATACGAGTCACAATTGAAAGTCACTATTGAACATATCAAAATAAATAGACAAAAAGTTATAAAATAGATGTAAGTAAAATGCCTGAAAATAAATATTACATTACAAAATAACATTCAAAAATTATAAAGCTGAAACAAAAACCATAAACGTCTTATAACATATATTTTTAACGAGCGCAAAATATGAAAATACAAAAACCGATTAAATTTATGAAAGCTGAAACAAAATAAAATATATGAAACTAATAATAGATTAAAATATCACAATAGAAATTTTAGGTATATTATAATGTGTGTCAAAGCGCGCAAGCGACGAGACGTCGCGAACCCCATATCGGACAGCTGTTTCTACCTGGTTATTGTAATAATAACAAGGGGTTCTTCACAATGGGGCTGAGCCTTGAGTGAGACATAAATATAGGAACAAAATAATATTAAAATTAATACTAGTACTCACAGCCGACGTCTTCAATATTATTAATATTTTAGGTTTAGGTACCGATTGAGCCACTGCACTAACACTTTTATTTTAAACTACAAAATGTTTTTATTGCAAAACAAAACAAAAAAAATTACATCACAACACAAATAACCATAAAAAACAAGGTTAACACAGGAAAATCATAAAATAAACATTTGTAATATTTACTTCTATTTAAAGTAGAATAATAAGATACTGTTCAAGAAGAAATCGTAAATACGACATTCGCGCGCGAAGTTTGTGGGGTAACTATATTTTTTATGAGTGCAAGCGGCCGGGTAGACGGAACAAATAAATATTATTATTATCTTTTTTTATTATTTATTATCGGATAAATATTAATTTAACATTTATAATATCATTACTATGATGATGAAAAATTCTTAAAAAAATTAAGAATATTTAAGTAGGCATACTAAGTATTGCAGCTTTGTTTTATTTATAAATGATTTCACAAATCTAGAAATCTTCAATTTAAATTATTAAGACAAATATTGTATGCTATCAAATTAAAATTATTAATATTTTTTATGTTTATTTGTATAATATAAACTATAATACTATGTTTTTATATATAAGACATTAAGTAAGCATAACTAAGTATGGAAATACTAGTTATGAGACGGTAGGTACTATTATTATGAGTATTGTATTTCCCATGTAATTGAATAGGTATATTATTATTTATATTTTTAAATAAATTCCATCTCTTACAATAAATTTAGGTGGTTTATGAGCGTGTGTAGCGTACACATTTCGTAGTTGTCCATCCAGCGTTTGTATGAAGCGAGCCTTACACACGCCGGTGTTGGTACACTGCCATCTCAGCGCTGTTTTTGTCGTCTTATGGACGTAGTACGTATATCCTAGAAGTAAAGCCAGGTTCTTTCCCAACTTATTTTGCACAAACGTCACTGAAAGGTTAAAACAACCGATGATTAAAAGGTTATTGTTAACTAAGAATATCATTGCATTTCTATATCTTGTCAGGTACAAATTGAGAGACAATCAATTAAATACACGCAGTTATTAGACAGAACAATATTTTACTACAGTATTAGTGATTGAATCTTAATTATGAGAAGAACTATATTAATGATTTCGTATTCTTTAAGGAATGTATACATTTTAAAGACACCATTGTAAAATCCTAGTTTTAAAATTCGACACCATCACAAATCTAGTTTAATTTTAGTATAGCCTGTCTAAGATATACTAGCATTTGATGTAAACCCCGTTCACAATAGTATAATGAGGTGGATTATGGTGGTGTTCCGAAATAGCCTTTACTATGGTACCCTGCTCCGAGAGTGTAAGACGAGCCTTACACTTGCCCCAGGAGGTACAGTTCCATGTTTCAGCTGTTTTAGTCCTCCGGAAAAAGAAGAAAGTAAATCCTTGATAGATCACAAGTCTCTTGCCACACATTTTTGACACATACGTCACTGAAAATAAAATATGAGTTTCAAATTTTTCTATGTATCATATGTATGTATTTAAAATGTATCTACGTCGTAGATCAGTCACCTAACACCCATAGTACAAGCTCTGCTTAGTTTGGGGATAGGTGATGCCGTGTGAGTAGTCCGGAAAAATTTATTATTATTATTATAAATTTGGTAGGTACAATATAAGATGAGTCAGAAGATACGGTATTGATTTTGGGATACGATAAAAATAGCTGGTTAGTGTATTTTTTATTGGAGTACTATAATTTTTCATTTTATATTTAAAAATATGGTATTCGAATTTTCATTAATCACAATCTTACCTAAAACCTACCTCGAGCTTTATTATTGAGTATAATTCTACAGATTATTTTAATACTATTTAGTAAGTATTAATACTTACACTACCTACTAAAGCAAATATTTGTTTAGAATGTTCATCATGGATTCTTAATTTTTAGATAAACACCGTTAATTATTTGATACGTGGGCGGCGTATGGGTATGGTCGAAATTAGCTTTTGTAACGGTTCCGTCATAGACCGCAGTGGGCGCTAGGAACTTCGCTCTGCATTTGCTGCCATATGTACACCTCCAAGTAGATGTCTTAGCCCGGACTTTGTCACAGTAAAACGTGTATCCACCGTAAATTGCCAGTTCTTTACCGGTAACTTTTTTGACGTAATTCACTGAAAGACGTATAAAAATAAATTATATTTCACGAGTTTATAGTATACAAAGAGATCAGCAGGTTGATAAAAGTTTATAGGTACAATGTATGTTTAATGTTCATTAAATCACATTTACCGTAGCATATGTATAAATAGACTGATGATTAAGAATAAATATACCTCATCGTATGGTCTCATTTTTCAGTGCAATGCGCAATTCATTGCTTATGTGGCATCTTCAGCACAGGAGGTTGCTGGTTTGTTTCACGCCGAGCACCAGTACTAGTACCCATAAATTCAAACTTTGCTTGGTTTAAGGTTAGATATTTGACTGATGTTCATTGTCTTATAAATAATTATTGATATGAAGGCTGGGTTGTTCTATTCGCTTCTCAACTCAGTGTAAAAAATTTAAGCAAACTGTCAAGAAAATGTTACTTCCTTGATTATTCTAAGTTTTTGTTTTGATTAGCTTTAAGTTGACCTGTCCATGTATGCATAAGAGTCTAAGGAAATAAACTTTTTGACTTTGACTTTGATCCACTTGAACGACACGCAGTGCGATCTTCCCGATAAAACGATTTATCACATATAAAGTTTTAAAGCTATTTAAAAACTAAAAATGTATTAATGTACTTTATTATATAGCAAATAAACTTGAATAATTATATGAATCATCGTACCTACAGCTTCATATATTAAAAAATATTCTAATATAGGATCGTAGCATTTTTAGACAGATTTTTCGCAAGTATATATTTTTTTATTACTACATACTTTTAGTCTGTCTACTATGTAAAAATATAATATTGGTCACATTGATGAGATTAAACAATATGTTTACATAAGAGTAGTAGGTACAGAAATAATATTTTTACTTTATCATTAAATAAAATGCTGATGTTCATTTTATTTTTTTATTGAATACATTGAATTAAATTTATTTAAATAATGACATGGAGCTTACTTTTTACACATTTTACTTTTTTATTTTCATTTACACGTGGTGTAAAAAGACAAAAAAAATTATAGGTACATAAAAAATATACCTATATTGCATAATGTATACCAGTTATCTAGTACCACAAGCTCTGCTTAGCTTATGCTGCTGCAAAATGCACTGCTGCTGCTAGTGCTGTGTGAATTGCCCAGCATCAATTATTTCAGTCAAAATATTTATTTTTTCATAATTTTTGTTGCCAGGTATGGGTTCTTTAGCTAGAATTTAATGGGGGTAAATGTTTGTAATGTTTGTGTTTGCGGGGCTACGTAAGTACCACGGGACGTTCAAGTGCCTGATACCTACCTACATTGGCTTTCTCGTTTTTAATTTTCTAACGATGTTGATTGAAAAAAAGGTACAGTTAAACACTTAACAATAGAATCTACATGTATTTATTTATTTACTTTGAAAACTATAAGGATGAAATAATTAAAATGATTGTTTATTTCTAGTAATTGCTACAAATTATTCTTAAATATCAATTAAGTAGAAGCATTTATAATTAGTCGCGGTAAAATCCTAACAAACGAATGCTTCGGCTTTATTTATTTATTTATTTATTTATTTATTTATTTATTTATTTATTTATTGGAAAACCAAAAACTTACAAATACATAGTAAACAAATCAATATAACACTAGGAATTACATATTATAATAATTACATATTTGTTTCAGCTTATATTATAAATAGTTTTACACTGCTGGTATTCTTTTGCTACGAACGCTGACAGGCGAGGAAATATTTATTTTTATCAAGTGTTAGTCTAGAGTACGAAGGTAGTAATCATAATCAGGCAGTAAACAATTATCGTATATTCGAAAAATGAAAGGTAGCAATTGGACCATGCTTCTGCATCATTTTCCTTTTTTTTTATGATCGATAAGCCTTCATTTGACCACAATCTCACCTGATGTAAAGTGACGATGTGGTCTAAGATGGGACATGAAGACCTAGAAGGTATGGCTTTTCCGGACCACATTACGAAACACGAAAAAATCGCTTCACGCACTGGCCCAGCCCGGAGGGTGGTGACAAGCCGCGGCCGAACCCGCCGCGTCCGAGGCCGAGTCCTTTCGACTTTGTTGCTTTTTCTTAGACGTCAGGGTCGGCCTTGTGGTAGTTCCTGAAGCATCCACTTATGCACAGGTTTACCTTGCATTCCTGGCACATCCAGACTGATCGGGCCGTGATCTTCTTCTTATGGAAGCACCACCAACACCGGCCTCTTTTGGCTAGGCTACGTGCCGGGAAGTGTTCTCCTTCCACAACTGGACGGTCTGCCTTCTTAGACGTGCCGTTACGATGTGTCACAGGTAGTCCGGTAGTCCGAGTAATAACTCGTTTCTCTGTCGTCAAGTCGATGTTTCTGTAAGTCTTCAGTAATGATTCAGCCAGCGTGATTCTGAATTGTCGATGTGAAAGTTTGTGTTTGGTACTGTATAGTACAAAACAGTTAAAAACAGCGCAATTGAACAATCGGCCAAACACTTTTTTATACCATACGCGGCTTCTGGTTCTCTCGACTTGGTGGGCTGACAAATATTGATCTTTGCGATCGAATCCACGCATGTTTTTGTTGTAATCCAGAATCGCGCTTGGTTTGAACGTCGTTCTGTTATATTTTTCATTTGTTTCGGTCTGCAGTTGATGGTATGTCGAAATCATACTTACTAAGTTTGAATCTCGCCATACCATCAGGGTCAGATCGGAACAAAAGCTTGCGACAACTTCGCCATGTCGTAAGTCGGTTTTGGTCAGGGTTTTCATAGACGCGGGAATGAATTCCCGGTTCAGTCGTTGAGTCCCGTAACAGTCAGTTTGTTGTAGTTTAAGGTACCGTGCTAATAATGGGCAATTATAAAAATTGTCCATTATTACGGTGTGACCTCGGCCGAGAAGTGGTTCGATGAGGTCAGTCACTAACTTGGCTGTGCAGTCGGGTCTGTTGTTGTCGTTATTCACTGGTTTGTCTTTTCCAGTATCTACTATGAACCGCCAGAGATAGCCACTTGACGATTCACAAAGTTCGTAGGTTTTTACACCTACTTGAGCCGACCTCGAGTTTATCTTTTGAGCGAAACTCAGTCGGCCATGCCACTTCATAAATGATTCGTCAATAGCTATCTCTTGCTTTGGATAGTACAGACTTGAAAATTTGTCGTTGAAGTAGTCAATCGCCGGTTGTATTTGAGACAGTTTTGTCTTTGTTCGCAATTCAGTCAGGGTGTCGTTGTTTACAAAGTGTAGCATTGATTTAAGTAACAGGTATCGGTTGTAGGACATGATTTTCGAGATGTACTTCATTGTTCCGAAACCGTTGAAAGAAAAGTAAGATTCCTCAATCGGAAGAGGATACATGCCCATGATTATTGTAAGGGATAAATAGGCTATCATTTCAGGTCGGTCAGTCGGGGTCCATCGTCGAAGTCTGCCTGTTGTAGGCATGTTGTCTGCGTCTATAAGTAAGGCATTTTTTTGCGCCACATAACTATTCGTCTCAGCAACCAACATGTCTACAAATTGCACGTCAATCATACGTTCAAAAATGTCCATTGGTCTTGTGTCGTTCGTTATTTCAAATGTCGGTCCAGGTGTCCCCGTAAAAGTCTCCCGTTTACCCTTAAAAGTAGTTTTGTCTGTGTTCCAGTGAAATCTGCAATAATCAGTCGGTAACAGTTGCCGTAGGGCGTCGTCATTTTGTCGGTCCTCCATGTCCATAATCTGCTCTTGTTCCTCTGTCATGTCGTTGACGTACAGTGTCGCGGCCTGTTGAAATTGAATTGAAGGCGGGTTGGGGTCGTCGTTACAGTCAGTAAGGTCGATAAGGCGGTCGAAGTCGAAGTCTCCCTCACTGTCAATCAGCCAGTCAATCGCCGTCGTGACGAATTCGGGATCTCTCGAACCTGAAAAGCAAAAATAAAAATAATTATATAAACCGCCATATAAAGTGGAACTGACTTATTTATTGATAAATTTGTGCTCATCAATAGCAGACCGTCGTCGTCGCATATCGGAGACGGAGGAACTGCTCGCCACCTCTACCTCGCATCCCAAAGCTGGTACTATAAACCCATTATACCATAGTAAATAAAACATATAATAATAATAATAATAAAGCCTTTATTCCTTGCCATCATTGCCTTTATTGCCTTTAAATAAAACATAATAAGATATAAATTATATATTTTTATTACGAGTCACTATAGCAGGAACATTTCTTTCCTTTTCTCAGCGTACGGCTCACAACTAGCCAGTTCTCTGTAGTTGGTAGGCCTAGATACCATTGAATCCAGAGAACTGGGCGCTTAAAAATAATGGCATATAATGTGACATTTACCAAGTTCGACCACTGCCGGAGGAGCCGATTGCACCCCAATCGAGAACGGCGAGTCCAACGGCGTCTCCACCACGCTGCGTGATGTGGACGGCTGCGGCGGCTGATACCTACCTACATTGGCTTTCTCGTTTTTAATTTTATCACGATGTTGACGGGAAAAAAGGTACAGTGAAACACTTAACAATAGAATCTAGATGTATTTATTTATTTATCTTTGAAAACTATAACGATGAAATAATTAAAATTATTATTTAATTCTAGTAGTTGCTACAAATAATACTTAAAAATCAATTACGTAAAAGTGTTTATAATTACTCGCGGTAAAATCCTAACAAACAAATGCTTCGGCTTTATAATAATTACCTGAAATATTTGTTTCAGCTTATATTATAAATAGTATTATACTGCTGGTATATTAATACTTATTGAGATCTTATGTTACGAACGCTGACAAGCGAAAAATACAAGCTATCTTTATTTTTTAACCCCCGACCAAAAAAGAGGGGTGTTATAAGTTTGACGTGTCTGTCTGTCAGTCTGGGACATCATAGCTCCCGAACGGATGGAGTGATTTCAATTTAGTTTTTCTTGTATGAAAGGTGAGTTTGGCCCGGTGGTTTTTAGACATGTTTCATGATAATCGGTTGAGCCGTTTAAAAGTTCTGGGGGTGAGAGTGGGGAAGTAAAACCGAAAATCTGCAAATATACTCGAGTGGGGGTATTAAATGAAAGAGTATCGCGTGCACATTACTAAATATTACGGTGTTTTACTTTTAAAGAAATTAAGGCATTAAAATCGGGGGTTTTTTTTTAATTTTTATGTTTAAATTTACCATGCTACTAATATTGACATTAACCGTACAAAATAGACCCGAGGTAAAACATGAATGTGATAACTGTTCTTGCGTCAGCCGATGGCAGGTGTACCGTCGAGAAACGCCAAAGATTTTTCATCTTGTACAGTTTGCTCATCATTTTAGTTGCAATAGGCCTCGGTGCGATTCTCTGTTCTCGGCACACAGTGAAAAAAGTCTCGTAAATACCTACTTACTATGCAGAGTTAGATCGGATTTACACTACGTCCAATCTAAAGCCGACCCGAACCCGTGTAAATAGATTAAGTGGAAGAAAACACTATTATAACTATTCCGAACCATACTTTCAAGGGTTCGGATCGGAAGAAGTGCGAATCCTCTCTAACTTACATTGTTGTCTATACCTTCAATAACAATGATAGATTTTTACCATCTCGTAAAATTACATTGTAAGCTTTGCGTACCATTTACAATATTTTTGTAATAGGCCACGGTGCGATTATTTTCACAGCAAACAGTGATAAATGTCTCTTAAATAATTGCCTACTAACTAGTAAAGTAGAGTTAGAACGGTTTTACGTGAGAACCCGTGGAAACAGATTACCGTAGATTATTTTTTCTCACGACTATTTTCAAAGGTTTGGATCATAAGTACTTCAAAACCGCTCTTACTTACATTGTAAACTAAACGTTTTTTTTATGTTAGATAAGCCTTCATTCGACCACAATCTCACCTGATATAAGTGACTATGTGGTCTAAGATAGGGATGAAGACCTAGAAAGAAGATGGCATGGATAGTACGTTTAATTACAATCTTAGAAAATATCCGCCGATTATTTTGAAATTCGGCCGCGGATGGTCATGTTCCACCACCCGTTTCTTCATATCCCCGGCTGCGTTGAGGATGAACCTGGCCTTGCAGCGGGCATTCCCGAGCGTACACTGCCATATCACGCTGTTCTTGCTCTGTGTCTGACGGTAGTAGGTATACCCATCGAGAATCGCCAAGATCTTTCCATCTTGTCGCTTTCGGACGAATTTTACTAAAATAAAGATGTTGTTTATTATTTTTATTTACATTTAAGCGCTTATTATGATGCATATTTAATTGAAAAGAACCGAGACCATACATATTTTAAGACTGTATACTTAGGATAAACACTCATATGATGAATAAAAAACTGTAAATATTTTTTTACAAAAAATGTTGCATATCCATATCAAAAGAATGAATAGGAAAACATTTAATGTATGTTTTATAATTAATAAAATAAAATTAAGAATATTTGTCGTTAATTTAAAGCTTATTCGGGTTATTCCCGCAGCATCACACTCCTACTCGTATAATAGGATATATAATAATACGAAACAAACAACAGGATAAAACAATAAAACAGTTATTAAAAATAATACATAAAACTAGTTAAAAAATACTCTACGAAGAAAAGACACTTAAGATATTTTCATAAGTGACTTAAATGAGACCAATAAATAACCACTAAATCGAAAATAGTACCAGTTTTAAGTATTTATTTTTTAACCTTATTTTTAAGGTAACATTCGTCTTTGTGAATGCATTGTATTGTTACATGATCTGTTTTGTTGTCCAATTTCACAGAACCACAACATTTCATTTTACTTTTCCTTTTGCAGGTCCATATACTGCTTAAATTTTTATTTTTTCTTAATAAGACATATGATTGCCCAGCGTGCAATAAGGATTTTCCTCCCAAACGGTTTATTGTAAATTTATAATTGCGCTCGCGTCCTTCAGATAGCTCTGCAACCAACATGTTGAATTTTAATGATTTTTAATAAGTGATAAACCTCACTTTGCAATTTAAAAACATGTTGCATTGTCAAAATACTTGCTAAATATATTAAAAAAATAGAAATAACATTATATGTTTCGTCATGGAATGGGATGCTGCGAGAATAACTCGATTATTCTGAACAAGTCTTTCTTTTATTTAAACAAAATACTTTTACAAGCAAATACAATAAGGTACCTATTAAATAAATTAGTAAGTTTGCAATTTGCCTTACTGAATAATAAAAACTAAAAGTACTTACAAATTTATAAAAAGAATGAGAAACTTTTTTAAATTTAATTATAATTAATTCGTATTCTTAAACAAGAGTAGTAGCTAGGACCTGAGGACCGAATTCCCTCAATTCGCCTCATAGGTTTTATCAAGTAATAACAAGAATATATTAACCATTATTATTTTAATAATAAGGGCCGATTTATCAATCGTTTGGGAGGCTCTGGATTATGTTTTTTTTCCATACATTTATTAGTCAGTTACACAATAACAGAAATTGAGAAATATAAATTAACGATAGATATTTTATAAGTTGAGAGCCCAAAAGGATCTCTTCTAATCATTCATGCTTCAGATCCAAATATGCTTGTATGTTTTACTATTTAAGCTGAATTAATTCATTGGCAGCATTGCTGTAATGATGCTTTACAACTATATTTTTGTAGTCATTAATGGCGAATGCCTATTTTTAAAATGTATTTATCAATTAAATTAGGGGGGAGCCGGTAATACTTGAAGTCCTTGAAAACTCTAGAGTATCCAAATATTATACTTGGTGATGGTTATGTACGTTATTCCGTTCGTGTATTCCATACTTAGTGAGCCTAAGGCTAGCACGACATTTGCGGGATGAACGCTTCACACAGTACCACATTTCTGATGCACTGAATGTACTGTGCCGGTAATACTTGAAGTCCTTGAAGACGATCAGTGATGATCCTTTCTGCGAGGTCACCCATTGCACTTAAAAAATACGTATATTGATTAGCTATTTTGTAAGAGCTTGTATATAAATCTGTAGAATAAAAGCACAATTTTGATACCAGAAATTGCAATTTAGTGGACAATTAGGGTTAAAAGATGGTTTAAACGGTAAGCGGAGCTTTGAAAAAATGGTTTGTTATTTCATTATTACTCTTTATTTTAATTAACATTTCAATGCACACTTAATAAGTCACATCATAAAATCAGAAACATCACAAAAAAGCACAAAAATAGGTCACATGTTTATTTACAGCTTATTACACATTACTTACATTTATGTGTTTAAATTTAAAATAGTCTATGATTTGAAACCAGATTATAAGTATCGATATAGACGCGGATGGATTACCACCAACAAGAAGTTACCTAAGTTAAAGTTTATAATATAACGCCATTTCTCACCATATTGTTTACTACACTATTTTTTTTTTTTTTTTTTTATGCGCGATAAGTCTTTATTTGACCACAATTTCACCTGATGTAAAGTGACGATGTGGTCTAAGATGGGGCATGAAGACCTAGAAGGTAGATGGCTTCTCCGGGCCACATTACGAAACACGAAAAAATCGCTTCACGCACTGGCCCAGCCCGGAGGGTGGTGACAAGCCGCGGCCGAAGCCTACCACCAGAGAAAATTATGATTATGTTTTGGAGAATTACTGTAACCACCTTGTGTCAATCTAAGGCAGGCTTTACACTTGCTTGAGGAGCGCTTGACACAGTACACCAGCTCACGACATACTTGTACTTATAACAACTTTTATTACATATTACTTAAATATTTTAATTGAAAATAGAACATTATTTCAACCAGATGATAATTATTTATAAGGAAGCGAATGAATCACAACGATCAACAAGTTACGTAGTTAAAGTTTATAATAAACGCCATTTCTGACCAAATACTTTACTGCGTCATGATTATGTTCGGGAGATCTCTCGGTGATCCCACCTTCTGTCAATCTGAGGCAGGCTTTACACTTGCTGGAGGTGCGCTTCACACAGTACCAGTCCTCGGCATACTTGTATTTGTTGTGGCGATAGAAGACGAACCCTTTGTATAGGAGCACCTGGGAACCGTTCTTGGATTTCACCCATTCCACTTGGAATTAAAGAAAAGGGGAGGTTAGTAATTGATAGTTGTACAAAAAAACGTTTGCTTTAGTTGCTAAAATACAATAATTGGGTACACAAGACATATGAGAGTAAAACACTCCTTGTTTTAGATTTATTATTAAAGTTAAGATTACTGGTACATGATTTGAAATTAGGCAGAAAAAGTAATATCACAGTCCATACATCCATGTAATCCTCTTCCTACATTATCTCATTACGTCAACACTCATATTTAACAGTTAGTACATTAACTTATTAACATACAAGGTCTCAATATTTTAAAGAGAGGACATCAGTTATTTAATCATGGTATCATCAAGGTAAAGACGTATTCTGTTTATTGTACAAAAGTAAACTAGCTCCTTATTGAAAGGAAATACTGGGGTTTTCGTGAGTTGTTTAATTAAATCAACAGTGAACTTAATAATTATATAAAAATAAATATTACCGGACATTCCACATAACAACATCTAGCCCCGTGGTAAGCTCTAAGCTTGTGTTGCGGGTACTATAGATATCTGGTATACTTATTACTTAATATTATAGACAAACGTACATAAATATTTTAATTACACGTATTAAACACCCAGACCAAGGAGTTAGTGCTTGCAGAACGTTCAAACAATTGACCCCTCAGCGGGAATCGAACTCGCTACCTCTTGCGCCGTAAGCGGACCCTCACCCACCGCGCTACTGAGGAATTAAATATTTTAAGCCTTTTTGTAAGCTAAGTACAAGTCTGTTTATTGTGAAGTAAGAAACCATGCTTCTATATGATATCATCAAACATATTTGAAATAAAAAAAAACAATTTAATCCTAACATGAACCATAAAAATACCGTACAATACTTATAAAAAAAAACCTTTAATACAAATCATGACTATGTTCACCCGACACATGTATGATTTTATTATAAAAAGTTCTGACGCGCACTTTGCAGTTGTATCTCTTCTTCACACAGAGCCAGCTCCTCTTGGGACCTGCCCGGTAGACCAGTCGAAACGAGATTCCGTTAATCTTCAGAACCTCATTCCCTTGGGCGCTGAACACAAATCGGGCTTCTGAAAAAGTTGTAATACATAAAAAATCGTATAAATAACATCTCCGGACTTATCACACAGCATCCCTAAACCTAAACTAAGCAGCTTCTACTATTGGGTTTCACACAGTTTTTTTTTGTAAATACATACATATTATGATGCATAGAAAACACCCAGAAGATCGTTCAGATCATACAAAATCTGGTCCCCCGCCCGGAATCGCACCCGCAACCTCCTGCGCTTCGAAGGTGGAACTTCGCCCACTGCGCCATAGTGGACGTCGTTAATAGCAATATTGAGTCCCGCATTTCCACTTTACATCATTGATCGTATTCTGGTAAAATTCTCTGGAATTTGAATTATGAATTGGAAATTGGAATTGAGAAACCTCCTCTTTTTCTGAAGTCGGTTAAAAACAAATGAACTGATTTTAGTCGACGTCGACGGACGGTTTACGCCTTGAATGACAGAAAAAAACAGATAAATTCTAGCTCTATGAGAGAAACTGGTCGCTAGTTTACAAAAAGCTTAAAAAGACACAATTATGTTACGAAAATAATATATTAATAAAACATTAAAATAAAATTATATATGAAACAGTTCTACGCTTATTAAGTAATGTCTAATTTATAATTTAAAATGGTTATTAAATGTAAACTCTATAAAATTTTGTTTATATACATATTCGAAAGGTATGTAAATAAATATAGTTAAACTATGATTAATTCTAGAGTATATATATATCCCAATTTTAGACACATTTTATCACTTTCATTAATAGATTTTAAATATTACCTAATAAATGTTTAACAATCGTAGCCTACATCATTAACGGAATGTTATGTTATTCAATAAACATTTTCAATAAAATTATCAACACGAATAATAATTATAATTTAACAAAACACAACACTATTTTTAACCTATGTTATTAAGCTACTTTAGTAGGCATGATGACTATATAAAATATAGGTATTCCGTTTAGTTAGCACGTCAAAAATACTGGCCACCTATTTTTCGGCTATTTCATTTAAAAATAAAAGCCAAAACCGTCAAACTTCCGGAGTTTGGGCTTTTGACTTATAAATTTAGTAGAAATCGCACTAAACTGTTACGGCACGCGAAACTTCAATGGACAGAATTATTTTCTTTTTTGTGTGCAAAAAAAAGGGAAAAAATTGTGATTTTTTTTAATATTCTAATTGACGGACTAATTATTTTTATTATATAGTAATTTTTGTGTCATCTGCCCTATAATAAAAATATAATAAATATTGCAAAACCACCACTATGAAACTAATTCTAGAAGGTACATAATACAACATCATCATCAAAAGTTTTTAATTTGGTATAAACCGGCATGTGGCATTATAGTTTAAATGTTTGAAATCCGTAGTGCATTCCAACGTCTCAAAATAATTTATAAATATCACAAAAAACATTGCTCTTTAAGATATGACATAATTTATAACTGTGCAACATACTTTAGACGATAAAAGGACCCAATCCACATAGTAAATAAGTTACCTAACAAACAAACAATGATAATGATAATGTTCACATGCCTTAACAAGGCAAGATATGTTGTTCTTCATTTACTTATTGTACCATCTATTTATGTTACCATGTCTTTATGAATAAATAAATAAATACGTTGAAAAGTTCCACAGAAGTAGAATATCTTTCTAACAATGAAATATTAGATACCTACATAGTTTTAAGACACTTTTAGGGGGAGTTAGGACGCAATTTATTGTAATATTCTTATAATGTTACCACTATTTCCCTTTCAAAACTAACGTGCGCATATTATGTATATCCGGTTTTGGTCCGACCGAGGACTGGTTGGTGAGCTTGCGCCGCGCCGCGCGTCTCGGTTTTGAATAGAGAATTGGGCTTGATCAATGTTTTTCTATATTTTTTTTCAGAATTAATAAAGGTATCTCTGATTCTGAAGTCATTGGACCTAAGTTTGTACCAATTAGGGCGTATTTTAATAGAAAATTGACAAAACGATCTTTGGTTATTAAACGCACCGTACTCATAATTATCTGTTGGAAATACTTAACAAATAAACCATGATAAGTTTACCTTATTTTTTCATAAATCAAGCCATTTCTCAATATAGGCTCGTATAAAAAAGATCGTGATATAAATTACTACGTGTATTTCATTAGCATACATACTTCGATACTAAAAAGGATAAGGGCTATCCCACCATCCACCAAACCAAGCCAAGTCAAACGTATCACCGCGTGATATCCTCCGTTGAAACGGACGATGCTCGGGCACCAACCCACATTGAACCGTGCAAGCGTGGGGAGTAATAGCCTAACCATCAACAACCATCTTATATTTTTGAGGGAGACACGTAGACTTACCACGAGTAGACATTTTATCTGTTGTAAATGTTAAAATGTTGTAATCCCATAGATTTGACATCTAAAATTGATTTGTGATAAATAAATAAATATTTCCAGACAACATCTAGCCCCGTGGTAAGCTCTAAGCTTGTGTTTCGGGTGCAACAAATACATGTATAGATATTTTTAATTAAACATATTAAACAACCAGACCAAGGAGAAAGTGCTTGCAGAACATACGAACACTTTCAACCCTCGCTCGGCGGGAATCGAACCCGCTACCTCTTGCGCCACAAGCGGACCCTCACCCACCGCGCCACTGAAGCAGCCAAATGGGATTAAATGGCAGATAAAATGACCACTCATGGACTACTGGACAACTTATAGCCAAAACGATGACGAGGAATACTTAAGAATGACAATGAAGCCCAGTAGTGGACACGACAACGCCATCAATGGTGACCGCTGAGACCTTGCACTTCAGCTTGTGTTTCTTGCTGCAGGTCCACCGTATCCTGTTCCCGACGAGAGACCTCGAGTGCCTGAAGAACTTGAACCCTCCAATAACTATGCTGGTGGTCTGGCGCTCTCGCAAAAACTGCGCTCGTAGGAGAGACGCCATGAATGCTGCCGCTGAAATTATATTGTCAGCATTAGTAATTACGTTATCCTTTAGTACGCTTTAATAAAAAGATCTGTCCGAAGCCTTCCTACAATTACACCTATGATAGCAGTGGCCAACTGCACTGTGCGCCCTGCAACAAAGTTTTCAAAACTAAGTTTTGGCTTCGCCAGCCACATTCGGGCACACAATAGAAAACAGTAGAAAATATAACAGTCCAGGTTCGCCTTTATCGGATACGACAAGGAGGACATCATCATCATCACGTTATCTTTATCCTTACTTAGTAGGTACTTTCTGAATAAAAAACATAATACCTAAACAAAACCGTCAACACCTTTTTAAAAGCAAGTAAAAGCCTTATATGAGTCCTTTATTTATTTGAAAAAATGTATCCAAAAAACATTATAGTAACAAAGTAGAAAAATTGAGAAAGGTTCTTTCAGCAAACTAGTACTTTTTACAAGAAGTCAACATATGCCTTGAATAACATCGCACTGCCTAAAACATGTATAAAACAAATTATTTTTATAAACTGTATCTATACCGCAAACCTCCGTTTTAAGTATTATCAAAAGTGGCCGGTCTTTGATACATTAATTTATTGATAAGCTTAACCCGTCTAACGTCTGGGCCTAGTGGAGACCTCTGGTATTTTCCAGAGCACATAGTCAATCTATCGCAGTCGTTTTTTTAAATTGTTTATTATAATATGGACTTACAGTTGATTACATTTGAATTTGACTATTGGTCATTTGAAGCAGTTTTATTAATCCAGTTTAATAAAATGCCCACCGGCTATTCTAAAATTAGGCTTAATATGATTGTGCTCATTTGAGATAGACTCTATATATCCACCTGGCTTGGTCTTTATTTTAGCCTTACAACCATTCTTCTTCTTAGTGCAATACCAAAAGTTGGGGGAATATTCTGAGAAAGTATAACCGTATGCAACAAGCATATTCTTTTTTCCATATCTGCTTTTCACAAACATTAATTCACCTTCTGAAAATTAAGTATATTATAACTGAATATGAAAGTCACAAAGTGCATGGAAAACACAAAATTCTAAAAGAATTGCGGAAGTAACGAGATAGGAAGAATTTTATAAAAAAATAAAGGATTCCTTCCTCTTAAATCATATAGAGGTATATCTTCAACTGATGGAGAATGAAGTAGAATCAAAGTTTTCGAATCATTACATTGTTTATTTGACACGCAATACAAATACATATACTTATAACAATTTTATTAAAAGTTCTTTATTTTTAAAAGTATTACTTTGTATTGTACGACGTAAAACGTTTTCGAACGTCTGAATGACACTGTAACACGCAACAGACGTGACAAAGATAGACTGCTTACTCGTATGCCTAGCACCCAATGTGTACAACAAAATACCATAATAATATAGACATTAAAGCTTTGGAAGAAAAAAAGTATAAATACAAATTGAAACAATTATTAATTAGTAAGTGTTATTATAATTTGAATAATATTAACATAATTTTTCTTGACTTATTAAATGATTGACATCTTGGAATAATAAATATATTTTAATGACATTATGTAATAAATTTTTGCATGCTTAACCCTAAGAAGAGCATAATTAAGACTAATTATTTTTAAGACGTTTGTTATCTACATTATGCTGAAGCAAATAAATATCCTTATTCTTAAACTTAATTACATGAAAACACAAACGTCGTAATGACATCAAAATTTTCATTTTTTTCGTTTCCAACCATTAACAATAAAAATAAGTTGATCCTAATTTCAGTTTATTATCTTCACTCTACCCATTGCAGAAAACCGCAAAAAGATCCATTCAGTAGTTTCTGAGTTTAACCCGAACATAAAGACAGACAGACGCTGCGGAATCCTTTAATTTGTAATATGTATAAATTTTAAATAAATAAATCAAAAAGTTTCAATACCACTTATTTAAAAAAAATCCTATAAAAACAAACTTATTAATACTTTGTGACGGATTGACTAAAGTTTAAGTCTAAAAACAAAAAAGCCAAGGGCCGGAAAAAGCAGCATTAAAATTTATCAGCAATATTCACTGGTTTACATAATTACAAAATAATTTATTAATTACAATACAAATAAAATTCAAACATGATTATGTTCGTGGTTAAAGCAAATCAACTCTGAATCCAAAGTGATGATGTTCGCTTTGCATTTTAAAGATTTCCGTTTACTACATCTCCATATAACTTTTCGCGTGTTTTTTGTTTGAGGGTTTACATTGTCTCTGTAGAACTTGTAATGGTTTGCTATAAGCACTTGCTGACCTCGAGCTGATATTTTAAAATATACTCCTGAAAAATACTTAATAGTATATATTTATTTATTTTATTCGGAAAACAAAAAAATATAAATACTTATCTAAAACACATATTAATAGCTACAATCCGTTTATATGTTTTGAAAAATTAAAATTTACAAAAACTTATCGGGTTGGATGATTTAAACACAGATGACGTTCGAATAATCTTGTGTATTAAAATATAAACATTGAACAATGACCAGCACATAAAATATAAAAAACAGAAAATCAAGTTATAAGAGCGCGGCGCGGCGCGGCGTACGTGCGGTCAGTTCGGATCCCGGTCGGTAACTAAGGAGAGAAGGCGCGCGTGCGCGGGGCGCGACTTTGACGTTGCGAACGCCGCGCCGGGCCGCGGGCGCAGAGGAGAGCGATATGGGGGGCGCTGTAGGCATACAATAAGTACGGTTAGGACCGTGCGCTATAAACTTAACAATAATAACTTAATAAATTAAAAGGGCAACCTGCAAAAAGTCATTAAAAACATTGGAAATTGGTAATGAATAACACCATAATGAATGAACGTTATATTAATAGGAATTGTCAAGAAATATTTAGTTAAAGTAAAGTAGTAAAGTAAAAATTTCTTTATTGACATAAACAAATTATTTTATAACTAATAAAACAGAACTAATCAAGAGTCGCATTTAATATAAAATACCTGAATAGATAAACAATAGAATAATGACAAACACCTACCTATCGGCAACTATTCTCACTGTAACAAGATATTCAAACTTTATTATATTTTAACTTTATTATAATAATAAAGTTAAAATATAATAAAGTTTACGTTTTAAAATCTACGAGCATCTTAACTTCTTTCTAAAATTCTTTCGCTGCCAAATTTTCAGACATCTCTAAGGAATATAATATTAAAACCAACAATTATTCTTATCGCTGTACTATGGCGAGGATGTACTGATACTTCTCTAATTATGTAAAATCTGATTGGCATAAAAGTTAATTGACATTCTACATTTAGCTTGCACTCCTTAGAGAATGCGGCTATCTTTTAACGTCGTACAGTCGAGATAAAATAGTTGGAAACAAAATACACATTATAACAACAATACCATACTTTATTTTTTTTTGTATTTTGTTTGTTTGTTTTCATGAAAAGTTTTGAGAGTTACCTTGAGAGCACAGTACACTCTTACACCCTAGATCACTAGTGATTATGACATTCTTTTACCCTGATAATTATATTATCAATCGTAATGGCAAAAGCGTTGCATCCAGCAGCTTTCCTGACGCATCGCCACCTGGTTTTTATACCTTCGTTCTGGTGGATGGTGAACCGATTCAAACCTATGTCCAGGCAACGCTTACCTTGCCGCGTAAGGCCGAATAAAGCTGGAACAGATGATCAATTAGATAAAATATCTTACTTTTTAAATCAAAATACACATGAAGACAACAAAAAAATCGGTATTCTGTTTAGTCAAAAACACTGGAACTATTTTTGCTTTATCAATTTTATATAAGAAAGTGCAAAGAGCATCAAAGTTCCAGAGTCTCCACTCTGCTTGTGACTACGAAATTTAGTACAAATCTTCAATCAAAACGTCAATACAATAATCTTGATTTTTTGTTAACAAGAAAAAAGAAAGAAAATATGCGAACAATTTTCTTTAATAATCTAAATAACGGACACATTTTTTGTTAGTTATTTAACCTATTTACGTCCATGATAAATAAAGATATTACAAACGAAAAAAACAAGAAGAAAACGATATTCTTTAATTCTATTTCATATGTTTACTTACCATTTAAAATAATATTTTATTATTCTGTTACTTGTCTGGCTGACTTTTAATCGTTGTGTAGATTCAGTCAGCATAAAATACTTCTATTTAACATGAGCCGTTTGCAAACTTAAACTTGTGGGATTCAATGGTACATGTTCTATAATAAAAACTTAAACTACCATTTTAAACAGCCATCTCAAATATATATCTACATATGTATGTATATATGTAAGTCGATTCATTTTATAATTATTTTCAAACAATATTAAGACTTGAAAACATCATAGTAGGTTAATCGCTTCAAGTTTGAATTTTGAAAAAACCATGCTATTTTAAAAAGTTATATTTAAACAATATTAATTTGTTGATAGAACTGAGCGCATTTAAATAATACATTTATTTATCATTATAATTACTTACTTTTAATTTTTCATACAAGATTCAATATACAAATAATATACAAAGTGTTCTTCTAAGACGATTTATAAGAGTTATCAGTATCATAGTCAGAAAATTTATAATTTTCTCTTGTTCATTTTCGGCTTATGATAATGATCGCCATTTATTTTGAGTACATCTTCCTTATGTGTGAGGGCAGTGACCTTACAGCCCACTTTTCTTTTCTGGTTGCATACCCAGTGGACATGTTGGCCATCTCCCCAGATTTTGTTCCTGATGAAAGTGTATCCATCTATGATCAGCTGGGAAGCCCCTCGTTTCGTTTTTATCATCACAGCTTCTAAAAAATTTGAGAATTTTAAAGTGTTATGGAGGTGGGAGTTGGCTCGGTAGCACAGTTTTGCAAACTTCGTAGTACGAACTAGTTGGAAAATTAACTAATTATGTCCAAAAATACACAATTTTTTATTTATAGATAGATATTTTTTAAGCATTTTTACGATTAAGAAAAAATACTAGCTAGGGCCATACATCATAAAGTATAGTGCAATTATGTTTTACCCATCTTGTGCGTACTGTATGTTTCATAACCTTGATAAACTTCTTAAATAAAACACAGTTCGGTACACAGTTGAAACACGAATTTATTTAAGCTTATTTTAAGTAGTTCACCGCGCGTTACGGTACCTTAAGTCATGCTCATTAAAATACTATGGAAACTTAAACACATTAAATTGCTTAAAATGTATTGCGAGTCTAGATTAGAGTCATACCAAGAAAGCTTACTACACAGACAGTTCAAACAAAAAATACCTAATCCGAATAAAAAACTAAATTAATATTAAGATTTTAACTAAGTGCAATTGATAACGTAAAGAATCAGACATATTTCCAAATTCTATTACGAAATAAAAAAATACATGTAAGATAGTAAAATAGTTAACCAAACCAATAGAGGACCAAACTATAGGCACTTAATATTGGAATAATTATCGTAATCATAATAAGACAATTGGTGCCTTATTCACATAATAAGGTCACGGATTATAACCAGAAGACGATAAAAATATCGTTCGTTACAACTAACGGATCTCGTAACGGATAACGAATATAGATTTCCTTTTCAACTTATACTACCTTATCAGTATCAATCTTCCTACACTATTTACTTAACCTATAGAACCCTTAAAATCCATATTCCCAAGACATATATTTTATTTCATTTTATTATTGATCAAGAATCTTAAGTACATCTAATTTTAACTAACAATTATTACTAATTTACTACCTACGCGTTTAAAGGGTTGTTACATAAACAAAAAAAAATAAACACGAATACGTGTAAAAAATACCAAAGAAATACCCACTATAATTAAATTAATTGGTCAAAAACCAAAATAGTGGTAGGTATATTAAAAATCATTGACAAAATTGGGCTTGTCTGTGCGCATCCAACAAATGTTTAGAGTACAAATACTTAAATTTCCAGCATCATTTAAACATGTAAGTATTATACAAGAATATATTTTTAAGCTTAATAAGCCTTCATTCGAAGACAATCTCAACTGATATTAAGTGAGGATGTGGTCTAAGATGGAGCATGAAGACCTAGAAGGTAGATGGCTTCTCCGGGCCACAATACGAAACACGAAAAAATCGTTTCACGCATTGGCCCACCCCGGAGGGTGATGACAAGCCGCGGCCGAGACCTACCACCAGAGAAAATCTTGATCCACAATCAATGATTATGACAATTCTTAATCTGCACCACCTCGTCACCTAGGGTGATCAGCTGCGCGTTGCACCTCTTAGCTCTCCTCTGCGAGCAGCGCCAGTATTCCCTCGGTCCTGGCCGTTCAACTCTCTTGTTGTACCTGTATCCTCCCAGCTCCACTGCTGGGAACCCTCGCATGGAGTTCAGGAACCTCGGCTTCAGCTCCGACAATGCTGAAAAAGGTTTATTCCTGAATTATATGTCCGGAAAACAATAGTGTACGTAATACCTGCATGTTATATAAAATCTCATATGTACATTCTTTAAATAATAGAATCAATTGTTTGTCTGAAGGAATAAAAAAAGGAAAGAAAATATTTAAAAAAAACACATAGAATATAAAAATTAAATTAATTATTATTTGTATCAAAAATAGTACGTTTAGTAATCATTCACATTATTTATGAATAGTCGTCTTAATCTGTATGAATTTGTCAGTTTTACTGCTATGCACTTACTCGTAATAACAACCATAAGGAATACATAATTAGGTAAAATGTATTCATAATTGAACATCTCGGTTAGACCTCATATTCTTTCATATTTAAGATGGTGGTATTTAAGATTTAAGATATGAAAATCTATGGATTCTCTCTATGTACCACAAATGTATCATAGTTTCCCGGCTAATCGAAATCATTGAACTGACTAACATTGAGTAGAATATCTCAGTTTTAGTCAGTTCAATGGAAAATGAGAAGGCTGAAAACAGGATGTGCCATTTATAAATGTGAACTAATATTTAAAAAAACACCTTGCATATGAGATAATTTCATGTTATTATTTCGTGTTAAGCTTTAAGTCCCTTTTGTATTGTTTTAAACCGTGGTGTGTAATTAAGAGTTATATTAATAAAATATCAATTTCAGTGGTTGTGTGAGTTCTTTATCTCTACAATTCTCCTCTCCAAAGTGACAATCTTCGCGTTGCATTTTTTAGCTCTTCGCATGGAACACCTCCAATACTCGTAGGGTCCTTTCCGGTCTAGTTTGCTGTTGTACTTGTAGTTCCCGAGAACGACGGCCGGGTAACCTCGCTGGCTAACCAAAAATAGAGGTTGAAGATCCCATAACTCTGAAATCACAGACAAAAGTCGCGAGGATTATTAACTTTGAACGACTGTTCGGTGTGCCACATGTTTATAAATAAATATTTTCAGACAATTCACACAACAACATCTAGCCCCGTGGTAAGCTCTAAGCTTGTGTTACGGGTACTGGATACCTGATATACTTAATATAATATACATACATATATATACATATTTTTATTATACATATTAAACACCCAGACCAAGGAGAAAGCGGACCCTCGCCCACCGCGCCACTGAAGCAGATTTTTAAATACATAGTATTCCTTTTATCCACACAATTAGATCCTGATAAGCTTTATGATTATAATTCCGGTAGACATCTGATAAACAACACCCAGACAGAGGAGAAAGTGCTTGCAGAACATACAAACACTTGACTCCGCGGCGGAAATCGAACCCCTCTTACGAACTACGGTACGATCAAGCGGTCTTTCGCCCACCGCGCCCCTTAGATTTATGATATTTTTTGAAATGTATACTAGAAATAATCCTAAAAAAATGTTTACAATTTTAAAGGTATGTAGCAAATGTAAAAAACATTATTCCAGTTTTATTGTGAGTGAGGTAAGATTATCCGCATGCCTCTAGCGGCGAAATTTAGACACTGTCTAAGAAAGACACTTTGTTTATTGACGACTGACGTTAATTGTAACGAAAACTGTCAAAGTGTCGTTCTTAGACAGCTTCACAATTTTGACACTAGAGGCGATAGTTAGAATTTTTGCATCGCCAATTTTATACTATTTCCTTGGAATAGTATACAATTTCCTAATACGATATTAGGGAATATATTTTCTGTGAATAAAGATAAAAAAAACATTGGTAAACTGTCAATCATTTTAATTATTAACGCTATCATTGAGACAATCACTTGATTATGTATATAATTTATCTTATTATGAGAATAGATATGACTATCCAAAACTATAATAAGCCGTCTTATCTTCGGCTTCTCTGATCTAATATATCTATATGACATTTATAGGACAACTTAAGCTAAACTAAACCCCCTACGCTTAAACTTATATACTATATACTATAGGAAATTGGTAGATATTATATAAATGAGTTATAAATAAATATGACTATATTAATTCACGATACACAGATAAAATTTTAATATTTTGTACTCGTACCATTAAACATATTTAACTTCTACACTTTCTTAATAACTAGAAATAATTTGATTTTTTATGAATTTATTTTCCCCACTAACATTTTATTTCATGTAATATTTTACATAACACACATTTACTACATTTTAACAGATCATAACAACACTTATATTTTTGACTAGCTCGTTTTATGCATTTTCCCGGGGTAAAAAATAGCCTATAGCCTTCCTCCATAAATAGGCTAAGTAACAGTGATCTATATATTTATAGTTCCATTCGTTCCTTCAGAGCGAATCAAAAAACAAGCGAGCAAACTCTTCAAGTTTATTATATAGATTACATAACCACGCTAACTGTGTGTATGGACATTATTGGCTTTCACGACTTTATCATGATGTGTGACCACAGTGGCTCGGCAGTAGGCCTTCTTCACGCAGACCCAGCTCATGAACGGATACTTGCTATCACTTCTTCGGTTGAATCTGTATCTCCCAATAATCATACAGGGATTCCCGAATTTAGTCGTGAAGAAAACTGGCTCTAGCTCTGAAATTTTCATATCGTAAATTAGATTGTTGTGATTTAAATGACTTGTCTATAATGAAGTTGCAAAGAAGAAGACATGGGAGTAATACTGTGAGAGTATATAGATAAATAAATGAATAATGTTTATTTAGATGATCACTGATTGCTTTAACATAAGCATCCTTGAAATTGAATTGGGACAACGATATTATTTATTGTGCCTGAAATACTTAGTAAAATCTTGTTTTTATAAATTTGGTTGTATTTGCAATTAAGCATATTCTGTAGATAGCCTTAAACTAAAAATCAGGTTCTTTAATATGGTATTTACTTAAGAGCTCCGAGCTGGATCTAAAACTTTGTACCAGCTAGTTTAGGTTATCAAAACACACAAAATTTAGTGCAGTTTCAATGAAAATAAATCAAATTAACAACAAGGTTTGTTTATTAACAAATACAATTGATAAGTAAGTTATTATATAGTATATAAGTATGAATATTCAAAAAGCATCTTCTAACACATAAACAAAGCACAGTTTTGTATTTGACCATTAAATTCAATTTTATTTCATTACACTAACAGTTTTTACATTGTATCGGAAATCAATATGAAGGTATAAATTATGTTAATTAATAACAGTTTCAAGTTACAACAAGATAATTTTGTCGAATTAATATCACACTAATCACAAACACAAAGTAATAATCAAACAAAATACAATCGCATTTATATTCAACACAACTACAATAGAGACTAGAAAGTTTAGTAGAATTTCATATCTTTAGATATGTAGAAAAAGCACAACCCTTAAAAATAAGGTCTTAGCACCAAAAATACATTATCTTCCTCATACATTGGTAAATTAGCTTCGCAGATAAGCGAATTTGCCGCCTTGGCCATTCCCAAAAGCACAAACAATCAGCGATTTAATAACGAACGACGAATTTCTTTTTTATAATATTTTTTTCGATAAAAGGGAGACATTTAATTACCAAATATATTAACAATGATTCGAATAATTCATACGTTTTAGAGAAATGTGTTCAAAAACTCAAAGTACATAATGGGCGCATGTTGACAGGGTTAATAATTCTTATGATTATGCCTAGAGTTGACCTTGATGACTTCCTCGTCAAAGGTTATCATGGAGGCGGCGCACCTCATGTCGTGATGCCGACTGCAGAGCCACCAAGCTCTAGCACCAGAGCACTGGTTTCTGGTGTAGCGGTAGCCATGGTGCCAAAAAAACATCGGGCTTTCTGCAACTAAAGTACTACTAACTGAAAAGAAAATTGCACAAAATACTCAAGACGGTACATACATACTTGTGTCAACATATACTCAAGTACAAAGTAGTAGTAAGTAGATTTACACAGGGTAAGAAGTTTCAATCACGATAGAGATCCAAAACAACTTTATTGATCCCTGGTATTTAATTTTTTTCTCAGATATGGAGACAGGTATGGATATATTATGTGTCCAACAACGAACGTGGCTGTAGTTCACCTACCAACCCGCATTAGACAAGCGTGGTGGGTTATGGTCCAACCTTATACATATAGGTATATGTATAAAGGTATTTCTTATCTAAATAAATCACTATTTTTCAATTCATAGTAGCTCTTCCTCTTATAAGCTTCGGTTAAACCTACATCCGCTTCCGATACTTTACTATGCTCCTTTTCACGACTACAGCGGGACGCTTTCAGGCAAAAATCTCCCGCGTTGCTGACGCGTAGGTTTGACCGAAGCCTTAATATTGTTTTCAACACCACTGAATATATCGGATTATTTTAATGTTACTTACCAATTGTTACTTATGTGCTATAATTACATTAAAAAAACAATAAACCTCTAGATGACGAAAGCAAATAAATTTAATGTATTAATTAATATCATATTCATTCGTAGGTTACATATATTTTTCCCAAAAACTACAATATCATGCATCTAATGATATTTATCATAAATACCTAAACACATTACACGGTTATTGTGTCGCACTGTTTCTATTAAAATTATTTCCTATTTTTCTTCTTGGTTCTTTTATTTTGTGATTGAGTACCAGATACCTTTTTACTTGAGTACGTGTGCATTGGAATCTCAGTTGAGCCTTTTTTAATGTGATAATAATCTCTTCGTTTCCTTTTGTACTCCTCGAATTTCACAGGATCGAGTTTCTTTAAGGTTTGATAATAGTTTTTTCGGTATTTCATTGATTTCTTCGGAGCCTCTTTCAGAAGCGCATGCTTCAATAGCGGTACCTCGCCATAGTCATACAGAACTTCCACTTTGATATCTGGTAATATCTCCTCATCTAAAACAAAATCAACATGTAAGTGTCAGCTTAATGAATTTTTCATAGTTTACTAAAAATACATTAAACCGGAAAAATCCATATTTGTCAAAATAAAAACAACCTTAATAGGCGTTAGTACTTTTTATTTTAGTAAGTACCTCCTATTCTAAAGATAAAGACATGTCTATTTGCGTAACATCATTATTACAAGATTACACTTACAATACTAAATTATATCTATTTTCAATATCAACGTAACAAAGAATCGTCAAGAAATGTACTTCTTACACTAATATGTTAATCTCTGGACTAATTAATTATACAGTATATAAAATATATTGCATAATTAGTCATAATTATTATGATGATGTATGAATTAATATACACCTACATAAAAGTGTTCTCCTCTACATTTGCAGGTTCATAAACGGAAATATTGACATATTTAAATGGAGAGCTTTCGAGAACCCTGCCTAACGTATTCAAATTGATTTAACAAAGTCAGCTTATAAGCTAGTATATCGTTTCATGCAGTTTTATCTATGAAGGGTTCCGTACCCAAAGGGTAAAACGACACCCTATTAATGAGCCTTCGTTGTCTGTCTGTCACCAGGCTGAATCTCAAGAAAAGAGTTAACGCTTTTGTATATCTGTTGCTGCTTTAAAAACAAATACTTAATTATTTTCCCTGCAATTATTCGATTTTTTCTAACCGTAATTATCAACCTTGACTTACCTATACGAAAATTGGCCAAATTGGTCCAGGCGTTTGTGAGTTATGCGCTTACATTACAGTTTGCATTAGTTCTACATTCCCTTTTTAGTTTACATTTTGCGATTCATTTTAATATTATAGATAAGTACATTAATTTATAATTAATTTCACTTGTTAAAAGGTGTAAATATGGCCGCGTATATAACCGAGCTAGAAAATTGTCTCTTGTCTCGTAACCAGTTATAATCTAAGATATTCTCGGCCGCTTTGGTAACTAACTGTGTTTTGTAACCAGGGTTACAATAGAAAAAAGCTGGGCTGCTGGGTGGTTACAATAGAAAAAGGAATAATATTTTCTCGTTACCAGTAACAAACCTGCAAGTAGGCACAATCCTCTTTTCTGATCATCATTACTACTGGCCATCCAGAAAAACATATTGAAATGAAATGAATTTTAATTTTACAACAAATGATTTATTACAGTAATATTTATCAATGTACCCGCACCCATAACTTAAAATTAAAAGAAATTAGTAATTGTATATAAATGAATATAACAATTTAAGTACGCTATAGAGGTACATATAGTATGCTATTTATGTACTTAACGTTAGTTCATCAATACCATATTCGTTGGTATATATAAATTTACCTAAGCTATTATTATTTAACTTAACTGATGCCTTTCACAAATATATTACGTTTTTGCATATACTTAATATCATTTACTAACTTATTCTGGAGTATTACTTATAATGGATAACGGAGACGGATATATAAAATGGTACCAAGATTTGATTTATAGAGTATTATTTATCATAACAAGTTTTTGTCACTTAAAACTATTTAAATTAACTGGAATATTGGCTCGTTGGCATCAAAATAACACAAATCAGTTTTTGTAATCGAATGTAACTTTTACCTCAAGTATTAAATTATAAAGTACTTTAATAAAACATATATAACTTAGCACTAAATATATGCATACTGTTGGTCAATTTCTATTCTGTATACCGTTTTTATGAATAAACTTGAAAGATTAGGTAAATTATTATATAATTACATCATACATTATCTAAGCCTACCATGTTTTTACTTCATATTGGAATAGAATTCCAACTAAGCACCGTAACCAATTTATTCCATATTCTACCCATGATGTCCCATATCTCAAATCAACCTATACTATTCCAAGCTCAACCTACTCGTAACTAGGCCCGAGTTCAGATGATACTCCGCTACGATATTCCGCTACGAAAACCCTATAATATGTCTGTACCGTAAATGTGTATAATTATACAAACATCTTTATGTACCTTCATTAAATTCTGAAACTGTGTAACTTCAAGTTAAGAGTGCCTATTCACTCTTACTACTACCTTCATGATCTTTGTGATCTATCCTCGTTCACATCGACATTAACCATAAAAAAAGCATTACAAGTTATTTGTGTAGAAAAAGAAAACAGCACGCATCTCATTTTTTTACACATATTTAAATCAACCTACAACAATGTAGTCGGACCTCATCTCAATTTGACTCAGTCGACCACGACCGACTGTTTCCGCAACAGGGAACGATGGCGGCGCGTTGCAAGAGCAGCTACTCAACATAACCATGACCACTCTTTCAAGAGTGACCGACTAAGAAGAAGGAAAAATCAACCTAAGTGAGGTAATTACTATAAAAACTATAAGATTTTAAAAATTTACCACATAATACCACATTTACCCTATTAAAAAAAATTATCGTGAACTTTATTGACACTACAGGTCTATTTATGCAATAGGTTTTAGCGGCATCTCAGTCCGGTTGTGGTTGTGCTCCGCCCTCGTCTTCAGCACCGTATCACCGACAGTTACTATGGACGCCTTGCAGTTGAAAGCACACCGGTTGCAACAGATCCACCACGACTTCTCGTTCCTGGTCCGGTTGCGCGTGTACTTGTACCCTTTGTACCATATGTGGTACGTACCTCTGGAATCACGAAATGCTGAAACAATAGTCGAATATTATTTTGATGACTTATGAAGCGGTTTGCTTTTTATTTTGTCTAATTTCATTACGCCACCACCGTATTTCAAGCCCTTTGCTATATTGCTATGATTTTTTATCTCACAACACATAAAGGATGTATGATTATGTTAAAGATAAGAGCCTACTTCACCATCTCCCAGGTAAATAAGTCAATGGTTAAAACATAGAGCAATCACTTCTGTCAGTGACTGTCTGACCGAGATTGCGCTAGTGACTTTATTTTAACTATTGACTAATTTACCTGGGAGATGGTGAAATTGGTCTTTTATCTCAATGAACAATTCCGGGCTGTTATTCACAGAGTAAATATAGGCTTTTACTTGTACTAAATAATTTTATTATTATGCATGATAACAAATTATTCTCAAACAAATGTCAAAAACTTTTAACACAGACTTAATGCATTTATTTATATAGGATTTTCAAATGATTAAGAAATCCTCTTGATCACAAAATGCAATTATTTGTTCAAATCATATAAAATTGTACGAATTAAGTTAATATTGCATAATACAAAGATAGGTTACAAATTTTAAATTTATTCATTCCATCCAAACATTTAGCAAAACAAGAATAAATGAAATACAACATAAATCGTTTCATGAAGTGAGTCAAATAAAAAAACCGATTAAAACTTTTAATATTTTTTTATGAAGATAAAAAGTAAAACAAACCAAATCACAAAAGTACACAATCTCGAAATTAAAATAAAAGTCGAAGTCAAGAAGAATGACCTTTGAGTCATATCTTTCTGAAAATTAGATACATATATTTTATAGTGTTTTTTTTGGCTGTTATTTATCACTTTCTTAATAGAAGTGCTTTGATTAACCTCCGCGAGCTTTTCTGACTCAAATTTCGTAGCCGGTGGTGAGAAATACCTTCCTATCCCTCCACTGATCCATCAACCTTCTTTACGACCAGTTTATAATAACCTTATCAATGTACATGTTCTCCTTTCATCTTAACGACTTCGTCGTCCAAAGTAGTGACGGAGGCTTTACAACCCTTGCTAGCTTTGTTACAGAACCAATATCCTCTTCCGTGGTTTAAGCGGATGCAGTTATAAGTGTAACCTTCCAAATGAAGAGTGCGCTTTCCCGACTTAGTATAGGAGAATTCAGCTGGTTTTCCATAACCTTAAACAAACACATAAAATATAAAAAAAATGAAATTAAAATAGGTTAAAAAATTTTGATAGAAAATGAAAATAAAAACATGCCATACAAGTTGTTTGTTTATATATAATTAATAATAAAAGGCGCAAAAAAATAATTCAATAGGCTTTTATGTGTGAAGAAATATATATGTTTATTGACTTAAACCTAAATTATTATCATTATCTATTTGTAAAATCTTTTTAGTGATGAAAAGACTAGTAGATTTTTATTGATTACTAGTGGCCCGCCCCGGCTTCGCACGGGTTTTTATTCAATTTTTGTTTCCCGGCAATTATTTGATTTTTTCTCGCCTTTTAAACCTTCCCTAGACCTCCACGAACATTTCAAGACTATGATAAGATAAATCCGTTCAGCCGTTCTCGAGTTTTAATCAGACTAACGAACAACAATTCATTTTTATTTATATAGATTCAGAGGCCCATAGTTAAGAAAATTTTAGGTCTAAATCTTTTCATTACTAAAAAGATTTTACAAATAGATAATGATAATAAGTTAGGATTAAGTCAATAAACATATATATTTCTTTAAGTTAGATTGTCTATAATAGTAGTATATATGATTCGCTTACCCTGATTCGTGTAAGTGTATTCAGAGGGGCTTCTATAACCTGAAAAAATGTATTCAATTTCAGATACTATAACTTTGTGTATCCATATATACAATAGTTTTTCAATATATGAAATAAAGAGTTTTAGAATAAAGAGCGGGGATTTTTAGTACCCCAGGTAATAGGAAAGTTCCGCCTTCCGTCATCAGTGGATCCAGATCCGAAACCACCGGAAACTTGGGCCAATCATTTGTTGTGTTTTTCATGGGGGGAATTGACCGGCCAGCCTACCACGCTGGCCCAGCGCCCCGTAATTAAGGCAGTAATTAATTCATATTGAATCCTTTCCTAGGATGTTAAATCTCTTTGCAGCTCAAAAATGTATAATAGTACTATGACAATAATCACATGATTTGGATAATGTGTTCACTCTGCAAACTTTTATATGTTAATATAAGCGATGCGGGTAACCCTTCAGGTCCCAAATTATTATTTTTTATAGATGAAAGTAAGATACAGCCTTGACACAATTAGTTGGGTTAGTTATGCTCTATATTTTGACATGTTAATAATTTATCCACAATAAATAATAATATAAATTAATATATGGAATTTTTTAATTTAGATATAAAAATGTAATATATAATTTAGTAATAATTTATTATAAGTATAGTATTAGAATAATAATATAGTAAGTAAGTAAACACTAATATTGTAAATGACATTGTACGCCTTACGGTAGAATTACATTGATACAAATTGATTACATTATAAGACCTATGTAACAGATACATGTATTTCATGCAACAAATATATACTTTACTTTACTTTATGGTGGAATTAAGCATAATTACTAGTATGATATTCACTCCAATGCAGTACAGATTGCATTTCCACCAAACAATAATATTAGACCAATCATATTAGAGACGACAGTTTTAATCAAGATTCAGTCATGTTACAAGAACACAAAAAATAAATAATAAAAATGTTTCACCACCAATGCCAAATGCCAAAAACCAGAGACGAACTCCTCGCGTTGTGTTACTCAAAGTCATAGATTTCTCAGACCATTCTTATCTTAGGAAGTCATTGTTCTGTAGCATCATGATTATGTTCACCGAGAAGTTTGACAAGCTGATCGTCAACAGTGACCGCATGCACCCGGCATCCTTTCGAGGCTTGGTTGCACGTCCAGTACTCCCCATAGGAGTTAAACCTCTTGAAATTGAACCTGTTGCTATCCAAGTGCAGTAGCCGCTTACCTCGCTTCGAGAACGAAAACGTGACATAAACTGAAAATAATTGTATTAGTAGGATATTACTAGCATCAAATAATAAATATTGAATTAGAAGTCTAACGCCGATACTAGATAAAACCGACCGATAAAGCCAAAATCTTCGCTATGTTTATTATTATCACTCATTTAAACGTTAACGTTGGTTAAGCAATATAGTCATTATTAAAAAAAGGAGTTAGATGAAGATTCATTACGATTGATTGCGACCTACTGTCGTATGGGCAAGTTGTTTTTTCCAGCAGAGAATCTAGGCACAAATTGTCTGGTTTAAAATGGTCAGATTTTTTTTATCGAATATAACAGGTATTTGAAATAAACTGCTTTGTTTCATAAAATAAAAAATACTTTAGGACTAGGCTTGAAAGTCCACCGAATGAAAATTGAGTATTTCATTCTCAGTTTACTTCATTTTAAAATAAAAAAGCGCATTACGTTTTACTTTTAATACCGATTAAATACAATAAAATCTTAAAACTATTTGTACCGATTGGTATCATGGAATCATTACTGATAATAAATATTCAATCACACATAAATAATTTACATTCATGATAAATTGTGACTTACATTAAACACAAATTACTCTATATTCTTATATTTTTAAATTTAGCTTAATGCTATAATAAATACTTTTATGCCACTATGGATGTATGCGAGGGGTTTAAGGACTGACGATGCGATTGGCGTGTTTCATACACATGTGCTGTCGCGGGGCCCACGTCGGACCACTTTTGTACGTACTTCACCTCGCCCGCTTAACTTATAACCCCCCAGCGTCAGGCCTTAATATACTTTATAAAATCATATTATGCAAGTAGGTATGGTAATCAATTTCAGTTACAAGGCAACTGCACTGGCAATTGGGCACAAGAGTTTATCTAAATTACTATTAAAATAGTCCATAACGATCTAAAATGTTTTAAACAGTTGGAATAAGACAAGATTTGAAAACCAAATATCAACTTATCTCTTATGGTGCGGCTACATCAGAGGACGAAGATTCGTATCGCGTAGGCGCCCTAAAATCGTATACGTATACGAGATGTTCTTGTCTACATTAGCGGACAAAAAATCGTGTCGTATTGTGCTCTACGAAGTTCTGAAGCCACGCCCACGCTAAACATCGTCATCGCCAGAATACATTGCGTTGCAACGATGTACCCGACCACACACATCGCGTTGAACGAATATACTTCGTAGGCCGCTAATGTAGCCACACCATTAGCGCGAGCGCGTACTAATGATAATAATAATATCTCAATGACTGTTGAGTCACTATAACCGCATAGTTACATCATATATGGAGATGCGCATTTCGAGACTTTTTGTCACATCAAGGAAGGCAAAATGCCCGTAACTTTTTAACCTGTAACATTATGTTATCGTGACAAGAGTTACAAGTGCGCGCTCGCCTTTTGATAAGCATTTCGGTTAAAGTTTTTGGACAGTAACTATTATTCTGTAAGGTCTACCTATTTTTAACACAATAACTACTCTCTCCAAGGGATACGGAATGTTAAGTACAATGCTCTAGTCAAAATTAATTCAATCCCCTTCTAAGTCATTGTAATTTAATATCTACTAACTATGCCTAAGAGATCATAAATTATAATTATCACATAAAAACTAGATTTGATACACATTGGGTGAATACTTGAATAGTAACTAATGACAGGTACAACATACAGGTAAACTGGTTTTAAGTAAGTTCGATTAGTTTTTTATATAAACAAGATATTTGGGAAGCTCAGGATAAGATTAGATGGAAGTTTAAGGGAAGACAATTTAGTTTTGATTGTAATGAATTCGGAATTCGGTATAGATATTTTTTTAATACCTACTTTACCAAATATTTCTTTAAAGGAACATATGGATACTTATTTTGTAATCAAATATTATTTAATTTAAAAACTTTAAGATATATTGGTGGAACGGTACCTAACGAACGATATTATTTTGTGTTATTTCGAGAGCTATTATTTTCTGCTTAAGAAGATAAGAAACGTTATAGCTTATTTATATAGGGTAGCATTTAGATATACAAAACCGCAGTTAAATTTATACTTAAAATAATTTTTACGACTACACTATTACGTAAAATTTAGAGGTAATTTTAATACTAGGATTATTTTATCATATTTCTATATTATACATATATTTTACCATATATTTAAATAAGTATCATAAGCAGTTTCCAAACGTAAATATTATGTAGGTAAATATTTATGATTCCCACGTGCTCGCAGAAGGGTAAAATACTTATTATGAGGTTTGTAGTACACTCATTCTATACAACACAGAGACACAAAAATAATTTGGGAAATTGCAATTTTAATTTACAAATATAGAAAACAGTTAATTAACTTATAGCTAAAAATAAATTAACGCATCGCAGTTTTTTCACAACAGCCCTGTTTCATCTCTGAATTTTTGTACGAATCCATGATTATGTTTAAACGGAATCAAATAAATAAAAAATAATATAAATTTGCAGTCCATCAGAGAATTATTACATTCATACAAAAATGACAATTCGTACGGTTTAGGACTAAGTGCATGATTGCTTACAAAATAACCAAACAGATTTCTTCAAGGGTGTCTTGGTTACAATTCCCTACAGACCAGAAGAGCGTACGATCAGATAGCAACAATGTGCAAGGTGCTTCGTAGTATGATCGACGTTCCTGATCTGCACAACCTTCTGCTTCGGCTCTACCTTCCCGATAAATACGTTCGCAGTAGAAGTCATAGACCGTTCTCTGTGCCCTACTGTAATACTGTCTCTCGTGCAAACTCTCCGCTGCCTCGCACTCTCGCCGGGCTAAACAGACTGCTCGACCAGAACCCAGACTGCGATATCTTCGCAGATGAATGGAAGAGCATAATGTTGGTATGCCTGAGGTTTTTCGAGAGTGATGAATGAATGGAAGGATGTCTGCTTAATTTGTTATTTTAGTTTGTATTCTTTTAATTCATGGTAATATTATTTTATAATTATAATTCTTATTAATGTATCAAATGTACCGAATCTTTTTAGTAATAATATATAATTAAATTTGATTTATTTAATAATTTGTTACTTATTTTTTAAAATTATGTATATCATTCTATAGTAATTATGTGTACTAATGTAATTGGTTGCTTAATCGTGTTAGTGTACTTACTTAAATAAATAAATTAATTAATTAATAACCCGTAGCTTCAGAAGTTAGACAGTTGGCATTCTCCAACAGAAAGTTTTGTGAGTACAGATACCGTTTTAACACATTTATGAAATTGTATAAAATTAAAAATTGTGAATTACTAAAACCACAAATAAGATAAGACTTTGATCCTTCAACTTAACATGAAGAGTTACAGTTGTAAAAGCATAAGGTAGGATACAGAAGCTATATTTCTGTTAATCTCTTCAAATATCATTGTTTTAACGTAAAAATCATCTAACTATGGTTGTGTTCTCCATTCTGCTTGACCACAGTGTTGTCCCAAGTGGTGACGCCCATATTACAGCCAATGTCGTATTTACTGCAGGTCCAGTATCTGCGAGATCCTCGGTCGTTCTTCAGAAAGAAGCTATGCCCATCTAACGTGAGTAACGGCTTAACAAATTTGCTGGAGGAACCTGGAAATAAACTAATGGTTGTAGGAAACGAAAAAAGTAATGTTTTTAAGCATTTAACAGCTAACATCTATTTATGCAACGCCGAAAAAAGATGAACCACTAGCTTTCGTAGAAAACTGTCAAACAATCTTTGACCATCCGTTAAATTCTGGCAATTAACTTCGTTTGTTACAAAACTTTGACTTTGAATTAGAGTAGCCTCGATTAGTTTTGGTCGTTGACTCATGCATACAATTCATCTTAATTTAAGATTTCTTATGAGCAGTACTTTGTCCAGGTTATATAAAGAAATAATAAGTATAACACGAAATAAAAGCTTAATAAGTCAATTCAACCATTTAATTTTAGCATAACATATTTCGTGAAATTAAAACATTTTCGTTATTGTTTAACTACAACAACTATAGAAAAACTTGGAAAAGTTACTTATCTGTTTAGAAAATTTTATATAATTTGATTTTGCTGTCATAAATATGTATATAATATACATTTTTTATAAACAACAATTGAAGAGCCATGTACTCTCAAATATAAAATACCACACAATCAAACCTATATCTATACTAATATTATAAAGCTGAAGAGTTTGTTTGTTTGATTGTTTGTTTGTTTGTTTGTTTGTTTGTTTGTTTGTTTGTTTGTTTGAACGCGCTAATCTCCGAAACTACTGGTTCGAATTGAATAATTATTTTTGTGTTGGATAGTCCAGTTATCGAGGAAGGCTATAGGCTATATAACATCACGCTACGACCAATAGGAGCAAAGATATAGTGGTAAATGTGTAAAAAACGGGAGAAATTGTTCATCTTTGAAGCCTTCCGTTGCGTGCGCCGTGAAAACGGTTCAAGATACACAAAAAATATGTATTAAAGAATAATAGCTCTTTTAATGATCTAAAAAACAGTCCGCGATAGTATATGTCTATCTTTTAAGATTAACTCACAAAAACAGTTTTTATGGTACCTAATTTGGTCGAAATAATTTGTTTAAGTTATATCAACATAATAATATTAATCTTTATTCAAATAAATTATGTTGTTGGTTAAGAGTACTTCATCCATTAAAACGCGGGTAGCACCGCAGGGCACAGCTAGTCAGTACTAAAATAAAATCAAATGACACTTAATTTATAATATAGGATAGTTTTAATATATTGCAAATTGATTTCATGATATAATATGAAACAGCCTTTTAGCAGTTACCTTATAGTTATAGTGTTTGCTACGATATGTCGTAGAATATCTACGCCGTAGAGCTACGACTATGGGAAACACTAAGCGATGCTACGTAATAACGAAAATCTTTATTTAATGTAACAATTGTATCGATACTCTTAAAAATAAAACCTGAGGGTGAATACACAATACAATGGCAATTAGCATCGCAGTCATCCCAATTTATGAAATTTAATATTTTCAATGACATATACAGGATGTCCGGTAAAGAATGGATAACTTTGAAATGGGTAATAGCACAGATCATGACCATTCTGTAAACCATTTAAACATATATATCCCAACAAGGTATCTAAGTTGTAGCTGTTTTTAAAATAACTAAACATTTTACCTTATGGTACATTTTTGTACACTGTGCATGTATTCCGTGGTTTTTTGTGGTCTTATTATTCAATAACTACATATGCTATCAGAAAGGCATTTACCAGCTGTTGTACTTTTTTAAATTCTTGAACAAATTGCATATTCATAAAATATTTATACCATGTTTAAGCACTATGCGTATAAAATACATGGGTGATCACCTATTTTAAAATTATGCCAGGAGCAAGTAGGTTAAATAATACGAGTACGAATTAGCTTATTTTTTTTCTGAATATTCATAGGCTGTGCTAAAAACATATGGTTCAAGGTTATCCATTCATTACCTGAAACCTTGTATATTAAAATTCATCTGAAACTTTTTATCAACTGAGCAGGTTTTTCTTTACACTCCCCAATCTTGGCATCAGTATTGTTATGAAGGTTCGTGGGTCCGTATCAATGGTTGTGTTCAGTTTTCTCCTTGATAATAATATCATCGAGAGTAGTAATGGACGCTCGGCACCCGGAACTCACTCGACAACACGTCCACAAGCTCTTAGGCCCATTTGTTCGGTTGTTCTTATTAAAACGGTATATGCCTTTCTGTATCGCTGGCTTCCCGTACCTCGTTATTGTAAACGTCGGTGCTGCAAACGGAAAATTTGTTAGATTATTGGTTACAAAATGGAGTGAAATAAATAAATATCATTTGAATATTATCTAAATTATTTAAAATAATTCGCTTTTCATTAGAGATGTATACGATAGCGGCAAAATAACAACTGGCATTTTAAAAGGATTTTACTGAGCGTTTTTCATAAAAAAAATTCGTCGTTTATATTGTTGTTGTGACTATTGTGTTGTCTGAAATAAAACCTTTTTATTTTATTTTATTTACAGAAATTGTTTTATTTTTCAATGTAAGATTTTTTAAGGCGACCGTTTATTTTCTTAGACGTCAACACAACTTGGGATTTTCGGTTCTTGGGGTTTTATTTTTATCCGACGTTTCATTGTTTAGTCCGCAACCTTTTTTGTTTTTGGTTCTGTTTCTGTTTTCGCCAAATCTTTCTTTTCGCAATTTTTTCTTCTTCTGTCATATCTTGAACTTTCTTTATCTTTGATTTAACTCTTTCTAAATGTTTCTTACGAAATTCTTCTCTTTTTTCGGGATTATTTTTTATTTTCTCCCTATATCGTCTTTGCCTTTCAGCATTTGTGAGAGCCATTTTAAAGCAATTTCCTAAAACAAACTTGTATATTTTAGGTTTGGTAATCATTTTCTCAGTTAATTATGATCAAGGAAATTTAACCAAAGAAGATCATTCATCATTCTCCACCAAAAAATACTAGACCCAAGCATAAAGTTAATTTACATCAAAGAAATTATTAGAATCGTGGCAAACGCAGAAAAAATGAGCAAGTGAACAACAATAAAATACAAGGTGAGTAAGTAGCACGACAACCTTAAGAGGAATATAGATAAAAGAATCACGTACCAGAAAACATAATAATATTAAAATTGTGACTAAGCCTTTAAAAAATACCTATGTCATACCATAGGTATTTTTTTGCCTTGCGAAGCGAACTCTGAACCTATCTTTCTCTTCAATATGTCGTGCTTGCACAACCTGTGTTATATAATAGTACAATCGACATCACGCACGCCATAGTACACAGATGTGTTCTTAAGTCGCCCGTAACGGAGCCGAGTAGAGTGCTCGACGGTTCGACGTGCTTACGTCGATGCTTACGTCGGCTGACGTCTTATATACAGTCGTAGGCGCCCAAAACGTTTAGAAAGTGTACAGTTTCTCCTTTTGATATGTTATAAAGTACGTTATTCTGGATATGTTATTTCTTACAAATAATAACCGACCCCAACCATTAAAAAAAAACTTAAGTTTTTATATCCAGAATAACATACTTTTAACATATCAAAAAGGGAAAACGGTTACCTTTTTAGTATTTTAAAACGTTACGGGCGACTGTAGGTATTATAGTATTACAACATCTTCTTTGTACATAAGACCACACACTCTACAACAAAATTTAATCATGCCCGTGCCCGAAGCTGAAGAGTTAAGTTAAGCATATAAACTAACTCATTCTTAAAACCTAGATTTGATACGCTAGAACTATTTGATTCTTTGTCAACAATGACTGTGTAATTCCGCATATACATAACCAAACAAAATAAAAGTAATGTTCCAAGTGCTTATAAAAGTAGCATCAGAGTCTATTAACACATCATAATGTAATGATGTTATAGAGCTACAAACATGACATAGTTTAGACTTACCTAAACCGATGTTGGCGTTGGATATTTGCTTATTATTTTCGCGGATAAACGAACTAACTACATTTTAAATCGCAACAACAAAGTATCAATTCCGTACCTCAGGCCTCCTTACAGGCTGGCTTAAAGCGAACGAACCAAACAGAAAATCGAGAACAAACACATCTAACAAAGCGGTACGATAGTACGAAACTGTATAATCAAATCACCGTCAGAATTAATCCGAACATCGAACAAAGACAGCACAGTAGCACGAAACTGAATAATTTCAAATTACAACATCCGACCTGTTGCTCGGTGCAAGCGAGGCGGAGACGGGACGCGTCCGGCCCGGGCGGCCCCCCGGGCCTCTCTACCAGGGTTATTGACTGCTCTGCATTTTCCGTGAATTACTCTATGCAAACGCAATGTAACTATGTTAAAGTCCAACATACAGTGTTATGCCCCAACAACTGATACAACTTTTTTGCGAGGAATCATAATCAATTTTAATTTGAAAAGACAATTAAAAGCTTCAATATTGTAAGACTTCGTTTATTTATTATTCAGATTTAGGTATTATTAGACATCGGTGATTCAAAAGATTTTTTTTAAAAGTTTCCCATATATACTTTATTTTTGATGATTTTTTAAAAGTTAACAAGAATGAGTTTTCAATACCCTAGTATCTCATTTGAATGGTTATCCATAGTAGAAAAATATCACGACTAAAATACAAAAATATCACGAACTTAAAAATATTTACAATTTCAATTAAAAATATTTATACATATAAATAGACTAGTACTAGTTTTACTGTAGGAATGATAATTATAAAATGTTTCACCCAGATTATTTGGGAATAACTGACTAGAAATAATTATGATCTACAAAAGCAAATGCGTTCTAAGTCTTACGCGATTACTACAAAACTCAGTAATAGGTTATTGTAATAACTAAGTTTTACATTGAAACAGAATGTTTAAGATGAATGAATAATGAATGTTAAAAATGATTCAAACTGTGAGATATCTCTAAGCACGGAATAAATTAGCCTGAGAAGTCTGCACGATTACAGAACTAGGTAAAGGCTGGTTCGAAAAATACATGGACTGTGAACCGAACCAGTTCGACTGAGATCTATAGTCTAAAAGCGGAGGAGATCTCTCGCACAGATATTGGGATCTCAAATAATCCGAGTACGGGGTTAGAACTGCAGATGGCTCGATAGAAGGTGTAGTTGATTTTGAGCCGCAGGAAGCATTGGATCGAGCCAGTGCGTGTGTATGTTCATTGTGTACAGCTACTATTTTACTGTCTATGGTGGTTACATAAGCTTTGCACACTCTGGCCCCGTTCCTTGAGCAAGTCCAACGTCTTTTGGAGCCAGTCGTCCTGTTATTCAAGTTGAATCTGTAGCCGCCGAGAAGCATGACTGGTTTTCCGAATTTTGTCAGAGTGAAGTCCGGTTCTGAAAATGTTATATTGTTAGCAAATGAAATACGCGATGTTTGTACTATTTACTAATCAAGAAAAAATGTTGAATAAAAGCCGATTTTTCACTATATCATCATCATTCTTCTGCCCTTATCCCACATTAGGAGAATGATGATGATTTAGTGAAAATATATATTTATATATTTCAGCTACTTATTAAAATGCTTGGGCCAACCTGTAAGCAAAGCAAAGCGCGGCGGATTCTATCCATGCTTTACTGTGGAATTTTGCACACCGACGTGTCCACACAGCTGGACGTTTTAGGTAATCAATTATTATTCAATCATATTTATCAATGATATAATCTTTTTAAAACCTTTCACCTACATAATGTAACTTTTTTAAGCAACACATCAATAAAAGGAAAGGGTAAATATAAAATATATATTAAAAATGTATTACTTCATTTAAATATTTAATGATTATGTATAGGATTTTGCTTGATAATAATTCTATCGAAAGTTGTCACAGACGCCTTACAACTCTTCATTCTTTGTGAGCAAGTCCAGAACTTTCTCAAACCTTCCCTTTTTGTATTCAAATAAAACTTGTATGAGCCCAGCAAGAGCATCGGTTTTCCACATCGGGTGTTAGCATATATTGGTACTGGAAAATAAGAAAATCTTCTCTTAGTTAATAAATAAGTGTTTATATATCCTAAGCGATTATAAACTTTATTTTTGTGGTCAAAATATTTGTTTTTTTTTACGTGACGTAGTGTCTGTTATTAGATGGATACAATTATAGTCAGAGGAGAGAACTGTTTTGATAGTAAACTTTGGATTTCACAGAAAACTTCAAATCAATCAAAATATAAAAATAGAATAGTGCTTAGTATAAATAAGTAAAAACAATATTTGTAACCTTTCTGGGTTAAAATAAAACTCTATAATGCTTAGTTATTTTATTGGATCAATTCCAATATGTTACTCAAACCCAATTCAACACTAATGGTTATGGAATGGGTTTTGCTTGATAATGGCGTCATCGAATGTTGTCACAGATGCCTTACAACTTTTCGTTTTTCTCGAGCAAATCCAGAATTTTCTTCGACTATGGTTGTTTCTAGTATTCAAATGGAACTTGTACTGTCCCAGTAAAATCATAGGTCTTCCGTCGACTGTCTTCCGTCCCTCGGTTGAGGGCACAGGGTGGGGCCTCGAGCTTGCGCTCCTTACCCCGGCTTCAACTCCGGGGGCGACTACCCCCGGGTCACGTGACGATGCCTTTAAGGCAGGTATAAGTGTTTTTTTTTTTTTTTTTTTTTTTTTTTTATTCATTCTCTCTTTTTTTTATTATTTATATTTTTTTTTTATTTTTTTTTTTTTTTTTTTTATTCATTCTCTCTTTTTTTTATTATTTATATTTTTTTTTTTTTTTTTTTTTTTATAAATACAATCTAAATACAATTTAATACAGGCGGAAGGGAGATATATATATATGTGGGGGTATAAAATACATAGGGATACAAAAGTGTTAGTAAGGGAGGGAATATATAGGGGGATGTGGGGGGGGGATAGAGTAGAGTGGGCAGCGGAGAAAAAGAAAAGAAGAAAAGAAAAGAAGAAGAAGATAGAGAGAGAGGAGGCAATCTAAGGGCTTAGGTTTACGATGAGGTCCCTGGGAAGGGGCCTCCAGGGGCCTTTGTGATCGGGGGGGCGAGTGTGGAGGGGGGCGAGGGACTGGATGTGTGGGTGACGGCTGTGTTCAGTACGATCGAACATACGCTTAGCCGTCAGCACCACACAATCCTCGACAGACTGCATTTGTAGGTCGCGGGCAATTACGTCGTTACGAACGTATCGGCCCGCGCCTGTGCAGGTGCGAAGGACAGAATTCTGCACCTTCTGCAGTCTGTCTTTGTTGGTTTGGGAAAGGAGGGGATACCAAGCGGGAGCTGCGTACAGGAGGCGGGACCGAACGTACGTCTTGTAGATCCGCACCTTCGTCCTGAGCGGGAGATTGGATTTTAGGACCGGTCTGAGTTGCGCCACGGCTGCGCGCGATTGTGCAATCGCGCGATCCGCCTGTGGCTGCATTCTCAGTGACCGGTCTATCTCCACGCCTAGGTAACGAGTATGCGGTGTCCAAGCGACGTTCTGGCCCCGGAGGGTAAGGGGGGGAAGGGTGGTGCGACGGTTGGTGACTAGCATGGCTGCTGTCTTGCCGACATTAACAGCCATTCGCCAGTCATCCAACCATCTGGGGAGGCGGTCCATGAGCCGCTGCATCTTCATGGCCGCGTGGGAGGGATTGATGGAGGACATAAGGTAGGCGCTGTCGTCCGCAAACAACGCCAGTGTGACATCCCTATCACCGGGGAGCAACTGCCCCTCCAGGGTCGGGATGTCATCGGTGTACAGGGCGTAGAGTGCGGGCGACAGACAACTACCTTGGGGGACTCCGGCGAGGATGGGACGGGAGGAGGATGCGGCGCCCTCGACGTCTACGAAGAAACGTCGGTTTTCGAGGAAGGACGCCACAATCCGGGAAAGGGCTGGTGGCGTACTGCTTTGCAAGAGCTTATAGAGTAGGCCCGGGTGCCAGACACGGTCGAATGCCTTCTCGATATCGAGGAAGACCGCGACCGTGCTACGCCGGGCGTTAAGCTCTGTTGCAAGGTAATGCAGTACGCGCGTCAGTTGGAGGGTGGTGGAATGTTGTCCTCGAAAGCCAAACTGTTCGGGGCGGGGTTCGATGGTCGGAACCAGTCTGCGAAGCAGTAGGCGCTCGAACAGTTTGGCGATCGTGGACAGGAGGGTGATGGGACGGTAGTTGGCCGGGTATCGTCTGTCCTTACCCGGTTTGGGGAGGACTATAACTTTCCCGCTCTTCCACAGGTCAGGAAAATGGCCTGTGCGGAGAATTCCGTTGAAGAGACGGGAAATTGCGACGATACCACGGCGGGGGAGTTGGAAGAGAGCCATATTCGAGATTCCGTCCGGGCCAGGTGCCTTCCTCTTGGGAAGGTGGCGGACTGCCTTCCCCACCTCTGACGGCGACATAAAGCAGTCGCCTCCGAGGGGGGGAATGGGTCCAGACAGAAACTCAGATACGGTGCTCTCTACCAGGGTGTGGTGGGACAGGGTGTCGGGATGGGCATCTGCTGAGACAGGGTGGGGTTGGAATTGCCACTCCAGGTGATCGGCCAGAAGTTCTGCTCGGTCACCCGGTGCGAACTTCCTGTTCCCCTCCCGGTCCAGCAGGGGGTAGGTGGGTAGGGGAGCCCGCGTGAGTTGCCGGTTAAGGGCGTAAAGGTTGGTGTCGCGTTCGGCGGCCTGGTCGATGGTTTTCTCCCAGGTCTCCCCGCGCCAAGCCTTTACTGCATCCGACAACTCAGCGGTTAGGGAATTGAGTTTGGATTTGAGGGTGGGACAACGCGAACGTGACCAGTCGCGACGCATCTCCCTCTTCGCCGACAGCTTTCGCTGAAGGTGAATTGGCAGTACGTCGCGAACGTTCGCGCGTTTCGGGATGGGAGTGGACGCTGCCTCCTTAGCACCAATTATTTTGGATGCTAAGTCCGAGGCTTCGCGTTCCACATCGTCTGGGGTGGAGAGGGAGCCGATGTCTAGAGTTTCTAGTGCTCTTGCAAACGCAGCCCAGTCAGTCCTCACCCCGGGGGGCCGCGGTACAGTAAAGTCCGCGGAAAGACCCAGGGTGATGAGTAAGGGGAGGTGCTGTGTGTCTAGGTCATACAACACCTCCACCTGGACCGGGTAGCGAATGCGTTTGTGGAGCACTATGTCTAGTACATCGGCGGAGTGCAGCGGATTTACGGGGACGTGGGTAGGTGAGTCGGGACCTAGGATTGTGAAGCCGGTCTTTAAGCTGTCCTCGTGCAGCTTACGGCCGGCTGGGTTAATAACCCTTGACCCCCACTCTGGGTGCTTCGCGTTTAAGTCCGCAGCCACCAGGGTAGGGGACGGAGAGGAGAAGATGGTTGCTATATCGGCCGGAACGTATCTAGGTGTGGGCGGACGATATCCTGCGAAGAGCCGAAGTTCTTCGCCTGCCGCCCTAACCAATACTCCGGTCGATCGCAACTCATCGAAGGGAAGGTGCTCTAACTCCTCGTGTATCAGGTCCCGTCTGACGAGCACGGCCGTACCTCGGTATGCCGTGCCCGCTGGGGACACTTCATCTCGACGATACACGAAATAGTTAGGCACCTTTAGGGGAGTGGAGGGGTCAAGTTTGGTTTCGCCCAGAAGAACGACATGAATGTCCTGCTTCTGGGCGATGAGGCGGAGGTGTTGGATCTGATTCCTAACACCTCCGGGATTCCAGTAGAGGAGGCGAAGTGCGGGGAAGCTATCCATAGTAGTTGCTACGGATAGCGGCTAGTCCTCGCACCGCCGCCTCTCGGAGATCCTCTCCTGCGGCGATGGCAACCAGGAGCTCTGTCAGGACCCCCAGAATTACTTCTAGGGGACTCCCGACAAGCCCGGTTGTAAAGCCCCTCGCCGCAGCTTGACCGCTTGGGAGGGGGAGTTGGGGGGTAGGTCTGAATGGGGGTGGAGTCCTGTACTGGGTGGTGTTGTTGGGGGCGGAGAACCCCGGGGGGATGCTCAGGGTAGTAGGATGGGCTGGGGCTTGGGGGGGGATTAGGGGGGGAACTTGTACTGTCCCAGTAAAATCATAGGTCTTCCACACCTGGTACTCATGTATATCGGCACTGCAAATAATAATCACAGAAACTAAGAAAACTGATCAAGGTGTAGGTAGGGACATGGTGGATGGTGTATGATGGTGGAAATAACGGTTTTGTATGTATACATATTTATGTATGTAACCATCACAAGCAATCATATATGTTCCTACTGCTGCGACACAGGGGAATGCAGCACGCTGGCCAAGTGCAGGTTGATGAATGTTACAACACGTCCTTCAAACTCTTAAACATTCTCAGAACATGCCGATTTCCTCGCGCAGTTTGCTTTCACCGTTAAAGCACGTGTTTATGGAGTACTTTATTTTTTTTAAGAAGAAAAATCTATATTTGTATGAAATTTATATCCATGACCTTTAAAATGAAAGTCGAGTGTGCTCCCAGTTAGCCAAAAAGGCTTAAACGTCGCAGATGTCTAACAACTTTTCGTTTTTCTCGAGCAAATCCAGAATCTACTTCATCTTTCATAAAATACAAAACAAAAATGCTGTATTGGAACTTAAAACACGTAAATAAATCATTAATTGTTTCTAGTATTTAAATGAAACTTGTTTTCTCCCAATACAAGCATTGGTCTTCCACAACTCGTATTCATTATGTTCACGTACATATATTGGCACTAAAATTAATATCAATTAAAGAACCTAAGAAAGCATTTATCAAAATTAGCCAAAGCAATGACCAAGTTTGTTTACAACAAAATGTTCAAGATAAATTATGTATAAAATTATGACCGGACGAAGATTGAACAAGTAATGAGTTTCATAAAATTTTCTTAAGTAAATCGTTATCAGGCAAAACACGACACGTTTGAAATATATCAACTCAATTTTTTAAAAAAAGATTTAGACACATCCGTAACCTTCGCACGCAGGATTTGAATTAAATTATCAACTCAGAATTTAAGATATCAACTCAAGTCTATGTTAAGTCACGTACGTAAGTTAACAAAAGGAATTAACTATTTTTACAGTGTTAACAGAACACAATTACTTACCAGAAACAATAATGATTTTGATATTTATAAAAAGTTTATTCAAACATCTAAATAAAAATCATCAATGATTATGTGAGCTATTATGTTTTACAATAACGCCGTCGAATGTAGAAATGGAGGACCTACAACATGTTTTTCTTCTTTCAGAGCAAGTCCAGAACCTTCTAGGACCAGGCTTTTCTTTGTTCATGTGAAATTTATACTGCCCCATCCAGAGCATAGGTTTTCCGTTCCTAGTACATGTGTATATTGGCACTGAAAGAATAGATATTCGGTTTATGTAGAAATGCCTTAGGTTCCTCTGTAGGTATCTTCAGGGGAAAATAATGAAGTGAAAGTTAAGAAAAAAAACCTACACGTTGTGAAGCGAAGAAGTGCAAAGGGCAATTTAACAAAACGTAAATTTTAGATTTATTTCTCCAAAATATAGCAATAAAAATCGTTAATTCAAGACGTATATATGTACAGAATCGGATAAGACAGTTTAGTGAACATTCAATTAATATAACTTTTGAAACTATCATGGTTATCAACGCTATTTAAATTTATAACGGATTATTTACCACGATTGATTGTCTTTTGAGTTTCCCGATAATTCGGCACTGCTACATGCGGCATGATCACGGTTGAACTGCAGCTACAGCGATATGGGTGACAGGCTGTTAATGGGTATGTAACTTTGCACAAAATATCGGGAAACTCAAAAGACAATTAAGCATGGTAAACATCCCGTAATGAATCTAAGTAGTATTCAATAAATATGTCTACATGGACTAAGATACGATGTATAAATTTTATGCAGAAAAAGAATAAGACACATCCGTAACTTTCGCACGCACAGGATTCGAACCTGCATCTCTGGGATAGCGCCCCAGCGAGCATAACATTTATAAATAGTTTCACCTACAAAGTGAGGTTTATCACTTATTAAAAATATTTAAGATACGATGATTTTGTGAATTACAATGAATATTTGAAATATACCTACAATTTTAATGATTATGCACATTATTATGTTTTATGACGACTCCTTCGATCGTTGATATGGAGGACCTACAAGACGTGTTGGTTCTGTCAGCGCAAGTCCAAAACGTTCTTGAGCCTCTTAGGCCTTTTTTGTTCAAGTGATATCTGTACGATCCAAGTAACAACATCGGCTTTCCATAGCGAGTGGATGTATATTGTGGTACTGAAAAAATTGTGAAAACTTAATACACAATGATTAGATATTTTACATAAATATAGATGTATGTACCATTCGCTTTGTTAAACTACGTGACATAAAGAATCACTTTTTTAACATGAACAAAGGTACAGGAAACAAAAGTGACGAATAACAAACTTAGAGAAATAAAAATAAATGTTTCATCATATATTTATTTATTTTATCTGTCTCTATTTTGTTTTCTCATCTTTCGAAGATTCGATATATTCAGTGGTTATGTTTATTATGTATTTTTATAATGACGTCTTCAAACGTGGACACAGACGCCTTGCAGTCTTTACCTCTTCGAGCGCATCTCCATAACTTTTTCGGACTAGGTTTTGTTTTATTTAGGTGAAATTTGTACTGTCCCATTATAAGCATTCGATTCCCTCTTCGAGTATATCTATATGTTGCTACAAATGCTGAAAAGAAGATGGAAAGGTTAAAAGTAGTTTTGTAATTTTATTGGGTAACTAGCTTTCTCACGCCACGGCGTTGCCTAAATTCTATGAATTCCCCGCGGGACCAACGTTTTTTTCCGGCCGTAAAATATCCTACCTCGATAAATAGGCTATCTAACAGTGAAACAATTTTTCGAATCGGACCAACAGTTCCTGAGATTAGCGCGTTCAAACAAACAAACTCTTCAGCTCCAACAAAGCTAAGCTAAGCTAAGTACAGATTAGTAAATATTCACAGCTACCATTATTAAACGTACGAGTAGAAAATAAAACTGTTAAACTAATTTTAACAAAGCATTCATAAAGTTATCTGTTTACATAGATACTCCTCATATTTCATTAAGGATAGCCATATAATTATAGTCCATATAATTATAGTTTATTTTAACGTTACTCATTATTATATATGTTTAAAACTATCAATCATAGTACACCCCTGTCTTATTTGTATTTCCAATTATCTCTTTTCCATCCTAAGATTGCCTAGAAAAGATCGCTCGCGCCTTCTTCCTTTTATTTGAATTTTTTTACTATAGTTTTGTTTTGGTGCACAATAAAGTGTTTTATATTGTATTTTAGAACAGACGACAGTTGGTTGGGTCACAAAAATTCTGACTTGGATAGCAGTGTAGTATATAGGGCGTATACCAACACGGCTTACAGATGACTTGCACAAAGTTTCTGGTACCTATAACGGTGCAAGCGTCTTCTGACCAAAAAAACTGGAAATAAGGAAAGAATAGGCCCATATTCGGCAGTGAACATATTGCCGAAATTATTATGATCATTCTACAGCTAAAGAAATAAAACATGTTATTTATGCATATACAGTTGCGGAGATCAAAGAAATTAAATAGTTTTACACAATTAATTTTAATTTTTCAATTGTGATATCATTCCTGCTTATGCTTACCTGCTGTACATGTCAAAATAATTTTAAAATAAAACAACGCATTTGGCGTGGCACTCGAAAAAGCAATTTACGCATAATGGTTTCTCACAATCAACGCAATAAGTCCTAGTTAATTTAATTTCTTTGGCTTCAGCACCAGATGTTATCTTATCGTAACATTGGAAACAGTTCTTTCTTTCCTCTTCCATTATAAACGTATGATGGAGAAGTTTCTGCATTATTTCTGTTTAACAAAATTTTCAAATAAATATTTTATATGCTACAAAGATCATGTTTATAAAAAATGCCGTAGGTTCATATAGATTTCGAAATCAAACAATTATTCGTTCAAATGATATTTATGCATGTATTTATCTATATGAATTAATATGACCAGATTCATTGATTACGTCTAAATATTAGGTCCTTACATATGAAATTGGCGTTTTTCGTACTGGCCACTTTAATCACAAATTTCTCCTCTTTGGTAAGGAATTCCAAATTCAAATTTGTACAGCTATAGACTCATGTATTTGTGCTTCGATGATCGTCATTCATTTGTTTTTTTTCTTCTGTTTTTTTCTGTTTGCGTCACTCATTTTACAAAATGGAAAACTTAAAATATCGCATTATTTACGAGTACGAGTTCCGCCGTGGCACTAGTGCTGCGGAAACAACTCGAAGGGTGAATGATGTGTATGGCGGTCGTGTTGCAAAAGAAAACACAGTTCGTTTTTGGTTCCAACGTTTTCGTTCTGGAAATTTCGACTTGCAGAACAAGCCCCGTGGACGGCCTGAGACTCAAGTTGATAATGAAGAGTTGAAGGCTATTGTGGAAGCGGATCCATCGCAAACCACGTCCGAGTTAGCTGCAGGCTGCGGTGTTAGTGATAAAACTGTTTTAATTCACTTGAAGCAAATTGGGAAGATTAAAAAGCTTGAAAGGTGGGTACCTCACGAATTGACTGAAGCAAACCGGCAAACGCGCGTCGACTGCTGCGTTACATTACTAAACCGGCACAATAATGAAGGTATTTTAAACCGAATCATTACCTGTGATGAAAAATGGGTTCTTTACGATAATCGGAAGCGCTCAGCGCAATGGTTGGATCCTGGCCAGCCAGCCAAATCCTGCCCCAAGCGAAAATTAACCCCAAAAAAGTTACTTGTAAGCGTTTGGTGGACTAGTGCCGGTATTGTTCATTACAGTTTTCTCAAATCTGGCCAGACTATTACGGCTGATGTCTATTGTCAGCAATTGCAAACCATGATGGAAAAGCTAGCGGCTAAACAACCTAGGCTGGTCAATCGCTCCACGCCACTGCTGCTACACGACAACGCTAGACCACACACTGCGCAACAGACGGCTACTAAATTAGAAGAGCTTCAATTGGAAAGTCTAAGACATCCTCCGTACTCCCCGGACCTTGCTCCAACAGATTACCATTTTTTTCGAAATTTGGATAACTTCTTGCAAGGGAAAAAATTCAACTCCGATGGGGCAGTCCAAATCGCCTTCAAAGATTTTATTGATTCCCGTCCGACTGGTTTTTTTAGTAAAGGGATCAATGAACTACCTATAAGATGGCAAAAGTGCATAGAAAATAATGGTTCATACTTTGATTAATTAAATATATTATATTAAAAAATATTCGACTTTTTGTTCCTCCCATACAAAACGCCAATTTCATATGTAAGGACCTAATATTTAATTAAGTAGTATACATTTACAAGACATAATTTATATACTTAGGTATATCCAAAAAATATTTTATGTACATTTAATTGAATAAATAGCAACAATATCTATTTACAAATTCATTAGTAAAGATCACAAAATACAACAACAACATAAATTGTGATCTAAATTGGTAACTTTTTGTCGGAGGCCGTGATTCATTTTGGGTTACCTACGTAAGTAATCTAATTTATCGCAGAAATACCTTTTATTATCTAATCCGCCATCGGACATCATTTCTAGAACACGCTCCCTCAAAGAAAAAGATAAAATAGAGGTATTTTATTGAAATTTTTAATCAAACATATCTTCACAAAACCCCGAGATGGGTATACACGTCGTATTGTTAAAATACTTGTTGCACGGTCCATGGTTGTGTTCATTGACGACTTTCACGATCGCCTTATCGATGGTTATAACAGTGGATCGGCAATGGTTGGAGCTCCACTTACTGCATCGCCAGCGAATGGCTAACTGGGTGGAGGACTTCGGGTTCTGCATGTTGTGCCGATACCCGTCGTAGATGATCACAGGCTTGCCGAACTTCGAAACAGTGAAAATTGGTTCTTTATCTGAAAGATATAGTTTACGGTTAAAATATTGTCACTGTATCTTAGTTATATTAAGGTGACAGTAATGCAAATACATGCAGTTTTATGATTTTAATAACCTCGCGCCCAGCAAGCCGCTCTAAGCGCACCGAAACGTGCAGTGTGCGAGATATAAATATATTTGTTATGATTACTGGCAATGTATCTACATTCACTCATTTAGTTTCTAAGTTTGGTTTTATGTTGGCAACACAGTCTGTAAAAATTGTCACTGAGATTGAGTTCTAGACAATAAAAACATCTTGTCTCACAAATAAAAGACTTTTTATTATTAAATCACTTCAGGTTATGGGCCCAGATAACGCCTAGACACGAAGCCGTAACCGTGATTTAATAATAAGCGCCAAAAGGTATTATCGGCGTAAAAAAAACATCGGCGTGAAGAAAGTAAGGTTAGGTGTACCTAACCTCGCTACACCGGCGGTCGTCGATTTGGAAAAATACTTGCCCTAGCAGGTCAAGGAAGGAAGGCAAGATGGAGGGAAGCAACAACAGCAGTGTTATAAAGCTGGAAGGCTCCAGAAACTGGAACATCTGGAAATTTCAAACAACCGTACTCTTGCGAGGTTATGGTTGGCTGGACATAGTCGAAGGAAAAACTATAAAACCAGAGGAAGCTAGTCAAAAAGCTGCCTGGGAAGCAAAGGATGCTAAAGCTCAAACATTGTTGGTGACAAGGATGAGCGAAGATGTTATGCTACACATCATTTCTTGTACAACCTCGGCTGAGATGTGGACAAAACTACAAAGTGTATTCGAGCAAAAGTCAGAGACCAGTATTCATATTGTACAGCAGAGATTTTTTCAATATAAATATGAAGCAGGGACTGAGATGTCAGTATTTTTGTCAAAGATTCAAGAATTGCAAAACAAGTTGAAGCAATTGGGTGAGGAGATCTCCGACAAGCTAGTTATAACAAAAATATTAATGTCTCTGCCGGACCAATACAAACACTTTGTCTCAGCGTGGGAGTCTGCACCTGACAATAAGCAAACATTCGACAATTTAGTGGCCAGGTTGTTAGTTGAAGAAGAGAGGGTGAAGGAGAAGAATTATGAACCCGAGCAGGCTTCATCGTCTGCATTTGTTGCCCGGAACAGAAGTAGTGTAAAATGTTTCAACTGCGGGAGACTTGGACATGTTCAAAGTGAGTGTAGAAACAAGAACAATAAAAATAACAGTGAAGGAAAGGTGAACAAGAATAACTGTTTTTATTGTGGCAAAGCTGGACATAGTAAGGCGCAGTGCTGGTTCAGGAAGAATAAAATGATGACAAAAGACAGTAAGAAGAGTAAAGACAGTATAGAAAGTAATGCATTTGTTGTGTCAAGTGGACAAAATCTAGAATCCAAGTGGCTGGTGGACTCTGGAGCAAGTGAACATATGTGTTACGACCGTGCATTATTTACGTCCTATTCAAGTTTTTCGAGTAATTCTCAGAGATCCGTAATCGTTGGTAATGGAGAAGCAATAAGTGCGTTGGGCTGCGGACAGATGGCGGTGCAAGTGCATAACGGAAGTGAATGGATTGACACTACGTTCGACGGCGTTTTGTTCGTTCCGGAATTGAAAACCAACCTCTTCTCTGTGAATCGTGCCATAGACAAAGGATACGTCATGATGACAGATGACGGCTCGTGCAAATTTTACAAAAACGATAATGTTTGTGCAATTGCAAAACGTGTTGGAAACTCTTATTACATGGTTTTACGCTATAAATGCGGCGTGGCGAGCATCGCTAAAACAGTAAACAATGATTTGAACGAGTGGCACGAGAAATTAGCCCATCAGAACTTCGATCATGTGAGAAAAGTCTTGAAGCAAAAGGACATAAACACAGACATAACCTCTTCTCCTGCATGTGAGAGCTGCTTGAAAGGTAAAATACACCGGTTGCCGTTTGGTAAAAGCGATCATGTCAGCACAAAAACCTGCGAACTCATTCATGCTGACACCTGCGGCCCGATGGAGGAGGTGTCTGTTGGCGGCTCCAGATATTACGTTATACTGAAGGATGACTACTCAAACTATCGTTGTGTCTATTTCGTCAAGACAAAAGATCAGATTAAGAAATGCATTGAAGATTTCATTAATAAGGCAGAAAATGTAACTGGTAATAAGATAAAAATGTTTAGAACTGATAACGGCCTCGAGTTTGTCAACAAGGAGTTGAAAGAAGTGTTTTCAAAACGTGGGATAATACACCAAACAACAGTACCATATACACCTGAACAGAATGGTAAGGCTGAGAGAGAAAATAGAACCTTGGTGGAAGCAGCAAGAACAATGTTGTATGCAAAGAACTTACATAAGAAATTATGGGCAGAAGCAGTAAACACAGCAGCATTTGTGTTAAATAGAACTGGAAAGAGTAAAGAAAATGGGAAAACACCTTTTGAAGTATGGACAAACCAAAGTTTTGACATTCATGAATTGAAAATATTTGGTACACCAGTGTATGCACATATACCAAAAGAAAGAAGAAAGAAATGGGATAAGAAAGCAGAAAAGGGATTGATGGTTGGATATGGGGAAGACATCAAGGGGTATAGAATATATTTCTCCGAAAAGAATACTGTTGAGACAAAGAGAGATGTGGTTTTCTTAGAACAAGACAACAATAAAGAGGGAGAACCTACAATAATGTTTGACTCAATGGGAGAAAATAATGGAGGTGAAGAATCCCAAACAACCCCAGAAACTACCCCTACAAGCTTTGATGAAGATAGCTTTGAAACCACTATGCGTGAAAGTGAGTCTGGAAGTGACTATCAACCATGTAGTGATCAAGAAACCTCATTGGATGAGACGACACCAACCCGGAATGAAAGAAACAAGCGTGTGAGAAAACAAACCTCATTTTACAAGTGTAATAATGTTTATAGTGAAGTAAGTGAGCCAGTGACATACAAGGATGCTATGAGTAGAAAAGACGCTAGTAAGTGGAGTGAAGCTATATACAAAGAGTTGCAAACCTTAAAAGCGAACAATACTTGGGACTTTTGTGATGCACCAGTGAACTCCAAGGTGGTGAGTAGCAAATGGGTGTTTAAACTGAAAGGTGTGAGTAGTGATAAACAATATAAAGCTAGATTAGTGGCTAGAGGGTTTGAACAAGAAGATGTATTTGATTATTATGATATCTATGCACCAGTAGCCAAGTTATCAACCTTCAGAGTGTTTGTTGTCATAGCAACTAAATTAAATCAACCTATATACCAAATGGATGTAACAGGGGCATTTTTATATGGGGAAATAACTGAAGATGTTTACATCAGGTTGCCAGAAGGAGCCTATTCTGGTGACTATAACATAGTAAAGCTAAACAAATCCTTATATGGGCTGAAAAATTCACCAAAATGTTGGAATGTTAAATTTAATTCTGTAGTAACAAGGGAAGGTTTTGTAAGGTCTAACTGTGATTCATGTTTGTATAAAAGGTGTAATGGGAATGATAAAACTTTTATATTATTGTATGTTGATGACCTATTAATTTTTGGAACTAATGAATTGGAAATTATACAGCTCAAAAGTGTACTAAATAAGGAATTTAATATGAAGGATTTGGGACTGGTTTCTGATTTTCTAGGAATAAATGTAAAACAAAACTTGGAAACAGGTATTACCAAACTAACTCAAAGAGATTATTTGAAAAATGTTCTTGAAAGATTTAACATGTTGAACTGTAAACCCATGATGACCCCTATGGACCCTAATTTTAATGCAAAAATATTAGATAATAGCAGTGAGACTGTAGATAAAAATACTGAGAAGCTATGTAGACAGATGATAGGTTGCCTAATGTATGCTGTGTCTGGCACTAGGCCTGATTTGTGTTTTGCAGTGTCCATGTTAAGTAGATTCCAGAAATGTGCAAATAATGCATTACTAGCTGCATTAAAGAGAGTGTTTCGGTATGTTAAATATACTCTAGACTTTAAATTAACTTACAATTGTAAAGATATAGTTCTGGAGGGCTATTGCGATGCTGATTGGGGTGGTGACCTCCAGGACAGAAAGTCCACCTCGGGCTATATGTTTATGCTCTCAAACTGTCTGGTAGTTTGGTCCTCAAAGAAACAAACATCTGTAAGTTTGTCTTCAACCGAGTCGGAATATGTTGCATTAAGTATGGCTGCTAGTGAAGCTTGTTGGCTAATAAATTTATTAAATGATTTTGATTTCCAAAATATTTGCCCAGTAAATATTTCCTGTGACAATCAGTCAGCCATAATAAATGCAAACACTGAGTCTATTAAGCGTTTAAAACATATAGATATTCGCTATCATTTTGTTAGAGAAATGGTTAAAGATAATAAAATATGTGTAAAGTATGTTCAAACTAGTGAACAACCCGCAGACATGTTCACAAAAGCCTTGAGTAGAGAGACCATCTTAAGGCACCTTTTTAAATGTCATGTTGGGTAATGGTATCATAAACTGTATTAAGTATTAAGTTGTATTAAGTATTAATTTGTATTAAGTATTAAGTTGTATTAAGTATTAAGTTGTATTAAGTATTAAGTTGTATTAAGTATTAAGTTGAATTTGTAGAGATAAATGTAGACATTGAGAGGGGGTGTTATGATTACTGGCAATGTATCTACATTCACTCATTTAGTTTCTAAGTTTGGTTTTATGTTGGCAACACAGTCTGTAAAAATTGTCACTGAGATTGAGTTCTAGACAATAAAAACATCTTGTCTCACAAATAAAAGACTTTTTATTATTAAATCACTTCAATATTTATCAAACTAAATGTTTTCGGACCAAAACCACACAGCATCACCTAACTCCAAACTTAGCAGAGCTTGAAGTATGGGTGCTAAGTGACTGATATACTACATAGATACTTACGATACTTTTTAAAATACAATACATATACTACATAGGAAACATCCAACCCAAAACCAGAATTGCAGATCGTACAAAATCAAAATCCCGCGGCGGGAATCGAACACGCAACCTCCTGCGCCTCAGGCGGACTTTCGCCCCACCGAGCCACAGAGGTAGTCGAGGAGATAAGACGGATTCGAGTATCTTTATTAAAACGGCACAAATGTATTGAGCACCAAAGGCATTCTCAATTATTAATTAAGCCCCAACCAATGACACAATTCACTTGAGTAAAATCCGTTTTCAATATGTTCTTTTAATAACTTTTAATTAGGATTTTAGTGACTACACACACACTCCGAGTCATAGACACTGTTTTGTAATACTGTTTTGTTCGTCATAAAACATTTGTTTCCCATTGGGATCTTATGTACGGCAAATTAACCAGAGGGGTGAGAATAGAACATTATACTAAAATTCTGCTGTAATCAGTAATGTGTGAATTTGTAGCGGATTCATGTGAACTAAAATATAATAATGAAAGCTATGTCTAATAAGGCTTTAATGGTATTCATTAGAACCAATGTTGAGGAGTTCAAAGAATTTGTTCTCTTGCAACACCTTTTATTTTTATTTTTGCAGTTCATCAGCCGCATGCTGTATGCTGAAAAGAAAACAGAATAATAATTATATTTTACTTATAGTTTATTACTTTAAGAGTGCACCATGTCATACAAAAATCTCTACATATGAAATAATGATAACTTAATTTGATGTTTTCTTCTAATCAAAGGTTTGAAATGGAATAATAAATAGGATTGGACTAAGGTGTTACTTTGCGTTCAAAACTTTATTCTTAATACTTATAAGGAACCAAACATATGAAGTACTAATTTTGAACACACTTATATCTGGATAGATTCTACGAACACACAGGGCCAGTAGTATACAAATGTTTTCTTATAGGTATGTATAAATTTAAAAATAAACTGCAATAATACATATATATATGCATACGCATGCTAGGTTTAACTTTGCAATTAATAATTTCGTATTTATGTTTATTGGTGTATGTAAAAATGAAGTTTCTATGTGGCTCGAAGCCTTACCTCAATGGTTATGCGTTCCTCTAACCTGCACCACCATGTCTTTATACGTGTAGACGACAGCCCGACAACCTCTGCGATGCACACAAACCCACCGACAGCGGTCTTGGTAGAACCCCTTACTCCCCAAGCCTCGGTTGAACCGATACTCGCCCTGCTGCAGGATTGTCTGCCCTCGCTGAGACGTCGTGTATGTGAATCCTGGGAATTATTGAGGTTACTTAGCCTACGATGATGTTAGATAACTTTCGTTCGTAGTAAAGTTCTCACACCACGATATTGTTTAAAGGAGTAAAATGTAGTCTTTATGAGCTGATTCTGTTTTTTTTTATGTTAGATAAGCTTTTATTTGACCACAATCTCACTTGATGTAATGTAACGATATGGTCTAAGATGGGGCATGACGACCTAGAAGGCTGATGGCTTCTCCGGACTACATTTCGAAACACAAAAAAATTAAATTGTTTCACGCACTGGCCCAGCCCGGAGGGTGGTGACAAGCCGCGGCCGACCCAGAGGTCACGTGTAAGGATTCTGGGGGTTAACACTTACGGACGTAAACAGAAAAAACATCCAAAAATGATTGTAGTATAGTAGGTAATAGTCATAGTGTGTCGTCAGTTATTTAAAAAGCATTGCAGGCGTTATCAGGCTGAACTTTGATCGCGTAATTTCAGCATTGTGCGTTTACATACTATGATTATTTTCTTAGGTAATGTGAAATATAGAAGTTGTTATAGATCTAATTAAATGTTTCTGTCATTATAATATTCACACGCTCAACGAAAAAAGATGTGCTGTTCTTTATGTAGGTACTAATCTATCATCTAATTATATAAACCATGTCTTTGTGAATAAATTATTTAGGTATTATTATTATTATAATAATCTGTGTGGGCTGAAATACCTCGCCCTAGCAGTTTAGCCAGCATAGTATTGATCATCAGATTTACAATTTTGCGACAATCCATTGCTGGACTTCAAATTAAATTATCACCATTTTTTTACCTTGCTTACTTTATACGACGTGATGCTCAACTCGCTCGCCAACTGAGTCAGGTGTTGTGTTCAAAAATATATTGCTGCCATTTCTAGATGGTTTTCCTAAGGTCAGGTGATAAGGCGCCCAAAGGCGGTGACATCAGCATATAATGAAAGCATTGTTTGCTATATATCTATGTATTAGTTACGGAAACTTTATTCATTAGAAATAATGCCTACCTACTTATTTATTAACCCCCGACAAAAAAAGAGGGGTGTTATAAGTTTGACGTGTCTGTCTGTCTGTGGCATCATAGCTCCCGAACGGATGAAGCGATTTCAATTTAGTTTTTTTTGTATGAAAGGTGAGTCAGGCGCGAGTGTTCTTAGATGTTTCATGTTTCATGAAAATCGGTTGTGCCGTTTAAAAGTTTTTTATTGTTTCTATTTATGGATGTGATTAATCATCTTTATTTTACCTTTTTTGTACCTTCGGTAACGTATTGTGATTGTACGTGATATCCTATCTTTTGTTTATTTTACTGTTTTTCGGTATAATGTAGAACGCTGTGTATCAACTTTAAGTACTTTTTGTATTGTGTGTTTTGGGTAAGAACTAGTTACATTAAGTAGGTACATTACTAAGTACCTCCAGGTAACATTATTATGTATCTATCAGTGGATTCCTGTAAATAGCCCATCAATTTCCATTGTATCACCCATTTATGTTTAATGTGCCGATGGTTTCCCTACAATAAATAAAATAAATAAATAAATCTGCAAATATACTAGTGTGGGGTATCAAATGAAAACGCATGGCGTCCACATTACATAATATTATGTTGTTTTACATTTAAGGAAATTAAAGCATTGGAACGAGGGTTTTTCTTAAATTTTAAATTTAGATTTATGTTGAGAGATAATTATATATATTTCGTTGATGTGTCAAAATGTTACAGACTTGTCAAAATGTGTTAGTAGTGGTTGTGGATATCGTCCTGATGGACGATGTCGTTATTATAGGTGATAACAGTGGCCCTGCATCCATAGTGGTGGCGAGTGCAGCGCCATCTTTTTTTAGGCTGACCAGGTTTGTATCCTTTGTGCTCAGTGAAGCGATAGTTCCCATAAAGAAGAACTGTTTGGCCTCGCCGAGACACTGAGAAAGAAAAACCTGGAAAATAATTGAGATAAGTATAGCCTCAATAATTTGGACGTCCCCGCATGTGGATAAATATAGCCCATTTACTACGAAAATTCCCAGACATACATATATAACACCTAGACCAAGCAGAAAGTGCTTGCAGAACATACAAACACTTGACCCCTCGACACGATTCGCACCCGCTACCTCTTGCATCGCAAGCGGACCTTCGCCCACCGTGCCACAGAGGTCACACACTAACTATTAAATTGTTATTTTAGAAGGTCACAATTCATTGTATAAATAGTTAGTTCCAGAAATATGTCTTATTAATGTTAAATTTTTAATATTTTATTCAAGTTATTGAGATATTGTTACATTCGTAAGAACTTTTTGAGACAGCAAAAACAGCCCTTGAGATACATCAGCTATAAAGAGCCATAGATAAATAGAATTTACTAACCGTTATATCGTTACTAATATTTAGTGGGTGTGATCAGAATTCAGGCGTATGACTTGTGTGTCGACAGTAGTGACCGACGCCCGACAACCTCGGCTGGTTCGGATGCAAACCCAGCGACACTTAGCCATGCCCTGTCTATAAGTACTAGGTCTGTTGTACCGGTATCTACCACACTGTAGTATGTCTCGACCGCGCTTTGAGCGCTCTATAGTGAAAACTGGAACAATTTAAAATTAGTTTAAGTAAATATATTTTCAATAAATGATAATAATTAAGTAAAAATTACAAATAATATATATGCATGTTTATTATTTGAAAACAATTCGCAAATCTTTCCAGTACCAACCTATTGCTGCTCAACTGTATATAAACCAAAATGACAAAGTGAAAACATGACTTTGACTTTTTTTTTCAATAATATTCAATAAATCCAAACAATTTTTTCTATATTTTTATACATATGTAACATAATACATTGTGTTTACGTGACCTCATTACGTCATTAAATTATTTTTTTTCAACACTATTCAATGCGTGTGAAAAAAATTATGAAATACAATTTCTGAGTTGACAGTTGTGACCGACGCCCGGCATTCCCTATCGACGCAGACCCACCGACAGCGGGGGTTGCCCACTTTGTACGAACTGGGCCTGTTGTAGCGGTATCCCCCACATTGAAGGATTTCGCGCCCGCGTTGAGAACGCTCTATAGTAAACACTGCAACAAGGTTAGTCATCAATCTTCAAAAAAAAGGATATTCATAGCTATAATACAAGAAACAAAGAAAAGCTATATGTACCAACTACTAGATTAGTAAAAACATATAAGCATGGGCAGGCTATCAGATTGGATATGTACAACAAATTACCGATAGATGTCACGAAGCTTCCTGAGCAACAATTTAAAATTAGATTAAAAATTTTTTTTGAATGTAATCCTTTCTATAGCATACATGAATATTTCAATTGTACTTTGACAATTTTATAATTCAATTGACATCTAATAATTTGTGATGAATACCTAATTTTTCACCTATGACATATTTATTATCCATTGATTTAATTTTTATTTTTTGTATTGATTATGATTTAAGGACATATTAGAACAAATGATTATGTTAGATTAATTAATGAAATTCTATGTAATAAATAACTGACATGCCAATGTTATTGTGTAACTTTATGGTGCAATAAATGAATTTACTGAAAAAAAATTTACTGAATAATTCCTATATTATAAATTAATCATGTGAAACGTGTACCATATCATCTAACTTTTAGTTATATAAAAATACGTGTCGTATGGAAATCTAATATTTTTCGAATTTGGATAATACATCAGAAATTCTAACCGAGCAACAGTTTCAGATTCAAAGTTAATGACTGTCTGACATCTTATATGTCTGTTATATTGTAGTACGGAGCCAACAGTTTTTGGGAATGAACAGAACTCTTGTGTACAACTTCAGTGTCCACAGAAGTGACCGTCTTCCGACACCCGACACCCTCTACCGGTGTGAATGCAGACCCAACAGCAGTTCACAATGCCCTATCTATGCGAACGATATCTGTTGTATCGTTAATAAATACATTGCGAACGAGAAGATGTACTTGCAATATAAAAACATCATATTTTATGGAGCAATGTACTCCGATATCAATAAAATTTTTAAGAATTTGAAACCAAAAACCTCAACAGATTACTGGCATTTATCATCAAAAATGATAAGTTCAATTGCCAATGAGATCACTGTACGTTTTATATCATTTATTCTCAAAAAGTAATTTTTCACTTACATGAGAATTATTCTTACTTAAAATATACACTATTACACACTTCACAGTAATTTAAAATAACACACAACTTATCTAATGCAATTATTCATCATCATCAACACCCTATTAACCGTATTAATTGAATGATTCAACCATGAATTATTAAGACTTTAAAGGAAATCTATGTGCAAATATAATAATATTAATAATATTTTTAAGTGTATTCATAATTAGAATTAATTATAAATACTTACAGGATTATAAACAACAATATTGACTAAACTAAATATAAAAGACCTACATATATGTGTGTATATTTACTTACTATTTCTAATCTAAATAAATACATAAACAACTTAACTCTTTTTTATTGTATTTAACAATTTAGTTTTATGACAATTAACTAACGTCGTACCTATGTGACTTGCAGAGTGCTTATTTTTTTAATACTTTAAAATTATGATTATATAATACTTAGGCATATAGAAAGAAACGAAGTACAGTATGTACCTACGACGAATAAATTACCAATATACCGATATCTTGAGACACAGATCTTTTATAATTAGTGTGAATGAAAAGATTTCATGCATACGACTTCAGTGTCGACTGTAATTACCGCCGGCCGACAACCCATGTGAACGCAGACCCACACTTCACCATGCCCTGTTTGAACGAACTGCCATACTGTATGATATCTCGACCGTTTTCCGACCGCTCCACAGTGAACACTGGAACAATTAAAATTATAAATTAACAAAGTTGATCAATAAACAAACTCAACAAATATTGCAATAGCAGGAACGATTTGTTCGGTAAACCTAGAGGTTTTCTCAACATAAGATTATAACTCATCAACTGTATTAAGCGCATCAGAGTTTATAGCAGCATTGTACAACATAATAATAAAATATAAACGCCATTGCAACATAGACCGACGTATGTTAGGTGATTTAGATGCTCATTCGGAGTGCTCAGCCGGGGGCGGGCGCGGCTGTCTGCGGCTTCATTTACACAGTGACAGATCAACAGAGACTGATAATAAATTGTCAAAATAAATAACTTTCTTATATTTTAACTGCTCTAATCAAGTGTTGCAAATATTGTTTTTTGCCAGACGTTGCACTGCAAACATTAAAACTTTTCGGTATCGATTTCACGTTGCTGCATGTGAAGAAAAATTTTAGAATGAGACGTTAGACGACGTTAAAAATCACCTGCGCGATAACCCCACACCTATGCAGACGATATGGTGATAGAGTCGTCTAGATACAGATACCTACAGATAGATTTTTTTAAACTTCCCGCACGCACCCGCGCCCCCTGCCGCCGCCACTTTAAATAAATAAATTCGCATACGCAGTAATAAATAATATCTTTCAATTTATTTTTGGTAGATAAAAAAATATTATTATATGAAATATAATTTATTAAGAACACCCTAAACATTATTTTAAAACATTGTTATTTTTCTTGTCAAACCTATTTATTACACATTTTCAGCATAATCTTAAAGTCAGTGTGTATGAATCGGATTTAAATCTATGATTTCATAGTTTATGGTAGTGACTGAAGCTCGACAACCCCTGCTAGTGTGAATGCAGACCCACCGACAACGTGGATTGCCCTCCTTGTAGTAACTCGGTCGGTTGTACCGATAGCTACCCATTTGAAGGATTTTGCGACCTCGCTGCGAATTTGTTATAATAAAATCTGCAAAAAGTTTATCGTTTAAAACGTCATTATAAATTAAAAATCTATAGTTTTCCCGTTTTTTTTGTATCTGTATATATAATTTTAAGTACCGTTATTTTTAAGAAACGAACCCGCTACCCTGTATAACACGAGCGGACCTTTGCCAACTGCGTCAGTTAATTAACTAAACTAGAGTTGATAGAATAATTAATTCTGATATAATACAAAATTTATTGAGTTATATTTAAAGATCATTTCCTTATCAAAAACATAGTTATGCACGAAATACTACACTGAAAACATTTAATCTTAAAAAATTAGTGAGAATGAGTGTGGTTATAGTGTATGATTTCAGTGTCAACCGTAGTGACCGACGCTCGACAACCTCTGCTAGTGTTGATGCAAACCCACCGACACCGGGGTTTGCCTTCCTTGTATGAACTGGGTCGACAGTACCGGAAGCTGCCATATATGAGAAGGTCGCGACCACGTCGAGATTTTGTTATTGTGAACACTAGAATAAAATTAATAACTCTTAAAAGTTATATACCTCTGATGTCCTGGAGGTATGTAGAAACTTATAAAAATAATAGTTATAGAAAATTCGTAGTTTCTTTTAAAAATAAGTTTATTTTATTTTATTTAATACAATTACAAACAAAACACTCATAAATGATAACTAGATCATAGTTAGATGACAAAAAAATATCTTATCTTACAAAACGATCACAATTCTGTTTAATATTCAGCCAGCATGCATTTTAATTATTGACAAAAACAAGTAACAATACATTACTCATATATTTATCAAGAAATTAAAAAAAGTGCGGATGTAAATTTCTCAATACAATACAATACAAAAATTCTTTATTGCAACACCACAATATAGGAACATACATAGGAGATACATATTTAATACAGTAATACAATGGGCGACCGTAACACTAATATCGATCTCTTCCAGGCAACCTATGGATGGATCAGAAATTTGATAATAAGAGAGAGCAGTGGCGTTTACACAAATTTATAAATAAAAATAAAAATAAAATGAGTAGGTTTATGTAGTACAGAAAACAAACACAGTAGGAGTGTGTAGTAATGAACACAAATTTAACATACTATTGATAAATATTAAGTGTAGTTGAAAGAAAATGACTATAAACCTCAATATTAAAGCATCTCGTTTAAGTTGCATAAAATGATGGGTGAAAAAATCGACTTCGCTTAATATGACACAAACTCTCAAAACTTCATCTCTAGTGTTGTCGAAAACTGTCGGTGGCTTTATTTGTGTATGGCTATGGCTGGCCCTATCTGTACGACCATCAGAGCTGATGTTCATAATTATTTGATCAATGATAATGATCCCCGTTGATGCGAACGATATTATTTTCAACAGTGGTGACGGAAACGCGACAGCCTTGGCTCCATTTCACGCAAACCCACCGACAACGAGCACTGCCCACTTTATACCCGCTGTATTTATTGTACCGGTAACCTCCGAGCAGCAGCAGAGGGCGACCTTGCTGGGATGTCGAGAAACAAGGCACTGAAAATAACACACACATTATAATATTTACATTAATGAAATTAATCTATTGTTTTAAATTATCATAATACCATAGATATATTCTCATTCTACAAAACAAGTCTTTTTCTAAACATCTCCAAGCCTCAAGACCTAAAACAACTAGGTAGGATACGAGAATTTGTTAACAGACACCAAATAATAATCTGCTAAAAAGGTTATTTAATTATAAGCTAACAGCAGCGTTCCATCGATAACATTTACAGAATTACACCACTAACGCGGCACTTACACTTATTATTTGAACTATCAAAAAAATGAGATCTATCAGACAGAGAGCGGGCAAAATTTTTGTTTTGTTTTTGTGTTCTAACGCTTTACTGCCTGACCGCTCTCTGTCCAATGGATACCATAGTATATTTTTAGAGAAAAGCATATTAAAGTATCAATGATAATGAGTCCCGTTGATATGAACGATTTCGTTTTCGAAGGTAGTGACGGAGACGCGGCAGCCCTTGCTCCATTTGAAGCAAACCCACCGACAGCGGGGGTTGCCTTCCTTGTAGGAGCCATGGCGATTGTACCGGTGACCCCCGTACAACAGTAATGGACGACCTTTTAGGGATTGAGTGATACTAGGTACTGGAAAAAACATGACATATCTCAACCATAATGAAAGATGCTTAAAGAAAAGATAAAAAAGATTATTAAAGATATTTTATATAGTTAAAAAATATCTGTGACAAAAATAATGAAAATATGTACTTTTATGAAAATAAATTTGGATGTATGAGATGGAATCATACTACCTAGGGTTTTGTGTACAGTGTATAAACTTATTGCATTTTAAAAAACACAAAAAAAAAGTAAAACATAATTTTTATTTCTAGGGTGCATTGAGATCCAATTAGAGCGGTCACGCAACCAAGTACCTACTGGCCGCGCATAAACGAAGTCACGTTTTACTATTTCTGTAAAAAACCTTCCTTCCTTTTCGTATTGAAGCATTCATAATTGAGACTGTAACCACCATAAATCAGGTTATGTCAGATGACTTTATGAAACTTTACTTACGCTGATTGTGGTAATTAACGACATCCTAGGCCTTCTGTACAATAAAGTAACTGTGTCTATATTCGTTAGACCTTTAAACAATTAAACAAATTCAGCATTGAAAGTATTTACTTATAAATTTTATAAAATAACATTTTCTTACTAATATACCTATTGTATTAAATAAGACACTAGGATAAATATTGACTAGATCGGCTAGCAGCTAGAAATTTGGATACAACATTCGCAACTATGCGAAAAGTTAGTGGTGATGATGATGATGCTTTATCTTCCACCAGAATTATTCGAATTATGTACGAAATTGGTTTACTGCTATGATGTAGGATACAACTCTCGCCAAAAGACCGGAATCTGTATAAAATATATATTCTAAATCCGACTTAGTGATATTTTTTAATTAAGTAATTAATATTTTCTGCATAAAATGCTTGCTCTTTGTATGAGTACAAGTTTTCTTAGTTTGCGGTTAGATGATGTGTACTTAGTTAAGTGATATTATTTTAATTACTTACATAACTTTGCATTACACATGAAAATTGACAAAAAAGCTCTGTTGTCTGGTAGAACGTAAGCTTAATACGTTATAGAAGGTTTTTTTTGATAGATCGTTTTAGGTGGATGATAATGTTCGCCGTTGATGTTAATTACTTGCTCCTCAAAGGTAACGACCGAGACCCGGCAACCCTGAGTCCATTTGAAGCAAACCCACCGACAACGAGGTTTGCCCTCCTTATACTTGTGGCGAACATACCGGTGACCTCGCAACAGAAGTACGGGCCCCCCTCGCCTGGACTTGGTGAAACTGATATCTGAAAAAGTCTAATCATGAAAAGATTTAATCCTACGTATCTGAATTAAGTACTATGTAATTTTCATTCCATAAGTAGAAGAACACATAGCTATTATAGCTACGGTGTGTGATCATGATCAGTCAAAAATATGATGGGTATAAGATTCAGATTAGTGAATAATTAAAAATAAGATTATAATTTTAAACTTTACTTATTTCAATATAACAGTTAATGTTTATACCAAAAATATCCCATATCTATTTGCTAGAGTAAAAAACAAAAGCACAGTAACTATTTACTAATCAACGCGAGTCACTACTCATTTTAAAAACGGTGTATCATCACGTGATATGTAACGATATATGATTATCCAACGTTTGGACAAATAATCAAACAGGAAGCTGAGGAGTAGAAAGTAAAACGGATAAGTACCGAAGTAAGTAAAACCCGTTTTCGAAATGAATAGTACTAGGTAGTAGGAAATGATAACTAACAAAATATAAGAAAACGAACCAATCACAAATTAAAATAGTAGAATGAAAAAAAGAATTTTATAAACTTAATTCTTATTTCTAGTGGTTATGAAATCCTTTTATCCTTATAACAGCATCCTTGAAAGTAGTAACCGACGCACGGCACCCTCTACTAGAGTACACACAAACCCACAAGCACTTTATTCTGCCATCCCTGTACAAGCTGTGCTTGGTGTACCGATATCTGCCATTCTGCAGATGCGTCCGACCTTTATCAGACTGTACGAAAGAGTAGCCTGGAAGAAATGAAAAAATCAAGCGATGTTGATTCCGAAAGTTTCGTCTTGTTTTCCTTGGTACCAGTTTGCATTTTATGGCACAGCTAAAATTTAATGATACATAGACTTTAAACTATGTACGTAACACTAAAAACATGGTCTTATTTTCTAGTCTCTTTAAGTTTACAGTTGGGCAGAATGAGAGTTTAAGTCTTAGAGAATCTATGGTATAAGAGATACTCTAAGGTTTAAGTATACTTTGCGGAGGAGGAGACGTATGCCGAAACGATTGATATTATTAAAAAAAAGGATAAATTGTTTGTATATTTGTATTTAAATCGTAGATAATTAATTGTCTGTAGTTTTGTAATTATTTCGTAATTACTCATTTTATCGTAATATAAAAAGAGATATTGCCAAAAAACTGTATTTACTGAAACCAGCAAAAGTACGGGGTGGCAAAGTTATAGAGCACGTCAAATTAAAAAAAAAAACAATTTTCCAAACTCCTGGAAAACCTTCGAAAACATTTAATTATTCATAATAATTGTATACAAAAGGGACTGGTGCTGGATGGGTGGACGACATAGTACGCTCCGGGCGTCGGGGGAAGCGATTAGCTCAGGACTGGGGTGGATGGGACGAACTCTAGGAGGCCTATGCTCAGTATTGGACTTAAACTGGCTGTAGATGTGGATGATGATTTAAATTTATCTTCTTCTTTTCCGTTACGCTCTTGACAGAGCGGTCGCGGTCGTCATGTGTCGGCGGTGTGGGCAGATGATATTCGCCTCACGACAGCGCGCCACTTTTCTCTGTTGGAGGTCATCCTGCTGCAATCGTTTAACAATCCCCCTACGGTAGTTTTTATTTGGTCTGTCCATCGTATGGGAGACCTTCCACGCGGCCTTGTGCCCTCTACCATTCCTTGAACAACAAAACGTTCGATGGACTGATTGTCGCGTCGAGAGACGTGACCAAAGATTTAAATTTAAGTATTCATAATAAATTGGGTCTTAAATGCTTTGCGGGATGACTATGTATCCCTTTCGTCTTGATAATTTCATTCTCAAATGTGGTGACAGAGGCTCGACAGCCCTGACTCCAATGCACACACACCCACAGGCACTTTGGTCGGCCATCCCTGTATGAGCTGTGTTTGGAGTACCGGTATCCACAGCATTCCAGTAGCGCTCTACCTTGATGCGATCTCGTGAAAGTTACTGTTGGAAGAAACATATATTTTTTTTAATCATTGTTATTAAACACACAGCTTTGGTTTAGTATATAAATTTTGGTAACCACAAAAAACAAGCGTGTGTTGTTATTGTAATATATTTTCTATAAATACACAGCAGTAAAATAATAAGTGTACGTTAAATATGATTGCTTCGTGCCTGTTTAAATGGCCTCGTAGACAATTCTTCTACTTCTTACTACATAACATGTAACCATTGATCAGTTTCCGAGATACATAAGGCAAAAAATTGGTTAAATGGGTCCAGGCGTTGTTGAGTTACGCGCTTAGCAACACATATAACGGTGAAGGCAAACATCGTGAGGAAACCGGCATGTTCTGAGAAATTTGAAGAGTTTGCGAGACATGTGTCATTCACCAACCCCCGCCACCAACTTGGCCAGCGTGGTGAATTAAGGCCTATTCTCGTTCGCCAAATGAGAAGTCCCTGTGTCCCAGCAGTGGGAACTTTGATAGTGTGTTGATGATGATGAACATATTTTGCGATTCATTTTTTATTATGGATTTCTGTCTTCTTGTCTTGGTCTATGTATTTAATTTGTATCATGAAAAAAATCTATATTACATCATAGAAAAATAAATATGAAAGAAGGCTCACTCCATACTACGTACAAATCTTACTTAAAACTTATTATCGCTGCTGGTACCCCCTAGTTCCACCTATTATGTTAGATGGCGTTCCACTTATTAGTTTTATACTGCCATCTACTGAGCAATGTAGAAACTTATAACTCAGAGCTGTAGTATTATTTATTGGATATTACGTCTTAAAGCGATCAGTCAATTTGGTAACATTGGCAGTGACATAATAGCCTTACGGTATGGAGCTCGACTATCGTGCCAAGGGTCGAGGGATCAAATCCGACAATGGTCAATTAGAATTTTTTTTAATGATTTTTTTTAACGAGCAATAAAAATAAAGGCAGTTTAATTTATTATTTAAGTACCTACATTCAAAGGAGCTCATCTAATAAAGGTAAAATTAAAAACTTAAGCACATTATGTAAAAAAAATTATATTAAAAGTAATTTGTTCAACAAAATTTTTATTTAATGTGATTTACAATAGTCGTAAATTTTGACGAGCAGAAGATGCATGATTATAATTCTTTTGTGCTTTAAACAAATATTAAATTTGAATTTACATACATGAGTCTTAAATTTAATGTATCGGTACTTTTTGCTCAAAAATAATATCTTTCAAGCATTTTGGCAACTTACAACGCTCCGTCACAGAACCAATATATTCGATTTTAAATTAAACTAGCGGGCCGCCCCGGCTTCGCACGGGTTTTTATTCAATTTTTTCCCCCGTCAATTATTCGATTTTTTCTCGCCGTAAAAACCATCCTATCTCTCAAGTTAGATCGAACTGCACATGGTGTGCGAATTTTATTATAATCGGTTAAGTGGTTTAGGAGTCCATTGAGGACAAACATTGTGACACGAGATTTATATATATTAAGATTAAGATAATTGTATTATCTATCTTTATATATATAATTCTTCTGTGAGTGTGTATGTCACTGAACTTCTCTCAAACGACTGGACCGATATTGATGAAATTTTTTGTGTGTGTTCAAGGGGATCTGGGAATGGTTTAGATTCACAATTTCCGGGAAAATTTTATACCCGTGCGACGCCGGGGCGGGCCGCTAGTTTTTTATAAATTTCATCATAAGAATTCATACAAGAACTGACATTTGTCAAACGCTCGTGTGCGTCAAAATGAGCATGTGTTTGTTTTCTGTCAACGTGTGCGAGCGTAATGACACTGTATCTATTAGTAACCTTGTAATTGTATTTGTCGCTTCCTCACCCCCTGCCGGCACAATTCTTTGTATACAGAAAAGCAACAAAAACGACTCCAGTACTGACTCCTCTAAACCTAAAAGTAAGATAACAAAATTATGATTAATTTTTTTCCGACATTGTATACCTAAATTAACATGATTCACAATAATTCACATGTTTTTTCTGTAGACTGGCATCACAATGGCAATTTGCAATGTACGTTAAGCGTTTCCGCCATCTACCGGAATTTAGTATGAACAGCATGTTGCCTTTCGAGCAAAATTATGCTGATTACGAACAAGTTAAATAACGTAAAGATTGATGAACAATAATCTAATATTTATTTGTTATATTCAATTGTTATTTAGTGAAATATTATATTTTAACACTAAAACATTGTTATAACATAAAAGAAAATAGTAAAATTCAATCTAATGTCGTCTTCCGCATTTTATAATTTCAAATGAGCATTGTGTCGCCATCTATCAATGTTTTTTAAATACTCTGCAACTTTACAAAGAGTTGGCCTTCTATCCTATTTATTTTTCTATGATTACATGTACATATACATACATATGTCTATTATATTAAATTTATCCGATGTCTATTATCCGAAACACAGCTTAAAATATCTATTATGTCTATTATATTAAGTTTATCCCATGTAACCCAAACACAAGCTAGAGCTAAAGTTTACTACGGAGCTAGATTTGTTGTGTGGACTGTCCGGAAATATTGATTTATTTAATTTATCTATTTATTATAGCTTTAGCTGATCTCGTCTAGGTCTCTATTTGGCAGAAATCTAGGTCAGTGATTATGTGTTCCATTGACCTTCACAACTTCATCCTCGTAGGTAACGGACGCTCGGCAGCCCTGCGACCAATTGAAGCTAACCCACCAACCAGCACCTCGACTGCTCCTGGTATTTTTTTTGTTTGTTTTTTTATTATTGATAAGCCTTCATTTGACCACAATCTCACCTGATGTAAAGTGACGATGTGGTCTAAGATGGAGCATGAAGGCCTAGAAGATGGCTTCTCCGGGCCACATTACGAAAAACGAAAAAATCGCTTCACGCACTGGCCCAGCCCGGAGGGTGGTGACAAGCCGCGGCCGAAGCCTACCACCAGAGACTGTTCTTATAACCACCCGGAGGTCACGTGTAAAGATTCAGAGGGTTACCACTTACGGACGTGAACAGACAAAACCTCCTAAGAGCTTTAATGCTTGTTTTACAGGTACTTTTTGCTGAAGGAGAGTTTTCCCTTCACGTGATTTTGCTATGGTGAACCCTGAAAGAGGTCAAGCTTTTATGAAACGAAAATTCATTTAACATCAGAATATAAAACGAATTACAAATTTAAATTACCATAATTAAAACTGTATACTATAACTGACATGAGGAACATTGTTGTTCAATAACATCAGACTAGAAAAGAGCCGTTAAAAATATAAATAAAATATAATGTACATATATGCTGGCTATCGTTGACATTGATCCATGGAACACAAAAATTAAGACAACTTCTAATATTAACCCTTAAATGCGTAGCAAAATCATGAAGACTTGGTAAAATAAAAATAAATGTCGGCAAATAATATATTAAAAAAAATAAAAATTTCAAGATACCTTGATGTTACCATTCTAATGATTTTGATATAAACATGAAAAAAGGTAATGAGAATATTAAAATATAAATATGTTTATTACCTACTCAGGTGTGCCCATCAGCACTGTGCGAGTCTGCTGTAGTTATTATTCAATGAAATAAAGAGGTTAAGATGAGTGTTCATATAGTGTTATAATAAGGAGAACACACAGTAATACGAGTAAGAAAGCAGAATCAATGACACTACGATTGTCAAAATCAGTTTTTAAAAATTTAAGGGATCATAATAAACTAAAGGCTTGGTTTAACTTAATTATATATTAATTTACTTCGTCCCATTCAATCTTTGATTTCTAAATCTATCAGATCTATCAGACAGAGAGCGATGCGGCGTCAAGAGTTCCACGTTCCTAACAAAACAATTAAATACAACAAAATAAAATGTTCTGCCCGCGGAACGGACCACTGCCTTCATTCATGAGCATCTTATGCCCTCTTATAACAAGTATTCAGTGGCTATGAGTTCCCTTGATGTTGATGACCTCGTTGAGGAACGTGGTGACGGATGCTCTGCATCCTTTACTCCATCGCACGCAGACCCACAGGCTCCGTTCTCGAGGCTTCGTGCCCTGCCGATAGTAACTGTGCTGACTGTATCTATAGCTACCGCGCTGGAGCAGCGGCTTGCCCTGTTGGGATTCAGTGAATACAAACTCTGAAAATTACAGGATATATGTATTCTGGTTCAAAGATACTAGTTTAGACTTGAAACGGGTGACATACCAAGATTTCGGTAGATTTCACGGCGTGATCATGGCACTTTCTATAGTATCGAAGAATTGGAAAACTCAAAAACCGTTATTGTTGTAACCATTAAATCGTGGTAGGTTACCCGTTCCAAGCCTTAATATAGTTAAAAATCATAATTTTAAAATACATAGAAAAATAATTGTAATTCTCTGTTCAAATTTATTTAGAGTTTGATTGTTAAATACGAACGCGAAACCATAGGCGGTACAATTTACTAAATTAATATTCAGCGTATTTATAAAATGAGACATGATGGCATTGCTTAATTTAAGTCCACGCAGTTCTGTATAATACAAATTAGAAACACTTCTAAGAAACGTCTACAAAATGAGAGATTCAAATTTGATAATTTAAATAAATATGACGCCGTTTTGTATATTACAAGTACATATAAAAAACTTCTACAAAAAATACCTACTCTAGCAAATTATAGATGTAAAAATGATTATCTAATGATTATGAATATTCTCTGCTTTAAAGAGTTGGTTGTGGAGGGTGTACACGGAGGCCCTGCATCCTCGGCACCACCTCACGCAGAGCCACCGACATTTTGGGTTACCCAGTTTATACCTGTGCCTTGAGTATCGATACTTCCCACACTGGATTATCGTACAACCTCTTTGGGATGTTACAAACGAGTAGCCTGAAATTTAAGGTTCAATTATAACGTTTGCTCTGTATGTAGATGAGGGTAGATTGATTAAAAGAGCCAGTAAATCAGCCTGCCACGTAATTTGATAGATAATATTAATAACAATTATTTATTGATGGGCGATAGACAAAATCGACACAATGTATCAAGTCTTAACGGCAGCTCTAAAAGTTATTTGGGTAATGTGAATCTGAAAGCATATTCTATAGATACATCTCGTACATTTACATATTTTAATATTCTTCAAACAAAAATAAATGCAATTATTTTAATACGTGCTTGCAAAACATACAGTCACTAGCTGAAATTATGTATACATATTAGACACTAACAAATGTATAAGATAAAGATCATGTTTTAGTAATGATACATTTATTTTAATTCACAATACACAAATAATTTATGTATCATACTAACTTAACGCAGTAATTTATGACTATGACCACATTATTACTAGAGATTTTGAGTTTGATGATTTACAAGCAGTGCCCCGCGGTGTTAAACGCGGTATAATGTATTAATAAAGTTTCCCGCGAAACGGCATATTTTTCGTATATTACCTATCACCATACCAAATTTCAGGCTAACTGGTTCAGCCGTTGTGCCGTGAAAGATAGACAAATAGACGCACACATACACTACCATTTTATAATATATGGATAACATTATTTATTTATTTGAAGCATTAAGTACAATCCTACTGAAGTATAGGCTGCGTTATTTCTGCTGAATTAGCTTGGCGGCCAAAGTAGTAAATTACATTTTTTTTTCCGAATTGCTCGGTGTTTCACAGACTGTCAAAGAATAAAGGCCTGTCGATATAACCTGGACGTCTTGCTTGTAAGGCGTCATGCTTATGCACATCGTTCACTCTTACCACCTGGTTGTCAATTGTGTGGATGACCGCGCGACAGCCGACATGCGTCTTCACACACACCCAGCGACATTTTGGAAGTCCATTGATATAGCTACTATGCCTTTGGTAACGATTCGATCCGTATAGAAGAATGGGCCGCCCTTTTTGAGACAGTGTGAATTCTACTCTCTCTGCAAAAATATTTAGATTAAATGTAAATTAAGGAAAAAAACAATTTTGTATAGATCTTTCACAACAATTAATGTATCATTATTATTAACTATAATTCTCACGCAATACTAAGTGGCAGGCATTACTTTAATATGAGTGTTTCGTAGCTTGTATATCATCAAGTTAAATAACGTTTGTTGTAATTAACTTTTATACATTTATAAGACAAAAAGATAAAGAAAACAGCATTTTTGTTTCAAATCAAAACATTTTTGTATTGTCATAACCGTCACCATTGTTAATTTTTATCCATGGTTTCATTTCGTTAATCATGTTTCTTCATAACACTTAAATTTTTCAATCATGATTGTGTACATCATTTATTTTGATCAGATTATCAAGGTAGGTGTGTACGCAGGCCCGGCAGCCGCGGTAGGTCTTCACACACGTCCAGCGGCATTTCGGGCTGCCCATAACGTAGCTGCTATGTCGTTGGTAACGATTAGGCCCATAATGAAGGATTGGCCTTCCTTTTTGAGACAAAGTAAATTCTAATTTCCCTGCAAAAATATTTCGATTTAAAATATATATTAATCATGGTTCCAGGTTTGTGTATTATTTTAGTTATGATCACAACTTAAACTATGATGGCATTTTTTATTGCAATTAATTGATCCTAAGGTGATGTCTGAAGGAGATCGCTTTTTAGCGATAAGGCCGCCCATTGTTTAACATGTTTTGTATGTTGTGTTGCGTGTTTTATGTTTGAAAATACAAAGTTAAGAAGGCCAGATAAAATAACAGCATTTTGATTTTTATCACATGACTTTGTATTATCCAAACCGTCACAATACTATTCCATGGTTTTCAATAAAATATGCGCGTTATTCAATCATGGTTGTGGACATCATTTATTTTTATTAGTTTGTCGAGGTAGGTGTGTACGCAGGCCCGGCAGCCGCGGTAGGTCTTCACACACGTCCAGCGACATTTAGGACTGCCGATGACGTAGCTGCTGTGTCTTTGGTACCGGTTACACCGGAAATGTAATATGGGATGACCCTTCTGGGATAGAGTAAAAGTAAATTGAGACGCTGCAAAAATATAATTATCCGTTAAACGCCGTTGTAGAATCCCGTATGTTTATGCATGCATGCAATAATTAAATGCAATAGACTTATTTTTATAATCTCATTTACTGTATACCTAGAATAAAAGTAACAATTCAATGGAAAAAAAAATTATAGACTGACTATTTTTAAATATAAACTCAAAAAATTGTTATATAAAGAATGTTTTTATTCTGTTGAGAATTTTTTGACGTATAATTATGATGTGTCTATTTGATTATTGTGACATTTTCTTTTTGCTATTTATGAATATAGGAGTATTTTTATTTTTCATTCATATACGATTGTGAAATTGTGACTGAATAAATGAATTGAATTGAATGGATTCGATTTTCGATTTTGTAATACGCACTGGACTTACAACATCAACAATAATTTCAAACCTCTAAAATTATTTTTAAAAAATAAATACACCACTTAATAGTTCATTTAGTTAAGTTACATTATTGAGGTTTCAAATTAATATCACAAATTCATAAAATATCTATAAAAACATACAACTAATACTAAGATCTAAGCACTATAACACAATTTACACACCTTTATGGGGTTATGTAAATATAATTTAAATGTTTTTGGCACAGTGTTGATAAGATCGTTACATTCAAGAATGATTGTGGACGTCATTTACTTTAAATACTACATTATTAAAGGTATGTGCTGAGGCGCGACAGCCGTGGTGTGTTTTCACACACACCCAGCGACATTTAGGGTTTCCAGCGACGAAGCTGCTATGCCTCATATAGCGATGTTCTCTATAAATCAGTATCGGTCGACCCATCTTAGACAAACCAAAAAGCGTATTTTCACCTGAAATATAATTAAGTTATTAGCGACATTTCTCTATTGGTCTATAAGCACTTTCTCCTTGGTCTGAGTGTTTAATATGTATAATAAAAAATATCTATATATGTATGACTATTATATTAAGTATATCAGATATCCAGTACCCGTAACACAAGTTTAGAGCTTACCACGGGGCTAGATGTTGTTCTTGTGTGCATTGTCTGGAAATATTTATTTATTTATATACTTAAGCAGTTTTTAACTTGATTTTGACGATGAAAAATTTATTTCATTTCCTTTAATATGGAATAAAACCAAATATATTGAATAGAGTGACTTTTACTCTCAATTTTTCAAAATAGCTACAAAAACACAAAATGACTCACACACACAATAAACATTATCAGCTAATAAAACACGTGTTTTAGGATTGACTTTCCTTTCGGTGACATTCAATTAAAAGTGAGAAATTATTTTTTAAATTATATACGATATTTTTAAATATTATAAAAATGTTGTAATTTTAAATTAGTATTTATCACATATTTTGTTCTGTGTGAAAATAATATCACACAGATGAAACAAAGTACTGTCAAAAGCTAATATAATAAAATTTACAGCTATAATTATGACAGTTATTATTAGAAAAGTTAGCGCTTGTTTTAGTCCACGAAAGCAATACTTATGTATTACTCTGCTACTTTAAAGACAAAGCTTAAATTAATAAAAAAATAATTACATTCGTTGCCATTTTTAAGTCATACAACCGGTAACATACCATGATTAGACTGTTTTTGAGTTTTCCGATATTTCAACGTGGTTACAAGCGGCAGCAGAATCATGGTATTATACCCGTTGTGAGTCTTAATATTGTTAAAACCCAAGATAATAACATTTTCATTGACACTATTTCACATTGTAGATGTTTTAGGTAGATTGGACTATTTACAATTTTTACAATTCAAATACATCACTAAATGTATTAAAAATACTACTATCAATGATTGTATTATGATTTAAAACGGGTAACATACCATGATTTGACGGTTTTTGAGTTTTCCGATATTTCGACGCTGTTGCAAGCGCCGATGGAATGTTACCCGTTTTAAATCATAATATTGTTAAAAACCATGATAATTTAAAAAGTTATATCAATGATTGTGTATGTCATTCAGTTTGAATAGCACGTTATTGTATGTGTGGACCGAAGCGCGGCAGCCGTGGTGCGTTTTCACACAAATCCAGCGACACTTCGGGTTGCCGATAACGTAACTGCTGTGTCTTTGGTAACGGTTAGTCCCGTAGAGCAGAATCGGCCGGCCCTTCTGAGATAGAGTAAAATTTAATTGGACCGCTGCAAATATATCATGTCCGTTAGTAGTGTGGGTAATAAAATTATGTTTTTTGCTTACGTTTAATCTGACATCATCATAATCATTATCTTGCCCTTACCCATTACGTGGTGAGTGTAAAACATGTTGTCGTCATTGTCAGATGTAAGAGTAAAATGTTACCTTTAATCTGAGAATTTTAAGTAAATGGTAGGAAAGTACATCATGTTGTGCCGACTCCATGTGGTGTGTAAAAGGACAAAGAAATGATGATGATGAATATGACAGTAAAATATGTATATCATTATATAGCATGCATGACATGCATGACAATATAATATAAAATACAATAAAAAACCTATGTGAAAAAATGTTTTTATTTAGAACTATAACTCACACTGTAAGTAATTATGTACAACGTAGGATATTGCAAAAATGAATTATTATTTTTTTATAACGGGATGAAATCTTGGGATGTAAGCCGTGTTGGCTAAGTGGGAGGACACTCGACTTTCATTCCGAAGGTCGTGGGTTCAAACCCCGCCACGCACCTCTGGATTTTTCTTCTTGAGAAATTTATGTGCGCTTTAAACACGTGCTTTAACGGTGAAGGCAAACATCGTGAGGAAACCGGCATGTTCTGAGAACTTTAAAAGAGTTTGAAGGACATGTGACATTCACCAACCCGCACTTGGCCAGCGTGGTGAATTAAGGCCTAATCTCTCTCGTCAAGAGAGAAGTCCCTGTGTCCCAGCAGTGGGAACGTTAATAGGGTGATGATGATGAAATCTTGGATTTTTTCTTGGAAATTATGAATTTAAGTGATTAGTCACATTAAATAAGAAAATAAAGGGTCAGTTGTAGGATAATAAATAAACATTTATTTATTTAAGGTCAATCTTTTACATTTTCTCGCTACAAGTTGCCGGGGCCCCCTTAAAAAGTAGTCAAGAGACACTTGTGTGTCAAAATATGTTTATTGACGTAAAAACCACTATCTATCGCAGATATCCATCTTAAGTTTAAAATAGTTGAAAACTCAGTCAAGGACTTTTCAGCCGTAGGTGATTTTTGGTATTGACGATCTATTCTTGGCAGCTTCTCTTCATGTCGTTCCATAAAAGATGACACCCACCGCGTCCCTGGAGGTTTGAAGTTAGACACGGAAGTTTTTTCTTAAATACTGGTGCACAATCAACGGGATATCTATTATTTTTAAATGACAGCCAAAATCCACTGCTGCATTCAAAATGTTCACAATTTCTGCTTCTTCACCTTCAGTGAGATATACAGGTCTACCCACGCTTTTCAATGTGTAGTTGATTTACTTTGTCATAATAATAGTCATAATAGTAATTTATTGATAATATCGATTATAAGTCACAATATGGGTTATAACGTCAACCACGTTATAACCACAACCCAATGCCACAACTTTTTCAAAATATAATAATAACTAATATCACAATTAATTTGAATTTCAAAATATAAAATAGACTAATAATTTATATAAACAATTAAAATAATGTCTTATTAATAACTGAGTACACAAAATATAAATAATGTAAATTTATCATAATTATTATTAACAAAGATTACGAATGTCATGAAATTATTCTTATTTAAATTACATGTCAAATAAATTAAAATAATATAATAAATAATAATATAAATTGGAACTCTTCATTGTGTAAAATTACTTTTCTATGAGCCAGCGTTTCAATCTGGCGTTGAATATGGAGTCAGTCGGTGGCTCAGTCACCGAGTCCGGCTAGAGTTTGTCTTGGTATACCAAAAAGTCTTTCAGCTTGCATGAGATTATTATTCTTATCTTTAACAGCTTTCACTGTACGTTGAAGCATTTCCATCGTATAGTTTTTGTAGGTATACGTTCCTACAAAAACTAAGGCGATTTCTACTTCAACAAGTTTTTAAGGCAATACAGTAATAATATTTTATGTTTAACACATTAGTTATCTGTAGATACAATAGCTTAATCTTATATACAATAAATTGTTGCGTGGATTGTCCGGAAATGTTTATTTTAATATATGTGCAAACACCAAGATGTCTTAAACTTGATGGTTATAAATTAGACAGATATGAATTAGAAGGTTAATAATATTTAAAAAAAAAGACCTGTTAAATTTTTAAATAATTTTATTTGCGATTAATATTTAAGGTAAACAGCTTGACTAGGTTATATTTACACTAAGCCCCGATTTCATCAGTGGCTATAATCGCGATCTGATCTGGCTAAACTCAGTTTTACCGCTGAGATCAAATTGTCATTTTGCGTTGGCTGAACTTGGTTGTAGCATAAATGGTGAAATTGGGCCTAAATGATATTGTAGTGAATCATATCAATGTATAACTAATATAAACTACATAAACAAAACTTAATACATTATTCAATAAGAATCCCAATAGTCTAATAATACATCAGCCAAACGGGGTTTCAACATTAAGGCATACGTACAAGTTCGCCGTTTTGAAAAATACGTATTTTTACCGATGCCAGTAAATTTTATTTAATTATCGTTTCGTACATACATTTTTGTTCAAAATGGCGGACTAGTAGGTATGCCAGGCACCATTCAAATATGTCGGAATCCCATTCATAGAATTATTTTTTTTAACTAATTATTTTTAAAATTAGCGGCATTTTTGAAGATGAGTTTCAGTACTCGGGAACCGTGCACAAATTTTACGAATTCGGATAATTCTTTTTTAATACATGTTCGCGCTGTCATCTTGGGAATGGACACTAGGAAAATGATTGTGATCGTTGTTGATTTTAATAACCTCCTGTTCAAAAGTATACAGAGACGCACGGCATCCTTTCGCTAACTGAACACAGTTCCAACGGACCTTAGCGCTATTCCTTCTTCGGAAGTCACTATGCCTTCGCCACTTGTAGCCTTGGTACTGGAGAATAACGGTACCTCTGTTATTTGTGATAAACTCCAATCCTGAAATGCATGCAGAAAAATTGAGTTCATTCTTATCAACAGTTGTCCGTAGTAAAGATGAGATACCCAGAACGGTAACCTATAAGAGATCTATAAGAGAGATAACTTTATAAGTACCTAATCAGAGTCCCTACATAACATTTTATTACAGGAAACAATGTTGAAGCCTGTTTATAAAAAAAAAACAGATTTAATCAACTAAGTTTATTAGTAACAATGTTGATGCCTGTTAACAAACATATAAGTACCTACTCAGATACCCTAAACAACATTTTATTACATACACCAATGCTCAACATTAGTGTTACCTGTTAAAAGCATAGATTTAAGCAACAAAAATTATCAATGCTTATGAACATTATGAATCTTTATGATTCTGTCTTCATCAGTGACTATGGTAGCTCGACAGCCGTACTTCGCCCGGCAGACCCATCTACACTTAGATCCAATCGTTTTCTTGAAATCACTCGTCCGCGCGAATCTACAACCGTTGTACTGAATAATAGGATTGCCTCTCTTTGAAACTGTTAAAACTACAGCTGCAAATAGAAAATAATTTTAGTTAATATATTGAACTATTTATTTCCCAATATCCAGCAATTATTGTCGAAGACGGCCAAGGGAATAATTATCATTTAACTTATCGTTATGTTTATCTGTAAGCAAAAAATATTGCACCTATTGGCTTCGGCCAAACTAACGCGTCAGCAACGCGGGCAGCGACACGCGGAAGCGTGTGCAACGTTGGATACAAACGTGCTCACCTGCGGGACTGCGACGCGAACCGCGAACTTAATTTGCTAGTGAAAAGTCAGTAAAGCTGCGCTTCTTAGTTCGGTATAACTACTTAGAGAGCAGGGCCTAAAGGTATGCGAAATATGAGGACCGCTCACTGTTCATAGTTTTCAACTCAGAAAAACTTGCAGATTATGATTCTGGATTTTTCCAGAGGGTTTGTTGGTATTCGTTTTTATACCCCATCCATTAGCCTCATTAAAATAAATGTTTTAGTTCCAATATTCAATATTTTTATTATATCAGACGTAGGTTACCCTCTACCGGACTTGCCACTCTCAAAGATTTCCAGGTACTTCGGTTGTTATCTTTTAAGTTAAAAATCACAACATACACCAAAATTTTTATAATATATTAAATTTTAGGTTGTTTAGTTTAATTACTATTACATAGGGTACGAGTCAACCAAATACACTGAGATATAAAGATAATTTGTTTATGTTTGATATAAAGACCTGTAGAATCAGTGATTATGTGCATTTTTTACTCTTAGTACTTGATTATCCAATGTTAGAACAGAGGCGCGGCACCCAGCATATGTGTGCGTGCACATCCAAAGGCTCTTCGGATTGCCCTTCTTGTAGGAGCTGTGGCGAGAGTAACGGTATTTTCCTAACCGAACCATCGTTGCACCCCTTTGTGAAATTGTAAACGAGAATCCTGTAAAAATGGAAAGCTTGATATATGTATCTTATAAATTAAGTTCGGTAACTTAAAAGTTAAGCAAATCGACATAAATGTATACGCTAGAAAAAAGATTAAGCTAGCGGAATTCTGTAAAGCGCAAAAACGCTAATAACGTAACTGTCTTTTTCTTCATAAAAAGAGATACCTAAAGTCATCGTGAGGATAAAGAAGTACCTCTAGAGTACATTACCTTTATAGACCTTAGAAGTACTCTTAGTGGTTTTAATAAACAAGGGAACAACAAGTTGTCTTATTTAAAATAGGTAAGCATTGCCTATAGCGGACACGGTAAAGAAATATAACAATATTTTATAGGTAACTACAACAATAAAACCAGCTAATTAGGTATAAGAATATATCGATTATTAACAAATATTTCTATGAAACGGTATAATATTTTAACAATTAAATTACAATAATAATAAACAATCTTGCACTATGTGCATATCAAAGAACCGATTTTATAAATCACAAATGTCGAACACGTTGAAAATTTTGCAGTACAATTTTCTAAAAACAATTTAAAAGATACTCATAAAAGTAAAATCAACCCAAATGCCATGGCGTAAAACAGGATTTGCAAAAGCATTTCTTACAAGCCAGGCACATGGTGGAAGACCGGGTTTCTTTCTTGGCCTTCGTACACGAGACACATCTTCTTCGTTTGGGGATTTGGACGGGCAAGTGGTCCCCGACAACACCGACAAACTTTCTCCCGGGAGATCCTTTAGATGTATTATCCAGTTCTATACTAGCTAGGAAATGGAACTGATGAATGCCTGAAAGAAAATAAATTCGATAAGTATGAGTGGACTCAGACAGCGGGGTTCCATGTAAATAATTAATGTTTACACTTTCATTCATGCCATTATCAGACAGATTCGAAGCATAGCAGTCAGTGGTCACACATCCAAAAACTAACTGCGCGCAATGTTGCTTAAATTTATTTAATTTCTTTTGTTGTAATATTTATTTGTTTCTAGTATTTTTTGTAAAGCAGCAACAAAAATAAGATGCATTTATATTGTTAAAATTTTAGCTCCTTATCTATTGCGGTTCGTGAGATACAGAATGATGACAGACTGACAACGATGTCTTACTAAATAGGATCCCGTTTTACACTTACGAGTAAGTCATGGAAACCTAAAAATCGCCTTGCATTTATAGAATCAGCGACGGAAAATTGGTATAAGATTTAAACTCAAATTAGAAAGACAAATATGAAATATGAGCATTTAAAAATAAAAATGCGATGTCAAATTTATGATAAAATTCTTTAGATTTTTACTAAAAACAAACGAGGTACAACAATTACAAGCGTAATCTATAAATTATCTATATTAATATTAAGTGACTATGAGAGACTTTTCTTATTTTGTACTAGGTGGATGTTTATGGGCAGTCTCGTGAAGTATTCCGAATGGAGCTTGTCTCACTTTGATTGTTGCATTACACTTGCTGGCGTCTTTATTGGTACACCTCCATAAGTGGGAGCCGTCTTTGTTCATTCTCTTGTGCACGTAGTTGTATCCACTGCGACACAGCATTTGATTGCCTCTCTTAGTTTTTCGATAGACAACGCTGTTATGACCACGTATAGTTGAAGGCTGACCTGACATTTCACAAATATTATTTTTCACTTATAGTTATACTAATTATGAATCTGAAGATTAGTCGTAATAAAAACAATATCTAAGCTCTTCAGATTCAGACAAAAGATTTAAACAGCTATATGAGGCAAGCTTATAAAATTCACTAAAACAATTCAAATACAAAAATTCCATATTTGTGACAAATTATTATTTTTATTACCAATTAAATAGCACGTTGCCTGACTAGATTCTACGTCAACAATGAAACTTGCTTCAAACTACATCTATACTAGGTACACATACATTATTACAATGCAGCAGACTGCATTAACTTTTTACTACCGAATTAGTTTTTTTTTTCATGTCAGTGTCAAATCTTTACACGTGACCTCCGAGTGGTGATAAGAACTGTCTCTGGTGGGACTTCGGCCGCGGCTTGTCACCACCCTCCGGGGTGGGCCAGTGCGTGAAGCGATTTTTCGTGTTTCGTAATGTGGTCCGGAGAATCCATCTACCTTCTAGGTCTTCATGTCCCTTTACATTAGGTGAGATTGTGGTCAAATGAAGGCAATATTAAAATGGAATATTTATTTCAAAGTGATTGATCTACGTAAGACTTTCTGCTTTTTAGAGAACTAAGTTATTGTTTAGATTGAAGAAATTCGAAGAATGTTTCACAGTGTATTTCATAATTCAATCATACACTTTTTTGCCCTACGAGGTAAAATACTTCATTAAACCCATTTAAATTTATGCAAATACGATATTACAACGTGATTTAGCAATTGAACAAGATAGATCCGGCCAGCAGACCTTCCGCCCTCTAATGCCGTACCCTAATATTATTATATAACTAGCTATTCACACCACGGCTTTGCCCGTGATTTTCCCGCGAGGACAACATATTTGCCGCGGTAAAGCCTTCCTCAATAAATAGGCTATCAAACACTGATATATTTTTTTTATCAGACCAGTAGTTCCTATGATTAGTGCGTTCAAACAAACAACTTTATAATATTAATAATTAAATAATAATCATTTAATATAGATTAATGCTATGCCTTACCCGTAAACATAGGCCCGATGGTGGAATGTAAACTATAGCAATAAGTGACTAGTTGGTAAACCCTGAAATGCCAATAACTACTTAATTATAATAACCTACCTTTTAAAAATAAAATAATCAAATATGATATAAATACTTAATAGAAATGAACATGAATAGATCTTGGACAAAATATCACTTGATTAATTTTAGCTTATTTTATACAATCGACCCTCTGACTAGATTAATATACATAAGTATGGGGTTCATTTTTGGATTTACTATACTACACAACCATAAAATCAAAATGATGCAGGGCAACATTATATCACTTGCTAAACTAGCTGAAATATTTTAAATATTTACTTAATATAGAACACTAACAACTTTTATCTTATTAATAAATGTGTTTAGATTAAAAGTCATTTTGCTAAAATATTTTTTGTTGGAGGTAAGTATGTTTTTAGTGATTGTGTTGTTTACAGCTTATTCGCACGATAATGTCATTGAGGGTTGTGATGCTGGACCGACAATGGCCATCCCTCCATCTCCAACATCTCCAAACCCGTTTCGGACCGACCCCAGAATGCAGTAGATATCTATAGTTCAGAAATACTACCGCTGGTTTGCCGGAACGCGATGTTGAGAATATAGCACCTGAAAACGTTATATATATTATCAGTACACTTAACAGAAACTTGAAATTTTTTATTTGAAACATTTCACAAATTTACATAATAACAATGGGAATGTTAAACTACTGCGATAGATTCAAAAACTGTGTTGCAGTATCAGCGCGCTCCTGCAAACAAAGGTTACATTATACCTTGTGATAGGCATCAAACAAATTTAACAGCGTATTTCTTCTTATTTCTTGCTTATTTTTAAATTAAAACTTTTGAAGGGAACACTACTTATTATATATATAACTAGCGGTCCGCCCCCGCTTCGCACCTAGTTGAAGTTGACCGTATTATGAATCTAAGCCATTCTCGAATACACACAAAAAATTTCAACAAAATCGTCCAGCCGTTTAGGAGGAGTTGAATGACTAACACACGTATAGAAGATTTATATCTAAAACTAACTGACCCCAGCAAACGTTGTTTTGCAAAATTTTTTTTTTTTTCAAAATGAAAAATAGATGTTAGCTGATTCTCAGACCTACTGAATATGCTCACAAAATTTCATGAGAATCGGTCAAGCCATTTCGGAGGAGTTCGATTACGCACCCCGTGACACGAGAATTTTATATATTAGAAGATAAAGTATTTTGGATTGTTAGGCGGAGTTGGCTTTAGCACAGCTGTGAGACACAACAGGCTAAACAAAAAAATAAGGAATTAATGTTTTATCAGGTTTTATAATTAATGATATCAGCGTTTTGGTTTATATATGGCACCTTCAGAAATAATATTAAGGTGGTCCCTCACCAGGTCTATTACGTAAAACTTTGCAGTAGCGACAGCAACAGCAAAGCGATAGTGACCGCTACGCGATTGGTTGCAAATTGTTTCCAGCCTGTTTCTGATTGCCTGTTTGCTGTTGCTGTCGCTACTACAAAGTTTTACGTAATAAATTTACCAGAGCATTCGTAATGTAACGTTAATGATGCATACATCATGAGTTAGGGAGCAGGTAATACTGCAATTTAATGCGCATAGCAGAGTCTTTAATGCGAACACTAATCAGCGAGAGAGATAGGATTGTAACGAATGCTAATTATGACAATAATAGTTCAATATAACTATATATTATAATTACATTAGGTACTTAAATAATACACACACTCACACCTAAGTGTCTATTTGTAAATATGTTTGATAAGCTGATAGGACTGCCATATAAATAATGACAAAAGTCCTTGAATTTGACTAAGAAATTGTGGGATCCTTACTCCGATGGATCTTGAAACTAACAATGAAAAAATAGTAGGTAGGTACTTATTGCCCAGTAGTGGAACACAAAAGCTTAACAAAACTTCTACTAAAACTACTTAGAACTAGCACTCCTAAACAACCTTTCAATTTCATAAAAAAAAATTTAGTAATGATTATGTTCTAGCTGTGTTTTATATATAGTATTGTTGATAGTTCTTATAAACGCCCTGCATTTGAAGGGCCACTTTGTACACACGTAGAATCCTTTGGGCGTCTTGCTACTACTATGTTGATTGAACCTGTGCCCACCGTAAAGTATTACTGGATTCCCTCGCTTTGTCGTGGAGAATACGGGATCTAAAAACAATATGAAACATACATTTTTACTGGTTAATAATTAAATGAATATGTCATAAAAGCAGCACGCGCAAAACAACAATATCGGAACATATTAAATTAATAATTAGGTTACTCGTACTACGCTACGTTACAAAATAATAATCTTAAGCAATATTATATCAGCAGTGAAAATCATCATCTTATATAACAATTTCCGTTTCACAATGTTAGTTACCGTACTTCTCCGAAACGGCTTACCCGATTATTATGAAATTTCATATGCGTATTTGTAGGTCTGAGAATTGGCTACTAAAAAACAACGTATGCTGGGGTCAGCTAGTAACATTATATAGATATATCATTTAGGTTGACAAGTGTTCAAAATAATCTGTGCAAACAAAGTTTTCAAAAATATCGTCCTAAAGAGTTTTCATGCTTTGATAGCTTTGTTTGCACAAATCATATTGGACTATTTGTTTAGTTTAAATAAATATGAACCAGTTATTTTGACTACTTTGGGCGCATACAAGGTTAAATATTTTGTAATTTTTTATACTCTAGACGCCTTTTTCAATTTTACGCCGACTTCAAAAAGAACTCAGAAGTAAAAAAAAAAAACACAGAAATAGGATTATATTTTTTTGTTCTAAGTCATCTATCGTACATCATAATATGTATACACCAACAATCTTAAAAATAAGGAACCTTATGATTATGTTCTAGTTGATACTTGTATATTCTGTTATTGAGAGTCTTTATAAAGGCCCTGCACTTAGTAGACCACCTAGTACACACGTAGAACCCTACAGGTTCTTTGCTATTGCTGTGCTTGTTGAAGCGGCAGCCGCCGTAGATTATGACAGGGTTCCCGTGCTTCGTCGTTGAGAACACAGGATCTGAAACATAGCATCAAGGTCAAAGACTAAGATGTTTATTTCCTTAGAAGCACAGGACTTACATAGTATGTTAACTCTAAGTTAAAGCATCTAATTATAATTTGCCGAAAGATAAAAAAAAATTATCACGAAACAATCATTGTATTGACAGTTCTATTAAATTTGAGTTGAGAAGCGAATTGAACAGCTTAGCTTTTACCTTTTTAGTTATAAAAATTTTGGTGTTTTTATGAATACATAGTGCATGATATTATACATTATATCATCCAAATTATGAGAAACTAAAAATAAATACTTTGAAATACGTCTATATATTGAACAGAGCAGCAGTGATTGTTAACGGGCTGTTGATGATGATAACAATAAGAACCATAACTAATAATAACACCATATAATTCCCAAATCTTCATATAATGGAAGACGTGGGTTAATATTAGGTTTATCACTATGTAAAAAACATAAATTGTTTGTGTATATTTACTCATATGAGGTGAAATAAAATACAATACAAACATTCTTAATTGCAACACCACAATACAGGAACATACATAAGAGATACATACCTTATTTAATTAGTCATAGTTATGCTCCAATATTATACGATAATATGTCGAGAGTTCGAATGCAGGCTCCACACCGTGGCCGTACAGACAGACACGCTTCGACAACTGAATTACTGTTGTGTTGATTGTACCGTCGTCCTCGGTATATGAACACGGGCTTCCCAAATCTCCATACAAATATGATCTTTACATATTAAATCAGCAGACAGTTGGGAAAACTGCTTAGCATTGAGAATGGATGGATAAGCTCGTTAACATCAACATCGACGACTGTCCAGTCGTCGATGTTGCCTTAATACGTACCTACGGCCTACGTATAAGAACAATTAGGGACCCACGACGATGGTACAATGCGAGTTGGTGGGTGCCTCTTTCATTGTTCCATTATCTTTGGCTTGGGTCTCTAGGAAGGTGTTCTAAACCCTTTGTAGGCGACGCGTAGTGTTTCATAGTTTTAAGTTTTAATTTGATTTTTATTTCTTTAGTTTATGTTAAGAAACAAACCTTATTTTTTATCTGTAATTTAAAAACAGGTAAATAAAGATATATGCTGTGGCGCGCGGGGCGACGATCGGTGAGGTACGCGGGAGGGGAAGTCAGTGTGCATGACGACGGCTCGCGCGAACGTTTCGTTTTCTCGCTCGCCATTGCTTTTTGGTACAAAACCTATGTTTTATTGGTACAACACCTACACCCTTTGTCCCCCTTAGCGGTTGGATATAACGATAAAAAGACAGAAGACGAATTCCAGGTCTCTATTACGTCAATTACTTAATATAAATTATTCATGGTTATGCTCCAACATCATATGGTATATCTCATTGTCGAGGGTTCGAATGCAGGCCCTGCACTGTCGCCGCCATCTCGTGCACACATACACGCCGCGACAACCTCGACTGCTGCTGTGCTGGTTGTAGCGTCGTCCCTGGTATATTAACACGGGGTTCCCAAATTTCGTTACAGAGAATATTGGCCCTGGAAAACAATACAAATTTCATCATCATCATTATCATCATCCTCACCCTATTAACGTTCCCACTGCTAGGACACAGGAACTTCTCTCATGGCGAGAGAGATTAGGCCTTGATTCTACACGCTGGCCAATTGCGGGTTGGTGAATGTCACATGTCCTTCAAACTCTTTAAAGTCCTTCAAAGTTCTCAGAACATGCCGGTTTCCTCATGATGTTTGCCTTCATCGTTAGAGCACCTGCTTTAAGGCGCACATACATATTTAAAGTGGAAAAAATCCAGCGGTGCGTTGCAGGGTTGTAAATCCAAAAACTAAGCCGTGTTGGCTAGGGAGCACACTCCACTTTCATTTCGAAGGTCAAATTTCATAGTAGCTTCAAAATTTTAATTTACTATTTTAGTTTCTTTTAAATAAACTAGGGGCTTGAAGTAACTATCTGCAAATGTGAAGTTAAAACAAAATTAATAATTAAAATTTGTTCTCCAAGAAGAAAAAAGTGGCGCTTAATACAGAAAGGCTCTGTTAACTAGTATCTGGTCGATTACCTGTAATATGAGGCAGTATCTAGCTGAGGCAAAGTCAGGCCTAATCTAATAAACTGTAATTGTGTTGTATTTAATTGAATTGACACAAAGTCTAAAACAATGACAGCAATTTTTAAATTTTATATTTAAACTAGCAGACCCCAGCAAACGTTGTTATGCAAAATAAAAAATAGATGTTGGCCGATTCTCAGACCTACTCAATATGCTCACAAAATTAGGAGGAGTACGGGAACGAAAACTGTGACACGAGAATTTTATATATCTATACTAATATTATAAAGCTGAAGAGTTTGTTTGTTTGTTTGTTTGTTTGAACGCGCTAATCTCCGAAACTACTGGTTCGAATTGAATAATTCTTTTTGTGTTGGATAGTCCAGTTATCGAGGAAGGCTATAGGCTATATAACATCACGCTACGACCAATAGGAGCAAAGATATAGTGGTAAATGTGTAAAAAAACGGGAGAAATTGTTCATCTTTGAAGCCTTCCGTTGCGTGCGCCGTGAAAACGGTTCAAGATACACAAAAAATATGTATCAAAGAATAATAGCTCTTTTAATGATCTAAAAAACAGTCCGCGATAGTATATGTCTATCTTTTAAGATTAACTCACAAAAACCGTTTTTATGGTACCTAATTTGGTCGAAATAATTTGTTTAAGTTGTATCAACATAAGAATATTAATCTTTATTCAAATAAATATGTTGTTGGTTAAGAGTACTTCATCCATTATAACGCGGGTAGCACCGCAGGGCACAGCTAGTAAGATATAATTCAGATAGCATTAGGAGAAGAAGTGCTACAGGCATGGGACATTACGTGGGTATTTATGTAGCCAAACACATTTTAGTAATAAGCATTATTATTTAAGCTAATAAGTAATATGAACTTATATATAGAGCATTAACATTGTACATGTCTATAATCTATAAAAAAATATGCAGTAAAATAATTACTGAATGTTTTCAAAGTTATATCAATAAACAAACACTAGGTATTTCTTTAATTAAAGGGGCATTAATTTGAAGGATAATTTGACTTTATCTAGGCTTTATGTCGCTTTGGCGGCCGCTCAGCTCGTGCGTGGTTTTTAATTACAAACTTAACCTAACCTACATTTTCGTTCTTTAACAATTAATCCTGCCACAAGTTAATTTAAAGTAACGTGAAACAAGTACATGCGAATGGTGAAACTTTTTTACTGACCATTTTTATATGTAAGCCGGATCATTGATAAATATAGACTAAGCTTATTTTATACATTGCCATTGGCACAGCAGGTGTTCTATAGGTCACTTAATATAAACATAACAACTAATGAAAGATTACAACTAACATAAGCAATACATTCCAAACAATCTTGATGATTTTCCGTAAGTTTATCAATTTACTAGGAATTTGATAAAGTTAAGATTCGTTATATTATCCGGTGACATATACGATCCCTAGGAATTGTATGAATTACCAAGGTAAAGTTTGTAATGGACAATGATTTTCATAATATTTCGTACATTGCCTGAACGCCCCAGATATTCAATAAATTGCCTATTATAAACAATAAAATTGAATTTTACAGATTTCGTTTACATACACATTATAATCATTAATTTTAATGATTAATGTTGTATCACTCAACAAAAATCCGGTTTTGCACAATTGAAATACCATTTTTCCTATTTAGTCAAGTAATACAATTTAGATCTCATAATAATTAATTGTTTTTTTGTATACTATCATACTCTGTTGTTGAGGTTATTATATATAAAAAATCCTTTTTCAAGCTTTATAACAATTATTTCTTCAATTGAATTTTTTAACAGCTAAGCTAAGAGCTTATCACGGGCTAATGTTATTGTGTGGATTGTGATTTACTTAGTTTCGTGCATATGTTCCACATTCATCTGTACTATTTCATTGTCATAAGTCTTGATGCAAGCTCGACAGCCAAAAGACCTTTTATTGCACACGAACAATCCTCTGGGACCCTTGCTAGAACTATGTTGGTTAAATCGGTATCCGTTGTATAGAATCAAGGGCTTTCCAAACCTGCTCTGTGAAAAAATGGGACCTAAAAACACAAGATTCAATAAAAAATAATAATAATAATAATAAAGAATAATGTAATGGAAGGGTCTGAAATAAAATAACTAAAATATGTTTCAAAGTACATTTAAGTATAACGTTATATTTATTAGAATCTCCTATAAACAGAGATAACATAACAGACATTACAAATCTGTGTAACATACGAAAATATCAATAAATGCCAAGAAACAACTTTCGTAAACATCAATGAGGGATCCGGTGGTTAGCCTTTGGCTTCACAACGCAAAACGTTCAATGAGGAAAGAAAAAAGGAAAGTCTTTTCACTCTATCCGCTTTTCCTTTCATCAAAATTTCCCGATATCTTAAATACTGTAAATTAAATAAACCACCACTGGATCACCACTTATACCCCACTTGTAAGGGCAATATAACAAAAGAACTAAGTATATTGATCAAATTATAACTATTAAATCTCATGTTTAGGCTTCTTTAAACGTGATTATGGCGATGTAACTGTGCCGATTTATCGAGAAACTAAAAAATAAGTAAATCATGGAAAAACCCCATTTTAAATTTAAATTATATCAAAAAATATCATAGTATCAAAAAGGGCTCGCCCATCGTCCGACGCTTAGGCTGAGGGTGCGTATGGTTAACATTAGAGTTGATGACTATATCCTCAATGATGGAGATCAGAGCTCGACAGCCGCGGTCCCAGTGGTTGCAGCGGAAAGTCTTCCGCACATATATATTAGAAAAGCGTAAACATTATAACTACATGTCTATAATCTATAAAAAAATATGTAGTAAAGTAATTACTAAATGTCTTTATAATTATATCATTAAACAAACACTAGGTATTTCTTCAATGAATGCGTAAAATTTAAAACATTCAAAGCACAATAATTAGTATAGGTATTACGGTAAGAGGTTAATGGAAAAGATAAGATAACATAATTGAAAAAAAATCAGCAAATATCAGCCTTTCATTGCATATTGTTTAAAAATACCAATAACTAAGTAATTACAAGCATTTAGTACTTAAAATCAACGTAACTTAACAATTCAATTAATAATATCTTATATCCTATAAGATATTATTAATTGAATTGTTAAGTTCTAGAATACCCAGTATAAATTTTGTCTAAGTGATCAAGATATTACCAGCAATCTGTATAATTCGGTATAGTATCACAATGCCTAGGCATTTCATAAATAATTTATTTAAAAACTAAAGAAAATATTACCTACGACGTATAGGTGATATTTGAAATGTTATTTATTTTATAATTTGCCTAGGTATTCTATATAATACCAAATTCTCGTCCGGTTATGCATGTAATCTATAGAAAAGTGCATCAATTTGAAGAATAATTTATGGCCACCAGGCTTTATGTCGCTTTGGCGGGCGCTCAGCTCGTGCGAGGTTTTTAATTACAAACTTAATCTTACCTACATTTTCGTTCTATAACACTTTATACTGTCGCAAGTTAATTCAAAGTATCATGAAACAAGTTGATGCGAATGATTAAACATTTTTATCGACCATTTTTATAGGTAAGCCGGTTAACATTGAAAAATATAGACTAAGCTCAACATATTTTATATATTTCCATTGGCACAGCAGGTGTTTTACATGTCACTTAATATAAAAATAACAACTAATGAAACATTACAACTAATATAAGCAATAAGTTGTAAACGATGTTGATGATTTTGCGTAAGTTTATCAATTTACTAGGAATTTGATAAAGTTAAGATTCGTTATATTATCCGGTGGCATATACGATCCCTAGGAATTGTATGAATTACCGAGGTAAAGTTTGTAATGGACCTACGATATTCATAATATTTCTTACATTGCCTGTACGCCCAGGCATTCAATTAATTGCCTATTGTAAACAATAAAATTGAATTTTACAGATTTCGGTTACATTCTGCTTGGCTGCGTTTGCGGCGCAAGAGGTAGCGGGTTCGATTTCCCCCAAGGGTGAAAGTGTTTGTATGTTCTGCAAGCGCTTTTTCCTTGGTCTGGGTGTTTATTATTTAGTCAAGTAATACAATTTATATCCCTTAATAATTAATTGTTTTTTTTTGTATAATCTCTGTTGTTGAGGTTATGGAAAAAAAATCATGCTTCTAATTGAATGAAGTCCTTTTTCAAACTTCATAACAAAGGATTTTAATAACAGCTAAGCTAAGAGGTTATCATGGGGCTAAATGTCATATGTGGATTGTCCGGAAATTCCTTTTAATGAGTTTCGTGCCGTGTTGGCTAAAGTGGGAGGACACTCGACTTTTATTCCGAAGGTCGTGTGTTCAAACCCCGCCACGCACCTCTGTATTTTTCTTCTTAAGAAATTTATGTGCCCTTTAAACACGTGCTTTAACGGTGAAGGCAAACATCGTGAGGAAACCGGCATGTTCTGAGAACTTTAAAAGAGTTTGAAGGGCATGTGACATTCACCAACCCGCACTTGGCCAGCGTGGTGAATTAAGGCCTCATCTCTCTCGTCAAGAGAGAAGTCCCTGTGTCCCAGCAGTGGGAACGTTAATAGGGTGATGATGAGTTTCGTGCATATGTTCCACATTCATCTGTAATATTTCCTTGTAATAAGTCTTGATTCTAGCTCGACAGCCTAAAGCCTTTTTATTACACACAAACAATCCTTTGGGACCCTTGCTAGAACTATGTTGGTTAAATCTGTGTCCGTTGTATAGAATCAAGGGCTTTCCAAACCTGCTCTGTAAAAAAATTGGACCTAAAAACAAGACTCAATAAGAAATTTATAGTTAAAGTGTTAATAAACAAAATAATAATGTAATGGAAGGGTCTGAAATAAAATAACTAAAATATGTTTCAAAGTACATTTATGTATACGTTAGATTTATTAAGAACCTCCAATAAACAGAGATAACATAACAGACATTACAGATCTGTGTAACATACGAAAATATCAATAAAAATGCCAAGAAACAACTTTCGTAAACATCAATGAGGGATCCGGCGGATAAGTATATTTTTTATTAGCCTTTCGCTTCACAACGCAAAACGTTAAATGAGGAAGGAAAAGGAAGGTCTTTTCACTCTATCCGCATTTCCTTTCATCAAAATTTCCCGATATCTTAAATACTGTAAATTAAATAAACCACCACTGGATCACCACTTATACCCTTGTAAGGGCAATATAACAAAATTACTATATTGATCAAATTATAACTATTAAATCTCATGTAGCCTAAACATGTAGCCCAACAACAAACCTTTAAACGTGATTATGGCGATGTAACTATGCCGAATTATCGAGAAATTGAAAAATGAATCGGAAAATATCGCATTTTAAATCTAAATAGTATAAAAAAATATCATAGTATCAAAAAGGGCTCGCCCATCGTCCGACGCTTAGGCTGAGGGTGCGTATGGTTAACATTAGAGTTGATGACTATATCCTCAATGATGGAGATCAGAGCTCGACAGCCGCGGTCCCAGTGGTTGCAGCGGAAAGTCTTCCGCACTGTGTTCTTATCCTTCAGGCAGAACCTGTAGCCCTGGTACTGGAGCATCTGATTGCCAAAACGCGATTCCACATATACCATTTCTGCAATAATGACATTTTTCTTGCAACTCTATAAAGCTGGTTTACAGTGACGCGTTTCGTCAGCGCGGGTGGTAAGTGCATAAGTAAAGCAATAACGGCGGCGGGACAGCGATTAACGATGTAACGATCCAGGTAACGCGAAGTTCAATGCCAAAATAAATTATAAAAAAAATTAAACTGTAAATTGATAAATAAATTTAGCTTAAAATATAATACACTCAATAAAAATCCAACAATGACGCAAAGTCACATCACATCGCATCACAATGTTTTTTGTCTCCGCATCAGATTCTTCAATCAATTGAGTAGACTAGAGCATACTAAAACAATCACCTCAGTGATTATGTATATTGTTCATCATGATTATTTCTCCACCGTATGTAGTAACCTTAGCTTTGCAGCCTACAGATTTCCTCGTGCAGACCCAGCGTCCGCGCTCACCCACGTGCGTAGCGTTGTTAAACTTGTACACTCCTAACTGAAGTACTGGCTTGCCGAAACGCGATCTCGTCAGCACAGGTAACACTAGAATTATAAATAAAATTTGTTTTATGTTGTTTGATGGAGTAAGTAATGAAACTACTCAATCTTCTTTAACTTGTAGTACCTACATTTAATTTAATATACAACTTGTTGTTTTATCTTGTATCAATCCTCATACTTGTATTCACCTCCATAATACTGCGTAGCACAGACCCAGTTGAATATTGTAATCATATTTATTATAATTTATACGATGTAAGAGTCCTTTAAATTAATTATAATAAAATATAAAGCAGGTCAAAGAAATGTAGTGAAAGAGAATTCGTTAACTCCTAAACTGGCTCGACGCTCTACTAAGAGTAAGAAAATTCCATAACAATACTGACTATTCGTAGTTTTATTTACCTATTTCAAAGCTGCTATGTGATTATCTTTAAAGCAGTAATAATTATACAACCAAACACGGCCTTAATTAAATATTGTATAGTATTATTTTCACGCTCGAAATATTTTAACACAGTAATTTCGGCTAACATGGGATAAAATTTAATTATTTGCGATTATTCTCTGTATCACCTGTTCTATTATAGCCAAGGCTCTCACCATTCAGCGAAATATTTTTACTTAGTAATATTATCGGGTTCAATAAAAATAACTCAAACATTTTATTCAAATCTCTTTATGTAAGTGATACAGTACGAGTAGTGCATAAATATCTTTATTTATGCACTACTAGAGATCATGCCACCAAGTTATCATCTTAAAATACCATCACAGACTGCTTATATTTATATTTTTGTGGTAAAATAAATATTTACTAAAATAAAATCATAGATACCAACTATAAAAAAAAGTATTTATTTAACTTTTTTTGGGGCCTTTGCCCTGCAGTAGGACGTTATAGGCTAATTAAAATGATTGTCATTCAATAATAAATTCCGAAAGTTTTTGGCTGGATGTATATCGACTTCTTTTTTTGGTATGGTCATGTTCGAAGCTAAATTTAACGATTTGGTTTAAGATTGTTGTCACGCTAGCTCTGCAGCCAATCCCTGTTCTTGTGCAGACCCACCGTTGCCGGAGCGAGGCATCGCTACAAGGTCTCCTATTGTACCTATGCTCGCCAATCACTAGCACGGGGTGCCCGAAACGAGATGTGCTAAATATTGGATTAATCCCTGAAAAACATGATTCATTTTATAAACCAATGCTTTGTTCATTTAATTCTTGATTTTGAAGGATAATTTTGTTTTCATGTTAGATAACAATGCATAGTTTTGTAAAAAACTTGTACAACTTATACAAGTTAAAAAATATTTATATTTTTTTTTATCTTTTAGCCCTTCCTCCTCTTTGTTCCTTTTTCCCTGTTTACAAATAAGCTGGACAATGTTAAGTTTCAATTTAAAAAATAACTCGGCATAATTAGCATGTCGGACAAATATATCTAAATAAAAAAAACGTTTATCTTATTTTGTCATAAGCTTGAAGGGAGACAATAATTTTATTCTCGAAAAATAAATAAAAATTCACATTTTATTCAAGATTAAATTTACTCAGTATAGACACTTAATATATGTAAACTTACAAAATTAAAAAAATAATTTCATTTTTATGAAGAGACCATCATTAGACGGGAAACCTAGTATTAAATAAAGTCGCCGTCACACGCCGTTGGTATTGCAGTGTAAAAGTATGTAGGTATGTCCTTTAGCAATGTGAATGTTCGTTAGTGATCTTTAGAACTTTATCGTTTTGGGTATTAATAGTCACTCGACAATTTTGACTTGACTGTTTAGAGCAGACCCATCTTTGCTTGAGCGAGGGATGTTTACCGGGTCTCCAATTGTATCTGTGCTCCCCAATCAATAGCACGGGTTTGCCGTAGCGCGATGTGGTAAACGTTGCGACAGTCCCTGAGAACAACGGAGTTTGCGAATAAGATTTCCTTTATGTAATGTTTTTTCAGATTTTCGATAAAATATGTAAATATAAACAAATAAACAGATACATTTTCACCTTGTTTATGACATGATATTGAAAGGAGGATTCGTATCATTTTACAAATTATGGAGAAATCATAAATGTTTATAGAATTAAAGAAACGCGAGAAGATTTTCGTATTTAGTACCTGTAAATAGTAAAAAAAAAAATCTCTGATAAAAAATATAAAAGAAATTGTAAAAAATATACCTTTAATTGTAGCCGTACTCCAAATTACAAACTTCAAATACATTCAAAATTTTTTAGGTAATACAATAATCTATTTTAACATACTGCTATACCGAAACCTTACCTTTGTATTTTGAATATAATAGGGTAATTAATATCCAAGCTATGAAAATGAATAAAAATCCGTTTGTTATTTAACGAATGGAAAAATAGCAGACACGTGTTATTTGATTTTAACCCCCGACAAAAAAGAGGGGTGTTATTACAATTAAATCACATTTCCACCACGTGAAAAGTGACGCTAGTTACGTCAGACCGTGTTAGATTCTGCCACGGCATGACTTCACACAGAATTTCGTCTTAATATAACTCTGTTATTTTTCGATTAGAAATTAACATAAAAACGTGTCTAATATGTTTTAACCTTATTTTTTTATATAAAATTGTAATTTTAAATCCGCTTGATTTAAAATTATAATTTTATTATAAAAAAAATATATTTTTATTGTTTAAAAAAATCGACATTAGATACACATTATATATTTTATTATATTCAAAATATTAATTTTAAAAAGCCGAACAAACTCGAATTTTATTTCATTCCGTACCTCTGGATTTTTCTACAAGAAAAATGTATGCATTGAATTGCGATGTATGTATAAAATAAAAAAAATACTACAAAATGAAGTTTTGTTTTCACCAAGTTCTTACACTAATGAAAGTATACACAAGAAACCTTGACCCGGCGAACAACAATTCAAGCTTAGAGAAGAGAAATTATGTGAATTTAAAGAAAATAATTATTAAATCTAACATCTGAATACGTTACATTAGCATGGCACTGACTCAAGATTATTTGGGTTTACTTTGCATTAGTGTAAGAACTTGGCAGACTTGGTATAAATGAAAACTTCATTATTTTTAATAATAACTCTATTTTTTTTCGGAGTGGCTTTAATCTACATAGTCGAAATCCGCAATTCACTTACCAAAAACTACACTTCAAACTTCTGACATCCTTATAACCTATTTTCCCACCCTTACCCAGGTTGTAAGTTTCATATTTTTATGGGATCAACATCGAGGTAACCTATCTAATAAAAAAAATCAAAATCTAATAACGAAAAAGAAAAGCTAAGGCCCGTGCGCCCTGACCTTGCACCTTAATGAGAACTCAGAACTCCATCGCGCATCTTCTAGCAGACCCATCGTTACGACTATATAATTTATACTCAAAAAAAATTACTGTCACTTACATGACTATTATCCTTCCTTAAAATATACACGAATATGTCATTCACACTCTACAGTCATTTAAAATAACACATACTAATAACTTATCTAACGCATTAATTCACACTAATACTTATTATAAATGTGTTCTGCAAGTGTGTTCTTATTTGTTTGCGAAGTTAACTTATTTAAAACATTCTATTTTTAAAATGCCTTAAATAAGATTACAATTTTTATATCAGAGGGTAGTTTGTTGTTAAACTTCAACCTTTCCTTCAACGGTTAACATTTTTTTGCCGTAACTTGTTTGGGTACTTGGCAAGGCTAAATAGCTGGTGCGTTACTTCATTCAGTGAGGGATCCTTACAGGGCCTACCAGTGCTCTCCAAGTATTAACTAGGTCTTGTTTATGTCGATATTATCGATCTCTTAATGTGAATGTTCATTACTGATACCTAGAATTTCATCGCGATAGGTGACAACAGTCACTCGACAATTTTTTGTCGCAACCTTCGAGCACACCCATCGTTTCATTAACGGCTCCTTACAGGGCAGTTTATGGTATCTATGATCTCCAAGTATTAATGGTTGACCGAAGCGGGACTTGGTGTATGTTAGCATAAGCCCTGAAAATATGTAGGTAGTTTATGAATAAGCTTTCCATTATGTAAAGATTAAGTATACATTTTGTTAGCATGTTAGGATTAATATAACTTAAATAAATTCTCCCCAAAATAATCCCCTAACTTATGTTCTCTTAGGACTATAGGGAGACGGAACTCATACTTCTCGTAAAATCATACATTTTGGCGTCTTAATACACATTTTTCAATAGGAATGTTAAAACGAAAGAAAATAAATCATTTATAAATATATTCTTTTATTTATTACTAGCGGCCCGCCCCGGTTTCGCACGGGCAATTATAAAAAAAAATCCCGGCAATTTTTATCCCGATTTTTTCTCGCCTTTTAAACCTTCCCTAGACCTCCACGAACATTTCAAGACTAAGATAAGATAAATCCGTTCAGCCGTTCTCGAGTTTTAATCAGACTAACGAACAACAATTTATTTTTATTCATATAGATAGATAATTCCTTAATTACCTTTAGCGACTACGAATCTGAACACACTTACATATATTCAATGAAAGCCATAATATTCTAAAACTTCTAAAGTTAAGGTACATGGAAGGGTTCTTATAATATATCTGAGCAGATTGGCAGAATGAAATGTGTGTTGTTTTTTTGATGAATCTGCTCCGATATATCTACCCTTCCAGGTACTTTAAAAGTTCCATGTACTTCGAATACAACTTTTGAACTTTGGTATTATGGAGTGCTCACATTTTTTATGAACTCAATTGAACTCATTCTTGACGGTATGGTGTATGTCCAATTTTGACCACCTTATTACAATTAATGTGAATGCTCGTTAGTGATCTTCAGTACTTCGCCGCGGTAGGTGGTTACAGTAGCACGACAGTTTCTAGACGCGATCTTTGTGCAGACCCACCTGGCCCTGTCTCCATTGCAGTAGGTGTTCCTATTGTACCGATATATACCCATCTGAAGTACAGGTTTACCGTAGCGAGACGTAGTGAATATTGGACCTTGGAAACAACAGATAATAATACTTATTAAATAGAGAAAACTCTACGCGCTACCTTTGCTAAAAATTTAAAAGAATATTACCAACATGCAAAAATACATACTTTAAAAAATTTACCGCTGTTGCGTCCTAAAATGGATTTTAAATTTTAGACTTTTGCTGATGTCACTGAGTAATTATAAAAAATTTCGATTAGTTATATTATGAGACTATAAAAGTTTCCAATCTTCCTGCGTTATATATATTTATTAACAATTTTTTTATAAATCTTTAATAATTTACACAACACACACACAGTCTTTTTTATCATCTAGCAGGGACTCCTTATACCAATTAAGTTTTCAGTATTATATTACAAACAATAAAGTTCCGTCTTACTACAACAACATTTATCAACAATAATGATCCAAAAATATAGAGTCATGATTGATGAATCTGCTCAATAAGTTCCCATATACATTTATTACACTTTTGCAGTTTTGGTACTGCTCAGATATTTATGAACCTGTTTGTCGGGTTCATAAATATCTGTTCTATTTATTATTATATCCATCTCTCAATGTGAGTGCTCATTAGTGGTCTTCAGTACCTGGCCGCGATAGGTAGTCACAGTCGCGCGACAATTCCTACTCTCTATCTTCGTACAGACCCACCTTGCCCAGTCTGCGTTGCAAAAGGTGTTCCTATTGTACCGATACAATCCCAACTGCAGAACAGGCTTGCCGTAGCGAGACGCAGTGAATATCGGACCTTCGAAATAATAAATAAAATAAATATATGAAAATCCATCTGAGCCGTGTGGGCTTGCATAAGTTTAAATTTTAGTAACTTTATAATAAGTTAACTTCAAAAATTAAAGAGAGTTAAATTTCAGGGGTTTTTAGTCGTTTCGAACTGCGAGTTGTTCATACTATGGTATGAATCGCCCAAAGGCTCATTTAGAATGGGTAGCTTCACACCGCCGCGAAATGCCCAAGTATTGTTTAGAATGTGTCAGAATCGTACCACAATACCGGAGATCTCGAGAGAGATATGCGAGAATGCGGGAATTCTTGATATAATTCGTAATTTACCTGTGTTTAATCCTGAACTATCCTAATTTTATGCTTTACTAACTTCATCTATGATAAATATATCAATAATAAACCGTAAGCTTTTTCACTGTCTATTCAACCCGGGTATTCAGTAATTTGCTCGTGGTTCGAATCGACCTATTCAGAAAATCAGTATAAAGAAGCCTTGGGCGCTTCTAACCGATACAATCATTGCGGTGCGAAACGATACATTTAAAAAACTCTTGGTCCCTTTTATGCCTTAGTTCAACGGTTCGCGATTGGAAACGACTAAAGATACAGATTCAGGTGTTCAAGCGTAAAACGCACGAACTTTCTTTCGTGCTTATTCGCGTTGTTTTGAACTCGCAAGATCAGGCAAGATCTTTACAGCTTAGGTTTTTTTTTGACAAGTCAGTTCAGTACAGAGTAGTGATCCCAGCACAATTTCTATCTTTAATAAATTTTATATTTTTCTACAACATTCCTAATAAGTAAAAATCGATATACCAATTATGTCTGTATCTGTTAAATGCAATATAACTAAAATAAAAATCCGTCAAACTTTATAAACATTTATATACATCTATATATCAATAATGATCCAAAAATATAAATTCTCTTTCAGGTTTTCCTTCAGGGAGTTTACATTTTTAAAATGTCAACTGTATAAACTAATTATCACTAGTCAATGCAAAATCTATAAACATTGCCGAAATATTGTCAAATTAATATGTGAGTTTAAAAGTTCCATCACGCAAAATTTCAGCCCATGTCATCCCACAGCTGGGCGAAGGCCTCCCTATTATCCACACATTCCACACATCGCGGTATTAAACTGTTGCACACCATTGCAAAATGTGTATAATGTAAATTATTTAGTCGCAGGTTCGCGGTGTATGTAATTTGCGGAAACCACTTGGAAAGACAACAGGGAGGTCTTTAAACAGCAGTGGAGGACTGGTTTCATCACCATCACCATTGCACTGGTATATCCATAGTGGTCAACATCAATGGGGACGGGAGGGAAATTAGTCACAATTACTGGTACTATAAATGCTTTAGTTTACTCAATTAACAGAAACAAAACAAATATATTTGATAAGAAACAAAATATCATCAATAAACCAATAAAGAAATTAGAAAGATTATTTTCCACACTCGGTACCTAATAGAACCGAATAAAACAGTCAAATTCCACCATATACTTTTTTGGAGAAAGATGATATCGATGCCCTTAGATTTTTTGTAAAGCTCATTCATAGATCTCTTGAATAAGATTACAGATCATCTGTATTTATGCAATTAACTTAAAACAAATATGAGAAAATCCTCTTATTAGTTAAAAGGTGATTGCAAACACTGTGCACATTTAATAGCTTTATCTGGACGCCGATCCGTCGGTGCGCACATTCGAGACATCTCGAATGTGCGCACATTCGAGATGTTTCACAACGATCAAAGGTGATTATGCAAATCATTATGTTTAATAATATCATTCATGAAGGTGACGACCACTGCCTTGCAGCCCGAGGACTGGCGGGAGCAGATCCAGCGCTTCTTGGGGCCGTTGCAGCTAATGTGCTTGTTGTACCGGTATTTACCCAAGTTAAGGACTGGGTTCCCGAACCTGGACAAGCCGAACGATATAACTGAAATAATGTAATATTATGGGTATTTTTATTTGAAATGGAATAAGGAGAAATGTATATTTCTTAATTATTTCCATAATTCCAGTAAAATAAAATGTAAGTCAAATCTGGGGTATCATTCTATTTTGATAAATTAACATGAGAACATTACTATTGACACAGAGATAATAAACTATTTTATAAGTTATTGTTGTATAATTAAAACATACCAGGTAGTTAAATCATTTTGCCATTTGAACGCTAATTTAATGTATACGGTGATTCAGAAACAGCAACGCCTAAAGAGAAACAAGCTTTCCGGCACACAGCTTTCCCCACGTTAAAATAAACAGCTATCTATGTATTTTCGTTAAAAGTAAATTATGGCATTAAAAATCAAATTGTCAAAGGTTTCTCATGATTATGAAAGTTATTGAGCGCAACGATTTTGTTATGTAACGTGAGCACAGAAGCCTTGCATCTGCAGTTATGTTTCGACTGGGTGCAGTACCAGCGCACCTTGGCTCCCGTGTACTTGTTGTTCTTGCAGAACCTGTATCCACCAGCCACGATTATTGGCTTACCGTATCGAGATATCGTAAAGCGCACACCTAGAAGGTGAAGTTAAGTTAATAATAAATTCGACATATTATGTTAGTCATTATTGTTTCAATAAATAAGGTCAAAATCATAGAATTTTCGACGTTTAGTAGTCAAACATGCTTATTTTATTTTAAAATAACTTAGTAAATAATTAAATTGTTATTACGAGAAGTACCGCGGTTATTTAATCATTACGCTAAGGCTAGGTATTCCTGCAGGAGCTCGTGGGGCTCGTGCATTTTTGATGTATTTAAAAATATTAATTAGGAAAATAATTTTATCAAGTCAAACTCTGCGAATATGTTACAAAAATAAAAATATCAGTAGTTCAGTCATAATATCGAAAAAACAATACAAAAAGGTAACTTTGGGATTTTTTTCTGTCGAGTGAAGTTTATTAGAACTTGTAACTGAATGCGATTTTGACTAGATTAGATCTTTAAGTAATATATATATTTTCAAATATGTAAAAACCATTTTCTTTGTCTCAGACAAGACTTAGACAGAAATATGTAAAAACCATGTTCTTTTAAAAACCATAAAAGCGTGGCCTCTGCTGGAATACCAAGCCTTAAGTTCAAAGCAGGCTTTAAACTCATAAATATAGATTAGTAGAATGAAAAACATTTTAGAAAAATAAGTAAAACAATCCCAAACACCAATAAAACTACCACAACCACTATAAAATACTTAAACAACAAAATTTTGTATGAGCTTATGGGAAACTATTAGTGGTTGTGATTGTCATTCACAGAAATTATTTCTTCATTATAGGTAAGGATAGAAGCTTTGCATTGGCTAACAATCCTCGTGCAGTACCATCGAATCTTAGGTCCAGTGTACTTATTGTTTCTGTTGTACCGGTACCCGCCCAACAACAGCACGGTGTGACCAAAACGGTTCTTAACGAACATTGGAGCTGTGAAAATAAAAATGATGGTAAAATTGGGCGGATTACTAAAAAAATAATATGTCCGTCATTTAGATTATTTAAAAATAAAAATTGAAAAGTATTTTGTTCTATATTCTTGCAAAAGAAAAATCAAGACAATACAATGCATTGAAGTTTCTTGAGACGTAGCGCCGGCCGGAATTCATAGTCACAAATAATCTTTGATTACTTCCAATCATAGATGACATCTGCTATTGCCTATAGTCAATTGTTAGCAGTTATAGTCATTGATTGAATTAAAGCAATCATTTATTTGCCAAATACATGTCAAGATCTTAAAAAGTACAAGTTTGTAATTAACCCGCAAGCAGGTTTGAAAATATTTTTAAATAAGGTGAAATATTATTTTATATTTAACAAAATGGCGTCTAGTAGTCGCCATGTTGAATTTTTACTAACGTCATGTCTTTAGTGACACTCGTTGTACTACGAATAATCGATTGGCGTGTTAATCATAGCACATTACCACTCCTTTGGGTAAAAAATAATAATAATCAAACCAATTATAATATACAAATAAAATATAAAAAGTAATAGCACTAAAAGTAGATTTTTCTTAAAATTACGTTGTTTGATTATAGTTAGAAATATTTATTTTTCCTTCAATTGGCTTACCATCGTATGACTAGTGTGTATTCACATTGAAATAAAATATAATATAGAAAGACGTTAACAGAGACGTCTTAAACCCTCAGTGATTATGACAATCATTAAATTTTAATATTTGCTTGTTAAACGTTAGTATCGTCGCCTTACACTTGCGATCAGCGGCCCTGGAACACTGCCACCTGATCCTGCAGCCAACTAAACTTTTCGTGGTGGAGTGGAAACGGTATCCGTTCATCAAAATCACTGGGTTCCCGAAACGACTCGTAGTGTACGTGTAGATGTGACCTAAAACAAACTCTATAGTACAGATTTTTTTTATATGGGAGATAGATTTATGTTTGTCCACAATCTCACCTGATGGAAAGTGTCGATGTGGACGAAGATGGAACACATAGATCTAGAAGGTACCTATTCACTCTTGTCTTGTCTTCAAGACAAGAGTGAATAGGTACCTTACTCAACTCAGGTTGTAGTAATTAGGAAATACAGCAGCAGGGAGCGAATTCCAGACCTTTGCCGTGCGAATTATAAAGGTGGATGAGAATCGCTTAGTGGAGGGAATATCCACTAAATGGATATGAGGATGGTAATTCGCCGTGCGTCTGCTTGTCCTGGAGTGGAAGGGAGATGGTGGAATCAGGTCATGAAGTTCCTGTGAACATTCTCCGAAATGTAACCTATAAAAGATTGAGAGACAGGAAACCTTGCGACGGTGCTCGAGACTTTCGATTTTAGTCTGAGCAAGGTACTGTTCATCAATTAGTCTGAGAGCTCTTCGTTAGATTGAGTCTAAGGCGGCAGCAAATGTGGCAGCAATACTCCAAACCAGACCGTACCAGATATAAGTTAATAAAAAAAACAGTAATATATTGTCGAAAATGGAAGGAATTAAAAAACGTGAAAGCAAATTGTTTCTACTTTATATCTTTTATGAAATAAAAAAATTAAGTAAACATGCTAAAATTAAAAAAAATATAAGCCGACAGCGACCTAACTTTTGTTGGGATTTTCACAGTATAATTGTATAAGCCTAAAAAGTGAAAATGGTTGTTACGCAAATTTAATTCGATATAAATCCTAAACGATCAGCTGGATCGAAAAATGTTGAAAAATACATGACATACTTAGTTGACAAAAAAAAATAAAGACAACATCTTAATTTTTTTTATATTTACAAAATCAGTAGTCCAGTAGTCGCAATATTCAATTCTCACTAACTTCATGTGACTTATGTGACACTCGCCGGACTAAGAGGAATCGTTCGACGGATGCATCATTAAAATCGGCCCAGGCGTTTGGTCTGTACAGTGCTACAAAGGAACATACAAACATAGACTGATAGATAGAAATAAATAATTTTATATTTTTTATAAAATAATTACTATCCCAAATGTTAAAAAAAACGACATCTATAACATGCAAAAAAAATTACCTTTCGTTTCAAAATCTTAATGATAATCTTAATGATAACGTATTACATTATGCATACAAAAGACGCATTGTAATATTGCATTGACAATGTATAAGTCAATGGTTATGACAATCATTAGTTGTTAAAATTTCATTCTCGAAAGTGAGAATAAACGCTTTACATTGTAACTGAGAAGCCTTTGAGCAGTGCCACCGCGCTTTTGCTCCTTTGTACCTGGCGTTTTTGTAAAACCGGTATTCGCCCACCTGAATAACTAGTTTTCCGGTCCGACTCATAGCGAATACAGGTCCTAAAACAAACACTTCTGCTCAACACATAGTAATGGACAATAGGAAACAAATAGAAAACAAAGACTGTAAATTTTAAAGACATCATGCAAGAATCATATAATTATAAGTGAAGACTTTTATTTTTAATCTCCTTGGGAATTTTTTAGGTACACGGATTTTTTTCGGTTTTTACTATACAATTTCTTCAGTGGTTATGGATAGAGTTAAGTTTGACAATTTTTTTATCTATTGTATAAATAAAGGCTTTACATTTTAAGTTAGAAGCATTTGAGCAGTGCCAACGGTTTTTTGGTCCTGTGCTGCTACTAAGCCTGTTGTACCGGTACCCGCCCATGAGTATTACCGGTTTACCGTAACGACTTAGCGTATAAACCACATCTAAAACAAAGTGAACACGCTAGTAAATATGTATAGGATTATAGAATGCAAAATTAATATCAAATTTATTGATAAATTCAAGCTGAGTTCTTCTAAACCCAAAATGTCAGGTGCCTAATGAAAACGGACAAATCCTATCAATTCAGCAGATCGTTTTTATTATACTTTTATTAATACCAGCTGTATATTAATACAATTAAATACATTTCTTGAATGACCCAATGTTAAAGTTTACAACTACACACTTACAAAAGCATCAAAAAATCATAATCACAGAATGAAAAAAGGTCAGGTCAAAATATACGGTTATTTTGACCTGACCTTTTTTCATACAAAGTAGATACGCAATTTTACTATCTTCATTTCAGTCGCAGGACGTCTTATGACATTGCATCCACCGTGAACCAGAAACTTTAACCAAATTATATGAGAGCTTTTACAGAATAAATGTCTTAGGTTTTTAACTTTGACGCAACTATTTATGTGTTCAATTATAAATTTTAAAGAATATCGGAAGTTAATAAATGAATGTTTAATAAAAAAAAAATGTATGTCTATTATAACACAAACTTATAGCTTACCACGTGGCTAGATGTTGTCGTGTGGAACTGTTATACATGCCGCAAATATACGTGCTTGGTAGGTTAATTAGCCACTATACCACTGGGGGTATTGTCGGTGAAGCGGTATTAGCTGGTGGTTATTTTATAAGTTTTAGCTCTATAGTTTCTAGTTACGTGCAACCCCATCACTAGACCATAAATAAAAATTGATGCTCCAATTGGAATAACTTTGGTACTCTTCAAAATTGGTGCTCCCATTGGAATATTTAGTCATCAATGGTTATGGTCGTTCTTGACACTCATGATGGTATTATCGTAAGTTATGACAAAAGCCTTGCACTTGCTATAAGTAGCACAAGTACACTGCCAGCGCACTTTCAGCCCCTTGTACATATTGTTCTTGTTATACCGGTATCCGCCCATCAGAAGTACGGAATTTCCATGCCTTGTTTTAGCGAATACTGGGCCTAAAAATACAGATTAATTATAAAATACTTATATGCAACTAACATTTTCCAAACACTAACACTTTCCCATAACGCAAATGCGTCTCCAGATTGATTCGTCGTAGCAAAACACTCAACTTTGATAAATAGAGCATTTTGTACATTTCATAATAAAACTAGCAAATAATACCAAGTTAAAAACAATAAAAACTTTATTTCAAAGCATCGGCATACTTGAAAACTATGACAACTACAAGTAACGCGTTAAATAATGATTAACAGTTGATTGTAATAAAAAAATAAAAACTCACAAACAGAGTTGTTCAAAGCCTGATGTTATTATTGCCTTTTGTCACTAAGTCTTGTGAACTATTTCTGGGGAAAGACCTGCGCCATTACTGCCACAGTGGCCTTACATGGGCAAGTTAAGCACTCGTCTAATGGTTGTGATCATTAGTCATGCGAAGAATTTGATCTTCTAACGTGAATATAGTAGCCTTACATCCTTGAGTGTTCCGCGAACATTTCCATCTAATTTTGACGCCACTATATTTGCTGTTCCTGTTGTATCGGTACCCGTCTAGTAACAGCACAGGTTTCCCGAACCGAGAAGTAGAGAAGAAAGGTTCTGCAAACAATACTTGTAGATAAAGAAATGAACAGGAAGTGTTGAAGGGTTGTGTTACCACGCGACTCAGTACACGCATCGAGTCTAATTTAAGGCTAGGCCGCTGCTAGCTAGGAGTGTTTTGATCAGGAATTTTCTTATGGGAATCAAAACACTAAAGACCAGAGACGCGTAACGTTGATTTAGTAATAGGTGAATTTCAAACGCAGCAACAAACATAATTTCGAAACCATTCGATTTTTATTAGTTTATGTTATTACAGACATTCACAGATTTCTATTTAAAATCTTTAAATTAACTATTATTTATTTTATGCGAAGACTTAAATCTTTGGTATTATTATACAAATTATTTATCTAACTTAAATCTATTATTATAAATATTTTTGACATTTTAATGAGAATGTTCACCCTTCTTGGAAAGAACTTGGTCGTAAATAGTGGACACGATGACCCTGCATCCACTGGAGTTCTTGGAGCACCTCCACCTGGCTTTGAGAGCGCCCGTCGAGCTCAGGAACCGATTGTACCGGTGCCCGTCGAGGATTAACACGGGGTTGCCGAAACGAGAGGTGCTAAATATTGGTCCTGAAAATAACAAACGAGTCAATTCTCAAAGAACTTGGCATTGGAACTCGAATGTCTACAATCTGCATGCAGAGAGTACTAAAACTCATCGGCCACACTGTCAGGCGTGACCCGAACAGCCTGGAGAGGCTGATAATTACTGGCAGTGTGGAAGGAAAGAGAAGTCGAGGCCGCTCACCTACACGGTGGACCCACACAACACAGGACGCTACAGGTGGCACTCTCCAAGCATCAATACAGTTGGCTCAGGACCGGAGTCGATGGAGAGAAGTGGTGACGAAGCTGATGAGACGCCATACTCACGTCCCTCAGTCATGAGGTTACGACTAAGAAGAAATATTGGTCTTGAAAATAATTTTCACATTAAATTAAGATTTTCTTTCAAAGAATGAATAAAGAGGAGACATTTAAACACAGCAATTGAAACATTACACGGTACAAAAAGTACAAAAAGTCAAGCATTGTCCAATTATTTGTGTAATAGAATTATCATGATATTATTTTATTCCAAAGCAATAAAGGCCAGGCCAAGAAAACGCATTATTTATAATATGTCACAGAACTTACGGTCTGATTTAAAATAAATAATATTCAAAAAGATAATCAGGTAACAACTATAAAATATATATGTACTAGCGGCCCGCCCCGGCGTCGCACGGGTATAAAATTTTCCCGGAAATTATTCGAATTTTTCTCTCCGTAAAAACCATCCTATCTCTCAAGTTGGATCGAACTGCACATGGTGTGCGAATTTTATTATAATCGGCTAAGTGGTTTAGGAGTCCATTGAGGATAAACATTGTGACACGAGATTTTTTTTTATATATATTAAGAAGATTTTTTGAAGAAGTTTGTTTTCTACAAGTCGATAAATAAATTACATCATAATTTTGAATTTTTAACGTAGAGCATGAGCCTCTTGATTATGCATAGATAATTTTTAAAAGTTTTAAATGCATTCTTACTTCGGAAAATTACTGCATTTATGGTGCCTTCAACATTTTATTTACATAGGTACTGTAATGTAGAATGTTTTTCATAACATGCCCAAGTTGATCACGCACTTTTGTCAATAAACTTGGATACTCAAGCCATCTGATCGACACCCTAACTGACAAAAGTCTAAGTTAAAATGCCTGACACAGCCGAAACCGGCTAGGGCACATCATATCATCATAATGTTATGTTATGTTGTAAATAAATAAATCAAACAAAGGTAAATTATGTAAGAAATTTAAGAGCGTTACGATTATAATCTATGTTTTATATAATATATATAAAATTCTCGTGTCACAGTTTTCGTTGCCATACTCCTCCGAAACGGCTTGACCGATTCTCATGAAATTTTGTGAGCATATTGAGTAGGTCTGAGAATCGGCCAACATCTATTTTTCACTTTGCAAAACAACGTTTGCTGGGGTCAGCTAGTAATGAATAAAATCATTAAATATTGATATTTAAATCTTTTTTAATCGCAAATTCATCCTTTAAAATAAAAGTTACATAAGATATTAATTATGACAATGTTGATTCTTAATTAGAATGACTTGGTTTTCCATAGTGTAGATGATAGCTTTACATCCTCTGGAGTTCCGAGTACACCTCCACTTAGTTTTGTATCCATTGGATTTGCTATATCTGTTATACCTATACCCGTCTATTACTAGAACAGGCTTCCCGTAGCGAGATGTGGTAAAAAAAAGTCCTGAAAATAATAAAACTATTAAATCAGCATCACAGTAAGTTTATGGCAACAATGGGGTAGAAGACTAAACAACAATAAACTAGTCGGTCATTTTTTATTTTTTTTAATATTAACACCTATTTTACTATAGATAAGATTATTTTTGGAGGTTTTGTCTATTCAAGTCCGTAAGTGGTAACCCTCTGAATCCTTACACGCTCTGGTGGTAGGCTTCGGCCGCGGCTTGTCACCACCCTCCGGGCTGGGCTAGTGTTTGAAGCGATTTTTTCGTGTTTCGTAATGTGGTCCGGAGAAGCCATCTTCTAGGCCTTCATGCTCCATCTTAGACCACATCGTCACTTTACATCAGGTAAGATTGTGGTCAAATGAAGGCTTAGCAAAAATAAAAATAAAAACTCGTAAACGAAAAATTAAGAAGAAACAGCGCATTGCAGTTCCAACAGTGCAATGCTTTCGATTTTTTTTAATGTTCGAACCGCATATATAAAATACACCGAGATTAAAGTGGGAAATGAGATCACATGTTTATTGTATTTTTTTCAGTTTTACAAAACATTTTATATTATTTTAATATTTTTTCTACACTTTGACACATATTTAGCCTTCAAGTCCACCATTGACAACGACTCAATGATCCTATCCATTCAAGGTTGTCTGGTAGAGATCGCTCTTGAGCGATAAGACCGCCAATTGTCGCATAGTTTTAAGAAAATTATTGTTATGTTTGTGTTATAATTGTGTGCGCAATAAAGAATTATTATCTTATCTTATTGACCAAAATATAATATGTATTTTGTAATTTTTTTTTCTTTTATTGTCTAAAAAAAATTCATCCAGTGCAGTTTAAAATATATGTATAATAACGTAGACAATAATATATTTTTCTCAATTCTATGACTATGTTTATCTCTTGTCGAAACCATATTATTTCCAACCGATAACACGAATATTTATCTATAAAAAAATCATCTACTGCAGTTTAAAAATATTAATATACGTAGACAGTAATATATTTTTCATAATTTAGTGAGTATGTTTATCTCTCATCGAAACAATATTATTTCCAACTGTGTACACGACAGCCCTGCACCCTGCGGAGTTTCTAGTGCACCTAAATAAACTTTTGAACCCACTGGACCTGATGTACTTGTTATATCTGTGTCCGTCTATTATGAGTACAGGCTTGCCGAAGCGGGACGTGGTGAAGAAAGGTCCTGTAAACAGAGTTACTCCATCAGCAATATCGTATCTTTGATCAAATAATAATTAGACATTAATTATTGGTTTTACGAAACCGTGTTGGCTTGGTGGGAGCACACTCGACTTTCATTCCGAGACCTCTGGATTTTTCTTCTTGAAATATGTATGTGCTTTAAACAATATTAAAAAAAATGTTTAACCCTTTAAACGGTGAAGGCAAACATCGATAGGAAACCGGCATGTTCTGAGAACTTATAAGAGTTTGAAGAAAATGTGACATTCACCAACCCGCACATGGCCTCAGGAAATAAACGTTTTTGACTTTGACATTGGTCAATAAGTAAATATAAAATCTGTATCCGTTATATTTATTATTAAATAAATAACATTCATAATATATTTCTAATTTATTTAACAATATCTAGTGACTATGCTCATCTCTTATCGAAACAATAGTATCTTCGATGGTGTACACCACCGCCCTGCACCCTCGTGTCTTCATGGAGCATCTCCAACCAGTCTTACAAGTATTCAAATTCGAGTAGCACTTGTTGTATCGGTGACGATCTAATATGAGAACAGGGTTGCCATAACGAGTGGTTGTGAATATAGGTTCTGCAATGGTTAATAATCTGTATGATTATACCGCTCTTCTAAATAAATACAGAACCACTAAATACAGAACCTGTTATAATAGCAAATAAATAATAAGATAGGAAACATGTGCGCATTTTTCAATTACAAATCTAGTCCACTATAGGTTCGTTGTCTTCAGATTACATCAATGTTTTTGTTTTACATGAAAATCTTTGATTAAGAAAACAAATCGATAAAAAAATTCATCCAAATAAGTGTTAATTGTTTATAAATTACGAAATAAAATTTATTTTCCGCGTCAGTAACTTTTTCAATATCTAATATATAATATATTTTTTAATATATCGACAACAGTAATAATTTTACAACCGTTTTATAATAAATGAGCTATTTAATGATTATGAACATTAAGAACTTTATAAACTTGATCCCTTAAAGTATACAATCTAGTCTTGCAGCGGGGATATTTGCTGCAAATCCATATAAATTTTGGGCTTTTACAAAACTTTGCTTCGTTGTACCGATAACCTGATAATAGCAACACTCGTTTACCATAGCGAGATACGGTAAACTCTGGGACTGAATCTGAAACATAAAAAAAATTGTCTATAATCTACACTTCGATAAAAAATAAAGAACAAAATAGACTAGACTACAGATTATACTAATTGATAGATTTCGGCGTTATTTTACGGAAATCTATTCCATATATGTAACCAAATATTTAGTGCTAACCACCCAACTTCTTTTGTTTTTTGGTGGCTGTGTTGTGTAGTGGGCGGGGGGGCGGTGCAGTTGCATGATAATCTTATGACTCTTGCCAGGGTAAAGTTGGGTGCGGAATAAGTAATATTATTGGTATTGACAGATTATGTGTGAGCGGTCGTTTCTCTAACTACGAGTTTATTGTAAGGTTAGTCCTAAATCGACCACAATTTGGTTTATCTTAAACTGTTAAAAACTGAAAAACGTGTTGCTTATAACACGTTTAAATGTGAAAATTTGTTTAGAATTAATAAGTTTTTGATAACAGCGCAGATCGTTTATTCGGCAAATTTTGTGCGGTTAGGTGAAATTTTATAATTAATGAATTAGACATTTTATAATTTAATGGTTGTGTGGAGTCATCTTGATTATTTCGTCATTCAAGGTCACGATGGAGGCCTTACAGGCGTTGTATCTCGTGCACATCCAGCGGACCCTCTCCTTGCCAACGCTCCCACACCACATGTTGAATCTATAGTGGCCTAGCATGAGGACAGGCCTTCCGAACTTCGATGTTGAGTACATGGGCGCTGAAAAAGTTACTTTATTCCAATATGTCTCAATCATTTTGTAGATGATGATGATAATGATGGTATATTAGTGCATGTTATGTCTATTATGGCGCGGCAAATTTATAAAGGTATATAGATTTTGTGTGTACCATAATGTGGTCCGGAGAAGCCATTTTCCCTCTAGATCTTCATGCCCCATCTTAGACCACATCGTCACTTTACATAAGGTGAGATTGTAAGCAAGTAAAGGCTTATCTAGGATAAATATATATACTAACGGATGTCCGTAAGATTCTACGCGGTTCAAGCAATCACAGAATGGCTTTAAATTTGATGCTTCGGAAAATAGCATACTGCTCTCAGTCGATTGTAAGTATTAGATCATCTCGTCTTTATTTAATATTATACTTATCATAGAAATAAACACCTGAACATGCTTTTTGGCTCTTCGGCGGCCGCCACCCCGGCTATTTCATTCGATTGCTAATGTAAATATATACTCTAGATATCTGATATATTCATGGTTAGACGTCAGCCAGTAGGTACCCAAAACACAAGCACAAGATTATCTTACCACGGGGCTAATTTTATTTTTATCGCCTTAGTTTTTTAATAGCACTAGTACTAAATACTGCTGTTTGGAAGCAATAGCAATAACTTCAAAAGATGGTTATTGTCACATCATAAATAAAAATACATAAATATGTTTGACTATATTTTACATAACGACAATATTCAATAATCTGACCCATGCATTACAATGAAACGGAATTCTATATTTAATGATTATGATCCCGCTTCACGAGGAGGATGTTGTTCTCATAGGTGAATACCGTCGACTTGCACCCTTTATGCACTTTGATGCAGATCCACCGAGCCTTCGGGCCCTTACTGCCGTTGTGCTTGTTGTATCTGTACTGCCCGATGATTAGCACGGGGTTTCCGTAACGAGATGTAACAAATCTTGCTCCTAAAACCAAACTGAGTTCAATATCATTTAAACTAAAATCAGTAAATTATACTATAAACCATTAGATATATATCAAAGTTGTTGACAATATTAATTTATAACAAAACTGCATCCGATGCAAGTTGAGTAAAACATAATTAGTTTCATTTATCATAATAAATATAGTCTGAATATAATATAAACTATGGACATGACAAAGGACCCAACAGTTATTAAGTAAACAAATTAACACGTCTGAGTTTTTATAATATAAAACTTTTTCTGATATTATTATATGGGTAGTACAAAGATTCTTTTACGATATGCATACGAGTATAAATAAATTGATTGATTACTTATATAATGTCCGGCAAGCATTAAATCCGTAACTTTACACAAAGATTTCTACAAATACATTTATAATTATAGCCAACAAAAGCTAACAAGTATTTATTAGGTTATTGCAAATTATAAATGATTATGTTTGTTTTTAACGCTTAAAATTTTATTGTTGTAAGTTAGAATCACAGATTTGCAACCGATGTTGACTTTGGTACAACGCCAGCGTATTTTGATATTTTCACAATCGTTGCCTTTGGTCGATCTGTTGTATCGGTACTTCCCGAACATAATGCCGACACTTCCGGTGCGAGTAGTTATGTAATTTACCCCACCATCTGTAAAAAATTATAAAAAAATGATCATGAAATAAAATTTTAGTGCAATGAATACGATACAATTCCAATAAATTTTTATTTATATATTTATCAGCTATTCCGTCCCACTGCAAAACAAAGGCCTCCCTTTTTTCTTTCCCTTCGCCTCTATTGCTTGCTACTTCAGGCCACGATGTTAATAAAATTTTAGTCTAATAAAATAAACGAAATATCCAGGGCGCAATAGTCTGTAATAGTCTGTGTGTGCTTTCGTACGTCAAATAATAATTAAAAATATTGAAACATAAGTATATTATCACTATTCGCAGAAAAACATCTTATCCCTAGTAAAGATAAGAATATCTTGTACCATAAGGTAACAGTGACATACAGCTATTTATTATCATTAATACATAATAGACATTTAATTACGCAAAAACATAGCCCGCTTAGACATAAGCACCAGCACAAGCTTAAACATAGACACAGCTAGTTCTATCTTGACTAGAGAGATTAGGCCTTATCCAACACGCTGACCAAGTGCGGGTTGATCATCATCATCAACACCCTATTAACGTTCCCACTGCTGGGACTCAGGGACTTCTCTCATAACGAGAGATAGTGCGGGTTGGTATCACCTTTATCAATGATTGTGGCCCAGTTTCATATGCAGGATGTCATTTTCGAAGGTGTATATGGTGGACTTGCAGCCGTTCTTTGCGCGAGTGCAGATCCAGCGAGCCTTGGGGCCCTTGCTGGCACTCCACTTGTTGTATCTGTACTTGCCGATCATTATCACTGGATTCCCGAACCGCGACTTTGTGAAAACAACATCTGCAAAAAATACCTGTCATGTTTATTGCAGAGATAAGAAACGAGACGAACCGTTTTTTTATGGGAGATAGATCTATGATTTGTCTACAATCTCACCTGATGGTAAGTGTTGATGTTCTAGAAGGTACCTTTTGTCACTTGTATTCACTCTTGTCTACAAGACAGTCAAGTAGTAGTTATTAGGAAATACAGGTGCGGGGAGCGAATTCCGGATCTTTGTCGTGCGAATTAAAAAGATAGAGGAGAATCACTTTGTGCGAGTGGAAGGAATATCCATTAAATAAGGATGGTAATTCGCCGTGTGTCTGCTTGTTCTGGAGTGGAAGGGAGTTTCCATTTATGTGACAAAACAAACGGTTACACAAGCTTTGAGCTCACGACGGACACAGAATACATAATAGTACACCACGGGACTAAATGTTGTTCTTAAAAAAATTAAAATCGTACATCCGAGTGTTGTTTAAGTTTTTATTATATAATATTTTATAAAATCCATGTTAACCATAGCTCCGTTTGGGATCTTTAGCAAAAATTTACGTCATTTGAAAAGAAACATTTTAGTTCAAACGGAATAATTAACCTACGAAATATTGAGGGTTTTTTTTTTTATTATTCAATACTTCATTAAATAATCATATCACTACACTTTTATGCCTACTCCCAAACTACTGCTTACTCAACACAACTCTACGCACAATACCTATACTTTGTTATAAATTAACTTTATAAAACTGACATGTAAAACATTATACACGGTGTAACAATTATCCTAAGGAAAGCGAAGCAGACATTATTCGGCCCATACGAGAACAAAGTGTTTCAAAATTGGTTTAGATACTTATTAAGCGGAAAGGGATTGAATAGCACGTACCAGGTGTACATATTTTAACCTTTTTAGGCCTGTTATTTTTTTATCCATATCTAATATCTACGTCATGTTTAACCTCATATCAGTTGATTAAATTTTTTAAACCCCAGAAAAGTTAAATTATATCTTTAACCACTGTTTTTAGTGATTATTATAATACCAAATGAGATTACACTAATAATATAAGGTTGTTACTCACGAAAAAAATTGGATTTAAAGATTATAAGCTAATGAAGACTTTTTTCGTCAAATGGCTTACCATACCCAAAAATATCAAAAAAATAAATAAATGCTTTTGTACAAAAGAACTCGTCATGAGCTCACCTCTAAGAACTCCTCCGCTTTATATATCAATTTTAAAACACCCTGTATATGTACATATATCTAATGATTGTGATCATGTTTCACAGCGAGGACACTGTTCTGGTACGTGTAGACTATAGACTTGCACCCCTTATGCACTTTGGTGCAGATCCAGCGAGCCTTGGGCCCCTTGCTGGCACTCCACTTGTTGTATCTGTAGTTGCCCATCATGATCACCGGGTTCCCGAACCGAGACTGGGTAAATACTATTCCTATAAACCACAAAAGAGGTTGCAGTATCAATCTAAATTAAAAATTTAAGAAATACCCCCGATTCCAATGCCTTAATTTCCTTAAAAGTAAAACACCATAATATTTTGAAATGTGCACGTGATGCGCTTTCATTTGATACCCCACTCGAGTATATTTGCAGATTTTCGGTTTTCCTTCCCCACTCTTACCCCCATAACTTAAACGGCACAACCGATTTTAGAGGTAGAAGAAAATATACTTATCTGATATTATGACAACCAACAATTCACGTAATCTGGATAATAATAATAACGCAACATATGCTTTTAATCTATTTTATTTCCTACTCATGAATTTTAGAGTATATTTTTTTTACTATTTAATATTGCTTAAATTTTATTAAATAGTACTTAAGAGACTAATTGCGATACATAATAAAACAAAACAACACTTGACATTATATTACTTACTTAAATTCTATCTGAGTTATACTAATTTGTTAAAATATATATATACTAATTATCTTAAGCTAATTATACTCGATAATACTTATAATCGACTAGATTTTATAGGCAACCCAAAAATAAATAGCTGTTTATTAATATTTAATAACCTCGTAGGAGCAAGGCAAGTCTTTTTGATGAAACCTTTGAAGTTCATAAATCTGATAAATTGTAAATATTTACTTTATTTTGGTGTCACTATTACGATTCAATTATTCTTGATAGGTAATATTGCTATTATTTTATTATTCGACTTATATGATACAAAAAATACATACATATTCTATAATTTGCAGACCACGGTGAAAGCAACACCTTTGATATACCACCACGAATAAATTTGTCGTGTCTCAAATCGAATACTACCGAAGCGCCTCAGATTACTACTATATTAATACTTCTAGGCCTTCATGCTCCATCTTAGACCACATCGTCACTTTACATCAGGTGAGATTGTGGTCAAATGAAGGCTTAACTATAATAAAAAAGAATTAAAAAAAAATACGAAGAGTGTTTTAGTGGTTATGCTCATTCTTAGTTTTCAGCACGATATTGTCATAAGTGACGATGAAAGCGCGGCAACCCTGCTGATTCTTCACACAAGTCCAACGCATCTGCGGGCCCTTACTGCCACTCCACTTGTTATACCGATACCGGCCGATCACGATCACAGGGTTGCCAAAACGAGTCGTCTCGAACCTCAGGCGTTGGCTTAGATCTGGGAACAAGGTTCACTTTCAGACTTCTCACTTTAATTTTTTCAGCATGCCTTTTAAATTTACAATTGCGAAGTTACCGATTAATAGTATATATAGTGAATAAAACTTAACATTAATAAATTACAAATTAATTCAGTAATGTAAGAACTGGCCGCTATAGTTTTGTCACGATTTCAAATAAAAATATAGCGGTCTGCCCTCGCTTTGCACCTAGTTACCCCGATTGTGAATCTAAATAAATCTCGAACCCACTTAAACACACGCAAAAAATTTCATCAAAATCGGTCCAGCCGTTTAGGAGGAGTTCAATCACTAACACACGTACAGAAGATTTATATATATAAATATAACCAATCTTAGTATTTGAAGTATATGTAGGTCTACTGGTCTGTTAAAATACCGCTAGATTCAAACATATTCAATTTAATAAACATACAATTTATATCGTACTCACAAAATAAGTATATAATTCTTTCTTCAAAATGATATGTTTATCATAATCTCATTACGTCCGTCATAGTAAAGGGAACTGACGATGCAGAATCTGTCCGTGTGAGGGTCCGGTCATTATAATATTATCCGGTATGTACCCCAGTATATAATATACACACGCGGCAGTGTGTCAAGCCAAGTTCTCGCTAACAGAACTGGAACAGCATCCTGTGTACCTTAAAGCCCTGCAGTTAGTCATACCGACTATTATTAGTTCCCATCATTTTGTCATCGTATTCTATTGATACAAAAAAGATCTTTATCTGCCGCACTAGACGAAAATTCACAAAAGCTTTCCACAGCTCCCTTATTATCACATTTTCATAGCATCTGAATAATTCTTCGGATCCATCAGTGATTATGATGATTGAGCACCTTTATAATCCTTCCACCTATGGTGACCACAGTGGAGCGACAAGCAGCGTTCTTCCTGGTGCAGATCCACCGTAACTTAGGATACCGCGAACCAGAATGCAGATTGTGTCGGTACCCATCGAGGTAAAGACATTTTGAACCATTCGGCATTGAATATATTTCAGCATCTGAAAAAAAAAAACAAATAACAAGCATTTTCAACGTTCCAAAATTGTATGATTCCTTTGCGCAAATTGCACCATGTTAAAAAAGGATAGCTCCAATTTTTATTGTCTTTAAGTTGAGGAATTATTAATCTCTCTCGTCAAGAGAGAAGTCCCTGTGTCCCAGCAGTACTTAACGTAAAATAGGCTTTTTACCATCTCGATCAAAAAAAACCATCAATAGAAAAAATGCCATGCAATTATTGTCGTTATTTAAGGAATGAGCTTCTACCAAACAAATGTAAACAGGTATATATACTAAATTATCATAATCATCCTTATATCAGCTGAAGTCAGCGTTGACTGCTGGACATAAGTCTCCCTCATAGATTACCAGTTCTAGAATGGAGACCATGGATCGGCAAAGGCAGCGTAGAACCTTCATCAACTAGATGTACGGACGACTTGGTAAAGGCCGAAATAAAATATATTACGAATACTTTATATAATATTAATTATTCATAATATAATATAAACATAAATAATATATCTACTTTATAATTTAAATCACAGCTTTACGGAATCCTACAAATTATAAGTTATTTAGGTTTTTTAGTTAATTAGCTTTTGCAGTACACAAATTTCATTGAATTATGATATGGGACTTAAATAAATAATTCTTCTTCAATAGTGGTGGTGATTTTCTAAAAACTTTATAATCAACCCAAAGAAACATAACATTTAGAATAAATTTCCACATAGTAGTACATTCACTCATAACAATAAATAATAGTTTGTGTCTACTTTTTCACGAATAATGTAAGGTTTGATTTTTTCGCTTGATTCTATAGAAAGTATCTTTAACACTTCTGAAGTCCGGTATTCTGCTCTCTACTTCAGAACCTAAGGCCTGAAGCTTTGCAACAGTCTCCCGATAGGCATCGAAAATTGACACGTTGTGATCTCTTATTCTCGCCTTGCAAATATCAATTTCCTTGAAAATAACGTTGCCAACAACGTCGGGAACACATTTATGTCTTCTTTCTTTGAGTACGGTTTTGCAAGGGCTAGTCTTTAGGTACGCATTGCAACCGTTTCTTTTTACACAGCGCCAATAATAAATGCCTCTTTTACAACCAGTATAGTTGTATCTATAACCTCTACTCAGAAGCAAAGCCCTTCCTTTTGCAGAAGTACAAAAATGTAATTCGTCCATTTCGGTACTTACCCAGTCTGTAAATTAGGGAAAACATAATGAATCAAGTAAGTTTATACAGTACTAGATATTTCTATATATTTATCTAGTACCTACTTATACTGTATATTTCGTAAAAAGTAAGCAATTGGAGGTATTCGATAACAGATTTATTCTATATAGCTGTTCACATTCCTTAGATGAAATAATCATATCTCCCAGACCATAACAAAATGTAACTAAAAGATAGATATCTTTTAGTTACATTTTGTTGGAAAATAAAACCTTGAGTAGGTAGAAATAAATAATGGATCCTGATGTTTTTCTAAAATTAGTATCAATTAAAAAGACAAAATAAATATTAAAATAAAAGATGAATTATATCTTAGGAGATTGTATTATTTCACTAGAATTAACTGGTGTTGTGAAATAGTCATGTCAATTACTTCTTTGACTGTTGCTTAATTCGGTAGAGTGTACTCTTAACATTAGTAAAATCTGGTATTCTGTCATCTTTATTGATACCCATCTCGCGTAGCTTCTCAACAGTTTCGCGGTAAGCATCTGCCACTGATACATCATTGTCTCTGACCCTCGTTTTGCATTGGTCAAATGCTATAAATATGGTATTGCCTATGAGGTCCGGCTTACATTTATGTTTGTCTTCCCGGAGTATGGTTTTGCAAGTGCTCGTGTTAAGGCGCGCATTGCAAATGAGTCTTCTCACGCATCTCCACTGGGTTACACCCTTCTTAAAGCCTATACCGTTGTATTTGAAACCGCCTTTAAGAAGCAAAGTCTTGCCTTTTGCAGAAGTACAAAAATGTAAATCTTCACACGCGGTACCTCTCCAGTCTGTAATGTAGTGAAAATATAATGTTTTATTTTTTTATTAAAGTTAGGTAATTGTGTAGTTAGATACGTAAAAATAACAATTCTAAATCAACATTATTTCTGCCAAAGTTTTACAAATCAATAAAATTTAATGGTTTATAGGTGAACATTATGATGGTGCCAAAAATGTTATTTTGTATCACAGTTCATTTTAAAAAATTCTGACCACAAACTGTATTTTGTGGTATATGGCAAAAAGTTTTAATGCAGTATAAAATCCACCGCGCCACTGAAGCCGCGTACTTACTGACATAGCGGTTTTGTAATGTCGTATTTTGCCAACTTCAAATGCATTCATCTTAAGTTAAAGACGAGGACGTAAATACAGTATTCGTCGGGAAAAGTAAGTAGTCTACAGTAGAACTGAAACGTCCGTCGTATGTACCTACTGGTGTTGTCAGCAAAAGGCTTTAAAGGCGAGGTTCTTTGATAGTATTTAAGGAGTACTTATTTTGACATAATCTTAACATACTGTACATTTCCTTACCGTTTTATTTGTTTAAGTAGGGTAGTAGTTTAGGGTGTATTGCTCCAACTCTTGGAGCTTGTTCACCGTGTCCAGGTACGCGGTCACAATACTCACGTCGTCCTCTCCTCTGATTCTCGCCTTACATTTATCTATTTCCTTATTATATTAAATTCCCTATAGGGTCTGCTACACATTTATGTTCATTTTCTCGGAGCACCTCATTTTTATGGTTAATTTCGATGCTAGCAAAGCAAAAAACTCCTCTCGCACAACGCCAAGTTACACTGGTCTTATTTTGCCGCTTCCAGTAGTATTTATAACCTTTTCTGAGCAGAACGATCTTACCTCGTTGAGACAAACTAAAATATAAATCTATATCCTGATTTCAAATTTCTGAAAATAATGAACAGTACTTTTATCTTGTCGTTTAACTGACTTTTTTAAGCTGACCCGAGACTAACCCAATCCCACCCTAGTGGGATAAGATAGTAGCGGATGAAACCTCTTTCAGCTACTTTCAGTTTCATTAATGTCTCTTAACCTCTTTCAACTGATACTATTCTATTCTTTATTGAAATGCGAGAACATTTTGTCTGCGGAAATATTTATTTAATTTATAAGACAATTTTATCTCAAAAAAAAATATCTATGTATATTAGTCATCTAACAATCATAATAAGTACAAGTTCCGCTTAGTTTGGGGTTAGGTGATGCTGGTCAGACCGGAAATATTTATTTATTCACCAACTCGCAGTTGGCAAGCGTGCTGAATTATGGCTTAATCTCTCCCGTCAATAGAGAAGACCCTGTACCGCAGCAGTAAGAACTCGAAAAAGCAAATCTATTTGCGGTTTTCGAAAGAGTTTTACTTGCATAGAAATTTTAAAGGCCGGAATTTTCTTGTTAAATCACACAAAATAACCACTAACAGAATTAGCTTCGCGGGCAAACCGCCCTTTGCGCCTCGAAACCCGCAGCTGGTAAGCGCTTTTCACGGACGACGGCTCCTCTTGGATGGAACAGAAACATAGGATATACTTACATAATAGCGCTACATAATACTGGTTTCAAACTGATTGTTTTTAAACTTATTTTGTTCTAAAATGTAATACATAATTTCAATATCGTCTTGAGACAAAATTAAGAATATCTAAAATAGATCCCTAACTCGTATTTTGCCTATTAAAATAACCACCATGTGAGTTTTATTTTTCGGATAAAATAATAATTATCGTTGAAATAAACCGGATCAGGGAACAGTATTTAGAGTATTATGACTACCTTGCTTATACATTAAACAGTAAGCCGAATTCGTTAAGCAGCATTCAAAATATTTTAGATTAGAAAATATTTGCCTGAAAGGTTATGGTAGGACATATTTGGACTGCATAAAAACCTTTACACCAAATTTTACCACATAGGTTTATTGCTAATAAATTTTCATTTTATTGCGACAAATCCGATGATGCGTCGAGCAGCGTGAAGTAGAAAGCTTACATTACAGCTACCCAGCGATGTTAGTGCGAAATTATCTAAATACCGTGGTTTTACTAGAGGAAGTCTGAGGACTCATCAGAAATGCTTGAAGATACAGTGAAAATCCAATATTTTAAGCATACGCATTTATTAACACACACTCACAAACACTGATTTCTCAGTAGGTACTTAGCTCTAGACGTCTAAATCGCTACAACGTCTAAAGAGCAACATAGCCAGCTGGCTTAGGTGCGGGTCGAGCTCGACCTCTACCCATAACCGAATTCGACATAAGCAATAAAAAACGCCAATAAAAATATATTTCAAACTGCACTATGCTTTACTTAAGTCTTCTTCTTAAGTCTAATACTATAAAGCATGCGACTAAAATCTGGTATTATGTGATCTGCATCAGCGCCCATCTCTTGGAGCTTGTTCACCGTGTCCCGGTACGCGGACGCAACACTCAAGTCGTTATCTTCTCTGATTCTCGCCTTACATTTATCTATTTCCTTATATATTAAATTTCCCATAGGGTCTGCTTGACATTTATGTTCATTTTCTCGAAGTACTTCATTATTATGGTTAATTTCGATGGTAGCATAGCAAGAAGTTCCTCTCGCACAACGCCAAGTAACACTCCCCTTATTTAGCCGCTTACAATGGTATTTATATCCTTTTCTGAGAAGAACCTTCTTACCCCGATTAGACAAGCAAAAATATAAATCCTCATGTCCAGAATCATCATCAGAGTCTGCAATTTCTTAAATTAATTAGACAAGCTCTTTTATTTTCTCAGTAATCTGCTTATGATATTTAAGGGATAAAACCTTCACTGTCTCCAACAGAATTAATTATTTATTGTTTTTAACGTTCATTTATTTTGAACTCACATGAATCAGACAACTCCTTCTCGGTCGATGCAGTTTGAGAGTCCAGAGATTTTTTAGCAGCTTGACACACTATTTTTATTTTATCATTATCTTATTCTATCTAGTTTTAGTCCTTTTGTTATACACTGTTATATTATTCAATATATTGATATGAGCATCTCTACGTATGATTGCTGTTTTTATAATTAGTTAATATTTAATGTATTATAAGTACGCTAACAATATTACGACCCATTTAAAATATTTTATGCTGAAAAGCCATACCTTTGCATAAATTAATTAAAATAGTTTATCCTAAAAAGTGAGGTTAATCACTTATTAATAATTACCTATTAATAATTACCATCATTAACAATTTACCAACCATTACAGGTAGGCACTACCTGTCTGTCTAAAGTGCCAAGGCAATTAGCCCACCTTCTAGTTCATATATTTACTGTGCAAATAAAGCGTTAAACAATAAAAAAATTACAGCAATCTAGGAAAATAATAAATCTATACTATTTATAAATGTTGCCCTATGCGTTTTCATAAATTAAATAAAAATAAAAGTATATGGCATTCGTTTAACATATTTTTACGGTATTATATGATTAACGTCAGCCAAATAAAGTGTGCATTTAATCTAAATATCATCGCTCATAATATTTTTAAAACTGCTGCAAATATAAATTTCTACATGTACTATTCTTAACTTTTTGTCTTACATTGTAAAGCATTTTTTTTATATTACTAAAATCTGGTATTCTATCCTCTACTTCAGCGCCCATCTCTTGGAGCTTATTCACCGTGTCCCGGTACGCGGCTGCAACATTCACGTCGTCATCTTCTCTTATTTTCGTCTTACATTTATCTATTTCTATATATATTAAATTCCCTATAGGGTCTGCTTCACATTTATGTTCATTTTCTCGAAGCACTTCATTGTTATGGCTGATTTCGATACTAGCATGGCAAGCTATTCCTTTCGCACAACGCCAAGATGAACTGCTCTTATTTTTCCGCTTATAGTGATATTTGTATCCTTTTCTGAGAAGAATCATCTTACCCCGTTTTGACATACAAAAATATATATCTTCTTGTATAGAATTATCCAGGATTGGAATTTCTGAAATTAATTAATACTTTATCTTTTCGAAGTCATTTATAAAATAGTATCTACAGAAAGCCCACAACAAACGCGTTAGGTTATTTGATTTTGACAGTGATGTAATATGATATCATTTCATTTATTTCAAATAAATTGTTAGAAATCGTATTAAAAATGTCTTAATAGGCATGAGGGCCATATTAAAAAATTGCTATTTTGTTGTGTCCGCCTGTTCGCCGTCCAAAAATACTGTACACCTGTTTTTTTACCAAAAATACTGTTCACAGGAGTGGGGGCTTGAGACTGTGAAAGTTAGTACAAATCGCACGAAAGCGTTACGCCACGCGAAACTTCAATGCACTGTTATATCTAAATGTTAAGTTTGCAAAAAAAAGTTTGGTATACGTCTCCTGAGGAACATGTCCTTGTAAACAAATAACGTCAACAAGAATATATTCTTTATTTTTCTTAAGTTTCATATTATAAAGCATGCTTTTAATACTATTAAAATTTGGTATTCTAGTTTGTACTTTAGCGCCCATCTGTTGGAGCTTGTTTACTGATTATGACGAGTACTGTGGTATTTAAATCCTTTTCGCAGAAGTATTATCTTAGCCCGGCTAGACTTGGAAAATTTAAAATTTTCAGCTACAGCATTACTGTCATGGTCTGAAATTTCTGATAATTATAAATTATATGCAACATAATTTTCATTGTAATCTATTATAATATACAAATTAAATTTATTATTATCTTATTTTTATTTAGTAACATTAAAAACAAAAATTTCAAAGCCAAAGAGTATTAGTTTTACACTCGTTAAATGTAAGAACTATGTAAATTATTTGTAGCTAGCCTTAATTTTCTTCTAACCTACTAAAAATATCACGATTATGAATTGCATAAATTCTTGATGTTTAAGGTTCAATAGAAATACATGGCAAGTGAATGGCGAAAAATATGCATGTTGTACAATGCATACTTTTCGAATGTAATATGATCTCTAACAATGAATTACAACAGTAAAACATAATGTGTAAACAACCAAAAAAAAAACATTGATTTAAAATGTAACTGCTTTATATCTTAAATACTTTTCTTAACCTTTTTAATTCTTGCATTGTAAAGCATATTTTTAACTCTACTAAAATCTGGTACTCTTTCTCTTACATGATCTCCCATCTCGTGAAGCTTGTTAGTCGTGTCCCGGTAAGCGGCCGCGACATTCACGTTATCATCTTCTCTGATTTTCGTCTTACATTTATCTATTTCCTTATATATTAAATTCCCTATAGGATCTGCTTCACATTTATGTTCTTCGTCATTTTCTCGAAGTATTTCATTGTTGTGGTTGATTTCGATACTAGCATAGCAGGACATTCCTCTCGCACAGCGCCAAGTTACACTGCTCTTGTTATGCCGCCTACAGTAGTATTTGTATCCTTTTCTGAGAAGAACCATCTTACCACGTTTAGACAAACAAAAATATAAATCCTCATCCTCATGTACAGAATATTCACACCAAGCTGCAGTTTCTGAAATCAATGAGATAAAATTTGAAGCTTTAGAAGTAAAATTAATTCCAATATCACCAATAGAATTATATTTGCTTTGCAATATGAAAGACCAGAGTAATTAATGTTTTTAGTAAATTTATTAGACAAAACAACGACACAAATAAACAAATTACTTAAAGAAATTACTTAGTCATTTGTTTTTAAAGACATTATTGACCCAAAGAAAAATATTATATTATATAACAACAATCTAAAACAATAATAAATCTATTCGATTCTGAATATTTTCCTATTTCCATTAATCAATCAACAACTGTAACAGAAAATATGAGGCATTTGTTCGATAGCCAAATAAAGTTGGCATAAACCAACTACAGAATTATGTTTGTTGATTAGTATACATATTGACTCGAACACAGTGTACAGCATAGCCTTAATTATATAGAATAACATTAGCTTTTAATTCATTCAAAAATACCAACAATATATATATCATTTTACAAGTTTTGAATCATGTATTAATAGTTTATTCGCGGTTTTCACCTGACGCCCGCTAAAATAGTTCCTGAGATATAGGAGAAAAAGATAAAAACTACGAACTTTTTTGCATTTGTTAAAAATGACGTCACACGCATCAGGCTCGGGCGAGGGCCTTCTCACTGAGTATAAAATAAAATATCTTGAAAACTAATGGACGTATTAAACTAATTCTTTCACCGGTATTTTTTATTTTTAACAGATTATACAGAAAGAAAAACTCAAAATAAGTGAACATACCTAATTATTTACATAATTTTACAACTAACGTAAAGAAATTAACGTGTACTATTCATAACCTTATGTTTTATGTTGTAAAGCATTTTCTTAATACTACTAAAATCTGGTATCCTGTCTTCTACATCAGCGCCCATCTCTTGGAGTTTGTTAACTGTTTCCCGGTACGCTGCCGAAACATTCACGTCGTCTTCTTCTCTGATTCTCGCCTTACATTTATCTATTTCTTTATATATTAAATTCCCTATAGGGTCTGCTTTACACTTGTGATCATTTTCTCTAAGTACTTTATTATCATAACTCATTTCGATGCTAGCATAACATTGGACTTTCCTCCTCGCACAACACCGCCAAGTTGTACTGTTCTTATTTTGCCGCTTAATGTTGTATTTATATCCTTTTCTGAGAAGAAGCGTCTTACCCCGTTGGGACATACAAAAATATAAATCTTCATGATCAGAATTATTCAGATCTGAAATTTATAAAATTAATTAATACTTTTATCTTTTTGCAGATCAGCTCTGTTTGATATATATAATGTATGTATTTGTACAAACAAAATTAGCAGAGCCCACAACAGACACTTTCTGATTTACTCAATAAAAAAGTATAGTTTTAAAAAGTACATCTAAATGGCTAAAAAAGTTAAGTCAAAAGTACAAGTATACTTTGTATACCAATCTGTTTTAGTTTTTTTTTAGCTTAAAACAAAAAAAACTAGTGTTAGAACGATTCAAATCACAATTCGTGTGCATTTTCAATTTAATGGCATAGAGCGCATCGCTTGCATAATACTAAATATTATGGTATTTTACTTTTAAGGAAATTGGGGCATTGGTATCGGGGGTTTTTCTTAAATTTTAAATTTAGTTTTATAAACACTGATGTTGAGAAGCAAATAAAACAACACAGTTTATTTTTTGTTATTATTAAATAATTGGTATATTAATGAAATGTAAATGATTATATTTTATTTGGAACTCATACAGGTTTAATAGACTTAGTACAAACACTAAACATTCCATTCAACTAAGAGCCATTTACACGCCGCATAGTGAAAGTAATTTAAGGCCTAATATTTCACGTCAAAGAGAGATGATCCTGTATCCTAGCATTGGAAAAATAAATAGGGGTCCTTAAGACTGTCATTCAGATCTGTTATATAGGTCAAGAGCCGAGAACAGCCAGGCTTTTGTTATGTTGTAAAGCCTTAATGATTGTCTGTGCATATTTTAAACACAGATAACACCGACCAGTGAATATGGAGTTTGAGTGGTGGTTACTTCGGGAGAGAGGAGTTGGTAAATTTTTCTCAAATTGAACCCCACTATCGTTAAAGTTACTTACCACTAGTTTAGGCTACTTTTTTATATATTATTAGCGGCCCGCCCCGGCTTCGCACGGGTTATTATTCAAAATTAATATCCCGGCAATTATTCGATTTATTCTCGACTTTTAAACCTTCCCTAGACCTCCACGAACATTTCAAGACTAAGATAAGATAAATCCGTTCAGCCGTTCTCGAGTTTTAATCAGACTAACGAACAACAATTCTTATTTTATTTATATAGATTTGGGATAACATTTTCAATCACGTTATTAATTGCCAAACATATTATACGGTGCCTAACTCTTGCCTAACCCATATGCATAAGCTTATCACAAAAACTAAAATTAAAAGTTTCACAATAATCAATAACATTTTATGCTTTTGATACATTAATAACGATTCAAAAAATATAGGTAATTCCGTAGATATTCCCAAAACTACGTCGATAATAGAGGTTACATTAGCTATTATGGTGAGACATGGTTTATTTAAAAAAGAATTCGTGGTCTTAAATTAATATGGCTAAATTACAATCATCGTTCATCCGATTAAATCATAAATACCTTTTTGGAACTAGATACATTTAAATATTCTGTAATCGTTAGATCAATAAAATTAACTGTCACTATTTCCTTGCATGTATTTTTATGTATTTAATTCTTAATAAATGATTTTTTATTTGTATTTGAAATAAATCGTATATTAAATACGCGAACAGCGAGCGTAACTGTACTGACTTCTGGTACCTGGCACAGGAGAGGGCTCACCCACAGGACTGTCCGACCGGGGCACTCAGTTTCCGGACCCAACTCTATCTTCTAAAAAAAATCATTACTATATTTTCTTTACCTTCCGTTTCACATTATATAGCGTTTTTTTAACGCTACAGTAATCTGGTATTCGGCTTTCTACATCATCGCCCATGCCCATGAGCATCTTGACAGTATCCCGGTATGCATCTTCAACAGAGGCGTAGTAATGTGCTCTGATTCTCTCCTTACATTTGTCGAACTCCTTTAGAATGATATTGCCTATATGGTCCGGAGCACATTGATGTTCGTCTTCTCTGACTACGATTTCGTTATGGCCAGTTTCTATAATCGCATTGCAAATCGCTCTCTTCGCACATCTCCAACTAGTTAGTCCGTTCCTAGTTCGCCGATTCAGATTATATTTAAATCCTTTTCTGAATATAACCGGCTTACCCCGTTCAGACATAGAAATGTATAAATCTCTGCTTGCAGGATCATCCATGTCTGAAATGTTGAAATAACATAATCTTATATTAAAATCCACGAAGTTTTAAAATACTTACTTAGCATTATCATACTTACATATAAATTGAGTTTATGAATGTGTTTAATCAATGATTTATTAATTTGTTAGCCAAGCTGTCAATTTCAATCGAATCATTATGAATACCTCATTTCGTGATCGTAAAATATAGTAATTAAACAAATGATCCTCAGTTAACTTTGAATACAGTTTTTCTATAAAATATGCCTAAGCGGCATCGGGTGCTTTAGCAGATTTTTTTCTTGGAGAAAACTCAAAAAATATAAATCGTCCTATAAAAGTAAAAATAGGACTAATTATAAAGTTTGTTCTTAGTTGAATAACCGTACCTTCTCAGTATCCAACAACCAAAAAGTTCAGTAGAATAGATAATATAGTAAAAATCTTGCGTCTAATTTTGAAACGTTCGCTTTTTTAAATTCACAATGACACGAAGATGAAATAAAATAGCCTATTCAATAGTATCCTTTATTAATCAATAAACTGACAGACAAAAACTACAACACTAAGTAATGCACTTACCACTAATGCGCATACCTAAAGTGTATAAAGAGAAAAAAGCCTTATAAAACTAAAATATGAACTCAAAACATAACAATCTTGTCATGATTCATAAATAAAATACTTATGTTATATTACTTAAAATATTATAAATATTTGCAGATATAAATAAATATACACAAGTTATAATATTTTGAATCAACGAACAGATTAATAACACGAATGTAGAAATTAACAACGACAAGTCATTACAATAACTAAATCTTGTGATAACGATTATAAGAATTAATATTAAGTATACAGGCTTCTAAGAGTATCTTTAATAAGGACGTAAGAATGTTTTGTGATTTGTGTAGGGTTATTCCCAAACCATTAGTGCAACAGACGGAACAGGGCGTCGAGGAGTCGCAAACGTGAAATTGAAATATAATCGTTACAAAAAAATGAAAAAATAAACAAAAAATATTCTTGAATTATCCCCTCAGCAACATCTAGCCCCGTTGTAAGCTAGTGAAGCTTGTGTAACAGACATCTGATATACTTAATATAATATATAGATGTTTTTGCTGTAGAACATACGAAAACTGGTCCCTCGGCGGGAATCAAGCCCGCTACCTTAGAAGCCGGAAGCGAACTTTCAACCGCTGCGCCATGCCATGCCAGTCAAATAACTAAATATGTCCGGACAAGCCGTAAAACATCTAGCCCTGTAGTAAGCTCTAAGCTTGTGTGACGGGTACTAGACATCTGATAAATTTTATATAAAAGACATACATAATCTATAGTCTATACTGTCTATAGATATTTTTATTATACAGATTAAACACCTAATTAGAAAGTGCTAGCTTGAATATTCATACCATACCATACCATCCAGGTACCATCAGTAGTACTAGTAATTCAAATGTACGTAAATAAAATGTTTGCCTAAATCTTTATAGTGATTTTGAATTCAACGAGCAATTTAAATAGAATATTAATCAAATTTAACATTCAGACATCATATATTTAACTAGAAGCTAATTTGTTCGAATTCAAATTGCTACAGTAATAATTATAATTTAGCTTATATAATACAATAGCGTGAAGGTACTATTACAAAGATTATATCTAGATAATTATTGAACGAGTGATCTTATAAATGTACGCGAGGGAACTATGCTAGACCTAAGCGAAGCAACGCCCGAGACGTTACGCAGTGATAATAACAGTTAAAAAAAACGTACTATCCTTCAAAATACCTTAATGAATAACGAAACATATTTTTTTGGTGGCCATGTTGTGTTACAAGAGCCTTTATTTATTATTTATTCATCTTTTTTTATTTTTATGTTTTAAATTTATAAAATAGTAGGACTATAGTAATAAAGGGGTACTTTGACGAAAAGCGGAATATCTACTATCAATTAAAGTTTTCTGAGATATAGATACCGCTAGATATACGGCTTTGTTATCCGCCCCGTAGCAGAAATATCGAGCAACCCAAAAAATAAGTACTTAATTATCCCATTTTCTTCCCAAATATTGTTGATTACCATGATAGTGTAAAACATGTATGTCTAAACATGTGTATTAAATTACTTTAGTATACGCTATAGTAGGTATATTATAACTAAAAAAAACGTTGGACTATCCACACGCCATCATCATCAAACTAAAAAACAATTGTAGGCACCTAGATGTAACGTTTTATTTTTCAATATTGACTACCGGCGTATAGTTTGTCTTAATCAAGAAATTGCTATTGAAAAACTATTAATAATTATTTTTTAAGTTAGTCTGTAAGTATTTATTGGTGTTCAATAAAGAAATTATCTAAGTATCTACTCTTCACCTAATTCGCCAATTTCGTAAGGATCCTCATGAACACTCAACACTCATGGTTAAAGACAAACAAACCTTGTTTTTTTCTTGTAAAAAAGAATTTCAGCTCGACGCAACTGATACAATTAATCACAAGAAAATCACACCTTGGGTTCTTTGTAGCGTATGGATATGGATTTCGTATACAATCTATTGTTCTTCTTACTACTGTGTTATTTTAATTAGTTATCACAACAACAGCTGAACAATATCATGGCTGAAATATTTTACTAATTTTATATCTAATTTGTACCTAAATATTGATGATGATAAAGTTGGAATATCCACACAACAATTATATCTAAAGTACCAAAGTAAGCACTAAGCTTATAACACGGCTACATGGTACTATAAGCAAATACTTATTGCAATTAAAATAGTATGATTAAGTACGTGAATATGTATATTTAAATATACTTTACCTTACATTATAGGAAACCAGAAACAAGCTTTTTGTTGTCAATGTTATACAATTTTATCTAGAATTTATACTTCTTGTGTCATTTGAGTCAAAATTGATCTATCAGTTAATCAAAAGTTATCTCTTCGATTTGAACTAACTAACACTCAAACGATAGGAAATCGGAGACTATTTATCCAATGAGAATAGGTATTTCTTAAGATTTAAGATAGTAATAGGAGAACAGGTACTAGGATTGCTAGATTATAAATTTATATAATTTAGCACTGCTAATATTACAAACGTATAATCTAGTCCCTCTCACCATTGCATCTCAGCGATTGCAAGCAGACAATTGGTTGATGCCTCACTCGGGCACCTGAGGCATTGTCGGCCAGAAGTGAAAGAAATGGTGATACGGCACCTGATTGGCAGCCGTTTGCTTCTTTACCTTCTGCTTTAATTGGTAAAGGGTGTTTTTCATCCTAGCCAACTCTAGTTTCTTGGCTTCCACGTCGATACCCATTTCCTGTAGCCTGTTGACGGCATACCGGTAAGCATCAGCAACCGGCACGTCATCCTCTCGGATTTTGGCCTTACATAAGTCAAACTCCTTAAATATCACGTTACCAATGATGTCAGGTTCACATTTATGCTCGTCTTCTCTGAGTATGGATTTGAAAGGGCTGGTCTCGATGCGCGCGTTGCAAATAGGCCGTTTGGCACAGCGCCAGCGTGTAACACCTTTCTTGTTACGCTCTTTTAAATAATATTTGAAGCCTTTCCTCAGAAGAACCGACTTGACTGACGTACAAAAGTATAAATCCTCATTTTGTTCACCAATCTCGAGTGTAGCTTCTACAGGAACATCCGACGGTGGTGGTGGTTTGGTCAGGTCTGAAATTTTAATAATATGTAATATTGTCCATATGTAATATAAGACTGTTTAAGTTGAATACGTTTTTAAACATATTAATATAATAAATTACCTAAATCTACAAGCAAATACGTGCAGGTTTTCATATAAAACAACAATTTGCGTAATTTTTGTTCAACATAGTAGGTATAACTAAACTACGTTAAACAAACATTTTTGTAGCCTTTAATATTCAAAATTAAATCAGAGTAGGTGTCATAACAGAAAAATAAATCACTTCAAATCTTATTTAACGCTGGCATTTTGCGGTCGATATCTATTTCCATTCCTTATCTTATTGGCATCCGAAATATTCAAAATAAAAATGTTAATAAATATTTGTGGGAAAATAGCATCAACCAATAAATTTTTTGAATGATTTGATGAATATTTCAAATGATTTCAATGAATACAACAAATGTAATACCTTATTAAACTTAATTAAACTCTGCTGCATACACCAAACAAGGTAATAACTCGAACTACACAAAAAGTCAGTATTTTATAGTTTATTTTTAATACAAAAACTCAACAAAATTATAAAGAAGAAGAGATATGTTTATCTTAAGTTAAATGGCAGTTTAACCGGGTCTGCGGCATATTAATAAGGTTCAATTAAAAGTATACTTTTAGGCTACAAATGTTACAAATGTTAGTTCTTCGAGTGCTTTTCGTAAGGTGAGTTTTTCATAGATTCTATTTCTCGAAATTGCACAGATCGTTCTGTTAACAAATTTGATTTATAAACCAATAAAAGTTAAGAAACTATGAGAAATCTTTAAACTAAATGCCGTTAGGCTACCTCGCGGACATTACTGTTAAGTCATAAAGATAAAAGACAATACCAGGCAATATAAAGTCATACTATGAATTCTAGTACCTACAGTATTATCTACGGTATTTTTTCGAACCAACAAAACATAACAAAAATAATACAGTCGACACTTAAGCTTATTAAGTCATTTATGTCAAAATGTTATATGGGTGAAATTCGTTATTGCATACATTTAATAGGAAATATATAAAATATCGAAATTAACAAGAAAATGTGTGCTGAATGGAAAATAATATTTTTTGCATTGCTTGAGGGAACTGTATACAATTCTTTGGATTTATTTATTTCTTATAACATACACAAACATGTAAACCCTATTTACTTAACAATAACAAGATAAACGCAATTTTAAATAGCTTCTTTATGTTTTCAACATATTTTTAATGCACTTATTCTAAACAACATATTTAGAACTATGAAAAACTAACCAAACCATGTTATTCCTCAAACAAACAATACTTCTTGTTCATTCTTCTCTCTCACATATAAAAACGAATAACCCGAAAAACAAAAGCACATTAATACCCCATTTTCAAACGCGAGAGTTTGTTGTCTTTCAAACTCTCTCTCACATCAAACTCTCTACAATTTCCTGAACCATTTATTTTATGAAATCATGAGCAAAATTGTTAATAAGTCCTACTCATCATTATTTTCATACAATGTCTGTTCCGTCTTGAGCTCTTGTTTAAGCAAACGTTTTGGACAATAATTGTCCAAATATTGTATTCGTAATAATAATTGTATTCGTTTGCATAACGGAAGAGCATGCTCTAAACCGCGCATCTTCATAGTTTTTAAAAACCCTCACTTCAATCAAACAAAAAATAACATATAAGATAAGAAAAGAAGAACGGTACAAAACTGATACAATACTTTGTGTTTTTTTTTCGTGCACTAGCAACAGACCTTTGCTATCTTTTTCCTGGCACATTTCGCACGCTTAATAATTTTCGTGCCTTTCTTTGACGGAGCAGAATGGCCATGCTCCCCACTAGTTTTGGTAATAACATCGTTGTTTGTAAAAAGTGTGGCCTTACACTGCCTGAAGCTGCACACCCATCTGCGGATCCTATTTTGATCATTGGTGCCAGAGAAATAGAACTTATAGCCCCCCACGAGAATAGTGGGCCTTCCGTTACATGTTTGACCGAACACCGGACCTGAAATGGGAGGGCAACCAAAACCATGCAGTTAGGCAAAATAAAGGAAACAGTAAATAAAACCATGCATCTACTAGGAAATTAAAATGTACTCGTATCACACGACTGTGTAGAGTAAAAAACTGAAAGTCTACATCGCTACATTAAGTTGGGCTTGTTAGGTTGGTTGGCACGGCTACACGGCTTGTGTGGGCTAAGTGGGAGGACAATCGAGTCTCATTCCGAAGAAAAAAAAAATCCCGTGTGGGTTTTGGATTAAAAAATTATGTCCGCTTCAATATCCGCTTCAATAGTACCTATAGAAGAATATATATATAGTGCTCAGATTCGGTTTCTCAGGCTCATCTCTTTCGTCAAGAGAAGTCTCTGTGTCCCAGCAATGGATAAGTAAATAAGGATAAGCACCCCTTATTTACTAATCCACCGCCATTTACACCGCTTATGCTATGTTAGGTCCGAATCAGGCAAAAGGATGAAAGTGCGATGTCAGTGCAGATCACAGTTCCCCAACCAGAATTACAAATAGAAATAAAAATAAAAATTCAGTTAAACATATTTTTACTACCACATAATGACATCGATCACGCTTATGATGTTACAACTGCCTACCACGGACAATGAACGAGTAGAAACTTTGGTTAAGCATATAATTTCTATTTGGGCTAGTGTCACAATATCTGAGTAAAATTTGTCAATGTTTAAAATATAGAGCTATTAAGTCAACTGACTGACTTTAACCATTGACTAAGCTTACTCGGTGAACCTAACGATTGTGAAACGAGCCCTTAGTCTTTTAACAACTAAGTACGCAATACCACCACAAACCGTTAGCGTCAAATTGATTTAAGTAGTTAGAATCATCATTATTATTGTAGGACCCAAGGTGATACCTGGGTGAATAAAGTCTACTAAAAGTGTACTTAATGCACCTGGGTGAATAAACCCAGGAGAATGAAGTATACCGCCCCGATATTTTGAACAATTTGGGCGCACACAATATTATGATGATTCTAACTGCTTATATCAATTTGGTTTTATGTTATTCAGATTATTTTGACTACTCTAGACGCTTATATAAATAAATGCTGACTGAGCCTGCATTTAAGACCGCATAAGTCTATTTTAATACAGATATTAATAAAAATCTGGTTAAAAATTTAGTAAGTTCGAGGTAGAATTTACTTATAACTAAACCATCTGTTTAACTAATTTATAAACATTGTAGTTTTACTTTGCCTAAAAACAATAAAAATAAAAATACATGCTACTTGTATAGAATTAAACTTAGCCGATAGAATACATGAAACTTATAGTCCTATATTAACATTCAATTATATATCAGTGACTTTCAGCACATCAAACAATATTGTACTAATAATGCTATACTACTAAGAGTATTTTAGCAGGTACCTACACTATTACGTGTACCTGCTAAAATAATTACGGTCTCCATTCTGACTTAAGAAAAGCACCCAGTTTATTGTACTCCTATCACAAGTATCTATAAATTCAAAATACATATTTAATTGAAAATTAGATTTTAAAGAAAAAATACGGCTATTGCTGTGGAATCATCGAATTACTTGCTGACCCCAGCAAACGTTGTTTTGCAAAATAAAAAAATTGATTAAAGCCGATTCTCAGACCTATACTGAATATGCATATAAAATTTCATAATATTCGGTTAAGCCGTATCGGAGAAGTAGGTGCGGTAATTAACATTGTGACATGGAAATTTTATATATTAGATACAGAGCCACGGATGGAAAGCTACTTATAACCATACCATACCGGTCGACTATTTACCATGATTATGATTTAAAACGGGTAACATACCATGATTTGACTGTTTTTGAGTTTTCCGATATTTCGACGCTGTTGCAAGCGCCATGATCACGGAAACAACATTATATTTACCATGAAATGTAGTATTGGTAAACCTCCGATTTTAGTAAATATAACTACATTTATACCTATTTTATTATTAAAATATCAATAAAAAAAACCTCAGCGCCTTTATTCACGTTGAAATTGAAATGTCCAAGTGAACCTAAGAGTTCTAAAAAAATCTTATCCGTAACCGTCGTCTTAGGGATCTATCAAACAGAGAGCGGACAGGCTAGGCGGTCAAGCGTTCCGCGTAATTAGTTATACTATAACTGTACTACTCATTATACTAGTCATAAAAATACGTAGTATAACGTAACGTAACTTATGGCCAATAAAACATTTTTGTTTTGCCTTATGTTTTTGTTGTTGGGAACATTTGACCGCTTGTCCGCTCTCTGTCTAATAGATCCGTTCTGATACCGAAATGATCAAGGCTAGTTAATGCTGTCCGTGTCATCAAAATTCTTACTGAACTTCGAGGACCGGTACTTGTCGATACTCCGGTAATAAATGTTGATGTTCATTGGAAGTTCTGATGATAACATCGTCGAGAGTGATAATCGCTGCCCTACAGCCCAGTGCGTGCTTGCTGCAGCGCCAGCGGCGCCGCCGGCATCCATCGGACTTCTTACCGGTCTTCAAAAACCGGTACTCGCCGAGCTCGATCACCGTGTTTCCACATCGCGTCAGGGTGAATACCGGTACTGCGGGGTTCCCACCTGAAACGACTTTTTAATAAGCAACTACACTATGCCATACAGTAGAATTGCTAAATGCCAATGGACATTAATACTCATACGAAGTACTAAAGCATTTAATGATGTCCGTGTGAGGAGATTAATGATTATATAATGAAGATATAATGATTATAAATAGTTGGAAGGTTTGTTATACTTAAAATGAAAACATATAAATAAAATGGTCAAGATTCTTTGGTGATACTATGTAGTTATCGTAAATGCTACGTACGTACCAGTATGTCACAATCAACATGTCGCAATTTTATAAGGATAGGTATAACTCATGTTAGGGATGTCAAGTGTTACTATCCTTATATATAGGTATAGCTGAAGAGTTTGTTTGTTGGATTGTTTGTTTTTCGCGCTAATCTCAGGAATTACTGGTCCTAGTAAGAATATATAAATACTCCATTACAAAATTTACATATGAGGTTGCAATAAATACAGAAAGAGTCATGTTATCGAAATATACTTTATCTTCTATATTCACTTAAAATAAAACATTATCTAACTACACTTTAACTTGGATAATCTGTGCTCAGTAACCCATTCATAATGTAGTCAAAACTATATTCCTGTGCCGCCATACATCATCGATATGCAAACAAAAAATGCAGATTCTTAGAGTTTTATAATTATGCTCTAATAAAAAACTGTTTTATTTAATTACATATTAACATTTTTGACTATTATAAATTGGGTTTGCCAGACGTATAAATCTTTGTTTCGATTTAACATACATAAATGTATGTATATAACATTTCAACTAATTTTTAAAATTGACCGGCATCAATAAAGCGTTGTTACTGTAGCGAACATAGCATACAAACAGGGTTAGGTAAAAATTACTTCATCATACTACTTATGTGTATTGTTTTATTTATTTATTTATTTATTTAAACACTTTATTTGCACAACGCTAAATTGTGTACAAAAAGGTGGGCTTAATGCCTAGGCATTTTCTACCTGCCAACCTGTGATGGTTGTTAACAATTTAATTTATATTATAATTAACTTATTGTACACATCCATAAAAATAATTGGAACAATAATACAAGTTAATTTATACAAGTACAAGTTAATTTTACTCAATAATTTACAAAAATAACCGTGGCATGACCAATTCATGACAAAATAACTAATCAAACATTATTAAATTATGATGTCATAAATATATAAAATAAATTTGATTACAAAATAAAAATGCACAATAACTCTAACAAATACTGTAAATTATCTCCAAAACTACAAATCCGTTTGTACGTTACAGCTTACAAATAATATATAGATATGGAGCTATGGGTCTCCAGGCGCGAACCACCTACGATGGTTGGTATGCAGGTTAAAGTATGATACGATGGTGTTCTCGAGGGTGACCACCTTGGCGGGGCAGCCGACTGCTCGGCTCGAGCAGGTCCATCTCAGGGCTCCCTTCTGCGCCCCCAGCCGGGCCCGGTTGAATCTGTACCCGTCCAAGATGAGTAAGGGGTTCCCGGCCCTCGTCCGCATGAAACAGGCTCTACCTGAAACCCCGTATTACTAACGATTAGTAAAGCCTAAGATTCAGGAAGGATAACTTAATACCTAATACAATTTTTCAAAAATAATACAAAGCAGTTTTATGGAGGAACATATTATTCCTGGTTAAATATAGATTTTACAACATTAAGTATTAATGAACACTATTGATAAACAGTAGATTCACAGTAGATTGTGAATAGTACTTTTGAATAGGAAGTGAAAAGGCATGGTTTTGTTACAATATCTTCATAATAATTTCAAGTCATCTAGGTTTCAACATATCACATAATAACAAAAATATATAGTAAAATACTTAAGATATAAATCAGATCTCAATGATAATGCCGGTTCGATGGTAATACTTCAATAAAATTCTTCCTCAATAAAGGTAAATTACTTAATTTATATGAGATGACGGGTAATAGAGGGAAATGGAAGAAAAACACATGTTCTGCCGACCCCACATACTGTGGGACAAGGGCAGGATGATGATGACTTAATTTATAACTAAAGAAAAACTAACTGGTTTTTAAACCGTCCTTCAATATCTAGCAGGGATGTCAAGGGACTTTTCTTCAAGAATAGTTGGAAACGAGATTTTATGTACCACCTTTTATATGTTTTATAATATGGAATAATATAGAACAAGAGACACCCCGCACCAATCCTCACATTTCATGGATTTCCCCTCAGAAATTACCTTTTTTTTGCGGTAAAACTGCATTTAAACCTTTTATACATCATTATATCTTTTTATAAAAAAATCATTAAATTCCGTTTAGTAGATTCTTATATATTCTATGTTATCTTTAAACCTATCTATTTGTACCCATTTATTTATATTTTATTACTTCTACTATTTTGTTGTAGACGCTACTGCACCTGTGTGTAGGTACAATAATCTCTTTCAATCCAAAGGTTGCCTGGAAGAGATCGCTTTTAGTGATAAGGCCGCCCATTGTCTTACTTTTGCTACGCACAATTCTTTGTAATATAATTTTTTTTGGTGTTTCAATAAAGAATATTGTATTGTAGTTTCGAAGAGAAGTACAAAAATTCTGATTCATTCTCTACGAGATTTTGAAAGTCATTAATAACCAAAACCATATAATTAAAAAACTATCATAGTATTTCGGGTTGTACCATATTCATCCCATGACGTATAATTACATCCATTACTCGAATAAACCAAGAATATTATTCCAAATTTAACTTATGAGTAATGATTTTGAAATAATATCGCTTATGGTCCGAACAACCTTGGCAACCAATTTATATATAGATATGGTATAAATGCCCTTCACTCAGCCAAGGAGAGGACAAGTGGCGAGTCGAGACGGTCCGAAAGGTCCACAAATAGGGAATCACGACCCTCAGTAATGAGGAAATGGACGCGCAGAGGAGGCGGATCACTTGTGTAGCCAAATCTTGTGATCTGTATGTGTTTCGGAGCCGGATATAATTTGGTCATTGTGCGTGTAGACCTTGGCTGGGCACCCATTGGCTCGGCTGGAGCAGATCCAGCGCAAAGGACCTGTTGCCTGACGCAGCCGGGCTCGGTTGAAACGGTAACCATCCAGTACTAGGACTGGGTTCCCAGCTCTAGTCGTCGTAAAGAAAGCCCTAGCTGCAATCCGATAAAAAAAATTAAGCAAGAATAAATCTAATTTTTTAAATTGTCTTTTGTTCCAAAATAGGCTTTCACTAACTACTTTTTAAAAGCCTATTTTGAGGAAACCGGCATGTTCTGAGAACTTTAAAAAAGTTTAAAGGACATGTGACATTCACCAACCCGCACTTGGCCAGCGTGGTACATTAAGGCCTAATCTCTCTCGTCAAGAGAGAAGTCCCTGTGTCCCAGCAGTGGGAACGTTAATAGGGTGATGATGATGATGAACTACTTTTTACAGAAAAAATTTTGGCTCAATCGTTAACATTATCAGCTTTTTTGAATATCTTGATCATTTTTAATATAACATTGACTCAAAGAAAAATAAATTGTTGTCATTTGTTATAGATAACTTTATCAGATCTACACTAATTGCTGTTTGGATTAATTATACATCTATAGTACAACTTACCTTTTTGCTGAAAATGCCAAAAATCTCGTTTATGTGACATTTGACTAATGTTAATTAATGCAGTTCCTATTGACACAGTATATATTGACAAAAGAGACGAGCAGAGTAATGTTGACAGCATAATTTATATACTATAAATTATGAAAAAAATAATTATTATAAATTATATATAAATAATGCTGGTTATATATATATTATAGAATGACAAACAAACAAAATAAAAATTAAAAGTTTCGTAGTAGGTTGAATCTTATATTAGTCATGAAATGCATATAATTATATTCTTAGTATATGTAATTAAATTATAATTAGTGACAGTGAGTGTTGATCTGCGTGATGATGACACCGTCTATCGTGATAACGCACGCTCGGCAGCCGCCGGGGTTCTTGTTGCAAGTCCATCGAGCCTTCGGCTTGCCTTTGTCCCGGTGTCGTTGATTGTACCGGTAACCTTTCCACACCAGCAATGGGTTTCCAGATTTCGTCGTCTCAAAATACGGGTCTATAATAAAAAAGATAAGTATAAATTATACACATTACTACATTGAAACAGAATTATGCATATCTAGCCAAGCGAAGCGTACGGGCACGATCTACTTTTTCTAGAATCATTTCGTCGGTGTTTTAGACCCGCATGATACATTCCGCATGTTTGGAATATACGTACTCAACTCTCAACAGAATTACTCGTGACATTAGCAGAATTTTTGTGGGCAATGTAGATAAGCTATTAGTATTTAGCACATTTTTCCGAAAGTCAAATCATTGCATATATGGCAGGATATATAATTAATATAGTAGTGGTGTTTTATTTGGCTTTAATTCATAAGGGCATTTATAATGTATTGTTATGTATTGCCCTAGCCGATTTCGGCCATGGCGTACTGGACAGGCATTTTTTAAAAGACTTTCAATTGGGGTGTATGTAATTATAATGATTATGGTAATTAGCTTCCTTGACCAAGATTTGGTTCACGGTAACGTTGCTGATACAACAACCCGACGACTTCCTAGTGCAGGTCCAGGTTGCTAGACAACCGGATTGCTGATCAGCCACCAGGCTGCGCAACCTGCGGCTGTACCGTTAGTCTTTCCAAATCAAGACTTAGTTGCCTTGCTTTGTCGTTTCAAAATAAGCTTCACCATCGCCTAAAGAATTGAGAAGAAGAAGAAATTTATAATAATAAACGAAATGGCAAAAACATTGTTTAAATAATCACATTCGTGAAAATCAAGCTAAGTAAGTTATTAAAATTGATATAAATTCCAAGGCAGTCCGATAAGCTTAAAGGCTTACCTACTGCTTGATTAGAGCTGATAATGATGGATATTCAAATCAGGTATAAGAAACAAAAATATTTTTATTTGTTACATACATAAAACTAGTTTCTATCCAGTAAATAATAATACTTTCTTATCTACCTATTTATTATTAGAACATTTTATTTATATTTAAGTTAGGTATCTAGTTTGAATATTAACACAAAACCGTATAATTTAATTGAACGTCATAATTATTCCTTATTTTCTGTCTGAGGACACTTTATTTGTACAGAGCATAGCTTAATGCTAAAGCATTATTCTATCTTACACTAAATGAAAATTCACTAGTGAAAATGTTGATTAAGGAACTTTATTTTAAATATATTGGAAACTTATAGCTATGGATGTAAACATAGATAATGTATAAAATAGATTAACTAAGGTTAGAAACCGTTTCCACAGTTCTATGATCTGGTTTAAAAGAGTCACAAGCACAAATGTTGATTATGGAACTTAACAATCTTGGAGATCGACTTGTGCAATAAGGAACATTTTGATCTGGTTTTGTAGAATCACTAGTGCAAATGTTGGTTAAGGAACTTGATGATCTGGTTTTCAGCAGTGACGACGGTGGCTCTACAGCCTGCGCAGTACTTGACGCAGGTCCAGCGAATCCTGGGGCCTCGGCAGGCGGTGACCCGATTGTACCGGTACCCGGCCAGCACCATCACAAGATTACCGGCTTTCGTCATCTCGAAGTGCGGAACTGGAATAAAAGTCAGCACTTTGAGCCACACATAAAAATTTGGTTCCGGTGGTGTCTTGTACCATTTTTTTTACTTACAATTACCAAACTTCCAAACAATGATAGGCTGATGGAGGTTTTTGAAACAAATATTACAAAACAAATAAATGTAAATTTTTGCGGCAGTCTTTGTGTAAACATTTTATTTTTACTTTGTAACAAACTTTTCTTCTGGCCTCTTTAAACATGTTTAGCTAAAGCTCAATATAGTTGTGTTTGATCTATACTTTTACCCACTCTTAACCCAAAATTGGTTTCTTCAGTTAGATATCTTTGAATTTGCCATCATCATTCAGGCAAAAATAATATTAGCCACGTTTGACTTTTCTTTTAGTTTCTAGTTCTAATGATTATGGTCAAGTTTGGCCTTCAAAATGATATCATCAATCGTAACCATCGAAGCTCGGCACTTAGTTCTCGTCTTCAAGGAGCACTGCCAGCGTATGCGGCCACTAGTGTTGGGCACGCTACACTGCGAGAACCTATACCCCTCCACAACCAACATGTACGTACCGCGGTCCGTTTTTATCCTGGTCACTGGAAATGTCATAACATGCAATTCAGTTTCTTATTCATATTTTCTTGGACTCAGCATTCAAAGTGACAGTTTGGCAGTGTCACGCTTTAAAATATATAATTCAAACGAATGCTATTTAGCAAGTCAACTGACAACATTTTACATTACTTACAGGTATCATTTTAAAGCGTTGAAAATAAATGTCCTTCTCTTCAAAAGACGCAAAGATTTATTTCTGTAAAAACATAAAAACAGCAAAAACTAGATAACAATTAATTTTTATCGAGCTCCCAACAGCAAACACACGCTTTACACGTTGGCATAACATGCTCCAAACACAGAAAAATCCCGCAACGGTGACAAGCGAACCTCGTCTTTCTGTTTTTCCGGTAGCCACAATCATTGCACCGACCCCGCGCCCTCCGCGCTGGAGGGCTGCTCAGCAAACTAATCTCAGACTTCGTAACGGCTTTCATTTTCAAAAGTAATGCTAAAACAAGATTTCTTAGTTACACAATTATATGAATTCTTTAGTTTTATTTAAATTACAATATTTATCGGTATCACACTGACAAATATAATGGAAAAAATAGCCGATCTATACTATTATAATTTGAACCTAAGTTTCGTAGCTTTCATTTCCCTGAAGAAAATCCATACAAATAAAAAAGCAAATCTCTTTCAAAAACCATAACGTGTGTAACTGCAAAATAATGGTATCTAGTTAGTTTCTAAAATATAAAAATAAATGCAGAACAAAATCATTTATTCAGAGATCAACACTAATTTGTTAATCAAACCAATCAAGAATTTTGACATACCACAATATAAACGCCCAGTTGCAAAAATATTTTGTATCCCACAAACACCACATCCAAGATAAGTAAGTTATTCAATTCATTAGCGACATGCTTAAGAATAAAAATGTTTATTCTAGAACAAATAATTTACTTAACAATTGCGATAACGCTTATGTAACTGATGAAGATCAAAATTAACAATTTCGCTAAGTACTCGTTTCTTGTAAAAAGTAAGCTTAATAGCCAAATGCTCTATTAAAATCACAATTAATTTTTATTTATTTTTATTTATTTATAATATCTGTACTAGTCAATCTATTTTGTGTTTTTATTATTTATAAATCCATTCATAACTGTAATCCTGTTTCTTCAATATTCATGGTTGTGTATAAGATTGGCCCGGAGGATCGAGCCCAGGTCTGCCTCCGTGATGAGGAACGCAGAGCATTTAGTTCTGGATCGAGTGGTGCACTGCCATCGCGTCCTTCCGCGTTTCTGGTACAGCCTGCCGAACCGAAACGACTGGCACATCAGCATCTGAGTACCACGGCTTGTGGTGATAAGCTCCACTGAAAAAAGTTTGTGAACTTTAGCGCGGGGTTTAGATAACCTGAATGAGCTATTACTCTTGGAATTGCTATAAAAAAATCCATATCTTCAGAAAAAAATATTAATAAGTAAAGAAAAATTTATTAAAGAATAATGAAATATATTTAAAGTAATGTTTATTTATATCAGACTTACATAGCAAACCCTAGTCCCTCCTTTACCTAACGGATATTTGTGGTGCACCTTCGCAAATTGGTGCCTATGAGTTGTGTTTCTCCCTACTATTCTTACACAATCATAAATGGCTTTGATTTTTTGTGTGGTTTAAATATTTGTATACCGGTACCGTTAGTATCGATATTTTTGTTTTTTTTTATTATTGATAAGCCTTCATTTGAACACAATCTCACCTGATGTAAAGTGACGATGTGGTATAAGATTGAGCATGAAGGCCTATAAGATGGCTTATTCAATATTTATGGTTGATGATTGTGGCTAAGTGTGGCTCGGAGGATCGGACCGTTATCTCCCTCTGTGTCGAGGAAGGCAAAACATTTATTCATGGAGCACACCCACCGCGTACTATCGCTAGTCGCGTACAGCTTGTCGAATTGGAACGACTGGCAGATTAGCATTTGAGTTCCATGGCTAGTGGTGATCAGTTCCACTGAAAAAATGATTATCAACTTTAGCGCAAGGTTCTCGTAAATAACCTTGAGAGAATTCTTTTATAACGGATTACATAAATCCGTTCGAGTTCCAAAAGTGTGGTTAGAAGAACAATTTTTATAGATAAATTTGATACGATCATTAGGGCTTACTGATATTGGCGGACACCTAAGGTCATTTAATAAATAAAACAACGATTATTTTTTATAATAAAAGACACATATTAACTAACCATCTGTTACTACAATGGAAATTTTATTCAATACCTACACAAATTGTTGTTTGTTTGGAAGATCATTTTTCTTTCTTTTATTCTCGCACAATCAAAAATTGATTTAATTTTAAGATATTGTATTTTGTATGTGGTTTAAATTTAGTCATGATAATTGGTACCATTCATCATCATCATCCGCAGCCTGACTTCACCCACTGCTGGGTATAGGCCTCCTCTTGCTCTCGCCACCCATTACGGTCTTGTGCCAATTTCATCCAGGTGCGTCCTGCGACTTTAGCGATGTCGTCAGCCCATCTCGCTGCTGGACGACCGACGTTCCTATAGGCGTTCCTTGGACGCCACTCAGTGATTGTCTTACTCCACCTATTATCATTTCGTCTCGCCAAGTGTCCTGCCCAACTCCATTTTAGTTCCGTGATACGATTCCCAATATCTTTCACCTTCGTTCGTCTTCGGATGTCGATATTGGGAACACGGTCTATAAGTTTGATGCCGAGCATGGCACGCTCCATGGCTCTTTGTGCAACTCTCATGCGGTATTGGTACCATTAGATAAGTAAATTTTTAAGGTGGTTATTCACTAGATTGGCTCGGAGGACAGAACCACTATCTACCTCAGTGACGAGGAAGGCGACACATTTTTTACTGGAGCACACCCGCCGCGCACTGTCGCTCCTCTCATACAGCTTATCGAATTTAAACGACTGGTACATCAGCATTTGAGTACCATGTCTATTGGAAGTCACTTCCACTGGAAATATTGGACAACTTGAATTGAGACAAATTTCTGTTGTAAAGTGGTTCCGTAAGTGTGGTTATAAATCATATTTTCTTCCTCCAATTATGTCAGATACAGCTTTATTCTTAATAAGTCATAGTTATGTCAATTACAATAGAAAATAAATATATCAATACAATTAAAGTACATGCATTTACAATTTAAGGACTATTTCCAAAACAAATGAATGAAAATAATAAAATATGTCTGTGAATAAAGAAACAGAATTTATTTTCTTTTTGGTACAGTGCGTATTATTGATTTTGAAATGTCAGAATGTCTATGCATGAAGTCGTAGTAAAATTGTTTACCAGCACTGCCTTTTTCTTTATTAAATCGATGAGGAATCTTCATCTTTTCCGCTAAGTCGTAAGCAAATTTTAAAAACTCTTTTTTCATGAAAGGCCTAGATTTGTTAGATAAAGCTTTGACGTGGTCAACCAAGACTTTTTCATACTTGGTTGCGATGGTGTTTTTGAACCTAAATGAAGTTGGTGACATCGATACTTCATCTCCACGATTTAGCGCATTTACCTTGTCATATAAAGTAGTTCTAGGAATTCTGTAAGCTATTGAAGCTTGTGCTTTACTCATTTCCTTGGACAAAACCTTATCAACAGCAGCTACTAAGCTCTGTGTCTCCCACAATCCTCTCGGTCTCGTTGTGTTTTTCTTTTTATGTCTATATCCTAAAAGCAAATTATATAATTAGTTATAAATGCTTACAAAATATCAATCTGTTATTGTACCTACAGACTAATGCTAGGGGTTAACTTAGTGCCCTGTACTACCGGATAGGCAATATATAAGGAAGAACCTATGGAAATTGTTTAAACATATTTGTAATCAAATTTTGCAATTTAACCCCATAATCTGGCACATTTATGTATTACCATTTAAATGGATCACTTTGGTCTTAAGTGACGTCATGCTTTCCCGCCTACATCAACAAAGAACTGCTTTCCTTGCATCACTGCTGAGCCGGCGCGGGTGATCCTGTGTCTCTGTGTTCCTCCCGCGTTCATTCCACATGTAATCAGAATCGGATCGAGAAATAAACTGGTTTATAATCTAAAAGGTGGTCCGGCGTTACGGGACTTCCCTATAGCAATATGAACTATTTGTATCCATTAACACATTTGTGTGGTTTAAATAAAGTCATGATATTTGTATACCGGTACCGTTAGTATCGATATTTATGGTTGATAATTGTGGCTAAGTGTGGCTCGGAGGATCGGACCGTTATCTCCCTCTGTGTCGAGAAAAGCAAAACATTTATTCATGGAGCACACCCACCGCGTATTAACGCTAGTCGCGTACAGCTTGTCGAATTGAAATGACTGGCAGATTAGAATTTGAGTTCCATGGCTAGTGGTGATCAGTTCCACTGAAAAAATACTAACCTTGAGAGAATTCTCTAATCACGGATTTATGTAGTTCCATAAGTGTAGTTAGAAGATCAATTTTTATAGATAAATTTGATACGATGTGATAGTGGCGGGCACTTAAGGTCATTTAATAAATAAAACAACGATTATTTTTTTAAATAAAATGACACATATTAATCTGTTATTACAATGGAAATTTTATTCAATACCTACTTACACAAATTGTTGTTTGTTTGGAAGATGATTTTCTTTCATTTATTCTCGCACAATCAAAAATTGATTTAATTTTAAGATGTTGTATTTTGTATGTGGTTTAAATTTAGTCATGATAATTGGTACCATTAGATAAGTAAATTTTTAAGGTGGATGGTTATTCACTAGATTGGCTCGGAGGACAGAACCACTATCTACCTCAGTGACGAGGAAGGCGACACATTTTTTACTGGAGCACACCCGCCGCGCACTGTCGCTCCTCTCATACAGCTTATCGAATTTAAACGACTGGTACATCAGCATTTGAGTACCATGTCTATTGGAAGTCACTTCCACTGGAAATATTGGATAACTTGAATTGATTCAAATTTCTGTAGTAAAGTGGTCCCGTAAGTGTGGTTATAAATCAAATTTTCTTATTCAAATTATGTCAGATACAGCTTTATTCTTAATAAGTCATAGTTATGTCAATTACAATAGAAAATAAATAAATCAATACAATTAAAGTACATACATTTACAATTTAAGGACTATTTGCAAAACAAATGAATAAATAAAATAAAATATGTCAGTTAATAATAAAACAGAATTTATTTTCTTTTTAATACAGTGCGCATATTGATTGTTGATTTTGAAATGTCAGAATGTCTATGCATGAAGTCGTGGTAAAATTGTTTACCAGCACTGCCTTTTTCTTTATTAAATCGATGAGGAATCTTCATCTTTTCCGCTAAGTCGTAAGCAAATTTTAAAAACTCTTTTTTAGATAAAGTTTTGACGTGGTCAACCAAGATTTTTTCATACTCGGCTGAGAAGGTGTTTTTGTACCTACCTAAAGTTGGTATCATCGACACTTCTTCACCACGATTTAGCGTATGTATCTTGTCATATAAAGTACTTCTAGGAATTCGGTAAGCTTTCGCAGCTTGTCTCATACTCATTTCCTTGGACATAACCTTACCAATAGCAGCTACTAAGCTCTGTGTCTCCCACAATCCTCTCGTTCTCGTTGTGGTTTTCTTTTTATGTCTATATCCTAAAAGTAAATGATATAATTAGTTATAAATGCTTACAAAATATAAATCTGTTATTGTAACAAAGAACTGCTTTCGCATTGGCCTTGGATCACTGCTGAGCCGGTGTCTCTGTGTTCCTCCCGCGTTCATACCACATGTAATCAGAATCGGATCGAGAAATAAACTGGTTTATAATCTAAAAGGTGCCGTCCGGCGTTACGGGACTTCCCTATAGCAATATGAACTATTTGTATCCAATAACCCATTTATTAATAAAAATTAAAACTATGTTAATATAGTAAAATTATTACTTTTATACATAAAAGACAATTGAATACAAAAATATGTTTAGCTAAATAAGTACTTACAATACACAATTCATTAACACTGTAACAGCAAAAAAAATACAAGTCTATTGTTATTCAAACTGGCTAAGATCACTAGCCATTAACAAACTTCGTATTGTAGAATATTGGCCCCATAATCAGTTGTAACAATTTGCTTAAAAATAATTCAAAAGGAAATCAAATAATATCGTAATGAAACTTACACTAATTGCAATTTTACAAACCTTAAAACATTTCGATAACAGTGATTTCTATGAAAAAAATCAAGAACAACAACTAAAATTATCTAGAAATGAAGCATGATGCATCTACAGACAACAATTCACATGGTTTTCTAGATATGCAAACATTCACTAAGTACCTAATCTTTCATATCAAACTGTCGTTAAAGCATTAAATGTAAACTATTTTAAAACCGTTACGATTAACAGCACTTTAATCAAGGCACTTATAACTTATGTATGAACAACATTGCATATAGTAGGTACACTTCATGCTAACGTTCAGAACTACGAATCTTAAAATTATATTTTACTCTTAACATGTAACAAAGTTAAACTTTCAAAGTCCAACATTTGTAGCACTAATAAATATTAGTACATAAAATCATTGCTTTAATAATTAACTTGGATCGAAAAGCGATCTCACTTGTAAATACGAAAATCCATTAAAAATTACAAAATACAAGTACCAAGTTATTCTAGCTCGTCACACAATATAAAAAAATACCGTACATCAATTCATGTTCTCTCTTTTTTATAGGCACTTGATATATATATGATTACCATAATTCTATAACTAAAGACTTTCCTCCAATAATTGACATAGATTTTCAAATGGAAGAGCCCAAAGTATTAAAATTATAACAAAACTGTAAAGTGCAAGTTTAGTCAATATCAATGACATCATTCCGACTGGATCAAGAAACACGGAAAACGTATTTTTTTTACTTTTCCGTTGACCACAATAAAAACAATATAATATCTGATTTTTAGTATCAAAGTGTACAGTCTAATCAGAAATACGTTATTTTCAAATAAAAAAATAGGTAAAGAGTCATGTCGGTTTTTATACTCTTCTCGCCCTCGCCAAAAACTTTTAAAACAAGAATACACTAAACTTAAAGCAACCTTATCAACTAATTCAGCTATGAAGCAATGACAGCTGTTTATTATTCTTTAGACCATGGTTATGGACGAAACTGTGACGGATGACTTGCCCATCAACCGTGGTGATGTACGCGCGGCACCGCATCCTCGACTTGAGGGTGCACTGCCATCTGGTCTTGTGACCTCGCACATTCTCCCGCGAAAACCGGTATCCGTTGGCAATCAGCATCACTGTCCCTCGACAGGTCTTGTACTCCTCAACCAGGACTGGAACATACCGTTTAAGTTAATTACCGAATGAAGTAATAGAGCAAGCTAATAAATAAGATACCTTTTAGAATTTTGGGGAGTTATACAAGAATTAAAAAATACAGTTTTATATAGAAAATATGTATTTACAACTTTCGATCTGGGTAAAAAAGATATATTTGGTGTTCTGTTGTATCGCGTAACAAAAACACTCGTTTATTTTCAGCGGCATGTTTTTTTTTGCCGCTTGTTATAACTTGATTTTAGGTAAGGCGTATTTTCAATCATTTCCGTTGATAAATGCTGTTTGCTACAGTAGATAGGCTTAAAATTGCAGCGACTTTAACGCGAAAAGGACTATTGGTAAAAAACTCCAATTATCATAAATACTTAGGCATATTTATTTATTGCAGTATTAAAATAAAGAAGTGATGGATAATCCATGATTATGAAATTCATCGAATAAAAGCAAATGTTATCCGCCACCAAAATTATCTGAGCTTAAACCTTATATTAATGATAATGATAATACATCATTTGATAATACTACAAATACTTTCAAAATACATATAATATGTAACACTTACCATCTAACCCACCCCATAAAGTAAGGCTTAGAACTAAGTTAATAATGTAGTGATATAATTTAGTGGAAATGGTCGAGCCTCCAATAAATTTTCGCAACAAGCAACATCGAAATGAAGAAGCACCGTTTTGTCATGATTTTAGAGATTCCGCTGAAGAATGAACGCACGGAAATACTTAACGTAAGGGTCTATCAAAGTTGTTACAAACATCATCCAGCGAGCCATCTTAAGTACGGACGACCCTTAACTCTTACGTGCCTAATGTTCAATAAACCTAAGTTAAATTTTGTAGGAGAAGACCAAGAAAGCCCATTATTAGGTATTTCTAAACAAAATACTCCGTCAGTATAGACAATTGACCAGAAGGACATCGTCAAAACTTGGTCAAATCATTTGAAAATAAGACTACGTGAAATATGTTCTATCTACTTAAGCTACTGTAGAGAGAGGTGTGCGGTCTACGGAAGGTAGCGGTTCGCGCTGGTGTGTGCCTGAGGGTCGTGGAAGCCCCAGACTCGGACGATGGCGTTGTCCATAGTGTGCAGGGACGCTCGACAGCCAGCCTTCGCCTTCACACACACCCATCTCGTCCGACTGCCGTATTTGTTGACCCGGTTGAAACGGTACTGTCCGATCATTATTACAGGATTGCCGCGCTGTGATTGTGCAAACACAGGATTTAGATCTGAAATTGTATTTTTCGATTAGTTGTCTGTTCTGTTACTATTTTTATCGATACCTGTACCAAGCACCTACAATACCATTAGCAGAATGCAGGCTGAATGGAATAAAATAGAGCTATTTCGACTTTTTATTTCGAACTTCTAGAATTAAGTACTTAACATTACATTTGCTATAATAATACAGTAAAATAGGTAATACTTTACACATGTAAGGAAAAATATGAGAATAATTCAATACCCTTAAACATATTAAAAGAAACAAGAAGTTAGAATATGGATGAAACTAATAAAAATCGTATAAGCTATATTATAATAGACGTCGTCGGTTAACACATATCTGCGCCAATTACAAGAACTCAAGTTTTTACAGCCATCGACTTCTACAAACGTACGTATTGTGCCAAACATTCAATGATTGTGTTTCCCGAGAGTCTTGACAATAACGTCATCAACAGTGGTGATGGCGGCATTGCAGCCGCTCTTCTTCTTGATGCACGTCCAGCGCACCTTGGAGCCCCAACAGGCGTGCTTGTTGAACCGCCACTCCCCGATCTGAATCACGAGGTTCCCTCGCTGGGACAAGTCGAACTTGGGTTCTGAAATTTCAATTTAGTTAGTTTTATTCGAAGACAAGGTATGTAAAAGGTCAAAAATGTATAAAATAATATAAAAATATCCCTCCTCAACTTCAGAATCAGAATCATCAATAATTTAAAATAATAATTGAATACCTTTGTTACTAATACCTGCATTATTTTTTTCCTTTCGTTACCTGTGTTACAACTTACAACTCTTTTCCATGAGTTCTTTAATTCTTTTTTTGTGAAAATTCTACTGAAACATGACGTAATTCATTTATAATATAATAATAATAATAAATCTTTATTGCAGACACATGATCCATATTGTTCTTAAAATTATTTGCAATTAAAAATAGTACAATAGTACAGCAGTCAATAAAACTCTAGAATATATGTAAATACAAATTTTAGGTAGCAATGTCTACCCAACGTCTAAAAGTTGTCGTGTGGATAAGTCTTTCCGCCAGACTCTTAATAATGGAGTTCCTACACGTGTCGACTCTGGACATAAAAGACGCAATCCTCTTCCGCTGGATTGCGTTAAAAGAGTCTACGCGTGCTTCGGTCAGCATTTCTGAAGCGCTGCAGAAGGGCTTCAGTCCCATCATTTGCCTGAAAATGTTGTTATAGGCCACGCGTATCCTATCATGCGCCTTTTTGGTGTAATTGGTCCAGAGTTGACACGTATAGAAGGTCTGGCAGAAGGACCTAAATAGTGTCACTTTCACGTCATGCGAGGACCTATAAAACTTTCGTGCGATCATGTTACCTACACTACAGAGAGATCTACGTTGTCGTTCTACATCTTCGTCATCCTTCAGATTCGATGTAATAATGTGTCCAAGGTACTTGAAAGACTCCACTATTTTTATAGGTTGTCGGTTAAGACAAACTTCAGGTATCCTTTCCGGACCTTTTCCGGACCTGAATATCATCATTTCAGTTTTTTTGTGTTATAAATCAGCTCATGTTTTTCGGCGTACCTTTCGCAAATCTTTATAAGTTCATTCAGTCCTTTAATCGAGGGGCTGAGCAGCACCATATCATCGGCATAGCTCAGATTGTTAACATATCTGTTATCCAACCTAAGTCCTACCGGAGTGCTGCTCAGCTCCACGATCAGTTCATTTACATAAGTGTTAAACAGGTCCGGAGAGGTCAATCCTCCCTGTCTCACGCCACAAGAGAGCTGAAAGCTTTCAGATAGTTCCGAGCCCCACCTGACCCTGTTCGTCTGGGTATATACAAAAAGATATACAAAAAGACATTATTATATGTTTTTATCGTATTAGATTACGAATAATATATAAGTCAATTTGTATATTATTTTTATAATAAATTTACTATACTACAAAAAAACAAGCGATTTGTGGACTATAGATGATTTAATTATCAGAATACTTTATACTTTAAACGCCTTATTCAACGACTAATCTTAGAGTTATTTCAAAACTATTTTATTTTCAAAGAAGCAAATTTTTTTTATTTTAAATCACACAAGACTTTCGTACATATATTTCAAGCTACCTGAGAAAGCGACACACAAATTTTACTTAACCTACAGAAAAACCGCTAGACTAACTTATTTACTTAGTATCTAGTAGATTTAGTGAAATTTAACGAACTACAGCAACAACGGCCTAAATCTAAATCTAGATTTATGTACCTATGTATTTGTTTGTTTTATATTACAAACATACGTTGTCTTATTATAGAGTTCTATAATATTAAACATTGAAATGATATAACATCAAATACTGGAATGATACTACATAATTATTATTATAACGTATGTACAATATGTACATACTGATATATCTCAATAATAATAAAATCATAAAACCACCGGTATGAAATGACTAAATACTCCAAAAATTTATAATTAAAATACAAACAAATTCTACTGTCCAGACAATTTCAAAAACGTAATATTTATTTAATATTTATTTAATATTTTTTTTTATTTTTTTTTGAAGGAAGTCGCAAGCGAGGTCGGCCCCGAAAACGTTGGCGAGACGACCTTCAAGACTTTTCGGAAAGCTGGTGGCAAACAGCTCTGGACAGGGATTGTTGGAGGGAGTTGGGGGAGGCCTTTGCCCAGCAGTGGGACAACGTAGGCTAATATAAAAAAAAAAAAAAAAAATATTTATTTAGGTAAAGAAAATTTCAATTCTAATTTTATAGCGATTAAACTTAAATTATTCTTAGCTTAAGTCAAAAACTGACAACTGACCTGAATAATCCAACTATCTACGAATCAAACTTACGCATATTACTGTGATTATTTCCGCAATAAGGATAAGGGCCCCGTTCACCATAGCCAAGTAACTAAATGTCCCAAGTTTCTAATCAGTAGTTACTTATAGAACTATCTTATTAAGTTATATAATAGACTGAGTGAGACAGCATGCTCTATAAATCCTGATTAGCTACATGGCACTTTACTCCAAGTGGTAAAAGAGGGCATAACTATAATAATAATTAGCTAGGTATTTCCATGTTCTTTTAAGCATGATTATGCCATCCGTTGAGCTTCACGAGGCGGTTGTCCACCGTGACGGCCACGCAGCGGCAGTCATGTGTCTTCCGAGCGCAGCACTCCCACCAAGTCTTAGTCTTCCGGCACAGCTTCTTTATGAACCGGTAGTTCCCCCACGTGATAGTCGGGTTACCGAACCGCGTGATCTCGAACTTTATGGGATCGAACTTCTTCGGTGGCTCGTCTGTTTCCACCTTAGCGAGAACCGCGACCAACGCTGAAATTTGTATACCGTTAACTATTTACCAAATACCATACCAGTTTAAATTAACTAACTAAATTTTAATAAATGTACCAGTAGACAAAGATATACGTTAGTATATAATTTTTCATATGGTTAAATTATTTATACAAACCCTCTCCAAAGGAGGTATATAATTTATAGCAGTTCTTATTGTTGGGTTGGCATTTCGGGATATTTATTTTGTCTAGCTAAGCTTTTGTTTTTATTACCTGAAACAAAGGAAAACAACCTTCACGATGAGAATCTTTTTTAAAATCATCCTAGCGAGATTCTCGTGTTTTTTTTTTAAGTTTTACGTAGAATTATTTCGTATGAATAATTTTGACTGAACTTGTAACAATATATTTGCAAAGCAATCATGTTAAAATTATCTGTATTAAAATTATTTACTTTTATTGCATATAAATTTTAAAAACGTTTATATGAAGCATTTTTCAAACAATTTTTTATAAAACAAAAAAGAGAATCGCGCTAGAATAATTTACTAGTCACACAATAAAAGCATTGTATAACATAATTAAAAGTGAATAAGAATGGTGCGACTACATTTACATGGTTTTAAATTTTAGTTTGAATTTTCGCGATTCTATCTTGTTTTATATGTTTCCCAAGGGCGTATAGTTATATTGGAATTCGTTTTTCTGTTGTTAGAAGTAGTTTTAGAAGGCTTCCTTGAGAATCACGATGTCCTTGCAGTGACCGTGCACCTAAAAAAGGTTTAGGTGTGAGTGCAACAAATACGTCTTATAAAAAACTCATACCTTACTCTTTTTCGAGTACTAATTACGGCGTAGACTAGCTTCATTATATAAGAATTTATTTTTTTAGTTCCGATTAATATACAAATTATTTATAATTAAATTAAACTTAAAATCAGAGAAATGTATCCGTTGACTAGAATTCGGTACAAAATTTATATCACAAATATACAATAAATGAGAATATGTACCTACTGAGTTTCTAAATAATTATCACACACTCTTAGGTCAGGAGCAATTACGCTTGTTAGTTAATAAAATAGTAAACAAAATTAATAGTTTACTTTGAGAACCATAACACAAATAAGAAACTGAAAAAACTTAAGAAACCATTAAATTACATCATGTTTAAAATGACGGCCCCCTTTCTGAGTTCAAAAGTCGTAATTTCAATGGGTATAAAATCTTAGTTTGTGAGACTGTTTTGAAAAAAAAATAGGGACAATATTCCAAGCTTATTCTGCGAAGAAATAATTAGAATATATTTTTTCTCGCTAGAAACAGAATAACGTTCTGTATCGAACCAAATTCGGTTTACCTTTACAGACCTGAAAAGAACGGCATTTGATATAATTAAAAAAAATCAGTCTTATTATAATACTTGAGGTTATTTTGCCATTGGAATATAATCCCTTGACGTATGGTTTAGTTCGTTGACAAAATCACTGGAAGGATGGTTGTGTTCGTTCTTGAAGGCGATGATCTGGTTCTCGAAGGTGCTGACGCGGGCTATGCAGCGGGGCTTGTTGCACTTCCAGGATACGCGCTCTCCGCTGTGGTAGTTCCTTGAGAATTTGTTGCCGCTATACAGCAACATTGTACCGCCTTTTGACGTTGTTATGTAAGTCGCTGAAAACATTGTACCTTTAAGTTATAATACCGAACATCTCAGTATAAAAAAAAGAGTTATTTTCTTCAATAAAAGTTATCAAGTAAGAGACTAGATACTTTTAATACTTTACGTTTTAAAATACTACTCGTTTCATTTGAAGCGTTAGCTTAATTTGGTAAGTTTCAAGCAGCTACAATTGAACGATTACAATTTTAGAAACACATCACATCACACTTCTACACTAACTAGATCATTTTGATTACAACACTGCTTTTATTAGTGTTGTAATTTAGTACAGAGACGAGAATTGCACACGGTTAAATTTTCTACTATTTCTAAGGCTCAAACAACAGCTGCTCATAAATATAGCCTGCACAAAAACAGGAAAAATAAATACATATGTAAAATACATTTACAAATATTTTAAGATAATTGCCTCCTGCTTGAGAGCTTTTACATCGCGTTTTTTATAACATCTAAACAAATTGACTTCTATTAAACTTTTACCCACTTGACATTACAATGGGTAAAAGTAGGGCGTGTTGGCCTACATCACATACGATTTAAAGAGAATCACCAATTCTGTACTTTAAAAAAAGACAAAAGAGGGAATAAATGTTAACGTATTGGAAGCTTTATCTGGGTAAGGTGATAACTGACACCATGAAAACGAAGTTGCTTTCAGAATACCCCGGTTGCCACCCGACTATCCTGTCGACGTCCTTTCAGCACCACCCGACCGGAACGCATCGCTCGGTATGCTCTTTATGGTGGAATAATACGCGATTCCCCTTAGTCTTTACTCGCATCTTACAGTACGGTTTTTGATAACACACCCAGGAGATCACGTCTCCGTTCGCATAGTTTTTGTAGAAACGATAGTTGTTGTACTGTAACATCACTCCACCTCTTGTGTTTTGCACGTATCTGCAGGTGATGCCTGGAAGGGTAAATCTTCGTCATTATAATGCTTACAATTAATCAGTAACTAGTATTTCAAAGCAAGTACATTACAAGCACAAGATTAAGTCAACATTACAAATTATGTGGGTTGATGATATATGTATTTTATTTATTTACTTAATTTGTTCAAAAGATATATATATGCGTACATAGAGATCATTTCTTTCAGACGATTACCTTTATAACTAGATTGTTGCTAATTGCTAAAGAACTATATAAAATACCTACGAATAAAATTGTAGCTTTTATATAAACAAAATATTACAAAAATATCTTCAGCTAATGAGCATTAGTCACAATAAATATATATGTATAACGTAGTGTGCTTAGGATAAGACAAGGTTTATAAGAAAATTATGCAGCCTCTTTGGTTGTAAAAACAAATTGTCATTATTAAACATTCAAGCTGTGTACCACAAGTTGCTCACAAAAATAAATACCTATTTTATTATTACTTTTTGTATTATCGAGGTCAACTTTTATAATAATCAACAATAAAATGGTTAACCCGTTTTATATCTTAATAAATATTAAATTTACTACAACATGGTATATTCCAGTAACTGTGTTCACTTTTTAACACCAAGTTAACTTGTCAATATGGTGTATTTGCCATACATCACATGTCAAAAAAAAAATGTAAACGGGTTGTCAGAGTTGGCGAGCTCGGCCTTCCGGTACGTTTTATTCACAGACATGCGAGGCAGCTGAGCGAGAGATGTATGTATGTTAAGAACCACAAGAGACTTCATTTACTTTAATTAGCTCTCACAGAGTAGCTATACTATTGGTCAAAAACAAATCCCTCTTTACGCTTCTCCACACATCTCTGACGGAAACGCAACCTTAGCCATGCCTCTGGTAACGTATCCAAGCAGTTTATGTGGAAATTGATGGTACCTCACGAGGCGCTGGTTTGGCATCCAATGGTATTCATTCATTTCAATGATATCCACCATACATACGCAGCCGGCGAGATCTCCCTGTCGCCCTATTGAGGTAGAGCACTTATTGTGTAACCTAATTATCTACTACTAATAATACTAAAATACTGATAAGAAAATCTCAGTTACAGTCAGCGCTATTGTATATGTCATTGGTTGAACGGTATACACTTCTCGGTATGTTGGTTCTGGCAGAAGAGAACTCGGTTGGCGTGCGTCCTGATCCTCATCTTGCAGTAAGGGGACCGGGAACAGACCCAGGACACCACGTAGCCGTTGGCATAGTTCTTGTAGAACCTATAGTTGTTGTACACCAGCGATACTCCGCCCCGCGCGGTCTCTATGAATCTGTATAGTACTCCTGAAATAAAGTTATACTTTGAGCGAAAAATAAATAAATAAAATAAAATAATACCTTTTGAAGATTCAACTACAATACCTCTATTAAATGGAATTAAATTCCAGAAACGAACATACCATTATTAGTTACTCGTGCAAGTAGAAGTTAAAACCACATAATATTCCGCCTAATTTATCGTATAGTTATAATTTATTAAAATAGATTGTATGAAATAAAAAGTATACCTATCTCTTTTGGAATAAATTGAAACATCGTCTTCAAAGCACAATATAATTGATAGCTGTCTATAATAAAATAGGATTTTATTTACAAACTTAAGATTTAAAAAACTTAGAACGTTTACGTATATATGATAATTAAGTCAGTATATAAAACTTAAAGTATTTATTGCCTATCTAAAATATCACCGAATTACGTATAGCGTTGAGATATCACCGAAAGCGAAGCTTACCATTTACAATTTAGAGATCGTATAACAAATTCATAAACAACAATATTCGATAACTTATAAAATATAATATAGTCATAATAATTATTACTTTTCTGCGATAATAACATATCCATAATAATAACATTCCAGAAACTCGATTGAAATAACACAAACTATGTAATGCCATACAATCATTTAAATCTTGACACAATATTATAAAGGTTGTAAAAGTTAAAGCAGCCATTCATAAATTAAAATAACATGTGATTGTAGTTTTTAGCTAACTGATAGGACCTTTCACCCATATTCTCTATTTCATAAAGTAATGAAATCAAAAAAGTAGTGTAACCGTTTATGATGTAAAATAACAAAATGTGAAAAAATAAACAAAATCATTAGTTTTATACAAATAAACAAAATCATATTTTTTCTCATAATATATACATTCAAGGCCACTTGCACAAAATTTTTAGAATTTTTGACAATATTATGCAAGGGCTCTTTATGTCAAACGTAAGAGCGGCCAGAGTAATGTTTAATATCATTTTTAAGGAAGGTACGCCAGTAAATTGAGTTGTACCTACTCAGTATCGAAATGACAGTATAATCATCAAATCTCATTGAAACTATCATGGTTATCAACGTTACTTAGATCAATAACAGGATATTTACCACAATTCAATTATTTAACGATTTCCGATAGTAGATTTCTACATACTACGCCTGATTGCGTGAACTTGAATTAAGTCTAACTTTAGTCCTACCGATACCGTGACACTCGCGCATTAAATTACGCCGAAATATCAAACTAAAAAAAATATTAAATCATTGCAAATATCCCATTATAATCTAAATCATTTCTCAAATCACTTGGAGACTCAAACAAAATATTTTAGTCTTTCTTCATGTCCGGCTTAGGCATACCCGACCAGAGGTCCGTCTTCGGGAGTATCCTAGGGAAGTTGAGTGCGTGTAGAGCGAGCGCAGCGGCGGCAGCGGTGGCGGTGGCCGACGGCAGCAAGTTCCTCGGCCTCAGCTGCACGAACGCGCCGTTCCCGCAGCGCGCGTGCGACGGCGGCGCGTGGTTGTGCGCGTCGCCCGACGGAACCAACTTCCCCCCTAAGAGCCTCACCCTCGCCCGACAACCCATATGCTTCGACGAACAGTAGAAGAAACGCCCGCCGACTTGCGAGTACGTAAAACCGCGCATCACTAGTATGTACTTTCCTTTCTCCGTCGGTATGAATTGGATATCTGTAAAATATGCTTGCTTAGTATAACCTTAAGGAAATCAAAATTCAACATCGCTTCCTGAATTCCACACACACCTCACTCCTTTCATTTCCTTATACACAAATCTGATACAGAGCACACCAAATGCACTTGGTATTGTACAATACCCAATACGGGTGCAGTGCTTATGTAAGCTAACAGCGTGTGTGTGTACACATTTTAATAATAGAGCTGGTTAATTCAGTTTCATATCTTACTTTTGATTGAAATGTCACCATTGTGATGAGATCTGTTCTATTAACAATATGCAAAAAAAAACAATCTACTATAGTCAGTAAGCGACGCAGTCCAGTTGGAGCACCCAGCTGAACAGCACATGGTCTAGTCCACGAACAGCTCCTATTGATATTTTTGGCAGGTGCTATTCGTGGATACAATTTTTTTTTATCATTTATTTGCAGGAGCACAGCCTACTACTGCTAATATATGTAGATGGGTAAGTGCGTGCTTAGAGTAGACGATAAAATATTCCGATAAAAAGTAACTTGAATTAACATTTTGTTTTATTTAATGAGAACAACAAACAATTACACAATCAATGTTGGGTACTTAATCTACTAGCTTAAGGGTCTGTTTCACCAATTTCTAGTAACACTGCAGTTCTTATACTGTATTTATAACTACTGATTAGCTTCTTGACACGTCACTATCATACTTAGTCAAAGAAGTAACATTTATTTTTAGGTACATATACATATCAGGAAAGAACAAAAAATAGTAGGTTTGACCGGCTTTTAGTTTTTAAGAAAAAGATAAAAAAATGATTATTAGGACGATTCTTAAGGTTTCCTATTTTATAATTTTATGTTTTAATTTATGTTTATAATTTTATGATGACAAAATTATATATAATATAGCTAAAGATAATATTGTTATTACATTACATATAATATTATTTATTATTAACTTTCAAATGCGACATATTTTATCTCCATAAAACGTATACATATGGATAGCAATCACTAAATCATTGCAAGTTCCCAAGCGCTTCGAAGTAAAAAAAATTACGCTCATTTTGTCATCGAGTCAGGAACGGAAAGTTCGAACAACGATTTGACCCCAAAAATGACCCACTTTATTTATACCCCATATAGTCTCAGTCAGGAAACCAGACACATTGCATATCTTAATATATATAAATCTCGTGTCACAATGTTTGTCCTCAATGGACTCCTAAACCACTTAAGCGATTATAATAAAATTGGCACACCTGTACAGTTCGATCCAACTTGAAAGATTTCGTTTAAATCTCAAATTATAGTCGCAATTTTAATTTATTGCTAATTATTTGTTTGTTATTATCTACAGGTTAACAAAAGTGTAAAATAAATGTCTTTTTATAGGTTGTCTATGATAAGCTATTCAAACGTGGTGGTAATATACTCTTTGAGCTATTGTCTATGTCTCGAAAGTTCAATATTCATTTTATAGGTTGTCTATGATTTGTCTTGATAAACTATTCATATGTGGTGGTTAATATACTCTTTGAGCTATTGTCTATGTCTCGAAAGTTCAATATTCAACATAGTTTTCAATAATTTTTTTCTGACATGAGTTTGAAGTACTTAATTATTCTTTTCATTTATTTTTTATTTTTTTGTTAAAAGCGTCCGTGAAATAGCAGAGATTATCTATATTCTATATATAAATAAAAATACATTGTTGTTCGTTAGTCTGATTATATGTATGTACATAAGTTTACAGCAATCAAATTTGGAGTCTCAAATATTGTACAAATTAAGCTAATCTTAAGTGTCCAAGTATTTTATTTCTTTAAAAGCCATTTCTTTAACATGTCGTTTATTTGTAAATAATATTAAGAACATTAAATTTGGGTTGAACCTATTTTTCGACTCTCACCATATTTTGCGAGTCGATTTAAAGTAGCGCTAGTCAAGGGCACACAGATATGTTTCGTGAATTTCACTATTTCTTTATTCTTATGAACCGTAATGTAGCCATTACATAGCTTTACCGTGCACCTCCATAAAGAATTAGAATTTTTTTTATACGTTTTAGACCTCCTGTACCGTCTATTTTCATGCACGAGTATTGGCGTTCCTCGCCTGCTGGTTACAAAGCTAAGAGCCGAGTTTTCGTTGCTTGGACCAGGTACCAACCCCATCCATGTACCTGCTTCAAAATACACACAAAAATAAATCCACTTGATTATTTTAGTACAAAATAGCAAATTTTCTGTTTCTACACAATGTCTTATATGCAGTAGGTAACTATGAATTAGTTTGAAATAAAACTATTATCATGCATATAGGTAAAACGTTCAAACATAAAAAGGTGTTGGCAATAGTAGCAAGGTTTTGTAGGTACATAAAACAGTTTATATATATTTTTTTATTCTTATTCTTTTCTTAAGGCATCAGCCAGCATTGCAGGTGCCATTGGTAAACATTTATGTAATAACAAATTGGTATCCCCGAATAGCACCTGTCTAATAAATCCATCCATAAGTACTGTTTGAGGTCTAGGCCAGGTGCTATTCGTGAGTCATGCTGTATATTTCTACTCGGCTATATCTAATAAGTACTGTATAGCATAGTACATTCCCGAAATATAAGCTTTGAGATGATTACGTGGTTAGACAAATGCTTGGTTTCCTTAACGTTATCATCAGCTACAGCGTTTTTAAAGTCGCACGCACTATAAATACCTAAATTTATAGACTTATAGGTGATATAAGTGACAAGTCGCTGCCAGTTAATTTTTTTACATGGCGCAAAAGTATTCCTACTCTTGGATGGGGGCGCAATGCAGATTCATTCATAAGTTTAGATACAGTAATTTTAAGAATGATGTCAAATGTTGTACAAAATACTTAATTAAATCTAATATTATTCTTCTTTTCTTTAGTGTATAATATTTGTGCAAAAAGATGATTTATTTTTTTATTGTAAATAATTAAGATACAACATTTAATTTGGGTTTATAATAGAGGCGGGATTTATGATGCTTCTGTAGATTCTCATCATATTTTACGAGGCGGTTCAGAGCAGCGCTATTCATGGGCACACAGAGATGTTCCGTGATTTTCACTATGTGATTATTCTTATCAATCGTCAAGAAGCCCTTGCAGAACGTTACCGAGCACCGCCATAGGGTATTAGGACTAATTTTGTAGGTTTTAAACTTTCTGTACCGCCTATTTTCATGTACGAGTATTGGCGACCCTTTTCTGCTGGAAACGAAGCTTATAGCTGTGTTCTCGTTGCTTCGACCAGGTATCAACTCGATACATGTACCTATTTCAAAATAATAAATCCACTAAATTATTTCAGTAAAGAAAAATCCATTAGTAAAATTATGTAAAGGTAATTATGTCAACCTTTAAGTAGTTAGGGACAGTTGCAAGATTTTAGTGGGTAGGGATAAAACAGTTTATTTAATTATTTATTTTTAATCTTAACTTTTCTTAAGACACCAGTCATCACTAAGCTGTAAAGTAAAAATACCTATTTGTGGTAGTAATTGTAAAACAAATCCGTATTCACAGACACACAAACGGACTGGACACAAACTGTAGTTACACTACGTCGACTTAAGCTGGGTCCACACTTGTATCATTTCGGTGTATCGTATCTCCGTCGCGTGGCCTCGGCGCGTATCATGATCGCTAGTTTGGACGCAAGATGATACACGTTAATGATACATGCCGTATCCGATACGGCCCGATTCGCAATGATCGCGTACTTGATACACCCCGTATCCGATACGCGTATCACAATCGGTGGTATGGACGTATTTTGATACTGTATCATGATACTGTACCGTGATACGATACGTGATACACCCCGAACCATCAAAGGGGATACGCGTTGCATCGAACAAGTTTGGACGTGAGTGCATTTGATAATATAATAATATTAATAATATTTGATACAAGGATCGGAAGAAAAAATGAAGCGTCCATATTTGTAAAGTTAAAGTCGAATCGGTGACTTGATACAGTATCACATAAGTATGGACGCGTTTTTACAAGATATGCCTTAACGATACGACATGGATAAAATGAGCGTCCATACTTATGATACGGATACTCGATACGATACGCCTGATCGTGATACACCGAAATGATACAAGTGTGGACCCAGCTTTCGGGTTCTATAATAACAATTTGTAAAGAGAGCATCCACGCTGTTGTCCACGCATCCACGCATGATCACCGACAAACCGACTTTAAATTGTAGGTACTTGTATCTAATTGAATTTGCCTGAAACGTACGGTTCTTCTTATCAGTGAGTAAAGTTAAGAGTAAGGATTCGAACCTTACTCTTTATCTCAAAGCAGCAAAAGCAATCGAATGAAACTTGTACTGTATCGTATCTCTTTTGTATTTGACAAAAAACGAAACGTTAGGCCTAAGACCTACACTCGTTAAAACTAAATAAAAAGATCAGCAAAACCATAACTTTAGAAATTGTGCAAGCGTACAAACATACTGTACCTGCATACACTATACTTAGAACATATACGTATTTCAACATTAAAAAAATGAAAATATTATCATAAATCGTACAAGTGTTTACTTATACTAAATATAGAACAAAATTATTAAGCTTCTTCAAGAAAATATCTTCATTAAATCTTGATATAAATTCCATTTCTTTTAACGTATTGTGGAGGCGGATGATTGTGATCAATGTTTATTCGCTTCACCTTCCCGCCGGGGTACCGCCTGACCCGCGCGTGGCACGCCCGCGCCTTGGAGGAACAGTACCAACACACAGTGGCGCCTTGTTGGAAAAACGTGTACCCGTTTAGCATCAGAAGATGCTTCTTCCCCTGACGGGATGGTATTAGAAAACCATTGTCTGAAATACCAGGTTGTGATTAGCACGTAAAGTTGAGTTACTCATTGTAATAAATGTATATTTATCTGACATTGTTTTCAATTGACAATTCGTTAGACGTTATCGGAAGAGTGAAAAACCGACCCAAATTAGCTATCTGTTATGCTACGGTAACCTTCTAATGATGGATTGAAAACAAAAAACGCATCACAAATCCACTTGACTATTTTAGTACAGATGGTAATAGCAAATTAATTCTACTAAGCTAGAGTGCTATTTATGCGGCATACTGTATAGACCTCTTGCATAGACCTGGCGTGACCTCCGGGTGGTGCTAAGAGCAGTCTCTGGCGGTAGGCTTCGGCCGTGGCTTGTCATCACCCTCCGGCCTGGGCCAGTAACGATTTTTTCGTGTTTCGTAATGTGGTCCGGAGAAGCCATCTACTTTCTAGGTCTTCATCCCTTCATCAAATAAGATTCGGCAAATCGTGTCTCCGTGTGAACGTACCGGTAGATCACATCGTAACTACATCATGTGAGATTGAGGTCAAATGAAGGCTTATCTAGAGTAAAAAAAATATCTTTATGTCTATATCTAACATGTATTGTATATCATGACCAAAAGTAGATATTTATAACCTTCTAACGATGGAGTGAAAACGAAAAATAGGCTTAATGGATACATCATGCTTGTTGGTTGATTGAAGTGACATTTTTATTCCATCATATAGTAGAGAGTAAGAAATGATAAACTAAATTTAACCACCGAACCAAATTAGGTTCACCAACTGGTAATGTATCCACAAAATGTACTGTTTGGTAACCAGCAGCGCTTAGATTTAGCCGGATAACATTAGCCGTATGCCCCTGTATAACATCTCATATTCCATACAACATTTCATACTTCCAAATATAACTATAATTGCATCAATATCACAAACTCAGCAAATTTTTTTCAAAATCAACCTGGCGTTATTAAAAATCAATTAAACAAAAGATTGCTCATTTATTGTTAGAAACTACGAAAAAATATCTTATCTTACATTTAACTTATTGTTATGAGAACACAATAATATAATACTGGACAGATGGTTATTTTAATAAATTGCTATGGCAGCAGCTTCGTATTCATCTAAGCAGTGTTTTATTTTTAAGGAAAACTGAGACAGAAACATTCGAAGATATAATAATCTAAAAAATTAACAATTATATTGCTTCAAACATATTTGATAATAAGTATGACCTGTGTGTAGGTACTAGATAAGCCAAAAAAAATATCATCAAACCACACAACTTAACTACACACCAACACCATCTTAAATATAAAGAAAATAATACTATCCGAAAACTTGAATAATTGTTTTTAAACAAAAAAAAAATTATGAAAGTGTACGAGTTAGAATCCGGAAATTAATAGAAGACTAAATATATTTTTTACTAGCGGCCCGCCCTGGCGTCGCAAGGATAAAAAAGTTCCCGGCAATTTTTCCTTATCTGCTCACCGTTTAGACCTACCCTGAACTACGACAAACATTTTTAAACAAAAATCAGCTCAATCGGCCCAGCCGTTCTCGAGTTTTAATCAGACTAACGAACAACAATTCATTTTTATTTATATATAGATTGTTTATTTTCGGCACCTGCAGCAGCCAAAAACAATTTCTGACTTTATGGAAGCACAACCATTTTATCACATCGATCTCTTACAGAAATCAATGGTAATAGACTAGAAATACCTTTGGTCTTTTTGTACATTCGTTAAATTGGTGTTGTTGTAATATTAAACATTATAGGTAATTTTGAATGCATCTTACAAAACTACAAATATTATAGCCTAGTTATATATTGGCTAATCGTGTATCATAATTTGCCAACCGGTATATAAATGCATCTTCTATATGGATCCTTGAGACTTCTGTAAACTTAAAACTATGGTAAATATCTGGTTATTTTCCTGTATAAGGATAATACGCAGCAGCTAATCATTCGAATAGTGATGTAGAGCCATTTCCAAATCGTAGAATGAGAACTTACGATCTCGATATTCTATTTTCTCTGAAAAAAAACCAAATTGTTAAGAAAAGCCATATTTACTTATATTTTTAAGAAAAGAGTAAATTATAAAATAATAAGTTAGCATTTGATTCTTCGTTCGTTATCAGCTGTGTGTGTTAATGCACAAAAAACTCCTAGGCGAGATGTAAGTGCAGATCTCAGTTCCTCCACTTAGAATTAGAATTAGATTCTTTGTTCGTTTCGTTCTTCTGTGAACCGAAGTACACTTATTCTTATATTTTCACATTACAGCACTAAGTATAAAGACGAAAATATAACACAGAATCCGTAAACACCATGGCTTGTTTGAACTTTATGCAGTGGCTACTCGAGAAAATACCACTTTAAGATAGCACTAGCGCCATCTTCTGATATTTCTTGAGAACACCCGGGTTGGTTTCCTGTCGGAATTGTCTACAACCCAGCGACTACATGTTTATATAACACAGCACAAGGGGGCGCTTCTTAACTTTTTACCTCGCTCAAGCATACTCTAGAAGCAATCTGACAATGTTACATTAGTTGACGACGACTGTTACCAGAACCCTATGAATAAACCTGCCAATTTAAATTTAATTTCTTAGTTGTACTCAAATTTTAATAAGGTACAATTAATCGTAATTTGCCGGTTTTACACCTGATACCAATTTTGATCAGCATAATCACGTTTGTAACTTGTATTAAATACCTACCCTTGACCTAGATTCTAGAATAATGGAAGTGGGGGAGATCAGCTTTAATAATGGCGTAAAAGTATATTTTATTGATTTTAAAGATTTTATTCAAAGTACGTCATACTCCGGTAATAAAACTTTCCTAGTAAAACATGATTTACACATATTCTTAGCACAGCTCAAGCAAATAGGGTCATAGCAATTTGAGCAAACGAATGCCGTTTTTTTCCTTACTTTACGGCAGATCTTAGTGATGCAATATTTCCGCATATTATTGGGTAATTTGCAGGTTTCAGCCAATCTATTTCCCATTTCAGCAATTCTTTCGTCGCTTACAGCACAAATTGAAAGTATGTTCGCAATATCGTCTTGTGTCTCGGGCACCTTATTAGGGGAGCGTCTTTTTCTTCTCTTAGGACGCAAGGTCACTGTTAAAGATATGTATTATACAAGTAATATTAGTTATACAAGAATTCAAGATATATAAGATTTTTTTTAGTAAAAAATGATTTATTTTGTAACCCTTATTTTAATATAACAACCGTCATCATTTAAGTACTAATAGGAATGAGAATTTACCCAGATCACCTAATCGTAATTTTAACATTTTTAAAGAATAAATAAATAAATATTTCTAGACAATTCACACAACAATATCTAGCCCCGTGGCAAGCTCTAAGCTTGTGTTACGGGTCCTAGATATCTGATATACTTAATATAATAGTCATTCATATATAAATATTTTTTATTATACATATTAAACACCCAGACCTAGGAGAAAGTGCTGATCTCAGAACTGTCTATCAACTGCATTTCTATTGAATAAGCAGTATACAATATACTACAAAGGTCTTACTCGATTACAATGAAGAAATAAGGTATAGAATTTCCCTGAATTCTAATCTTGCCTTACATATTATATCACCTGAATACATGATATCAAACTAACTCTGTTATTTTTATGTTCAGCCATATTTGCGAGTACAATTGCATATTTTACTTTGTATTATGTATACGGTCATATTGCGGCAATAATACTTCAGTTAGAAAACAAGATTTACAAATTTTCTTCGCGCATCCTAAACAAATTGGGTCCGAGCAATTTGAACAAATGTATGATGTCACCCTTTTGACTTTGCGGCAGGATATGGTGATACATGTTTTCCGGATTTTGGGGGGCAGTCGGCCGTCTTCATCTAGCCTCTGTACAACTTCAGCCATTCTTCTTTCGCACAACTCCGATAAAGAAAGCAAACTGTCAACTTTATCTTTTACGACGATTTTGCGAAGCTCTTTCTTCTTCGAACTTCTGCTGGCTCGTGCGACTAATAGCTCTGTTAAAATTAATACGATGGGATAAACGAGTGTTTGTGTAGGTACATTTTGTTTTATCTAATAGGATAAAATCGAGATATAAGCAAAAGACGATTAGCTATGAAGTACAGAAATATTTTTAATACCGTTACGTTTGAAGTTGAAGAATCTGTTTTCTGCTGAAGACTTTTGTTGTGTAAAAATAGTGTGTTATCCTGGCTAACTCACCTGAGAATTCCTTCCATATTTTAATAACGAAGCTACATTGAGGTTTTAGTTTTTAGTTGTTGCGAGGTTTGATCAATGAAAGGCGCCGTTATAATCAGTATAAGTAGATTATATTTGGTGTTGAGACATCATAACCCAAAAAAAAGTACTATCAGGTTCTTAGATATGAGTTTTCCTAAGAAATAAGGCTATAACTTCACAAAAAGTATTATCAAGAAGGGAATCCCTATCCCTACCCCTATCCTATCCTATCCTATACTAATATATAAATTATATTTATATATACTTTATACTTTTAATATTTAAATGTGAATGTAAGTTTGTTTGTCACGCTTTCACGCGAAAACTACTGAACCGATTTAAATGAAAATTGGTACACAGAATTTCTAGACCCTAAGAAAGGACTAGGCTACTTTAAACCGCGTAAAAGTGTTTTCCGCGGGAAAATTAATTATAACGAGGGTAACACCGCGGCGCACTTCTAGTATCATGATAATATATAATATCATGACGTATACCTAATAAATTTAAGGTATATTCTGAACGCGTGCAGCCGGGACGGGTCCCTAGGTCATAATAATCTAGACTCTCGTTATTATAGTACGTATTATTTTATTACATTAACGTGAATTTGCAATTTAAAATGATACATCCTAAGTACTTACCTACTTCTAATCTAGTCAAAATAAAGTAAAATAATCAATAACATAAGAATAATTTTGGAGGTTTTGTCTGTTCAAGTGTTCACGTCCGTAAGTGGTAACCCTCTGAATCCTAACGGTACGTTCACACGGAGACACGATTTGCCGAATCTTATTTTCATCGGATCTGGAAAAACCAAATGTTGTATTCACACAGCACATCTTGCTTGGCCGTATCCGACGGCCTCGTATCGGGATCTCGTGTGAACTCACCATCCGGCTTTTATTAGCAAGAGCGCGCACAGCTCCTCACGTTGATATGGAAGCGATGGACGTGAACAGTCTTGCTATACTATACTGGTATTTTCGCCGTCAGCGTCGTAGAAAAAGATTGTGGTTAAACCCAATAGTACAAAGAAGATCAACAGTTGGTGCCTTTACAACTCTAATGCAGCAGTTAAGAAATGATCCACTAAATTTTTTTAACTACTTTAGAATGACTATACCTACATTTGATAATCTTTTGAAAAAAGTGGAAAAAGATTTGAAAATGCGTGATACAAATATCTTTCCCAGCTTGTGCGACGCATTCAGTTTCAAGATCCGACAAAAAACCGAATCTACCCCTGCGTGTATCGTATGAACGCATGTATTGAATGCCCTATACCACTGCATCGGATCTGCATTTTGCAGTATCGCCGGATCGGTTTGTAGTCGCAAAATCGGATGTCAACTTCAGCAAGATTCGTTTTTTTTGTCGTGTCTTGAAACCGAATGCATGTGTGAACTCCATCATTGAAATACTTATGCCACTAAACCGAATCCTGCAAAAAACCGATTCGTTAGAGAAACACTCGACGCCGTGTGAACGTACCGTTACACGTGACCTCCGGGTGGTGCTAAGAACAGTCTCTGGTGTTAGGCTTCGGCCGCGGCTTGTCACCACCCTCCGGGCTGGGCCAGTGCGTGAAGCGATTTTTTTGTGTTTCGTAATGTGTTCCGGAGAAGCCATCTTCTAGGCCTTCATGCTCCATCTTAGACCACATCGTCACTTTGCATAAGGTGAGATTGTGGTCAAATGAAGGCTTTTGAATAATAAAAAAAAAAAAGAATAATTCGGATAGTGCCGAAAATTGGTAGAGACATTAAACACGCCAGTATAAATAAAATGTCAAAGTCCCCGTCGATCCGACTTCTGCGATATTTTTATTCAATGTTAAATATTCAAAATGAGTGATTTCTCCTTTTCTTCGTACGATTATTGAGCAAATGAGACCAATGCGTTTAGCCAACACGAGAAACAAATTATAACAGATTCTTGATCTAACTGCAAACAAATGTGTAGCATATAATTTTTGCAGATATTAAATATGCGAAATCTCACGAATGGTGAGATTTCGCACATTTGATGTACGAAAAAAGTGTCAGAACAATTATTGTAGATAATCTACAACTTTTTCCTGACGAACTTTAAAATGGCAAAATCCTTAAATTTGTCGATGGAGATTATTAACATTGTGTTTAATGTCTCTACCAATATTCAGTTTTATGCAAAATATTCCTATGTTAAATCTTATTTCGAATGAAATATACTAAAGGCAAGCTATTAATCCAATGATTCGAACTATACAGTTTTCCTATGTTTCGATCTCACTAAACGGTGAAATTAATTATTTTTGTAAAAGATCAGTTTTATGTAAAAGATGAACAAAAATACTATTGCAAATGCTGCAACTTCTAGTCCTCGGCGCTGTCATATTCGGGTAATAGGACTTTAGTTACAAAACAAGATTTACAAATTTTCTTCGAACATCCTAAGCATATTGGATCAAAGCAGTTTGAGCAAAGATATGTGGTCATTCTTCTTATTTTGCGACAGGATACGGTCGTGCATCGTTTCCGGGTTTTGAGCGTCAATCGGTCGGCTTGGGCCAATCTGGTTTGAACTTCAGCCATTCTTATATCGCATAATTCAGATAACGAAAGTAAACCATCAACTTTATCCTTTCTCTTGATTTTGGTACGACCTTTTCTTTTCAAGGGGCCTTCAATTAATAGGTCTGTTAAAAATACGTTAAAATTTATAAGCATTTCTAGGTAAAGATACTATAAATATATTTTGAAGCGCATTTGATACAGTAACAATATGTAGATTTATTATTATATATCTAATATATAATAAACTGATGACCATCTTAAACGGCCTTAGGCATTCACACAGGATATTGGGAAATTTTCATTTTTTGTCTGAAAGCCGGGAAAAAAAGCACCTTGGAACAATCGGATAAAGCTCACAAGATACCGTTAAGTGCTAGGAGGTTTATTTCACTTAAGCTTTAACACTTTCAGGTAGCACATTTTTCGGTGGATTTCAAGTTTCACAAACTCTCATTGCAAATGTACACAAATTACATCAAGACATGAGCAACCTTTAAAACTACGGCAATAGGTCGATTTCAGTAAATTTGAGAAAGAACATGTTTCATTTGTTCACCGTTCACCGTTTGTTTTGGCCGTAGTACACTCAATGCTAGACATAATTGGCCTGCCTAAAAGATCTCCAGTCGTTTCGATCGGAAGCACCCTGCATCCAAAACAAGTTCATATTCAAAATAATATTTTTTGTAAACAAGCTTTTATTAAGTACTTGTACCTAAAAGTTATCCTAGAACAACAAACCAATCAGCCTAAGTCATCTATGAGTTATTTTGCTGAACTGTCCTGTAGTCAAACACCCGACCTTGCAGCTATACAAATCAACTTTATGTCATGCATCATATTACTTAATGCATTGTCTTTTTGTATTTTCTGTTTACTTGAAACTCTCTCTTCATATCTAGTATAAACTGTTTCATAATATTACCAAGAAAGAAATAGGAAATGTATTTATTATGTCATCTTCTCATAGGTCGATTCAAAATAACTAAAGTGATGATGATGAATCTCGCTTAAACCTTCAGATATCCTATTAAATAAGTAAAATGACTCTAAAAGGCATTATATATGTAGAAACTATGATGTCTAGAATTTTATTTGACTTAGAAGCACTAGAAAGTTAGTTTAAGGTGTAAGCCTAATTACGTTTGCACCTAGGGGTTATTCATCATGTTCGAAATCGAGTCCGATTCAAGCATTCTGGTTGCGGTCTATTTTAAAAATACATCGTTAAGGTTTATTAATAGGTTTATGTTCAGGTTTCGAGTAACAAAGCTGCTGCTAATCTTCTGATTTTTATGAGGAAGGCCGATATTTAGGTGTTCGCTCTATAGCAAAAAGCTATATAAATAAAAATGAATTGTTGTTCGTTAGTCTGATTAAAACTCGAGAAAGGCTGAACGGATTTATCTTATCATAGTCTCGTTCGTGGAGGTCTAGGGAAGGATTAAAAGGCGAGAAAAATCGAATAATTGCCGGGATTTTTTTTTAATAAAAACTCGTGCGACGCCGGGGCGGGCCACACCAGTAAAAAATAAATAGTTAAATATCTCCGGACTAATCACACACATTAACACAAATCTAAGCAGAGCGTGTACTATTAAGGACAGATAAAGGATGATTGTATAGAATAAACCAATGTTAACATAAACACTAAAAAAAAAAAAAAGAAAAAAAATATAAGCACTTATCATACGATATAACTTTTAAACATGGAAATCCTAACAACCTATTAAGGTGCAACACAAAAAATATAATTTTTATATGCGGATTTAACTAATTTTATTTATTTGCGAGTGATTAACCTACTTACGGAATCTTTTAGAGTATAAAACATTTGAAATAACCTACACTTTCTTTCCAAACCAAATGAAATCTTGCAAGATTTAGGTATTCCAGACCTATAAGAATTATTTCAAATAAATTTCATAAATCAAGACTTCTCTGTTGCAGATGCTATAGGTACTGTATCTAATTTGTTCTGTTCTACCTTATGGCGATGAGTAGATCTAAGTTTTAACATACTCTGGCAGCAACACTTTCTGTGTAAAGCAAGCTTTGCAAACTTTCTTAGAACATCCCATACAGATGGGATCTTGACAACATGCGCATAAAGTCGTGGTCATCCTTCTTGCTTTGCGACACTCCTTCGTGACGCAAGTTTTGCGCACGCTGCCAGGAACTCGGTGGACTTGGGCCAGTCTGTTCTCTACTTCCGTCCATACGTCGTCGCTGAACTCCGAGACCGACAGACTATTGACAACTTCAGTTTTAATTTTAGGTACCTTCTTTTTCTGACGTCGACGATTACGTTTCGCTGTGCGCACTGTTCAGATATACATAAGTACAAATTAATAAACAAATTCACTTTATTAATAATTATACGAAAAAAGATCTTTATGCTTATTAATTGCTCATGGGAGCCGAAGGACAGGGGAAGATATTTACTGAAGATGCGTGAGAAAAATGGACAGCAATGTAACTTCCCACATATCTCACGAATCTTAAGTTTTAGGTGTTTTCTAAAGGAAATAAAACTATGAAGCGTTCTTAATTGTCTTTTCGATTTCGTTGAAATGGTTTAGCCTCCTTGTCTGATATTTATGTCATATTAATTATAGTTATGGTTTAGCTTAGTACCTAAGTACAAAAAACTTGGTGCTAAGGTACGAGGTGCTAAGAGCAATTAGTATGTTTATACGATGGCAAGCAACTTCCTTCTTCCTGTTAGACGAGTGCGTAGGAAGCACTCAAATAAAGAATATTAAGGTGGACACATCAACAATTTATTTATTTACTTTTTAATTAGCCGTTACTGTCACCACTGCAAGACAAAGACCTCCCCCATTTCCCTGTCCTGTGCGGCAATCCACCAGCATTCACGGCCTGATCTAGTTATGAAGTGTTTCAACAGCGAACCGAAAGCTGTAACGTCGCGTCGGCAGATTGAAGTATATAGATTGATGTAACTGTATTTTCATAATCGATTGTCAACTTGTATTGATATTGGGCCCAGGTAACTGAGATATGCAGAATATAAGACTTACTGTTTGTTTTTTTTCTGTTAAACATCGTGTGATAATTATACATAAGCACAGAGTTGAATTTAGTACCTATAAATTACTCATTACATGGCCCATTGTGGTAAAACAAATGTTTTCTTCAGCATTTTAATTTCGAAAGTACCTTTTTAATTTCTATACTAAAACAAGCATACTTGAGGTACCTAAGTTCCGTACATATTGGATGTCAGTTCTCAGAAGCAAAAACAAACAGTAGACTTGAGATAAAATCAAATGAAATAATGATTAGTGTTGCATTGTAGATAGCAAGACTTAGTTATGGAGAGTAGTCATTAGATCCAGTTGTAACGGCGCGGGAATGCCTGACTGCACACAGATGCTCAGCACTCGGCTACACGCCCATGATCAAATTAATCCATTCAACATTCTTAATAAACTTTCTATTCCACTTTATACAAATGTATCCTGGTAAAATCCGTAGATTCGATATGTTTTGAAACCTTGTGCGAGCGTGTTGTTACCTTGAGCGAAGGGAGAGCCTAAATACAAAATGATAAATTTACTCGTTATCCAAACACAAACGTTTGGATGTGAATGCCCCCACGCTAAACAACATTCATGAATAGCATGATTATGCCCTAGGACTACCTGCGGCGTGGCTCGCAACTCTCAGATGAATCTAATAATAAAGTTCAATTTCCGAAAGGATTATAGCCCCAACTCGAAACGGGCTCTATTGAAAAGATTCAAAACATCAAACTAAATTGGGAGCGAACACCGTGAATTTGGTGTGCATAATTTAAACTCAAATAAACCAAATTCAGTGCAAAAACTCGTTTGGTGAATAGACTGTACTTAGTTTTAGGACCCTATCTGCACTTAGTAACAGCGTATCCTGCGAGCACAATGCGGCAGAATAATAAGCCGGAGGGGTAAATCTCCAAAAAAAATATCAGTAAGCTAAAATGAAAAGGTATCTTGGCACCCTATACATAAAGTAGTATTTGAATGGGTCGCTAGATTCCTACCTGCACCTGGTGCTAGCATTGAAAGCAATCAAAGTATTCCATAAAAACGCTTTTAAATAGAAAAAGCATCAAAGGGCAGGACGTCTAGACATTATTTTTTTATTCTCAGAACGCGCAGGTAGAGGATCTCTAGCTTTCTTAACTATTTATAGAAAAATAAAAAAAAAACATCTCCATACTTTGGGGTGTGTATATATTCGAGACTTGACCGAGTTTTAGTAGTTCGTAAATATTCGAACGTTTATATTCTGATGTACTTAGTTATTAATTAATTTAAACTATTTGGCATTTATTCAACTACACCTACAATCAGTTAAACAAATGCATGCAGGCAGACTTATTAACATTTTTATATGAGGTATTTTTAACACGAGTACATAATGTAGTACCCGTGTTAAAAAAAAAACAATTGCCAGAAACCAAATTCAGTTCTGCATTTTTTGGAATCTATTTATTTTTTAAACAAAAAAGTTTAGTCAATTGGTGAGCTTATTATAGAAAGTTCATGCAAACGAGTCAACTCTACTAGGTTATAGAGTCGACGTTTGTGTAGCAGTTAAGTTTTATTGTACGGACTTGGAAACTTAGATTGGAAAAAGGTACAAATGTTTTTAGATTCCTTGTATTATCATAAGTATAATAAGCTTAAAGTGACATAAATGTCCTATTTAGTAGGGTTTAACTGAGGAACTCAAACTTAGTCCAAAGTAGCTGCGTGTAGCTTACATGGTCGACTAGTAGAGACGGTATGTAGTCTTGTAGACGTAGGTACTTGGATACTAAAATATTTAAAAGATTCAATGCGGCATTACACTTGAAGTTGAAGAGTTGTACCCGATATAACACTTAACCAGTCATATGCCAAGTTAGTAATACAATAATGTCTGCTACAATTAAGTTATACTTCAGTGTCATTGGAAAAATTGTGGCAGTAAGGTATAGCTTAGAACGATGCCAGGATCAAGAAGGATCTTCCCAAGATGTAGTCGTGACTATAAGATGTAAGGATGGACAAACCGCGAACATGCTAACCCCTGCAAGAAACATCGATAATGCTTCTTCCCTCAGTTGGTTGACGACGTACTTATAGGGCAGATGACTAAAAAAACATAATAATTACGTCATACAGAATATGTAATAATAACATTTTTTTTCTTGTAAACGAAAAATCAAGATTGTACAGTCCAATGAAGTTTTGAATGTCGTAAAGCTATTTGCATAACATTCATACGTGGCAAGGAACTTTGATGCGCCATATCTTGACACTCTCTTATTAAATTGATATACTTAACAGTATTTTTGTACCTGCTAACAAACTAAACAGAATACCTAACTATTTTTTCTTACAGTCACCCCTGTACAAGTAAAATTGTAACAGTCGAGCACCGCGTGACGTGGCCAAATAACGCAGAAACATTGCAATGAAACATTACTCGTTCGTATTTCAATGTAGCAAGTTTGGAACACGAGCGTGAACTTTATGCTAAAGATTTCGTGCAATACTGCAATAAAGCAACTCGAAATTAGATTACTTACTTGAAATTTTTACGAAATTATTAAAATATTTAACGTCAGTTTCCTGAATAACTACAGTTCAACAATAGTTGAAGATTCTGTCGATATTTCCTAAAAAAGTAAATAAACATATAGCTAGGAATACTTTTAGTAGTTAGATATGTAGCCAGTAACTAAGATTAAATCACCTCTCCTCTTTCGTATAAGTAAGACTTGATTATTTTATTTTATAGTGCTTTATTAACATACTAAATAAGCATAAGTTTTATTATTTGTTCTAAATAATATTTATTTAATAAATACATTTTCGAGGTTTGGTCTAAGACCAGCTAAGTTGTCATGGCCACAAATCACAGCCAAACTTATCTATTAGATATGAGGGGCCTCGCCTCATTGGGACGTTAATTTGCTATTCTGGTGCGTCATATGAATTCTACTTTGAGTAAACTCTATTAGTACATATAGTGAACGTAAGTGGAGGAACATTATGTGTAATAAGTTACCAATACAATGGACGTTAGCAAGAAGATTATATTACAAACATTTTATAATTATTGAAATATAACATAGCCACAATACCAATAGGTTTCTACCGCAACAATAACATTATGACGATTTGGAACTAACATTTTTATTTCTCAAAATGGACGGAATCTGGAAGTCTGGAAACTAATTTGTTTCTAGATATATTAATAATACTGCTTTAGCAACCTAAGGTTATGTCGGCTTATAGGTTTTATGGAAATACAAAGACGTCAAAGTGTAATTGTGCGAAGTTGGCAGTCGCAATGCTGCTTGGCGCGAGCGGTGACGCAGCACGTCGGAGCATGTTGAGCCGACAGGGTCCGCCCCTGCCACACCAGCAGGCGCACTCGGACGCTCCAGGACCTCGACTCCCAGCACGCACCTTCAAACCACCCATAGCGTCAGTATCATGGATGATTGCGTGATGCGTGCTCTAATTGTGCGACACGAAGCGTGACACCGGAATCATTAAATAAATGTGTAACCCTAAAAGTGATACAGCTTCATCTTAAGCTGAATTGAAAAAAAAATCTTATAAAATTGTGTGTAAGCAAAGCAAGTTTCATTTACAAAAGCAAACCGTACAATAACAGCGCACCGCATCGATTATACTCAGAGATACGGATGTCAGTATCAAAAAACTTTCTTTATAGCTACTATTAGGTATGGTAGATAGATACATTAGGAAGTGAAGATGTAAAAACGACCTTATTACTAGAATGGGATGTTATAATTTGACAGGCATGTTGTAGGGTGAGAGGGGAGCTGGATTCTGGGGCATTATCGATTGGTACGAGTACCATCAGCAGTTTGTGGGGCGCGCGGAACATGCGCGTTCGTGCTAGCCTGCGCGCTAGGCCAGCCACAGATTACCTGCCACTGCGCGGCACCCTACCCGTTGCTATAGGCAGCACGCAGCCGACCTACGCCCTCGCCCCGCCGCCCCGCCGCCCGCGACGCCATGATAACTCAAACACACCAACCAATAAAAGCGATTAGCGTTCAAACCTGTTGTCGATTAGGAATTCTGGACAGATCTCTGACAACGAATACCCTTTCCTGTGATGTAAATGTAGTTTGTCGTTCATTAGCTGGTACTAAAATAGTCATTTGATTTTGAATAACATTGTGACCGTGACTTTGTAGTTTCCTAGTTAATTGTTATCGGAATTTGGTTCATGGCCTGACTGATAGCGTACCTACTCAATTCATACTTTATCATTTTCCTAGAACACACTTATCTGTGCTCACTACTTGGGTATAAATAAAAAAATACATGTCTATGTTACTTAGATATTTGCGTTTAAATTAACAATAGCCATCCATCTTATAAGTACCTATATGTCAATACATATTTTATTTTACTGCAGCCTACTTATTTTTAAATCTAATAATAATAAAACGTAGCTTATTGTATTAGATTGTTAATTAAAATTTAGGGAAGTTATTCTTGCATTCCTGGAATAAGCCTTGATCAATCACTTCATCAAGTCATACTAAATAGTACTATTCTCAAACACGAATTAGGTAAATATTGCTATGATACGATTCAAAGAATAATTTAACATAATGGCCGGGATTCACAGAAGCACGCTATCGCCATATCTAGAATCGAAACAGTATTTATAGCTGTAAAGAGGAGTACAACAAACAACCCACTTAGAACGTAAACACAAGAGCGTGGCTGCGTGGATCGTAGTACAACGCTCACGCACACAGGCGGGCTCGCCGAGTACAATGCGAGCTGCGTGAAACGAAACGTAGAAGCAGGCGAAATTAGAGCATTCAGGGCGTAACTAGGCTATAGCGCGGGATGGAAGGGAACGCCCATACGATCCCCGTGCCCTGCCGAAGTTTCTTCTTTCATAACTTTGTAGCTGGTATTGATCCGTCAGAACTGCGCAATTCATGACCTCTTTGAGATACGTCGGATGTTACAGCGCTACTATTGATAACGGTGTTTGTCTTATAGCTATACACTGCTATTTATCTACGACCAGTTCCTCGTTATTTTTTAATGTTTTGGTTGCTTTGTATGCGGTATTCAGGCGCTTTAGAGTATGTTTGGGATGAAAACACGTGGATGTGAGTGGAAGAGTGTAGGCGTTCTGATTAATGTTATGAATAGATAATTCTTGATAGATACATTATATTAAAGCTTGTACAAATAATAATAACATCAATATACTAAGAAAATTTTGTGATTTTGTACCCTGCTTCAACACTTTTTTAATTAAATATTAACACTATACTTAAGAATACCCACTCACACACACGGTAAATTAAATACCTTTGAATATAACAAGTATAAAATCTGATACAGCGTTGATATTGTATACTTGTGCTTAGGCACAGCAAAAATTTATAAAGTTATCGAGATTTAAACATTTTCATATTTCATAGTCACACACGACTAAAGAACTAAACTAATTATTGATTATATATATAGCATCAACCTTCCAAAGCAATAATTTCAACAAAAAATCTGATATTACGTTATATTTACAAACATCGTTTCGGCCACGTGTATTTACGGAAGCGAGCGACGTCAGAAGGAGCCACGTGACTTAGTACTTAGCCGTTACGTAAGGGCCGCCCCCGCCTCCGCAACCCGCCCACGCACCCCCTCGGCTCAAAGCCTCGTGTCTCATAAAATAGTATAACATCCCTTTAAGGAAAACAACCAAACCTTCATTCATCGCATTTAATTCTGAGTATTTCGTCTTACAACTAGAACATATGTGTCAACAGTACAAAAATCAAATGCATTTCTCATAGCTACCATATCACTTATCACATCAACTTAAATTCATTGCAGTCTATACAATCACGAAACAAATATTTACCTCAATAACTACCAGTTAGGAACTTTTATAACTCGTATACATCACATACTCAAATACAAAACAAATCACCTCATGATATCTAAATTGAAAAAAAAAACAATAAAAATACTTTTAATAAAAAAAAATACAAAAAAATATATACCACTGGTTAAATAAGTATCATAAATTCATAATCATTGTCAAAAAAAAGTAGTACTTATAAAAAAAAAAAAACTTTAAAAAAATAAGTACTTAAAAATACAAAAATAAAATCAGTTCGCTACCTGTACCTATGATAGACATCTTTCTTTCTAACATACTTGCCATCCGGCGTGAAGTAATAGCTAGGCGGCGCGTGAATATGTCTTCCTCGGACCAGAAACAGAATATCTCCTTGGCCAGCACGTGCTGGGGCCGTGATGACGTCAGCGCGACACCCAGCCATGTCCCTCGACGAGCAGTACCACTGCTTCCGGCCGTGCGCCTGCAGATTCTTCAGATAATACGTGTAGTTGTCATGAACCAGCAGAGACTTTCCCGTCCGCGAAGGCACGTATATTGCCGGCACTGTGTCAAAATCCATCAATCAAACGACACTTTAACCTATAACGTTACTATTCTCTACCGTTGCTTTAGAATACCACAATCGACCAATACAACATTATCTAAATACAGATACTTACTATATTGACGAGCTAACAGTATATTGCGAATGAAAAACCCAAAAATATTTTAAATATATTTATTTTATTCATGATTTTATTTATTTCTATATGGTATGTACCTAAAAGTAGTTATAATAATTTAATATTGTTTCGATGGCTTTCTTTACCTTTTTGTAGGTATAATAATGTTATTTCAATAGATTCATAATCAGTTTGTAGGTAGACCGGAGGGCTCGTGATTATGGGCCGAGTATGAGGCGACGACCTCTTGGTTGTAAGTGCGCACTTTCGCGGGACACTTGTACTTGTGCCGGCCCCCGCAGTACCACAGCACTTTGGCAGACTGCCGGTAAGCATTGTGCGGCCGAAACAGGTAATTATTCAACACCAACTTGGGGTAACCGTGATCCGAATATATCAGGGAAACTGCAAATCCAAATTCGTTAATAATACCTATAGAGCAGGAGCTACAGGAAGTTGAGTGCCTTTGCGAAAAATGAGAACCGGCAAATATGCCCAAATTAATTTAGCTGAGACACCAATGAAAAATGAAATTTTGCCGCCCCTGTTGTGGCCCCTTTACCATTCCCTCCCTTCTCGCGAACGGAGATACCGATTTCAATTCGGTTTTTTAACAAGGGTTAAGTAAAACCGGTTAAGACATTTTAAAGATGACAGGAATTAAACATTCGATTTTTCATCGCAATTCATTCTTCATTCTTGGCAATGCAAAATCGAATGTTTACAAATAATCCGTCGTCATGACTCACACCGGTTTAGCCGTTTGAAAGATATAAATATTCATTTAATCTTTTTACTAAAAAAACAGTTTAATCTGCAACCTTTTCTGAGTTCAAATCTATGTACAGAGTGGCGTCCTCATATTTTCCACACTCATCTTCATACAGCATCCGATCTACTTAACAAAAACTGATTAATGCGACATACATATATGTATAATAGAAAATAAACTCAATGATTAAATTATGTCTTTTATTTTAAAAATTAGGAACAATGGAACCTTAGAGCAATGTAAAAATCGTACTTATTTGTTTATTGCTTTAATAACAAAAATATAAGCAGGTCATATAATTTAAAAAAGTTAACATAAGATAACCGGTGGGTTTATAAATAAACAGAACCTAAAATAATAAAAAGGTTCCAAATACGTAATAGACTTATACGAGGCATTATAATGTGCCAAGATTAACAAATGATAAAAAATAAAACTAAAAGTGCGAAACTGCACTTGAAATAAACGAATTTCAAAGAGAGCTCTGTACCCACCCGGAACTACCTTCATATCGGTGGATTCCTTTATATTCGGAGTCTTAAAAAATGATTCGAGAGTGATTACCTACACCGATTAGTTTCAAATCGTGTGGTTTACATTCCTGCATCGATGCCTGAGATCCGAAAACACCAGTCTTTTCCCATCCGTGTGTATTCTGGCAGCACAGCCGCGTGCGCACGTCCACCGTCTCTTCCTCTGGTAGCTGTCGTCGAGCTGGTACCAGTGGGCGCCGATCTTCAGTAGCTGCTCACCACCTTCCGCTGGGATCAGAACTGCCCAACAAGTTGCACAACTTTACTTTTTAATGATTATGGCCCAGTTGCAGACACCTCAACAAAATACCTTTGGAATCTTTCGAGTGTACCTAAATATCTGTATAAATGACAGAATTTTAATTTAACGTTGATTCAATAATTTAATGAACAATTCAGTATTAATCTCATTTCAGCAAAACTGTTAACAGATTATGTCTAAAAGTCAGTAAACCGTCTTCTTAAACTGAAAATACCTAGTTCTCCCATACTGAGTTGTGTATTAATTACCATGAAGTTTTTTTGAATAAACTCGCTTAAAGTTCAGTCAAAAAACATTGATGCAAAATGAAAAAATGACGAAACCGGGTATGCAGAAATTAGAGGGTTTAAAGTAATCAAAGACAATTCATTCGTATACATTTATGAATTCAGTAATAAATTAAATGTCACCTAATACAATAGTGTATAATAAACGAGCATAAGTCCTAACATTAAACCTAATACAAAATAAGTAAAGCTTTGGTTATTTCCTGACTTTTATGAACAAGGTCTGTGAACGCTTAATCGCGAAGCAGGAAGATAAAGAGTTGAAATAGGTCACTGAATGGAACTTTTAGGCCAATTATCTTCCTGCGCCATGAAAGTCTACTCTCTCTTTCCGACTTCATAACACAAACTATCATTTCATATGAATAAAAATATAAATAACCGATTATTCCAATAAATAAAGTATGTACTAAACAATTACTGCGCACAACCTACTACTCGCTGCGACTACATTCGCTCTATCCTTAACAGATAAACGGTACGGATTCTAATCAAATATCATATCATCTACATGGTCATTTAGTGTATAACTTCTATTAGAAAACTATCGCTTATATATTTCATTAAGCTGGTATATAAAGTATTGTACTTCTACTCGTAATACTACTCCTACTGCTAAATATATTTTCATAGTATTGGAGTATCATTATATTCAGCTATCAGTCGTTCCGCGCACTACAAGGCGGTCAATAAATAGAATCTTATAAAAAAGCATCAACAAGACGGCTACACTAAAGTTAAAGCTATACAGTTTGTATACATAATTTCTAAACATTTGGTAAGAGAATATTGCACATTCACGTTTACATCATTAGATCTTTGTAATTTTCTTAAGACTAGGTAATATAAATAGTTGTCATACAAGGCGATGGTTCAGCGTCTACATAATTGAGACATAACGCTCTCAAGATCAGTTACTTGCCTAATAATAAATAAAAACATCTAACATGGGCCTATGAAATTGACGTTATAACATGATTAATGAAACGACAGCTCCATAGGCTAGCAAGCATAACTTTTAGATAAACAAATAAATATAAACAATTTAGATATCTTATCACAAATATAAACCCTCTAAAAGATACTTAATATAAATGGAAGATTACCGAAAGCCACCTTGGTATCGATTGACCTATAACCTACAAAGGAACTACTTAATATCTAATTTGGGTATTGCAATAAATATCAAGGCAGATATATCGACGCGACTAATTCTTAGTACGACGTCTCATAATGGAGATCATGGTGTTATTGTATCTTTATTATAATTTTGAACCTTGTCGAAGTTCATTTAATTAGGTATCTACAAGTCTATGACTAAAAGATCCATTATAGGGAACACAATAAATAAGTTTTCAGCATATAAACAAGTCAGACAACTACAAAACTAAGAATATAAATCTCAAAAAAATTACCATTGCTTTTCTTACAGTAAGGCCTTGGTTTTTTTGGCAACAAATTGACATGAACTACTGAAATTCTGTCAATTCGTGGCCGTTGAGATTGACGATTGTGCTCAAAGCTCATTTATATAAAAACAATTACCTCATTTGCTTAATGCAAATTTTTCTATGTCCCGATCTCAACACTCCTAATCCTGTCTAAGACTGATCCAAACTGCGGCACTAAATTGGACATTTACAAAGACACGAGTGGTCTTGTGCCAGATTGGAAGGTTTGTTTAAGGGTCAAGATTCCACAGAGTTTAAGAGGCAGCATTTTGCATATAAATGAGATAGGGCAGGTTATACTGGAGGCGACACTCCGGGTGCGCAGTCAATGCCTTGCGTCGAGCAGACCGCGGACCAGGAGGTCGCGCCAGGCCTACATGATGAGCGCGGCGTGCGGCGGCGGCGGCGCCGGCCCCATCGGCCCCGCCGAGCTCACCCGCCGCGCCGCGAACCCCGGTACGATCTTGTATTTCCCCATCGGATCCACCTCGAACTTCCGAGACTCATGCTTCGCTGCGTTGTACGTGGCTGGATGGTTGTGTGACCCTCGGAAGTACACCAGCCGTCCGTCGCGAAGGCACAGAGCTACCTGACACCGCTCAGCTTTCTGATACGACCGCGCGCAACGCCATGTTACGCGCCGTGGGTGCGAACCCCCGTCCTCGTAGAATATGTGACCGTCCGCTACCAGATGTAAACCGCCACGAGCTGAGCGAATGTAAAACCACCCTGAAAAATCCAAACTGTTAGAGCACTTACCAACTGAGTTCTTGCCTAAATTCAGCGTATTGAAGCGTATATTTATATATACTTTATTACTTCTAGTCGGCACTATACTAAGCAGGACAACTAGATGGCTTTGTGCTACTTCTAGATGGTTAAGGTTTTTGTTGTTTTTCATAGAATTTTCAGAATAGAGGTTAAACAGGGTTTTCTAAATTTAAACTACCTACATGAAGAAAATAAAAAGCAGTGGTGGCCTCAGCGCAATATAATCGTTTCTTTGTACCTATACACATCTCCATCTACTCGTAGTTCTACTCAGCGATACACTCTCCTCTCCGACTGCCGCTTATAGCTACCATTATTTGCATAATACTTTCAGGACTAAACATAAAGTAATAAAAAATCCTATCACATTATAATAAAATAATACTTTAAAATAATACTTGGAAGTTTAACACAGGAATCGTATACATTTAATCGGAAACATCCACCACTGGTGTAGGCAATGTGAACGAGATAACATAAACTATGGTAAACATTCAAATCGGTTAACATAAAATAGGTATTCTATGGCAAAATCCATAGCGAATATAGTGATTAAAATATAATTTTATAATTCATAAACATATTTTAAGTACTGTCAACAGCAGCAAAAATAAAAATAATATAAACAGTAAAAGTAAAATCTCACTAAATAAAAATATATCTTAATGCTAACGTATACAATGAGTATTCATATGAGTAAATTGTAATAAATGCAAATAATCTACTTTAACGAGTGATTATTCCTAATCGTATACATGAGTTGACTTTGTTCGTAACAATCCTTGTAAAGCGTTCAACAGACAGTTGACAACAAAACGTGCATCCGCACCTCGCAACCGAACCCGACTCGCCTGGCTCTACGCCAACCGCCGAATACTGCACATCACGATCAAAATCGTAAAAAAATAATGTAAAAACAATGTATAAAAATACTTAGGGTATCATAAGAGAACTATCACTTTGTACAGTCGCTACATCTAATTGGCCGGCCGGCGCTTTTGGAAGAACTCTACCGATACTACTTATCGATATCCTTATCAAAATATCTATGTACTATAGAGTTGTTGCATTGTTTATTTATTCTGTTTAGGTAAAAATAATATTGCTTTTGTTTCGGTTGTATAATAAATTAGCTCTAATATCATTATATCCGACTCGGCCCTACATATTCGTAAGACTTAATAATAATCGTATACTCTTACACAGCGCAAAAAATATCTACCATTCTTACGTGGTTATCTACTATAGGTAAAGTACAATATATATATCATAACAATCTCTTTGGAGAAACATTACAATACAAGAGAATGCGCGAACTATAGTTCGCAAATACCATTCGTTCGTATACTCGTAAACTTAATCGGTAATAAATGCGTATACAACACGTCTTCGGCCCGGCGTCCGCCACCGGCGAGAAGGCACAAGAGCATAATTTGACAAACCATCCGAAGGAATCTATCCATCTTGAGTAACATTCTAATCGATCGTTAAGATTCTAATTTTGAGATCAAAATCCGTGCCGAACACCAACAACTAATCGTGAGCCGGTGATCTGCGAACGCCGAGCCTCCCACAATTGACTTGAACTGACGCAACGTCTAGACTTTGTCTCCAAGGACTCAGCTACACGATAGCGAACATTTAACACAGGTGTGGTCTGAAATAACATTACATACACCTATATAGCATTGAACGATATTCTATCATTGGGGAGTTATCAAAACGTAGTATTAATGCAGGTAATGTTATTGCAGAAGTAACAGTATCTGTGGTGCTTTTACGTTAGAACATAGGTCTGATAGGTGTGGCCCGTACTCCGCAGGTATGTGCACTGTTCATCTGCACGACGCGCAGGCCGAAGGTGTGCACCGCGGCTCTGCAGCGGGGGTTCCGACTGCACCGCCACCAGACCTTGCCGCTGGCCGCCCTCCCATTGAAGCAAAACCGGTGGGCGCCCACTTCAATGGCAGGTTTCCCACGCTTGCTCAGACAGTACCGGAACTGCCCCGGAAAGCAGGGAAATGGAAACGGCAAACCCAGCGTTAATGGTGTCTCAGACGAATTCACGGATTCCACCCGTGCCGCGACTGAAACTGAACTCAAATTGTTAATTAAGAACACGAATCTACTTATTATGTAAAAATAGATAAAATATTTATAGTACATAAAAGGTAAACTATGGACCATATTATTAGAAAGATAATGCTACGCCGCCAAAACTATGCAGGGTCTGGACCAGGTAATCGCAAAATGGAGAAGGCGTTTTTCTTCTTTGTATTAAAATAATGTTACTGGAAGTTGTGTAATTGCATGTCACATCGTGACATAAATGTACAGCCACTTCCACTCCACGACTTCCTTGCTCAGAAGAATATAATTATTATACGTTTTAACTAAATAAATCAAGTCAACATTTTTATCATAACTCATAAGTTACGAACTCTTCGACTGAATTGCATTTCCATTTGGCAAGGTAATTTATCGTGTTAACAAGACCTTTTAAAATGTGGATATGGTTTATTTATTCATTCATTACATACATAAGCAACAGAATGTCTAGGAAACTATTTTCTCCGTGTAATCAAGTGTGTCGAGGCAAAGAAATCTTGATAGCTATTCGAATGAAACGCACTGATTAAAAATACTCTATATTCAGTATCGTTTTCTTAAACTACAACTATGAATAGTAATTATTTGTGTTTTGTTCGGACGATGCCTTATTTTTATTTGTTACATTAACTAAGCATTTTATTATTAACTACAAAGTTACTTACAAGAATAAATATTGTCTGTGCTTTTTTTAAATATAAAACTAGAACAGAGATGCGAATAATGAACTGGATGACAGTTTTACTCTTTTTTATGGACGACAGATCTTTGCTTGTCCTGATGGTAAGTGTCGATGTGGACAAGGATGGATCACAAATATCTATTACCTATTCACTCTTGACTTGAATATACTCAGGTTGTCGGTATTAGGAAATACAGCAGCAGCGAATTACAAATCATTGCAGTGCGAATTATTACGGTGGATGAGAATGAGAAACCAAGCTAGATAGGTATATAGCCCACAAAACTCCCTGCATACATAATAAATTTCATAAATCATGGAGCCGTTTCCGAGATTCAGATTATATTAAAGTATCTTATTTACAAGAGTTGCTTGTGTTAAGATATTCGTAACGTCAAAATAATACATAGTTAAGTATATCTATAAAGAATACAACAACATTGCTCATAAATCACAATGTAATAAATATAATATTTCATGATTTACTTCATCCTATGATAATATAAGAAACGTCTCATAATGATTTCATAGTTTTGTAAAATAATTACCGCTTTATTATAAACCGTTTTAATACAAATAGATTCGATTGGAACTTAACACACAAGCGTTTATTTAAAACTTTGCCTTCTAGTACATCAGTCTTACAGAAATTTGTCTGTTACATACATTAAACATTTTTTTTTAACATGTTAGGTAGGTACATTTCATATATTACTATATAATTAGATCTGATTATATCACAAATAAATTTTCTAATAGGATTATCCAAAAGAACCGAAATCGTGCGGAGCAACTTGATCAAAATTTATTTAGTAATGTAACGAAGCACAACAAAAAGCCAAGTGTAAAGACTACCTAATTTCAAAATAAATGCAGCATGAAATATCACACCAAATACTATACAATTGTCTCGGAATGTTTTGTTCCCTTACGCTAAAAACCAAAGTAAAGAACGCTAGTGCTCACAGCCACGTAGAACCTCGGCAGCTCGAACCCTTAGTGTGGTTTTACAGTGACGCTTTTGCCAGCGTGGTTGGCGAGCGTCGTGGGCCACGAGCTTTGCGTCTCTTGGATCGTTACATTTTTAAACCCCACAGCTCCTTTTGTTTTACAGGCTGCGATTACCATCCGCGTTTACTTAAACGTCACTGTAAAACAAGCAACCAGTGAAACCTTAGGTGCTGACCTTCCACCCCTGGCTGCACACCACAGTCTCGTGCCAGCCATCCTCCTTCATTTCCGACTTGATTTTCTTGAGCGGGTTCGTACTTGCTTTCCTCTCAGGTACTGGGTTTGTGAAGTTATCAGGAGTGAAATTCGGCTCATGATTGTGATCTCCCTTTATTTTTATAAAGCGACCTTCCAAAGTGGTCTGCACACGACAAAGGCAACCTCTCGTATCCTTGTCGCGACACGCCCAATTTAATTTGCTTCTGTACTGATTGTTGACCCAGAACTTATTGCTTTTGAATATAAGAACTGATTTCCCAGCACGTGATGGCAAAAAGAAAGCCTCTGAAAATGTAATCTTAAAATTATTATCGAAATTCTGAATCTGTACTCTAATAATTATAAAAGGACGGATTAAAACAACGTTAACAATTTAACTTGTTAAACAAGTAACTTTGGCAAACACAGAATTTTTGAAGGTTTGTTGCATTATTGCAGAGAAGAAGCATCCATAAGGTAGTAAAGTATTTTTTTTTATTTACCTGTATAAAATTAAACATAACAATAAGTCCATGTGCCCAATATGCACATGGTGTCTATACCAGGAAAGGATGTAATAAAATTGTAAAGACATCGAAAATGTATATTAAACATTCAGTATAGTTACTAACAACGAATTATGCGGATCCTTCTAGGATTAGACATCGATATAATTGATAATGATAATATATAGAATAGATTATAGAATAAAAATTCCTCTACAGAGGACTAAATTTACACAAAAATATATTCCTAATAAAATTACGGCGTTCTAAGAATGCCATAAAAACACGAGTATTCACACATTTAGCTTTGGTTAGAGTCGTAATAATACTTAACCACATTTAATCTTTATATTCATTGAATTTTAAAAGTAGCTACAATTACTTCTTAACCCTTATTTATAAAATCGAATTTACCATTGAATCTCTCATTTGGTAAAGAGACAACATAAGGTCAACTTTATAAATAAGTGATGTATAATATTTAAGGTAAAACTACGTTATCCCTGTCATAATCAGAATTAGATGAACTGATATGATAAGGTATTTGCTTAGTTATAGAGATATTAAAATGCATTGACTTTAAAGGAATAAAAGAGCCGACATCAATCTACTACATAGACTTAAAATATTACACATATATGTACTGTTTATACTCATTGTCCACAAAGGGTTCTACAATAACAAATAGTTACGACATCAACTGTATATATTGTAATTATTACATTCCAGACTGTTCCTAAAGCATACCTCTTCATACCATAATATTCATTTTATTCTCAGCCCATCTTCTCAGATCATTACTTATTCTATTACGCTTATGCTTCAGTCAATATATTTTTTTAAAATAAGCATTGGGATCGCGTATATATATACAGCTAGAAAAATTGCAAAAAATACTCAAAAATCACTTCTACCGCCTCCTTCGAACTATCACATGCCATAGTACCACCAAAAAGTTAAACCACCCAACATGCCCATTGTTAAAATTAGTGTGCTGTGTGTGTGTGTAAGTTAAAGTTATTTCATGAATTCCACAATTTTGACTTATGTCATGTGAGCTGTTACTAAAGTTAGTTGTTAAACCGAGTGCTCTTTTGTCTTACAAGTAATAAATCTTTCAATCTGATTGAAAGGCATATTACTCAGAAAACTGAAGTACTAATAGAGTAGTGTGGGTAATTTTCCTTCACTACCCTCAGAACGATCAAAGGAAAATATACAATTATGGGCACCCTATTCTCTCAGTTGAAGTTGGAACCAGTCCTGGTCTTACTTCCTCTTTCTCTTAGCAGTCTTATGAATGTGCTTGTCATAGACCAACACGACGTTGCCGTTGACGGTGTGAATGTTGGCGGGACAGGTGCCAGAACGGTAGTCGCACTTCCACTTGGTCCTTCCTTTGCCCATGTCGACGTCCTGCACGAAGTTGAACTTCCCCGTGCAGATCATGGGCCCCTTATTGCGGGACACGTCGCGGAAAGTGAACTCCATCCTCGAAGGCGGCTTGCGACCACCTTCCGGGAAAAGAGCACACGTTACCAACTGTCGGATCCACTCGAATGCAAAAAACACCGACGGACAGTTGATCATGCACATGCAGCATGCGGCCAAATCAAACAAACGGTAACGTATATAAGTATTTAATTCAATATTTATTTTTAACGTAACTATTTTTAACTAACGCAATACTTAGTAAATATCAAATTTCATATATCCCAAAATATTTTAGAAGGAATGTTCAGTACATCAATTATTATAATAATTGACAAATTGGTCCCATTGTTTAACAGAAGGCACTTTAAAGTATGTATAATATACAGGAAGTTAGTTAATCGATAACTATGTATGATAAATTGTTTTGCTTACATAACCTAAGTACAATTATTGCTAAATGTATATGAGATATTTCATTAAGAACATGCCTAATTAATAGTCTTATCACAAGTTAATGGTCTTTGCAACAAGTTAATTACAAGTCGCAGGAGACTTTAAAAATATCAACATCTTTATGTAAAAGAAGATACTTCATAAGTTTTAACCCTGATATATAAAAAATGTAACTTATAAAGCACCAATAACTTTACGAGTAGTCATTAAGTAGTATAAAATATATCATTTATAATCTATACGGAATGGATTTATATTGTATTGTATTGTATACGCGTGAGAATACTTCATACTATACCTCGGTTTTAATAATTATTGTCTACATAATGGTGTGCTCAACATTTTTATAAACTAAAATAATATCATCTTAAAATAATATTGCTAGCTTTACCTAGTTTTTTGCAGTCTGCAGTTCAGTACTTTGAAGCTAATTCTTCTTCCTTGTTAAGGATATGCATTTTTATAATATTCATATAAAATTGAGAAAAGAAAATACCCTTTCCAGCAATAAGTTAATTCAATGCCCAATGTGCGTTCGTTTATATGAAATTTATGAGGTACAAGCCAAATTTATGAAAAAAAAATTTAGGTACAATTTTTTTTAAACCTTTCTACATGTTTATGTACAAATTGTGCATTATTCAGATCAGTTCATCTGGAACAGATCAGTCATGGATAATCAACTGTGAGGGGCAGAGGCTCTAGCTTAGCGGAAGGGTGGGTTGCAAGAACCGGAGTATGTTGGGTTAGGTTGGTGGTGGGGAGCGTGTCGTTTAGTTTGCGGGCGGCCTGCTTGCGCGCGGGCAGGCACAGCGCGCGCGGGGGGTGGTTGTGCATGCCCTTCACGGCCACCACATTCTGGCCCAGCATGTGAATCCTCGCCTTACAATTTGTCTTCTTCGAGGTACACCGCCATATAACCTTATCTCTCAGCTTAGACTCCTCACAGAACGGGAACGTGTTCACCATCATTATGACCTTCCCGCGACGAGACTTCAGAAACGTGATACCTGCAGGATAAAACCAAGTCAGATAACAGAATACATAGTAATTACACAGTTCCGTCACCAGAAAAAGTCATAAGGTAAAATAAAACCATCGGTTGGTTATAAGTACAATTTAATATGATTCACAAACATACCCCGAACGAACATGAACTAAAACTTACAATATCAATATTGAATGAATAAGTAGGTATAAAATTACACTAGTCATGATAAATATATTAGAAGACTTGTATCAATATGAGTTTAAATGTAAATGAGGTATATAATTTGAAGAATAGAAAAAATGGCGAACATGTGCGTGAATCCGTGGCGGCAGCGCTATTGCACGTTCTGTGCGTTGCAGAGATTCCGAGTTACCTATTACAAACACTTACTAAGTACGACATACTACCCATAAAACATTTATTACATTACACAGAATAAAACACCTTTGATCCATGACTCACAACTGGTCAAATAAAAACGATTACTAAAATCATTTAAAACCACTTAAGTATACACATACATACACCATGTACATTGTTAAATCGCTTAGTACTTCAAATCATTTAAAAGTCGTAGTTTTCATTTATCGTAATTGACGTATATTGTCATCTCTCTAAATAATTCATCTTATATTTAATAAAATACATTTCGTTCCAATTCCAATATTAAGCAAGTTCGTTTAAGCTGTCGCCATGGTTTCACATAGTAGTTCATATCGCCAATGTTATTTGGCTTGAAATTCGTCAGGTACAATTTTAGAAAATGTCAAATGATAACAAATGTGAAAAGTTGACATAAATCAGTGCAATACAAGTTTGTTCACAGCTGAGTTTCAGAGAAAGATGCCACGGGACCTTTGGAAACCTTAAGTACATTAAAACAGCTCACCCAAAGCAAACTTTATCTGAAAGAACCCACGCCGACTAAATAGATGTCGATGTTCACTATCAACATTTGACACATCTATAACTTCGTCTAATTAAGATATTACATATACACACACACACTAGATCCCGAAGAACGTAAAGCTAAATAACAATTAAAAATAAGTAATAAGCGATAAAAATTTGTACTTAAATCAGAATAGGTAGTATACCTAAATACAAAATCGTTCTCTTGATTAATAAATGCATTTAGCCGAGCAACTTAGGAGTTAGTAGCCAAAAACAATTTACTTATGTATAAAAAATCTTTTAGCCAAAACAGTCTCAACAAGAGCATATTCGTATGAATGACAAGATCGCAAACATGACAATGTCGTCGATGATGTGTTTATAGTTAGCTTAAAGTAAAGAGGTAGTTGAGGTTTGATACTAGCTAGAGGTAGCGAGCGGGCGGCCGGACCCTAGGCGGAGACCGCCCCGGCCGCCCTAGCCTAACCTACACTTAACGCTAACTTACATCCTAACCTAACCTAAAACACCTTACTCGAGTAAAGCTTCTGAGTATTTTTTTCATGTATAATTTTTGTATAATTTAAACTAATATGTAAACCCGTATAAAAGTGAAGAGGTAGTTTTGATTGAGCTTTAAGTACATCGAAATATTTTGCAAAAAGCGCGGTTCCGATTGCTGCCAACGCCATCCGATAAACATTACTTCGAAGGCATCTCTCAGACCGCATACTTTGGTGCATTTCAATAACTACTGGTATAATTCTTAAAGATAAGAGGCGGACGTCTAAATGTCTAAGTAGCAAAAAGTATCCGAAAATTGTAAAGTTAAATTCTCAAAATAAATTAAGTAATTCTAAGTACAGTCCAGGGGACATCGTATTGCTTAGCTTGGAACGCGTTTCCACAATCAGTCACCAACACCGTTGCCGACGCGCGCGTGCGCCCGCGTCGGCCGCTGACTAGCTGCTCGCGTCCGACTCTAGCCTGACCTGGCGTACTTACCTGTCCTGTTCCTGCTGTTCCTACTACTTCTGCCGACCAATAACATTCTGGAGCATTCTGATCTACAACTGCACGGGTCCACTAAATAAACGCTAAAAGCGGCTTTACCCATTCAAGATAATAACCAACCAACCAGCCTACAGCCCGCCATCGATGAAACGAGCTCACACCGTTATACATTCAGAAGTTCTTACGCTTTAACATTCTTACTAAACCTATTCGATCCATAAATAGCCCACACCAATACGACAACGGAGTCGCGGATCTCGACGAGTCGCTCACTGGGAAGTGCTCGTCACTGGTCGCCGAGCGTGCCATCCGTCCGCGCCGTCGCGTCCACATTACCATATCGAATAACCAACAATAGCCGTCGCCGAAACCTTATTTAACGACACCCTATCCCCTCCTAACCTAATCTTAATATAACTCACTTACATCAATTATGCTATAATTTCGTATGCCAATAGGCTTTCAGTTAATTCGAAAAAGAACCGTGAGAATACTCAGCGAAGACGGGCCCAACAACATTACAAGAAGAAAGTAAATATAAAATTGAGGAACAAATATAATAGCCATCAACAAGAAAATTATCGACTTCGACTACTAAATGCGTTCGCTAATAAAGGCAAGGTGAATTCTGGCGCGTCAACGATGAGTATTCAAACTGATCGCAACCGAGTCGTTTCCTAGTTCAAAGATAATCGTATATTATGCAATTCGTATGCGCCCGAGCCCGAGCCGCGCCTAGACGTCCTCCTCCTTGCAAGGGTTGTCAAAGAGCATCGGCATCTGAATGGATGTGTTAGCATTAACGTGCTCCTCCTTGCAGGGCTTGGCGACCAACAGGGGCAGCGGCGTCGTGGGGCGCTCCTCCTTGTACGGCTTGGAGACCAGCAGCGGCATGGGAGTGGAGGCGTGCTGCGCGGGCAGCGAGCCGGGCGAGGTCTGCGAGCCGACGCCCGGGGTGGCAGGGTTGGCGTTGGCGGTGGAGGAGTTGGCGTTGGAGGAGGCGTTGGCGTTGGCCGCGGCGTTAGCGTGCGCCGTGGCGGCGTAGAGCGCGAGCGCGTGCTGCAGCTGCAGCAGCTGGTGGTGCGGGTCGAGCGGCGCGGGCGCGCGGTGGCCGGACTGGTGCGGCGTGCGCACCACGTAGCGCCCGTCGGCGAAGCGGCGCACGTTGGGCGGCGCGTGGTTGTGCGAGTAGCGCGAGCGCACGATGCGCTCGTGCCCCTCCGGCCCCTCCGTGTTCACGTCGGCGAGGCAGCGCGATGTCAGCCGCGACGAGCAGTACCACTGCTTGCGGCCGTGCGCCAGATTGTTCTTCAGTCGAAACGTATAGCCTCTGTGAAGAAGGAGCCGTCCTTTCCCCGCTCGTATGAAACGTGCTAAAAGTGAAAAGTTGCGTTAGTTATACATTTTACAGGAGTGTTCGTGGAGACATCTCATTTACACTCAAACGTTAAATGAAATATCTCTTGATGTTTCATGCATATACATAACTAAATTATAATCTAGTTAGAAACTTATCTAAGGAACAAAACAATCGACAACTTTGTTGTTAACACGTTCATCGCCACGTAGGTCAATGGTGACCGGACCCTGCCCTGTATTTAGGCTCATCGTAGGTCACCGTTGATCTCAGGCTAGAATTGTTTTCAAACGTGTTCAATCCACCGTATGGATAACTAAGGTGTAAATAGGGTAAAACATTAAAAAAATATATCTTAATGTAATTATGTAGGTCAAGAAAAAAACATTTAAAAATAAAACACAAGAAAATAAAATATTGTCCATTGTACTATGTTTATTAACGGGTTAAACCTTTATTAGCAATATGCGATGGTAAGAATAAAACATCACAAACATCAAAGTATTAGCTACTTTATTTGACGTTTATCTCTACTTTGACACAACATTTTCTAATTCATGAAAAGACCACAGTAAATAGCCCGTTGAGATCTCTGTTAGAGAATTACTAGAATAATTCGAGTCTGAGCAACAAACTTGGCACACAATTAGCTACTAGAGGTACATAACACTTGCACAACTACTATATAATTACCTAGTGAGCAAAAGGGGCAACACGCAAATCATGCTATAATATTACATTTCCTTAGAACACTTTTTAACAACAAATAAATGTAGAAGGAAGACATTACACCTAAACTGGAACCAGTTGTATATTATATGTACATGATTGAATGCAAATGAGGTAACAGGGAATAATTTTAATACTAAAACAACTAGCATATTAACACAAAAAATCTGTACAAAAATGTTCCAATCAGGAGTAAATACATTTTTGTAGTTACAGCCGGCCAGCTGTAACAACTGACATAAGACGAGCAATAGACCACTCTGTATAATTTCTATTGATGTAATTATTCGATGAGCTTAAAAGCTGTCTCTGGTTACTTAAAACTATTGAGATCGTTCTAAAAATATATCACAATTTATTTTAATACAAGCCTCTATCAAACAGAAACCACGATATTGATATTGTACTTCACTATTGAGTCGGAGACTAGATTAGAAATTTCAATAACATTTGGCACGCAACAGTAATCACAACATTTACATGGAAATTAATGACTCTCTCTAATTACTAACACACATCTTAACAAGTGATGATTTATCATCTATAATTGGAGCGTAGTCTTGGAATTCTAGACTATGAGACACGCCATACAAAGCTTTTTAAATTGGATTTCACCTATATGATACTGTTCACCGCTTAATCATAAGCGCAGCGGTTTCAAAATTGTAATATATTATATTTAATTAATACTCCGAACAATTAGCTATTTTCCCGTATAAACAATTACCAAAAAATGATATGATATGGTAACAGAAATCCAATCTAATTTGCTCCAGCCTCTTCATTTAGTAGGGTAAGGGCACGACCCAAGCGTTGGGGTCAAAGTTATGGAAGTCCAAATTGGGAACTCTAGGGACCAGGAGCGGAGTTGGGGGAGAGCTGGGCTTAGTGGGATTTTTGTGGAGGCGGCGGCCGCAGCGGCCTTCGTGGTTATGTTCGCCGACGAGCTTGTGCAGGGTGCCCTTCTGAGTGTAGGCCTTGCACCCGCAACCACCCATCGTGCAGCGCCAACGGACAATGCCAGACCGCATCGTGTGGGCCGCGTAGAAACTCCGCCCTTTCACCCACAAGCGGGGCCGTCCGCCCGGACCCACAGACAAACGGACTACGTTCTTTTCTAAAACATACAAAATTATTTAAATACCTTCAGATCTGTCGGTTATATATACATGCATAAGCCAACCTGTTCCCTGTTAACAACATTATTTAGTTTTAGTCAGTTAGTAGAGAAAGGGCGATCGTGCACCTAGAGACATGCGGTCTAACATTAGGTCAAAACCACGCTCTGTTGTAGCGTGAAGATTCCCATTCTATCTGATAAATTATTATGAAGGTGAAGGCCATAAACTAAATATGATATAGTTGATAAAATGATTTAAATAAAAAAAATAATAATGTAAGTAAAAGTTTATGGTTGCCCATAATGTGTATAATGATGGCTCATTCTAATTATTAACACTTTTAATAAAAATATGCGAACATAAACCATTAGAATATCATGAGATCTTCATAAAATGACTAGATTTTGTCAAAAATATTGACACTTGAAATAAATAATTATCACATAATATAAAATCTAAGGCAATTATTATATTAGCTATTCACTTTTTATTATATTGTGCGATTTTATATTCTACTTTACCCATTGCTGAGATCATCTGTAATTTATTTATGAACACGATTTCACTACTATACTATAGGTATTGCTCGTAATACAAGATAGTAACATTTATAAAATTCATCTATTTGTAACGGCAAAAGTAAACCGTTAAGCGGATACAATACAAAGTAAATGAAAAGTATGTATCCATATCCTGTGATCACTAGTATCTTTACATGAGACATATCCATTACAACCCAAACGTGTATAAGTATGTACTGAAGTAATAATAGGCGAGATAGCATAATTACATACGGTACAAAACATGCCTCACTTGTGCATTATGTAGCCCCATCCATATGCTATGTTAGCCTATCAAAATTAGACCATGCATTACGTCAGTGGTAGTAGAATAACTAACCAATTTAGTAACTATATTTCATCAATGGCATGACAATCCATTAGGTGGTTAGTTATTCTACTACCACTGACGTAATGCATGGTCTAATTTTGATAGGCTAACATAGCATATGGCCTTAGCTCCTAACTAAGCCCAACAAATATATTTTTCAGGGGTGACAGTGAAATTGTAACGAAATTAGTTTTTCATGCATTATCGCAATATTATAGGTGACATTTGAAGTTTGCAACAGCAGGATCTTATGTATTAGTTCATAATTAATTATTGCAAAGCTATAAATGTGAGCACACATTAAATTTTATTATATTTTATCTGCCGAGTCAACTGCGTAATATAGTCATCTCCATCACCAAATGGGGTAACTACATAGTTGCATTGTACTTAAAAAATACAGATGTTATTTAGGCAAGACTAAATCCTAGATATGCCTTTAGCGTAGTGAGCCGGCGCCATGCAGTGGCGCAACTGGGCTCGCTTATTCGAAAAATTACGAGTACACATCAAGAGATTAGCATCATGTGCTATCTAATGACCAAGCTCCTATCATGAAGGAGCTTGGTCATACAAAAACAATTCCGTAAATTCCATCATAAATAAGAGCATATCTAGGATTTAAATGTATGCAAGAAAGCGGTATCAGTTTGTTCAATCGTCTAGCACGGCCTGCACGGACTGCGCGGCAAAGGCGGCTTGGCAGAGCGAGCGCTGCGACAGCGGGGCGGGCGCGGGTGGCTCGTGCGAGTGCACGTTGCAGAGCGCGAAGATGCGGTCGTGCAGCGTGTGCGCGTACGCGCGGCAAGTGCGCCGCGTGCAGCGCCACCGCACCTTGCTTTTCTGCGGAAACACCTTCTCCATGTAAAACGAGAATCCACCCAGGCGCATGTGCCTCCTCCCGCGGTTAGATATCACGAACTCCACTGCAAATAAATCCTGAACTGTAAGCTACAATACTCCATGCATTGACACAACACAATATCAGTACACCACCAGCCACCTCTGACATAATAAAGTAGCAATGAAACAGAACAGGTAAGGAAATAAGAACAAGTGCTGTAAAATGTTCATATATTTAAGTTAGGAATATTCGTAATGATCAGGGGGTTGAATGGTTTCGATGAGGCTCTCTATTCGCGCGTGTTCGTCGAGCTGGGTAGGGAGTGGGGCTGCGGGCGCGTTGGCAGCGGCGTGGGCGCGTGGGTCGTGCGCGGCGCAGTGACGCAGCAGCGCGCCGTGCTGCGTGAGCGCCCGCGCGCGGCATCCCCGGCGACGCGCGCGGCACGTCCAATAGACGCGCGCGCCACGCCGGGTTCGCGCCACGAAGCCGAACCCACCAATCAGCAGCGCCGGCGCGCCGCGCCGCGTCACCGAGTAGCGCACCACCACTCGTTCTGTCACACAATGTACGAGTATATTGTACCCTAGATCTGAGGCCGAGTGTGACATTATAGACTTCAACTAACGTATTTGAGGTAATAATAAATAGCCGTTCATGACAATTGTAAAAAACAATATTTTATTAAATGGAACCCTTATACTACAAATGGTACTTATTTAATTTCTAACAACCTACATAATACTTAATACTATAGTATCATCACATCTCAATCAAAATAATTAATCAAACAAGGCAAACTGCTAAGACTTAATGTTTCAGAAATTGTTATTCTTTGGAGTATTTTGCAAACACTCTTATTCCAATATGCTGCAACTTTAAATGATACATAGATAATAATCATGAGTGAGCCTTCCACTCCAGAAAACTAGTAAAGGATTAGATATGTGTTTGTTTTTCAAATGGGAAAGACTTAACTTTGACTGAAGGTGGTTCATAAATAGAAGTCATAATAAATGTCTTTGAAAATGCTATATTTCAAGATTTTCAAGGATGCTATGATATTAAATAACACAGAAAAATTAAACATTATATTTTTGCTTAAAATGGCAAAGAAATCACGTTTATTGAAACCGTTTTCACGTCTTACAAAAGACCTTATCATTGAATCAAATAGACGGGCATGTTACTACCTCACCTAGTTCATATTTCCTGGTAATTTTTTGTAAATGATTTTCTGTATGATTATGTACAGGATTAGTTACTTTCAAAACATTGTTCTTAGAGGTAATTCTAGCACGACACCGTTTGGCATAATCCATACACCTCCAAAATGTCCGACCACTGCGCACACTGTCTGTTACAAATATGTAGGGTTCATGGATTAATTGAAGATGACCACTTTTAGTTTGAATAAAGTGCAGATCGCCTTTTCCAATAGAAGCTGACAAAGCTCCTAAAACTGAATTAAAACAAAATAAATTAGTATTATGCTCCCTAAATAATAAAATTATAAAATAGATTAAATTTACAGGGAAGGTTCAGTTTCTTTCTTTAAATAATAAAAGGATGCAGCATTATGTATAATCAATTTAATAACGAAATAAATTGTTTTATGAAAATCCTTTATAAATTAACTCTTAAAATGCATTAAAAAAAAAAGTAATATGATTATGGACCAGTAATAATAAATAATGACATGATACAATTTCTTTATCTCTTAATGTACCGATTTTTATTATAAATTTAGACTACTTAATCATAAATTAATAGATGGTATAGTTGTTTAATTGATTAGTTATTATCATACTAGCCACCCACACTGACTGTGCAATGTGCAAATTAACTCCTTGACCCTCACCTCAGGTAATAAGGTCAGGTAAGCGGTAACCGGTTACCGCTTGGGGATTAACGAGTTAAACATAACATCTTCAAATAATGATAAACACTTTATACTGAAAACCACATGAAAATCTGAATAGTATTTTATGTAGTTTATCAAACTCATGCAGCGGTCACTCTGTTGAGTTCTGCACACAAGCTGCTTGTAAATAGTAATTCATGTAACAGTACTTAAGATATTTCTATGAGACTGACATAGTTTTGTAAACTCAAAGTCCCTAAATAAAAATAGAATAAAAAAAAACAACATTAATGGACAGAAAGACACTGTGGTGGCCTTTATTAAATGTAGAGAAATTTTAAAATTCAAAGCCATGTGCAATGCCATGGCAAGCCACTGATTTTCAACATGTATTTTTACCAATAGCCCTAGAATTGTATGTTCTTATAGCCATGTTGGTTACATTAATAAGACCAGGTCTGTTTTAAATACTAAATTGAGTTATTTTAGAACTAATGATCTAATTAACAACCATTCAATACACAAATAAAATCACATCTATACTTATATTAAAAAGCTGAAGAGTTTGTTTGTTTCATTGATAATTTTCTTGAACTAATAATCTCAGGAACTTTTAAACCAATTTGAAAAATTCTTTTAGTTTTAGGTAGAGTATTTATTAAGGAAAGCTATTACCGCACCAAAATACATTGTATCCGTGGAAAAAAACAGTAATCACGGGCAATGCTGTGACATGAAAAGCTAGTCAATGAACACAGTTGTTTTTATATATGAGTTACATCTAAAAGATTTAAATGTTGTAGCTTGGACTTATACAGCATTTCTGTTAAGAAAAGGTTGTTGGTTTGCTTGCACAAGCCTAAATTCAATGAGGCAATTTATTGATTGATGGTAAAAGTGTGCGATATTAAATCATAATAAATACTTTCATATATAATAAAAATGTTGATAAATAGCTAGTGTAAGCAATTTCCCAATTGTACAGATCTTATTCTTCTATTTTAGTATGTATTTGTAGATTACTAATGACTATGACACAATATGTGTTTGTCAGTTTTCTTTTTGTATAACCAGAGATGTTATGAAAATTACATATATGTGTTAAATACCAGACAATATTAGGTCACCTGTTGAGGGAACTTCTCTCAATAGTGTGTTTATTAGTTTTTCTATACTGTAGATTAATTTAATTTCATAAATAGTTCTGGTTGTAAATAATTTCGACAAGGATGTAAGGCTCAACACTTATTATAATTATATCTAGCAGCAACAACTTAATGTTGATTACTGAACTATAATAAAGTACATTGGAACTGTTATATTGTGTATCCTTTTAGTACAACATAAAATTGTCAACTGTTTATAATCTAAGTGAAATGAACTGAAATCCTGAATAGAATATCAAACATTTTTAGGTTATGTTTACAAGCTGAAACTTAGCACGCAAGTCAGGCCTGGAAATGGTATGTAAGCTCACGGAAAATGTCTTTTAGTTTTATGGCGAATAGTCATTTAATATTTACATGAATAATTAATCAATAATGGTAGCTGGCGCAGCAAAAATGAGAAAAATAGGTACCTGGAGCATCGCTGTCAACCTGCAATCATTCCATCGCTTGTCGTCGTGTTACTTTCTATGATGCACTTGTTCTGTATCCAATTCATTGTATACATAAAGTGATAAATCATGTAAATCACTTTATATAAACACTATTCACACACGATAACAACTCAAAATACACAACACTTCACGTAAACATCCTAGGAAGTGAAATTGTAAAATATTTCACACACACTAGCACTTCAAGATAAATATTGAAAGTAAACGCAATTCGAATCATTATAAAATTACTTAGAATGAAATATAAAGATGAATAAAATGCGAATTTTATAAATCGACGAAAATTGTAAACAATCTCCAAAATGACACAAATGCAAGGAACCATAGACTCGACGGCGTAGCAAGAAGTATTACCATAAATAACGGAATTGCGTTCCGTTGCAGCCAAACATGGAGAACGTCAGGATATTATAGAAATCTTGCCACTTCAATATAAATGTTTTTAAAAACAATAGAAATTTGTGTAAATAAATGATGTAATTAAATTTAAACAAGTTTGAGAATAAGTAAAAAAAAATAAATGAGGGCTACCAGTAACAATAATAAAGTTTGAGTGAAACAACGGATCGTCCGACGACGCTGACATAAATATAGCAATAATTAATAGAACTAAATGATATGAATAATTCTTTATGATAGAAACTCAATAATCTCAAATATAATATATTATTTATTTATTTCAATGACTAGAATATCGTTATTCATCGTACAAAGAAAATAATGGGCACATACGTTTGGGCAAAGTATTTAAGGCAGTTAAATTTAGTTGATTAATAACTATAGTCTTTATTTTTTTGAATTGTTATTAGTCTAATAAGTATAATGTTCAATTATTGTATTTATTGTTAGACGAATGTCCGAGCTACGATAGTCAAGAAGCCTGCTAGCCAAACTAAATTTGCTTCAAGCGAAGTAACTGCTAGCGCCATCTTTGATTTGCAGAAAAAAACGCAATTTAATCTTTTACGAGATGAAAACGCTTCTGCTGCCTGATCTATCGAACTATTAAATGCAATTTTAATGCCGGTTTCAGCAATAGATACCGTTATTCAAAGAAGGTTTATTTATATATGTATATTTTGCACCCGTGCTAACTCGAGTAGGGCGCAGTTATAATAAAGTAGGCATTTGCGACAAACAAAAGCCTTTATTTCTGTTAAGAGCCAATCGGTACTTATGATTTGCATCTCAGTAATACTTGGCAATAATATAGACACATTATAATTCACATATATCTCAGCATTATGTTGCAACAAAACTAGGTAAGTAGCTAAGTAGTTCATACGAACGAACTAGCCTGAAGCCAAATGACTACTAGCGCCATCTGTCCATACAATATAGCAAAAAGTGTAAACGAATCATTGAATATGTTTTTAGTAATTAACTTATATTTCCCATGATTCCTATTTACATTTTATGACACTATCATCATCGCTATCATTTCAGCCCTAGGACTTAGAGCTGTAAATCATGAAACCTATATGTAAGATCTAAATGCCATAAAGGTTTTCCCAACCGAAAAAACTGGAAACCTTTATGGCATCCGAACATCTAAGTTGGTGGACGTCTAGGTTTTTATATAACTTTTGCCGATTTCAGGTTCTCCTTCTGTCCGACTCGTGCTCTCCATCCGAGAACTTTTAAATCTCATCAACCATTTTTTATAATTATAGATTCGCAACGTTTTGAACGAAGATCTGCTTGCGACGCAATGTAGAGCTTTTGTTTCCCCCAGTATCAGTAAATACAATATCATCAAAATTATTATCATTTCAGACGTCCACTGCTCGACACCAGTCCATCAACACGTCCGATGCAGTACCTATCTACGTATCCAGAAAATATCTCATTAAATACATCATACATCATAATAAACATTTCAGCCGTAAGACGTCCACTGCTTGACACATATCAATACGTTTCATGCTAAGTTTAAGCCTTCCTTGCTCAGGCTTTAGATAGCTTTAGACACTGTGTACCAAAATTCGTTAAATCAGTTCAAAAATGTTTGCGTCACAGAATGACATAGTTACTTTGGCATTTATAATATGCATTAGTTAGGAATAAGGATTTGAAGGAGTTAGTATAGGTCACTAAGGAAATGTCAAATAAATGAAGTACAATTTTACTGCTTGTTTATTTATTTAATACAAGTTTGTGTTTTATTTTTAGAAAAATACTGACTGAAACTTTTGTTACTCCTGTATAAGCCTATTTCAAGGAAGACTATCGGCGTACGCCAATAAACTTAAGATAAAGGATCGTAGGTAGTAGTAGTTGATCAGTGCTCGGGTCACACTTCATGTGAAGATCTGAGAAAAATCAAAACAATTGGAAATCAGCGTTGAAGAATATTAGATTTTCTATGCTTTACATTTTATTTATTGAAAATAAGGCAATTGCCGGTGTTTCATTGTTTATATAGACATACTAGCGGCCCGCCCCGGCGTCGCACGGGTATAAAATTTTCCCAGAAATTATTAGAATTTTTCTCGCCGTAAAAACCCTCCTATCTCTCAAGTTGGATCGAACTGCACATGGTGTGCGAATTTTATTATAATCGGTTAAGTGGTTTAGGAGTCCATTGAGGACAAACATTGTGACACGAGATTTATATATACATATTAAGATAACATAAAGCCATACTATTTTAACATGTCTAATAAACGAACTACATTTCCAGTTTATGACATAAAGTTACATGTGTCGCCATCTCTTAGCTAACCCTGGTACTACTTTTAGAGTTTCTATGAGAAAATATATTTAACCGGGATAATATAAGTACCTAGCGTTCACCCGGCAATCGACCAATATTAAAGTAATTAATCTATATATACACGTATTAAAATCTTTGAATAGTTTGTTTGTATAAACACGCTGAGCTCAGGAACTATGGGTCAGATTTTAATAATGATTTCACTGTTGGAAAGCCCATTTGTCGAGGAAGCCTAAAGCCTGAAGCTACTTTTACCACGTGAAAATAAGGGAACGCGTGGGAAATAAACGTTTTGACTTTGACTTAAAATGTTCTTTTCTGGATACGATTAAAAACATTACTAACCACTTGTTATGTTTTGACGATAGAATATAAGAACAGTGTAAATAGTAAATGGTCAATTCTCTGTAAGCTTGTACAGGTCCCATACAAATGCTGTCCTGGTATTTTTTTTTATATTTGCCTAAAAACTGAGTTCTATTATTTTAGTTGGATAAGGAGGCTCACTGAATTTATATGTATTTTCCGAGGTATTAGCGATTTCCCAAAAAATTAAGACTAGGAAAAGGGGACTGTTCGAGGTATCAGGGGACTGTTTTACTTAGGAAAAAAAATTAAAACACATTTTACATTAGGTAGGTAATAAATCTTTTATTTTAATGGCATATTTGCGTAATCAATAATCAACAGTTTCTTAAAAAATAAATAAACAGAAGGAAAATAATGATAGAAATGATTGTATGCTGATGACTTATGTTTTGTGGCGGATTCAATCGAAGGTCTACAAAACCTGATGACTAGTCTCAATAATGCATGCACCAAATTTGGCTTTAAAATAAGTGTCAAAAAACAGAAGTTATGACCACCGATACTTCTGAGACACTTCATCCAGGTTTATGCATTGATGGTAATGCTTTAAAGAATGTAGACAAATTCAAATACCTTGGTAGCACAATTACACCAAAGTGTGACCTAGAAGCTGAAATCAACAGTAGGATAGGCTCTGCTGCCGCTGCCTATGGCAGACTACGGCAGAAGGTATTTCGCCTTCAGGCCCGGAATGTTGAATTTGCCAAAATGTTGTATTCTTATAATGTTGAATATACCAAAACGTTGAGTCCTAAAATGTTGACATGGCAAAAAAGTTGAGTCCTAAAACGTTGAATTCTCATAACGTTAAATATACTTAACCAAACGTTGAATCCTAAAATATTGACATGGCAAAATGTTTCAAAATTTTTCAGTACTCAGAGGAAAGTACCCACGCTAGAGTTTCAGTTTTCTGACTACTATTTCTACGAAACCTCTTTAGTTAAGAATATAATACCTAAGATACTGGCCACTTGAAATTGTCATCGATTTATTCCTTTAGGCCCGGAATGTTGAATTTAACATTTGTCAGTCAATGTCGAGTTTCGAAAATCACTCCACTGAAATTCTTAAAAAAGATAGTGTACATAAGACTTAAGTTAGGCTTTTAAGATAATTTAACGATAGTTAGATAATTTTTAAGAAGTTGAATAAAAGTTTAAGTTGGGTTTAGTATTATTTTGTTTTCACTTACCTATGTAATGCGATGATAGGTAACTCATTGGTGTGACAGTGACGTCGACTTCCGATCCGTGAGTCGTGGACCATGCATACAGACATACTGTGGTTGGTAGGCTGTTTTCTATAGACATGATGATGGTAGCTTTCTGCTTCATTAATAAATATCGTCTCACACTGAGCTCAACTTTACAACATTATGAACATTAAACAATTTGGGACTCAACATTTTGGAAATTCAACATTAAAGGAATTGTAACTTCAACATTATGAGAATTCAACGTTTTGGGACTCAACTTTTTTGCCATGTCAACATTTTAGGACTCAACGTTTTGGTATATTCAACATTAAAAGAATACAACATTTTGGCAAATTCAACATTCCGGGCCTGAAGGCTGTTTTCTATAGACATGATGATGGTAGCTTTCTGCTTCATTAATAAATATCGTCTCACACTGAGCTCAACTTTACAACATTATGAACATTAAACAATTTGGGACTCAACATTTTGGAAATTCAACATTAAAGGAATTGTAACTTCAACATTATGAGAATTCAACGTTTTGGGACTCAACTTTTTTGCCATGTCAACATTTTAGGACTCAACGTTTTGGTATATTCAACATTAAAAGAATACAACATTTTGGCAAATTCAACATTCCGGGCCTGAAGGGTATTTCGGTCGCATGATTTGAAGCTTTCCACTAAAGTCAGTGTTAACATTAAAATAATATAAGGTATATTATAATAATAATAATTATAAGTTATCTATTAAGATATATATTAAGGGCTGTGGATTTTGTTTGATAAATAAATAAATAAATAAATAAACATGTCAACTGGGTCCCGTACCGCAAGCATATCCGCACACTCGATAAGTTTTACCTCAGATTATGTCTTCGAGATATTTTGAACATCAGATGGGCAGACCGAATCAGGAATACTAATGTTCTGAGGCGAGCCAACGTTGGAGGTATTGAGGTGTACCTAATGAGGCGGCAGCTTCGGTGGTGCGGACATGTGTCTCGCATGTCAGACACTCGAATGGCAAAGCGCATTTTCTTTAGGAACTCCAGTACGGTAAGCGTAAACGTGGAGGCCAGTACTTAAGATACAAGGATGTTCTGAAAAGACACATGAAAAGATGCAACATCGAGCCGTAGAGACGAAAGCAGCACAGCGCCCTGAATGGAGAAGACTTATTCACCAACAGGTGGATGAGTACGAGGTTGAGCGGCGTGAAGTTCTTGATATGAAACGGGATGAGCTGAAGACCCGCCAACCCCTGACCATTCACTACAACTATGTAGGTACCTCAACATGCCCAAGTTGCTTACGCACATTTATCAACAAACTTGGATACTCAAGCCATCTCAGAGCACACAAAAGAGTAGACCATCTACACTCTAACGGACATAAGTCTCGGTTAAAATGCCTGACCAGTGTCACAGTCGCCATAGCCGAAATCGGCTTAAACATCATTATCATCGCTTTTTAGCGATAACGCCGTCCGCGTTATCATTATTTTTATCATACAATAGGTACAATTTACCTCCCACAGCGATGTAATGTAACGTTACATTACAAGTGAAGGCCGTCGGTGAGAGAACACCATTAAACATAGTTGTACATTATAAATTGTATAGTTTATTGTAATATTATATCTCGACGAAGTTTGTTTGCAGACTATTATCGATTGCAGATATTATCTATATCCGAGAGACATTGTCAGAGATATTTGCGTAAACTAATTTCGTGACCATTTAGAACTTTGTAAGCCGGCAAGATATCAATGTCATTTTGTCGATCTTCATTAGATCCCATGTACACATACAATGCACAATAATTCAGCCCTTTTGGATTTTTTTCAGCAGGGGAAACTGAAATTTTATACTGGACTAAAGAGCAATATTTGTTTGGCCTCCTAACTTTAGTTAAGATTTTCCACGGTGCCATAACACAGCATGACCCGCGTGCTGGTACAATCAATTTGGGTTATTTTGATTATGATATCATTGACATAAGGACCCTCAAGTATTTTTATTTAGGTATGTTCTGTGGAAACCAGCATTTTTTTATGTATGGATATTTTTTATTAGTTTTCATTGTAATGTAAACACACCTATATAAAAAGAAAGTGATGTCAAACTTATCTTTTCAAAAATTTTGATCGCGTATTTTGTGTTGTGACCAGTGTGAATAGTAACCAATATTACCCTGAAGATCAAATAAAACATTTAGAACCAAAAGGGGTTCGAACATTTTTGTATGGAGCCTGGCATACCTACTACTCCGCCATTTTGAAAATAATGTTATCCGGCGGCCAGTGCTGAAACTCAATGTCAACCGACAGAGTAAATGATTACAAACAAAAAGAGGGTGTATGATCAAGTCTCTTATGTGATACGGTACCTATCTCGAAAACCGTATCACTTAGGAGATATGATCATAGACTCTTTTTGTTTGTAATCATTTACTCTGTCGGTTGACATTGAGTTTCAGCACTGGCCGCCGGATCACATTTTCAAAATGGCGGTCAAGTAGGTATGCCAACTATGTTCGAAAATCTTTCTGACTGGTTTACCGTGTCAATTTAGATTTGACAAAATCAGGGTACTTTTTCAATAAAAATTACCCATATTGACTATACCATGTTTTCCGTACGATACGAACCAGAACTCAAATGTATGTACCTACCACCTACCCATAACTCTACAAATGCTCAGTTTCTTTACCTTTGCATCCTAGGGACAACCGGCTACCTACATGCTATAAGCTAGCGTACAGAAGGTACCTACTACCAATTACCCAATGAAAGTACTTTACTTTTTCATTAGTTCATTATATGTACCAATTAGGTAACTGCACGCGGAACCCAAGGCCTTACCCATACCTGTCCAAACACAGGTTACCAACCAGAGTTAGCTTACCGCAGGATAATGTAACATCCTGGGATCTATCACCAGTATACCAGAAGCTGAAAAACATAACTTACCCTCGAGTCCGGCTCATTCTATGCCATTCTCGGTTTACAAATACCGGTCAATTATATACCTTCAACCTTACATTCACCTTTTACCTCTTACCATACCTTTACTTTATACCTTTTTTGACCTTACCATTTACCTTTACCGAACCAACTTACCCGGTTTGTCTACCGATCTAACTACAACTACTTATTCTAACTTATAAATTTCATGAACTAAACTATACCTCCTGTAGCACTAAGGCCGGAGGGGAACCAGTTCTCAGGTAAATCCTAAGAAGCGGTCCAAGAATTGGATTTGCAAACCTACCTTGTGCGTCGCCTACAGCTCCACCTTCGCCACCAGTCAAATTACCATCGCCAGTCGTAGATCCATCAAAGCCTGTAAACAAAAAATAAATTAGAGAAGTGAATCATATCCAGGGTAGAGGTACTTAAAAGTGGCTAAAGATCTTACCAGTCATTTCCATATTAGAGTCATCTTCGCCGAAATTTGTTTCATCATTGTTCGTTGCATCTTCCTCATCATCCCACAAACTTTCATTAACAAATTCAGGTTCCATTTTCGGCGCAACAGAGTTGTTTTCGTCTTCATCAGGGATTGTAACGAATTCTTCTTTAGCTGAACCGGATGGTCCAGCTTCCAGAGGGTCAACACATTTTCGTTTCGCAGGTCCACTTGAAGATGAAGAATTATTTGATGCTATTGATGGCCTATTTGGTCGTTTAACTGCTACTGGAGTTGAGGAGGGCTTACTATCTAAATCAGTCTCTAGCTTAGTCATAATGGATTGCCTTTGTTGTGACGACCTCGGGCCTGGCCTTGAAGTCGGCTTTGGTTTGGATGGCGTAGAACTTTCTTCATTTTGATTTCCGGTTAAACCTTTCACTTGAAGTTGTTCTGCTGTACTAATAAATGACGCTAACTCTTCTTGCTTAACATTAACTTCTCCCTGATACATAAATTGTAATAAGTCTCTTAACGCAGAATGACTGACGTCTTTTAAAAATACTGTAACAAAGAGAAACATCATTAGTAAAACATTCTAAATAAGACAAGAGTAATCAAATTTGATCTCTGAATAAGATACATACCTATAGGATGCTGTGTAGGGTTCACCTTGAACATTTCTTGAAAATACGGGGAGCAGACCGACAACACTAATTTGTGGGCCTGTAACAATCTGCCTTCGGCAGCCAAAGTTACATCCACTAAATCTCCACGCGACAGCAGGCCGTGGAAGCCTGCTGACATGTTGGCGTGGAAATTGTTCCAACATAATGAAAATTGTTCGTCCGACGCCATGATGGCGGCGTTACTTTTATAAGACCTGTAACAAAGAAATGCACTTTAATATATATTCATCCCTATGAAATCCCCATAAGAGAAATACGACGAGCAAAATAGCTTACCTATCCTATACTTTTTGTACTATGTATATCAACGTTAGAAACATTGAAAAAATATAATGTTCCTAACACACGCACGTGTAAGCGTACATAACACGTCCTCCCCGTTTGAGAAATGTTCAATGAATGATGACGCAAAGTGGCGTACCCTGTGTCGTCACAAGGCCGAAAGGGGAGTATAAAACTGCACGCATTTGTTAAAAAATGTTTTAAGAGGAAATTTAACACAAATTCATAAATTTATTTTAAATTTATGATAAAAGATATGATTGCACACATTAAAATAATACTTTTTTTATAGAAATATGTACCGAAATGACTTAAGAATTTGTCATAATACGGCCAGGTAAGGTTATATTCAATTTTTATATATATACAAAATAAAGAAAATGTATTAATTTGGCCCTAATTGTGGAATATTAGAAAAAGGTACAGTTACAAACTGTTTTACGCTAACTGCCAGTTAGCGTAAAACTCAAAAACTTCCAATGTACAACTGTTTATTTTTACTTACCTAAATTGATATATTTTGTTTGTTTCTTTGAATATAAATAGGTAATTTGACGTGCTCTAGTTGCGTTCGCTATATTGTATATTTTTGTAACCTGGGGCTACATTGATAGACTTCACGAGGTGCTATAAATCTCACCCTAATGGTTTTAAAAAGTTTTATAAACCTAAGTTATATGTACTTAGTAGTATTTAGTTTTTAGGGTTCCGTACCCAAAAGAAAAAACGGGACCCTATTACTATGACTTTGTCGTCTGACAGTTTCTCCTTGTATTGTATACAACAAATACTTTAAGGTATTTGTACACATAATAAATATCCCTCACAACAAAATGTGATTTTATCAAAAGGTAAGCAACCTTGGTTTTACATTTTTTTACGATTGTTAATAAATAAGAAGCATACATTTTAATTTCTAAATAATCAATATCACTCCGTTTTACGGTATAAGAAATAACTAATAATAATAAAAAAAACAGGTGGAAGCATATACCTATTATATAATTACCAAATTTATGCGTTTAGATACTAAATAATTTATTTTATATTATTGTGTTAGTTTTAATGAATTTAACCCTAGATAGCTAACGTTGCCTAACTACCCTAATAAGCTAACCATTCGACTTTTTGACGACCTTTTTTAAATGTGTTTTTTTTTTATTTTTTACTAAATATAATTATATGTTTTATTCTTTTAAGAATAGCTAGGTTATAAATAAAAAAAAATTATAAAAAAATCGAATTTATTTTTATTATTTAGTACAAAATTTGTATTTTTTAATGGCACTTGCTTTTATGAGATCGTTTAGGAACTTTACACATTAATGGACTAAATTAGAAAAAAATAACATAAAACAAAAATACTTTTTGGTATTTTATAAAACGAAAAGACACCTATCACCTAAAACACGTAAGTATCTTAAATATTTTTGGTACAAGTTGGACAAAAATCAATTGTGTGTTCACCGCAAATTGGAACTTTGCAACTATAACATTGGTTCTTTGTCATTCGCCTTTTCTTGTATGAACACAAACTGCAGCTCTTTCTTTTCTTATTTGAAGTACTTTCTGGCACAGTAGAACCTCTAGAATTTGATGCCCCATGAACTTGACCTTCATTTCCATCAACTACTACTTGGGTCAAGCACAATACGTCTCTGATTTTCTCCTTCATTGTTCGGGGCATTGTCTGTGTCTCGAGGCGATGTTTTAGCCAAGGTTCTACAAGTTCTTCATGTAGTTTCTAAAACAAACAATAAGCAGCAATAAACATAAAAACGAAACAAATAAATGTTAATATTACTGCAACACGAAACTGAAAGAAAAGTCACACAAAAGCTAACCATTCGTCAAAATGACGACCATGCAGTAGGTATCTCAAAAATGAAATTACTTACCAACTGAACGCGACCGCCACGCGATGCAGTCAGGCGAGCACTGAGATGGCGCGAAACCGCGAGAACGTAGGTAAAACAATGAAAGAGGGAGAAAGCATAACTTATCGGATGTTCGTCATTTTGACGAACGTTAGCTTTCTAGGGTTAAAGATATTTGTTTTCGGTTAAATGAACATTTTGGTTCATATTGCTTCCATGTTTAAAGTTTTATTGAGTTAAACTACTTATTGAAGGACGGCATTAATCACGTAAGTAAATATTAATAATACATCCAGTAGTTGTTATTCGAGTTAATAGACATGCGTTTATTTGAGCTTTCGGTGGAACGTGTTCCGTTAATATAAAATAGTTTTTCGGAATGGCGTAGGTAGCCCGAACCTCTTTTTATAAATCGGCAAAAATACTAAATATCTCAAGTATATCAAGATGATACGCATATGCTAGAGACGAGCAATGTTCTGGCTACCATTTCTACTCTGAAACGAGATGTCGTTATGTTTAGAAAGAGATAGCATAAAGTGACGGATCGGCCGCGTCTTGCTTCTGTAATTAAAACCCTTTACCAGCGTAGTAAAGTCTATTTTAGAAAATTAAAAAACTGCACAAATGCTGCCAGCTCAGGAAAATTGCATATTATATATGCAATGCAGTATTTATAAACAAAGTTCCATGGAATGGAACTAATGTTTTCCTATACTTGAAATTTTTTAGTATATAATTTTTTTAAGAAATCCATTATTAAATTACTTTTAAATGTTAAACCAATTTATTGAAATTATTTATTTAATCAAGGTAATTTTAAAACTTTATCAAGCTCTTTCTAATGTGTACCAGAAACGGCATTTTAATTTAATTGGTAGGTAAATCTACCATACCAATATTTATGGTGTAGGTTTATCAGTGATTTGAGAAAGAGTGTCGTTTTTTTGCAGGTGGACAGGTGGTATGTCAATGTAATGCGATCTTTCTAAAGAACGAACTAGGGTCCGGTATCGTTTACGGTTTTTAACCCATGACAAAAAAGAGGGGTGGTAAAGTGAGTAGTTTCGGAAGCGTACATTCATTTGTAATGCAAATTTTTGGGTTTATATTAATTGGCGTACACTGCTCTAGGGAGAGTCAGAGCAAAAAGTGAACTTAATTTCATTTCGGAGATTTTAATACAAAATAATAGAACACTCAAAAATAATTTCAAAAACAAAATTGTACCTAATATGTGATCAGTTGTACCTACAATTGTATGGTTACTAAAAATCATTAAATTAAAATGTGAACTTCACAAAAAAAAACACAATTAAATCAACATGAAACAATAAATCAAATCAAATTGATATAGTACCTAGGTACCAAATTTTTTTCTGGAACTATAATTTCTTTTACACTTATAATTAGGTACCTACCACATAATAAAAAGGTGTGTGTGCGATTCACAAACGATAGAAGTGAAACTTCAGTAAATCGACAAAAGAATAAAAAGAATAAAAAAAAAAAATACTATGCAAAAAGATTTTGTGCGGGAGGTTACCCATCCAAGTTCTGGCGTCCAGCAAAGTTGCTTAACCTTGTTAGCGACAGGTAAGCCAATCTTATTTCCATTTCCGTTGCATCCGGTTTCAAATCATAACGATTCTAAAGAAGTTTCACTTCAATAACTTTGTTCTATAAGTATCTATTATTTGTACTATCGGCACACATAAACTTTGTTTTCTTGCTGTGTTGCAGTTGATTTACTTTTAAATGTCTACAAAATGCAAGCCTTTTAGGGTAAAATTTCTTCCAGAATATCATTGGAATCGGTGTCCCCTCGGACTCTGTTTGTACAGATTTCTAATGAATCTGTTTTTTTTATAGGTACCTATTTAATATTTATTTTAAGCATTTGGTACGCAAGTTTGAGTAGTTTCTCGAACTGCGTTATTTTTAACCGTCAAGGTTCCACCATATTTTTTTTTGAGTGCAATTATTTATGTCCCGAACTCAAAAAAGATTTTGTTTTGATCGTGTTTTGGTGGATTTACCGGTAATTGATAACAGGTACTAATTATCAATTTTTATTTTCTGTACATATTTTTACTTGATTAAGTAAGTTTTTACTTACCGTACTAGAAACACGTAAGTAATGAATTATGCCAGGACAGGAAATCACCACAATCCTGTTTAAAGTATACGAGTGCAGTGCGGTGATTAGCTTAATAACCTCCGATCAAAAAAGAGGGGTGTTATAAGTTTGACGTGTCTGTCTGTCTGTTATATCATAGCTCCCGCTCCCGAACGGATGGAGCGAGTTTTTTTGTATGAAAGGTGAGTTTGGCCCGGGTGTTGAGACATGTTTCATGAAAATTGGTTGAGCCTTTTAAAAGTTATGGGGGTGCAAATATACTAGTGTGGGGTGTCAAATGAAAGCGCATCGCGTCCACATCAAGTACATAATATCATGTTGTTTTACATACTTATAGGGAAAAGAAGGCATTGGAATCGGGGGTTTTTCTTATATTTTAAATTTAGATTTATTGCATGTACAATACAAAAGTTGTATTGTTGTAATTTGAATTGGCCTTAGCTATTGTTCTAATAATTTTACGTTGACGTTAAATGTTTTTTTAATATGCTTATGTTCATAATAAGTACCTATCATCATTGTAGGATACCTAATTCTTTTAGGCGCAAAATGTTGGGAAGATGCCGAAACTCTATCGAAATGGATTCATTAAATATGATGTTTTAACCAAACCAAAAAACACTTCTGTATATCATAGTACTAACCAGAACAATAATTGTTTTGGTATTATTTAATATAAGGTGCTTCTAAACGGGCAATATTTTTCGGCAATTTGTAGCTGCACCATTGGCTACTTATTGCCGGCTATCACAAAAAGGACGCACTATACCATAATAATAGAGAGCGACGGAAACAGCAATAGAACTCGCTGGGCAATATTGCAGAAATATCGATCGCTCAGCGATCCTCCGGCAACCTAAAAAACAATATCGGCCATACATGGCCATACCAAACATGTGTGGCTATAAGGCTGGGATATTACTGCAATATTGATTAGTCTGTCTGGTATTGCTAGCAATGTTGCCAGCCACTGTGTTGCAGCCACAAATTGCCGAAAAATATTGCCCGTTTAGAAGCACCATAAAGGTAATTATTTTCGATACAATATTTCAACCTTATTGAAGCAGTGTACCGCCACTGGATGAATGTATGAGATTTAAAACTAATACATGCAAATTAGGCAAGTGTACAAAAACGGGACGACTCCTATAAGTTTGACGTGTCTGTCTGTCTATCTGGTACATCATACACCCAACGGATGGTTGAGATATCCATACTGCCCCCGATAGTTAAAAAGGCGCATCTAAATTTTTTCCGGTGAGCTATATATATTGCCGGAATCAGGAAAAAAGGCGCATTTACCTATATTTTTAATATTTTTCTACCTGGCTTCGATCCGATTTTAGCACAACAAAATAAGGAGTTTCTCCACACATGTCTACACCTAATCGCAGATAAAAGGTTGTATTTAGCTAAAACTTAACGCACTTATTGGAAACTGCTTTGTGCACTAAGAAAAAAGTCCACATCTACCCTCATGCGCCCTTTTTATCTAAGTCAAGGATTATCTACATTGTTTTGAATACTTATGCAATAAGGCGCATATAACCAAATGCGTCTATTTTTTTAAGAAACGTGAGTTTAGAGATATTTAGATACTAAGAATAAAAGTACTGCAATAAGCGTTCTAGATTTAAAAGGCGCATCTGGCTATTTGCGTCTATTCAATCAAGGACGTGGTATTTTTTCCCAATTTTTATACTAAGCAGAAAAAGTAATTTATATTTTTAGTTAGTTAATATAAAAATATTCATATTTTCAATAACCGAATTCAGAGACCATAAACGTGGCCATTATATTTAATTTGTAATTATTTTAATTTACTTAAAGACAGCTAAAGATTTTTTTTATTATTTTCAATTTAGATTATTACGTAAGTTATCAACAACATAACACTTTTTGGGTTATCATGGTACTTAAAATATTATATAATAAAATAATAATAATTAAATCATTTATTTACCAAAGCAGAGCATACAGAAAAATACAAATATCAGCGAAGCTCAAACTAAGCAAATCTGCTTGTATCTTGAGACTTCGGAGTGCTGTTTACAAAATGGAGGTTGTTATGCATGTTAGAGATAACGAGATACATGGAGTAGATTTCATTCTAAATAAAAAATAAATTTACATCATTTACTTGTGCAATCTTAAATGAACAAAATAAAGGTGTGTTTATTATAACAAGTTATTCATTTATAAACCAATTAAAACACAATTTAATTGTTTATTATCACAAAGAAACATGATATCAATTTAAAATTAAACTACATATATGTACTTAAATTAATAAAAATAAATTATGAACTACTTTATTATGAGACAGATTCATTCAGTTTAATAGAAAGTATGTGTATGCGTGTGTGTGTGTGTGTATGTGTGTGTGAGTGTGTGTGTGTGTATGTGTGTGTGAGTGTGTGTGTGTGTGTGTGAATGTATGTGTGTGTGCTTGCGTGTGAATATATGTGCATGGATATCCAAGAATATTAAATTCTCGGTGTCAGAATAAAATATACTGACAGAGTGAACCAGAACATGTGCATAATACATTCCACCGAAATAATTAAAACTTTCTTAAAATTTATCGTTATACAAATGAAATGAAATGAAAAATAGATGTTGGCCGATTCTCAGACTTACTCAATATGGTCACAAAATTTCATGAGAATCGGTCTAGCCGTTTCGGAGGAGTACGGGAACGAACATTGTGACAAGAGAATTTTATATAAACTATACCAAAAAAAAATAATATTCTATTTATTTAAATATTGGGAGCATCTCAAAATGCTAATCTGGAACTTTAAAATTCAAATCGCAAGTTTATGATAAAAGGTAGTATTTTAGAGATGCTCCCACAATATTTAAATAAATATAATTTTTTTAATTGGTAGATTTTTTCAATATTATTTTTTGTCGGCAAAGTTGACAACGCATATGAACTTGACCCCCATTTTCAGATTAATGTTTTTCATGACATTTATTAAAAACCATGTGTTTGTTTGATGTAAGCCCGATTTCATCAGTGCCTTTATATGCGTCCAGATTAACAGAGATAAAAAAGACGTAAAACTATCAATGGTAAACTAGTTCCATTGGTTCAATAAAAGTCGATTTATAATATTTCGGTCGAAAAATTGCTAGGGAATCATTTATTGTTTGAACGCGCTAATTCAAATCAAACTCAGATCAACATTTAAAACTACACCTACGGGCGTAGTAATATAATATTCAACATACCTGATTACTTACTTACCATGATTTTACCACAGTAATATTTTACTTTTTTGCGTTTATTGATATTCACGTTCCTGTTTAAATTTTTAATATTGTTATACCATGACGACGACCTCTGTGGCTCGGTGGGCGAAAGCCCGCCTGAGGCGCAGGAGTTTGCGGGTTCGATTCCCGCCGCGGGACGGGACCAGATTTTGTACGATCTGCAATTTCTGGTTTCGGGTCTGGGTATTTTCTATGTATAATATGTATGCATATACAAAAAAAAATGTATCTATGTAGTATATCAGTCACCTAACACCCATAGTACAAGCTCTGCTTAGTTTGGGGCTAGGTGATGCTGTGTGATTAGTCCGGAAATATTTATTTATTTATGTATTTACCATGTAAATTTTAAAAGTTGTATCACGAGTTTAAAAGTTCATAATTCAGATAAAAAAATATTTGTATTGCAATGGAAGATTAACGATATCAAAGGATGTGAGTAATATCAAATTCCCGGCGCGTCAATGCCGTGGATACGGACATAACTGGCCAGTGAAGGCTGAGCCAGTGATGGCTTGTCTGTGGCTGTGGTGTGTGCTCTGTCTGGTGCCGGCGGCGCAGGCGGTGGTGGGCGGCGCGCCGGCGTCGGTCCCCGAGCCCGACGCAGCCGTCATCTTCTCGCAGAAGTTCGATCGCAGCTGCAGGATTGAAGGAATCAAAAATGAGAAGCTCGGATATTATAGCTTTTTTGGAATCAAGTAAGTGAACAAGAAGGTTCTTAGATCGATAGATATTGTAGGTACCTATTGAAACGAGAGATTGGGCCTTAATTCACCACGCTGGCCAAGTGCGAGTTGGTGAATGTCACATGTATTTCAAACTCTTTTTAAGTTCTCAGACCATGCCGGTTTCCTCACTATGTTTGCCGTTAAAGCACGTGTTTAAAGCTTACATAAATTTATCAAGAAGAAAAATCCAGAGGTGCGTGGCGGGATTTGAACCCACGACCTTCAGAATGAAAGTCGAGTGACCTCCCACTTAGCCAACACGGTTTTTTCTATAGTATTCTATAGTCACTGTATAGTAGATACTACGCTATAGTCTTGAATAGGTGCCAGTGCCCGAAGCAACAAGATGCTATAATCTTTACGCAGTAGTTCACGACAACTAAAAAAGAGAAGTTCAGACACTCCCTATCACTTAAGTGCGTGCAATAAGTACCTACCAAAACAGTTACCATTTTGGTAACGCTAACTTACGAATCAAGTTAGCGTCACTTCACTGACTACAGTTTCGAAAAATAAGTCGTAAATTCATTCGTTCAGTAGTTGTACCTAACCAGAGACTCGTATCTAACTGTCCCGACCCACCATTCTAGTGCATCTGGTGAATTTTAAGATCACATCTGTGCGTCTGTTTAGCGTTTGTGGACTACGAGAAGGCCTTCGATTCGGTGGAAACATGGGCGGTGCTTGAGTCTTTCAAACGATGTCGTATTGACTATCGATATATCGAAGTGTTGAAGTGTTTGTACAGAAACGCTACTATGTCAGTCCGAGTACAGGAATAGAGTTTGAAAGCAATACCCTTGCAAAGAGGAGTTAGGCAGAGAGATGTGATTTCTACGAAACTGTTAACAGCCACTTTAGAACACGTCAACATCAATGGCGAATTCTTTACTTCGCAGATGATATCGTGGCTCGAAGACCTCTATCGAGTCTCGGGTGGATAAACATGGACAAGACGAAAGTCATGTATAATGTCTATGTTGTGCCCACCCCCGTTATGGTTGAGAATTCGGTTCTCGAAGTTGTTGACACGTATGTATACCTCGGACAAACTGCCCATTTTCGAGAAAGAGGTCAGTCGCCGAATCCAACTCGGATGGTCAGCGTTCGGAAAACTACGACACGTCTTTTCATCGAATAAACCGCAGTGCCTCACGTCGAAAGTCTTCAATCAATGTGTGTTGCCAATGATGACATACGGATCCGAAAGGTGGTGCTTCACTATTGGTCTTATGAATAGGCTCAGAGTCGCTCAAAGAGCTATGATGAGGGCTGTGCTCGGGGTTTCTCTACGGGATCGAATTACAAATGAGAAGATTCGTAGAAGAACGCGGCGCCTACATAGCCAAACGGATTAGCTCTTTGAAGTGGCAGTGGGCAGGCCATATAGCACGCAGAACAGATGGTCGTTGGAGCCGAAAAGCTCTTAAATGGTGACCATGGATCGGCAAGCGCATCGTGGGACGTCCACCAACTAGATAGAAGGACGATCTGTCTGCGGGTCACGGTGGATGCAGGCCGCTGCCAGCCGAAATTACTGGAAATCTTTGAGGAAGGCCTATTTCCAGCAGTGGACGTCTTACGGCTGAGATGATGATGATGATCTGTGTCATATTTTCGAATTCTATCTATCTACACCTACCAGGGGATATGGGCTTAACTAAGTAGATAAAAATGTCTGCCATGCTCTGCGGCAGGAAGTTCTGATAAAATCCACTCAATCCAATGTTATCTTTTGTTATTTGTTTCAAAATTATTCTCTACCTACTGGTGGCTTTCTGTAGGTGGCTTACCAATAGTCCTTAAGGCAACGCTCATAATACGTCGACGACTTTTATTGATTGATCTTACTCATTTTGTGCTGTTGTGGCTTGAGTTTGGGTATAGGACGCACATCACCGGTCCTTGCGCCTGTTCAAATCAAATCATTTATTGCATTCTTATGAAAATAAACTATTTCAGATATGCGGAGCCTCCGGTAGGTCCTCGGCGGTTCCAGCGGCCAATCCGTCGGCTTCTGGCGGGCGAGATGGCAGCCAATAGGCCCTGTCAGCCGTGCCCGCAGAACGACCCGAATGCACCCGGCCGCATGATCGGTCACGAGGACTGCCTGTGTCTGAACGTGTTCTCGCCTAAAATGCCAGGAGAAGAGAAAGGTAGCTATAACATTAAAAGCGTCAATAACATTGCAATATAACGATCCCCACGCGCCCGGCAGCCGCGCGCCCGCCCGCCCGCGCTAATGTCATTTGTATTTTTCTTTTACAGGTTGAATTCCCATAAATAAGAGTATTTTTTTCCATTTTCAGGATCCCCTGTGGTGTTCTTTATTCACGGTGGAAACTACAAAAGCGGTTCCGCAGCTGCATATGGAGTAAGTTTATTGAAAACTTTTACCAACCAATACCTACATAGAGGTACATTTATACTTATATAGCAATTCTTTGTTTTTGCCCCAACAGGGTCAACATTTTGCTCAAAAAGACACGATTATTGTAACAGCGCAATACCGGTTGGGCTCTTTAGGATACCTCAGCACTGGCCAACGAGATATGAACGGAAATCTTGGACTATTTGATCTGCAGTCTGCTATGGCTTGGGTAAATAACGTTCTTAGAATAACTTAGGGCTGCTTTGAAAACAACTTTATTTCACCGCAACTTACATACTCTCAGATAAACGACTACATAGAGTTCTTCGGTGGAGACCGAAACCGCGTGGTGCTGATGGGTCAAGGATCCGGAGGCAGTGCCGCCTCGCTCCTGGCGCTATCACCCCAAGGGCGGAGTGCGAGCGGAGTGGCCGCGCTCTCGGGCACGCCCCTTTCCCCTGGGGCCATCCACTCCGACCCCGCGGCTCACGCCAGCTCCCTAGCCAACAAGACCGGCTGCCCCCAGTCGCCGCCAGAGCGACTGGTGCTTTGCCTCAGGCAAATGCCTGCGGAGAAAATCGTTAAGGTATTTATATTCCGAACACTAATATCGCTCATATCATCATCGTATCATGTCGAACAACGAACAAGGCCCAGGCACACCCACCAACTTGCATTGGACCAGCGTGGTGTTTAGGGTCATGGTCGAAATAATGTTATGATGACTTATCGCGCCTACCCCAACGCGACACATTAGCATAATCAATTAAAGTATTGAAGAATTGAATGATATTCTAATTTGATGTAATATTTGAAAATAAAATTTTTTTACTTTGCTAGCACACACACACAAGCTCATTTTCCTTCTGGCACTCACATACCTCCAAAAAGTTATCCGATACCTCTAAATAGTAGGTTATCGTGGTTATAATTTCATACTTAGGTACTTATAAATTCAACATAAAAACTTGAGTTTAGCTGATACTTTTATTAATTGTATTGTTACAGGCTGATATGGATATAACAATGAATGGATTGGACACAATGGTATTTTTAAATGAAGTTTCAGGACGATCCGGTAAGAGATGATTATTTTTATTTATTTATTTAATTAATTTGACACAAACGACAAAGCCTATAAAAATAATTAAAAATCTAAGCTAAGCTCAATTTTTACAAAAATAAAAAAAATAATTATTTTTATAAAAGTTAAGATAAATTCATTAAAACAATATAAATTACGACATGAAATTATAACCACGATAACGTATGAATTTTACACTGAACTTTCTTTCTAGGAACTGGAGCGAGAGTTGAGGGGCAAGACGACCTTCGAGGTCTTCCTACTTTGATTGAGGAAAATCCCACAGATTCCCTCAACAAGAAAGTGAAACGCTGCCCGCTTCTAACAGGTGTTAACTCTGCTGAAACGTCAAATGCTGTATTTGGTAAGTTGAACTAAAATGATGGATTCATATAACGAAAAATACAGATAATACACTGTTTCTAATAAATAGTAATACATTGGAGTGCAAAGGGCGGCCTTATCGCTGTGTGTTAGCTATCTCTCCAAGGCAACATTCCTAAAATATTATTGATCATAATTATCTAGTGCTAAAAAGAATTTGCAGGTATAATATAACTTACGCTATACCACAGATTACATACATATATACACATGCTACATATTTATAATATTTAAGGTAGTTGCCATCCATGTGGCATTCGATTTTTCCACCCTGTATATATATATCTAATCTGTGGCTATACCTAAAATTAAATAAAGCGCAAATAGCAGTACCTGTGTATAAAAATTGCAGGAAACAAATACAACAAGTTCCTCTCCAGTCAGCTAGACAGTGTGAAGGACTTCATAAAGAAGGACGTGCTCGGAGGGCTGCAGGGCGTGGTACATGGGGTGGAGGGCCTGCTCCCTGTGACGCAGGTGCTGAACCAAGTATTGCCGTTGGGAAACTACTACAATGCACTGTTCGAAGCCTCGGCCAACGCTGTCGATGGACTGTCGCAGATTGTTGAGGCTACAGGTTAGTCTGGTTCTGGGCTTCTTTTGAATTTTATAAACTTTTATCAGGTAAAAGTGATTGTGTCCTGGTTGGGTGTTTTATATATTTAAAAAAATATTATAATAATATTTATGTAGGTACATGTAGGTGGCCTATTATATGTAAATTAAAAAAATATGTGTGTGTGCGATTCACACACGATAGAAGTGAAACTGCAGTAAATCGACAAAATAATGTAGTTAATTAGCTTCACGTAGTTTTCACATACACTAACACACGGCTCTCTCGCTCTGGCTCACTAATAACAGGCGACTATTGTATTTGTTTCTCTTACCTGTCGTATTTTCCGTTGCATCCTGTTTGAAATCACAACGATTCTAAAGAAGTTTCACATCAAAAATATCTATATACGTATGTCTACTTTAGTAAGTTTAACATAATGTACCCGTAACACTAGTTTAGAGCTTCCATGGGGCTGGATGTTGCTGTGTGAATTGTCTGACAATATTAATTTATATAAATAATATACCCGTATGTAGCGCCTTACCTATCTGAGAGTAGGGCAGAGTGGGTTAGGTTAGAACATAATATTATACAGTTGTCAGGGTCAAAAGTTCTTAGTATTCAAAAAAATATGGCACTCTTGTGTGAGTATTAAATTAAGGAAGTACTTAGGTCCAATTTAATTTGCAAGATTTGATTACAGACAAACGTCGGGCGAAATAAACAGGCGAAGCGAAATAAATAATAACAAGCAAATTAATCTGAAGAGTTATATAATGTAGTTAAAGTTATTTAGTTCCTTTTTTTGTATTAAGTTTTTTTTTTGTCTTATTATATCAAAAGACAAATGTCATTCAACGTTTGGCAGGTGATGCCCTATTCAACTTCCCGGCCTTCGCAACGGTGAAGACGTGGAGTGGCAATGGGGAGGCCTTCCTCTACAGCTTCGAGCATGTCGGCAACCTCAGCAAAGGCAATTTCTTCCTTCCGGGGCTGGCACTTACTCGTAAGTCATTTAAATCCCATTATAAAATATTATTAACCCTAGAAACAGTAGGTAAATATTGTGAAGTAGTAATTTCAAGCGCTGCTCGCAATCAATTTGACAAAATGTTAACTATGTCAGTAGAATTTACTAATTCGAAGTTTAATTAATGATTTCATCACCAGCCACATTATAATAAATAACTTTAATACATAATTAAGATTTGATATAAATTGTAAAATTTTAGTTACAGTAAAATTTCAGAATCTTCTATACTTACCTAATGTAAGTAAGTACTCACCTAATATCAAAAATTTTATAATGTAATGTTAAATACTTACCAACTGTTCCTATTATTAAGATAGTTTATTTAAGTAATAGGTATATATATAGGATACCTCTTAAGTTAAGTTGAAGTTGTAATGCCCAAACGAGGCTCATGTCAGGGAATCTATTATGTTAACATAACACCTTTATTGTAACCACATGAAGCAACAAATAAATGAATAATAATTCAGTAGACTTTTTAACCGATTTTCAACGAAAAAAGAGGTTCTCAATTCGACGCGCTTAACTTTTTACTTTGATCTCCATGGACCGATTTAGATTTTTTTAATGACAGTTGTTGCTTCCAAGTTGGAACCTTTCAAATTTTTTAACAATCAGATTTGGTCAAAGATAAAATGAAATAAATAAATAAATAAAGATGTTTTTGCCTTATAATAAAATATGTCCTCATTTCATACCAAATTTGGTCGATCCCGGCGTCCTAGGTTGAAATGTTTATTTATACTTTTTTTCATTTATTAAGTGTTTTTGAGTAATTTAGTTTAACCGACTAGTAGAAGGTTCTCACATTTGGCGTGTATTTTTAGTTCTCGAAGTAGTAATGATAGTCGGTTGTTTTTTGTTAAAAATATACTTGTTACAGAACAAGCTGAAGTCGCCCAATCAGCCCAAATGAAAGGCAAAGTGCAGGGTCCAGCTCACGGGGACGAACTGGCCTATCTCTTCGAGCCTTTGAACGAAGAGGGCCAGCCGCTGGACACCGGCGAGATGTCCAGCACCGACGCCAGGGTCCGCGACAATTTCGTCAGTCTCATCGCGAAGTTCGCCCACGGAGCCACCGAGCCAGAAAAGAAACAAACTACTGGAGGTGGATTGCTAGGTCTTCCTCTGTCGCCTTTTTCGAAGAAGGATGAACATGACCAATTTTTGAAGATCACTGATTCAGTGACTGTGGAGAAAGATTTTAGGTCAGTCACTTGTTGATTTATCATTTTCATTAATGTCAACTCCGCGATCGAATTCTTATCACCTCTTTAGTCGAAAGACGGAATAGATATTCCTTCCTACTGCCTGGGACCTACCTACTTATTGTGCTATAAAATGAATATACCTAAATTGAAATTAAAAATTGGTTTAATTTTCAGGTTCTGTCAAATGGGAATTTGGGGTAACATCGGCGATCGATTGACGGGAGCGCTGTGCAAAAATCTAGTCACAGACTTGTTAACTAAAATCGTACCATTGGATAATGTTTTGGGGGGTGTTCAAAAAGGGAATATTATGGACGTTCCTATTGTTGGAGGCGTGCTTGGGAATAGCGGCAACTCTGGAGGTGCACAGAACAATCAAATGGGCCTTGGGGGTCTTCTCAATGGAAACTCAGGAGCTGCGCCGAACAACCAGATGGGCAATCGGGGCCAAACTGGCTATACGGGGAACTCTGCCGCTGCAATGAACAACCAAGGCTTGGGAGGCCTTGGTCTCGGAGGCTTGCTAGGCAATCAGGGAATGGCACAGCAGCCCCGCAGAACAACACCAAAGAATAGATTCCCCTTTGATTTTTAGCATTTCAGTCAAAGATAACTCTTGATATATTTTGAATTGTGATGTGATCAGTTATAATAACTGTTAAAATTATGCATTTTTACTCGACTTAAGTTCCACTTTAATTCCTTACCAAGTAATACTTTTGATTAATTAAATGAATAAGTTTTGAACATACAGAAATAAACCTTGTCTATTATTTATCTACCTACATATATGACCTACCGTAGCCCATAGCCTACTTTAGTGTATGTAAAGGTACTTAGGCTTTACACAATTATTAATAAACACTCAAATCAGAACCGCCCGTATCCACGCACGGTATCGTGACCATTACTGGTTTATTTATGAGTTGTATATGAGGTTAGGGACCTATTAGTGACGCGTATTTACTGTTGAGTCTGTACAAGAAGCCCAATGCAATGTACCTACCTACTTATAATTATGTAGGCTTAATGCTGGTACCTACCTACTTCATAGATAGGTACCAAACTTGCGATTAGCCTATTAGGTAATTCTTAAATTTACATTTATGAAGGTACTGTAGGGAGGTAATAAATAACGGCAAGTCTATACAGGCTGATATTAATTTAAAAAATTAGTAGGCATACAATGAAAGCTGTTAAAAATTGCCTAATTTAGGCACAGCAGAATTTTACATTTATTGAATCGTGGATATATGTTTAACCTGCCGGGTAATTTATTATTAAGTCTTGTATATAATATGTACAGAAGTACATAATGATACAGTGTATAATCCTCCTTTACTAGACTTTTCTATTTCGCAAGCAAAGCAATTTTATCTTCTAAAAATTTTGGCCTATGCAAAATTGCATGCGGGTGAATTCTGTACCATAATGATTAGTTACATGTGGTCTCAGCGTATAAATATGCCTATTTGAGCGATTGCTACCATCAAACTACAGGCTACCTAGAGCAATACACCGAAAAGTAAAAACAATAAATTTTAAAGATGTCCCACGCTGCAGTTGTTTTCCTATCGTTTGTTCTTTTCGTCAGTTATGGAATGGCAAATACGATCAAGGATAACGTTGATGTCAGTTTTGCTGATCAAACAGAACCGGTTGGATTGGCTGAAGTCCAAACCAATGACCTGAACGATGTGAAACCCTCTATTGTGTCGTTGCAATCGGGTGTCATAATTCCTCCCATGCAGAACCAACAACAAAACCATCAGTGTGGAGGCATTGGACAATCCGTAAGTAATCCAAAAAGTCTCTGTCATGGTGCGGCTACATCAGCGGGCAAATATTCGTTAGTGCGCTCATATAAACGTCGTGAACGGGTGAACGCTATGTTCTTGTCTACGTTAGAGATAAAAAGATGGAGAAAGATTCGTGTCGAGTTGCACGCTCCAAGATTCTGAAGTGACGATTATATGTATGGTCACCAGTCAATTCCTTGTGCCAAACATCGTCTTCGTCCGATTACTGTTCGTTGCACCGATGATGTAGCCGGCCACGCACGATGCGTTGACACGAATATTCGCCGTATGCCGCTGATGTAGCCGCACCATAATTAACAGTTATTTTGCTTGTTCTCCATACAGGGAGAAGGCAGGGTCGTGATATTTTTTTATTATAGCTTTACGAACATCATCATCTTTCATATTCTGCTTTAATCATTTTGTCAAACTGGTATTACAGGAGAACTAAAACTACTGCGTTTGTGTTTGTGTCTTCTTCTTTTTCTACACAAAATTAAGATGAAATATACCGTATTACAAATGAACGGTAATCACGATGTATCTATTCCCCAGTGTGGCACTCCGGGCGATTGCTGCAGCGGCTCTTGCTTCGGGATCCTGAGGACCTGCATTCCCAACCTTGGGATAGCCCTGAACATCCAAATCGGCCGTGAGGCAGAGGTTGTGTGACTTACCTAACACAACTCCAAAACAAGATCGGAACACAATCAGACCAGGAATAAAAATTTAAAACAGCAAGTGCGAGTTAAACTTGTGGGATGAGGGAATCTTATCTTATACATGATTTTTGGACAAAAAGTTAATTTATCATCTCTATTAACGGTTATTTTTAATTATATCTATCTAGAACTGTTTTAATTAAGCAAATAAGCTATAAACTTGTATGAATAAATAAACCTTCTTGAGACCCTCAAACTGTGTCCTTTGATTTCGTAATTCACATTAAGATATTCCTGTTACCATACCAAATCATTACTCTATAGTAATATTATAAGCCGAAGAGTTTGTTCGTTTGAACGCACGCAGGAACTGTAAAGTACGATTTAAAAAAATGAAAGATGGGCCATTCATCGCGGGAAAATACGTTGTTCCCGAGGGAAAGGAAAAATCGTGGCGTAAATAGCTTAGTTTACTATGATAAGGAACTAGCTGTTTTTAGGCCTTAATCTAGGAGAACTAGCTTGTAATGACATAGGGTTGCCCGTTTGCTCGTCTTTCATGGATTTACCTCAGGAATAAAGTAGTAGGTAGGTATACAGAATGAAAAATCTTATCTTTTTAAGTACCTAACTACTTGCTGTGGTAAATTTACAGCTTAGAAACTAGACTTTAAGTTGTTAAATGCTCTAGGTCAGTTAACAGCCGTAATGCGATGACTGATAAGACGTTCTCAATGTTAGCGATAACTCATTCGCAGAATGTAAATAGATAAATCTATTTAATTTAGTTCAAACTACTATCTACAGGTTGTTTTATATGAGCATTCTTTTTTTTGTGCGATAAATATGACTAGGTACCTACTAACATTGGGTATTCAAAGGTCTCCCCACGTCATCCCATAAATACTTAGTTACTTATGTAAATAGTATGTACTAAGTATAGTATGTACAAGTTAATTTTTAACAAATACTGACTCTTTTAAATAATATGAATTAAAATTATAAATAAATCAAGAAGTACCCTTTAAAGTTTAAATGGATTGGTAACTGGAAAACAACATCAAAATGAGTTCACGGAGAATAAATTCTCACGTGAGTAATAAATAATTAAATATTACCTATGCTATGGCTAACATTCAAGAAGGTGATAAACATTCCGTAGGTATTATTTTATTATGTGCTGTGAATGTATTTAAAGCTCGAGACTGCTGACCTCGGACACAACACAACAACCTCATTATAAACAGCGATATGTCACGAGTGGCCGTTTTCCTGTGCATTGTTTTATTTATCGGTATCGTCTCCGGGAAAGCAGACGACAAGCCAACCAATGTCAAAGTTCATCAAGTCATCAATCTCCTTGATGAAAATAATGGAGAAACAATCAAAACCGATGAGAAGAACGTAATAGTTCATAATGTGCTTCCATTTGAGACAGGTCCACTGAAATGCGCCGAAATTGGTCAATTTGTAAGTTAACCTAAACCTAACTTTAACCTAACTTTTGGCACTTTCATGGTGTTGGTATCTTTTGGTATATTTCTTGAGGATATTTATCATGGTTTATACGTAGATGTGCACGCATCGATTTAGTTTCTTAATCTTATGCCATGATCACGGTGAATCTTTTGTATGAAACTGCACCAAAATTGAAACTAATTAGTCATGGTAAATAAGTAGGTATCCTATATTATTTGAAATATTTAACTTCCTTTTTCACATACAACATAATATAATTTTCACTCTATATAATGTAGTTCTACGTATAACTAGTTAATCTCATTTATTATTTTTAGTGCAATAACAACAGTGATTGCTGCTCAAAATTGTGCTTGGGGTTCTTGAAGAGGTGCGTAAGTGCTGAATAATTTCGTATCAACAGGAGAAACATAATGACAATTACGCCTACATTCATATTAATAATAAAGTTTGATTTTTATTTTACAGCATTTTTATAATCACCATTAATCTTAAGCTAAAGTATTTCGCAATGTTTGTGCATTGATTGAGAAGCAACGCAAAGTTATCATTGTCTGATAATATTCCTACTTGAGATTTAACGGAACCATAAGTTGCTGTGATGAACACAGCAACTTATGGTTCCGTAATATTTGTTAATATGGAGTACCTACCTACCTAGCTGTAAAAGTAAAAAATGAAATGAAGCCTATTTTTTTTTTGAGAAAACGTCTAATTTTCACTTTAAATTCTGATTTATAAGACTTCTCTAGTGTTTTAGATGATATTAAAGACTTTAAAAGGTTATTATTAAGCTTATTGAGTACCTACCTAAATAATTTAATTAACAGGAAAAAAAACAATTTTTGACGTATCATAACATAAATTTATGACTGCAAAGTGTCACATCAACTAACAATATAAAACTGAAATAATTCTCTGTAGACCAGGATATCCCATAGTCTAATGGTTTCTATTGAACCCTATTATCACGTCCTAAAAGGATCGGATCTACTAACCAAAAATCGTGTATAAATAGTCTTTTCACTAATATAATAGGTAGGTAAGTAACTTAATGTTTTTTACTTGTGTATTATGAAAACAAGTTACCTAATAACAACAACTTATGCGATTAATAATCATAAAGATAATCCCATTTATTAAATAATTTAATCCTCCTTTACATGATTTGCCTCGTCCACTGTAAAATTCGTTATCTATCCGTCGATTTCCCTAGTTCATGCGGGCACTAACATTAAGGTTAGCAGATAAAATACAAATGGACGAACGGTCCTTAGGCACTTAAATTGAGCTCGCCGTAGACCAAACAGGCATTACAGTCTATCACAATGTCCCAAGTTGTCGTCTTGTGTTTTGTTTTATTTATCGGGTGCGTCACCGCGAACCTCATCAGGGGCGATGTGTCGACTAAGGATGTGAAAATACCAGACGAGGTTACTGTAAAGGAACCTAATGCGATTGGGACTGAAAAGGTTACTAGTGTCAAGGAACCTATCGCTGTCGAAATTCCTGTGAAAGAAAATGTAGAAACGCCTGCAGAAGCACTTGACAAAGTACCACCTAAGAAATGCGCCGCAATAGGAGAGTTTGTAAGTATATTGAAGTTTTTATTAAAATAAGAGAATTATTGTTAAAATGGTAACATAATTGATATGTAGGTTCTTTCATTTCTTCAACAAAAAGTACTTACGTTTCTACTATTCGGCTAGCTAGCAATAGGACCAACATAAACCATCCAAAATGTAATAAAGCAACGGGATCTAGCTTAATTATGTTATTTTTGTCCTCAGTGCACGTTTCACAACGAATGCTGCACGAAGGCGTGTCTAGGATACATGAAGCGGTGCGTTAGCGGCTAAGTCACTTTACAATTTTACGAATCGGATGAATGGGGTGGTCCATGTGGGTCAGATCCGGAGGATTCGCCGCAAAGTGCTGGATTTCCTTCATAGCTTCTTCTGATATCTTCCACAAATCTGGATGGTTTTTCTTGAACTCGTCATACCATTTCTGTACCTAGAAATAAATATATTTGTATTTTAATCTGTTGTTGCTTATTAAAAGTTAAATCTTAAATAGGAAGATATTCATGTTAAATTTTTGAGACGGGACGTTTTAGTTACAATGAGACGTTCTTAAACGACAATCCATTAATTTTGGGTGTACTTTTCGCCGATTTCTATCATTATTTCTAGTACGTCTACATACTTAGTTTACTTACCTTAAATTGGCAGATTTTAGCAAGATATTTTTTCCAATATACAGATATTGGAAAAAATATCTTAAAAGAAAATAGAAAGCAGTTCAGAATATCTTTAAAAGTTAGACCTACCCCTACATGTCCCATCCCAAAAATCTACCTACTCTGTATAACATATAATATAATGTACAAACCTTGGTATACTTGGAGAAGTCGAAGCCAATTGCTTCCAAGGTCATGGTAGAGTTAATGAGTTGGAAGTCAGCGATCGTAAGGTGGTCAGCTGCTGCATAGCTGGTACCCAACCTGGTCAGGTACGTATTGAAGACATCTAGGGAGATATGTACCTTCTTCAGACCGAGAGGAGTTCGTTGGTAATCGAAGAATATTGGGGCCATCTAGAATAAAAATAAATATTTCCGAACTATTTATACAGCATCAACCCCAACCTAAGCAGAGCTTGAGCTTGTACAATGGAGGACTTGTAAGGTGACTGATATTACTTATATTCTACATAAGTTATTAACAGTAAGTGGTGTTCATATACCGTAACGTATTTGTATATTTCTACATTGATTTGTTGTCTCATCTTATTATTAACATGTCAAGTAGGTAGTTTACTTACAGTGTATGCTGATATATTGGCGTAGTACGATGCCAAATTAAAACATAGTCGTTGATTTACTATAGCCCTGAAACATAATCACAATAACATTTTAATGATTAAACCCAGTAACATGGTCAAGGGATCGACGAAAGCTGGGTGCTAGGTGATCTAAATACCTAGGTATCGATTTAAATCTCAAGTATGTTCCCCGATTTTTTAAAATTTTTTTGTAACGCCAACGTGGTTCACAAAAATTTAGATATTAAGAAAAATGTTCATCCTAATGACGTGATTTTGGGCACAAACATAGCTAAAAATTGTACCTACGGCGTTTAACACTAAAATTAATTTATAACTTCGAGCTTTAATAATAGTATCTTAAAAAACTTACAAATTGTATTTTTGAGAATTACGTTCAATCTTTAAGACCAAATTACAAAAATTCTAGCTGACCCCAGCAAACGTTGTTTTGCAATTTGAAAAATCGATAGAAGCTAGTAGCCGATTCTCAGACCTAGTGAATACGCATATTATTTGGTAAAAATCGTTAAAAGCCGTTTCGGAGGAGTACGGTATATTATAACATTGTGACATGGAAATTTTATATAATAAGATAAGTAGGGACAGTATGGGCTGAATAATAATAATAATAATAATAAGATAAGTACCTATTAATTTTTAGTGTGGGAAGAGTTAATTGCCTCACCTGGTTTTGGGATCTTGAGGGTATAAAAGGTTTCCTGGTTTGTACTTATCACAGATGTATTGTATGATGGCATTGCTCTCACTTAAGAAGAAGCCGTCGTCGTCTAGAACAGGGATTTCTTTTTGTGGGTTCATCTAAAAGGAAAATATAGCATAATGGACAATCGTCGTCTGGATAAAATAGGAAGCTTTTAATAACTATCATAGAGAACGAAAAATCAGAAGGTAAAACATTTAGGTGCTGATAGAATCTATCGAGCTGTTAATAAAAACTAAATAATTTCTGTACGGCCTTATAAGTGCGCTCGTACCTTACAAGGAAAAAATCGTGGGTTAGCAATCGCACCTTAGCATACTCCTCGGTCATGTGATCTCCAGCCCCGAAGTCTACGTTGATCAGTTCGAACGGAATCTGAAGGTGTTTCAAGGTTTGTCTGACGGAGAGAGATGGCGGGCCATCCGATACTGCGTATAGCTTCAATGTCATCTTGTTGTTTGAATCTAAAACATAATCATTTTATTAAGTCATCGACATAGACAATTAAAATATTAGTCAATACCAATCTACTTATATTTTCCAATATAAAAAAGAAGCCCAATATAACTATTCGACAATCATCTTATTTATTTGTTTATACGACCCCTAACAACAAAATACACTGAAATAGGGTAAAATTTAAATACAGAATATTGATGTCCTGGTGCTTTCTTAATTAAATGTAGCCACAGCCAGCGTCATCATCATCTCAGCCGTAAAACGCTGGACATTGGTCTCCCTCAAAGACTTCCAGTAACTTCAATAGTACCTATGCGATTTTATTGAACAGGTGTAGTTAAATAACAAAACTTACCAACCTTTCTGCCGCCTTGATCAGTCCGCTGTGCACGAAACAGGAACAGGTAGTGCTAGCTGGTTGGCCGCAGAATAAATAATAATCATTCTAACGTATTGAAGGTTGTTCGTTGAACCAAAGCCTTTCACTCAGATACTTAGTTAAATCCTGCCGTCAATTTTACTATATTCAAGCTCTATTCTATAGATACATAGAGTAAAATGCTAGGTACTTAAAATGTATTATGACGCGTTTTGAGGTTTGTGGGGATTTATGTGTGTTATAACTTTTAAATTAAGTATCATGGTTTTTATGGTGACTAAAAACGGGTAACATGACATGATGTGTTGTTTCCGTGATCATGGCGCTGCACTGGCGCTTTTAACAGCGTCAAAATATCGGAAAACTCAAAAACCGTCAAATCATGGTGTGTTACCCGTTAACTACCAGTCATAATTGTGTTTGTGTTAGTTGGTCTTTCACTCAAAAACTACTGAATGGATTTTATTGTAATTTAGCTAACATATCAGAATAACACATACTTAGGCTACCTTTTACCGCGGTAAAATACCACATTTCCACAGGAAAATCAGTTACTGCGAGCAAAGCCCGATTAGAATGATATTTGGCACGGACGTTCTGTGTTTCTTAGTAGATACCTACCTAAAGGGTAAAGCTTTTTATAGTACTTTTTACCGTGGGAAAATATATAAAAGCCGCTGGCGGAAAACTAGTAAATAAATAATAAACCTCACTATATTGGTGGTATCGTAGGGAAAAATAATTACATGCCATAACCCAGGAGGTATCGTTTCGTCATTGGTACCATAGGTCAGCAGCGTGCTTGTTTAACTTGCTAAAACAAAATCTAATTTTATTTTAATGATAACGTCAAACCAACATCCTTGAGGAAACTTCATGGCTGTTATTATTACCTAAGTAACATTGCGATGAAATCTTAAATTACTAAAACCGCATAGTAAGTGGCTGATAGGATGAAGATACTTTGTAACCCTAAACTGTTCAGCAGTAGAATAAGGCATGCCAGTAACAAGGTTGTACGTATACGTACCTAACAAAATTTATGTATGTGTTTTTTCTCATTGGTGTGTTTTTAGCAATCTTAACACAAGGAGGTAATGTTCTTTAATAAAACATGCTAGCCAGCCACACTGGCTTTTCGATACTATATTCTCTAAGTAATTTAATAGATATACTTAACAATATTTTAGTTATTTTAATAAATACTTTTTTAATTTTTAGACTAGGTACTTGCAAGTTTTATACTTAATAGGACACGATTATTTGAAAACATTATCTTATAAATTTATGTTCAGCAATATAATTTTATACATGAAATCGTTATAATTCGTCGCTATACGCCAAACGTTGGGTAAACAAGATAATTAAAAATGACCGGGAATAGGGCACAGTTTACTGAACATAGGTCAATAAATGTCATCTATTAGACCTCTGGGTGAGCAGTTACCTGTTCGTACACTTGTTTAATTTGCATATTTCTTATATATCTCATACATTCATCCATTGTCGGTACACTGCTTCTATAAGGTTTGTATCGAACATTGTTCTACTTAGTATTATGAAGGTGTTTTTTGGTTTAGTTATAAAACATAAATCCAGTTCAGGTTTGGGCACATCCCCAACATTTTTGCGACAGACACTATAAGTAGGTATCTAATTTATTTTTTTATTTTTATATTATTATAAAATAAATGAGATAACCGGGATCAAATGTGGCCAGCGGGCAGATGGTTAATTAATTACCATCTGTAGTAGAATGATTTTGATTCCTACAATCATGACTATGATGAACATATATTTAATAAAACATTTAACATTGTATCTCAGAGTAACTTCTCCTTAAAAAAAAAAAGAATTACCGAAGCAGGTAAAAATGGTCAACGTAAAATTATTAGAGCAATAGCTTAAGTCGACTCTATTAATAACAACACAACTTTTGTATTGTTACATGCAATTGTGGAAACAGGATTGTGGGGATTTCCTGACAATTTCATTAATTACTGTGTTCCTGACTAAGAAGTCCATTATTTAAAATAAAAGTTTTACTGCTAAATGATTACGTTACAACACGAGAACAACCATATGTATTTGTTGCGTTCAGGTCATCGATATAATACACAAAAAAAAATTGTGATGGAAGTATTTTATGGACTTTTGCAATATTATAAAAAGGATGATGCTGCTTGGATAGATGTTGCTTAGTTCCACATTGACAGGCTCTAATAATTCTGGTTGACCAGGACTGATATGCTCATGTCATAATAGCTACCTTATTTTTTTATTGTAAATGTTAAACTTATAATAACCTATAAATAAGAACTCCAAAATTGTAATAACTACAAAATTGTGATAACTGATAAAGCTGTGTACTTAGTTCTATTCGCTTCTTAACTCAGTATAAAATGATGTCGATGATGTCGATGAATCGAACTGTCAAGACAATGTTATTTCCTTGATATTTTTTGTTTAAGCAATTTAGTTTTATGAATTTTAAGTTGACCTGCCCATGTAGGCTTATGTGCTTAAAAGGAAATAAACGTTTTGACTTTGACTTTATCGTAATTGTGCCTTAACGGTCAAAGAAATAAGAAAAATCGGTAAAATAATTAAAAGGTTATTAGTTTTAAGGGAAAATGATCATAGCTGTGTTCCAAATACTTAAAAAAATAAAGTGTGTGTGTGTCAGCTACGACGCACGATTGGAGTTTACTCCTTACGAACGATAATTATGATATATATCGAATAGAAAAAAAGGGTAAATGATGAATCTGTAATTATTCGGATTATTTATAATACATATTCAATAAAGCGTATTACATAAAGTATGTTACAAAATAATATAAACAAAATACAGTGAGACTACGAAGTACCGCGCAAAGAGGAGACCCCGAGAATGAGATACGCTGTGTAATAATTTAAAATTTAAGAAAACCATCCGATTCCAATGCCTTAATTTCCTTAAAAGTAAAACACCATAATATTGAGTAATGTGCACGCTATGCTTTTCATTTGATACCCCATTCGAGTACCTATTATTATTAATATAGACTGATAACTGTATTTTATCAAATACTATAACTGATAATATAAAATAATTGTTTATTTTAAGTACCTTTGAAAATATACTACCTACAATAGGTATAACTTCAAATGAATTTTATTACACTTTTTGCTCAGACTGTCCGTATGGCAGTGTACGCGCCTGGATATAAAATCATAAACTTGCATTTAATATAAGAATGTACGTTTGAGAAACTACCCCTCTATACACCAAGCTATTGATGGCAATTGAGCTTATTAGTAATAATATGGAGAGCTGGTGGAGTCTTGTCCGTTATTACCTAAATAAGTAGAGCCTCTCTTAAATTTTAAACTTGTCGTAAGTATCTTGACAAATGATAACAACGTTTAGGGTTAGGTTTAGGTTAAATGTAGGTTGGCAGTTTCATAATATCCGCGGTGACGGAAGTTATAGTGTGCTTTCAAATTCAGTTGACTTACTATAAATACTGGCAGATGAGGTTGAGCACGTCTTTTGAATACCCTTACGAACAAATTCATCAATATTAAATTTAAAATGAGAAAACACACTGCAGTAGGTAGTATCGTGTTGCTAATAAATCTCCTTGGTCTGGAAGCAGCCAAACAGGCCGGAGCGGTGGAGTTCTTTGTGACGAAGGAGGTTCGTGTGAGGCGGCAGGCGGGGTATGTTTATAATAAACCCAGCATATCTTTTGATTTACCAACGATGGCTCCGCCCGAGCCGACGAGCACAAATATTCAAGCACCTACTGTTGACAGGATGCTCGAGCAAATGATGTATTACGCATATCCCGTACCGCAGTCGCCAGCCGGCAATGCTGCACGGGAAAGTACATCTGCAAAAGACAGCGGGAGGAACCCGGCTCCAGATTTAACAAATTCCTCTGGAGCAGGTTATAACTATGCACAGCCTATGCGTGCAGTCGATCAATCCATAAACAACGTGGGATCCAATGCGCCGGGGACAAGCATAGATGTTCAAAGTACTGCTGGTTCAGCCGCAGACGGATACAATTACGAAACGCCAGTTAATAGACAATCTGAGACCATAACAGGAAATGCTCAAGCTGCAAGTCCAACAACCGCCAATTCTCCGACACAAACATCCTCAGGTGCAGGTTACGATTATTCAGCTCCGGCACCTGTTGCTCCTGAAGCTCAAAAGATTGATACATCTACAAATGCACCTGCATATTTGCCCCCAGTTGAAACCGGCAGTTTTAATGTAGGTAGACCGAGGGGCGGCGATAGTCTAACAGTCAGTTCCGGTATTGGATATTCAAGTGGTGGACCGATAAGTGGAACAATGCGTGACAGTTCTGGTGGTTTATCTGAGGTATCGTCAGGAGGATACTCTACTGGCCCAGCGAGTGGTTCTTCTTCTGCAGATGGATCCTCAGTTGGTTACCAAAGTGATGCTCCTAAAGTAGGGTTATCTACGGGTACTGGAGCTTCGTCAACAGCTACTTTAGCCAGTTCCGGTGGATCAGTACCCGCTCCGCTTTCAGATCAATACTTGCCACCGTTAAGTCAATCTGAATCTCAATCTCAGCCTAAACCTCCTGACTCTGAAAAAAACTCTGGAATACCCTCAAGTCCAAATTCAGCATACATACCTCCTAGCGATCTACCACGACCCCCCACATTGGGTACACCGACCACAAGACCCTCGACAAGCAATGATCCACAGCCTTCTTTAGATTCTAATTATTTACCACCTAATCGTCCCAGTGCTCCAAATCCAACTCCTAGGCCTTTTGCTCCAGCTCAACCTGCTACAAATTACTTACCACCTAATGCAGAAACAAATAGGGCACCTAACGGTGGATCCGTTCTTACCCCAGCATCCATGTATTTACCGCCCATTTTGTAATCGAACATCTTTTTCTTTACAGTAAGAACCTATCATCTATAGAAGGTACCTTCCATTATTTAATTTAACTAACATCCGGTTTTAAAATCAAGTGTTTTTACACTATTTAACTCTACTCTCAATTCAGTTCAGTTTCTTGTAATTGGACTTTGCGCTTGAAGCGACAATTTGCCAGTATCGAGTTAAATAACATTAATTATAAAGTGAAAAAGATGTTACTCAGTTGAACGCCATTTCATTTTGCGTCTTCTGAGTTCTGTTCAACTCTCTCTACTCTCAGAATGAGAATGTTGGTTTGTGTCAATGTCAGTTTCATTTCAGTACTTATTTCAAATGTCATTTTTGCAACCAAACGTCATACAATTTACAAAAATAGATCAAAGAAAGCCTAATTTTAATATAATTTCTAAATTATTTTTTTAACATATTATTTACATGAATTTTACGAAGTAGAATGAAATAAAGAAAGCTTTTCAAAACATGTTACTTTTGGAAGTGCTGTACATGAAGAAAATTACATAAAATTGACGAAATTTAAGTGTTCTAAATTATGATTGTATTACAGAAAAAGTTACAAATTTCGCAAAAACCAGCTAAATTAATTAAAAGGTAAAATATAGTTTTCCAGAAATAATTAAATACCTTTTAAATAATGTTCTCCAACAGGTTCTAGATCACGTAGAAGTTGTTCAAGGTTCATGACCTTACTGGGTTATATTAATATTCTTTGTTGGACAATTATGCCACGATTTTAGTATGTGCTTATTAATGAGACACAAAAAATATTTAATTCGTATTGAACTGACCTATTGAGTTGGCAAAATTGGAAAGATGTACCTATTCTTCATACAAATTGTAATGCAATACATGCTTATTACAATATCCCATGCTTACAGAAGAGGCAAAGGTGACCTGGCCATAGTGGAGGATGGTGCACCGCGAGATGACCGATACTCAACTTTGCATACATACATTGACCATAAATGACCTGCCCAATGAGATACTCATTTACATATTTTCTATGATTGATTTTGAGTCTCTGTTGGCTGTTGCAAATGTATGCATGAGATGGCAGCAACTGTGCTTGACACCATGTGTGTGGGATAACACACGTCTCATTGTGTGTATGAAGAACTATGTGAGAATCAGTGAATATATTGTACCTTTTGTATCCAAATATTTAAAAAATGTTAAATTACAATATTTCAAGTTGTATTCTCAGGTAAGAACATCACTAACCAGTTATTGTCCCAATTTGACACATCTAGAAATAAGCATATCTCAAGTGGATAGTTGTATATTTGATGATCTTCATTACTGGCCAAATTTGAAGTTTTTAAGCTTCAGGAACTCTCTCATTGTCCATAGTACTGAAAATGTTAATGGGAACTTTGTATATCATTTGCCATTTGAAAAGCTAAAATATTTGGAAACACTTATTCTTTCCAACTTTGCATTGACTCATGAAAGCCTGTACAGTATGTTGCAATGCACTTACTTGGTTAGTTTAAATATGGAAAAAATGAAAAACATCCCGGCTGATTTTCTGGCATCTCTTTTACATTCAAAGCAGTCAACATTACGGGCACTTTACATTTATGGGGATACATTAAATGATGATATTGTTCGCTACATTGCAAGTTGTAAAGTACTGCAGGTTCTTCATATAATGACATGTAAGACTCTGTTTGATTCAAGTTTGTTACACTTATACAGATTAAAAAACCTACATTCTCTCAAGCTACGCCATGGATATTTTTCTACTTCTGCTTTGCTAGCATATTTTTCAAATAATCATATATTTCATAATTTGAACTACCTCAGTCTATCTAGGTGCCTTCATGTGACTATGCAAGTAGCCAAAGCCATTAAAACTACAGCACCTAACTTAAAAGAACTATCATTTTATCTCTGCCCATTCATCATTGCTCATGATTTCCAAAGGACTGAGTTGGAAAGAATGTTCAAAATACAGTTATTGCTGGATTGATCTTTAAAGTCGTTATATTTCTGCAGTAGAGCAGCAGAGTTTTATTTAATATTGATTTGCTTTGGTATATATCAATCACAAATACACACAGAATTTATATCAAAGATCATGTGAAGAAAGATGGTTGTGCAGTAAGATTGCATAGGAGAATTTCGAGAGTTGTATTGTATCAGTATTTAAACACTATAAGTATTACTTATAATGATGTCTACAAAGTAGAACAATATTTTATTTGTTGTGAAATGGTATGTCAACGTAAAAGTGCCTTATGAAAGTTTGAACTATTACAGGAATCAAATAACAATAATAGTATAATTTATTTTATCTTAATAAATGGTACTATCACAGGTTGAGTACATAGTATGTTTGATAAATTTATTTATTTTGATGTGTTTCTAGTGGTGTTCAGAACTATTGTGTTGAAATGTATATAATATTAAATTTCTTTTGTATTGTGACGCTTTAATGTTTTCATGGTATTCTAATTTATGTATTAAAATAAATTTTATTTCAATGTACCTTAAGCTAGTAAATTTTATTCTTGACTTTACCCTAATCGCTTACCCATATCATTTATTTAATACAATCATCCTTTGGATTGTAGTTCTGTACTTAAGTTGAAATAAATTGTTGTGATTCAATGATACTTTAAATAAGTTTAAATGATAAGGCTCCATTATCATACCTTGATGGGTTTGCACTACACTTCCTACTTGTATGGATAGTGATGATCAAATACAACTACAAGGTTTCATAGTATTTCCTATGCTTTAGGCCTATTGTTTTCTATAATAGGTAACATACTTTAGGATTATATGAGAATCACATTAACTGTCCTCTGTCACTGTGTCTATTCATGGAGTGTATGTAAATGAGCATAACTGTGCAAAGAATTCTGGGGTTGTATTATGACTAGGGACCATTTGAACTAGCTTAGTAGTATATTATATGACAGTACAATTTAAAAACAAAGAAATATTTTCATAAAAATATTTAATTCAACATATTATTACGGTAATGTAATGATATTATTTATACAAACGGTTCGATAGTGATTTCGACCGCGGAACAAGGGTTCGCAAGCTCGAAAGCGGCGAGGACACGCGGATGGATGACGCCGATCTTGCCGATCGGCTTGCCTCGTAGTAGCACCTGTGCACAGCGACCAGGGAAGTAAGCGGGATCTACAACAGAAAGTAGTGATCTGAAGCTATTTCTATACTTATGGAATTAAACATCTTACGCCTCACACCTGCCACAGAGGTAAATATGTGTACTTAAAGTAAACTAGCATTTCGCCGCGGTGTTATTATGGATTTTCCCGCAAAATTACTAGATTTCCGGCGGTAAAAATGTGCTTCCTCAGGTTCTCAGTGTTCTAAATTTAGATATTTAAATCGGTTCAGTAGTTTTTGCGAGAAAGCGAGACAGATAGACAGAGTTACTTTTGCTTATAAAATATAGTAAGGATATAAATAACTCATATAATATAAATTTACGTTAATTTGCGATTAACAAATTTTTTTTATACATAGTAAATACCCAGACCAAGGACAAAAATTCTTGGAGCACATACAAACACTTTTACCCTCGGGGGGAATCGAACCCGTTCCCTCTTGCGTTAGTAGAAATAAATAAGGTAGGTAGGTTATACAGCACATTACTTTAATAATGTATGTTAAACTCACAATTATGAGAATTAGGCTAATATGTCTGTTCCTTTGTATGTTGGACGAATCAATTTGGATTCATAGTCATATTAGTTTAAGGTTTCAAACTTCAGAAGTAACATATTAGACCCGTTATGAGATATTCCGAAATTACCATTTTCAGAGTACCTCAAGCGCAAGGCAATTCTCGCGCCTATGATGTTACGAGTATGATGATTTCGCTAAACAACCTAATTTCGGTAGTTTTATTTTCGGTTAAACGAATTCGTTTCAATCCTAAGCACGAGACTAGACCCATGGTAAATTGTTGAACAATAACAGACAAAATTATTTAATAACGAACAGGTTTATACATTATCGCATTCGTGATATCATAGGTGCGAGAATTGCCTTTCAGTTATAGTTTTTAGGGTTTTATACCCAAAGGGTAAAACTGGACCCGATTATTGGGACTTCGTGGTCTGTCTGTTTGGCCATCCGTCTGCCACCAGGCTGTATCTCAATAATCGTGATAGAGAGTTGAAATTTTGAAGTATGATGTATTTAACTTGCCGCTATAACAACAAATACTAAAACACACATAGTTTGCGGCAAATTATATTAAATAATTATGAAAATTTATAAATAAAGGGAATATTTATTAAACCAAAATTCATACTCATATGTCATTAAGACTTATCATGTCAATTTAAAAAGTCAATTCTTAATTTAAAATAAATAATAAAATATTACAAACCAGTCAGTTGTGAGAGTCCTATTAGAATTATTCAAAGTTGTAGAGACATACCTTCGCACTGGGTGAGCGAGTAGCCGTGCTGCTGGTCCCAGGTGAGCGCCAGGCAGCCCAGCACGCGGTCCAGCAGGCCGTGCACCCACTGGAAGCCGGCGGAGCGCCCGCAATGCACTGCGCATAGCCGCCGTTCGTTGCGGGCTCCGGTCTCTGAAAATAATATTAAAAAGTCCAGTAACATCTATCTACACTAATATTATAAAGAGGAAAGATTTGTACCTATTTTTGTATGTTTGTAATGAATAGGCTCAAAAAGTACAGGGCCGATTTCAAAAATTCTTTCACCAATAGAATGCTACATTCTTCCAATTTGACATAGGCTACATTTCATTTTGAAAAAAATTAGGGATCCATGGTTAAATTTGAACAATGTAACCGAAGGTGTAGAAAAGTGAGTCTTAAAATGTCTTTCGTCGAATGCGCTGCCGAAACTATTAGCGATAGAACAAAATAATGTACAACAATATTGAAGAACATCATCTTATAATATAAAAATAAATCGCAAAATGTGTTGCTAAGCGCATTACTCAAAATCGCCTGGACCATTTTGGCCAATTTTTTTTAAATGTTCGTTGGTGTTCAAGGATGGTTTTTACAGCGCGAAAAATTTGAATAATTGCCGGGATTTTTTTTTACCCGTGTGAAGCCGGGGCGGGCCGCTAGTCTCCAATAATGTATAATTAATAAACATGTCGCCCCTTTAAAAATAAAGAGACATAACTCAAAAAACCAAAAGTTTGGGAAAACGTGTTTAAAGTTTTGCACGTTCAGCGCGCGCTATACTTCGGTAAATTTTAACTATATCTGTACAATTTTTTAATTAATTTTGGTGTCAGAGCAAAGTTAAATGATAAACCTTTAATATTACCCATAAAAATTATAGCTATCGCTGACAGGCTATGTTGAAGCTTCAAAAAAAAAACAGCTGACTTAAGTCGTTTTATGAAAAATTTGTTAAATTTGAAGATAGCCAACCGATTTCTACACGGATTATAATCAATTACGCCTCTTTATTTTTTATAGATATAAATGATATTTGTATATATTAAGATTAATATCTCTTTATTAATAAAAAAAAAACATCTTATGCACTTTATACATGAAATACTACGTTTTTTGATTAAATTATTGTAATTTATTTCCATTTTAGTTGATGGATTAAAGAAAGTTTTTAACTGAAAATTAAGTAAATTATTGTTATTAGTTATTTATTATGAAAAAAAACATAATAATCAACTATGTAGGAACTTGTTTATTCTTATATTTATCTAGGTACTCTTATATTATCTACGACAATAAACTAGGAACTATAACAATTACTCTGTGAGATAAAAAAGTGAACTTATTATTAAATGATAGGTAATTAAAGTAATTAGTATTATCAATCAGTATCAAATACCTATGTACGAACTAAACAATACCTTATTCATCTAAAGCTTTTAACAATCAGCCTTGGTACTCATGAGGTAATCACAAAAACTTTATACAAACTTAGATTCTACAATAATGGTGTTGTAAAAATACCATGGCATAGTTTGTCCTTTAGTAATAAGCTCTTAAGACCTTCTTTTTATTTGCTTGTTTACGCTTGTATGCCGTTTTCAGCGTGATTTCACTGAGGGACATAATTTATTTTTCTCTTATTTCTAACGTCTACCTCTTTATAAAATTCTTCTTCATACGATGTTTTGTAGCCGAAAAGAAACGGATTATCTCGTGATATTTTGAGTTGTTTTATCTCGTTCCAGTTCACGTTTTGTCCATCTGTGTTGGTGTTAAAATTATAGATTGTGAACTCTGGACTGATCTATCAAATTTAAATGGTACCAATACGTAATTTACGTGTAACGTAATTGTACCATTATGGAGTTCACGAGTTAATTAATTAGCCCTATATGTACTTGAGGGCTTATAATTACCCAACTACGGCAAAGCAAAAAGGAGGGTTATGATTTTGACCTGTATGTGTATGTAAGCGTGGCTAAGGATGTTCATCTGTTCCCTCTTAACTTCTAAATCACAATGAGACAAATAAATTAGGTGTCGTTGGAAGCCTCTTGATTGTCCGCTGGTTATATTATATTATATAGGCTTTATGATCCACGGCTATCCTTTAAACATTTTCTTGTTTCTTACTATTTAGAGCGTGTTTTTAGTAGTCGCGTAGTTTAGTTTTTAAACTTTGTTTTTTTTTTTATAAATAAAATCACCTGCAAGTGATTATTCTACGCTATAATTTAATTGCAGACTTATCTTGTATGACAACATAACTGACCTCAAATGGTCTGTCAGACAATTTATCAACGTTTTTAATAGTTATTCTGGACGGAGACAAATTACAGAAAATTTTAATTTGTGTTGTATTTGTTTTGTTCTGTACGTGGAACAGAGAGCGATATTTCAAGTGTTCCGCATTCAAATTAAAACAAACACAAAACAAATGAAAATGTTCTGAAAGTGGAACGTTTTGTGGAACGCTTACTGTCTGACAAGACCCCCATTGTTAAGTCCGGTCACAGTAGTTTTCGAGTTATGATCGATACGATACATATTTTGTGAGTTGAAATGTATTTTTCATGTACAGTCAACAGCAAAATTAAGTTAATCAAAATCAAAGTTTCTAAACATCTTCTAGTGTGAAGTACAAGATGTAACAAGTTATACCTAAGTGCCAATTTTATTCGAGGCCAAATGGGAATGATCATAATAACACCAAGGATCGAAAATGTGATCACTTACTTTAGACACGTTATTCGTTACTTTACTTCTAACAAACTACAATAGTCCGTAACTTTATTATTTAGTGTTTATATTATTTTGGGACCCTACGAGTATTTCATCAGTTTATTTTGTACCTGTAGGTACCTATGCTATAATTTACCTGCAGACTTATCCTGTAGCACGACATCACTGATCTCGAAGAGCTTCAGCGGCAGCGGCATCTTCTTATTAGCGGCTAGAGTCTTCAGCAGTCCGGGCAGCAGCACCGTGCGCACCACTTGGAACTCCAGCGTCTTGGGGTTGGAGATGTGCACGGCTGGCACTTCTTTTATATCCAGACCCAGCTTTGCGGCTACGTCGTCGCGGGAGCACTGGAAACGTTCCACTGGGTTATAAAGGCTTTGCCTGTACAATGTTACTCGCTGCGAAATAGTTAACTAACTTATGAATGTAGACATATACATTTAGTATTTAAACTAGTCTTTAGTGATTATGTATGTGGGTTGGTTGAAATAAAAGATGTTTTGCACTATACTGAATCTATTCATTTAACACGTTACAGGTTATTACAATTATATTATTTATTTAATCCTTATTAGGATATGTCTAAACACGGCTGAGGTTTGAAGAGTGACTGGCGAGGCTCCGCATAACTATTAAAAAGCTGAATTAACGAAACGCGTTTGCGCCGCGTACTTTTATGCTAATCTGTGTCACTACATCAATCCTCCCTTTTTTCAAAATTTTTTACAAAAAAAAATTTTTATTTTACTTAAGTAGTACATTCAAGGTTAAAACATTACAATAAACATTACAAATTCAAAGGCTCATGCCTGCTACACAAATATGCTTACGTTTAAAAACAACATGCGATATGAGCTCGCATTCATTTATGCAGAGGTAAGTACATAGTTATTTCACAATCAAAGTTCGTTCGAATGACCAAAGTACAGTCAGCTTGTAAAATTACATACATGTTTTTTTGTTTTTAACTTTAAAATACATTTTTAACAATGAAATCTTTTAATAAAGTTGTATAAACAATGAAATAAACTTGGTATGTTAACAAAAAAATATACATTTTTAAACTACACATTTTTTTTTTATATAATTCTAATACACTGAAAAATTAATAAAATCTAATTTTGAAAAAAATATTAAATTTCGTATTACTGAGACACACGTGCAAATTCGCTAAGTTGCAAGATCGCTACATTACACTGTTAGTGCGCTCTAGTATCAGGTTACAGTTCGTGATAACGCCAAGTTCTATATATAATTGAATTATTTGCAACACATAAGAATAATGAACGAAACCCAGTTATCATTTCTAATCACTTTGCACTACATCTTGAATTTTGTAGTTATTTTCGGAAGTTCGGTCTCCAGCGGGGTTACACATATTCCAGTCACTCGGCACAAGCAGTGGGAATGAGCCAATATCTCAAATTCCAGCACTGATCCTCCGGCAAGCATGTTTCCTCCAACCGGGCAAATCCTCCGGCAAAAACGCTTCTTCCAACCGGGCAAAACCTCGAGTGAATCTGCAGGTCCAAACTCCATTTTCGTCAGGATAGAATGCACCTCAGATATAAGCTGGCTTTAAAAATATCATGCCGCTTCTATAGAAGACTGTGAACTTCGTTGTCTGGATCGCGGTTTCATTGGATGACATCACTTACTGCGCATTCCGCGTGGCGTTGCTGCGTTGGCATTTTCTAAATGTGCTTGTTTATCCATGTTGTTCTATTATAAATTCCTTCAGCCGCGTTCTTAAAAATGAGTCACTCCTACACGGATAACTTAAACACAACCCACAATATAAATCACGATAATAACGAATCACGTCGGGGTCACCACTTTAGTATTTAAACTAGTCTTTAGTGATTATGTATGTGGGTTGGTTGAAATAAAAGATGTTTTGCACTATACTGAATCTATTCATTTAACACGTTACAGGTTATTACAATTATATTATTTATTTAATCCTTATTAGGATATGTCTAAACACGGCTGAGGTTTGAAGAGTGACTGGCGAGGCTCCGCATAACTATTAAAAAGCTGAATTAACGAAACGCGTTTGCGCCGCGTACTTTTATGCTAATCTGTGTCACTACATACATATACAGGTTATAAAGGCTTTGCCTGTACAATGTTACTCGCTGCGAAATAGTTAACTAACTTATGAATGTAGACATATACATTTACAGGTTATAAAGGCTTTGCCTGTACAATGTTACTCGCTGCGAAATAGTTAACTAACTTATGAATGTAGACATATATACCAGATTTAAAGATTGTTTGATATCGTCTTATAGATTCGTCATGTCTGCCTGTCTGTCCGTGTATCACAGCAACTTTTTTCCGAAACTATAAGAGCTTTGGTGAGTACATGTATTATGTGAACCGTATTAAGATTGTCTCAAAAACTAGAAAAAAAACCAAATAATTGTGGGGTTCCCCATACGACTATAATAATAATAGTTAACTGAAACTAAAATATTTTTTTTTCATCGCACCACCCGTTTATGTATCTCTATGGATATTTGGATAGGTCTTCGAAAATAGTATCGAGGTTTTTCATTTTAGTGTTTCTTTTCATTGCAATAAGTGTATAAATAATTATTTCCGGACCAATCACACAGCATCCCCTAACCCAAAACTACTATGTATACTATGGGTGACTGATAAACTACTTAGAATATTTTTTTTGTAAATAAAAAGGCATATATGTAAGATAGATAGGAGAAAGGGCAGGCATTTAACATTCGAAAAATATCCCATAGAACCTGCCTACAATGGGATTTGCACAATATAGTGCAGGTTTGTTATCTGTTTGGTAATCTATGTCATCTCTATGCTATGATATCCTTCATAACGCTTAAAACCGCATTATCTTTTATATGAAAATCCTTTCATCATCATCAAAGAATCCTGATCATAAGAATCCTGATGTTAATGTTTTCCAATAAAGATTTTTTTTTTTTTTTAAAGAAAAGTCAGTGTACTCACGAGTGTGAAGGTAAGGGCCTCCGTGTAGCCGGCGTGCGCGCAACACTGCCTCAGCTGCTCAGTCAGCTTGTTGCGGGGTTCCTGCCCGCCCGCCGTCGCCATTGGTATAGCGCGCTTCTCTATGCGGTTGTAGCTGGAAATAAACAATAGGTACTCTTTCAAAACCAGAGAGTACTTAGTACCAGAGAGTACTTAGTACCAGAGAGTACTTAGTACCAGAGAGTACTTAGTACCAGAGAGTACTTAGTACCAGAGAGTACTTAGTACCAGAGAGTACTTAGTACCAGAGAGTACTTAGTACCAGAGAGTACTTAGTACCAGAGAGTACTTAGTACCAGAGAGTACTTAGTACCAGAGAGTACTTAGTACCAGAGAGTACTTAGTACCAGAGAGTACTTAGTACCAGAGAGTACTTAGTACCAGAGAGTAAGTATCTACAGTCGAGTACTAATGAGTTAAATTGAAATCTTTCGCAGATATTTCTATCAGATACTGAAAAATCGGTCCAAGGTTTTTATTCATATTTTAGTTGTGGTTATTTAGGGGTTGAAATTAATCTCATTTTCCGTCCTGTGCTCTATATTAATGTTACATTAAGAATTACGCTTATTCTGAAAATAACCATCTTAAAAATATGTTATGTCTTCAACTTCTTGCAACTGATTTACCAATTTAGATGAAATTTGGCGTAGACATATCATTAAGTTCCGTGAAATCATGTAGAATGCATTTTGACACTCAAAAACATATATGCCAACGGGAAAATTGCTTATGCCGCGAAGCCTTGTGTTGTCTTGGGAGTCTCTTTACCCATAAACACATTGACAGAGTTGTAGTGTATGTATCAAGGATAAATTAGCCTTGTCTTGTTCTAAAATTAACGTTTGTATCTAAAATGAAGAGCCAAACACTCGTCGCTTTAATTTTATAGCAAGATACAAGATACAGAATCATTTATATCCATTGTTTGATTTAACAAATCTTAGAAACGTATGTGAAAAGGTTCCTGACTCCGAAATATGTTATATTTAATGTGTGAAAGAAAAAGGAAGGGGCTCTATTCCTTTCACACATTAAATATACCATATTTAGGATACAAGAAAAGAGCCCCTCCCTTTTTCCTTAGACATATTGATATTGCCTTTGCCCAGCGGTGGGATGAACACGGCTAGTAATAATAATGGTTTTACCCATAGGCAATGGCGATGTCCTCATAGGCGTCGCAGGCGTGGATGACGTCGTGGCGCGTCGGCGGGATTCGGACCCGCAACAACGACTCGTCCTCCAGCGTCGCGGACAGGCACATGCGCGACAACAGTGCGGCCAGCTGATCTCCGCTTTCGCTGAAAAAGTACCAATATTATTATAGTAATAAGAATAAGACACATTTATTTCGGACCACATTCATATTAAAACATACATAACACAAACAAACAAACATAAAACAAAGAAAAACAAAATAAACAAATACAGACACATTATAATTAAACAAAGCAAGATTTTGTTCGGGCGATCACCCATCCATTTACTGGCGTCGCGCAAAGTTGCTTAACCTTGTTAGCGTTTAAGATTGGCATTTCCGTTGCATCCGGTTTCAAATCACAACGATTCTAAAGAAGTTTCACTTAAAAATTTAAGAAAATAAGAGAAAAATAATAACAGTGGTTCGAAAAAGGTCGTCACTCAGCATTTGCTATAACTACCTATAAATTGGTTGTTATAGTTGTTGTAATACTAATGATATAAAGCTTTCTTTATTGGCTCGAATTTGTTGAAGAGTTTTATCGTAGTTTATTTGCTTGAATGAATAGTATCAACAACTATAATGTAACTTTTGAAGCTAGCATGGCCGTTATCAACACAATTTAGATAAATAAAAAAATATACCGTTATAAATCTAAATAGACACGAATTACTGATAATAACATTAACACTATTTCTTTTTAACCCCCGACGAAAAAAGAGGGGTGTTATAAGTTTAACGTGTCTGTCTGTCTGTCTGTGACATCATAGCTCCCGATCGGATGGAGCGATTTAAATTTAGTTTTTTTTGTATGAAAAGTGAGTTTGGCCTGGGTGTTCTTAGACATGTTTCATGAAAATTGAGCCGTTCAAAAGTTATGGGGGTGAGAGTGGGGAAGGAAAACCGAAAACCTGCAAATATACTCGAGTATATTTGCAGGTTTTCGGTTTTTCTTCCCTAACTATTAAATATTATGGTGTTTTACTTATAAGGAAATTAAGGCATTGGTATCGGGGGTTTTTCTTAAATTTTAAATTTAGATTTATTAGATGTCAATTGTGTTGCTGGAAATATAATCAATCATAATAAACTTTCGCATTCGATCACCCTATCTAATGCTGTGTAGCCATTAAAATCCGCCGGAGTATTTTAAAATGAAGCTAACCGACAGCATTATCAGTAATATAAAGATTAGAAGATGTAGGTTCAGACAGCGTCATATCGATATGTGTGTCTAGAGTGGTCAATATAAAACCAAATTGATAAACTGTAAGTAGTTTTATCATTATATTTCATTATATTGTATGGGCCAAAGTATCAAAATTAAAGTGTTCAAAACATATAACTAAGGTGTTAAAAATGATCTGTGCAAACAAAGCTATCTTTAATGTCATAAAAGTTTGACAAAAATACAAAAAAATATTTTGAACTCTTTGAGCGCATACAATATTATGATGATTTTAACGGGTTTTGTTTCAATTTGGTTTTATGTATTGACGCTGACTGCACCTTGTAATTCTAATTTTTTGGTTAGGGGATCTCGCTTTGGAGTGTATTGTCATTATCCCATGCCTAGTCAGGCCCTAACCAGCCGAACTCCTTGGTGTACCGGAGTAGGACTTTTGGAGATTTACTGCACCTTATCCCAATATAGCTGTTAGCCTTATCGACGTTGATGATTTCTTCGCGGTAGCTAAGCTTGGGGTACAACTCGTAAGTGCCGTCCGGAGCGTACACCTTGCACTGCTCGACTGTGTACGGAGCGGAGCAGTATTTGGAGAACATTGCCACCACTGTGTCTATCACTACTTTAGCCTGTGGATTAACAATATTAAGAACTATATTAAAAACTCCTTTTCCGAGAACAAGCTGGGGTACATGGCGAAAACGGTAGTTGACTATCAACAAATTGTTACTATCTTATATTAGATTTTTGTTGAAATTGTAATATGTTCATCTTTGATCACGTGACTCAAAACGCTACTTTTCGAAATTTACTGCACCTTATGTGACATCATAACTGAGTAGTAAAAACTAATAATGTGTCCTACACCATCTAAAGCAGATTTTCGGGACGACACACACGTGCCATCTTGGAGGCAACCGTTTATCGTGCACTTTTGGCAATTTGAAATTCGTTATTGAATTTTTAATATAATGCAAGTTATTTTTGCACTTACCATCTGGTGAGATTCTGGATAAGCAAAGGTTTATTTTCAATAGAAAACAATTAATAATGACAGGACATACTGATAATGAAGTTGTTAATTTACCTAAAAACTATCAAATTCTTTAAGCAAGTTGATCACACTTGGCTTGACTGGATTAGGCTTGGCTTGTGTATTATTCCAGCCGTAGCGAGGTATAGCTAGCATGATGTATGCCCATTGCATGAAATAAACACTTTGTCATGGTTCTACATGAAAATTTAAATGATTCAATTCTTTTCTAGTCTGGACATTTTATACTAGGGTATAGTAAAGTACAATTAAGAATATATCAAACTTCTTTCTTACCTTTGTAAGATCAGTAGCAGTGCATTCAATGAAAACATTCTTAGTGTTCAATGTAATCTTTGAGTGATCACCATTTATTATAGGAGGCATAGACAGAATTACACCATTCTTGTCCTTGATGACCGGGTACACGGGGCTGTCTTTTATGATAGGTAGGTATTGCTTCAACTGGGCATGAGTCTGAAAAAATAAGTTACATATAAAATTTTAATTAAAATGACATGTAGGTATCTTTTAAATTCACAAAATATCTATTATGTTGTTGTGCTAAAACACTAAAATATACACAATATTTCAGTGTTGTTATTTAAAATTTAGACACCTTGTATAAATTTAAATGTTGTCTTAAGTATCACTACTCTACATTATTATTAATGAATGTCCCAACTGTGTCTGTCTATATGTTAGACATAATCTCAAAATCTACTGAATGGATTTTAGTGCAGTTTTAGCTAAATAAAATGATTCAAAAGGAGGTTTATGTGAATAATTTACGCCCATGCAAAGTCAGGGTGGGTCGCCAGTAGATACTGATATAAATATAACATACAGAATATAATTCCATTAGCTCTGGTGCAGTGGTTTCTTTCTGCTGATTGAGTGCCCTAAATTTAATTTGGTCTGGAGGTAACGCATCATAGATGAATGGTCCGTGCACTGTGTCCAAATCATGTGTTCCAATCGCCACTAGTGTCCTTTTACGACAGATGTTTTGGTGCAGCTTATCCTGTAATCATTTATTATTCAGGTTTTTAATGAATATTAGACATGACTTATATATAGGTTATTAACTTATTACACTAAAAACATGTTGGTTTTAAATAATTCATTAGTTTTTATTATAACTATACTGCTAATTAAAGACTGCCTCAGTAGCGGGGTGGGCAAGGATCCGCATGTTTAATATATGTATAATAAAAAATTATGAATTTGAATTGAATATCAGATGTCTACCCCTAATACAATCTTAGAGCTGAATTTAATGATTTTTAATAAGTGATTAACCTCACTTTGCAGGTTAAACTATTTTTAAATTTTAATCCTGTGTGCGCGAAGTTTACGGATGTGTCTTAATCTTTTTCTGCATAAAATTTAAAATATTTGGATTAGGTTAGATTACTTTTCAATTTATTTATACATAGTTAGAATTTTTCACTACTATTATATATTATTTAAAGTTAATGTACAAAAAGGTACTAATAAAGTAATGTACCTGCAAGTCAATGAAGCTATCATATGCTTCCTTGGTGAATGTAACCCCTCTCAGTACTGCAGCAACTGCATATGGCCTGATCTGTGAGGTTGCCGGTGTCAGGTGAAGTGCATGACTATCCTCATACTTAGTCAGTTTGAACTCTGGAGGCGACTTTCTGAATTGAATGAGAATTTATTTAATAATTATTATATAGCTGAAATAAATATGGAGCAACTATATTATATGACTGTGTTAAAAAACGTATACCTACTTTGTACACTTGCCTTATCATTTATGGTTTATGAAAACCTTGAGTTAATAAATCATGTATTGCATGTACAATAGTTTAAATAATAAGATAAGCACTACATTAATTAATAATATAAAGTGTTGACATTTGAAAGTTTTAACAGTGAAGTTTCATAATAAGGACACTGGTTGTTGAGGAATGAAATTTACCAAAATCATACAATTAATATATTACACATTATCATGTTGTAATGTTTGTTACCAATCTTTTTCAAAAGAGATGGACCACTCATGTAAGAAATTTTGTGGGCTTATTGGGTAGGTCTGAGACTCCGCCAATATCTATTGTTCAGGGCAATACAATTATTATTAGGTCAGCTAGTTAGTAAAACATAACTCATTAAATTGACTCATTGCCACATAATTAGAACTAAGTTAGTTATGATGTGTACTTTGTAGAAATATGGCTAAATAAATATCAATATAGCAATAATTATCAGCATGTACTTACTTTCCTTGAAAAACTAACAAGCCATCTATTAAGCCCTCTAAGCACAATAAGTCATATCTATTGGCAGGGATATCAATTCTGTATAATATATCCTCTGACACCCCCGAGCCTGCCTGTTCACCTTGTTCCTTCATAAGCATTTGTTTTTCAGTGGTCTGAAATAAAATTGTATTAAGAGCAAATACAAATAGAGGTATTTATTTTTATCTATGTATCTTAAGTATGTATTTACAAAAAAAAATTGTATCTTTGCTACACAGCTACAAGCTATGTATGCTTAGTTTGGGGTTAGTTGATGCTGTGTGAGTAGTCCGGAAATATATATATTTATATATTTATCATAAAACGTTGATCCTTCTATCATTAAGTTTTTAAAATAAATGACATAGATAAAATTATAAACTTTCATACATAATAAATAAAAAAAATATATATTTCCGGACAATCCACACAATAACATCTAGCCCCGTAAGTTCTTAGCTTGTGTTACGGGTACTAGACATCTGAAATACTTAATTTAATATACATACATACATAGATATTTTTATTATACATATTAAAACACCCAGACCATGGAGAAAGTGCTTGCAGAACATACAAACTGGGATAAGGTCAGGAACATGATTTTATACATACGACTTCATCCAGTTCAAGGCCAAATTCAAAGCAGATGTCCTGAAATTCATCGTCAGCTGAAAGGAATAAAATATACTCGAGTTAAAAGATATACAGAATAGTTGGCAAACCGGCTCTAATTCATGGGTAAAACTTACTGTAGGTTTTTCCGAGTGCTTCAAAAAGAGCATCTCGCTTAATTGAAATTGTAGGCATTGTTTTTGTAGGAAAACAAGGTTACAATTCGTTTCAATAACGCACAAAAGGAACCGTAAGGATCGTAGTGGGTAATTATTAATTATGCATGGGGATGGAAAATGGAATGAAAACAGCTGGTCTGGCAGACAGACTAGTTGTACTTCAAAAATGTCAAATTCAAACAGCAAATCTTAATAATTGTCAATGCCCAAAGATAAAGAACCTAGCTAAGTTGCCATATTGTAAACACGTAAATCACTACCATTTTTCATCAATCATTTTTTGAATAGTTAGTATCATGAACTAGAGAATAACCAGTATTTCTGCAGTATTAGAGTAAGTTTAATGAGCTTTATTTTGTTTCATTGTATGCTACAAACCTGGCTGCTGGATTCTGTACCCAGTTAAAACATAGCAAAATGTTTATTTGGTATCAGTTATGATGTGATAATAACGCACCCTAGTTATGTATTTAGATGATATAAAAATATTAGAAGATTTTTACTATGCCACACTATAACTTGACAGATTAACTTATTTAATACGTTATGTCTATGACTTAAATTTATTTAGTTAAATATTAATACAAAACAGGGAAATAGTAGTCATGCCACTGAGTGTTATGCATTTCATAAATGTCTTACTAAAAAATATCTAATTACAAGCTTATTATTGCATTAAATAAAATAGAACCTAACTTTATCATGAAACTACATTATATAGAATTATGACTATAATACATCAGTGCTATAAATAAAAAAAACAACTTTAACATAACACAATTAATCAAATAATAAATGTACAAAAATCCAGGTAAGCTGATAAGCATATAAACAGGATTATAAGCTTGATCTGATCGCGCTCATAGTTTAAACTGGTGAAATTGCGTCTTAATTATATATATATAGTGTTTTGACATGTCAACAGTTATTTTACGTTTTTAGACGTTTACGTCGTCAGGAGTAGGGGAAAAATCACACTTTTATGTTATTGTAGAGAAATGGAAAGTTAAAACCAAATAGTAACTGTATGATGGGTGTTAATTTTTGAAACTGCCTGTAGATTAAGGAAAATTTCCTGATTTATTCTTCTATCCCATATTTACTGTTTTGAAATTCTAAGATATGTTTTTCAGTGTAACCTCGTTTATTAACAACAATATAAACTGTTATCAATCAAGCATCATTAATTACCAAAGAACATAAATATAGAAAGATCACTCGGCATATTGTTATTATGTAATAGTTTCTTTTATATTCCGAGGGATCGTTCTAAATGACGGCTGACTAGCGACTGTATGGGCAAGGTGCAGTGTTCTCGTGTAGGGCCATTATTAGTGGTAACGATGCCAGGCCGGCCGCCAGAGTATCCAAAAGATAGGTACCTACGTAAAATGTTTAAAACCTCTTCAAACTAGGTGATGGAAAAACCGTTGCCAAGTGTAGATTCCAAATTATCTAGTTAGATAAAAGAGACCACTAGTGTAGTGATTTAAAACTATTAGACTTGAAAAGTATACCTGTTTGCCTCAGCCATCATAATATGTATATGATTTTAATAAAGTTGATGACTAATTCTTACCAAAAATATATTATAGTTAGGATATGGCAACATTTTTGGTCACGTGATTTTTAGTCTGGTTTTGCAAACGGTGAGTGGAGTGCCTTGTCATCAATCTTTAAAAATTTTGGATGATTTTCTTTGGAATTTTTATTCAAAGTGAGTAAGTACATGGATAAATTACCCTTTTTTGAATTTCTGTGTGGTGCTTATTTGTGATTATGAAATCAGTGTGCGTATGACGAAATTGTACCTTGTTCCGTGACTAGTGATATGACGCCATTTTCTTCGTGAATGCCAATTACTAAATTCATCAATATTTTCTTTGTTTCTGCCTGATTTTGGTACCATACAGTAGAAATCTTTTCTATATAGAATGCTTCATCAAGTTTGCATTCTAAGTGTTCTATCACTGTTACGGATTTCACTACACCAGCTATTATTGCTTGGCCAAATGGTACGTACCAAGTACGCATTTTTTTGTATGACTACCACCTTGGGTGGCGTTTTTACAATTAGTTCTTTGTATTCTTGCAGACTGAAGGTATTTTATTTTTTTGGATGTTGAGAAAGAAAGGAAATATTATTAAATTAGGAAAAAAAAAACAACAGATTCTCCTTCTTTCTCAGTGCTACCTAATTTGAACCTACCTACATACTTCCTGTAATAATTATGTAGCGTGGTTCTTGGGTATGACTATTTAGGTCGTAGTTTTAACAAAGAATTGTACTATTCATTTTGACTAGCATTGCTTCCAGCTGTTTGTTTCTTCTTCAATAGTCTTTTTGATTACTTTTATTGTGTGTGACCTCATCTAGAGAACTTTGGTTAGTTGAATGCCTGTTTAATAATAATTAGTTATTTAGCAACCTTTGTTCCTAGAGATTATCACTACTAACTTAAATAATTATAATCTTAAATAGTAGAACACATGCTAAATTAAAAACAGCCTCCCAAAATCAATTATTATTTCCAACCAACAGGTGGACATCCAAATTATCAAGGAAGTAGAATTGGAAATTAGGGGCATTTATTACTGATGGCACGAAGTAGCCCTTGTGGGTATGAACAAAATTTTATAGAAAACCTAATTCTAGAAATTACCTAGGTTAGCAGATAAAATTTGTAATGTGCTGGCTAAATATTTGATCACATGGGTAATGCCTGGCAAGTCTTTGCTTGAACCTATTTTTTTTTAATATCCATTTATCTATTGGTATGCCTTTCAGTATTACCTATAACATTAGAATCACTAGTAGTAGAGATACCATGCATGTTGGATTATTGAAATGCCTAATATTCATAATTAAAGGTGATATTTATTTCTGTATAAATTCCCTTATTATATGTATAACTTTAAAAAAATGCTTGTCCATTCAATAATGCTTGCAACAAATGTGTTGAACACATGCATGTTGCCAGAATTATTGACATAACACAATGGCAAAAACGGAAAGATCATAATTTGGCTAATAGTATAAATTTTTAATTGATAAATTATTATACCATAATTTTTATATTATTAATAATTCTACTTTATGATTTGCATAGATCCATAATGATTTGAATGCTAAAGGAAATTACTATATTTTAATGATCACACATTTGTCCAGCTCATACACAAAACATTTTATAGGTACACTTGATAAATTACTGATAACTCTGCTGACTCCTTATCTGACTGCTAATGGTGAGATAAATAATAGAACAGATAGTGTATTTAAACATTGTGCCCAAAAGACATGGAAAACATAATATTACAGAGTTTGAAATAACTTATTATTAGCTCATTTATTAACCTGCCACTAGCAGAAAATATTTAATCACACATGCTCATGAAATCCAACAATGTAAAGAATATACAATTTATAATAGATGACCATCATTTGAACATATTTTTTTTTGACAGCATATTTGATTCTAGGCGCTCCATTGTGTGCAGCATGGCCTAAGCATTTATTTCCTATTTTAATTAATATAATTTGGTGTAAATATTGTAATAAATAATAATATGTAAAAATGATTTATCAATTGTTACTTTGTTATCTAAAAACTTGTAAAGTTGCTCAAAGTTGGGTACCTACCTATTACTATTGAGAAATTATCACCTTATACACTATTTTTTTCTCTATTTTTGATCACATTAGCTCCAGAGCTATGGGATGTACATTGCTTAAAAAGGCCCATTTATAAAGATATGGTAATAAAACAGGAGTCAATAGGTAAAGTGTTGAGTTACAAAAACATCAACATCATATTTTAAGGACTTTTTGTACATTATTAAAAGTTAGTTAAATAATAATTGTTCAATGAATATTTTACATGTCACCAGTAACCTAAGTAAAGGAGCTTACCACGGGGTTCGATGAGTGGTTGCTGTGGGTTGAATAGCCATATTAATTTTATTTCTGATTTATTTATTACACATAGTCTTATACGTTTTATAGATCTCAATTTGTAGGTCCCATAATTAATGGTTTTTCTCAGGTGGTGTAACCATTCATTGTGATGCCGGTGGATGCTTACCTGGAGTGCACAGACGTGGAGTCGCCTGCTTGTGAACTGAAGGGCCTGCGCACCTGGAAAGACATTTGTTTGGTACGAAACTCCTTATTTCAACATCAGGTATGTCATACCTAACAGAAGCATACCCAAACCAGTGCAGTATTTTGAGTTGCGATTTGCGTAATTTGCGCTCCATTTGTTTTCATACAATATTATTCCATTCAACAGAGATGATGTGATATTCTATAGAACAAAGAATCATAACTCACGAAACTACGCTCCTTTGGCTTCATCCTTGCATTTACATTTCTAACAAACATGTATAACAGAGAAGGTTGAAAATAGTCAAGGTTCATCACAAACCAAATTCCGAGTGTAACATTGGAAATGCATATCAGTGGGTCCATTAAATAAGTAAATATAACTTTATGGTCATAATAGTCAAAACGTTGAGGATGAAACCTAGAATTGATTTAAGACTTTTTTTATCATATTTAATTTCACAGTTAATAGGTAATACATATTTATAAAAAGCTTAGTCATGTTAAATTTGGTAAACAACATCAATTTAAAACAACACTATCTCATATTTGAGTTAATTTTATTATGTGGCTTTAGGTGTTATAATTTGTAGTTTTTCCTTATTTAGTTAAAGACGTAGTTACTTAGTTTCCAAAGTGATTTTCGCCAATAACTGTTCTTCCCGGGCAGCGTATTGCGACGAACGCAGACAAGGTGATTACTCTCCCATACACGTGTTCGTATCGTCGACCTTTCTTCATTTCTTTGGAGCTTTGTCCCTTTGTTTAAACTTCCTTGCATTAATATGCGTTGAATTAGTCATTTTATTTATTCGGTTACTGTTTGTTTATTATTTACTTGCTTTGTATATTTTTTGGTCTATGTTCTAATTTTCGACCGTAATTATTTGTTTGAGAAGATAATGTCAAAAGCTAAAAAATTCAAATCGATTCAAAACTCAATTAAATGGAGAATGAATGGATAGTGGTTGAATGATTTGGATATCGTAAAATTGGTGAATCTGGTGTGTGAGGGCGCGCGGGCGTTGTGTGCGCTCGTGGCGGAGGTCACCGCCCTGGCCCAGGACTAATTCGGGGGATCGACGGCTCGCCGGGCTTTGTCTGCGCTTCTGCCGCCGCCGCCTCCGAGTGCCCACACGTCGCACGCCTGCCACGCTTTGTTTATAATGACGCTTTCTCAAACATCACTTCCACATTATCATAAAACTTGACAATGACGACGTGAAATTCCACGGAACTGCGCACTTAGTACGAGTTCGCTTTAAACAAATCAAACAAAACTAATTTACGTGTTATCTGCGAATGAGTTTATTGGCGTTATTTTTATACGCTCCGCGTTTCGTTGACCTGAAATCCTTGGATTGGTTTTTAGATGAAAATACCTAATTGAGTTTTTATTGTTTTACCTAAAGATCTTAATTGATCCATTTTGTCGAAACTTTTTAGTTTATGAGAAAACATATCCAGTCATGTTTTAATATTTCTTCACAATTAAATTTGTATTTGCAGGTCATATTTATTAATTTTGTGATCGGTCTGTAGCTCTGATCATACTCATTTTACTTTCACATTTTTGTGTAGGTAAAAATGTGTGTTTAAAAAATAAATATAAATATAAATAAATATACTAATTTAATAAAAAGTATAGGTAACTTACAAAATTTGCTAAATAATAATAGCCTAAAAATATCTGCACCTGCTGAAGGTTCTGAAGGTTGAACGCCCTTCAAATATTGATATTTATTGATGTTTTCACTCTCACCTCACCCAAAGTGCATTGCACTTTTATTTTCATGTACCTCTTGAGGGTAAATTGGTTATTTTGTATACACTACAATTCATCACCTTACTGAAGATGGAAGAGAGTGGAAGAAAATAGATATTCAGCAACATTCAACAATTAGTTTAACTCGTGTGCTGTATGGTATGTAGACTTAAATGTAGGTACATGACTCTAAGTAGTATCTACTTTCTTACAAACATTTCGAAACGTCAAAGAATTATGAATATGTTCGTGAATTAGGTACATAATTATGATGTAAAAGTAGTATTATATATTACGTCGCTAATACGGTATTCGTACTTTTCTTACTGGATTTTACAGAATTAAGTATTTATTTATTGGAATAGATAGTTAATTATTCAAAATTCCTATCACACTTCTGAAGCAAGTCTCTAATTAGGACATTAGCAAATGGTCAGCAAATTTATTCAAAATTAATGTTTCTAGAAAAACGAGTCAAATCATTTGACTCAAATTGATTGTACAATAATGATTCATCAACTTTCGTTTGCTGTATGAGTCACACTCGCCCATACTGGTTAAATGTAGTCGGGCAGAGTTATTCCCAGTGTCCAGTTATGTTTATTGGAATATCACGTTGTAGCGCACTGAGCAGAGATAAGTGGAGTACGTAGAGATATGTGGATGGCTGGACACGGGTCGGCACGGGCGCTGGCGGCACAGCTACCAGCGCGGCGACAACTAGCGGCTTGTTTGTGTTGGTGAGTGCGTGCGCGTGTAGAGTGCTATGACGCGAATAGTTGCAGGCCGCTGGCCGCTCGCGTCCGCTGCCATGCCACTCGCTCGCTCAGTTCTCAGCTCGCGTACGCCGTCGGAGCTCGTCTTGTCGAGGCCAACGTTACTCATACGTGATACAATACGCTTTTCATAACAAAGAATGTCGAATACTCTTTATCTGCTCAGATAATAACGTGAATTAGTGCTAGTTTACGATACAAAATAAGTGGATTCATAAGTGTTTGTGAATAAATCGTCAAAGTGACATTGAAACGCTTCACAGCGTGGTGATCTAAACGTGGCCATGGGCTCAAGTTCTCACTCGAAGGTAATGTGATAGAGAGGTGGTGCGAGGCGAGACACTCGAGGAGTCTGCGACAGGTAGCCGCGAGGCGTCTCGAGGCTGTTTGAAGGCCGCCGCTCTGACCTTGGTGTCAGAAGGTCAATGTCCTCGTTTGTTTAGAACTTTCATCTAATTACTAATGTCCTGTTCTGCATATAAGATAAATTGAGGATTTTTTTTGGAATTTATCATACGAGTACAATATCGTGAAAGCTCTAGTTTAAACCAGTACTTAATTATTTTACTTAGAAAAGACGAATTTCTTGATCTAGAATATATCAGAATACAACATTTCAAAAATATATAAAGCTCTTGTGACAAAGTTAATGTCGAACTCATTTATTTCAACTTTGTAATATACATAATATTATTTATTGTACTGTTATCATATCAGCAAATGTGGTTATGTGGTTTGCAAACACCTACCTAAAATTATAAAAAATGTTCTTTGTTCCTTAAACAAAGCGTCTAATTAGGTTTTATTTCATTGTAATTAGTAGGTAGGTATATGAACAAAATCTGAGTCTTGCTCCAATATTTTTTAAAACACTATCAGATAAAATATTAGTAAAGAAAGTATTTATTTTGGTCGCGAATGTGTGACCTTGTTTATTTTATTCATTTGTATTCGCTGATTTTGTCTGGCCACGTCGTCAATCTATAGCGTAATATATTTCTCACAACATCTTTGCCTCAACTATACGTATATCAGACAGTTTATTGAGTTGGTTATAAACTTATCATCAATCCAAGTGATTCTGGCGCAGTTTGTTGTCAAGCATTGTGCCGTTCCAAACAATGAGTGAGCGTGTCCATTGTGCTGTGTATAGGGTGTGAAAGAGACGGGTATAGGTGTGAGGTGGCGGAGAGGATCTCGAACATATTGTCGCTCTGCTCGGTACAGCTACAGCTGCTGCGCTGCGTGAGTGCTATCAGCTGACTGCCTAATGCTATGATAATGTCGGCCATCTTGCGTTGCGTGTTACTTTGTCGCTGCGTCATGTAGTTCCCACTCTATGACGACGTAGATCTTCTAATAATGCTATCACATCACTTTTGGAGCACTTATTCCTTTTCATAGGAACTAATCAACATAAATAAGAAGCTCGAGAGCCAGCTTCCTACATATAGAAGCATTATTTCCTATATGCATAGTAATGCGGAAGATTATAGACAAGAAGACCCTGGTTTTCTATTTTTGGTACATGTTTCCATTAACATAGACTTGCGTTCTGCTTAACAACATTTCAGAGGTCTTAATATGTTTAATTTACTTTTTTTTTTAACTGGGCTGATCTATTTTTTTTACAATTTAGCGCGCACAGAAACAGCTGACCTCGATGTGGCGTCGTCGCGTCGTTTTCGTCGTGAATCTTGTTTTTGCCCCGTTCGTTCGCTCTTTGTGTCGAGGATTAGATACTGGTCTACCTTGGATTCGTATTTGATAACAAAAAGGATACATTTTGAAAATACAACAAAGTGTGCTTTATGTTAGGAAAATTAACGGAACTTTCTGTCGTAATCTACTATTTGGAAACATTCTTCTGTTGAAGTTTTTTGGAGGACTTTTCTCGGGCGTGCACGATTTTTGTCTCGTACCGTTACTGTTACCGTTGACCAAGTGGTCAGACCTGTATTGTATTTCGTGTAAGCATAAATCGAGCAGTCTGTGTCTGTACGAAAACTTCTCAGTGACCTAATTTTAAACATTTTAATTAAAGTCTTGTTATTATTTTAATATTTTATATATGTTAAATAATGCCAACATTATAAAGCGATTTAAGCTGGGAAAAGTCTGACTGTTTCTAAACCTTGAAAGCAATTATTAAGCTTTTTCCTATATCCAGTTTCTAGTCTAAAATTATTGGCCTAACTTATGACTAAGTAGTGTTTATTTTAAAATCCCTGCAGCTACATTGATGCAGGTAAAGTGCACTTCATTGTTTGAAAGTAATTAATAAAGATGAATTTTTAAATATGTTATAGCTACGAAAACGTACTGTTCGTAACGTAATGTCTGGTGTAGTGCTGCTTCGTAAAGGTAATAATAATAACATTAGAATGTGGGTCACATCGATGAACTGAAACAAACATTGTATTTTTGTGTAAAATAGAGCTTGCAGTGGAAGTAGATTAGAATTAAAATGTGTGATGCAGGCAGGTCGCGCTCGAATTGCGTAGCTCGCACTCCGCAAGTGGGTCAGCGGGACAGAGCGCCGCCCGCGCGCCCACTGCCTTGACGTAGCACCGCCGGCCGCCGATTCCATGCTCAAACAAACAACCTATAATCTCACACCAAACTAATAATCACTACACATATCTATTTTGCCAACTTTATGAAGCTAACTCATCTTTGCACTATATCGACTTCTCATGCAGCTTGATTATTTTTACTTTGCTATTTCAATGTACTCAAACCAGTTGTGAACGAATACTGACAATTCTTATTCTTACAGTTCTAGTCTTCAATACGGGTTTAATTATTTAATTTGGCAACGTGAATTATACACGAGCATCCATTGTCGTAACGCTATATTTGAACATCACGTTTCCGACTGGTTGAATAGGCAGATAGTTGCCTTGGCACACTTATTTCGTATCAGTTTAACTTATGTATGTTCATTTGTTAAAAATGTGAGCACGTGGACCTTAAACAATATTTTTTGAATTACTAAATATGTTTCTCTAGCTATTTACAATTACATTTAGAATATATTATATTTGGAAAGAGATGGGGTATTGTTTTTATTTCTGAGATAAACATCACATCAACAGATCCGTAGGATATTATGTAGGTCGACGCGCTAGTGCTGTTGTGGCTTCCGTGACTCTTCATCTGTGGGGGAACCAAAAATAAATATTCTAGCACAGTTGAAATATCTTTAAATGGGTGGATTTGGGGAAGGCCCTTGTCCAGTTGTGAGTTAGCTATTGCTAACTTACTGCTATACTATAAGCATTATCCTTAATAAAATTCACGTCACGTTATTATTATTGTGTGTAATTTACGCGTGCGTAATGAATAAATGTATAAGGATATATTAATAATGCATACAATTGTGGATATTATTAAAAACTTATGTAGAGACAGAACACAAAACTTTCCTACGCTCTTTATAATAACACTAGCGGCCCGCCCCGGCGTCGCACGGGTAAAAACGTCGCACGGGTATAAAAAGTTCCCGGCATTTTTTCCTTATTTGCTCACCGTTTAGACCTACCCTGGACTACTACAAACATTTTAAAACCAAAATCAGCTCAATCGGCCCAGCCGTACTCGAGTTTTAATCAGACTAACGAACAACAATTCATTTTTATTTATATAGATTAGTTGTTACTTAACGTAAATAAAAATTGTTTTTGTTGGTATTTTTTCGAAAGGAATATAAAAATAATCACATCTTTTGAGTAAACATAAGACATGGTCTACATATTAAATTTTCTAGGTACCCTCGTTTACTCGTCATATATAAATACTAATCAATTCTTTGATGGATAGTATATTCAAAATGTGCCATAATAATATAATTTTACATCTAAGCTCAAGAGACAAGACAATAGATAATTTCGTGTTTTCCATAACACAATTTCACATCTTTGATAGAGGAGCGACAGACACTGCTCCCTAACCCGCTATAACAGACTTTCAACCAAGTTTCACATGGATTAAATTTTTAACCTGAAACGGAATGTTTGTACAGAAATAAGAATTCATGTTTTCTGCAGCTCCGTTGCTGATTTATTTGTATTAAAGCATGAAGTAATTGAGGGTAGGATCCTCAGTTCGCTTGGTTTGCTAAAATCAAGAATAATGTTTTGTTAGACCATGCACCATACACGCGTTGCGGGTCGCACCCCCTGCGTGCGCGCCGGTCGACGACTCCCCAACTGAGACCGGCCGGTGCCAACGACCCGACTCCACTCCACTGGAGCACTTATGCGAGTGATCATTGTTGCACTTCTTACATACTATATTTTATCACGTAAAAGGGCTCTCCCTGTTATTACGAACGCGCCCGGGCATGTGCCGGGGTCTTTTGAAGTGCGTCTAAGGCTAAGGATCTGCTGATATAGAATACAGATACAGTTATTTAATACTGTATTATTTCAATGTCATGATACATAATGTATCTGACAGTCTGTGAAAGACAGAAGAAATCTGATAAAGGAATAATTAATTGTGCCAAAAATTCATAAGCTTCGGAGCGCAGTTAATTTTTGTATTCGCATTAAAATTGCCAGAGCTAACTTTGCGAAATATTGAAGCCGATTTCGCCAAATCGTGGTTGGTAATTCGTTTATTTCGTACTTATTTGGTAATTTGTAGTGGGAGCGACCTTGGCGCGGGGCGCGCGGTGCTTAGTTTCGCGGGCGCGTTCCACTTTAGCATTAGCTCTCTCTTGTTACGCAAACCTGTCGTTATGTATATTATGTTCTGCTTCCACTGTACGAATCATTCGACGCCTAATATCACTTTCTAGTGAAATAATCGCGTTTCACGCACATATGAGCACGACTCGCGGCCGCGGTGCATTGGGCGCAGTGCAGTGGCGTGGAGCCTCTGCCGAGACGATATTATTATAGCTTTCAAAATGTTTCTCGAACATGATCTGTCATTTCCGTATGGATTTGATGTGCTTAACTTACCCAACCAAGTAATGGATTGAATTCGCTATAAATTTACAAAAATACCGATTTTATCAATATTTTGGTTTTGACTTGAACTATTAACCTTCTTGACCTAGAATTTAGTCACACGCACTCACCCTAGAGATGATTCAGCCTCACACACACTCCTGTATTTAGTATAGATGCAACCTACTTTAGTCAGTAATTAACTAGGATTGGATATGAAAAAATGGGTGCACATGTTTGAATAACCTTTTTAATTGTTTCAGGGCCCGCCGCGATCCTGACATAGAAGTAACAGCTTACTGGTTGGCAAGTGAGCCACTTACCGCTGTAATAGCCACAGATAAATCACGTCTAAATTGAAACGTTAAAAGTGCACCACGTCGCTAGCCGTTGTGGAACACTGTGTGTTACGAAAACAAGTGCAATAATACTGTTAGTGCAATCGTACTATAGTGTTAACCATAGTGATAGACTTGTTGTTATTGTGTTAAAGTGAACTATCGACTTGAACAATGGAGCGCGAATCGAATCCCATGGAAGCGTTGTGCCGCTCGGGCTGCGGGTTCTACGGCAACCCCTCCACAGATGGACTTTGCTCAGTTTGTTTTAAGGTAAGCCATCTACGATCCACTCACACTGTGACCTACCTTGCGTTCGGGAACTAGCCGACTGCAGTCCTAATAGTCATAATAGTCATTTATTGATAATATAGATTATAAGTTAAGAAACAATATGGGTTTTGACGTGGTTGCCCCATCTTTTACAAAAAATAATAATAACTAATATCACAATTAATTTAAATGTCAAAATCTGGAAAACATTAATAATTCATATAAACAATTAAAATAATGTCTAATTTATAACAAAGTACACCAAATATAAATAATGTCAATTTATCATAATTATCATTAAAAATGAATACGAACGTCATGAATTAATTATTATTTAAATGACATGTCAAAAAAAATAAAAAAAATAGAATAAATAATTATGTCGCGAGATATAATTAATTTTCCCGTGGATAAACATAATTTATTGCTGTCCTTTCTCTGGCTCTAGAGAAAAAAATGTACCAAATTTTATCTAGACAGGCTCAGTGGCTTTTGTGTGAAAGCGAGACGAGCTGAGTTTCTTTCGCAATTATAATTGTTTGGAAATATTTAAAAAAATATTTCCAGACAATTCACGCAACAACATCTAGCCCCGTGGTAAGCTCTAAGCTTATGTAACGGGTACTAGATAACTGATATACTAGTCAATATTAGTAAGGATTACTTTAAATATCGGGTGGCACGGTAGTGGCCTCTCCAAGACGAGCAAGCTAAGTGTACGACCACTACCTACATTGAAACATTTCGGAGTCTTGAACAATGTTAAGAGAACTGCAACTTCCGCATCAATCCATTATGAAAATGCGAACTGACAGAACAAACGTGTATTTGGATCAAAAAACATTTAATTATCAGACCACCTGCCGTACAGACATTACCTTAGCCCATAAGAGCCATTTTAAATACCCCACCTTCAGATTTAATTAATGCTTTAATATTTGGTCCCATTGAATGGAAAATGTCTCAAGTTACACGAACAATACTTACAAAAACAGTAAACATTTGTTCCATTAAAAATCATTTTCCTTATTCCCGAAATTAATCATTTTCCTAATTCCCGAATTTAACAAGAGAATATTTTTAGCCGTTACGCAGCCTTATTCAAAAAATTTACGCCCATGCGTTATTTTTTTTTCTCACACAATACTTCTTGTATTAACTCAACGACCAATTTACATATTTTGGCAAAGATGTTAAGTTTGTGATTGTGAAGTCAGATGCTTGTAGAGTTATAATAAGTTTGGTATAACTACATGCCTTCTGAAAACTTTTTGACAGTGCACGCCATGTGTTGTTGCTCTCATCTTGGCTTAATTTTACATAAAAAAATTTTGGGGGCATGGATTTATCAGATATTGTTAAACAGTCACACTCGCAATAAAATTAAATAAAATTTTAAATCATTTCATTTTTTAAACTTGACATAATAATCAGTATATTTCCAAATTGACAGTCTATTTCTATTAACACCAATATTTTTTTTTTGCTGTATGCTGCTGAAAGTACTGCTTGCTGTTGCTGCTTAATGGGAAAACTTAAGTATTTTTTTAGAAATATTATTAATCACTACACAGTATAAAACAAAATTACTTTCTATGTCCCGGCAACGGATTTTGATGTGATTTTAATAGAGTGATTGAAGAATAAGGTTAATATGTAAAATAACATCCATAAATAGTAAAGAAATATTGTTATATTCGAGGTTTCTAATGTGATGTCGTAAATATTTTGTTTTTCGCTTACATTGCAAAAGCTGGCTGAACCCTACGAGATTTATCAAAATAATGGACTAAGTATGTAGGTGTTGTACACATTAAAAAGGTCTACAGAAAACTCTGCAATGGTATACGTCTATCTCATAAGGATATCCCACAATATTTTTTTTGTCATTTACTTTTTACGATAAATAATGGCTTATTTTCGAAGGGATTTAACCAATACAGCATAAATTCTTATCCAATTAAATACCATAAATACATTGTTGATTAGATAATATAGATCTATATGGCCCTTTACAGCATTATGATTTAAATGAATATATTCGAAGATATTACTTACAGATTAAAAAATTGCGGGGCGTAGCGTTTGCGGCGCTCTCACAGTTTTTCTGTGGTGTATTTAGTATCAGCATTGCACCCGTGCGAAGCCGGGGCGAGTTGCAAGTACCGTATAATTCAGCGTTTATTTTCTGTTCTTAGTTATGGAATCGGGATTTCTATCCAGGGCGACTTAAATATTGCCGAAAGTGAAAACCACTTTTAAATAACTTTTTACTAATAGCTTTTCATTTTGCTAATTATCTCCGGATATTCAAATTTTATTTAAACGTAATTAACATTTTGATCAATTTTGGATTCATGCCCACATTATTGCTGACAATGACCCAAAATTTACCGATCTCTGGTAATTACATAGATTATATAGAATTTGTTTCGTAAAAGCCACGGAATTTATAGGTAGGAGGTAAGTAGGTACCCAACTAAAGTACCAAAGTACCCAACTACCACAAATACTTAATGCTTATTTTATTTACCTCAAGCAAAAAAGTTCCACTTGTTGATATTGATGACTCGAGCGTATGTTTAAATGCTAACAAAATGTAATCATCAGGAATAGGAAGTAAAAATTGTGTTCGACCTCCGCAGCGCCATTGCCAAGGCAAGCGAGCCATATTTATCTTGCCACTAACTTGACTGAAGTATTACATATATGTATTATATTTTATTTATTTTATTTTATTATAAACCTACTCTGCAATTTTATGAAACTGGCTAAATCATTTACATTATGTAAGTACCCATACCACTGCAGCACCACATGCAGCAGTCTAAATTTATTGTAAGTTACGCTTTATAAAATCGAGTAACATCGCAACACGCGACTGACGCTCAAAACGAGCTCGGTTATACATATATGTGTGAGTGAGATGCCAAACCAAACACACACTTAGCATCTCCAATGCCAACTTGTTATGGTTTCGAATTAATGACACTCGTCCGAGCTAGCAATTCCGTGTGTGGGTTATTTACAGCATATTTAATGCGAACGCTCTAAAAGCTTGATAATCGGTGTGGCGCAACAACGCTTCGTATTTAGTAGGGTATAATACCAAAAACTAGATAGAAAATCTCAAATTATATTAATTATACTACGATACGAGACACATTATATTGTGTTTTGTTGGTTAACTTACAGGATATTTTATATAAATAGGTACACAATAATTACACTCTGAAGTTTTATTTGCGAAGTACCTACCGATCTACCATATGCTACGCACAGTGAAACCATCTAGCTACCTGAGAATGAATATAAAAACTATGCGAGGGTGGTCGGTGGGATGCGCTTTGCAGCAAACTTCAACCAGCGTGCATTTCTTTACACAAAAACCATACACCTGTGTGTGTAAGTAAAGTTGCCTATTCTATAAATTTGTAGATATTCGCAGTTTCGTTTAAATTGTGTCGCGTGAATATGGTTCCGGTTACTAAAGTTCTTGTTTGTTGTTCTGGTCAATACTCGTATTTAATATTTTTATTTCCATCAAGCATAAATTCTTTGCATTGGTATTATCAGCATGGGTAATTGAATTTTTCATAAAGCAACAAACAACTAAACAGGGTTCTCATATTAGCCCGAATATTTTTAAAGTCTCCTATTTATAAGCGACTTCAAAAAAAGAGGAGATTCTCAATTCGACTGAATGTCTTTTTTTAATTATTAGATTGTATAATAATATGACGGCATGAGAAAGATATATAAATAAACAACACCTAGCCCCGTGGTAAGCTCTAAGCTTGTGTTACGGGTACTTGACATCTGAATACTTAATATAATAGACATACATATAAAGATATTTTTACTGACTGTAGCCGTTTACTCCCCAAGATTTCTTTTCACTAGTATTTTAATTCCCGTTCCATTTTATCGCCATTTTTTATTTTCACCATTCTGATATTTACCCGTAGTCCCTTTAATAGTTTTTGGCCCCATTCTAATAAGTTCATAGTAGATTTTTTCTCCAAAATTATCACATTCTGTAGACTTATCGATAATGTTTTGTTTAAATCGACAAATCCAATTCGGATTTCCGAATTTTGTTCGTGAAATGGATGTCTTAGTGCTCACTAGAGACTAACTAGAGACTGGAAATAACTAGAGATTTTTAATGGAAACCTGGAAACCAAAAGTAATGAATGTCCTACGACTGAAATAAAGATCATATTTATTTCAAGTCAAATAATACATATATCTTAACAGGTTTTTAGCTATGGTTTTTTATTTTCATAGATTTTTTTCTGTAAAAGTGATACTTACTTAGGAAACAATTAATCCGAAGTTATTTTAATTTCATTAAATCATACAAATTCATTCAATACTATTTCCCTAATACGATGTATTTATCATTTTTTCAAGTAAGACGACCGTAAGTTTCAGTAAGACCTATGACGAGAAAAGTATCTGGCATTTTCATAAACTGGTGAAAATATCGTTTGGAGAAAAAATAGACTATGAACTTAAAAGAATGGGGCCAAAAAGTAATAGGTAAATATCAGATCGGTGAAAAGAAAAAATGGGGAAAAATGGAACGGGAATTAAAATACTAGTGAAAAGAACATACGAAAACATTTGACCCCTCGGCGGGAATCGAACCCGCTACCTCTGGCACCGCAAAGCGGACCTAGGCCCACCGCGCCACTGAAGCAGTAATTAATCAATAATAATATTTAATACCATATATTATGCCTGTTTCTTAACTTCTTAACCTCTTAACCGTTCTTAAAATTTAAGTTACTCCTAAGGAGGGACATAGAAAAATCGAATTTCTTTAAAATAAAGAATACTTACTTTTAAACTGTTAATGAACCGTTGGTAAGGCATAAGTTGGCGAGCAATGAAAGCGTAAGAAAAAACTGTGGTTCTTATAAGCTATTTGAACATGACACAATACGTATTTAACAGCAAATGCATAAATTGACGATCTACCTAGGTACTTTGAATAAAATTGTCCTCCAACCACGTAAAATTAACTAACGTGATAATGCGATAAATAAGTAATAGGAACGTGAGTACTTAATTGCCAGATCAACCCTACGTGCAAAACGAACTGTAAACGTTATCTTAATCTTTACGTCAATCATCATAAACGCAAACACAACGATTTCTAACGTCAATAGCTTGTTTCAAATACCTGCTTTAGTTGCAGCAATAAAATGCATTTCTGTGTAAATACTGAAAACTTACTGCAATTACCTACGCACAACTGACTATGACGTCATGACATCGTAACTATTTAAAGCCAAATTAAAGATTTTTAACCCCCGACCAAAAAAGAGGGGTGTTATAAGTTTGACGTGTCTGTCTGTCTGTCTGTGTGTCTGTCTGTCTGTGTCACCATAGCTCCCGAACGGATGAAGCGATTTCATTTTAGTTTTTTTTGTATGAAAGGTGAGTCTGGCGCGAGTGTTCTTAGACATGTTTTATGAAAATCGGTTGTGCCGTTTTAAAGTTATGGGAGAGTGGGTAAGGAAAACCGAAAATCTGCAAATATACTAGTGTGGGGTATCAAATGAAACCGCATCGCGTCCACATTACATAATATTATGTTGTTTTACGTTTAAGGAAATTAAGGGATTGGAATCGGGGGTTTCTCTTAAATTTTAAATTTAGATTTATTGTACTTATAAGCTTTATAGCCTCAATTCTTTCCGAGTATTGGCTAAAAGTATTATAAAGATTGCAAAGGACCTTTTTCGCTCCGAGTAAAATTTGTTGCAGATGGTTAAAACTTACTACTTACTTAGTTACATTTTAGTAATTTCAGCTTGTTAAATCGATCGAAGGCTAATTATTGTTCCTTTTCTAGTTCAGTGTACCGAATTTTATTTAAATCAGTTCAGTCAAAGTATTCAATTTTGGTGCTAAATCTTCTATTTTTGGAATTTCATAATGGATGCAATCCTAGATTAAGTGCTTGGGTTGCGTTGTGGGTTTGGCCTAATACCCGTATTTTAGAAGGGAGGCCTAAGTGCAGCTGTGAACGTCACGCCCAATGACCACCGACATTTCTTATTACCTCAGTGGTGAAAACGTTTTAAAATAAAAAAAAAGTGTGTGTGTGTCAGCTACGACGCACGATTGAAGTTTACTCCTTACGAACGATAATTATGATATATATCGAATAGAAAAAAAGGGTAAATGAACGCATCTGCTAAAATGATAAGAGAAACAAACATATATCTGTAATTATTCTGATTATTTATATTACTTCAATAAAGCGTATTACATAAAGTATGTTATATAAATAAAATACAGTGAGACTACGAAGAATCGTGCAAAGAGGAGACCCCGAGAATGAGATACGCTGTGTACCTAATGTATTCCATCTATTCTTTTACACGTTCAATCCTACAGATATATATGTTTGTCTCTTTCTACGTAACGCCTCAACTTTTCGTGTTACACTTGATTTTACTCCTCATAAAATTTCCGTACCGGGCCTTATAACTCAAATCGTTTCTTAAGGAGTAAACTCAAATTAGTGTTGACTCCATTTAGATGTCCATTACAATAAACTATTGTTATTTCCAGGAGGCCTTAAAGAAGAAGCAGCAGCCGCCTTCGACGACGCCGTCGCCGGTGAGCGCAGCGTTCGTGCCGGCGGCGCCCGCCGCAGCCACGCCGCTCGCCGCAGCCACGCCCACCGTGCCCAGCCTGCCGGCCAGTCCGCAGGCACATTCAGATGTGAGGACTATCCACTCTTTTTATACAATACATTTCATCCTAAAATAAATAATCTTGATCTTTCTGAGTGCATCTTTCTGAAAACCGTCAGAAATATGTGTGTTTGTGAATAGGTTTCAAAATAATATTTGTAAAATCCAACTACTGGAGTAGATGATCTTGAATCGCGTTTTGAAGGGTGTACCAGATCATGACGCTCACTGTACTTTCGCAGATATGAGACGTGTCTAATGTTCTCGAATTTGGTCAATATTAAAAACACAAAATTTGAAATGTGCCGATCAGGCATTTATCGCTCATAGTGCTTACTATTAATTCTATAATGAATTCTCATGTTAATAACCTACTCCATATCTACGCGTTCGTTCGTTCTCGTTCTTATTGGATTTCATTTATAAGATAGCAAAATAAATTTGTAGCATTCGGTTTTGTAGTTGAAACTCACACGTAACAGACAAAAAAGCCTATATTCTTATCAAATATGATAAAATCTGAGGTGGTTTTGTGTGAAAGTCACATTCTTGTTAATCTAGGTCATAGAACTTGATAACCATTGGAGTCATTGATTTAATATATTTATTTGACTGCTGAGTTGAGTTGCTTATCTTGCCATATTACTCCGCATATATTTAGACATTTAATAGTTTTATAAAAAGTCCACTTAGATATTTTGTAAAATATAGGATACTCTCATATCCATGATGCTTTACAAGGTACTTGCTTTTAAAGTACATAATAATCGCTTTTGCATCAATCCTCCGGATTTGAGCCTTTTGGTACAATTATTTGCATGTAGAAAACAATACAATACACTACTCTTTATTGAAATACCAATATTATAGAACAACAGAACAATGCTGAAGAGTTAAAATACATGCAGATAATGGTGTTACAATGGGTGGCCTTATCACTAAAAGTGTCTCTTCCATTTTCTTCCATGTCCACCTTTGGATGGACTAGAGAAAAAACGACGGATGTTCCAAAATTGGTAAATTAATACAAAAATACACATTACACAAACGTACATTACGTACATTCCCAAAAAGAGGAGTTTTAGAGCGGCCGTACACGGACTGCTCGAGCAGTTAGCGGCTGAGCGACGTACACGGACCGCTCGAGCGGTCGGCGTCGACTGCTCGAGCGGTCGGTTGTTGGCTGCTCGAGCTACGCTACCAACCGCTCGAGCAGTTGATTTTATACCACAGTCGAGTCATGGATTCTGACGAGGAAGCACTGCTTTTGCTGCTTCTGCTCAAGCGGAGAGGACGACGGCGACGACGTCAAAAGAGAAAATTTTGGGTTTATCCAATTTTGGAATTAAGAGAACAACATGGACAATTCCATCATTTGTTTATCCACTGTAACGTCCAGCGCCCGCGGCGTAACTAGGGACTAACGTCCCAGCCCGCGTTACGCGAGCGGTGCGTGACACGCTGCGCGGATTTTCCGTTAAAACTATTTATCACATAAAAAGTACTAAACCTATTTAAAAACCAAAAATGTATTTATTTTCTTTATTATAATTATATAAACTTGAATAATAATACGAATCATCGTACCTACATATTCATTTACTAAAAAAATATCAAAAATAGGATGGTAGCATTTTTAGACTGATTTGGAGACCTATTTTGATAAATTTATTTAAAATACCTCCTCTGAACATTTAATTATTATTTTGGTACCGTTTTAACGGGGTTGGAGTCTAGTTTTTTCAATAACATATTTAATTTTAATACAGATATCACTAGTAAATCATAAAGAAATTAACTTGCGAAAAATAGGAAAATGGCGGAAAATTTCTCTCACTTTATTGACAAAATAATTTTTTTTTCATAATTTTTGTTGCCAGGTATGGGTTTTTCTAATTAGAATTTAGTAGAATAATTATTGACAATGACATCTGACATTGACACTAGCAACTTGTCTTATTAGAAAATAAAGAAAATCCGAAATAAAAAAACCAAAAACTCGTGTGGCACTCTAGTACCATGGACGTTAGTCGGCATAAAGTTTTGTGGCACTACAGTACCACTGGACGTTCAAGTGGTTATGGAACTTAGAAGTGATGAAGAAAAATTTTTCAACTATTTTAGAATGTCAATCACTTCGTTTGATGAATTGAATAATATACTATCTCCCACAAGTCCCAGGGGGGGAGGTCGGAGAGCTGTTGACTACTCTAGCGCAGTCAACGGCTTGAGCAGTCGGTGTATGCCTCGCGATCGCTCGCGAGCGGTTGACGGCACGATGGAATTTCGTCATGCAGTTGACGGCTTGAAGCGGTCGCGACTGCTCGAGCAGTCGTGTGTACGGCAGCGAATGAATGACTATAGTTCACCGCGCGGTCGCGGCTTTAAGCAGTCGGTCTCAACTGCTTGAAGCAGTCCGTGTACGGCCGCCCTTATAGTGTATACTTATAAAACTCCTCTTTTTATGTCTGAGGGGAATATACTCGGTTTCATTTAGCCGATTTACGTAAACAGTTTTGTTTTTCCACTGCTGGCTGTAGCTTGTCCGATTTACACGTGCAGGTCGCGCGTGTGCCTGTATATAGCCAAGGACAGTATTAATTGAATGCAAATTACTTATTGTGATTTTGTAAAACTGTAAACTATGTACGTATTTTAACTCGAATGGTTTTATTATGTCCCCAACGTCATATCGCTCTTTGACCTTTTATGTATGTGAATTATTGTGCATTCTACTGACTGGTAAAATTATGAATGCAAATGTTATGGCGTAACACAGCACTGCTATAAATTATATTATTATACTCAGTAATCTCAGTATAATATAAATATAGATCAACATATGTATGTTTATTATCTAATGGCAGCTCGGTCGTGTAATATATTATTTTCGCGGGGATAAGCGTTTTCCATGGTTAAAATGGTCCCATGGATATTCTTATATTCTTTCTCGAATTTAGATTTTTAGAGTTCCGTACCGAAAGGGTAAAACGGGACCCTGAGACTTCGTCGTCTGTCTGTCTATCTGTCACCATGCTGTATCTAAAGAACCGTGACAGAATAGAGAGCTGAAATTTTGAGGAATGATGAATTTTTTTCGCCGCCATAACAACAAAATTTACTAAAAACACAAAAAATAAATGTTTAATTATATAACAACACAACCAAAAGCGACGTTGCCAGTTGGCCAGTACTTGGTTGAACCCCCGACCAAAAAAGAGGGGTATTACAAGTTTGTCGTGTCTGTCTGTCTGTGTAGGACATCATAGCTCCCGAACGGATGGAGCGATTTCAATATAGTTTTTTCTTGTATGAAAGGTGAGTCTAGCGCGAGTGTTCTTAGATATGTTTCATGAAAATCGGTTGAGCCGTTTAAAAGTTATGGGGGTTAGAGTGGGGAAGGAAAACCGAAAATCTGCAAATATACTCGAGTGGGGTATCAAATGAAAGCGCATCGCGTGCACATTACTAAATATTATGGTGTTTTACTTTTAAGGAAATTAAGGCATTGAAATCGGAGGTTTTTCTTAAATTATAAATTTAAGATTTATTTTTATTGTACTATGTGAATAATCTGTAGGTATACAGAACCCCAGGTATAGTATGAGTCCATTATCATACTTATGAAATCATCTATATAAAAATGAATCGCAAAATGTGTTGCTAAGTGCATAACTCGAACAACGCCTATCCAATTTGGTCAATTTTTTAAATATTCGTTGATGTTCTAGGATGGTTTTTACGGCGAAAAAAAAAACAAATTATTGCCGGGAAAATAAATATCCGTGCGAAGCCGGGGCGTGCCGCTAGTTTATTATAAAATCCTATCAATATACTATATACGTACATGTATATTAGATCAGGTTTTACCCTGTAGATGTTCTAGCTGCCAGAGCCACCAGCTTCCCCTAGCTTCCTAAGAATAATTTCCTTGTTGGGTATATTGGGTTATTCTTTAATATTAAATAATTGTCAGTTACAATTATTTAATATTAAATAATAACCCACTAAGTAGCTTTGTTGAAAACGGACAGCGTTTATCCTTGGTATCTCAACTGCTGTTGCTCGTATTGTTATATTCAATCCAAACAGTTACGCATTGCTTCACAGCAAAATGCCCACGAAGCAGTCGGTTCTGATAACGGTTGTGCGGTCTGCGGTCACGAGGATATGTCTATCTCGCCGGCGCTGTTTCCAATTACATTGAAAACAACAGAGCTTGGTACATGCGGCGGCGAGCCGCGGCATCCCAATAGTTGCGCTCGGCAGCTTGTGCTAGCCTTCCCCGGTCTTTCTCTTAGCTGGTGACACTGAATATCATTCGTTTACTTTTTCAGGCCCTAGCCCTCATAAGATTCAAACATAGAAGTCAGGCCGCGCTCCCAAGTCTGCTATAATTCAAACGTTTCATGATGTTATTTCGAATATACGTTGCTTAGGCGCCTGTGTGGATTATACGTTCAAATTTTGGATTCAATAAAATTCCTATAAAAGGAAAAACCTGAACCTGGCATAGAGTTATAAGAACTTTTTAGATATGCCTGAAGATTTGACATTTCGAAATACGAAAAAAATAAGAAAATTGACACAAATGACATTTCCGCACACTGAGCTATACTTTGAATATTTTGATTTATATTTTAATTTTACCAAAAGCTTGTATATTTTTATCACATTTGTTTCCTAGTGAGTTTTAAAATGAAATAACTCATATTTATATTTGTTAAAGTCCCCGAGTCATTGGCTGGCGTTGAGGGGCACCTTTACATAGCAACCGGTAAAGTGTTTAAATATTGAATAAAAAGTGTTATTGTATTAATTAACTTTGTATTCAGGCTCGCAAATGTTAGTTACCACCTTGTATCTAATTTTGCAGTAAACATTTCAATAACATTTTACTTACAGTCAAAATGTCCAATCGGCAAACTATCTTTTAAAAAACCGAATAATGGAAAATTACCCAAACAAAAAAGAGTCGAAGGGGAAGAGGATATTCAAGAAGGCACTACGTCGAAACAGCAAGTCCAACAACAGCGGACAGAACTCAGACCAGGGAGTGGGAGTCTCGCAGTCCAAGAGCGTGGAAAACAAACAAGTCTCCATAGAAATAAATGCCGGCACCCCTCTGCCCAAAGCAGATGGAGAAAAGAAGAAAATAGAAAACTTCGCCAACGGACCGAACAACGGCGGACGCCTGCCCAATATCCAAGATAGTACGTCTGAAATTAACAAAGGGAAGAAAAATGTGGAAATACACGAAAGTCACAATAAAATGGAGGGTTCAATTGCCATGAAAGATAATACTAAAGCAGACATTGTGGCATTACCAATTGTGAAGGAACAGCGTCTTTCCATTCAGGACGGGCCCAAGAGAAACCTCAAGCGGGTTTGTCTACTTGGTATTCCGTATTATCTACTACTAAACCTAAGCAATTTAAGCATTTTAGCCAAATCGGGATACAGTGCATCTTTTATAGGGTACCTTAACGTTTTGTTTAGACAAATTTTAAATGTAATGTTAATTGTTTCCAGAAATTAGATGAAGAGAGTGGAGCGGGTACCAGCGGCGCCAGCGCCGGCACGTCCGACAACGACGCGGACGACAAGGACTCCAGCAAGGACAAGAAGAAAAAGAACAGGTGTGCTGTTTGCCGCAAGAAGGTTGGACTCACAGGTAAACATTTTTGTTAATTGAGCTGTAGCACCTAAACTATAAATTCTTTATTTTCGATAAATAAATAAATAAAATAAATATTTCCGGACAATCCACACAACAACATCTAGCCCTGCCTCTTAGCTTGTGTTACGAGTACTAGACATCTGATATACTTAATATAATAGACATACATATATAGATATTTTTTATTATACATATTAAACACCCAGACCAAGGAGAAAGTGCTTGCAGAACATACAAACACTTGACCCCTCGGCGGGAATCGAACCCGCTACCTCTTGCGCCGCAAGCGGACCCTCGCCCACCGCGCCACTGAGGCAGTCAAATATTCGAGTATTCGATGAACTAAAGTAACATTTTACAAATTAATTACACATAATGTTCATACAAATATTATAATACTTTTCTGCCCTGCAGATTTTATATGATTTGGATGTGAACCACAAAAAAAATGCGTCTGTTGTCAAAATGGGCTTGTCATAAAGTTCACGTACGGACGTTTGACAGAATGTGAATAAATATTTCCATTCATCAATATTTACTTCACAAGATTTTAAAATATTCTTCAACCATTTTTACCTATGGGTGAACCAATGAGTTTTGCTCCTCTATAGTTGTTAAGGTTCATCAGGATTGAGTTCCGAGATAGCCTGTCTCTTGTTCTTCTAGTAAACGGTTTTTTTTTATTTAATACTGATTTAGAATATGTAAAAATAGGCTCATCAATTGTTATCACCACCCTTTAACATAAATTCAATTGGGAGGATGCATCCCAGGTGAATAAGAATAAGAATATTTTTATTGTAAAATAGTGAGGCTTTGTTATCACCATCTTGACGCATTAAACACAGGAATCCTTTGATTTGTGTTCATTTTTAGTTAATGATCAAGTTCAATATATGAATGCACCCTTCATTCATATATTCCCATCCTGCTACACAATATGTTTACTTTAGTAGACACATATTCATTCTCAAAAACACGACGAGATAAAAATCATCTTCTCATTACCCCCGAAGTACAAGTTTTACTCCTGCAGGGTCAATTACCCTCAGGTTAAAAGTTTTCTTTTTTTTGTCTTTATAGTAACATCGCCATAATGTTCCACAAAATGGTGGTATGGGATTTGAGGTTTTGGTTAAAACAAGGAATGGTTGTTGAGAAAGCAGAGCTCGAGAGACTTAGTGTGAGCACGTGTTGCAGGGTTCGAGTGCCGATGCGGCGGGCTGTTCTGCGCGGTGCACCGGTACAGCGACAAGCACGACTGCTCGTTCGACTACAGGGAGCTGGGCGCGCAGGAGATCCGCCGCAACAACCCCGTCGTCGTCAGCCAGAAGATCCACAAGATATGAGCCCGCGACGCCCTCTCACGCGCCCGCCCGAGAACTACTACCTTCTGCATTATGAATAAATATCTCGATCGAGTTTGTGTCTCTTATTTCGGTATTATGTTTAGTTGACAAGCGCTGCGAGACGCCGCCATCATAACTCTTCCACGACGTTCATCGATGAATCGACGCAGACGTTAGAAATTCGAAACGCAGACTCGATCTACTTTGTTTAGATTTTAACCGCGGCGAGGTTTTACTTTTAAAATTTTATAAATTGTAGATACGCTCTTTGGGTAGGATACGGGATTATATTCGAAGACGGTAAGTAGATTAATAATGTCCGTTCACCTCCATTGTAAATATTAGATATAATTAATAATAGAGACAAATCCTATATATTGTAAAAAAATAAAACTCCAAAAAAAGCTACATTGTTATGGTTCCATCCGAGAATATACCTATTGCGCTTAACATTAATGAAGAATAACAATCGTAAGCTGAGAGCTGTCGAGCGGGGCGGCCGGCCCCGGCACACTGGACGTGACTACAAATTGTTAGTACTGTAATTGGTTTGGGAAGTGTCGCTTTTTTTCGTCTAACATTGGGCTAAGTGACATAGCGTTTAGCGAGATTGTGGTGTGTTTATTACGCAGCGGCGGCGGGCGGTCCACCGGTCCGCCTAGCCGCTCCGCTCTTTGTGTGAAAAATTTAAAAGTAAGCATATAGATAGTTATATTAAGTAGTCGACACTTTATATTATTACACATTATATAAGTAGGAAAGAATTATTTAGCTTTTTCTTTAATCACAATATTATTCAAAATTGTAAGTTTGTATTATGTAACTTGTTCATTTTAGCAGTGAAGTTTACACAACAATATCCATGTATAGCTTCGATTTTGTCCAAGGTAGACTAAATTCATTGGACTTAATTATTTAATGACTTTTGTTGTATATTTTGTTAGGTCATTGATTAATTTTGGTCTTTTTGCATAACACCTAATCATTATGAAAATGTTAATGAATGATTTTCTTCTTGCTGTTTTAATTTAGTTATCTTCTATTAAAGTCATTAAATTTCAGGAACATACACTTGTTTTATTATCTGAATCCTACGACACCGTCTTCTAGGCATAACAAAAACAATTACACTTTTTTATTATATTTATTACAATAATAATTTGTCCTTTGGACAAAGTCATTTTACACCCTCTCTACTTTGTACGTATTTTGCAACCTTAACAACTTATAAACATTACATATACATAACGTTACATTAATTGTAATTTATCAAATTATTGCTAACATCGTAACATTTGCATATCAGCAGTTGACTAGTGTAAAATAACGAGGAAACCCTCGTATTTTGTGATTATAGGATTTTTTGATTATCCGGATCTTGATCGACAATGTCTTAGATTAAAAATGTAACGTTTATATATAACTAATCCTAAATGATAAACTTGGCAGTATTGAGCAAGTTTACAGTTTGGTGACCTGTCTGATCCAATCGCGCGCTGCAGAGACCCTGGAGAAGACGACACGGTTACCGTTCTTGCACTCGAACGCGTCGTTCTCGACCCAAGAGGCGATGCCCACAATGCGACCGTTCTTGTCCACTAACCCGCTACCGCTGTCCCCCTGCAAAGTAACATGCATTAATTTTGTGGCATCTTCGCACAGGTGGGTTTATCCTGGTACGATATCGTATAAACATTTACGACCGTGGCAGTTGTATGCGCAGTATGCGCATGCCATGGCCAAAGGATTAAATTTAGTGGCACAAACAAAGGCTAGTACCTACTGCATTATATTGGTTACATCCTACACCACATCATTATACATTTCAATGGGAATTATCGAGAGCTAGTTTCACATCATAAAATTTGTTGCTCTAATCAGTACGCAAACATGCGCAGCTGTGTTTCAATTTACTCTTAACCGTTTCTGATATCAGAAAATACGAAACGGATTTTATAATTCAATCAAAATAGTTCATAACGTCGTCTTGGGACTTTTTTTTCATAGAGATTTTTGTTAGCACATTTCAAATATATAATTATTTTTCACAATACTCAATAAGTAAAATTTTTCTATCAGTATGATGTAAAGTGAACTACGTTGAATTTAAGCCGAGACTATTTTCTTGTTTCATATTTTAGTAGTCGGTTATACTTTATTTTAGTAACAGATTTACAATTCAGCTACACCTAAGAGAAGCAAAGATTTTGAAATTCCGGGAGCTTTTCCATTCAGTGAAGTTTATGTTATGACTGAACGATTGGTTTGAGTCGTGAGATACGGTCAGTTTCAAATTGATAAAAGCGTCTATTAGTAGTTAAATTATCTGAAAAACAAACCCAAATTAGGGAGACGCAAAATGGCGTTCAACTGAATCTCTTTCACCTTATAATTTATTTTAACTTGACACTTGGCAAACTGAGGCTTCAAGCCCAGAGTCCAATTATAAGAAATTGATTGATTGAACCCAAAATACGTACCTATTTACGCGATGTTTACGTATTTTTTAAGTAATACGCAACGGTTGAAGGTGATGTACTTCCTTAGTGCTCGCGTTATTTGCTCAGCTTGGTTGACGTTATTCGACCTAAGTGTAGCGTTCTTTGTATTCACAGATAAGCAATATGCACATTGGTGAACCAAATGGAAAAGAAGCGTAGCGTATGTAGTGTAGTGTCAATCAATCAATTTCTTATAATTAGACCCAGGTTGTCTATGAAAATGCGCCGCATACCAGGCTTGCCAGTTCTACTCCACTTCTACGAGACCTACGCATAGCATAATACCTGTAAGAAATTATACTTCTATGTTTGTATTAATTCCTATGAATATTTTGGAACAATGAGTGTTGTTTTCTCGTAGTGGAAGCTTAATGAACTCAAAAGTATTGTATGATCCACCGGGATACCAAGAGTGGGAGCATTATAGAACACCTACTCGTAAGCCATTTATGTTGACTTACATTACACGCGGAGTCGTACCGCGGCGGGCGGCCCTTTGTGCAGACCATGTCCTCTTTGACGAACTGGTGCAGTCCTGAGCAAGCGGAGTCGTCTAGCACCTCGAGCTCCATTCCGTGCATGTTGTGACGCATAGTGCCCTGGATAGTAGAGTTTGATTACTACGGAGATATAGCAAATGAAGTTTATGAACATCGACAAGTAATTTTTGTGGGTTTAGTTAGATCAAATAGGTTGTCTCTAATTTAATTTTTGGTACGATATGCCCATGAAAATCTTTGAAAGTGTGAAACCGTTTTAATATACCATACTCAACTCTTAAATTCGAACTTGGCGTTGTCGAATGCGCTCTCATGATCGAAGAGAGTTGAGGATTGTTTATACGGAACTTATTCATTATTTGTACGTCGTAGGTATTGTACATCATAGAACAGAATGATTGGTTATGGTACCTACGTAACGTAAGTACCTACGTACGTAGGTACGTACATAAAGCACGTACCTACCTACGTCTACGGTAAAATGATGTGATTATCACTAGGCAGGTACATCTATTTCTTTATACATGATATAATTCATTTATATAAGTCCGCCGCATTTGTGTTCGCAATAAACTCAAATACTACTAAACCGATATTAATGCGGTTTTCAGAAATCTATACCTAAAGTGATTCAAAAGGAAGGTTTCGTTACCGAACAAAGCTGTAAAGGGCCAGGTAGTAAACTAAAGTTCCTACTGCATCGTGTTCGTCTCAATCTTAACTCCTCAAAAATGTCCATGTGATTCAAAATTTCATGGTTATAAAAACCATGAAATTTTGGTGTTCTTGTACAATTTGCAAATCAAGCAAAGCCAGATTGGTCTCTTAATCTTTTAAATTATGCTTACACCGTGATAATCCGTGCCGTAACCTCCGTAGCCGACTTCCAGGCCGGCGGGCAAGCTGGGCTGGTCGTCAAGTGTGGCCGCCTTCATAGTCTTGCCGTCCAGGGGTAGTGGCTCTTCCAGCTCCGCCAGCAAGTAGTCGTAACGAGCTCCAACCTAGAAGGAACAGGAGTTCTGATGTTACCAGATCGTCTTATAATAAGTATTATAGCTCTAACCAGTCTCCGCGCTACTAGTTTAGGCCGCGGGTTCATGGATAATGGTGGATGCAGGCAGCCTTCAAAAGAAATACTTAACTGGAAGTCTTTATCTGACTATGACCAATAGATGACATCTTACAGATGATTATGGACGTATTGGACGTATCTAAGAACACTTTATCCAGCTTACTTACTAAACCCACAGGAGAAATGCAAACAATATTCAAATAAATTATTTAAAGGAAGAATAAAATAATATTATTGGTCGTAATTTTTGGAGTGATAACTTCTTAAGGTAACCGGTTCGTACCATACACGTAACGACGCCAGTCTGTCTGGCCCTCTCTCACGCACAGATGCGACAGGCAGTAGGTAGTCAGGCTTCTCTCACTTTAACCCTGTGATTGCTAGCGCTGTGCTAGCCGTATTTGACGGCATCACTTCTGTCAGGTGTACCAAGGCGTACACTTTTTTCAATTGTTAAAAAAAGTGAGTATACTATACCTACTCGTATATTATTTAAATTTAAAGTAAAATATATAATAATGTGAATCAGTGCGCAAGTAAATCTTTTTCATTTCGGCCCACCCCGCGCGTGAATAATCAAGATAACTGATTGTAAACACTATTTTAATATGTGCTATGAACTATGAAATAAATGTGTCGTAGTCTTTTTTATTTAATCTGTATTTACATAGGGACGTAAAAGGTTTGGCTTTTTTCCCAAGTATTTTTACTACTTTTGGTGACATACTTAAATCTAGCGATTCTAATCCAACAAAATACCTTACTTTATTCTGCAGAAAATGTTAACATAATAAATAAATATTTCCGGACAATCAACACAACAACATCTAGCCCCGTGGTTTAATTTACATACATACATATATATTTTTTATTATACACATTCAACACATACAAGCACTTGAGTCTTGACCCCTCAGCGGCTATCAATCGAACTGGCTGTCAATCGAACATCTTGCGCCGCAAGCGGACCTTCGCCCAGAGGCAGTCAAATTATAATTTACAATAACATTTTCGGCAGATCGGTGTCACATATTTTAATGAAAATGGTTTTTTTTCGTAAATTTCTTCAACGTATTACATAACAAAGACTATATATGTATTACATAATTATAACAGCTATCTATGTTATGATTTGTACCAAATGCTGAATAAAAGTGATTTGATACTCAGCAGTAACTCGAAGAAGAGTAGTCTCGTTACTCTAACTTCTTACTCTCAGGCTAAAAAGTCCATGGGCATGGATTTAAGAAGGCACGGGCAAAACTATATGTCAAGCTAGATTCTTGTCTTTGGCGCATAGTCGGAGGTATTCACTGTATATAGTTAATGTCGAAAGCTTCGGCATCCAGCCATTACGGTCCGGAGAAGAGCGAATGGAGGAGAGGAGTTTACCACTCCGTCGACGCACTACAAGGCAAGGCAAAGCGTCGACGTAGTGGTAAACTCCTCTGGGCCTCGTCAAGTCAATGTACCTGTTTTAAGTCGAAAGCTTCAGCGTCCAGCCAGTAGGGTCCGACTGAGAAGAGCGGATGGATGACCAGGCGTTTGACGCGGCGGTATACTCCGCTGCCGTCGTTAGTTCTATTGGTTCCGGCCAATACGCTGCGCCCGCCACTGAAGATAGTGCTGTCGACGTTATATTCTAAGGTTAATAATGCTAAGTTGTGAGCGTAGATTTTATGTTCCTTAGACAACACTAAATATATACATCAATATTTAAGTTCCAAAGCGACCATGAAGCGCGTCTGGCTCATGCTTTACTATGCATGCTATTATCCCCTTAGATACAACGTAAATTACCCATTTATAAATAAAATATATTGTTTTAGCGGCAATATTTAATTGTTTCTTATGATAAAATATACTTCATCATCATCTATAAAATATATCAGCCGTAGGACTTCCATTAATGGCATAGTAGATAGGCCAATAGTAACACAACGGGGTTGCGCTGGTGTACGACGTAGTGATTATAATTATACGAGTATAATAATCACTACGTTACGACGTACCTGATTGAACATAGGTACTTATCAGGAGGTAAAATTATTACTTCCGAATATCTCCTATGTGGCGTGGCTATCGAGACATTTGCCCCTGTTTATCCATTTAATACATTTGCAAGCTAAATTGCTTCATCGACTGCGACTTTATTTTGGTAAATTTTACTGTCTAGCCTTTTAAGTGAGAATAGTTGTTACGTAACTTTCAATCGATATAGATCCTAAACAGTCAGCCGATTTCAAAAATATTGAAAGAAAACCAAAGATTTTAAATACTATTCTATAAACTACTCAATTAATTATTAATACATTTTTTTACAAAATTGCGTTGCGCAATTGCGAATCATATAAATTGGCCCAGGTATTTCGTCTGTATAGTGGGACAAAGGAACATACATACATACATATATAGACTGTTAAACACATTACCACTCCTTTGCGTTGCGAAGTCAGGTAAAATATTATACTCGTATTATCTAGTCTTGCCTTGTTGATTGATTTGATACGCTTTAAATATTATACATAGGTTAATGCTAAACGCTGTTTATAATTGATCAATCGAGCGTAACAACTGAAATACCTCCGTGTATAATTGATAATTATAATTGTAACAACGAGGAAAACCCGGCATTAATTATTAATGCTTCTACGCCTTGATGTGAGATGTGAATAAACTTGTTTTAGTATTTATTTACGCAATATTAAGTAGGTTAATATTTATTATACATGACAAACTGAATAGCCAAGTTGTATCTTTAGCTTTTAGCCTCTATTTGAATAATTCTGTTTATGGGGATTATTATTAAACATCATAGATGTATCAGCCGTGATGAGCGCGTTCAAACAAACAACTCTTCATTTTTTATATATAAGAGTATTGCATTCAATTAGTACAAATAAAAATCTAAAAAAATCCTGCGACATTTTATTGGTGAAAATTAATTGATGTGAGTATGTCCATTAATTATAGCTCCTGCAATGTCAGGTGAAATAGCCAACAACACACGTTCCTTCAACATTCAATTAAAAAGAGTGAAACTTACCAGTGTCCAGCCGTCAGGATCCACTTGGGGCTGATGATGGTTCCCCCGCAGGTGCCTCCAAAGAGTACCGCCGAGGGGTACTGCTCGTTCACCGGCACCGGAAGGTCCTTCACTTGGGGCAGACTAGCTTTCCCCAAAAGCGCCGCTGAACCAAGCAATAATAAATATTTCAGGATTAATCAAACAGCATCACCTAACCCTAAACTGTTTTTGTGTACTGAATAAATGTTTTTTCTTTCTTTCTTTCTTTTCTTAAGCAGAGCTTGTTCTATGGGTGACTGATATACACATAGATACATTTTCTTTGTATAGGTACTTATGATACATAGAATACACCCAGACCCGAAACTAGACATCGTAGATCGTACAAAATCTGGTCCTCCGGCGGGAATCGAACCCGCAATAATCCTATTTTCGCGATATAGCATATTTAGGTAAACTCAGGATGAAGTAAGCAATCCAGTTTTTGACTTTTGTTGTGGCGATGTATCCTCGACATAATTAAAAATCATTTAGAAATAATAATTCTAACTAAAACTTAAATATTGTTAAGTAGGTAGGTTTTTACTGTCTATAGTTAAGAAAACTTTATCAGGTAGATAGATAGAAGGACAATTTTTTATTATTACACACACCAACAAAACTATACAATTAGAAACTAAAAACTAGAATGAGTAATGGGAGAAATTCAATACAGGTTATTATGTCAATTAATTAATAAAATTCTGGAACAATTAAGTTTATTGTGTTGTGTCATCACAACTCAAACCAGAAGTTGTGTCGGAGTTGTATTAATTAATATATATTAAGTGCAAGTGGTTCTGTGTAGACAGAGAAACAACTAGCTAATATCCAAACATAACTACATATAAATTATGCAAAACATAATATCCCATCGAATTGCGAAACTCCTTTTAAGAGATTCTTAACTTGTGTAAACGCATAGACATAAGACAGAAGCCAAGTTCTTACCACTGGGCTACATGTTGTTGTGTGGATTATTCATCAACATTATTTATTATTCAAGGTAGTATCATATACAAATGAATTGAGTATTGAGTATTCTCACGGAACCTATGTTACATAAAGACTTACATTATAAACTACCTAGGTATCAAAGTAGTTGTGTTCACTTTTTCCTTAGATCATTTGTCATTATGTTACGCATCTATTGGCATGCACTTATCTCTGACACAACAACTTAACAATAGGTATCTTTGTAGATAAACGACAGCTCTATTAAAAGTGAATTAAAAACAAATGGAAAAGATGTATTTTATCGCAACTGTAGCAGGCTAAAGCTTGGTTAGTAAAATCTCGGTTGGGTAAAAGTAAATCTTTATTATTGTAACTTTAGTAAATGTTAAACTAAGATTTTAGATAAGAGTAAATAAATTTTCTCTAACTAATATAAAGTGTATAAGCAAATATCTCCACGCAATAATTAGAATAAGATTAAAATATGTATATAGAATATAAGATTCTAATATTGCCATGCCCTGTCTGGGCTCATGTTGTAAGCACACATTAATTTTAAAGACCAATTGTACACACATGAATGCAATAAATGATTTGATTTGATTTATTTACTAAGAGAGCCAGTCCTGCGTAATTACGGATATGTGTAGCGTTTTCCTGAGCTTCATTATAGTGGAGATATGTGTCGAATGTTAATGCCTTCTTTCCTGGTGACGGCTGTATAAAATTACCCTCTAGTTTAAAACAACTTCTGTGTTTACTATACAAGCAACGCCCCGCGGTAATACCCGCGTCATATGAGATTTTCCCGTCTAAATAAACTGTGGTTTTTTTTTATTTTATATAATTTTCAAAGTTTTTAATTGTTATTCTGTTTTTATGTGACAAAAAAATCCTGAGTGCTCGAGTTCTGAGTGGTAGAACTAACACGTCGCTGATTTTATTTATTTTAAGAAGATGAAAGATTATAGGAATATTTACAAAATATGTATTAAGAAAGCTATGTACATACATAATATGCAAAGCGAACACTGTTTATGATGCCCGGATGAAAAGGAAACTATATCATATTAAAATTATTAAAGAAGTGCGTTACATAAGTTTATAAATTTAGACAACTTTTGAGCACTAAACGACCACTTGAAGGTATTAATTAGATGCCACATCATATTAGGCTCTGATTGTTGTAGTACTCAAAACCGAGGTTTTTAAATGTAATTTTACGTTTTGTATTTTAGAAATATAAATACATAAATTTATAACCATATCAAAATTATTTTCTGTTACATAAGTTAACATTGCAATAGGTTTACAGTGCAATTTACATTCGATGCGCATTTATAAAGGTCAGTCAGTTTTTTAAAACAAAAAGAGGGAATTAGTTTCTATAGCTGTGAAATAAAATGTGAAATATTTGCAATGGACGTGAGCGGCTAAGAAAGAAAGAAAGAAAGAATATCTTTATTGTAAAAATTGTGTATGCTATGAGCTGATGTTAACAATGACTAGGTATCAACAATTTTATCCGTCGCGGACATACAATAGTATTGAAATATACACATTAAAATTTTACAACATAATATTATACCATAAGTGCAACAAATAAATTTAACACTCAAAGAAGCTAAAGAATGTTAATTATGATTATGAATGTACTGGCTTGTCCCGCCGCAGCGTTGCCCGTGTTTTATAGCTTTTTCCCTCGGGAACGACGTTTTTTCCGTGGTAAATACCAATAATAAGCTATTCTAACCGTGAAATATTTATTCAAATCGGAACAGTAGTTCAAATTAGTTTGTTCAAACAAACAAACAAACTCTTGAGCTTTTTAGTATTAGTACCTATATGGTAAAGAAAATTAATATTATTTTAAGTCTTAGTTGAAATAACATACTAGTTGTGAGTATAATTATTCGTAGTAGCAACAAAAATAACAAATCCTTCACATATAATAAAACTTTATTTTCGCAATGAAATTCAATTTATGAACATATACACCCAGACCTTATAAAATAACTTAGGTATACCTTCGACCAAACCATCGCGTCAGCAACATAGGAAGCGACTGCGACTCGGGAGCGTCCGTAACGCGGAAACTCTCTTGCCTGAAAATGTCCCGCTATATGTTCGCGTAGGTATGCAAAAGGGTTATAGTAAAGCATAGGTATCGTCCGCCGCTTAGCAGACGCTTTCGTTTCGCAGTCGCTTTGGTCGGTAGTTATTGTTAGATTAAAGTTCAAAGACAAAGAGACAGCATTCAAACCATAGAAATAAAAAAAAAGTACTAAAGCATCAAAACTCACAAAATAAATTTATCAAGGCCCAAAACATTCTTACCGACAAACCTAAAGTTTGTCAACGGAGTCTCCAGGAAAATTTGCAATGTATATCCATTCTCTGAAATATTTGTTAAAATTTTCGTTTTAGGTCCATAATTGATTTTGAAACTGGCATTGGCTCCAGCAATATGTGTGGGGTCTTCTTGTACGAGTAGGATATAAGAAGAGATAAAATATTTTTAGCCTTCTTAATAATTAGGTTAAGGTATTACTCCGATCCAAGTATAATCTTATCTGACTTTAACCAAATTTGGGTATAAATTAATGTCAAATATGTACCTTTACTTGTCTAGTATACACAAGCTTAGAGCTTAATTAAAAGCATTCGTTTGTCCTGCGCTCGATCATTTTGATATTAAAATTTAATTATATGTTTGATTGAATACCACAAACTTCAGATGTTTTTGCTTTGTTGTCATAAATTAGGAATCTTACAAGTGTGTGAAATTAATTAAAAAATATGGACGTACTAAGGTACCAAGGGTCTAGGTTAGGTACCTACTCAATTAATTAACACGTTACCCGCATACTGAAAATATAATTTGCACTGGATCAAACTGCCATGCCAACTGCAGAGTTTTCCTGTTTACGTTTTATACACCTCCAATATTAGCAGAATAGCAAGTGTTAAGATTATATTTGATAAAACTTTGTAAGTAGGTTCTATAAAATATATTATATAATACTTCACGTAAGCAATATAAAAATAAAACGTATAATGTTTCTTTATCGCCATACTACGTAGATAAATATTGGTTCAGTGATAAGAGGTCAAGAACAGTGAGAGGTCATTAGATTACTAGGTATTATATATTATTCTTAAAATCACAAGAGCATTTGCCATTCCAATGGTACAATGCAGATAAAATAACTACTTTTATAAAGAATTTGCCCTGTAATGTAAACGATCACATACTCGGTAGGTACTCTGTTCATTATAACGCTCACTGCGAGTGTACATTTACAGAGGCTAAGCTAATTTTAAACAAAGCAAAGCAAGAAACCAAAGTTGGTTTCTTAGAATTTGCTGAACAGAAAAACAGCATTAAATTCTCATTAATGTTTAAAAGAAAGACTGGGTTGGAAGGTTAATATCAGGGGAGAATCATTGAAAACCTGTTGAAAATGCAGTAGGTATTTTTGGCGTAATTTTAGACATCAAACTGCTATGGGGATCATAAATGGGTGAAGTAAAAAATTAAGTTAAGTTGAGTTTAGCTTAATTTTGAAGTTCTGTCAAAACTTCGACATTTAATTAACTTTTAAATGTAAATACATCCATCATAGATTAGTTTACTTTAGAGTTCTTTAGCATCATGTTTCATGCATGACTTATGGAATATTGCAAAATAATGAATTTGATAAATAATGAAAAAAAAATATTAAAAAAAAGGATTGTTTTTTACAATTTTACAACAAGGTACACATTACAACAACACTATCAATTAAAGGAAGTAAAGGGTAAAAAGGGATATCTGATTATTTAAATGACAAGAGTTCAGAGAGCTAACTTGATGAAGTTCAAGGGATGAACTAAAAAAAAGGAGAGGGATTGATTATGATGACATGTCCATATATTCTTTAGGATTTTACGGATAAAATCTGAATCGCGTCGAATCGCTTCTTTTTTTCGTTGAAAGTCGGTTAATAAGGCTAGCGTGGTACTCGACATTTTGACATTTAGTTCGTTTAAGGGAGACTGATACACTTGAATACCTTTACCGGGCGGCTCGATGTTCTGATTAAAGTAAATGATCTAGTCTTTACTCACATCTACCATGTTAAGTACGTTTATACCTACTAAGGAAGATATTATAACATCTTCCATTGAGAGGAGAAATCCAGCCAAAAGGAAAGTCTAACATAAAATTTAATGAGACTTACGGTCATCGTTTAGTAATACAATAAGAATCGTCAATAAACACGGTAATAAACAATGGGTAAGGAACATGTTGAAACACTGCACGAGGCGCTCTTCGGGCAAATTGTAGGAGCCACATTTTGTTAATTTACGATTAATTTACTATACATTTTTGTTAATACTCATTGCTCACTAAAGTTATCGTATCAGTGGCGGCTATCTGTGATTAAAATATCTACTTAATTATCAAACTAATATTGAGGTGAATCAGCCAATCGGGAAATTTAGTTTTATTTACTTGAAGTTATATAATGTTTTGTGTACGATTCTGTCAATCGCTGACAATGGACCTGTCAAGTAATGAATTTTTGAAAATTATAGACGTTAATATTGAAAACGTAATATTTGTACCAGGACTATAGATATATCTAAAGTGGTGATGGAAAAACCCAAAATTTAACTATCTACTAGTAATTATATAGATATTATTAATATTTTAAAGTTCTTAAGGCTGTGTATGGTGTATCATGTATGTGTAACAATGCGAATTGATAGGAGTTTGAGTTCTTGAGCCAATAACTTTGCTTTATTTATATTCCCATGATTAACCTACAATATATATATCACTGTGAAATAATTATTATGTCTTCCATTAATCAAATACCTAAGTTATACATAGTTGAAATTAAGAAAATATTCCGAATGCATATAAAATAGGTATTAGGTATATTTTTACAACCGATCTGAATATTTAGGTTAATGCGCAGATCGATTTATCGAAGTCAACAATCCGTCGCTAATATTACGATTACCTACATAGAATTTTCTAAGTTAGGAAATATGTTGCCCAAATAGTATGACTTACCGTCATCCTTAGCGGGGGAGATGATGTTGTTAGAGGGAAGCGCAAGCGCCGGCGCGGCGGCGGCGCAGATCGCAAGTAGAAGCAGGCAGGGCCGGAGGGTGTGCATGGCGGCGGGCGGCGTGGACGAGACTGGCCGGCCTCCAGCCCGACCACACTACTTAAGCACCGGCCCAGGCTCGAGTCTACTCGTAGTTTCGGCCATGTCTTGTAGGAATTGTTTTACACACGAATACTACTCATATCATACTCATGGCGAGTGCACTTCTATACCTAAAACAAAAGAATTGATGGATTTGGAGATTTGTATGACTTCTCGAAGTGCTTTTTTTCCCCTTGACTTTTCTATCGTATCTGCGCAAACGGAAGTTTATGGAAAATAAACAATTGTTATATTAACACTAGGTTTGACATTGAGCTGTAAGAATGTTTTAGAATTGAGGAGTATTGATTGAGAGATATTGATAAATGCTCAACCGCTAGGTAATTCGTATAAGTAACAGTAAGCTAATTTTTGCGGCTAACATTTTTTCCATTATTCAAATCCATACCTTCAACGAAAGGACACCAATGGTGTCAAAGCTATGATTATATGATAACTAGACTAGTCCCCACATTTATATTATTAGTATTTTGTTATAGTAGCCGTAGAAGGGATTTCGAGATAACTCAAGCGCGGCAGATTTATATACAGAGGGATAACTTGTACCTACCAAATACATTATTAGCATCCTTTCCATGGCCGCGGATATGAAAAAGTATTTTTAGAAAGCATTTTATCATATTTCTTATTAAAGTTTTGTGTATAATCAATGACCTACACAATCAATATCTTAATAAAAATATTTTTCTGAAAGTCCGGGTTCGATTCCAAGCAAAGTACAAGTTTTTTTTAAATGTGCAGTTTATGGATTTAAACATATTAAAATCGATGACATGGTTCCCAAGAATAAATCATCCTTATAAATAAAATGTCTTATTATTTCAGACCAAAACTTTTGTTACACTCTGCATAATTGGTTAGTTAAGGTATCGGTATAAGAAAATTGCATTTTTTTCGGATAATTAAATAAGAGCTTGTTTTAGATTCACTTAACATCCTCTCAAAAACGTTGACTCGTTTGAATCAGATTTTTTTTATAATTTATCTTTTACTTTTAATTAAAAAAAAAACATCCATAATAGCGTGGTAGTAGACCAAATTTTAGAATCATTTAACACACTTTTCCGCTAGAAAAATCATAATATATTTTTTAGACTGAACACTAGAGGACTGAGATTAAACAAGATTAGAAGTAACCGACGACTTTGGGTTCACATCGGTAGGGAACATTTTGTTTACCTTCGGCTATCTTTCCTAAATGCAGGCATCGTTGGTCGCATAAATCTCCGAGTTCAACATAGGTATCTCTGAAGACGCATATATTCCTAACCTACACTCGTCGGATCGACAGGATGCTACAGATAGCATCGAACCGTCAATCTTGACGATGATATGCCCAAAAAAGACTGACCTACACTTATTTCTTCCGCGGAAGACTTCCTTTTTAATCGACGACGCGTCGTCGATTAAAAATTCGTTGCATATACATAGTTGGATGAAATCATTAATACCTATTATATCTAAATATAGATAAAAAATGTATGCGGGCTGAGCTTGCGTCACTTGTTTCCTTGGTACATCCCATAAAATAATTCCGGTTTTGTTAAAATAGTGTGTAGTCATGTATCTCGTAGGGGCATGGTGATGCAGCCTAGTTAAGGATTAGGTAGGTGCTATCTGTAATTAAATAATTAATTCATAGGCATGAAGGTGTAGGTCAATAAGCGTGTCAATATTTACACATTTTGAACACGCATCACGCATTTCTATTGATTGCGGGTATTTCTTTTTGAGTGTATTATCTTCTATTTATTGTCGAATTATGTAATTAATCTAAGTTGCGAATAATAATAGGCCTTTCTATTTATAACAATAGTAGCATCGCGGCGGAACTTGGCTTTATAAAATCAAATGAACACAGAGATGGGTAGGTAAGCGTTTCTATTTAACAAAAAAAGTTTTGGAATTAGTTCTAAAAAGGTTAAAAGATCTTAAGACCATTAACTTAGCTTTGAATTTAAATTGCAGCCTTTGTTTCAGTAAACCAGGGTAAGTCCAAGGAAGAAGGCCTAATACTTTAAAACACTGTTGAAAAATAAATATGACAAAATTAAAATGTATTAAACTTTTTTAAAAATTAAAAAAAAATTACGTAAACTCAACTTCAAAGAATGCTAACAATGTAATTTTCGTCTAAAAAAACGTTCCATTGGCTATCTCTCAGTGACATGGATAGTACGACTTGTAGCATCCCCTTTGACCTTTAACATATTTTGATTTTTTTTTCTTTTAAAAATATAGTTCCTACTTTGAGTATAGAATTTACCAATAAAATAGAATTACCACTAGAATTTACATTCACCCAACAAAGATGTGTGCAAAAAGGACAAGGCATAGGTAATCGTAGTAGGAAAAACGCGTTTATTCGTTGATGCGTAAATAAAACAAGGTAGAATCGAAATAAACTTTATTACGAAGTAGAACCTCTTCAACGTCTAAATTTGTTACGGTTACATTTCACTTTTAAAATTATCGTGATTAAGATTATTCACCTCAATAAACGGGATTTAGAGAATTAACCCAATTTCTAAGTCGACTTCAGTCCAGATCTTTTGGGACTTCGGGAGGAGAGAAGTGCGGCAGAGCGCCAAGCTGCACATTTTTTTTTAACATTAGGTTATGTTATGAATAAACCCTTTTTTTAAGGTGAATACTAACAGCAAAAGTTATATTTATTATTATCACAGTACTGTGAATTCTTATTTTCTGGCTATGTGTGTTTTATTGATATCAAGTACCTAATTTCAATATAATTTCCTTTCGTAGGTACTTATTGCAAATAAATATCCACATAAAATTATTTGTTCTAAAATGATACATGATATATAATAGAAAATAGTTAGTCACTGCAAAAGTAGCATCTGGGCATGTTTAAAATGGATACCTAGCAAAATAAGTATCCAATCAAAAAGTGTAAGTGTCAAATCCTGTTTTGGAAAATTAACAACTAGTACCTAAAGAGGAATTTGTTCATATAAAATTATTAAACTTAATTTCATTTATGCAACTTCAACAGAGGAAGGTGTTTTAACCGCCGACATTAAAGAGGGCGTCATAAGTTTAACTGCTAAGTGGGTAAGGACCATTTCAAATGCTATTTGGATTATCGGCGCTGGTTTTACAAACTTGTTAAATGATAATAAATCATCGAAATGTTGTCTATAATCTTAGTTGTTAAACAATAACAATAGCCAAAAATTATTGTGTGATGTTTTCTGTAATAATAAAATGAAATACTTTTTATGAATTAATTAATGACCCATGAAACTAAAGTGTAAAATAGGTTATTGAGGTGTGAATGAGATTAGTGTCGAACTCTTCGCAACTAGTACAAAACCTCAAGTACACTTGGCTTTATCTACTTCCTACATCGATTCAATATCTAATATTGTACTTCAACAGATTCGGAGTTTGACAAAAGTAGATTCAAAAGCTTGCTAAACATAAATAAGAAATGCAAAGGTACTTGAAATTTGATATCATCCAGATAACTTCGTCGTAAATGAGCCTACTTTTGGCAAACTTCGTAACGATATTCATCTAATTATTGCTTGTGAACTACCTATCTATGTAACTACAGGCTAGGGCTAATTGTCGTACCTAATCAAAATGACTAGCGTAATTCACTAACGATATAATATTACTTACGTACAATTTTAATGTACCGAAAGGACAGATTTAAGCTACAAGAATTATCTATTCTTTACTAAGCAGAGAAGCGGACAACGTGAAGAATATAAAAATATACCACCAATTGGTCGTAAAATGTATATATAGTAAAAGTAGTAATAGCTTTTATGATACAAATAATAATAGACTAAGATAAGTCTTCTTAGATTTAATCAGATTAAGCTTAACGGCTTAATTCAGCCAAATATTATACAAAGTAAATTTCTTTGAAGACCACAAAGGTCATTTTTGCAAAATATCTATTAAGTATCTTCTAATTTAGTGCTTGCATCAACATTGTAGCTTCAAAATAGCTACTACTAGGTTATAAATATGTTCAATCATTTCAAATAATAATAAATAATCTAATAATACATTAGTCGTCCCGTAAACCCTCAACTTCCCATGTTGGGACTTAGAGACAAGAAGGATGAAAATATATAGGAAAGTCGCCCTACAGCCAAATTTGAATCATTATTTATACCCTTAACCTTATTTAACTATGTGCGGAGTTTTCTAGCAAACTAATAGAAATTTATTTGTCGTTACTTAGTCTAAAATTGCTTCTTATATTTTAGTAATTGGGTCAATATTGATAACTCTACCAATAACCGTAGATTTAATCTTACAAGCCTAATAAGATTACAAAAGATTGGTTGCATTTATTCCTAATTTATTACTATCGAAGATCAAGGAAGTTATTACTAATGGAGAGAAAATTAGTGACACTCGTTCCTTTAAAGTAAAACTAATTAAAGTAATTGTTTAAATGAACGTAACGTTTTCATCGTCTCGTTTTCACAATACAATATTTAATTATTCGAAAGAAATCTATGCAATATTTCTGTAGGCCGTGACAATATTGTCTATGACAAAGATAACTTTGCTAATCATAGTAGGTATAGTATGCATAACAATATTTGTCTCCAGGATTGTTCAGGACGTAAGATCGGAGAAGTGAGGCTCGGAATTAGCGGCAACTTTCGGCTTAGTTTTCTGCTCAAGATTAATAAAGACTAGTCTTGTCTTCGATAATATTTGATTAAACTCATGTCCTTGAGACAAAAATATAAAATTGACGATACATCAGATATACTCAAGGAAAATCTTAAATGCAATACCTATTTAATTTATCCTTTAGAATTTCCTATTCTGTCATAGTCATGAATCATCATTTTTCTATATCCGTCATTCAATTTCTACATTATCTTTGTAATCCATTCTACGAAATGCAGTAATTTAGTGTTTAAATCATTTTGTTTTGTTCAAGTGTCCTCAATGAGATCGCGAACTATCTATTTGGAACATTTAGAACTCAAGTGTTTGAGTCAATACTTCATTTTACATTCCGGTATTAATATAAGTGAGGTCAATATAACCAATAGAGCTCGACGATTAGTTTAAATTTGATTGCGAGATTTGTAAGTATTACAAATATTGTTTAGATATTAAATTGACCTATTTTGGACAGAGGCGCTGTGCGAATAGTGTTAGTAAACTTTACGAACAGATTCTCCAAACATTCAAATCTATTTTAACCCTCGATCAATATAAAGCATGCTTCGCGTTGTTTGCCTAGTACAGGTTTAAAATTTAAGAAAATTATACCTAAGTACCCTATCAGCAGAAACAATTATAGATACTATTCGAATGTAACTTCCATTGGTTTAAGTTAACTTCCATTTGTTGGGAGACAGTTTCGGCGAAATTTATAACAACCAGTGATAGCTAGCGCATATGCCCAATTATACAAAGATTTTAATTTGTTAGTAAGCTTTTAACTAAACAAAGTGACGGCTTATAGTTTTAAGTCGCCTTTAAATATAAAGGACGTTTGTGCAACTGGGCGCTATTTAACTGAGTACTAATTACGAATTAGGGTCGTATCAGACACGTTCAGGCGTTTCGCGTTCGGTACAACACAAATACAAAACAAAATAAAATGTTCTGAACACCTGACCGTTCTCGGTCTGCCAGATCCCTAGGGCCGTTCATGTGTAATGAAGGGGGTCCTAAAGGTAAAGGTATCGAGTGCAGGGCTGGTGACGTCATAGCGGGGCTGCTAGTGTCGTCATAGCTGGGGCGCGAGGCAGTCGACGCGCGACATCCACGCCAGGTCGCGGATCGTCACCTGCGAACAATAACGGAATACGAACGTCATTAACCTATTTTAAGGCATTTGTTTACTTCTATGGGTATTTGTTTAAGGTTAGTTTAGTTCCACTTATATGTTTATCAACAGGCAACACATATTGGGGTGTTATGTTTGCCGCTAAATTTACGTACTTGTTAAAGTAAGAAAAAAAGAATGTAATATTTTATCCAGTCGTCCAGGCTACGTAAGCTATCGAGCAGCTATAAGGGCGAACGCTTTTAATTTAAGGTTACTTCTAACGGTGGCTCTTAGATTTGTTCTAAGAAATGGTGCAGGATTTAACGTCAACTTTATGTAAAGTTATAGTAGGGCAGCGTGCAAACTGATCGAACTACTGGAGCAGTGTCTCAACCTGTTGCTTAGTTCACGGGAAACAGGTATGTAGGACAAGAGCTTTCTTGACTCGGTTCCCCCGAATCCAATGCCTTAATTTCCTTAAAAGTAAAACACCATAATATTGTGTAATGTGCACGCGATGCGCTTTCATTTGATACCCCACTCGAGTATATTTGCAGATTTTCGGTTTTCCTTCCCCACTCTAACCCCATAACTTTTAAACGGCACAACCGATTTTCGTCGAAGAACACTCGCGCCAGACTCACCTTTCATACAAAAAAAACTAAATTGAAATCGCTCCGTCCGTTCGGGAGCTAGGATGTCCCAGACAGACAGACATACAGACAGACACGTCAAACTAATAACACCCCTCTTTTTTGTTGGGGGTTAAAATACAAAACATCATAATTCAAGGGGCGGTACCATACTGGCCTCGCTTGAAGGAGGCGAGCGTTATATTAGGTCCTTACATATGAAATTGGCGTTTTTCGTACTGGCCACTTTAATCACAAATTTCTCCTCTTTGGTAAGGAATTCCAAATTCAAATTTGTACAGCTATAGACTCATGTATTTGTGCTTCGATGATCGTCATTCATTTGTTTTTTTTCTTCTGTTTTTTTCTGTTTGCGTCACTCATTTTACAAAATGGAAAACTTAAAATATCGCATTATTTACGAGTACGAGTTCCGCCGTGGCACTAGTGCTGCGGAAACAACTCGAAGGGTGAATGATGTGTATGGCGTTCGTGTTGCAAAAGAAAACACAGTTCGTTTTTGGTTCCAACGTTTTCGTTCTGGAAATTTCGACTTGCAGAACAAGCCCCGTGGACGGCCTGAGACTCAAGTTGATAATGAAGAGTTGAAGGCTATTGTGGAAGCGGATCCATCGCAAACCACGTCCGAGTTAGCTGCAGGCTGCGGTGTTAGTGATAAAACTGTTTTAATTCACTTGAAGCAAATTGGGAAGATTAAAAAGCTTGAAAGGTGGGTACCTCACGAATTGACTGAAGCAAACCGGCAAACGCGCGTCGACTGCTGCGTTACATTACTAAACCGGCACAATAATGAAGGTATTTTAAACCGAATCATTACCTGTGATGAAAAATGGGTTCTTTACGATAATCGGAAGCGCTCAGCGCAATGGTTGGATCCTGGCCAGCCAGCCAAATCCTGCCCCAAGCGAAAATTAACCCCAAAAAAGTTACTTGTAAGCGTTTGGTGGACTAGTGCCGGTATTGTTCATTACAGTTTTCTCAAATCTGGCCAGACTATTACGGCTGATGTCTATTGTCAGCAATTGCAAACCATGATGGAAAAGCTAGCGGCTAAACAACCTAGGCTGGTCAATCGCTCCACGCCACTGCTGCTTCACGACAACGCTAGACCACACACTGCGCAACAGACGGCTACTAAATTAGAAGAGCTTCAATTGGAAAGTCTAAGACATCCTCCGTACTCCCCGGACCTTGCTCCAACAGATTACCATTTTTTTCGAAATTTGGATAACTTCTTGCAAGGGAAAAAATTCAACTCCGATGGGGCAGTCCAAATCGCCTTCAAAGATTTTATTGATTCCCGTCCGACTGGTTTTTTTAGTAAAGGGATCAATGAACTACCTATAAGATGGCAAAAGTGCATAGAAAATAATGGTTCATACTTTGATTAATTAAATATATTATATTAAAAAATATTCGACTTTTTGTTCCTCCCATACAAAACGCCAATTTCATATGTAAGGACCTAATATTTGGTGGTTTGGTATATTACGAGAAGACTTCTGGAAACATTCTAATGAGTTTTTCGTGACCTACGGCGCCCACACGGTATAAGATAAGGGGCAGTCAATCAATCAATTATTTATTTAAAACCAATGAAAGTATTACATAATTAACGCAGTCTTTTCGACTTTACCTCCTGTAAATAATAATAAGTATTCGTAATGTTACATGTAAACGATGAAACTGTATTTAAAAAAATAGAATATAACTTTTAGGAGGGTCTAGTATCAGTAGTCCTATAATCTAGTCCGATGGCCGGACTGATGAGACTTTTTAGTCTCATCAGTTCGATGATGCTGATCAATACAGATCATTGGACTTCTGAGCCTTTTAGTCCGAGGAGATGTGCTCCTTCGGAGGGCTCAGACCGACCAAACTGACTGTTGAATGAATGTATCAAATGACTATTGGTTCATTATGATGCCAAAGTAAGGGAAGGTAAGCAAAGTATCATAAATAAGAGGGGTTATATCCATCCGTTCGGGATTCGGGGTACGTTCTGTTTTTTCTGTTCGGTTTTTGAAGTGAAACTTCTTTAGAATCGTTGTGATTTCAAACTGGATGCAACGGAAAAAATGACAGGTAAGAGACACAAATACAATAGTCGCCGTTAATTAGTGAGCCAGAGCGAGAGAGCAGATGTCGGTGTGTATGTATATTGACACTGTTTAATACTTGCTTGTATGTGAGCATTTAACGTGTGTTAGTGAAAACTACGTGAGCTAATACTACAGTAAACCGTATGCGGCTGCGTATTACAGCTTTTTAGTAAGATGTCAGCGTGGTGTGTTATTATCTAACAGTGTTTGTGACTAATGCCGAAATGTGTCGCCAATATCGACGCAAAAAAAATGAAAATGAAAAATAATCCAGAAACTGAAAATATGGAACTAGAGCAATAGATTTTATAACATAATTTATGTTATGTTAATTTATGTTAAATTAAATATAAAATATATTTTAAAATTAATCAAAATACTTTCATTTTTAAACAATTAAACTTTGTAATTATCCTACCCTTGTTATTATATAATTCATCTCATTCTTTTGTCGATTTACTTTTACGATTTTTTGTCGTTTCACTTCTATCGTGTGTGAATCGCACACACACTCTTTTTTTTTTACCGTTTATGGCAAGTTGTATGTGTATCTACAATGTATTATAATTATTATGAATTTTAGACATGTAATAATGGTATCATGATAAATTCTGTATTCTGTAGCAATATTGTACAGTGATATTACCTGGTGCATGGAGTAGACGGCTAGCACGACGAGCACGTGCATGATGTTGTGCGAGTTGAGGCAGCGGTCCACGGTGCCCGGGAACCACTTCTCGGGGATGTGCATGGCTCCGATCACCCCGCCCCCTAGCGACACTGCGTCCTGGAAAAGTTTGTTGGAATTTAAGCAAATGAGATATAGTTTTAAATAAAATATAGCCATTATGTAAAGATGACGATCTACAATTTCTAGTTTCGGGTCAGGGTGTTTTCTATGTATCATACATAAGTGTGAATATACAAAAAAATAAAAAGGTGTGTGTGCGATTCACACACGATAGAAGTGAAACTTCAGTAAATCGACGAAAGAATAAGAAGAATAAAAAAAAAGTGTGTGTGTGTGTGTCAGCTACGACGCACGATTGGAGTCTACTACTTACGAACTATAATTATGATATAATAATATATCGAATAGAAAAAAGGGTAAATTAACGCATCTGCTAAAATGATAAGAGAAACAAACATTATCTGTAATTAATCAGATTATTTATATAACTTCAATAAAGCGTATTACATAAACACATAAAGTATGTTACAAAATAATATAAATAAAATACAGCAATACCTCGAAGTATCGCGCAAAGAAATTTAAATAAAGCATTGTATTTGTATCTCTTACCATTTCCGTTTCATCTTTTTGCATCCGGTTTGAAATCACTACGATTCTATAGAAGTTTCACTTCAAAAATTATCGATGTTGTAGAGGTATAGATCACTGATGTATTTTTTTAATGGTATTTTTGTACCTCATTTTAAGTGTGTTAATTACGTTGGCATGTTCTTAAATTAACGTACAATGACTAAAAAACCTATTATATAGAAAAAAAAATGTCATGAAAAAAAAAAATTATTTTTCGGTAAATTTGTTCAGTTTTGTGGTCTGAATCTCCCCTTTCATGGCCACTCGGAGCGTTGCTTAACCTTATAAAATCACGTTTGTTGGGAGTGGTTTTAATATTTGTTGTTATATCGGCATTTTGTTGCTACACGCATAATCCGTCCAAAGTTTCAGTTTTCAATCTAGCACGGTTCCTGAGATTCAGCCTGGTTATAGACGGACAGACGCAGACAAACAGACATAAATAACGATGCCTTAGTAAGCGGGTCTAGTATTACCCTTTGGTTACAAATCCATTAAAAAAATGCTCCATTTTTCTGCAGATTTTATTAAAATCGTGGACCATGTTAGCTTAGTCTACTAACACTAGGATTTTACTGGATTTTTCCACAATGAAAATATAGATAATAGACACAGTTTGCTACAAATAGGCATAAGTACCTACTTAACTAGTTTGCGAGGGATTCATCAAGGAGAAACCTTACAATCAGAGGTAAGTAATTAAATTAACTTATTTGTGCTTATTACCAGGCCTGGTACATACAAATCTTTGTTATGTTTTCTTTAACTGACAGGGTTATCAGTGTTTTGGCTATATATTACCTTGCAGAAGGTCACTAGATTATTGATGACAGAGCCACTCAGTCAAAAGTAATCGTAAATATACCTATTCCACTTAATTGTAAATTGCTATAATATTTATTAATATTCATATAATACTGAACAATATTGTCGGACTATTCACACACCATCACTTAACCCCAAACAAGGCAGAGCTTGTACTACGGGTGTAAGGTGACTGAAATACAACTTAGATACATTTTTTATTGTAAATACATACATATGATACGTAGAAAACAACCTAACTATTAATATATATTAATACTTACATATTGTCTCATGTTTAATAGTTTTCAAAACCTACCAATATTATAAAAGTGAATATTAGTTTGGTTTCCCTTTCATGCGAAAACTACTTAACCTATCACCATGAAAGTTTGAACACACTAGTTAGCGTACAAAGTTTCTTTGAGGTAAGTATTAGAAGTAACATGGATACTTTTACAATAACAAAATACGAAAGATTAACAAATTGTTCGTCATATAATATGCGGGATACGTCACGGGCGTTCATAATTAAGCGGTTAAAAAGTAGTCTTGTGCCGTAAATTAAAACGACAGAAAGTAAAATTTTCTGTAGAGGGCTCAATCTCAATCAAGGCAGTGGGCAGGCCATATAGCACTTAGAACAGATGGCCGCTGGGGCCGAAAAGTTCTCGAATGGAGGCCGCGGATCGGTAAGCGCAGCGTCGGACGACCACCAACAAGATGTACAGATGACTTGGTGAAACTTGCTGGCTCACGGTGGAGGTAAGTAGCGACCGCACGGAATAATTGGTCGTCTTTGAGAGAGGCTTATGTCCAGCAGTGGGCGTCTAATGGCTGAAATCATGACTCAATCTGTAAATGTGTTACCGTCAATCTGAATAATCCGTTAAAAATACAACGCCTAGGCAATTTACATAATTATATTGATTGTCTGAATTGTCAACATTGCCAGTAACATAGATGAAATAAAAAAGGCTGAAAACTGCTTATTTTACGTTAAAATTACGAGCATATGAAACAGCGAAAGCCCTATCCCTTGAATATCGATTGAAGGGCAACAAGGGTTCTGCCGCGGCTCGAATGATTATCCCGAGCCATGCCGCGCCGCTGGGGGAACGATCCGTTTATTTCACAGTTTGCTAAGGAATTTTATATTTATATCGTGAGTGAATTGATATATTTGAACTATTAACCCTAAACTAAGCACAGTTTGAACTGAAGGTACTTTTGAATAAAGTCGTTGCACAGATACCTACTTGTAAACACAAATAAAACGCAGAAAAACATCATTTTGTTTTTGTATTTTGGATAGTGTTCCAGGAAATCGTCTTTCAAGTTAAACCGATTTTATCATTATCAAATTCTTAGTTCAGAAGTCATCAGTTAAATCATTGTCGCGAGCAAGATAAAACCAAGGACAATAGTTTAGGGCCACAGCCTCGTTGAAGAAATATGGGTCTCAGATATTAATATTCTATTATAATATAAAGTTTTTAATTTATATGCAGAAAAATTTAAGACACATCCGTAATCTTCGCGCACAGGATTCGAACCTGCATCTCCATGAATGCGCCCTGACGAGCTAGGACCAATTACACCAACGCGTCATCACGTGATAGGTCGAAATTTTTCTGCACTTTGTATTATCGAGTGAAGAAGTAATATGAAGTTTTTATTAATTGCTAGAAATTAGAAAATAATTCGGTTGCTAGAAGACTATTTTACTAGATGAAGCCATAAGCTTAAATAATGTACTCGTTTAACTAGCTGGCCCGTTCCAGCTTCACTCGGATGCGAGAAACTTCCTCTTGAATCATTCTACTTAAAGTACAAAACCGTCAAACGTATGCGTATCTAATTATAATTAGTAACTGTAAACGGCAACGAAACCCACAGCGCGTCCGTATATGGATCATAATTAGAAATATCACTTAAGTATGTGTTAATTTTCTACAAAATAGATAGATAAAAACAGAATTTAAAAAACAAAATTTAACTAAAGGACACTTTAATTTGTCTTTTTATCATCAAGTTATATTTACTATAAATTTATTAAGACATGTGTCTCCCTGTTTCGTGATCTAGTTAGTCCAGATTGCGCGTTAGGACTTTTATCTCCGATAAATTATTATCCCCCGAAGACAGCTATTTAACCGTGACATCGTAGTACTTAGATCTTGCATGAACTAGAATTAGAATACAGTATTTTTTGTAAATTGGATGTTCCAGTTAAGTATTTCGGTTTCAGTTTTTGGTTGCTTACGTAACCTAAGCTAATCCCATCTATTTATACCTAGAGAGTGGGATGAAGTTAATAATATTAGCCCACGTAACCTACCTACGGATACCCAGTTATTCGATAACTTGAGATATTCTCAGAATTCGGTGGAATTTCTCAGCTACGTAGAAATAGGTTGCAGAAACCATAGATTATGCGTACCGACTATTCAAATAATTAGTAAGAAGTTATGCAATGTAGCAAAACAAATACCTGTTACCTATAAACATTGATATGATTTCTCATTGATATAAAGATATAAAACATTACTCCTGAAACAAAGTGTCTTTAATCTAAATATTTCCGTAGCGCCAGCACTTTATCAAATATTAAGCATTTAAGTAGACTCTACGTAACGGAGTCGTAGCATTAATGAAGGGAGAAGTTTTGTGAGCGAGAATCTGTTGCGTGACAATCGCTGCGGATTAAGGCAAGGCCCCGAGGCGTGGCGGCTGGCACATAGCCAGAGACTCGCCATATTGTATACCACGAGTATATAGTATACTAGCTAGCCCATTCCGGCTTTTCGAGAATGCGAATACCTTACCCTTGCCGCACTCTACCTACTGCTGAAAACCGCATATAAATCTGGTCATTTATTTATCAGTTTATCGCTAGTATAGAGAAGAAATAAGTATAGATAGTTAGGACAAGTATTTCTACGGCACGGTTCTGTAAATAACCAACTATAAAATCTATCTATTATATTTCCCCGTAAGACACAAACCCATAAGGACACACCCTTATGTTCGCGATAAACTCAAAAACAACTGATCAGATATTTGTGCAGTTTTCAGCAATAGGTAGAGTAATTCAAGAGGAGGTTTTTAAGTATAATTTGTAAGGGATGTGTGAGAATTAATTGAATTATGTAATAATTTGTGGTCTGAGAAAAATCGAGCATTTACTTAATCAGTGCTGAAGCGCATCGTAATGTGACAATCAGTCACATTGCGGTGCGCGCCAGCACTTCAAACAACGATTGCCAGTATTATGATTTAAAACGGGTAACATACCATGATTTGACGGTTTTTGTTTTTTAATATTGTTAAAAACCATGATAATTTAAAAAGCTATAACGATTGCCAGGTCATATATGTGTATATTATTTACGTATTATTCACTGGAACATTCATAAATGATTGGATACAGCATCGTTATTGTAAATTTAATGGCTTACCGACGCATTTACTGGTGCCGTCATAGCTAAGAAACCAATCTTACATGATCTCATCAATGCAACAAATTATTCTTCCAAAACTAATGACAGCTATTATAAAATCTCGAATTCCAAAGAAAAACATAATTCATAAATGATTGTATTGTTATTCATAATTCCGTTTGTATTGTAATTTATTTATTATTTAAAACTTGACATATGTGTTATTGACTAAGTATTTGCAATTTGACATATTTATTAAGTAATTGCAGTTCAGTTTCTTCGCTTGAAGCGACAATTTGCCAGTGTCGAGTTAAATAAAATTATAAAGTGTAAAAGATGTTTCTCAGTTGAACGCCATTTTGCGTCCTCCTAAGTAATTGCATTTGATGATTTATTTGTTTTGACATTATTAGTACTAAAAAAAACAGTGTAAACAAAATGTAATTGTGACGTATAATAATATGTATTATCAATAAATGACTATTCATGACTATTCATTCGTTTACTTTGTACTACTTGTACTTGTACTACTTGTAGAATCAATTTAATAATTGACTTACCTATGTTTTTGGTGTTTGATGTAGATCATTTGTAATAACAAGTACCTACCCTTTATTTCCACATAATAATACTTACATTATATTCTCTAAGTTTGATCATTTGTTAGTTCCACAAGGAAATTTATGTTTTCAGTTATAGATCGTGTGATAAAAGGACGGCCATCGACAACACACAATACAGCAATTAGTGGTTATTCGGACGATTACACACGATATTTTTGTAACAAAATTGGCTTTAACCAACACAGCATTGGTCAACTATTAAAAAAGTTTACGAGGTATATTGTTTGTATGATGATGGAAAGGAATGTCATTTTATGCAATGATAATGCGGTTAACTATACGAGTAGCTACAGACTGTATTTTTAAACTGGTATTTTACCAGCACTTTTGTTTTGAAAATAAACCAATTATGATAATAATCTTAGTACCTACTATTGGTAAGTATTGACGTTCAAAAAAATAAATTATCGTTAAGTATTTTTCAAGTAAACAAATTCGATAACTAGTTTTTCTACTCATATTACGAAGATAGACTTACGTCACTGTCAGATTATAAATTAAGTTAATAGAAATAGAGCCCGTAAAAACCCTGAAAAATATTAGTTCTAAGAACAAAAGAAAAAAGCTTCAAAAGCTCGATTATATATTGAGTGCACAAACTGGCCTAATGGCCCTAGCTTTCCAGTGTCTTGGCATAGAATCACTTCAAAGGAAATGTGATAGTAAAATTGCACTCAGCGTTAATTATGTATGTCTCTATCAGCGTTTAAGCTTGCGCAAAAACACATTCTTAGCACAAAAAATGCACACTATTTTTTGTACAATAAACCAACTGAATCTGTCAGAAACGATTTCTATTTAAATTTCATTTGTTTATAACTTCAAGTACCAGTTAAAATGATTTCTTGCAATTGGCGTGTAGAATTGCTACGAATTCTCGTAGCACTTATTGTCTCCACGTGTAAACAATTTGTACAAAGCCAAAGGTCACTGAAATGGGTTTTACGATATTTGACATAAAAACAACAAATAATACAAATTACTGATTATAACATGTGATTACGAGTGTCGTGATAAGCTATTATGAATTTCCGGTTTTGATCTTATTACTTTTTAGGGTTCGATACCTCAAAAATAAAAACGGAACTCTTATAAGATCACAATATTGTCTGTCTACATGTCAAAACCCTTTTTCTCAGGAACGCATTTAGTTGAAGTTCACAGCAAATACTCAGGTTTAATGGTCCTTATAGTTATAAAAATATCAAACTTAACTACATTAACATTGATCAAAACAAACAGCAATTAAAGCTGCATTTTTTTATCGAAACTACTCTCAAAGGAATCAAATCCTTTAGGGTACTTCCAGTCATCCAAGAATCTTATAGCACTCATATATAGGAAAAAATACATTTATAATTTAATATATTTTGCCTTATTATTTACAGACAAACACGTAGTGGTATTACATTGAAATTCATAGCAAATACTCCTGTCTAATGTCCCTTGTAGCTATAAAAAACTCAAACTTCTACATCAATGCAGTCAAAAGAAACAGCAATTTAAGTTGATTTTGTTTATCAATTTATGCCATCCTAGAAGTAACGACTTACATAAAAATAAATTTATATGTATTTTTATAAATTTAAGTTCATAGAAAATACACATGTCATTTTTTCCTTATTAAAAACAAACCTATACGTAAATGCTAACAAAAAAAAGAAACCGCAATAGCAACCCCTGAAGAGGGTTGAACTAAACATAATGAAAACCATTATTTTTTGGGAATTCCGAAATATACATGTATTATTTTTTTATTTCCATATATTATCTACAGGATTGTAAGCAACCTTTAGTTCACGAGTAAGACTTGCAATTATTGTTTTTGTTTACCGCTTTTAATGTTGGACTTTTGAAAAACGTAGAAAGTTTTTTGTAATTAGTAGCAGCCGTTGTCTAAATTCTTGAAAATGTTTGGTAATTAGTGTCGGAGGTAGGACACTCACTGAGCATATACACGTCTGCTGAACTACCTGAATAAGTCCCAAAGCCTCTCTACTGACTGTAATCCGGTAAAGATACGGATGTTACTTAATTGGAGCAAGCGTTCTTCGGAGAATCAATATCTAGAACGTGGATTTGGCAGCTCTGTCGGGTCCGCCTGATGCCTGGGGTATGAAGCCAAGTATTATAACTAGTTTTCATGTTCGTTTAGTGACAAAACTAGATCAAATGGTTGTATGCTGAATTTCGAAAGACCTCCGCATAAGAATCTTTTGGAGGATTTTCTTATGTCCCGGGGTATAGAACAAATAATGGATCTTTAAACATCGAGACGCGTTTTGTCTAATGGTACGTCGTGTAGTAGTGTTTCCATTGCATATATTACTGTAGCCTCTTCGTAAAACCTCAACGCTATCGTTGCCATAATTTTGTGGAAAATCACTTGAACCCGAATCTTCAATTGTACTTTTCGAATTAAAGTTCCTTTTACGTAAGGGATTTAATACTATTTTTCAATAAATAGTCGCTTTAGTGGGCCCGCAAAAAACCTTAATGTATTTTATTAATACTTTTGTAGACTGAGCCCGTTACTTTGAACAGAAATCTATTTTCCAATTTCATATCCGTACATACGAGCACCTACCGCTAAGGCAGACATTAGACACCTCATAAAAATATCAGACATGTAAAACTCATTTGCTAATATGGTTTTGAACGTGTTTAAGGTTTTATATGTAGTAGAGGAAGTTATAATTATATTACCTTATTGACCTACAGCCGCTTAGACGAAAACAGAAGGCGTGGACGTAGGGTTGCAACTTACTAAATTGACTCTTGCTTGCCTACAGGCCTATTAAAAAATTAACCTACCTACATTAAATAGGAGGATTAAGAAAATCGTACCTTACAATAACAAACACAAAACTTATGTAATCGTCGAATTTGTTGCAGTTCTATATGATATTAGTTTGGAGCTATGCGCGTATATAAATTTCGGTGAGTTACTTTAATTTTTTAGATATTAAAAGTTGGGAAATGTTCAAAAGGATATAGAGGGTTATATTTGTATATAGTGCGAATAACGATCGCTGCACGAGCGCCGGTCAGACGACTAGGCTCGCATATCCTCCTGTCCTGGTTCTAGTGTAGTTTGACTAGTGAGGTACCTGCAGCAAGAAGTGAAGGATGGCGGCAGTGGTAGCGCGCCGCACGAGCGCCAGTCAAAGTCTCATGCAGAAAGGACCACGCTCGCCTAGCCTAGCAACTCCGTGTTCTATGTAGTTTGACTAGTATCGCTGCCGTAGGGCACCGCTAGAGCGTCGGCCAGCAGTAGCCGCATGCAGAACGGACTAAGCTAGAATAGCCTGATAAATCGTGGTTCAAGTGTATTTGGACTAGTGAGGTACCTGCAGGAAGACGTGAAGGATGGCGTGCTGGTCGCCACCGCCGTAGCGCGCCGCCCGCGCGCCTGCCAGTAATAGTCGCATGCAGAACGGTGCCGCGAAGCACAACCGCCGCTCCCACGGGGACCACGCTCGCATAGCCTGACAAATACATTATCATCATGATTTCAGCTTCGGAATGTTTTTCATCGTCTCAGTAGAGAGAGAGAAACATTTATTGACACATCACAACACAAAATACAATAAAACAAAGAAAAACAACAAATAACAACATAATTTTGTGATGTGTCAAAAGGCCCCGCCTCAGCATAATGCAACCCCACACTTAGAGCGCGGAGGTGCGCTGATTTTCAGGCGAGACCTTGGAACACAAAACTCAGTCTAAGTTAATCCACCGACCGACCATACCATACGAGTATAGTTAGCTGTGGATAAATTATATGTAAGTATATGTCAAAGTGTACTAGTTATACCTACTCGAAGCAGAATAGAAGGCATACCTTATATAGGCCAAGTAGACTGCCAAGGCAGTAGACGGCGAGCGCCGCGTATCGCAGCAGCGCCGGCGCACAGTACACGGTCGCCGTCACCATGGGGATGGCACCTGGATACAAGAGCTCATGTGGAATCTGCATTATCTACATCACTCTCTTCAGCCTTAGAATGCTACAAGCCTGCCTCATAGATTTTACATTGAGGACTATACCATACTGCTACGTCACTTACAGTAACAGTTTATAGAATATAAACAAAGTTTAAAAAAAGTTTCTATATTAATACAAAATCTATCCAATCAGAATTATCTTTATCCTTCTACTCAAGCTTTGAGGGTTTCCCTTGATTTCTCACGATGTCACAATTATCGTAGAAATAACCGATTTCATTTTTTTTTAAAGTATAATGGAACTTTCTCGTTTTTTTTAAACTTTGTTAAAAACGGGAATTACTATGACTCCGCTATCCGTCTGGCTAAGGAAATTAACATTTTTACTGATGATGTACTGATACTAATCATAGGAATATTAAAAAGAAAAAATATGGGGAGCTCGAATACAAGAAACGTGACCTTTTGAGCTCTATCGTTATGCTATATCGTTTGTGCGTTTTTTATTAGTCTAACGGACTGTCAAATTTATGAGAATGTCAGATAAAGCCTTTACGTGAAATTAAAAATCGGCCTTTGGTGAATAAACTGTTAAATGACACGGATTCCTCGGTGTACGAGTCCATCAAGGAGGTTTTGTCTGTTCACGTCCGTAAGTGGTAACCCTCTGAATCCTTACACGTGACCTCCGGGTGGTGCTAAGCACAGTCTCTGGTGGGGTAGGCTTTGGCCGCGGCTTGTCACCACCCGCGGGGCCAGTGCGTGAAACGTTTTTTTCGTGTTTCGTAATGTGGCCCAGAGAAGCCAGCATCTACCTTCTAGGTCTTCATTCTCCATTTTAGACAACATACGTACGTCACTTACCATCAGGTGAAATTGTGGTCAAATGAAGGCTTATTTAGCATAAAAAAAATAAACTCATACGCGGGTTTTTAAATACTGTTTTGTTTTATGTAGACCAATATTTTCAAATAATAAATTATTACTCTTTTATAGAAACCTAAACATGATATGTTACAAAGCCAATTTTATAAGGAATTATATTGATTTTATCAATATTCAAAAACCAAATTTGCGTCTCGCTTTCATGTCATCCATTTGTAAAATCAGAACTTATGCAAAAACATACGCCATGTTGCCAAACAGTTTCAGAACTTTATCAATAATTAATGTTTTTATTTTCACAGAACTTCAACACCCCCTAACTCCATTTGTGAGATTGTTGCGAAATACGACGACGTAGTTTCAATATTTGATGTAGCGAAGGCAACGCGAGCGAACTTTGATTAATATGTTTCTAACGACTGCCCCTTCCAGCCACAAAGAATACCTACCGAGTGAGTTATTATGTGAAAGTTTCTTTTTACGCATAAAAATGTTAGGAATAGTTTGATGTATAAGTTTCTTTCGATAAAGTGGATCCAACCCACAACGGGGCTCTTGATTGTTCTTAGTTGTTTTACTGATTTACCGTTCCGGAGATTGCATTCGGGAACATTTTGAACCTAACATCAGTCGGTTGAGCGTTGTATATGACCAGCCGACTAGGTACCACTTTAACTAGCTTATCCGTTTGGCTAAGGAGTTCCTGTTCGTCCCTTCATTCCTGATTTGATCTCGCAAAACCCAGAAAGTAACTTAGTTATACAATACAAACAAAATTCTTTATTGCAACACCACAATATAGGAACATACATAGGAAATACATGTTTTATACAGTGACACAACCTTATCACTAATTGCGATCTCTTCCAGGCAACCTTTGGATGGATCAGAAATTTGATAATAAGAGAGAGCAGTGCCGTTTACACAAATTTATACATTAAAATAAAAATAAAATGAGTTGGTATATGTAGTACTGAAAACAAACACAGTAGGAGTGTGTAGTAATGAACACAAATTAAACACACTAGGTAGTTGAAAGAAAATGACTTTATACCTTATTTTTGAAAATTGTTACGTCATTTGTACTTATTTTTATATTATTTTGGTACCTACACATTATTTATAAGATCTTTGTCAGATAAACATAAAATGTAAAAGTACAGACAGGCTTCCGAATAACTTCACAATACAGAGATTTATTTAGTTAGATGTGTTCTCCTGATCTCCTGGGGTAGTACTTTTGTTCCATTAAGCTTATCAAATACAGGTTATCGGAAAAACCGCAGAACCTAAATGTGTTACGTGGCCTATTTCCGAGAGCAGGTTTACTTTCAAGATATAAAATATTCAAAGCTTTGCCTCTCCTATTCCGGGGGATTTCGCACTTTTATTTACTGACATGCTTATTTTGCACATGTGTGCAAAATATTTGTACCTGATCAAAGTGTTTGAATAGCTTTTGAAACCGAGAAAATTTGTAAATACTACCTATATTATTAGAATTCTATGCAGCTAACCACAGATCTAGTACAGATCTAGTGTCTAGTATTGTAGGTATTAAGCTCGTTACCTTATATTGAGAACTCTCTTTAGGCGGGTGGGAGATACCTACTTAGAAGATAAGAAAGTTACAATTTCTTTGTTTTAGGAATTTGTACTCAGGAATATAAGGAAAGGTGAGTTAAACCTGATAATCAATTCAAAAATTTTTATATTAATGTAAATTTTAAGTTTATCATTCGCTTATACTGTGTCGTTTTATAACATAGCACTACTCAATTCTTAAAAAGTTTTTACTAAAATAAATTGGAAGTTTTTAAAATTCTGGGGCGAGCATCATATATCTTTAAAAGAGATCTAAGAATTTGTGTTTTGTAAATAAATAAATGAAATACGATGAAATACAAAAACATTTCAAGAAAAATAACTTGCAACAACCATACCTACACCCGGAAAAATAAAAGTACGGCTCGTGTGTCACAGGAGATGTCTCTGAAGATGGATGTGTATATTCAATCGTGATCCTTTCAAATACGTTTACCTACTCTAAGGACTGCCTCGTCCATCAAAACATTTATATCGGGGATTGTCTCTCAGATCTATTCTAAATATTTGTATTCTACGTTGGCAATTCTGTTCTATACATAAATAGAATAGAAAATCGAGACGGTTCTGCCGTTTATTCGCTTAGAGCTTTTAAACCACATGTATTGATTTTATGTAGTTTTCAGCATTAGAGTGTGATTCAAGATGAGGGTTGCATAATTTTTACGTGTTTGGGGGACGTTTTCAATTTTAACGTAGGTACATATTTGTACCTACATTCAGATAGGAAATTTAATAAACAATATGGAGCCTATTCGTAAAATACGTTATAATTGAATGTAAAACAAATACTATTCGCATAGAGCTGTAGTTGACGTATCTTATCTAGATGTTCGAGCAAGGCTGAACATGAACACGAGGTCATTCCTCAAACAATTTATTAGCTTCGACATTCTTTACGATCCAATTTCATGTAATAACAACAACATACAAATAAATAAATTCGATCTGTATGATAAATTAAAATAACCGGGTTTCGCTAATGTGTGGATATAGACGTAATTAAGTTTTAAGTTTTGCTGGCAGAACTGAATGCTTTTCGCTGTACAATCTAAAAATACACGGAGACTTAAATATATGTATGACTAATTATCTACCTGTGAAGTGGTGAGGCTGGGCTCAACACATATAACTTAATATATACCCGGCTAGACGAGGCTAAAGCAGCTATTCACGTTAGACGAGTTACCCTGACGTGTGTTCGGCGCAACTAATAGCCATTACCCCTCCGTCTCGGGGCTAATACATACAAAGGCTCCTTAAGCTATAACATGGACCTTAGACGCAAACAAAGCCTCTTAAATAGGTTGCTGGGAAGATCAAATCATGGTAAAATAACGTAAAATTAGACGTAAGTATTTATATAAAATAATACCATGAAAATATCTTAGAAACGTTTATCTATTAGAGGTAAATTGGAGAAATACTTTATTATAACAAAAAGTTAAAATAAATAAATAGTATATAAGGGTGACATGTTCACAAAACCCAGTATAAATAAATAAATGATAAAAAAAAGTTAAAATCAAAGGAATAAAAGTTTAAATGAAATCAAAGGAATAAGAGTAAGCATGCTGGCATTCACTGTCAACTTTCGTTTATAACCCCCGACCAAAAAAGAGGGGTATTAAAAGTTTGACGTGTCTGTCTGTGTGTCTGTCTTTCTGTCTGTGTGGGAAATCATAGCTCCCGAACGGATGGAACGATTTCAATATGAATGGTGAGTTTGGCGCGAGTGTTCCCAGACATGTTTCATGAAAATCAGTTGTGCCGTTTAAAACTTATAGGGGTGAGAGTGGAAACCGAAAATCTGCAAATAATACTCGTGTGGTATCAAATGAAAGTGCATCGCGTGATGCCCATTACAAAATATTATGGTGTTATACTTTTAAGGAAATGAAGACATTGGAAATGGGGGTTTTTCTTAAATTTTAATTTTTTATTTATTATTACAAAGAACATTTTCTAGTATTCGTATGTAGTAATCAGCATAGCACAAAAGAGCTCTGTTTTAATGTCTACGTTCCTTTTAACGTTAATGGGAGGGAGAAACGCCTCGACGTAATTGACTGAAAAAACACAAACCCATTAGGTATTAGTTATTTATTGGATAGCCTTCAACATGAATAACCAATGTCCTGATAAACAAGTATATCTATACGAAACTACGAGGCACTTGCGTTTATTATTCCAAAAATACTTTATGAGAATTGCAGCATTCACTTTATTTTGTTTCCGTAAGAATAGTGTAAATATATGTATTTGACATTTATAAATGCGACTCATGAATACAGTAGCACGTTCCGGCAACTCACATTAATCAAGTTAGCTGTGACCTTTGGTGCCGTAAGACAGTGCAGGCACCGCGCCCTACAGAACGACAGCTTGATTGCTTCGTTCACCAATATTTAACCACAGCAGTGTTTGATTGAAGGGTAGCCTTGAACATGCCTTTTAGATTCCGCGAAGAAAGAAACCATGAAATTGGGCCACTACCGGGTATAAACCCGAGTTAACGATTAGGGACGTCGCGAATGACGAACGAGAACTCAACCGGATTGGCCCATTTTTCTCTGGCAATGTGGGCCAGAGATCTTCCTGACATTGTGACATAAAACAGGCAATTTCTATTCAAGCGTTAAAAGTTTTACTAAAGTTGGTCTGCAGGTTTACAGATGTAAAGATGAGAGCTTTTGTGCAAAGTGGCGGAAGGGAAAGAAAAGCTCAGGAGCGTCAAAAGCACTCGAGACATTTTAACCGGGTCTCGGCTTGACTCGTGATCTTCATTATACTGATTGCCTTTTTTATATTCCGATTTTGTAATAGAAGTTATTTTAAGACAGTAGTCGGCTTTCAATTTATTTTAAGCGATTTTTGATGTTTTTGCGACTAGAGATTTTGTTACCCGATAATTTTATTAATTCACGAGTGGATTTATTCTGGGCTGGTATTTTTTAAGTAAACCTATCTGGGATAAGATAAACAGAATAATAATCCGTGTAGCATGACCTGAAATGGCATTATTATGATAATTCATGCTCATAACCCGAACGAGCTGCTGGCACACGATAAGCCGCCCGCCCCGCCGCGCTGCTGAAAGATGCACGAGGCACAATCACGGTAATTCTTCAGCAAATGTGCAAAAGCCTTATGAAAGCTTTTTAAAGCTAAAGCTTTGGAAAAAATATTCTAGTAACACTGGGCGATAGGTGTAAAAATGAACATTGTTTGTGGGGCAAATCTAATTTAAAAAAACTGTGTTTTGTAACGCTTTTAAGAACCTACATCATCATCATCACATCACCCTATTAACGTTCCCACTGCTGGGACACAGGGACTTCTCTCTTGGCGAGAGATATTAGGCCTTAATTCACCACGCGCTGGCCAAGTGCGGGTTGGTGAATGTCACATGTCCTTCAAACTCTTTTAAAGTTCTCAGAACATGCCGGTTTCCTCACGATGTTTGCCTTCACCGTTAAAGCACGTGTTTAAAGCGCACATAAATTTCTCACGAAGAAAAATCCAGAGGTGCGTGGCGGGGTTTGAACCCACTACCTTCGAAATAAAAGTCGAGTGTCCTCCCCCTTAGCCAACACGGCTTTTTTTTAAGAACCTTCATATTAAACATTTTTATACCTGCATGTTTTAATAATGTACTAAGTAGATATTATATTTTTAATACCTCTGTACGTGAAAGCAAGTGTAGATAAAACGCCGTATTAGTCTCTAGGGACTTGAGAGGAAGCGCTATCGAGCGGGAGCTCTACCCCGCCGCGCCAAGTAGGCCATTGCAAATTTATTGTTCATTCAATACCGTGCATACTGTTATGATACATATTGAATAATGTAGTTAAATTGTTCCCAGATCGCGTTTCGTGATGCTATTTCGTGCTTTACAGATTCTGATATGATTTCTAAACTTTAAAGTTTTTCAGTCGCAGAAGAAGGTCTTGTCTTAAAAATAGATTGTCTAAAATATATATATAGTCTATACTTTTGTCCAGAGCTTGAAGTGACTACAGCAGGCTAATTGGGTCGAACTCAAAATACCTCAGTACATCAGCTCAGATTTTTAATAAAAGGTTGATAGATCTAAAAGTTTGAGCATAAAAAGAAGACATTAACAAAATTTAATTCAAAGATTTCGACGCTCTTCGAATCCTGAAAAAGAAGGTAAGTACTTAAGTAATTGTACTCATCGCATCGTACGTAAAGAAAATTGTGTTTTCATTTTATCACTTTTCGTTATGAGTTATAAATAGAATTTATTCATTGAGGCCGTAAAAAGACACTTCGCACTGAGAGGGCGAATAAAATAAATATATTTGAGTGTGTGGTTAAGTTTTATTTGACAGAACACAATGCGACCCAGAGAGGTAAATAAGACAAAGGGCAATGAGACAGAATAGAAAATACCTAAATTACTTTAAGTTGACTAAATTTTTTATTAGGGAAGTAGAAAATACTAACCAAACATCAAATCTACATTAATGTAGGTCCATCGTATTTATTAGGACGGACCTACATAATGTAGATAACGTAGATATACATAATGTAGATAGACGGACGGTGAAAGTCTGCCACCGCGCCTTTCTGTCTATCTTTACGTTTGGGATAAACTTAAAAAGTACTCAACGGATCTTTATGCAATTTTCAGCATAGGTAGAATGCTTCAAGAGGTTTTTGAGCGATTCCTGCAGAGCCGAAACGGGCCAGGTAGTTCACAAAAATAAACTTTAAAAGTATGAGATGGTCTCATACCTGGGGTTTCTTGTTTTCAATAGTTCTTACACTTATATTGTTATAACAAGAAACACTAAAATTTAAACAATCAAAAATAATGTGCAATAATTTGCAGCAGAGATACATAGCGGTCAATCAGTAAAGATCAGTCATAGTCAACGTTAGGCACTTCCGCATGTAGATATAATAATGTATATATGTAGGTGGAAATCAGAACTATGCTGTTAAATTAGATACCGAAAACGAATCCCTAAAATTATTTTATACAACAATCATCTTATTCTAAGCATTACTAACTCTGAAAAGGTTCTCACAGAGACTACATAATCTCATTAAAGTTTCCGTTTGCGGTGAAAGTGTAGCAGTTGTTTGACACAAATATAATCCCGGAATAATCCTTTAACTCCCGCCGCCCTTTACCACTCGTGAATTTCAACGAGAGTCCTTTGTTCAGAGTTCAGAACTTAAAACTTTACCCAATCTCATTACTTTGTACCGAACATTGTACTGTTTATTCAACGCCTAGAGCTAATTACTGTTATAGTTAAACTTGGACTTTACGAGACGTTGTTTCACCCTGAATGCGGTTCGATCATTAAAATAGGTATGTAAGTAACACTAACTGGTAATCCAAACGATTAGTTTCACGATGTCATTACATAAAACAGGAGTTTATAATATTGACTTAAAATTTACTGGGTCAGACAAAAATTACTGCTACGAGTATAGCTGCTAAGCAGTCACTTTTTCTCAGAGTATTAAAAAAATGTTTTTTTATTATTATTATTAAACCTCTTTTATATTTCTACGAGAATGATGTAAGGTACTCGAAGGTCTGAGTATTATAGGAGCAGGAGGAAGTTCTTGAATTAAATTTTAACAAGAGTAAATTTAACTAACTAGTTAACAGTCTCCATGTCCACCAAAACACATTATTTATTGTAAGTAATTCAAGAAGTATTTGTACCAATGTTTATCAAATTCATGCTACTGGTAATATTTTGTTAAAGAAGATGATGTTTTGGAGTATAAAAAAGGTGAATATACGCTTTGAGGCACACCTTTCCTTTTGAACCGCCAAAAATTTAACCAGTTTCTGCAAAAGAAAAAATGTAGGTATATCCATTAAATAGATGTCGAATGCAAATATGAAGGGCTCATTAATGGTATCAAAGCGTTTAATTAAAGCGGCTCTTGGCTCGGTTGGGAGTGGAGTGCCGATGCCGGTGCACCAAAGGGTGGCCCAGTTGGGCCCGCGGGCTGGGGAGACCCACCGACGTTTCTCCCGCCAACGGAGCGCATAGGGCTGTCAATTGAGGCAATATTTTTACAACAAATCGGAAATTGGTCACTCGGCTAACTGCCTTAGCAATCAATTTTGACATAAGCTATTTTGACAGTCTTGTTGTGATACAATTGTGAGCTTTTTCGACAGGATTGTCACCAGGACTGACTAGGGAGACAGACATATTGGTGATCAATTCAGCACTTTGATACCATTAATGAATAATAAGGACATAAAAAATGCGTCAACCAGTGGAGAGTGGAGTGCCGGTGCGGCCCACTGACGTTCCTCGCGCCAACGGTTAGAGGCAATGTTGTTATAACAAAATCGGAAAGTGGTCACTCCTTACCAATTAATTTTAACATGATAAGTTGATGGATAGACAGCATGGCTGACTAGTATACGTATAGATGAGGGACATATTAATTACTTATAACATTTATATTTCTCGAAACTACGTACCAAACGAAACGAATGGGAAAGCACCGAAACAGTTTTCACTTACAATTTCAATAAATATCCTGATCCAGGACACAAACACCCCTCTCAATTAAATTATTGACACTCATTTGAAACCTAATTCATTCGCTCTGATACGAACATTAGGTACTTACTTACATTATGATTGCTATTGACGTATATCAATCATAAATACCAATATTTATTTCATATTCAAATGTAAAGCAAAAGCTTACTGCATAATGTCTGTAGTTAATTTAAAAATAGGGTGAAAATGAGAAAAGTTGTTCCTCGCATATTGTATTGGAGAAAGGGCTGAGCACGTAGCACATACCCTCGTAATGATCGACCAGCGTGAGTCATTAGCAAGGGTGGTATTGTGGATTATCGTGGAAATACCCTACTACGATGCAGGCAGGTAAAGGGAATCCACGAAATAGGGCGCGGTTTGTTGCCGTCTTTACATTCTGCTATAGAATACGGAGGTTTTGAAATACAAAGTTATTGCCTATCATTTCTATAAACCTTGATTTATTCAATTTACAATATTCTACAATGCATATGCCAACATAATTTAACACACCGGTTATCGATTCGACGTTTGCTATATGGCTAACCTTTAACAAATTAACGGGTAGTGGTGAACATCTGTTGACACTGCAGTCCCAGCTTAATTATTTATAGGTTTAGCCTTGTCCAGTAGGTAATAGAATTATAGGTACCCTTAGCTTATGAGTCATTTATCTACATAAGATAACTAGAAGTTACATATCCAAATTGCAGTGTGATTGCTCGTGATAATACATCAATATCTTAATTTTTTGACTAGAAGAACAGAAGAAAGGAAATTACCATCTTTAAAAAGGTAAGCAGCGTTTAAACACACTACCATCGGCATTCAAGTTAATGTGTGCTCCCAATTAAACCTTTGAACAAGGCGGTAATTAGTTACGGAGGTGTATTGTATAAAGTAATTAGGAAATTTCTATAACGTCGTACCTACATAGAAACCAGTATAAACTAATCGTATTGCGGGGTAACCCTACACCGTTCGGTTTGTTTAACGAGGCTTCAGCTTACTCACAGCTACTGAGACAAAGTCCACACTTTACTGTCTGACTAGTCTAGATTGTCGTTGAACATAGATTTGTAACCCTGAACGTAGTAATTTATTATTCTTTTCCCTGAATAAATTGTTGTTATTCAAAGCGCTACCAAGAAAAGTATGATTATTCATGATAGCTACGAAATATGAATACCTTCTTTGATAAACGAAGCTTATAGACGAATTTCCACTCCGTGGTTTTATCCTATCATCTATTTTTAGATTTTCTTGATAAAAATTGTAATAATGTCAGTACCTAAGTACCTACAAATCAAGCCTTAACTAATTTATTTATGGTTACAAAACTAATTGTTATACAGATACTTCTTATACTTAAGTCCAAAACCAGATAAAAAATATTGATACTTTTTAACGATATGTACACTAATGTACAATAAAGTTATGTGTTATAATATTTATTTAATTATATTAATTATTTATTATTTATTTATGTGGTACTGGTTCCGAGTAGAGATAGCCAAATGGTTGTCATTGTTGAGTGAAACAAAAAAATGGCTTGGATGATAGATGGTTTCACGCTTCTAAACCAATACCTATAAAGTTGGTTTGGCATGCGCCTATTGAACGCACGGAATCCAATTAAGCCAATAATAAGCTTATCATTTATTGCATCTGATTCATGAGTCATGACTTATAATGAATCTGACATAAAACAATCAATAGAACCAATTATTAACAGATGCTTTTTGACTACTGTAATAATATTATGGTAATAATTTGAAGGATTAATTTATTTTTAAGTAATGAGAAAAAATATGTTAATAATTTATATTAACCTAAACTAATTATTATTTTTTATTTTTCTATACTATGCGAGGTGGTCACTGGTGAGAAAAAAGTGTAGCATTGTAACACTTTTTTCCAGAAGGTGGTAGACGTTACAGGGCGAGCTAGACTTGATTTATTTAATTGCTCTCTCGGGAAATACCAGCTGTATTTCAGCTCAGCAACGAGAAATTTCATTTGGTCTGAATGAATTCTGTTTATTCCAAGCGTTTAACTCTAATAGCCGTTATAATAACCACGGACCAAGAAATATTTCATCCGAGTAATAACTATGGTCGAAAACTTTGGATTCTTTGGAAAGTTAATCTGAAGGTTATGCATTAAAGATTATAGGAATAATGAACTCTTTGTAGGTTAAATAAGTAAATAATAAAATATGTATGAGCAAAATCACATCAAACCGTGTAAACGTCAAAAAGTTGGTAAGACGTGGTTTTGTTAGCTTTTCGAGCGATTTTTTTTTTGTAATTTAGTTATCCATATTTACGCGTGTCCTAGGTATATTTGTTTAATTCGAAGACTTGCTAATTACACATTTATGAATTAGACCATCAATAAATTTAATTAAATTAAATAAATATTTCCGGACTAATCACACGGCATTACCTAACCCAAAACTAAGCAGAGCTTGTACTATGGGTGTTAGGTGACTGGATATACTACATAGATACAATATTTTAGTAATTACATTCTTATGGTACATAGAAAACACCCAGACCAGAAACCAGAAATTGTAGATCGTACAAAATCTGGTACAAAATATAGGTACACAATAAGCTTGAAGATTTGAGAAGATAATCAAAGAATAAATATTTCCGGACAATCCACACAACAACAATTAGCCCCTTGGTAAGCTTCAAGCTTGTGTTACGGGTACTAGATAACTGATCTATAAAGCCCCGATGTCACCATTGGCTACGACCCCACGAATGTGTTTCACATACCTATAAGTATTCATCAAAAAGTTTTTTTATTCCCCCTGAAGTAGACCCCACGTTCAAAAAACAAATATTTATCTTATAAAGATATGCGAATGAAACGAGATGGTAAGAGCGACCGACATTTACAATTCCTTTCTCTCAGGTAAATGCTATGTAGCCCGGGGGTAGGTACATAATGATACAGTCAGCGTCAAATGAGCATCTAGTTAATCAATCTGAAAAACAAAAGCTATGATACACGATATACAGTTCGAGCTAGGTCAGGTCATGGACAGGACAACTTAAAGCAATTTTTTTTAAATTAGCTTAAAGTTGACCTGTCCATGTATGCATAAACGTCTAAGGAAATAAACGTTTTGACTTTGACTTTGAGCCATCTTATTGTTGTAAGTACCCAAGATGATTGAAATATATTACTACCCATTGTTTCATATTATTAGAGCAGTAAGGTTGTTCAATATTATTATCAAACTAAACTCTCAAACGTAGTAGTAAACAAACTCTTCTACGCAGATACATTTGAGAGGTTAATTTGTAAAGATACATTATAAACAACGAGAAGTTAAATATGCTTAGTTTTGAAAATTTATTTAAATGATTTTGTACCTATATGTATGTCTATGTTGAACACCTTTGTACCAAAGGAGTTCAGGAGAACAACATTAAAACTTGAAACGGGTAAACCTACCACTACGTATATCAAATTGCTATTATACTTTTCATATGGTTAAACATCTTAATGGTTATAAGTTATGTTTGCATTGTGCTTTAGTTAGTAAGTAAAACTGTTTTTTTTCCGAATAAAATAAAATATTATGATTACTCTGGATGCGCATATCCATCTGACTGTACACCCGCGTCAGTGGCGAACCCTGCCAGTGACACATCGGGCATTACGTCTCGGGAGTACAATTTATGGGGTCCTGCATCTGCGACGGAACATGGATGTTGAGATCAATTAGAGATCCCTAGTTCGATGTGAATCGTCCTAATTATCTTGGCATGGACTTGTCAATATCACGAAACGTCTAGTCGCTTAAAGTACTTATATCAAACCGGTATCTCAATAAGTATAGTATACTTAGTATAAGTACTTAATTAGCTGTATAGGGGCTTTGAGCAACGTGGTGATTTCCCATAAATCACCATACCACTATTTAGAGTGATGTTTGACCGGATTTTCCAAAAAACATTTGTTATTAACGTTATTATTTAATAAAAATATTAAAAATATTAACGAATACGATTGAGTGTGCTTTTTTTAAGCAGATTAAGTAATGTAAAAACAGTTTTTTTTCAGTTCAGTATTTACTTAAAACATTTAAAATTTGGTATAATTTAGGAACCCTGTGAATAGGTAGCAATCACAAGTTCAACAAATCTATCGATAAAGTATAAGGCATACTTATAAATTGTTATACTTACTAAAACTAGGTGTTAGCCCAGTTAACCATTTTATTATCTAACAGCTAATATCTTCTTTACGTTACGCCACTGTCTGTCGTTCTATTTCTTTTGTCTATTGTATTAAGTATATCCGATCTCTAGTACCCATAACGCAAGCTTAGAGCTTACCACGGGGCTCGATGTTGTCGTGTGAATTGTCCAGAAATATTTATTTATTCCACTCCGTCTAAAGGTTGCTTGAAAGAGATCATCATCATCATCATCACCCTATTAACGTTCCCACCGCTGGGACACAGTAACGTCTCTCTTGGCGAGAGAGATTAGCCCTTATTCACCACGCTGGCCAAGTGCGGGTTGGTGAATGTCACATGTCCTTCAAACTCTTTTAAAGTTCTCAGAACATGCCGGTTTCCTCACGATGTTTGCCTTCACCGTTAAAGCACGTGTTTAAAGCGCACATAAATTTCTCAAGAAGAAAAATCCAGAGGTGCGTGGCGGGGTTTGAACCCACGACCTTCGGAATGAAAGTCGAGTGTCCTCCCACTTAGCCAACACGGCTTTTTAAAAAGCTTTTTGAAAGAGATCGCTCACAGCGATAAGCCCAATTGTTTGTACAATAAAGAGTTATCTATCTATCTAACGGCACATTTATAAAAATATCTGAACAATATCGACATGAGTGACCTAATTGTCTAAATACGTAGCCCGCCTCGTCTAGCCCGCAGCCCACCTGCACACTGCAGCGTTATGCAACAGCCAGCCAAGTGCAATGTCACTACACAAAACACCGTTTACTACGGAAAATACGTTTAATTTTAAGGAATACCATTGTATTTGCTATGGAAATTCAGCTAAATTTTATAGATAGCTGCCCGCCGAAATTAAATCTTTAATTTTAGGTATGTCTAATGCCACATTTGATTCAAATCGGGCTCTGCTTCTAATAATTGTATTTTCCCGCGAAGATCGGTATTTTACTGCAGTGAAAAGCCTATAAGGTATTCTGATATGTAAGCTATATTTTTGAGAAGTTTCATCAAAATTCATATAGTAGTATTTGCGTGAAAGAGATACATACACACTTACATCCTCACAACTTTCGCGTTTGTAATATTAGTAGGATCGTGTAGTGCTACTGAAAGGTTAATGTTACTGTAAATTTTAAAATGGCGATAACGTTTTATAGGTGGCATCTGTTTTGTAAACGTACAACATTTCAGTTTTCAATATTGGTTTAGTAAGGCTAAGTGGGTTCTTTAGATTCCTAGAAACCCCACAGCCTATTACAATCCAATAATAAGTTTTGTACGTATGAAATAATTTTTCATCCTGAATAAAGTATGTACTGAAACAAACTACAATTAAATTACATACTAAATATTAAGGTGAAACTTTCGATCCTATTTAAAGTAAAAATCAACCAGTCTCAGGATCTCGTTCTATTAACATTCACAGTGAATCTATTAAATGTTGTTTATTTATTGTACCTGTATGTACCTAATACCCTGCCGGTCCCCCTCTGAGAGGTAGTGCAGAAATTTTTGGAAATAAAATTCTAACTATCGCAGGGATTCGCGGAGGATACCTGCAGTGGATTTTTTTTTCAGTAAAAGTTTTTTTTTAATTTTAAATTAAACAGAAAACACATCATATTTCAATATTACCTTCCGATCAAGACTAAAATACTAGTAGTATTATTAAAAATCGCAACAAGTTGATAGGCATATAGGCGGATCAGTGATCAACTAGACAATTGCCCTGAGCGGTTTGAAGGCAGTGATTTCCATGAATAGTTTAAGTTGTCGCTGGTTGTTAACTCATAAAAGGTAGCATTATAACAGAAACGTCATTTAAAATTGCTGTTTTCTTTTAATAGTTTAGCATAATCACCCCTATTTACGTTCCCAATACTGGGACACAAGTACTTCTCTCTTGGTGAGAGGCCTAAGTTCACCACACTGGCCAAGAGCGGGTTGGTGAATGTCACATGTCTTTAGTATACACGTGTTTTAAAGCTCACATTATTATTTTCATGAACAAATATCCAGAGGTGAGGGGAACCCACCCATGAACCCGTAAATGAAAGTCGAGTATGCCCCCTCTTCGCCAGCAAGGCTTTTAATCGTTTGATTATGCAAACTTCTATGTTAATCAGGTTAAACTAAAAGTTATACTGTCCCATCCTGCTGTCCTGTCACGAGTTCATGAGCACGTTATGAAAGTGATATCACACAGCTAGGAGCAGTCTGAATCTGGAAAGCAGCTTTGCTTTCGTCTAATATTTTGGGTGATATTTATACGTGATATTTATTTATCTGATAATTTATTTTATTATGATAAATATTTCCAGGCGAATAATTTACTTAATATGACCTACTACAATATCTTCCTCGATCGTTATGTTGATTTTTCCAATATGAATAGCCAAAAAGGCTTTCCTATACGCCGATGCGCTGAATACGGTATCCTGAAACGTCGGATTTCCATACTTCGAGGTAGCAATGAAGTACGAAATAGGACAACTGTGTCAATCACTCATTTGCAATTTAATAGGGGATTTAAAACAAATGTGCATTTCCAGAAAAAAACCCTTTTATGACCAAATAAACCAAGTCGTACCACTATTTTACCTTATTTAAAAATCTGTTTGCCCGTAAGTATAACTGACTGCCTGTTTGTAACAGATTTAGACAAAATATTATAGAGGTAGAATGACGATTCCTGAGAGTAATAATTTAGTAAGCTTCTTTAAAATAACTACTTGAAAGGAAAATACACAATACAAGAGCTGAAACAAAGTTGTTGAATTCTCTTCCATCTTCACTTTCCAGAAAATCGCGTGCTACATGTTTATCTATAGTTTTATGCCATTGTTACAGGAATGTGTTTTTACACGAAAAGGCAGTGAGGCATGAATGAATTACCAGTCCGAGATGTCACCGGAGGATTTGCATAAGAAGTAGTGGCCTCCTAACATGACCTTCACATATCAATGTCGCTTTGGACAAAACTATTGGAATATACTATAGTTATATACTATATCTCAAGTATGGTATTTAACTTATACTTAGTTATATTTTGTGTTTCTACCTAAATGATCAATTCATCATCATCATTATTTTAGCCGTAGAAGTCCACTGCTGAACGCAGGCTTCCTTTAATCAGAATGGGTTTGCCAATACAAGCCAAGCTTTGCAGGCGGTTAAGTGAGTACTATCAAATTTGTTAAATGTAGCCGACTGCAAGGTGAAAACTTAGCCACTTTTTGTGTATCGTCCTAAATACATTTTAAATGAAATAAATATAAATAAATATTTCGCGACAATATACACAACAATATCTAGCGCAGTGGTAAGCTCTAAATGTTGTGTGAATAAACAGTTTACCCTGTCAGTCACGTTGAAATATTGTCATGTCATGCCCATTATGTGTTATTAATTGTGTTGTACAAAATCGTTTTTCTCAACTCTAATTCAATGTTTTTTATTACAAAGTGAGAGCTAATTATTCATTCTGAGAGCTTGCTAAATTTGACAAAGGGTATTTACATTTCAATGCTGCTTAAACGTCCCTTTCATGAATTGAGGCAAATTGTTTATCTGCGCACGTACCAGCCGTATATTGCTGAATGAATGCTAGCTGCTTTCAGCTTACTTTTTGGATAAGCTTTGTTTTTTTACGACGAAATCCCGAAAATTTCGAGGAATATAACACGTTGATCAAGCATGTTGGTTTTAACTTTCGTTTAAAGACCCGTAGCAGGAGAGAACTGCGATTCTATTTAAATTCTTGAAAAAAGGAGAAGAAATTTTGGGTGGCGATATAGATACGTCTATGAATAGAAAGTCTTCTTTATAACGGCATTAGGACGCCCGCCGTGATTCGCTATACGAACAAAAAATGCAGTAATAAGCGATAGAGCGAGATGGAATACAACCAGAAACGTTTCATAGTTCATCATCATCCATCAATGGACAGTTATACCGCGTTTTAGTTGTAGTGTATGTCTAAGATAAAATTAGAGAGAAAAGTCTACAGTAAAAATCACATTTTGTAGTTTTTGTAACTGTCTATGCCGTCCCGTAGCTTGCATCGGCAGACGCCGTCGTGCGCATGCAAAAGCGTTTTGTAGCTTGATAGTAAGTTTTAAAGATATCTACGCTATAGTAAAGAAGATAAATGCTCATTAGAGAGAAAATCCTGAATTCATAAGTGCAAAATCTTACCTATACTCTGGCTGACCCAGATGCCGAGCATGTCCAGCTGAAGCAGACGATGGTACAGCGCCTCGCCATGAGTGTGGTTCATGAAGAGGTGGTACAGGAAGGACCCGCACCAAGGCGCCATGGCCCCCAGGAGGTGACACAGCGAAAGGAACCAGGAACCACCGCCTCCCCACGGCAGCAGCCCGGGCAGTACCACCATCATGTATACTAGGGATACTCCTGCAAAAAAATAACAATATTAGTATAAATAAATCAGTACATAATATAAATTTATCCAAAATAAAAAGGAGGTTCTCGATTCGACGCATTTTTTGTTATGTTTGTTGCCATTCTTGCATTCATACATACATACATCCAGCTCTCATTCAAAGCTTCTATTACAACCTTTTACAGTTCCACCAGTTTTTTATAACCACAAAAAAAAAATATTCAATGTTTTCACATTAAAATAACATTTACCAAAATACGATAAACAAATTATATTATTCGGGAAATAAACAGTATCCAAACTAAATAAAATAACGACTTTTAATACTACTTATACCTAATACGTTTATTTACACATATGTATAAATATGTATGATATTGTTATATAGTTCAATTAATCATATTTACCGTAACCTTACTTGTACTATTATGTATTCTGTGCCGTAACATATACATCGATATATATAAAAACCAAGTATAATAAATTCAGTTTACAGTTACAAAGGCATAGCAAACCGAGCAATATTAAATGAAGAATAAATACGTTATCGAAGTGAGGACACAATTGCTTGGAGGGGTATAATTTATGGTACAATACAATAGCTTAGCAAACACGAACTATCGACCGCGAGCCTATAACCACGGTGCATTTTCTCGGCAATTTGCTACAATGTTCTACAATAAGTGGGTATTTGAAAGCCGACTCTTTAAGTAATAATCGTGGAAGTGTCACAAGTGGCGACGCATTTACAAACGGCTAACTATTCATTTAAAAGAAAGGATTCTTTTTTTATGCTCATCTGATGTAAAATGACGATGTGGTCTAAGATGGGGCATGAAGACCTAGAATGTAGAAGGCTTTCGCGGACCACATTAGGAAACACGAAAAAATCGTTTCACGCACTTAATTCGATTCAATTCAATAAGAAAATGTAGGATTTTAAATATTACTTTTGAAACTAACATGGTTAACACTATTTACATTTGTAACGGGATTTTTTCATGGCGCATGTAACTGAGCCGAAATATAAGGAAACTCGAAAGACAATCAATCATGGTAAATATCCCGTTATAAATCTAGGTAATTAGTGTTTGAAATATTATTCTACAACTTCAAGAAAACATCTCGGATAGCCAGCTGGTTTCAGACGTAATGGCGAGATATCTCTTCTGAAAATGACTGAAGTTCGTAAATAGAAAAATATCAGGTCTAAGAAACAGTAACCATCGTTTTATAATACAGAACAAAAGTGTAAAAAAAAAAACTTATGTCTTAAACAAGAACCTGATTTGATATCGTCTCTACTTTAAACATGTTTTGAAAATTGACTGTCTTTTGGTGTGTACGTAATAAAATTAGGGTGATAAACTTTCAGTAAACGTCGTAAATCACATATTCAAAGGATCTTTCGAAATTTTCAACAAACATTTCGTACTTGATATAGGTACTAAGTAGTATTATTGTTTTCCTTGTTTCCGTCAGCTTTTAGCGCATGTTACTACCAGATCTGTCCTTTCAGAGATATTTATTTATAGCTATGTTGTCTGTGCGATTTCTAGTACTTATATTACATAACCCACGACTACCTCGCCTTACGAACAACATACTACATATTTACGAGAGAGAGGAATGTACACTTACATGTTGTACCACCATGTACGTTCATAACATAGATCCCGCTCCGAATATGGAATAGGAAATGGTAAAAACATCCTTTATCTTCTCTTTTATCACTGAGAACTACGCAAATAGATACTCGTAATAGAAATAATTGTTAGTAAATATTGTTTTGTTAAATATAATAGATATAAATTATTTGTTAGGAAAATAGATATATGTACTTATTTTATTTGTTTGTTTGAAATAGACCGACTATACCATGTACCTATTAAATGGACATCCATTTTACAATTTCATCTTGTTTTGTCTTTACTACTGTATTTAAACTTTTTGGCGCTACTTGTATATTATGTGAAAATGTAAATTACTTTAAAGTCATTTTGCTTTATGAAATCTCAATAAATTACGTTAACGGGTCGTAAAGAACAGTAGACGTCTTATCGCCGCAAGACTTTTATGACGGATAAGGTAGAGGGAGGGTTACACATTATTTAAGAGGTGGACGGAAATTCCATTCTGTTAAGCTTGCTTAGTTTTTAGGATAAAACTCAGAAATAAATCAATTTCATAATGTTGACCATGCATCATAAGGTGTGCTGGTCATATATATTAAAAAAAAAACAGTTGGTAACTTATTATTTTCAGATTTCAGACAAGCGACCCTATAGTGGGGGAAATATAGGACTTGTAAGAGTTCTAACTTGTACTGGGTCTCAGCAGTAATAAAATAATTGTACACTAAAATAACTTTCTATATTTGATAAGAATAAAGTGTGCAAGAGCTCTAAGGTATACAATATCCTCCCCAGGATCATAGATTACATAATATCCTGCTTAGTAAAATTGGGGAAATTTAATATGCAAAGCACCTTATCATAAAGAAAAGATTATGAAATACAACAGATGCCCCGAGGTGTTACCCACGTTCTAAGGGATTTCTTCGCGAAAAGACACATTTTAAATGTAAGATTTATATATTCTGAGCATTAGCCAAATCTTTTTAAGCGTTTGTGTGTAAGAGTAACAAACTTGCATCCACATCAACACATCTATAAAATCTTTCGCGTTTAAATTATAACAAGTAACATTTTTTCCTCTTTAAATAATTGTCCCTTGATGCCTTTCAGTTATTTCGGACAGATTAAGCTTGAACCAAACTGCAATCATCCATAATTTTGTCCTCTAATCATGGATGATTGCAGGTTGGTACACCCGACGCTAAAAAGAGCATCAACTTTTTGTCTTCAAATCTGAGCATCCTATAGCCGTTAGCATGTATTCATATCGAGCCCGCAACTTAGGGCCCTACATTAGGGTTGGATGTAATATTTAGATGTTCAGCCTGCGCCTGCCGGCTCCCGCGGGCAGCCGACCTACTGCAATATACACGACCTTCTCGGTGGCCTTGTAGGGTGGGCCCTGAATTATGAATGACAAATCTGCAGTCTCTTTTGGTACGGGATTAACATAGTAATTACAACGAATAAGATAAAAAATGATTAAAAATAGGGTTGCTGTCATTTTCAGAGATAGAACAAAAGTAAAAGAAATTAGCGTGTCTATAATAACCTACATATAACCTACACAATATTTAAATCTAATTATATATAAAATATAAAAATCTATCTAAACATTAAATTAAAATTAAAATTATTATTTATTATTAAAATTAAAGTCTCCTGCCGAGTCTGTCTGTCTTTATGTTCGCGATAAACTCAAACTGCTGAAAGGTTTTGCTGCCGTGCAAAGCCGAACGGGCCAGCTAGTATTTTATAAATTAGATTTCAGTAGCAAGGAAAGTAAAAAGGCTCAATCTCATGTTTGTAAATACGAATGCAGGCAAAACCATTGTTTTGCCAACCAATACAAAATATTAAAATATAAATGATGATTTGGTGACTTTTAAGGCAGATTGCTACTCACAGATTCATGTGAGAGTTCACTCATGTTGGAAGTGGATGGAGGCTATCCAATTTCCGTCACTTGACAACTTACTGATTGCTTTGTAAGCACAGTTACAACCCGGCCAAATTTACTCGATACCTGGCTTGTAATTCTTTCGTAAACTTTGTCAAAAATGTGTGAAAACGTCATTTTCATTTGGCCGGGATACAATTTATAGGTGTTATTTCTGCTACTATTCCTCATAAAGCAGGTACATTAATCATTTCTTTATATTAAACATTTCTGCAATAGACAACCACTTCGTAGAGAGTAAGTGAAATCGTGGACTCAAGTATCGTTATAATATTATTCCCGGTTTTATTCCAAGCAAAGAAGAAAGTTAAACTAAGTAAATGTATCCAGCTAAGTGCAGTCCACAAACTCGGTTGCAACCCTAACTTGCCCATATTCATAGTCGAGCGAAGTTAACCAGCTCTTCAAGTTAGCTAGCGGACAATCTTATTAGCGCAAGTTAGGCTTCTGTTCTAGATAATTAAATAATGCCCTGTTGTTAATTAACAAACGTTAGCGAGGGTTATTTTTAGCGTTCCTGCTTAATGTAATTAAATATATTTGACTAAATAACAAATAGATTGCTATACCTAGTAAAAATATACTGTTGATGGGTAAAGTTTAATTATGACAATTCTACTGGCGCATTTTCATTAGTCGATAACTCGTTCGATATACAGCATGCGGGGACTCCCCGCATGCGAGATAACAACCAATGAAAGTTGCAAGTCGATACGCGTTCGGTACAACGCCTGCGGGGATTCCCCGCATGCGTTATACCGACCGTGCTATCGACCAATGAAATTCAACAGTCGATATACACAGCTTGTTTGCGGGTCTTGCGTCAAATATTTCATAATACGTCATGTGATCAGAAATCTCTCGCACTCCGCATGCGGACCCTATCGACTAATGAAAACGGTTCCCCGAATGCGGGCCCTGTGGCATGCGTTCCAGAAATCTCCCGCACGCCCATGCGGAACCTATCGACTAGTGAAATTGCGCCATATTACTAGTAATGTTTTAATTTTCTTTCAAAATCAGTCAAGATAATGTTAGAAAATATCGTAATAATTCTAGTTTCAAAGTAAGGATTCTCCTGTAAAAGTGGTTTGAAGTTGAATTCATAATTTTTAGACATATATCTTTATTTGAATATGTATACAAGTTCTAATAGTACTATTATGCATTCAGAAAAATATATACATTTATGCTAGCTAGAACCTAACTACCTACTAGATTATCAGCCTAACATTTTAGCTAAGCTAGCCGGCAAACATTGTATTGTCAGATACAGAAGAGAAGACTTTCAAATACAAATACAAATACAAAAACTTTTATTGATAACTGTTGTACAATTAGGTGTTTTCGCCTTTCAAGAAGCCTATTTCACATATTCCATATTTCACCTGAACATAATTTTCCCGCGGCTGTTTTTTTTACTTTTACCTGCCTACAGAGTATAAAAATTATACCTGTATTATTTATGAGGAGCTTTGAAAACGAATTTTAACAAAAAAATGTTATTTAATATTATTATTTATACAAACCGGACTTAAAAATATCAAGCACAAAATACATAGAATCATTAAATTTAATTCAGTAGCTCCGTACATACATTTCGTCGTTTTTTTATTAATAAAGTTATGTTCCTATATTGTTGTTGCTGTAGGGACCTATAGATATTTAGAAAACTTAGCATGTTCCAAAGCCCTATCGACGCGACGTCTATGTAAAAAATAAAATGGTGAAAGTTGTTAATGGTATTTCCATTATTATTTATACAAACCGGACTTAAAAATATCAAGCACAAAATACATAGAATCATTACATTTAATTCAGTAGCTCCGTACATACATTTCGTCGATTTTTTTATTAATAAAGTTAAGATCCTATATTGTTGTTGCTGTAGGGACCTATAGATATTTCGAAAACTTAGCACGTTCCAAAGACCCATCGACGTCTATGTTAAAAATAAAATGGTGAAAGTTGTTAATGGAAATACAGCCTTAACCTAAAAAGTTTTTGTTATATTTGGCACGGCTCCAAGCTGATCTTTACTTTTTAGCTACATGGTTCGTACAGTTCCAGGACTCTTGGATGTATTGTAGAAAATACTTATTATTTTATGTTTTTAACCCCAGACGAAAAAAGAGGGGTGTTATAAGTTTGACGTGTCTGTCTGTCTGTCGCTCTGTCTGGGACATCATAGCTCCCGAACGGATGGAGCGATTTTTTTTATGAATGGTGAGTTTGGCGCGAGTGTTCTTAGACATGTTTCAAGTAAACCGGTTGTGCCGTTTAAAAGTTATGGGGGTGGGAGTCGGGAAGGAAAACCGTAAATCTGCAAATATACTCGAGTGGGGTATCAAATGAAAGCGCATCGGATGGTGTTTTACTTTTAAGGAAGTTAAGGAATTGGAATCGAGGGGTTTTCTTAGATTTTAAATTTAGATTTGTAATTAAATTAATGAGCGAAGTGAATATGTTCTACTCTTTAAAATGGGGAAAAACTCAGACGTTTGTGAGTATTTTTGTACTGCAATAAAGTACAAACACAAAAAAAAACAATAACAATAACTCGTAAACTAAAAATACAAACCTTCTCCATTTTTATTGAAGTCAAACTCCAGGTTCTGTATTCTGTGCCCCGGGTTCGACCAATTTCGGTATAAAAAATCGAAATATTAATAACAAAGGAAAGATGGATGGACTGTGTAAAGGATGACATGTGTAAAAAAGGAGTGAGTGTTGAGATGACGAGTGACAGAGGAAAATGGAAGGAAAAAACATGTTGTGCCGACCCTACGTAATGTGGGATAAGGGCAGGAAAATGATGATGAATATCATTTTCCTGCCCTTGATAGCTAACACGGCTATTACATAATTATAAATGTACTTTGTTAGGTACATATTATTATCTTATCTTAGATTAATCTATAGTTGACTTATGTATGTACCTACCTAATCATTTTAAGTGGAAGCTATTGATTTTAATAAAATAAAAACCTTTAACACAATGTACTATTTTATGGTACGGATTGGATATATTCAAAACCAAATAGAAAAGAGAGTTCATATCCTGCTTCATTTAAGTGCTTAAATAAAAAAAAATACTAACGTATTCAAAACAAGTTGAAAAGGTTGAAAAGATAAGGAATTACTAAAAAATAAAGAAAAACTGGCACAGAATTTATCTGATGTATCTCCAAGATACATCAAAAGCTCGCACATTCCAAAGCTAACAAAAATATGCAAATGTTTTGTGAGCTTTGGGAAAGCAATGATTCTGGAATGGCATGTTCGACTACTGGCATCTCAAGGATCTTATTATACGTTAAATCTGAAATGCCTTTGTGTAACAAATAGCAAGGAGCATTCCTCATTGAGGGTATTTTTCGAATATTTGTGAAAATCAAGCAAGGGAAAAAATATATAATATGTGCGGTTCAACAATACCTAACTTATTTTATGTAAATAGTTATTCAGCATGAGGAAAGCTCCTGCTACGAGATTCGTAGCAGCTGCTACGGCGCGAGTCGGTTCGTAGCACGCGGTGCAACGATAGCAGATTGTTATGTAACGGTGCTGGAAATGAGGGTCAGAACAGAGAAGAGGTCTCATAGTTACCATGTGTGAGTATGTTAATGGTCTCGTTGTGGAAGTAGAAGAGGCTGGCGACGCAGCCGGCCCAGCTCTGCAGCGGACGGTAGCCGGTGAGCACGTACGGGTTGAACTGCAGGTGCTGTGGCATGTCCCGCCAGTGCAGCAGCTCCACGCAGGGCTGCGTGCGGTCCTTCTGCAGCTCCTTCTCTCCCTGACACGCCGCGTTCTCCGACGGGACGACATCCTCCGGTCGCTTACAACCCTCATTATCACAGATTTCCAGCGACTTTTTTCGCTTCCTCGGCCCTTTGCCGTTAACTTCCTGAATCGACATGTCGATTGTTTGCGTGCAAGTATCCTCGTCTCTCATGATTGCGCGCTAGATGTGTATCGGTAGGAAACGGGAGGCTGCGATGCGTCCCTTGGAGAAGCGGTTCCCGCTCGCATGACGAGCTTTTTGTGTGGGGATTGAGATGAGGCGTGCGCCGCGGGCCGCGTGCAGCGAGGCGCGCAGGTGGCCGCTCTCGAGGCGCAGGCTGCCGGCCGCGGGGCGCGCGACTGGCCCGGCGCGGCGGCCCGCGCCCTGCACCGCCCGCCCGCCCCGCGCCCCGCACATTTGCGCATTGCGCAATCCCGATCAGCTGATTCCCGCCAGAAGGTCGGCCTCTCCGCGCGCAGATACTTTCTCCCAGCTTCGCGCCGCCGCTGACCCCAAGCGAGGGGAAGAGTGCTCTAAGTTATGTGCGCGAGATTGGAACAATTATGGTTCTACTAAAATCTTTTATACAATTATAGATGTCTGGTATCAGTAACACAAAATCCAACATTAAACCTAGAACTAACTACTAGAACTAATGTCACTAATAATGACTATACAATTGCGAAAGAAACTCTGTCTGCCAGCCGCACTTTCAAGCAAAAACTAATAAGCGAATTTATATAAAACTAGCTGTGTCCTGCGGTGCTACCCGCGTTATAATGGATGAAGTACTCTTAACCAACAACATATTTATTTGAATAAAGATTAATATTATTATGTTGATACAACTTAAACAAATTATTTCGACCAAATTAGGTACCATAAAAACGGTTTTTGTGAGTTAATCTTAAAAGATAGACATATACTATCGCGGACTGTTTTTTAGATCATTAAAAGAGCTATTATTCTTTAATACATATTTTTTGTGTATCATGAACCGTTTTCACGGCGCACGCAACGGAAGGCTTCAAAGATAAACAATTTCTCCCGTTTTTTACACATTTACCACTATATCTTTGCTCCTATTGGTTGTAGCGTGATGTTATATAGCCTATAGCCTTCCTCGATAACTGGACTATCCAACACAAAAAGAATTATTCAATTCGAACCAGTAGTTTCGGAGATTAGCGCGTTCAAACAAACAAACAAAAAAACAAACAAACAAACAAACTCTTTAGCTTTATATATTAGTATAGATATAGATTTGGGACACCGATCGTATAAAGACATATACTACTTTGGATATTAAAAATATTGTTTGTTGATGAAATGGGCGAACAAAGGTTGGATGGAACAACACCATATTTAGGTATACCGAAATGTAATGCTTTGTAAAATTAATTTGTTTCAGACAGCAATCATCTATAGTTTCGTTAGTAACTTAAGATTATTTCATTCAAAGTATGTAAATGTATATTATAAACCCTATTTTAATAGGGATGACAGTTTGTATGGAAATAAGTTTGATGAATGATTATTACGCGCGGTTGATTTCGCGGACCCACCATTATTTTTATTATTTCAGTCAAAGATATATAGTTATAGGTAGGTATCAAAGATTTCTAGTTCCCAAACCCTTAGCAATCTATCCGTCCCATTTATCTAGTAGGTGAAAGTCAAGGACCGTAATAGATAGACAGTTGAATTGAATTTTTATGTATTGCTGTTGGAGTAATACGGTTCCGATACGGATTGCTAATAAATAAGTACCACGAGGAGTTAAAACCTTTTTAACTATTATAGTTGCTCAGGTATTGTCATTTTTAATCCTTCACAAAGCACTATATTAACATTAGTTAAGATTGTTTGAATACTTATACAATTTAAAATTTTAAGTATCTAGATCTCGTAAATCTGTTGGGGTGATTGCGGTATAAAATATTTTAAGTTCACTTTGCACAGAATTTTATTGGTTTCTATGGGCATTCTTAAATAATTTGTTGCAGCACCACCTAACCAGTAACGCGGTAATGTTCATTATTAAGAATAAGAAAATATTTGAAAGAAAGATAGATAGAAAGAAAAATATTTATTTGTGTACAAAAATATAACAGAAACATTTTTAAATTAAACTTAGATTAAAGTACACAAATGGATTATTATTATGGATTATTTATTGTTAGAACTGTGGACAAAGGTCTTTAAGAGTTGAGAAACAACAGTTTGCCCAAATTAGGTGTACAATAACATTGCTTGTTCTATGAGAACAATTTGAATATAATATGCTCAGGCAGTTTTATAACAATTAGACATAGGTACCTACTTACTAGATTTCAAAATTATAACACTATTATTTTCGCGTATATTTATGGTATAAAAACATATACAAACTAGCGGCCCGCCCCGGCGTCACGGTTCCTGGCAATTTTTCCTTATTTGCTCACCGTTTAGACCTACCCTGGACTACGAAAAACATTTTAAAACCAAAATCAGCTCAATCGTCCCAGCCGTTCTCGAGTTTGAATCAGACTAACGAACAACAATTCATTTTTATTTATATAGATAGAATATAGATAATCTCCGCTATTTCACGGACGCTTTTAACAAAAAAAAAATAAACCAAAATAAAAAAAAAAAATTAAGTACCGTAAAACGGGGCTATTTGAAACTGTTTTTGCATAAACATTTGTGTTTAATAAAAGAGCAATGAATGATTTCACGTCAACATGGGGCTTATTGAGTAGTTCTAATAATGCTCTCTTGACCACTATTTCTATTCCAAATATCGCCCAATTGGGGTTATTTAGTATACGAAGTTTATTATACTTGATTTCTTAATTTATCAAATACGCGCTAAATAAAACCGTACGAGCGATATAGGGAAATATTCTAGGGTAATCTTGTGTTGAGTTGAAGGCAATTTGACTTCTCTTAGTCAAGAAAATAAGGAATTATATGAAGTTAGTCACATGATCGAAATAACATTTATTGCATAATTAGGGTTATTTGGAATTTCACATACATGTCATAAAGTTGTGCGTATTATACGGGAAGGGATATTTGGAATTCTTAAGGGGAAGCTGATTATAAAAAAAAACATATAGTAGGTAAATAAAACCATTACGGTATAAATTTAACGTTTTATTAATTAAAATTAAATTGAAAAAAATGTCAAAACCAAGTTATCAAAACAACTAATAAACAATGTAATTTTTTAACAAAAATGTAGGTTTTTTTTACCCTATTTTACAAAAACCCAAAAACAAATATCTAAAAAACAAGTAGGTAATATGCTAGATTTAATTAATATATCGAAATCTAAAATTAAAATAATTAATTAATTAAAAATACTAAAACAATTAACTTAAACCTACCTATGTATTTAATCACTGAGCTCTGATTTACCTACCCTTAAGTAAGTTTTATATCACTCTTGGGGCTATTTGATACTTAACCTAATCTATATATTTAAGAACAGAACACCCGTTGAAGGGGCTAATTGAAATATTGTTCCAAATAACCCCAAAATCCATTCCAAAAAGCCCCAATCACAAAAAATAGCAACAGTTCAAAGCTCTTTAGAGATAGAAATCAACACCTAATACCACTAAAATCAGCGAAAAACACACGTATACATAGTTTCATTGGAGTTATACATACCTTTCCTGATTTTGTGTTGCAGCTGAAAGTTAGAAGCACACATAATTATATCGAAAATTCGATATTCACAAAATAATCTTCTGCTTCACGTGCAATCATTATCTACCCTCAAATATAACAATTTGACGTTGATAAATAGTTGTTGTGTTACCAGGTGCCGAATGAGTATATAACCACCACCTAAGAATAGTTTATCAAGAAAAATCATAGACAACCTATAAAATGAATATTGAACTTTCAAGACATAGACATAGCTCAAAGAGTACCTATATTACCACCACGTATGAATAGCTTATCAAGAAAAATCATTGACAACCTATAGAAAGACATTTATTTTACACTTTTGTTAACCTGTAGATAATAACAGACAAATAATTAGCATAAATTAAAATTGCGACTATAATTTAAGATTTAAACTATCCTATCTCTCAAGTTGGATCGAACTGCACATGGTGTGCGAATTTTATTATAATCGGTTAAGTGGTTTAGGAGTCCATTGAGGACAAACATTGTGACACGAGATTTATATATATTACTAGCTGACCCCAGCAAACGTTGTTTTGCAAATATATATATTTTTTTCAAAATGAAAAATAGCCGATTTTCAGACCTACTGAATATGCTCACAAAATTTCATGAGAATCGGTCAAGCCGTTTCGGAGGAGTTCGTTTACTACTCCGTGACGAATGTATTTAGGGATGTATGCGTTTTTGTAAAAACTTACCCACAATACTTTACCATGCGCAAGGATTTTATCACTCGACAGAAAAGAACTAAATTTAATAGCATTCTCTACAATCCTCAATGTAACAAAAAGATCTACAAACAAAATGCATATAATATGTCCATTATGATCTATAATAAGTTGCCTGAAACCTTAAAAGAGCTGAAGGGTATTTTATTTAAAAAAAAACTAAATAATTGGCTAATGGAAAAATGTTTTTATAGTGTAAATGAATATTTGAATTTCAATTAGTATTAATTTTGTTATGATTAATTAATCCAATTTTTAATTTTAATTTTTGATGACATGTATGATTTTGATTTTATTATTATTATTTTTTTTCATTTTATTAAATTTTTTTTGACAATTAGTAATATTTGCACACCTGCTTTGCGGGTTGAATACAATTGACATCACTATAGTTTATAAGATCTTGACATGTTTGTAATAATGTGTTCTGCAAATAAATGATTTAATGCAAATAAATCTGCTAGCTTAAAGTAAGTAAGTAAGCCTAAGTATTTTTTTATTTTATACCAAAGAGAATATACCTAAGGCACTACGTTTACTGAAATACTGATTTTTTTATTGAAACAAAAGGTTTTTTAACTAAAGGGTACAAGTTTCTACAGTTTTTTTTAATAATACCTACTATAAATAAAGTAGTATAAAGCGCGTGCATTACACAAACTATCGGTGTTATAATGATGCATGGAGTATTATAACTGCTTGTATGTACAATGGATATAGTTGTATAGAGTTGAAATTTTCAGGGATGGTGTATTTCTGTTACCGCTATAACAAGAAATACAATATATAAATATTTAAGGGGGCTCCCATACAACAAACACGATTTTTACAAGGTGAAACAACGTTGCGCGAGGCCAGTACTTGGATGGGATGAGCAAAGAGACTGCATCTTTTCGCTATACATTTTTATCCCTTCTATTTTTATTTTTAATGTGTATAAACTGTTCACGAAACCCTGGGTGTAGTATGAGTCGATCTCATGCTTATCAAATTTATCGAGCTAGGCATACCCTTCATACTTTTCAAATTTATTAAGATAATTCCTTTACTGTGACATATGTTTATTCAACATTGCTCTTTTAAACATTTGGTACCTACCTACCACTAACAACTTGTTTGTCAATTATTAATTTATGACCTAAATAAATAATATGTGGGTACCTAAGTATACAGGATGTCCGGAAGGTCGATGCAAAGCCGTGATCTACTCAGGCTAGATTAGGTACCTTAGACCAATTTCGACGAATTCCAAGTTATCATAATATCCATGATTTTTGAAAAATTTACCAGTAAATTTTCATTTAAGTACATTTACATGACATGAAAGGAGTTAGTGTTGAGATGACGAGTGACAGAGGAAAATGGAAGGAAAAAACATGTTGCCGAGCCCACAGAATGTGAGATAAGGACAAGAGAATGATGATTACCAAAATCATTATAATTATGTACCTACCTATAGTACGTAACGTTTGTTACACATTTTCCACGGTTTATGTGTTATAATTATAACTGAAAATAACATTACAATTCCCATTCGTAGACTCTTTACGATGGGAAGAGATCGCTCACAGCGATAAAGCCTTCATTACTCCGACGTATTGGCTTCCGTTACTTTTTCAGTTTGTATTAATTTTGTAGCCTACAGTAAAAAATATCTATTTATCTTATATTTTAAATATCTATTTATTCTAGAAATATCTATTTTCTTAATGACAGCCGTTCTATGGGTCTTATTAATATAATAGCATAATTTATTCGTGTTTTTCAAAATGTGCACTTGAAACATAAAAAGTAAGTAAGTTTAATAATGCAAACAAGATACAAAATAGTCAAAGTTTGAAATAAAATTAAATAATAAAGTTCCTGCTTGTGGTAAAGTGATCAACAATTGGTGAAAAAAAAGCAAACACGAAATAATACGCTTGACGCACTGGCCCAGCCCGGAGGGTAGTGCCAAGCCGCGGCCGAAGCCTACCACCATAGACTGTTCTTAGCACCACCCGGAGGTCACGTGTGAGGATTCAGAGGGTTACCACTTACCCACTGTAACGTCCAGCGCTCTCAGCGTAACCAGCGATGATACGTCGCAGCCCGCGTAACGCGAGCGGTGCGTGACACGCTGCGCGATTTTTCCGTTAAAACTATTTATCACATAAAAAGTACAAAACCTATTTCAAAACCAAAAATGTATTTATGTTCTTTATCATAATTATATAAACTTGAATAATAATATGAATAATCGTACCTACATCTTCATATACTAAAAAAATTATCAAACTTATGATGGTAGCATTATTAGACTGATTTGGAGACCTATTTTGATAAATGTATTTAAATCTAGCGGCCCGCCCTGGCGTCGCACGGGTAAAAAAAGTTCGCGGCAATTTTTCCTTATTTGCTCGCACTTTAGACCTACCCTGGACTACGACAAACATTTTAAAACCAAAATCAGCTCAATCGTCCCAGCCGTTCTCGAGTTTTAATCAGACTAACGAACAACAATTCATTTTTATTTATATAGATACTTCCTCTGAACATTTAATTATTATTTTGGTACCGTTTTAACGGGGTTGGAGTCTAGTTTTTTGAACAGACAAAACCTCCTCCTCCTTAATGTATTTGAGTATGGTTCAAAAAATGCATTGACGCGGCCTCCGAAAGCCTCGGAATCGACTATCTAAGTTGAATACGCTGTGGATTAGAAAGAGAATGGAGTAGCCTGCTTACCGCTGCTGTATCCATGAGAGAAAGGGGCCAGACTGGTGCCGTAATGCGTTACATAGCAAAGTTGTATTACCTTCCAAAAGAAGTTTTCACTTATAAAGCCCCGCGCTTTAGAAGCGATGATCTATCATCATTTCATCACTTGTGCTTATTAAAAAAGATTTTGTTATTATTGAACCCTTTTCAAAAGGACGTTAAAAATACCTCATATATCTCTGACATGACTAACAAATTATATGAGTTGAATCGTAGTCGTAGTTTTATTTGAAGAGTTCTACCGCTCATTTACCTCACGAGTTTAATTAGCCCTGTAACAGAAAATGTTGATTTTTTATTGACAAAAACGGCTCAATTTGAGCCGATCTTTATTCGGTTTTAAGATACAACTTATTTAGTGATTTATATTCTGTTTGATACCTACAATAATAGAACGCGACTTAAGCGTTCCCTAAATGTTTTTAAACGCATTTTAATAAAGTAATAGCACGGTTCACTAGATGGCGCTACTAGTTCATGACGTAAGTAGAGAACAAGGAAGTTGTTTTTGAGTAACTCTTTTTATTTCCTATATACATTTTTATGTGTATTAGTACATATCCTGTGCTTATAATTATATATATTTTTTATGAATTATGTTTTATGTTAATATTTGGTATAGAGACCAAATAAAATGAACTAATTTTACCGACGTAGCCGCTGTACTGTCATTTAGCTATTCTGCGACTTGCGTTGTTCACAGTACCGACCTACCAAAAACAACTTCAATCTGGGATTTCGGATCGATGTTTGGGCCTGTATTGCGAAGCAGCTACATTCAAGTTTCTGCATCGCGTACCTGGAACTATCTGTCTAATTTTACACAACTGATTTGGTGTAAACTTAAATATCTTCGTGGATTGAGGGTAAGTCTAGTGAATAGAATCTAGTGAAAACATGCAACTAGGGCTCCAATGAAACAGTAAATCCAACATGGCGTCAGCGTGTAAAATGTAAATAGTACTGTGGCCACTCTAGGAGCAAGGATTTCTTTTAGGTTTAGATGCATAACGAAAATTAGGTTTCGCTTAGCCCATTTCATGATTAACAACACAAACAAATTATTAGGCACTCGCGTTATTTTTAATCGCGTATTGGGTTATTGTATCAAAATTACATACTCTTCTCATTATTATTAAAACGACAATTACTGTGGTAATTTTCGTTAGAATGAATTAGTTCATGCGTATACTTTATTCCCACCCACTTAGTTCCTTCTGTAAAAACCTACCTACCTATTCCACTGCTGAAGAACCTTCATTGATAACACCATGCAGAAATTCACAGATGCTTTTTTAAGTATCATACTATATTCCTACTTATTTGTCAGAGTAGCTATTAAAATAAATGCTGACTCTTTCTAAAATAAAGTTTTTCTAAGAAAAATCATACTTAGTGAGAATTTGACCAGAGGTGCTTATTGGTCTAAAAACTTTATTATTTTCAGCCTTATCTGGATACGAGTTTGTAATTTCATACTGGTAAGTGGAAGTACCTATGAAAAAGTACTTTCCTTTATGTAATTGACTGCCAAAATAACACAAATAAATCATATTGATAATGAACCACAAACATGAACAAATAATTAACAATCATACATAATATTATTTCTTGCATGATTCTGCTCTAAACAAATCAACACTGCGCCATTCCTAAATTATACCTGTACCATAAACAAATTGCCTTATTCACCCTTTCTAACATTATTAGGCTACTAAAATACTTAACGTAACTTCTTCAGATAAATTTTTAATAATATTAATCACTAAGTGTACATAAACACCAAAATTATTCCTTGATTTCCCAAATAAATAACATGAATGTTTTTACATATCTCTCAACCTTCACTTAGTTTAAATGTCATTATTCATGAAATATAACTAAACCTCAAAGTACCGAGAAAAGGCAGAAAAATTTCTTATAGATTTAACAAAATAATATATTAAAATTGCATATTTATATTTTACATTCTGTATACACAAGATTTCTGTTGAAGCTATGCTTGGTGTGATAATTAGTGTCATATCTATTGCTGTGCAACTCTGTGCATGCAAACAAATGAACCTGTAAATTTCTTAAATTTGTTTGACATAGTGTGTTGCATGCAGCACACATGCACAGCAGTGGGTTGGCTCCCTTTTCATATGTCCATGTACACAGTTGATAATTATAAACATAAATTGATTAGCATCTGCTTCTCAATAGCTTATAGTTATAGCACACAGTATATTCCATGCTTATGGTACATTTGTGTAAGAAAACTGAAAACTTAGTTAAGTAAATTCTTATGAAACTGATGTGCAAATATACTAAAACAAAACTAGTTATATTAAACTCTACTAGTTTTTGTTTTTGTTACTTTTACATGATTATTCTTCAGTGTTTTCCATTTGTATTATTGTTATTACTTGTCTAAATGAACATATAAAACATCATTCTTAAATAATATCAGCAACATCAATTGCATTCAAATATCTGGTGTTAAGGTTAATTAATAATCACCAAAATCTTATTGACAGAATTATGCTATCATGGGTCCAACCTGCTTTTGGTGGGTACTTTACATGTATTAGACAAAGGGCTGATTTATTTTCGTTTTTCAGATGCCGCGAACTCGCAGGAAGCATTATGCATCTCATTCGAGGTCCCGTTCGCGCTCCTATGAGGCAAAGCGGCGTCGCCTGGATGACGGCTCTGCAGAGGGAACCTACAGGAAAAGAAGTCGCTCAAGGGATAATAACAGGTAAGAATTAACAGATATAATAGAAAAACTTAAACTAGAAATGGGTAATATTAACACATTTAGGCAACGAAAAAGGTAGACGCTTAGCATTTGATCCAGTAGCTTATAGCTGCCTATCACTGATATTCTGCTTCCCCTTACCAATTTTTGTTAAGTTGTATAATTTCTTAATGGAAATATACTGTTGATCTAATATCTAGAGTTAACGCGTAATACTCTGATGCTATTCTATACCTTAGTTGCTCTGACCTCTTATAAATTCCGTATACGAGCGCCATCTGCCGCCACCGAACAGAATTATGTTACAAAAGCTCATGGGTTGTTGGCGCTACTCTAACATGGTTGCAGACATATCAGATAGATGTCGCCTTTACAAATTTTGCAGTAATTACTGAATGAAGTAGCTATAAAACTTTTGTTACTTAATAAGTGGATCAAAATCTACAACTTATGACAACATTTCTTAAAAATTGCATTGGCATTGTTAAGTTTTAGATATTTAATAATACCAATCTCATTTTTACGAATCGCACATTAATTATGTCAATTAACTTTCATAGGTGGCTTTAACATAGTTTCAGTTTAATCCTACTACTATTATAAAGGCGAAAGTTTGTAAGTATGGATGTATGGATGTTTGTTACTCTTTCACGCGAAAACTACTGAACCGATTTAAATGAAATTTGGTACACAGAATCTCTAGAGCCTGAAAAATAACATAGGCTACTTTAAACCGCGGGAAAATCCATTATAACGCGGGTAACACCGCGGGGCACAGCTAGTTTAATGATAAAAACATAAAAATTACAATACCTCTAAAAGCAGTCATTAGACAACTAGGGATGGGCATTCATATTATTTCAGTTCGAATCTGTTGAATGTATGATGTGGCGATTTGGTGAGATCCATATTATTAAGAGTAGAGTACATATCTATAAATAAATAAATAAATAAAATTCTCGCAACTCTGGTTTTTTCCTCTCGCAAAATGATTGCTTAATCTCATACTTCAAGAGAGAAGTCCCTGGGTCCAAGCAGTGGGAACGTAAAGAGGGGGTGCTTATGCTATACATATCCATGTATCTTATTTCAAGTCTTACAGACCATTCAATTAATGATTTATATAAACCAATTTTTGTTATTAACAAAAACGATTTATTAAATATTAGATAGGTACATGCAAAATATATATTTTTCCGGACAATCCACACAACAACATCTAGCCCCGTGGTAAGGCTCTAAGCTTGTGTTACGGGTACTTGACATCTGAGAAACTTTATAAAACAGATATACATGCATAGATATTTTTAAATATATGTACACATTTTTAACACTTAGACCGAAGAGAAACATCGGTCCAGTTCCAGTAAAAAAAAAAGATTTATATTATTCTGTTAACATTTTCTTGTGGTCATTATTTTTCGGGGTTACGTTAGTAAAGAATTAAGATTTTCTAAAAATTCTAATAAATTTATTAATATTTTAGGGTGAGATTATGTTTTTCCTAATTCTTCAAAAACTTTATCAACAGTAGATAGTAGGCCAGGCTCCATAAACATTGAGAGATGAGGTCCACTTCTGTATGTATCATTTTGGTGAATAGAATAAATAAAATAATTTTTAAGAAGACATAAAATTATTTGAGTAAAGTGGTTGCCCATAAATTATGATTTATCAACTGTTAATAAATAACTGGTCACGCCGTCATATCGGCGCAATTCTGGAATCCTTGATCCATAGACTGACAATTTATGAGGATGTAAAATGTTCCAAAACAACATCAAGTTTGTGAAATATAACCTAATGATAAAATATTTTACAGTTTTAATTATGATGATAAGTACCTCCTATAGGTACTATAATCATATAAAACAGTAATTTCGGGATGCAGTCCAGTGCGCCCCGATTTTACTACACACTTCAGCATAAAAAATAATTCACATAGCTAACCTATTTTTATAAATTTTATTTAATGTATTGTATGTATAATATATTTCATTCGTTTGATTGTATTTCTAATCATCATCATCTCAGCCGTAGAACCACCACGGCAGGATGGCAGATGGCCCTTGCAGATAGTATTTTCGATCGGAAGCGTCCTGAATCCACCATAAATCTTCGGCCGATACTAATTTCATAAATTCGCAGCAGAAAATTTGCATTTCAAAATTCCAGTTTGTGTGTAACTTCGGCTTGCCGACCATTTCTATGAACATTCCTCAGAGGCATGTGAACGGCGAGTTACGTATTCCCATAATTTGAAAAGATTAGATGTTATAGAGAAAATAACGGTATTTCAAACTGCAGGTTAGCGAACGGTACCGGCTGGTTAGGTCCACACTCACTGGTCACTGGTTTAAAGAGTATTCTTACTGCCTAGTATTTGTAAAAATGAAATAAAATATGTATGTGACAGAATAAGTAAATAACGCTATTTACATATTCTAAGTTATCGTTTTCTGCTCTAACACTAATTTCTCTAAACATATTCTGAGAGAAAGGTTTTAGCCATATTAATTAATTTCAAAATGGCATTTAACATTTTACTACTGCATTATTAATTGGCATGCTCACATGAGGTCTGATTATAAAACGTCGGCCTTCGTGCTACGTGGGAGCGATCTTGACTTTTTTGCGTATCTAACATTGACATTGGCTCACATAACGTATTGTTTTGCGGTAATCTACAAGTTTTACTTTCAGGCCTTGCTTGTTCGTATTTTATCTGTTTAAGTTATCTAGTTACGCATGATATGAACGTTTTAGGTGGGTGCAGGTGGAATTTCTCAAGGTATCGATGAGTTCATTCCCGTACGAGACTAGTCGTCTATGTATGGATAAGGACATGGCATAAAATTTACAAATTGTTGTCTCAACTGCTGTTGTCTTCATTGTATTGGAATCCTGTTTGCGTTGCATTCCTTGCCGGCCACAGCCACCTTTTTCATCTGAATGCGTAGGCTTTTAGACTGTCTTCGCTTCTCTTAATAATTGAAAGAAAGAATCCATTTATTAATCCACGCATAAGAATAAATAAACCAGTAAACACAAATATTACTACTGAGTTTTTATATCCACAACGCTAGGTACCCTAAACACTGTACATTAAATTTTTCTATCTAATAATTAAAGATTTTACTGTTTAAATGGCACTAAATAGTCGCTTTGTGATTCTATAGATCTGGTTCAGAAAGCTCCATGCTCTATCTAATTATTTTGTACATAGAGGAAGCAGTCATTTTAGTTTTGCGGAATATTTACTTTTCTGTAAATTGTTTGATTGACGTTTGTGAAGTCAGAAGTGGAATATTATGTATGTATTTTCAAAAAGTTAATTGGTACAAAAACGTTATTGGCGAACAATAAGGAAGTTTTCCCAGATTCACCAAACTAGATTACAAATCCTACATCAATCTTGATAATTGTAGTCTATACACCGTTAGTAAAAACAGTGGAACTGTAAAGAAACTCGATTCGTACAAGTGTTTGATACGAGGTTAAGAAAGTTCAGGCGTTCAGGACGTTACAATTCCTGGCCTACGGGGATGTAGAATTGATCAATAGCCATTTATATTATTCTCAAATATGTACTTATATGGTGTAAGAAACCTAAAATGTTTAAATTTTGTTGGCTTTCGCAACTTTAGTGTGCCAAGGACCTCTGAAAGGTCGTTTACTAAATCGGCAATCTTTATTTTATCTTTGAACGAGCAAAACGTGATTTCGGTTTTTACAGAACGGCATCTTCATAAATTGCATTTATAACGATTTCTTGCAGCGTGTCAGTCACACTAGCTAGACGCTTTCTTGCACAGCACGTAATGAACATAGCGACGCAAAAAGCAAATGGCGAAAAAAAAAGACTACGGTTACCAAATGAGGAAGCGGCTAAACCGCATTGTTATTTGGTGAAAACAGAAAAGAGCAACATCTGAAACCGCGACACGGATTGCGTAGCAATTGTCGCAAGACTTTGTGTCTCTTGTATTATTCAGGTGTCAAGACAAATGGCGGGACGCCGTCGTGTCGCGGGCCCGTGGGGCGGTGGTGGGGGCGAGAGGCGTTGTTCTTGACACAGTAAAACTAGAAGTGCAGTAGGTAGGTGCAGCTGCGCCCACGCCGCCGAGCTTTTTGCAAACTGATAATGCTCAACTTAATAACTGAGCCAGTGAGCTTAGCGGTATACTGATGCTGAAATAGGTATCTGTGATCATTGATTGGTCAGTGTAACGTTCTTGGTCCTTTGATTTAGGACTTTAGATAGTACAGAAGGAGTTCAAAAGATTATCTTACATTAATAACTATGCGTATTGATGGCTAGATTGTTGAATGATGTCAAACATACATATATATTAATGTCGTAGATAACATTAAAGTGGTTGATCTATCAGCCATCGATCAGTGTTAACTTTCTCTATTGTTAAAATGTTGTGGGCTGAAACTAAAATTGAAATCTATTAACACGATTCGTATGTTTTCTCCACATGTATTCGGTTATTATGTTGTTAGTTACTAGTTCATTTATATTTTTCATGATTACTAGTTAAATTTAACTTTTGAACATAAGGTGAGTTCGAGCTGAGAAGCTTGCCACGTCGCGAGGCGGAACGTAACCGCTGCTGGCCGTGATCGGGATTTATGACAATACAATGTGCCTACTAGTGTAGATGTAGGTATTGTACCAATTGTATGCTTGTTAAACATTCGATAACTCGTGCCCTTATACTCACTTCCTGACGTGCTTTATTTACGATCTTATGATTTATCAGCATGCAATATTGTAAACACGAAACACTAATGATCACCCTTTTGTGAAGTTCGTGACGGCACAAAATAATTTTCTGGATGTACTGAACATCTCACGACTTCCTAATCTGATTCCGGAACTGCGTATGTTTATATTATGTCCTCGATTAGTTCTGTCGGCTTATACAGTAATCTGTTGGCGTCTTTTATCCAAATTAATTTTTTGAAATTGGTTCGTCTTGCTTTTTAGCATTATATAAATTTTTATGCTTGATCGCTGGCTTGTTACGGCAGGTTACATAATTTTTCCTCGGTTAATATGACCAGTGGAACAAGGAAATAGATAACGATGACGAAATATTCTTTTAAATCAGTAAGTATATTATGTGGAGCGTTTCGAAGATGTTTTGTCATTTGCTAGATATTGTGTGATATGGATACGTGGGACTATGCGTATTGATGAAATCAACGACCGTTGAGTGAGAGCTGGTCAGATTATCACGCAATTAAAATGTGGCATTGACTGCGCAAAATTGTACTATGCAACATACTTGTCTAATTATAGAACTTTAATTCTCTGCCAAAATGATGTCGTCGATTGACTGTTTGATCTCATTCGCGTTTTAAGTTCGTCGTTGATTGGCATCGTGAATTGATATAGTCCGATTCTATTCTACAGCAACATACCAAATACATCAACCGGTTTTGTCCTTATAAAAGACCAGAGTTAGATACAATAAAATTGAACATGTTTGATTGAAACATTTATACGTTCAATGGCTATTTATGCTAAATATATTCAATTAGTCATGTGCACCTTGATAAATTTTGGATGTCCTTATCGTAATGGTAATTTCCACCTTTCATTCTAACTTGCTGTAAACTAGCTTATTATGGGAAATGTTGTCACAATAATAAACCGACAGATGTAAGAGACAAAGGCCCATTGTCACGTCCTTGGAATCCAGTTTCGAATCATACAGTATTCTAATAGTCACTTATCATCATCATCATCATCACCCTAGTAACGTTCCCACTGCTGGGACACAGGGACTTCTCACTAGGCGAGAGAGATTAGGCCTTAATTCACCACGCTGGCCAAGTGCGGGTTGGTGAATGTCACATGTCCTGCAAACTCTTTAAAGTTTTCAGAACATGCCGGTTTCCTCACGATGTTTGCCTTCACCGTTAAAGCACGTGTTTAAAGCGCACATAAATTCCTCAAGCAGAAAAATCTAGAGGTGCGTGGCGAGGTTTGAACCCTTCGGAATAAAAGTCGAGTGTCCTCCCACTTAGCCAACACGGCTTGTTGGCTTAGCATTACGTGTGCTTCACTCACTTATGCGAAAAGTATAACGTTTCAGTTTCTCCTCTGAAGACAGCTTACCAATCTTACATACCGTTTAGAAGAAAATTATTTAACCTGCCGGGGCACAAATAAAACGTGTTAGTTTAGCCGTTACATGATCAGATTTACATAAATCGTAAAGCTGTACTCAGTTACCAATATTAAGCTGACGCTTTATATTATTAAATAACGTTTTTTAGAAATTTTTGGCTTCGGTTTTACTTAAATGTAAAGCAGTCAATGAGTTTGAAGACAAGTTTGACAGTTGCACGGTGCAGCGGAGTAGCGGATTCAATTCAGTTGGTTTTTATTGGCACAAGTTAGACAGGTATTACATGAATTGCAGAAATGCGCGACATGGTATCTGATGGGAGCAGGTTGGGAAGGAAGCCGTTAGTTTGTGTAGTCGCTTTAAGGTGCGGACAGGAGTGAGGAGCAGCCGGGATCGATTAACGAACCGGTCTCTGGCCTCGGTGCGTTGACTCCCCAGGGCCGCCACAGCATTGCGCGAGCGCACATGAAAGTTGCGCTTTTCTGCTTGAACTCACTCCCCTTTATTGCGCCCTCCGCTCTGTTGACTGTACAAGTCTTTTTCTGTATTTCCTGTAGTTTTCCCATTGGGGAAATGTCAAGGAAGTAATCAAAAAGCCTAAAAAATGAGCCACAAATCACAATATGGTAGCGGTGAACTCGCCGCTAATTAAAGAAATTACAGGGCGCTCGTTAAAGGTTTTATTTAGGTTGAATTCTTAATTCAACATTGTACAACAATGTATTATTGGACGGTCATTTGTTCTTGCTCGATGTATTTTTAATTCTTTTCATCTATACAACACTACTATTATGTTTACAGTTATTACAATGAATAAACCGCATTTTTTATCTTGCTCATTGATTGCAATGAAAGTTCACATTAAGCCTCTACTAATTGTATTATTATCACAGGCGTTTAAGCGTGTGTTAGCTTATGGTTTATAATGCTGCATCGTATGACAGACTCGTAATTTAAATAACTGCATCCGGAGCGATGTAATTATGTAATTACTTGTTACGACAGGTGTTCCTATTCCTATGTTTGTCATAGCGTTGCCTCCTCTTACATACCTGTCACCAGTCATCACTTAGATTGATTTCATAACCCTCTTTCTTATTAGTGTATTTTGATTTGAGCCATTGTTATCGATTAATTTATAAATCGGAAATAATAAATAGACTCCTTCAAAATGATAAACATACATGAATTACTGATGATGTTTATCATTTGCCACATTCTGAGCTATTTTCATATTTTAATATCATCGCGGGGTATAAAAATACGATCGCGTGTTAAGTTCCTTTGTTTGAATTGTTCCTAAATTCAATGTTTCATTGGTGTCCCTCAGTTCTGAAACATTTTTGAATAAAGCAACGATGTCATTGCGAGAAGGAAAACAGGATGTAATTAAGATGGCACGCCAGCAGCGTCTCATTGATGGCATTAATAAGTTTAGGATGTGTAAAGGAGTAGCAGTGTTGATAAAAGAGTGATAAAACGTGTGGAGTCGTCCTGCGGGCGGGGCGAGGGGCGAGCGCGGACGTCGAACCCGCGTGGGTCGGGGGTCAGCCAGCGGCGCGACATGCGTTCTGTTCATTAGCGTATTCGTGCGCTTGCACACATGCACTCACTATGTTACTAAGGCTTTTGTAACTGTCCACCAAAACATTACACACCCATACACACAAGGCTTGTCAAATAAAATTAGTTGAATACCAGAATTTTGACACTTGCATTAAACTCGTAAAAAATTGAATGTAGCAATGATCTTGTACTGTATATTTTATGTGCTAAATAACTATTATTTATAAACTTTACGTACTAGTATTAACGTAAACATTCAATGGAAATGGGAAATGAAATGTTTGCACAATAATATTTTAATGACCGTTTCCTGAGAACCTGCCTTATAAACCAACCAACACAATAAATTAAATTAATGATATGATCAAGAAAGGTTCCTTTTTCCTTATCGATGTCAGTCATTCCTGATGAAATCGTTTAGGACTACTGTTTTATCAAGTAGTGCAGGTACATGCTTATAATTACTTTTTATTTTCATTTGTCGCGATGTATTTTGAGATAACTGGTTAACAATAACCTAAGATGTAGACAAGTTGCTGGCTAGACATAATGCAACGAATTAGTATGAGTCAATCGAGAAAGTAAACCAGTAAGCATTGTTCCGAGTGGATGCGCGTTGTACCGAGTGCGTGGGCGCAGGCAGCGGCGCGAATTAAAGCAGCTCTCTATTCATTACTCATCGTTATTGCTATCGCCATTTTGGGAGACGAAAGCGAGTGTAGGCTCATTTAACATTATACCTACAACAAACTATATGTAAGCAAGTTATTATTATATTTCAAAGGGGACTATTTTTATGCGCTGTCGTTCATGGTCACTATTCACTACACATGAGTGCTCCTAACGTATTGATTCACGCTGGCTGAGCGCCTATTTAAGCGCACTGCGCTCTCACCCTACCTTCTGCTTGCTTACTTTGAAAATCCACACTAGAATAACTAAGAGACTTGTTGTTCACCTGGTATGATTAACCCTTAAATGCATGAATTTTTATTTTATTTCAAAAAAAATATTATTGGCTGACAAAATACTCTTAGATAAAGAAAAAAAATACGAAAAAAATCATGAGCATATAAATGTGTTTTTTTAGGCTTAAAACTATTTGTATCATTTCTGATACAACATGCATTTGACCTGACATTTTTGGTAAGAATGAGGAATATAGAACTTGTAAAACATTTATTTAGCGTCAAGTATTTACACATGGAATTTATTAAAACAGTCAGAGGTCTTTTGGAGCATAAGTAAACTTTAAATTTTTCACACATAATGTGAGGAGCTTACATCCTGGCATCATACACCGGATACGATGATTCTGTCTAGTTTGCTTGTGATCATTACCATCTTGTATGATGTCTCATGATGGCATAACCTGTAGGACATTCCTATGCTTTGGGGCTGGTTCTTCTGCAAAGCTACTGTGGATCATACATAGGATCATTGTCTTTGCCGGAGTAAATAATGTATTTGTAGGCATATCCCATCAATGAACAGTTTGAATCCCCACTTGTGAGGTTTCAAGGGCAAGTACTGTTTTATGAAATGGCCTTTTTTTGTAGCGCACACTTTGATTCATGGGTACGCTATCAAATCTTTCGTTCAGGTGTTCTATTACCGGACGCAGCTTGTGAAGTCTGTAATGATTGGGATCGTTTACTGGTTTGTGTGTATCATTGTCATTGAAGTGGAGGATGCACCTTATCTTTTCAAATCTGTTTACAGGCATGGCCTGGAAGCCATATTTATTACTCCAAACGGAGCGAACATTAGGGTAGTGGTATACTGACATAAATATCAATATCCCCACATATTTACGCACCTCACATTCAGTCACACAATCGGGCCGATCAGGTTGCTTTTGGACAGACTATCTGTTTATTTTATTATGAGATCGGTAGTAAAATAATAGGAGAAGGGTTGAAACGGTATTTTGAGTCTCATTATTTCAGGTTGCACACCTAGAAATTGTATGTTGTCTTCTTGAAATGCAAGTAATTGCTTTCCCCACCTTTGCATATCAAAGGGTTGATGTGACGGATAGCATAGATGGGAGCTACTTGTACTTGGCTCATTATTCACATCCGGTAAAGGATCTTCGATCAACAGAGGATCTTGCTCACCAGGTTTAGGTTCTTCATTTCCTGTTCATCTTCTAGTATTGCTTGAAGCTCTTCACGAATCGGTCATTTCTCCGAGATCATCTTCATCCACCTCACAGCCATCCTCTGATAGGTAACCATCTTCTTAATTCCTAAGGTAATCTTCGATATCCCTCTTAGCAATATTTTTTCGAGCCATTCGTCAAAAAAGTCAAAAAAGCTCAAACCCACAACCATGTGAAAATGCATCTAAAACATGTAATAAATGCATGAAGTCTCAATTTTGATACAAACAAAAAAATACTTATTTTGTGTATTCTGTTCAAATTCATATAAAAATAATGATTCTATGTTATAGCAAAAACACTTACCTTCAATAATTATATTTTTCTAACACAATTTGCCGCAAGATTTTTATAATTTTACCAGATGAAAACTTTCAATTTCACCAATTACCAAAACTCCCGGCAATCAATAAACAATGACATCCATAATATAAATGGAAGCCCAATGTTGTTTTTTTTAAATTTGTTTCCGTTCAGAAACTATTCTACCTTCTATTGATATACCCCGTTAGTCAGTAATCAAAATAAAAACTTTTCTGGAAGGAGAGATAGTTGTTGTTTCATTTTTGATACAACATGCATTTAAGGGTTAAACAAATACGTTCTGAGTAACGCGAAAGACTTTAGAAAGTACCGATAGCGCGTGCAAGAACGACAATCATTAAGATGATATGCGGTTCTGCCTCGGCTTATACAAATATATTTCACTTAACATAACTGATCACAAATTGTTAACAGTGCACAACGTACACCTTTAATACTTGGCGCAGACTTTCTTTTGTAAATAGTGGTCTTCCTCGGTAAATTGGCTAATAGTGAATAGTCCAGTAAATCCTGAAAATAGAGCCTTAGATCAAATAAAACTAATAAGTTTAATAATATTAAGATTTTAAGCGGTCGATCAGAAAATAAGTCTGCCGCATTAAATTCATTTCCTGTGACAACTTTTAATATGACGTTCATAGGTCCGCGCAATTTTAAAGGAGAAAAAAAAATATAGGATATCTATCTCATGTTTATTTTTGAGTAGAATGGATTAATAGTATCTGAATACACACTTAGTACTGAATGTAACATATTTTATCAATCTGGCTAGACAGATCTGTGTTGTAAAATATTGACTTACACACATACACTTCCATTTATAATCAACGTTATAAATATTCATAAATTATCCGCTTCCTTGCGAAACTTTCAAAACTTTTATCACAACATTTATTATGTTTGGTTCTCACCAATTAAGTTACGCAAACATGCTGCAGGGACATAATTTATTGAAAATATATTATAATATTCATTTTAAACAATAAATAAGATTTTTTTTGTATATTATTTTGAGTATATTGTTGTTGGTCCCTAATTGTAGGGATAGAAAAGACAAAACGAGAATAATATCGCTCAAACCGTAATTTGAAAATATTAACCCGTTGATTGTTCTAATAATTACATTCTAAGTAGATATTCTCAAAAGAAACTTTCACTTTTGAAATTATAAACCGTGACATCTTTTTTCGACTTTCACTTTTTCTAAGTCAATCAAATTGAACATCAAATTGAAAGAACAGCTAATTTACAAATTAGCTGTTCTTCATTATCCTTTCCTCGGAACCCATACTAATCGTAGGCGTTTCGTAGAACGCATCATGTTAAAAAAACTTTATCGTCCGACCAGTATTGTGGGTCTGAGCCCGCCGGCTTGGGATGGTAGGCGTCTAGTGAAAGCTACTTGCCATGGACCTGTTTATATGGCTGTTCATTAAATTCATAATTATGAATACTCTCAGTTTCACGGATTCAAAACTCGTTTCACGTAAATCACTGATATGATGTAACAAAAGTTACTAGAGTCGCTAATATTAATAAATATATTTAAACGATTTACATAAATTATATATAATGTTGTCTACCTTTACATAACATCGGCATTTGGATTTGTGTCCCTACCTATGGTGACACAGAAAACAATCTTAAAAAGACAAGAGATAATCATGCTTTTAAACTTGTAAGAACCGATGATACAATGGGAAAATATCGAAAGTTGTTTTCATTTAAGTGACTTCAAGAATGCAATGTTTCTCCACACAAAGGCGACAAAAACGAGAGCATAATGAGTTCACACGGCGACGTTTTAAATGAAAGATGTGGGGAATTGGATCAAGTGTGGACCTAGCCTAGAACGACTACAGTTAACTTTGTTTTGTCTCAGCTGACTCATGTACTCAGAATCACCTTAACCTAAATATTGTTCTTATTGTTTCAACTTGTTTAATATTTACATTAAATGAAATCGTTGCGCTTGTGAAAGTTTCAACGTTGTAAAGTACAGTGAATTGAATGTGCAAATTAAGAATATTCCGAATGAATTACTCGGGCCACAGTCAGTGTGTATGTTCATAATTAATAATAATATTCGATCATTGTTAATAATAACCACGTAATTTGAAATTTATTATGGTTATTTATTCGTTTTTTTTTTTACAATTTACAATGACAAGTTCGTTTTCCCGTTCAGACAAGCCATTTTTTCAAAAATAATTCAATTAAGTTCCAATTGTTTTTAAAATCAAAATGAACCAAGTCCACTTTGGACTTGGTTCAAATTCCAATAACATTTTCTATCTCCAATATTTAAGGTAAGAATAGGTATTTAGGGAAGGCACATGGACAAAGTCTAGGCGTGAATATATTTTTTCAATGCAAAGTACCTATTACATTTATCTCATTAATCGTTACTTAGGGTGAAAAGTGATGAATAAATCTCTTTAATTAAACATCTTGGTAATTATTGAGATCCTGTTAAACGTTCCCACTGGGACACATTTCACTTTCACTCACTCAGACTTCACTCTTGAAGAGAGAGATATATAATTACATTTTTTCATTTAAAAAAAAAAGTATTTTCTTAGCATGTATATCAAAATGGCTCTTTGTTACACGACTGCGTGTTTATGTGCGTTCACTTCTGAGATCTGGCATTGACATTGACCATTTTGTAATAAAGTTTGGTCGTTCCTTTAACTAATCGTTATTTATTTTGTAATAAGTTAAATAAATAAATATCTCCGGACTAATCACACAGCACCTAACCCCAAACTAAGCAGAGCTTGTACAATGGGTGCTAGGTAACTGATATACTACACAGATACTTTTTTTTTGTAAATACATACATACATATGATACATAGAAAACACCCAGACCCGAAACCAGAACTTGTATATAGTACAAAATCTGGTGCCCCAGCGGGAATCGAACCCGCAACCTCTTGCGTAAAGATAAAGTAACATCACGTTTATCTATTTTCTTAATGCAATAATCTAGATAATTAATTACGGCACAAATGCGGATGAAACTTTATGAGAGATAACAAACCTTATTCGTGCATTATTCCACTTTATCACATGCACTCGGGCATGTTATGCAAAGTCAGCTTACTAAATAAAGACTAATCGTGAAGGCATGTTGTCGATTATGTAAATGAAATCGTTTATTTCCTTTTTTGCGTAGAATGAAATACAAAACATTTATGTACAATACTGTCTATGCATTCATCATATATTTATTATATCATTATCATATCATTGAAGTTTCTGCAGATATTCGGAGAGCTCTAATAAATAACGAAAGGGTTTTTATTAATTGGTCTTCTTGTCCTATCAGAGACTTTACACTCGTGACCAGATGCTATAAATGCCAACAGTACGGTCACGCGGCCAAGACATGCAGGGAGACCATATACACTTGCGGCCACTGTGGTGACCAAGGCCACACCGTGAAGGAATGCACTAGAAAGGTGGATGAGCCAAAATGTGCCACATGTCATCGCTTTAAGAAACCATGTGGACACGCCACAGGCTCTACAGAATGTCCAGCAAAAACATTGGCGGAAAATAGATATATTAATTCCATAGATTACGGGACTCCAAAAAAATTGAATCATTGATTTGAATCATATAACAATTATTACGTAATAGTGCAACAGTTACTAACACAGTTATACCTACTAACCCACATTCTAGTTTTTGCAAACTCAGCTGCACAGCATGTTTATATTTACTTAACTAGGTTATTTTAATTAGACACAAAATTTTTTGTTATATCGATGTTCTTAGAAATACTGATTATTAGTTTTGTCTTTTAGCCTGAGATACAGGATTACCCTAGTTCAGGCTCATGTATTCCATACCTATTTTAAACGTTTTTATACCTATAGTTATAAGTGAATTTTGTTAATATTTGAATAAAATTTATTTATTTATTATTTATTATTTATTTATGCACTCATCGTCGTATTTGCTCAGGGCAGGCTAGTCGCATCAGGTGTTGGCCATGTCATGAACACGGAAGTGGTAATGCACGTACGAATGAAAGAATATTTTTCGCGAAGGACCTAGGAACTGATATGTTGCTTACGAGAACGCTTATTAAAGTAGGAGATAAGATTCTTCACTTAACGAGAATGAGTATAATGACAGAAGACCTTGTCATGTATCGATATTGGCAAACTTAAGGGGAAGACAAGTAGGTAAACAAGGTTTCCGTTTAAGGATCGGCAATGCATGGGCCGCCCACGTATTGTTCAATATCGAGAAGGCGTCACACTAAAACACTGCAAATGATCTTTTGGTAAATCATACTCGTTCACGGAAGCTGTCGGAAAACTCGTAAATCTTAATACTTCTTTTTAATATAATAAATTATATAGGGATCATAAGAGTTAAGAATCGTTATTATGACGAAACTGTGGATTGACTATAGCTTTTATTTAAAACTTATTGTCTGTTACTATCATCGTAACTAAAGTAGACTTCATACCTCTTTCGCCACATAAACACGGATTCCATATCTTCTGTCTCATGTTAGTTACTCGAGTTTATTTTTGAGAATACTCGTATTATTATTTAGAATTCAAATTGGTTGGAACACTGATGGTGATGATTTAAGATCGAATGCTTTTTCACATCGTATGTTATTTTCATCAAATCACTTTTGTTTTCAACTAACTTAACAATGATAAAGTCGGGTCCATTATAAAACACCAACGCTCGCTAATCTATACACTGTGACGTGGTGATTTCCCTTTTATCAGAAGAATGATTATAGGATATTATTTAGTGAAAGTTTCTCACGTAACTTGGGGCAATTTTGTGTTTGCCTTGGTTTTAGACTAAATGACGCACGAGAAGTGTCAACGGCTTCTGTAACCTTCTTTTTAGTCTAATGATGGTTGTTTCCTTTTAGGGTTTCCGTTGATAGTGTGTCAGGTTGTCTTGTATTACAGAATATATGAACGTACTTCCTTCTATTAACTTCTAGTAAAGCCTTCAACAGAACCATCGAATGCTAATAATGTTCGAGTCGGATTTACAAATAGTTGAACGATTTCTTAAATGTGTGGAAGTACTCAAGGCCTGTGTCATTGTTACATGTAAGTAATAAAATATTTGCGAATAATTCGTAAATCTAGTTTTTTATAACTACACAACCCGTGTTCTGTTAATGTTAAAAGTATATGTATTGTGCAAGTGAATTTCACTTATGATTTCACCATAATTTCTTCGATAATTAAATTTCGCCACCCACGCTTTTATTGCAATACAATCCTCCTTTCTAACTGCGTACATCATAAGTGTGACACCGACCTCGAATACAAATTATGGGAACAAGTCATTTCTTGTACGAAGGATCGTACCAGAGCAGTGGCACTAAGACTAGTGACTCCTACGCGGCTCTTCACAGAATCCAACTGTAACCAGCGTACCACCACTTTCTGCCCCAATTACAAACGTGCTGTGGAATCTTACGTACTCGTGACCACATTTTTATATCTTGTTAAGATAACTGGGAAAAAACGTCGGAATAACTATATACCACTTTGTCCTTAACGGATGTGAAATCTGGAACAAAAATAAAACTTTACAACCAAGCCATGACTAACCTTGGATTTTCTTATTATGTCTTAATCATTTGATTATAATTAATTTTGTGTAATTTCTCATTTTCCTCTAAATTTGTTTCAAATTCGGCCTTTATTAGAAAGTCTTGTTCTTTGTGTAGCATATCATTTGTCTCCTGGATGTGGAGGTTTTACCAGAAGCGTGAGTCACAAACACGTACTCGCCTGGAACTTTGTTGGGCTTCCAAGAAGCTTAACGGGCAAGTCTTTGTGGGAAAGGTATTTTTTATGCGTTTCGTCGCTCGGTCGGTGGGTCTGATTTCTCCCGCCCTACCTATCTATACAAAGTATAACAAACAGATCAAGTTCGTAATTCGTAAGAAAAATACTGCTTCTCTTCTTCACCCATTAAATACGGAAGGGAAATGTCTACTATGACTTCATCAATTGATTATGTGGAAATTATAGATATAAATGTTATGAAATCAATACTGGTAGTCTTTAAACAATGATAAAGGGCTAACTCGCTTCCTCGTAAAAAACGTTAAAACATATTTCTGTAGCTGAGAGGTAAAGAGTAACAACCGCCAAATCCAAAACTTTTCAGAATGAGCTTTAGAAATGTCTGTAGCGGGAGTTTTGTTGTTAAATGCTAATAACTTGTAATGCTTTAATATAACTAGAGATTTTTTTATGTATTTCTATACAAATATACTATTATTATAATTTTATTAATTTGATTAAATTTAATTGTTAGTATTTATATAAATAATGGACTTATTATTCATTACCACCAATATTGTTCATTATTTTTATTCGTTTTCAAAACATAACAATAATAAGTCACATACAAGTCGCTTTATATTCATCATTGTGCACTATTTTATTATTAGGTTACCAAAAAAATCAAACAAAACTATATTTACAAGGACACATTTATTAAAAAAAAATTTAAGAAATACCTATCAGTTCTACTGTATTTTTAATATTTTTATATATCGAATTCACGCTGGCCATTGACATAGGGTAGGTTTTTTAAAAATCGTGATATATTTGAAGAATCCATGTCAACGTTTTTTGTGATTGGGTTTAAACCGGTTCTTACAGGTGTAGGCATTGGAACCTAAGGGCAAGGAGTCCTTTGTTTCTCATCAAAGATACTTTTTGGAAGTCACCATCTTCAAAAGCAGTTTTATACTGCAATATGCCATATTCATCTTTACTCATCTGTACATATACCATATCAATGTATGGTACATTTTGTCCATTCTTTCTATTGATAAATTAAAATTTGAAATTGAAGAAAAACCCCCGATTCCAATGCCTTAATTTCCTTAAAAGTAAAACACCATAATACTTAGTAATGTGCACGAGATGCGCTTTCATTTGATACCCCACTCGAGTATCTTTGCAGATTTTCGGTTTTCCTTCCCATGTGCCACTCACCCCCATAACTTTTAAACGGCACAACCAATTTTCATAAAACATGTCTAAGAACACTCGCGCCAAACTCACATTTAATACAAAAAAAAAAAAATTGAAATCGCTCCATCCGTTCGGGAGCTATGATGTCCTAGACTGACAGAAACACAGCCAGACAGACGGACACGTCAAACTTATAACACCCCTCTTTTTTGGTCGGGGGTTAGTAAAAGGTGATGTTTGCAAAACTTTTTGAAATCTTCCATATTGATAACATCTATTGGCAGTTTAGCTGATGAACAAGTTCTAACAACCTGCTGCCAGCCAGCTGTATTTCTTTAGCCTGTTCTTGTGTCTTTCGATAAATGAGTGAATTCCATGTGCGTGTGTCCTTTCATTAAATACCCACGTATTCCCACGTAGGCCCACGCCTAGTAGTGGTGCCAGCAGAAGAAAATATTACCTTGTTTTGGAGTTGTTCCATACGTCCGATCTTATGTCACATCCGATCTTAGGCGACCCAACTATAATAAGTCCGGATTGAGTGGCACTGCAGTTCATGCGCTTGGACTTATTATCGATCGACCGCTTGTATCACGTTTTGACTCGCGCCACAGCGCGGCAGCGTCAGAGGTAAACAATGTTAAGGGTTAGTATTACGATTTACCTCTAAAGCTACAACGGACTTATTACTATTTCTTTATCAATAAATTCAAAAATATTGCCGATAGGACTTATAACTTTTTACCACGTCATAGAGCACACATTTCAAAAGCAAAATTCGTAAAAAAACGATTTTGACAAAAAGTGGACTTGTTATTCTTTACCTCTCAGCTACAGATTTATCTATCTATTTTATACACACTTTTTATTAAAAGTACTTAATTGGATATGTGTTAATGCTGTATTTCTTAAAATCGCTTCGTACATAAGACATTTTCGCTACTTAACTTGGAATGCCGCCGGCGGAATTACCGGGGTTTCCAGGCGAAAATGCTCCGTACAACGCTTCTAGTAACACCGTTGGGATCTTATTATTTTTGGCAATTAACAAAGTAAAATTAATCAAACCAATGGAGAAGTTTCATAGAGTTTATATTTTTTACAAAGTCCATGGATTAGAAATGGTTGAATTTTAATGCTAATATTTTGAAAAACTGGTCGGATCATGTTACTGTATTCCGTAAGTAAATTTATAAGGTTATTTATTGAATTGAACATAAATTAAAAAAAATACATTGATATAAAGAGGTTGTGCATTTTCTTTTATCAGAACGCTTAGAAAATCTTTTAACTATTTTCATCAACTTCATCATCCGCAGCCTGACTTCACCCACTGCTGGGTATAGGCCTCCTCTTGCTCTCGCTACTTATTACGGTCCTATGCTAATTGCATCCAGGTGCGTCCAGGTGGTGTTTGACAACCGTATAAAACATCAATTTCGGATAAAAACTTTGTGTTGAGATATGAGCCAACAATATAAGCTATAAAGCGCTAAAATTATTTCATCATCATCATCATCTTCCTGACCTTATCCCACATTACGTGGGGTCGGCACAACATGTTTTCTCCTTCCATTTCCCTCTATCACCCGTCATCTCAACACTCACCTCTTTCTTACACATATCATCTTTCACACAGTCCATCCATCTTTTCTTCGGCCTACCTCTTCTCACATATCCATCTACATTCATATCTAACGCTCTTCTCGTTACATGACTTTCATCTCTTCTCATGACATGTCCATACCACGCTAATCTATTCCCTCTCAACTTATCCGTAACTGGTGCTACTTTCAAACTGCCTCTTACATACTCATTCCTTATTTTGTCCATTCTAGTTACTCCACACATCCATCTTAACATCCTCATCTCTGCTACATGGATTTTTCTTTCATCCGTCCTTTTCACTGCCCAACACTCCGATCCATACATTACAACAGGTCTGATCACGCTTTTGTAGATCTTGCCTTTGAGTTTAAGTGGCATTCTAGGATCACATACTGTGCCTGAGACCTGCCGCCATTTCATCCATCCCACATTTATTCGATTTCTTACATCCCTGTCAATCTCACCATCATTCTGTACAACTGAGCCGAGGTACCTGAAGTCTAAAATTATTTATTGTGGATTAACCCCTAGGATTTAAATACTGTTTTTTTTTTTGTAGATATTTTTAAGGTGTACATACTTTTATACATTAATTTGATCTATCTCCTAGGTTCTAGTCAGCGTTTGCGAAGAAAGCTCAGAAATGAGTTTATTTTCGACATCACAAACCTGCACTATTATATTTTGCATGTATTGCCTCTTTATTAAACTCTATTAATACATAAAAACGACAATTTCGAATAAAGGTTCACTCTCTTTTAAGTGGACTAGCACCCTTGGACGATGATTTAGGTAAAAGAACTCGTCATTTGACCGATACTGGCCTCGATGATTAATGAGGTCCGTTACTTTTGACTCAATATTGTTGCAACCTTTTTAAAACCATTGTGCGATGGAAAATTACTGGATGACTTGATTGAAAGTAAAGGTAACTGTAGAATTCACAAAGAAAGTATTAGATGTTCAGCTCACTGACTAAAAAGTTAATTTAGGCAGTGATGGTTCCCAGGGCTCCAGGAAGTCTATTTATGGTCGGTATTTTGATAGATCATATCGAACTTACTCACGCCTGTCTGATCAGGTTTCCTTAAGAATACCTTTTACGGTAACGAATTAATTTGCCATGGTCAGTGTTGGTTGGTATAGAACTGGTCTAAATTGTATGGATACCAGGGATTACTAATATTAGAAACTATTTAACCTTCAATGCTTAAATTTGTAAATCTTTGTTATAAAATAACGTACTTATGTTAGTACGTAGTTGTCATTATTTAGATACCAATTCCTACAGAAATGTTGTGTTTATTTGATATTTTAACATAATGTGCTTTAATTATGTTTTACCGAAACTTCTGAGCAAAATTAATAAAAACTACAGTTTAAATTAACACTACTGCTGTAATGAAACGAGGAGAAAATTAAATTAAGAAAAACATCAACAACAACACAGATAAACCAAACAGTAACATTACCTACAATGTAATATACAATTGACCGATTTTTCTTTCGTTAGAGAGTCTAACTAGGCGGCCTAGTCATGGCTCATTGGACCTCGCAGTTTGTCGGTTCTCGGCTGTACAGTACCTCCGCTCTGGTGCCATTATTTTTTTGCTGTCATTACGCGGCGACGCCAATTGTTCAGCTAGCCACGTACCAAGTTACACTCGCCTAGTTCTTTAACTCTCTAGACCCCATTATGAATCACTAAACGACTTTAATGTTATGTTTACATGATTTAGTTTTACCCACCACCATTTGACAGATTGAGTTGAGTGCAAACAATCAACGCGTAGGAGGTGAGTAATAAAAAGTAACGGTTGTTTAGGAAGTTTCCTTTCTTTATTGATGATGATTCAGGTACTATAATCGAGACTGCCAACGATCTGGTGAATGTTTTCCATTGTCTGCAATGTTTATGTCGGTTCTGTAGGTCAACCTAAGAGCTTAAAGCCCTAATGGTAGAAAAATTACCTGGTATAATAATCGTTGGCAGTGACATACATGCGCTGAATAAGCACTGCCTAGGTCGCGATTTTTTCACACATAAATAAATGTGAAACGAGACTTTATTATTGGCCTATAAAGATAAATAATAAGTTAACAAATTATAAACATATCCTTGAAAACGTGCAAAATTATTAATATTGAGGAACTTAAAACCGAAAAAAAAATTATGAATACATTACCTACATACATGCGCTGAATAAGCACCGCCTAGGTCGCGATTTTTTTACACATAAATAAAAGTGAAACGAGACTTTATTATTGGCCTATAAAAATAAATAATAAGTTAAAAAATTATAAACATATCCTTGAAACACGTGCAAAATTATAAAAATTGAGGAACTTAAAACCGAAAAAAAAATTATGAATACATTACCTACATACATGCGCTGAATAAGCACCGCCTAGGTCGCGATTTTTTTACACATAAATAAAAGTGAAACGAGACTTTATTATTGGCCTATAAAAATAAATAATAAGTTATAAAATTATTAACATATCCTTGAAACACGTGCAAAATTATAAAAATTGAGGAACTCAAACCGAAAAAAATAATTATGTATACATTTGTATATTTGGACTTGTTTCTATCTTAATTAAATCATAATAAATCCATATGATTTAATTTTGCTTGTTCAGTAAGCAATGAATATGGAATACCAGTAGGTTGGTTCGACTGTAAATATTTTTGTTCTGTGTCGGTGGCCCAGATGCATACATTACAAGTTCAGTAACGAGTAATGCAGCGTTGTTTCGACACTGCCGACCTTCTATAATTTGGTTAGCTTTGTGTTTATAATTTTAAATCATTGATTCCTTCATGTTAACTTATTATTATTTTTTTGTTTCAGGTACTTATAACATCTTTAGTACGTTAAAGGAAAATTGTTCAGGTGAGGTTTAGGTTGGGCGCACTTAACATAGGTATATTTATGTTATATTATGAATGTTTGCGGATCTGTGTATTACATACAATATTAATTATATTTTACAAGTAAACAAGGCAAATGTTTATTTGTTTTCCTCTTAAGGTTATTTTTACTCCACCTTTGGGGGGATATTACTAATAGGTATTTGTAATGATCGTCTGTGGCAGTACTTATTGTATTTTCCTTGGTATTTCCTATACCTATCTAGCTGAAAAACTGTTCCAGAGTTTAAAAAAAATATTTAATATTTAGTACTTCGAGTGAAAGCTATTTTGAACTCACTTTTACTGAGTTCTTAATTTTTTAACTAACTCGTGACCTAATTATCTACATGACTATGAACCAAAGTTAAAAGTCCTCCACTCTTGTGTATAAGGCAATCTAAGAATAATGAAAATTACTCATAAGGATTGAAAACACCAGAAACCAAGGATGTATGATACCTACTAGGTGATAACACGCAAGATTACGAAGTGCATTGATGCTGATATTTAATTCAAATAAATGCTAATGGATCTAAACATAATAATTAGAGACAAGCAAGAAATGGCATGGCAGGATTGGCAGGTCTTGTGTGATACCGCAATGAACAACTAGTTAAAAAACTGTCCCCTAAAACTGTCTATCCCTGATATATGTCATAGACATGATTTTATAAAATAGTTACAATATTGCAGTTAGTCGCGGATGCAGTCGACGGCACTCGAACCCGTAGCTGCTCGGTAGCTAGTATATAGGCTTGTGGTAGAGAAGGTCAGTGCTCCTGCGTTTCAACCCGTAGTGCTCTCGTGTTAGAGTCATAAGTGGTGGAGCGAATCGGTGGACCGCAGGAGAGAGGCGCGGTGCCGGTGGCTGGCGGTGGGGTCCTAGCGCGCCGCGGAGCTTCCCTTCAGTTTAGTCGCAGCGGTGCACGCACGCCGCACGCAGTTCTCGCGCGCGTTTCGAGAAGGTATGCACACACGCACTCGTTTCCGGTGGTCGCTCTCCTTCCAATCATACAACACTTCAACTTGTCTCGCGCTTTGTATGTTATGACACCACTCGATTTCCCTAAACTTTTGTCCTTTATGAGTCTGTGACTTGCTACCACCGTGAACGTTTGTTGTGAGTGCCGGGTTAGTTTCCTGAAGTGATTCCATGTTCAAATAAAAATGTTCCAAGTGTTTGTTTTTGCTGATAATGTGTTGAACTAAATGTGCAAATTATTTTACGATTAATATTAAACACAGAACAGTGTTTACTGTGTTGTTAAACAATCACTCAGTTGTATCGTTTGTAAACATGGTAACGATGACCTCTGCATTTTAAGTAACATAATTGGGATAAATAAGTTAATTATCTAAATATAAAAAAAAATATAAATATTTGTTATGAAGTAGAAAATATGATGCACCAAAATGAATCGGCTATTAAGCCGAATATATTAAACAAAAAAAAACAAAACAAAATAAATGAATAAATGGTGGTATTTTATAAATATAATTTATCTACGATTTTTTGGCTAAATAACAGATGCTGTTTATCGTAGACTCTCCAAGCTCAGTTCACCTTTGGCCATATGGCAAAGCGTGAAACCTTATTAGGTACCAAGGCGACACTTGTTGCACTTATATGGCATAACTGCTCTACAATATTAACTAGTGATGCTTTATCACTGTGCCCTACTTATAAGATGCATTTAGTGCGTTATGTATAACAAACGCGTTTGATTCTGGAACGTGATAGATGGCATAACTGTTCGAGATAAGGACAGTGGCGAGCGTAGCTTGCAGCGCGTTATGCAAGTTGCTAAGCTGAGAAACAGCGTCCGCGCCGTCGCATGGCGAGCAGGGCGGTTCGTTGACCAGTGCGTTGTCCCGCCGCCGCCGCCCACCGCGAAGGTCGCGGCCCACACTCACACACAAACATTTCATGCAATTTTACCATTGCTTCCAAAATCAAATCCCCTGACCCTTAAATATGAACCATATTACTACGTATCAATCAGTTCCTACTTGCACATTTAGTTCAACACTTTAGCAAAATATTTTATGCTAATATCACAGCGTTGTAATATTTCAGGTAGAGTCGATATGTGTTCAGTGTACTTAGTGCTAAAGTAAAACTGTAAAACAAGATTTAAAGTTACTTCTACAAGGAAATTTTGATCTCAAAATGGTGACTTCGAGAATACCGGCTTATTCTTTGAGTTCGGAGTTCAACAGGGAGTTCAGAAGTTTCCGAATAACGCGGGCCACACCAAGATCAACTCTGTACGCTCCCGCGATAGTTCCAATTCACGAGTACCCAAGGGTCAGCGTGCATGAGCGCCGAGAAGCTCTCAAAGCGGCTCTCGCCAAAGCATGGTCTTCAAAAAGCAGCGATAAAAAGAAGCACGATACTTGGACAGTCTCTAATGAACAAAGTAGAGTTGGCATATTGACTACAGATTTTAACGGGAAGCCACCCAAAATGAACGATGTTTCACGTGTTGCCCTCGCTAAACATGAATTCGAAAGCAAGGATGCAGAACGGATTGAGGCTATCGATCATAGAACTGATAGCGGTCAGCCTGCCAGCTTGTGCTACAGTCGAGTGAACGGCAACGGTATAGATATTAAAGAAACACTTAAGAAAGGCTGTGATAAAGGTTTACATACTAAAGAATTAGGGTATAACGAGTATCTAAGCAATGTTCCTAAATGCAAAACTAGTTTCGAAACCAATTTTCTCAAACAAAATCACGATGAACGTTATATCAGTAAACGAAATGGATACGACACCCCAACAAAACGAGTCGAAAGAGACATCAATCTGAACAACGTCGAATACCTCAGTCTAAACGGCGACACCTATGATTCATTGAAGTATTCGCGTACAGCGAACGGAACGGAATCAGTGCAATATAAAAATTACAGTAAAGCAGAAACCGTTAAAAGCAAATTGCTCAACACAGATAGTCCCAAAAGCGTGACGTCTTGCGAGAAACTAAACGGACACAATAGCTTGGAGGCTCGCAAGGAGCAGCAACGCCCTTTGACCAGCGGACCTAAAGCAGTCGTAGAACAGAGGCTTGCGGAGAGGCTAGAAGTTAAAATGGCGGAGCTACCAGCCCTCTATAGAGGTGTGGATTCTTGGACACCCAAGTCTGCCGCTTTTCAAAAAAATATGCGGGATCATGAATGGAGCGTATCGTATGTACCCAAAAAGATGACAAAACAGTATCCTCTACTAACAATTAAACCCCTTTCCCTGTATTTATGCCTCTAGTTTGGTGCCCCGTTCCTCAAGCATGCACATGCACGCTATGTGCGTTGTATTAGATTTATCGATCTCCTATGTATTCTGAAGTTCCCTAAGAGTTCAGTTTCGTAATTGGCAGTAGAATGGATAAGCATTTAGTTAAGGGGCTAGCTAGTTTGTATTGTGGTAAAAATATATATTATTATGGCTGTTGTTATGATAACCCTGGAATCAGTTGTGCAAAATTGTTACACAACTGCAAATGACTCACCTTTGGTGCGCTTTATTTCACCCTACTCTATCTTGCTTAATACCTTCGCCCATTGCATCGGCTTTTCAAAACTTATTAGTACATAATACAATAAATACGTGCCTTCAGATATTTTCATATCTCTTGTTATTTAACTTCTAACAAGCGACTACGCTGGTGTAATTATAGCTTTTTGTTTTATATTTTTTATAAGTACAAACCATGAACTCTCACCAACACACACAATGGACAAAGAATCGGTGGAATTAGATCTACCGTTCTCAAGTTATATGCGTACATTTAGGCCATGCATTTTTATTTATATCGATATAAGATAATGATGTTTGTACCTACATTATTACAGCCATTAGATTTCTCGCAGTAGACACTGTGAGAAATCGCCCTCCTAGATTTACAGTTGTATAGGTTGAACTTCGGTCTGGTAGACGTTCCGTTCCACTCAATAATATTATAGGTTTACCTGAAATATCAACTTTTGCTTAGAATCTAAATTCCGTGGGCGCTGACACAGCGCAGCGCAGCATTAAGTTTCGTCTCAATAGTGAACCTAAATAAGTGAATGTTTCAAGGTCCTGTTTTACTTTGACCACTTTAGAAAAAAACATTTAGGTAGGTGTAGGTAAGTAAGGCATTTAGGTACGTGTAGGTGTCCAGTCATAAAGTAATGTATGTTTTAAGTTGATAGCCTCATCAAATTACATAAATCTAAATTTAAAATTTAAAAATACCCCCCGATTCCAATACCTTCATTTCCTTTAATGTAAAACAACATAATATTATGTAATGTGGACGCCATGCATTTGATACCCCACACTAGTATATTTGCAGATTTTCTGTTTTCCTTCCCCACTCTCACCCCCATAACTTTTAAACGGCTCAACCGATTTTCATGAAACATGTCTGAGAACACCCGGGCCAAACTCACCTTTCATACAAAAAACTAAATTGAAATCGCTCCATCCGTTCGGGAGCTATGATGGAACAGACAGACACGTCAAACTTATAACACCCCTCTTTTTTGGTCGGGGGTTAAAAATAGCTTAATCACAGAAACTCTGTATTATGAAAGTCTTATGAAAAACAATGATCTTAACAACCAAGTATATAATTTAGAAACAAAGTTAAGAAACTTTCCATTTTTTGTTTAGACATCGCGATTTTTCTATTTGTTGTACAGACATACATTGGTGTAATGATTTGTATTTCCAAGTAGTCTCGTTGTATGTATATTGTAGCTTTCGTTTGCGTCTAGGTACTAGGTACTAATGAATGTTTGCTCCCGCCTCTCCGCCGACTCAGAACAAGATTATAGTCATATGCTCTCGCTAAGGTTTGCATGTTGCTAAGGTATCGTGACACCGACTAGACATTTAAAGTTAAAACTACATAACTACTGGTCTTATATCTCAGTGTGCTTCTGAGTCAAAGGTAAAATCAATGCAGAGAAATTAATATATGTAGCTTCAACTAACGGAAGAGAATGTGAATAGAGATAGATGACTCAGTTCATTCCTGCTCAAACACGTGTTCTTTGTTTCTAATTATAGAGAGCTGTTGAACGTTGACCTAATAACGTTATTGAAATATTCGATTCCTACATCTGCTCAGAATTTTCCTAATGGCTTTAAATAGATATGTATCCCTTTTAACATGTTACAAACGTTAATGACTCGCATATCAAAGTAACTTTCTGTTGGACTTCCAAGTAAAAGTTTAATTTGTCATTACATTATTGTATTCTTTGTTAGTCGCATTGCTTAGCTAATAGCTTCAAGTTCGAAAGACATCGTTACGACACCGATTGTCGCATAATATATCCATGATCGCTTTCACCTTCCGTCAGAATAATCAGAAACCGTTAGCATAATCTCAAATTTAGCAGGTAGCTTGTTCTGCTTCTATAACGTCATTCATTTGAGATTTCCCTTAACGCAGGCAAAATGTTGATACAACTGGAAATCCCAATCATTGTGAAATTACGTAGTAAAATTGTTATATCATTACCCTGCTAGAACGCAGGACGCGTCGTCGTCGCGACTGAACCAATATGTCGTTGGTCGTCGAAAGTGAATTTTCCGGTGTTTGTTATTCACACAACCACATTGATGAGTGACGTGTGTCGCATTGTTATGTGAACGTGTTGTTAGGGTCTACCATCGAGTAACAGTTATAGGTGAATAATATGTCCATATAAAATTCATACTAAACACCTTTTTCATTAGGTAGTTAAATATTATGAATATAAACTTTTATATTTTACCGATCTTATTGAAAATGTATTTTGTAAATGCGACGATTAAGCGACTGTGCGATAGACTACCCAAACTAATAGGATGAAGTATTGACCAAGTAACCCAGTCAATGTTTTATAATTGTATACAACCTTGATTCTTGCCACTAAAGGTTGCCATTGAATTAAATAGAAAACTATATTTCTTTTGCAATCTTGGCATATAGACATGATTTCGCACTTGGCATTTTTTGCTCAGATGCGGTCACTAAAATACGAAAAGTAGGTATTTCATTAATATATTTATCAAATACGATGGATTCCACATACGGCCTTATACTCAAGTTCAACGTGTAGATACGAATATGTCTGTCTAGTGTCGCTAAACAATGTGACATTAAGCTTGACATAGATCACTAACGCCTGCGCAAACGGTTCAAGGAGTTGCTTGGTTGTTAGTTATCATGTGTTTAAAGGGATTAAAATATTTTCTAAAAATAACAAAGATTGTTTATTCATAGTTAAGTTTCTGTAAATATATATCTAGGCCACGATCGCATTGAAGATAGCAGATGACACCTTTTATTATTAGAATGGAGAGCTGTATTGTCTTTATGTTTAATTACTTTGCCACCGTTTTAGTTTAAAAATATATTTCTACCTAGTAGATAGTATGGTATATATGGTATACATAATTCCAATGACGACAAGCAAAAGCCAACAAACAAGACAGCAGACTAAACCAATTATGCGAATTCCTAATTGCGTTAGTGCATCACAGTTATTTTCTCTGCATTTGTTCTATGTTAGTCAGTATATTATATTCTCTGTGCCAAGGAACATATTGTTTTGTTTAATAACAAATATTTTTCTCATAATGTAAGATGGCCCAACATTTTGCTAGTCTACCGGATATAGATTTCGTTTCTTTGCAGCCTAAGGCAATATATTTACGAGTTTCAAGGTGAGCTTTATTGTGATACAGATGAGATAGTTTAACTTAAATTAGGTAACAGTTGTTTGATAGATGTAATACCTATTTTTTTGTTTAATTGTAAACAATTGTATTCTCTTCAAACGACAGGTTTATTTCTTCAATTGAGTATCGTCAATTTTCGTTGTCAACCCAGGAGTCTTTAGATAAATGTTTAAAAAATAATGTGTATTTATTGTTGAATAGTTATGATATTTCTGAAATAACTTAACTTTTAAAAGCAAAATGTCCTTATATAATTAATTGAAGTGTGGGGATAAAATATTTATTAGGCATTTCTTTCCATTATAGTTTATATTTAAATTTAGCACATAATCATGTAGTCTCGAACCTCGAACAACTTAAGTACAATATGTATGTTTTCATCATCCAGCTAGATGACAAATACAAGGTAGTGACTAGGTTCAATTGTCAGAATGTATGTTTTGAATCGAACATTGGATTGTATGCCGGTTTAGTTGTCTAATTATCTCGTGCGCAAGCGGCTTCGATGCTGGCAGTGCGTCGGCGACCGTAGGCCGCGCCGGATCTTCACCGAGTGAAGTCTGACACTCCCGCGCACGCCTGCTGTGCGGGCCCTATTTGACATTCTTCCGCCTTCTCTTACGTGAACAGTTTAATTTTTATCTTATCTAATGCTAATGCATTTTCATCGTGAATAAAACCGTCGTCTATTTGGGTTTGGTGTATTTAACTTGCTGCGATTCCATCCTGTCGATTTTTCAGCATCTTCTGTATGAAAATTCAGTATCATCAGTATGTAAATTTTAATCAGTGCTATTTACTTTTAAAAAATAATTATTTTAAATACATCTTATTCAGTACGTCTGATAACTTGTCGAGAATAGGTCGATATAGAGTCGTAGATCAGAGAAAATGTTGGAGTGCTGTGCGGGCGATACTTAACATATGCTGTTTGCCGTCTTCAGATCACCTTTTAGAACACGCAGATCCACACTACTGCCATGAACGTTCATCAAAGTTAGTAAATAGAGTTATACACAACCCAACGTGCACCTAAACCTCACCTCTACTCTGTATCTATATACATCATATCCTTAATCACTAACCCTATAGCCTATCGATGAATGATTTCACAGCTCGGAGCATTCGTGGAGACGGAGAAATGAGCGCTCTAAGCGGTCGCATCACCGGCGTTCGCCTACATCGCATAGGCGGAGAAGACACCATCGCGACGAATCTTCATTACGTTCACCGGAGCAGGTCAGTATTTTGTTCCATTATTTTATCTTTGAGGAGATGAATGAAAGATTTATTATAATATAAAAGCCACGCTCACCGTAACGTGTTCACCCGAAAACCTGTCAGATAGTTAGTTATGTTTACCTTATGTTTGTCCTCGTGTATGTACTTAAAAAGCATAAAGCGGAACCAGAATAAAAGCAGAAACGTCAGCATGCCTGTTTGGAATAACATGCAGGACTGGTTTGGCTTGGTAATGCGCGTGCGCGTGCGCCATCGCCCGTGAAGATGTGCGCGAGAGACGGCGACCTCCTCGCGCTTGCGCCTGTGCTATTTGTGTTCGACTTCGTCACTCTGAACTGCTTCAGTCAGTCGCAAAGCTCAGCCGGTCGCCTGGCGCGTTTCTATCGCCCCAAAAATCGAGTCCGCAGCCTCGGGCTGCGGCCGGCCACCGCCTGAGCCATGGCCGCGCAACCGCCGCGAATACCACCAAACAACTTACTGTTCTGTGGACCCCCTCCTTCTTTGCCAAACGTAGTGTTGCTACCTAGTGATGCCAACCAACTTGAACCTTTCTTCTCAACACCTCAAACGTGCACGCAAACAAATGATGAAAATGCTTTACACGAAATAAACAACGTGGGATTACCAACGTATAGTGGATCGTTCAATGCTCACGTTTTAAGCCATGATGTTGAGATACGTAAATCGGAGATGGGCTTGTCACCCGAAAGTCATGTACGAAGAGCGCATAGTTTTGATATAAGAGATATTTACACTACTCGCCTTGATAGTGAACTTGACGTATACGCTCTACGCCATCGAAGATCGGAACCGGATCTATCAAAATATGGATTATTCGTTGAAGCCGAAGTGACTGTGGACTGTGCTCCTTTGGAACAACCGCCTCAACTTATACTTAACAATCCATTCTATGATGGCTCATATGCAATAAACACTGCAAACATTAACGAATCTATGGTATTGTTACCGGAAAACTATCTGGCTTTTGAAGATTCATTTGTTCCTTGTTGGAATTATAAACCAGATTTCGTGGATGGAGATTTTAACGCGGGAATGTATTACGACGGCCTGCCGTTGATTCCTGCAAATGATCCGTGGTCAGCTTATAGCGCGGACAACATAGGATTTCAATATTATTCTCCAAATTATGAAGCACCCGTAAGTGATCATGATGGCGTTCATTACATGCCATTAACTGATTTGGACTATGTATTACCAACGTACAAAAGCTTACCAGTTCCCGAAACGGCAAGGATTGAAAATACCGAAAATGAACATTTAGAAAAACCTGCAAATAATCTTGACAAAATTTTAGGGTCAAATAATGAAATTGATAATTCGCTCGATATTCAAACTGATATAAACACAGTACCCTCCTTAGTTTTAGAGAATGATGATGAGATAAGCATCAATGAGAAATCAATTTTTAAAGAGGCATCTGTACAATCTGATGAATCTTGTATTGCTGATATTTCAATCGATGTAACTTCAAGTTTAGCTTTTGTCCCAAGCAGTAAAAGCTCACAGTTACATGGCGGTGGTGACGATACCAACGATGATACATCCCCGTGCTCTACTGATTACCAAGAAGCCTCTGCCCTCGATTTGGTGCAAAGCCTTGATGATTTGTCTTGCTGTGATAGCACTGATTTTTCTCAAAGCCGGGATGAGATATCACCAATACCTTGTGATTTATCTAAAACGAAAGGAGAATTGGTAAGTGAAGTAATAAGAGATAATTTAACAAATTCGCAAAAGGAAGCGAAAGATGAGATTTTGAAATCTCCTACCAATCTACCTCTACGTGAACTGCCATCCATTCCAGTACCACAAGATGTGTATCAATTGGACCAAATAAAAAATAAAAATAAAAATCATATAGGGACTACTGAAGAGGTAAAATTGCTTAACGCCACAAGCACTTCATCTAATCACATATCAATATTGCACTCTTCCGAAACCAGTTTAAATAATCAAACTAGTGCATTAATAACACCTCAAAATGTCCCAATACCACCTGCTGTACCATCGTCTTGGCTACAGTCTAAACAAGCATCTTGTGCCCAATCTGTGATGCCGAAAATAGCAATTCAAGAAGATAATATAACTGTAGAAGAACAATTAGTAAACAATGTGAAACCAACCCCGCCAGCCCCTTCCAGTTTGGTGGCCCAACCCTCAGCGCTCGTGGAACCCCAGCCGTCATGTTCCTTCGCTCTGGCTCCACCGCCACAACAAGCAACACAGCTGAAGCCGGATAAACCTAAAGAAGTGGAGGTCAGCACAAAAACTGTTTACAAAAACTTGTAGTTCAAAGTTAAATTATAATTTCTCGCGATGTCAAAGTAAAGCGCAAATGCTGCCAGTGCCAGCTCACTGCTATTGGGAGCAATGCGCATCTATTTTAGCATATTATTAGGTCAAGGATTAATTTATCTCCCTTCTTTCATAAAATACTATTTTTGAATGTTATTCTTATAAAACAATGTCATTACTAGTACCCATGTTTTCCGGTTCAGACAATATTATTTTTATATTTTTTTGGTTTCAAATACTATAGATAATCTCTTTCTACTTTACAAGCTTAATATCCGTTTTTTAAATATGCATGGTTTGATATTCTCGCATGTTTAAACCAATCAAATCAATTATTTAATTACTATACTAACTCTGTAAAGTATGTAGTATGAAAATGCAGTTCGAATAGCTAATTCTAGGTGGCGCTACTTGCCTTCTATTCGACAACTCTGAACATATCGACCGACGCAAGCGCTCGGAAATAGTATTGCGATGATCACCTTCACCTAGGATAAACTAAATATAAATCTTCAAACAATGTTGGTATTCTTTTACATTCAAAAACATAGTATCTTGCTTTATGTTCAAGCGAGTGACTGAAAACTATGTTGATTAAGAGTAGTCAAGAAGCGTATGCACACAGCTCAATTGTTGTTGTGAAATTGTATCAATTTAAAACCTGTTGGAACCGGCGCGAATCAGACATTTTGTAGAACCAGTGAATCATTCATCGTTTGTCTACTTAGCTTTGATTCTAAATTAGTTGTATCAATATATATAAGATATTATCAAGATGATAGTCTTCTGAACAAGCATTTCATTCTAACTAATATTTAATCAGTACATATTCAAGAATAAAAAGAACCTTTTATCAATTGGGAAAGTCGTAGGTCAAGTTAGCGAGTTAGAAAAGCGTGAGATCGGCATGCAATAACATAAATGTGGCCCTGCAGTGTTCGTGGCCAGGCTGATATGGTCTGATAAATGTACTGCGCTAGTTCTCCTCCTACCCACCTATCTATTTGGTAATGCCCAGTTCCTTCCGGCCGACCTTGCCGTACGCTGATATTGATGTAGTTTAGTATAATAACCGCTTGAAGAACTTTTTTTATCTAGCCTTAACCATAAAAAAAGTTTATTTACTATGTAGGGAGGTACATATTTTTTAATCTTATTTTTATCATTTGGTGTATTTTGGTAAACAATTATGTTTGTGTAAAAGGTGATAGACCGATAAGTTTCTTAATAAAGTACATAATAACTTTTCAGTAAATAGTAACTTTCCTAGAAATATATGTTTTGTTGCGTATACGCTTCTCTTCCACACATGACATCAGTTCGACGCGGATATATCCTGTTACAACTGAAAGCTCAATACAATTGATGATCGCTTGCGTTAATTAAAATGCCTCTTTGTCCAACATTCAGACTTCATAGCTTCAGTCTCGGCCCCTCCTCAATTCGGTGCAGTTACTGTTAGTCAGTTATCAGTCATTTGTTATTGTTTTTTAAATATTTATAAATTATTTCGTATTGTACTTATAAACTTAACTGAAACAAATTGATTCTAGTATTGTGTCGTTGTATAGTCAGCGCTACTTGTATCGCTAGCTAGTACACAGTAGTTGTGAAACAACCGGCTGTGAGGTCGCGCGCCCCTAACGTGAACCGGGTGTTAACAGATATACTGTCTACCAATGTGAAAACTTAATTACTAGTGAAGTGTTAGTGCATAATGTCAGATATAGCTGTGAAAAATGACCGCTCGCGCTTACCACTCCGGCTCAACTCCTTTTACGAGCTTTACAAGAGGTTTCTCAAGGATCACGGGTGCAAATGGCACGATGTTTCGAAACTTCTCTCTGTAGTAGCGGAGATACTTTTTGATGTTGATGGCGCCTGTAGTAAACTAATTGGAAAGGTCAGTCTCATCTCTGTACTTGCAAAATACGTGTATTCGCAATTACCATTTTAAGTTGAGACAATAATCATTATTGATACCATTATTTTATTAAATGTTAATACAGATATCTACAAAGATGCCACATTTAACATACAGAAAGGAACAACATGCATGAAAAAGCTCATTCGTTTGCACGTTACGTTCTTACCTGTGCATACCTTTTGTTATTATTCTTGAAGTCATTCCCCTTCCCGGCTCGATAACAGCTGTTCAATCTGGGGTCCCATTTATTTTTTCGGTAGACCGACAACTAGTTCTGGTTTGGTTATCAGCGATTTCATTATATTGCTATGCATGCTGACGAATTGTTAGTGTTAGTGTTGTGCGTTTTACTAACTTTAAAGTCTTTTTATATTATGGTTTCCTCGAACATCTTAAAATTAATTCATAAAATTTTGGAATTCAACTATCCCTTGTTACCGGAAGGCTGTTTCTCGTTTGGGGTATGTTTAATCAATGTGTTAATACACAATAATAGTTAATACTAATAAAATATACGTGACATATATCTGAGATTGCTTTAGAATATCTTAAAATATTCTCACGCTGTTATTTTACTCATGTTTAATATCGATATTGAGTGATGAGCATTGGAGTAACCACTTTGATTAGCCTGACATTGCTATAAACAGTTCATATTATAACATGATAATAAAACTCGTTACAGATACTGAATAACAAAGTTTACATAATCGAACATAATCTCTATCCGTGTCATACATCTTAATCAATGCGTCTGTTTTAGTATAATCGGTTTAAATAATTGCCGTAAATAAATACATAACACAAAACATGACACATTGTTATTTTTGTTTGCTGAATTCTTACTGAAACCTAATCCGAAGCTGATATTTCTGTAATCCCTGGTAGGCAGTTAACTTGCGAAGGTCGGTTTGGTGCTTGAATTTCCGTTTAAGTTATGCAATCATTCCAGTCAATGAAATACTCCGCAGCAATTGATAAGTTAATTTCGCATTAAATTTTTACTAAAATGCTAATTTAAAAATAAATGCTTTAAATTTTAAACAGAAGACAGCGTAGCTACATTTATTAATTACAGACGTGATCTTGATAAGCACGTATACAATTCGTGCACGACATGTTTATCTATTTTATTATATACTAGTGGCCCGCCCCGGCTTCGCACGGGTTTTTATTCAATTTTTTTTCCCGGCAATTATTCGATTTTTTCTCGCATTTTAAATCTTTCCTAGACCTCCACGAACATTTCAAGACTATAATAAGATAAATCCGTTCAGCCGTTATCGAGTTTTAATCAGACTAACGAACAACAATTCATTTTTATTTATATAGATTAAATTGTTTTATACATTTTATAAATAGTTCTGTATGATCGAGTTGTACCGAATAGTTCGAAGGGTAAACAACTTCAATAACTTATCAAGTAGAAGATTGTAGGAATGTAATTATATCTAACGGAGGTTTATCACTGGTATTGGTGTATACGTGAATCGCCAATGCCTTCCGTTGCATTGCCGTCTGTTGGTATTGTTCAGAGCTCACTCATGCTCCACTGACCTAATTGTCAGTATCTTATTGACAGAGCTGTGTCGGCTACAACTAGCCGTTCTATGAAATCGCGGAACGCAAGGCTCTCAAGATAATTGTATAAAAATGAACTAACTACATATATCTAAAATACCCAGCTTTTAATAACATGTGTTTACCGCATGGTTCCTTCTTTGCCTTTCTAAGGCTTCATGTGATGTGATTAACGTCAATTATAATTTTCTCAAATATGATATGGACGAAAAACAAAGAAGTAGGTAATGATGTGTAATGTGAAGAAATGTATTCGCGACGGGCACCTCAGGAGTGCGCGGGAGGGCGCTCCCACGGGTTGCCGATATTTTTAGTCCGCGACCATTACTTGGCACCGACGGCCGCACTCGGCTGCGCTACTGATCTTTCTGAAATTCGTTCGCTCATAGGTACGCTCTCAATCTCTAGATAGCCTCAGTCTCACGACCGGTGGTCAGGCATAACATAGTCAAACTAATGAAATATACCTTCAAGTGTTTTGGTGGTCAGTGTCAAAAGTGATACAAATATAATGCTTATAAAATATGTGATACATCCGGGTTGAAAATTAATGAAAATACGCAGTCCTAATTAAACCCTTTTCAAAATGGCTAGTGTTGGTGCGACCGGTAATGGAACTACGAGCCCAAGGCGACAAAGATACAACCGTTCCTCTACTACTAGTATGACTCAACTTTTGTCTGATGGATACTCAAGTTTTATCAATCGTATTACCCGAAGGGGACCGTCAGAAAAATCAGAGGCCGCTGCTGACACTAAACTTTCGACAGTACGATCACGATTAGATGACAAATACCTCTCCAATAGCAGCTCTGTGTTAAATAATGTACGGAAATATGAAAATAATGTGCACACCTCTCCATATACATCCCTTACGTCTTGTGTCGCTGTTCCGAGCGTTGGAAAAAAGTTAAGCGATGATCGCACATTTACTTACTTTGGTGCACCTAAATCACGTATCAATACTTCACCTTTACGTTCTGCTGCCGGAATTAGTGCTTTGGGACGTAATGATTCATTCCGCAGAGCTCACTTAAAAGATGATCATAAATTGTCCCCATTTAAACGATATCCTCTTAAAGAAGCTAATAACAACATCGAAAGTACTATCTCCTTAGGCAGTACTCGAAGTCGTCTTGAAGACAAATATTCCTCAGTACTAGATCGAATAGCAGTGCAAAAGAAAGAAAGAGCTAAAAAAGAAAAAGAGGACCGTGATAAAACCCTTGAACCGGAACCGCTTATGTCGAGAGGATTAATGAGAAGTTTTACGACTGCCGTCTTTGGTGAAAATTCTTTCAAAAGAAACAACTATTCGAGAGAGAAAACTCGAGATAAGACACCTTTCAGAAATACTTCAGATCGTAAATTATCAAATAAACACAAAGATGACCATAAAAATGGGTTCGATGTAACATTACGAGATCCAATGTATTACGGAAAAGACAGGGACAGTATTTATAAAAGACATCAACGTAGATCGTTAAGAGCTGAGAAAAGTCAAAACAACGACGGTAAAAAGTTATCACTTCACCCTATAGACATAAGCTTAACAAATACCCGTGATCTTGTGTCGCCACCAATAAACAAAAAAGACTCTAACTTAAAACTTATCATGACGAAGACACCTGCGTCTTCACCCGTGAGAGATATCGGTAAACAAAGACAAATTTATTTCCCGTCAAGCGATGAAGACGATGATGATAAAACCCCTGTGGGTGATAGAATTGTTAGCGAGCGTGAGGCAAAACGAAAAGAAATACAGGGCTTGATAATGAAATACGCTCATCTTGACGAGGCTTATGGGCGTATCGGTGACAAGGATGTACTAAAAGATGCGGCGAACGAAACGAGCACGGCTTCGAAGCCTGAGCCCCTGGGCGTCGGGGACGTTGTAGCGCTCCCGCCCGAGCTGCGCAGCCGCACCCGGCCGCAGCGACCGCGCCACCTGATGCGGCGCGCGGTCACGCCGCCCGTAAGCAACGCTAACCAAGCCTGCGCCTGAGCGCCTGTCTGTGTGCCGCTAACAAACACCCGGTCCGTAACTACCACTATATATAAATTTACCATCCAAAATAAATGTCTTCATTCCAAATAAATCTTCATAATCGTTTCCTTTGTTATTACGAGCCGCACTTACTGTTACCAATCTTTCTTACCAAATTATGGCCTAGCGCTCAATTAACAAAACCTTTTGTTGCGTTTTTATGAAACTAAATATATCATGTCATTAACATTTGAGCATGCATTTCTAAACACTCATGAGGGTAGAAGCGAAGTTACATTCTACTACAAACGTAATAATGAACCGAACTGAGGGTAAACCTTTCATAGTATGATTCAGTAATCTGTCACTAACAGTTAGCTAACAGAGTGTAATGGTTGAAGCAATTAATTTATAATGTTAGTGCATGTGCTGAACTATCTAGTTAAAATGTTGAACTTTAATATGTCTTTACTATGTGTTAAGATTTTCTCTCATGAGAAAACTATTAGACGTTCAAGAGTTTCCGTTTCTGGCAGTGTTAGTATGTGATTTGAATAGTGGTAATGTCGTTAGAAGGCAGGTTCGGGTGGACACTTATCCTTAAGTATGCGAGTGTGCGTGGTGAGAGTGCGTGCGTGTGTTTCGGACCTCCTTCCCGCCCCACCCCGTCCCGTCCCGTCCCGTCCTTCCTCCAGCGCCCACCCGCCTGCCCTGTAACAGCATGTACGACACACCATACCAATTGTCGCTTGTCTGACGGGCAACCGTTCCATTGTCTGATTGTTGGGTACAACACTACTCGGGTCATGGCGGTCTCGTGGCGCGCTCTCCGTGGCATGTGGCGTGGCGTGGTGCGGTGCTGTGCTGTGCTGTGCTGACGACGTGACTGCTGCTGTGCTGCTGCCTGCCTCCCCTCGCGCGGACGCCGGCCCTGCAGAGCTCCCGAGCACGCTCCTCCGTCAAGGATGACAAGGATGGACACCTCTTCTACTGGCCCGGATATGTCATGGGAGCGAGATGTTCGTGTCCACAAAATACATAAATACAATATCTTTAACATACCCATTCAACACATAAGTACACTACTCATGCACTATTCATACAAATGTAAAGGTTACACGAGACATGACACAGAAGCGCTAAATATTTCTGTCGCTGTTTCGCACAGCCATGTCCTTTGCAGTTCAGTAACTCGTCCCAAAGAAGAATTTAAACTTTTGATTTTTAATTTTGTGTTCAATGCTACAAATGAACAATTAAATTGCTGTTTAATGCCACATAAAACATTCCATAAAGTCATGTTGGAACTTCATCTTATCGTTGGTTAAAAATAATAATATTTTGTGTTCTGGCCGATGCTTTCAATAAATATTTTTATTTACTGGGCTTGTTTAAACAAAAACCAATGTCTGATTCCATCATGACTTTGTTCTGTGTAACAAATGAGTAATTGACTTGCTTTTATTTCAGACAAAATCATCGACACGCTCGGTGAGGGCACCTTCGGCAAAGTGGTCGAGGTGAAGGACTTGGAAATGTGAGTATCACTGCATATTATTTGTTTTAACTTATCACTATATGCACTAGCTTATGCAAATCGAATTAAGTTGCACGCGAACTGTATTTCACTCATGGTATGATACTGTCGTGGCGTGCTTGTCACGACAGACTCACGACGACTCAGATAAATAAGGCACTTTTACAGAATGTTTTTGATAGTAATTGATAAACCAAAACAGAAACCAGAGATTTAATAAACTCGTGAATGTTTTTTTACTTGAAGTACTACATATTTTGTTTATTTTTATACTTTATCATATTTTTTAACGAATTTGACCTGTTTAACTGTATATAAATATATATTTCTTGGTTTTTTTTCATTTTGCTTGTAAATCTAGCATAAATAATTATAAGCCTGTGATATCATTCGATTATTTATTATTACAATTTGACATTGCCATTACAGTACAAAACTAATAGGACAATGGAAAATAATAAGTACATATAAAAATTAAATTACGTTATTACAAATATATTGTTCAATTCTTATTTATTATAACGCCATGAACGGACTATACTAAGCCCGTTGCATAACGGCTGATAGCTAGCTTATCGGTGGATATTTCTTCGTGGGTAAATTCCTCAGAATGACGAAATTCCGGCATTATTATACACCCCATTTATCAAATATTTTGTACTGTTTTTGTCTTTCCAAATGAAAAACTTGATGAAAGTAGTAAGGCTTATTCAGAAATGTATTTTTATTTAAAATCTGTGATGTCGTTCACACGCCGTCAGCGGATAATGATGACACACATTGTTTGGCAGTCTGCGCTTTACGTCAATATATTACTATTTTCATTTGTTTATACTAACTTTCTATAATTAGTTACAGCGAATTCCACGGTTAAAATTAGTTTTAATATGGATTCCAGGTTGATCGTTAAATTTTATTTTCCAGGGAGCACAGAATGGCTTTGAAAATTATCAAAAACGTTGAGAAGTACAGAGAGGCTGCAAAACTTGAAATTAACGTTTTGGAAAAGTTGGCTGAGATCGACCCTGACTGCAAAAAGTGAGTATTTATATAGTTAACAAGTACTATCGGTAATTGAGGCGTGAGGCATCCATCATTGTTGATAATGGAGGCTGGCTCAGTTTAACACCGGCGAATGTAACAATATTCGACCTTGCTCGTTATATGCGACGTTATGCCTCCTTGCTGGCGCTCTGCCAACGAAGAACTCGATGTCAACTCGAAACTAAATTACCGTCTGCCGCTCGGTTCTCCGCACACATTTATGTAAATGTCCTTGATTTTGAAGTTTATACCCGTTATTATAACGATGCCGTTTCTCTATTCCAGCTTATGTGTTAAAATGCTGGACTGGTTCGAATACCACGGGCACATGTGCATCGCGTTTGAAATGCTGGGCCAGAGTGTATTTGACTTCCTGGTAAGTGCTTGTTTGAATCATAAATTTAAGCTAAATTTGTTTAATGTAAATGCCAAATTCCTTATAATTATGAATACTGCTCTAAATTGCATACGCATTGTCACAATATGCATCGTCAACGTAATGCTACCCAACACATGATATTTATTTGTGTATGCTCGTGAAATTGCAGGCAAGGAACCAGAAATAGTAGATCATACAATATCTTGCCATACATAATCCATACTGAAAACATAAAATATATTTAGACTTGTGAAAATACAGACCTAAAAATACAAAAATTTTAGGTCGTACAAAATCTAGCCCATACGTGGGTATATTCTAAATTAAATGTTAAACGTTTACAGAAAGACAATAACTACCAGCCCTACCCACTGGAGCAAGTGCGGCACATCGCGTACCAGCTCATCTACAGCGTGCTGTTCCTCCACGACAACAAGCTCACCCACACCGATCTCAAGCCAGAGAACATACTGTTTGTGGACAGCGACTACGAAGTATGCTCCGTCTACAGTCCCTCTAAGAAGGTATGTTTGTATACTGAATACATAGTCATAATTTACCTATACTTAAACTAATCATGTTCAATTATTCTGCTAGATTTAGCAAGCATTGAACAAAGCCAAGAATTTCTGTAGCCATCGGACTAATTACTAAAATACAACATTGCTAGTAGGTACCATTTCAAAATAGGTGTTCTTACCACAGGGCATTGTCCTATTTCATGAAGTATTTAACTGGCCATTCTAAATCAAGGAGAAAATCATGTCAATTTATATTTCAACACTTACCCATGCCATTGCTCTATATCTTGCAGACATAACATACATTGAAAATAAATCAATGATTTGATGTTGTGTTCTTATAAACAGTTCTCAATTTTGATTGTGGCCATGACATGTGGCCAAATAACAAGATTTAACAATATTTTTGGATAACTTGTTTATGATTATTTATTTAAATAAAGCTAGGAGCAAACACTTACAAATCACATAACCTAATATGGGTGACAAATTATATAGTAGCGTTGATTTATAGCAGCTCTTGTCTTAAACTCTCAACATGTATACAAGAAAGTAGCTTTTGCGGACGAGTCTCCCAACTAGACGACCAATAGAAAGTAGTTTCTGCCTTATAAGGTCATTATGATCGATGCTTTTCACATGTAACTTGTGGTGGCAGAAAAACTTGTCTACTTGGCAGCTATTGACGGATTTTCTATGAGCTCGTCAATCTTGTTTATTTTTATAGACGTATAAAATCGAGGTTTTAGAATAGGCAGACTCTTAATTTACTTTCAATAATAAATGTTGTTGATATATAATAATTTATTTGCAGGCACACGACTTACTTCGTGTAAAGCGCACAGACGTCAGACTCATTGACTTTGGGAGCGCGACGTTTGACCATGAGCACCATAGCACAATTGTATCCACGAGGCATTACAGAGCGCCAGAAGTCATTTTAGGTGAGTCAATCACTCCATTTTCTCAACCTCGAAACCTTTTCTAGACATCACAATATATTTAAATGTATTATTCTAAAATTATGTTCATATTAATCTGTACTGTATCATAAACATAAATTATCTTGTACCCAATACTTAGGCGTACATAATTGCACAACCTACATTCGAAATTATTATAGATATCAGTGTTGACCAACAGAGAAGTGTTAGATTAAATATTATTACGACCGACAAACGTGACTTGTTGACGCCTCCTTACTACCTACTTTGTAATTACCTAGTGTATATTATATCTACAATCCACCTAAATTCGTTGAGTCATACATTATACTGCTCTGACAATGGTTTTACCAGACATACTTATTTATAAACTAATCTTTTGTTTCATAAGTTTCTAACTGGTATTACGCGTGATACTTTTCCTGTTTTGATTATGTCAACATAACTTGTTTTATATTACGAACGTGCAACAATAATAAAGTTTACCAACACAATGCTTACATTGCACACTTGTGTGACATAAACCGTTATCGCTTAAAAATAAAATTCCTAGAGGCTGGATGGATTTTAGAGAAAATGTCCTTCCATTCACAGTCCATTTATTTCTGAATTAGATATTTCTCGCTTTCATTACTTGTTGTAACATTACCGATTTGAAAGCTTTATTAGCATCACAGAATTATTCGATACTTCATGCTTTCATTTTACAGTGACGAATTGGCAATCAGCCTAATCTATTTACGTAAATCGTATAAATTTTATCTTCCATGAGGATGTCTAACTGGACATAATTGTGGTATGCTAGCCAACAAACACCTTGGCAAATTGTTTCAGAACTTTGTATACTCTCCTCCCTAAAACTTTGTTTTAAGTATTTAGAAAAGTTTTCTGGGTTTTAAACATGGAAGTATTCATATGAGTGTTTGACGTAAAGCACATAACAACTTTACAAATACCGTTTTTTTATTGCTGCCATTGATCCTAAAATTATGTTAAATAAGTAATAGGCAGGCAGTGAGTCAAAAATATGTGTGATTTAACTGTAAGGAATTCCAAGTAAATCCACAACCTCGGCTATGTATTTTAAACCATTACTGTGCTAAGGAAAATTCGTCTAAAGATACACCACTTTGCTTCAACCAGGACGCTTTACCACTAGATATGTCATTATCGAGCTCTTATTTCTAACAAAACATTGATTAATACAAATAGTTAAAATAATAATACTTATTTGTGTTTGCAGAATTAGGATGGGCGCAGCCGTGCGACGTGTGGTCCATTGGATGCATCATGTTCGAGCTGTATCTCGGCATCACTCTGTTCCAGACACACGACAACCGCGAGCACCTCGCCATGATGGAGCGGATATTAGGACCCATTCCTTACAGGTACTTAGCGTACACTATTTAGAGAATGGTATTCTTTAAATTTTGATAACTTTTAACTATTCTTATCATTTGCAGCAATTAAGTAACTTTTGTTCCAATCTTTTCTGTTAATATACAAGACTGTCTACACAGTGTTATTTAAATTATAATATGCATATTATGCAAGTATAAATCCTTCGGTGTGTGCTTTGTTTCACCGTTACCTTTCTGTGGCAAATTCGTGTTTTTGTCCATAACGGTGTCGTAAAAAACATGGTTCTCTTATACTTACCTACCATAATTGTTTTGATGGTTCTGTGATATAATTATTTTCAATTGAAAATCTGATGTAGTATAATACAATTTGCTTATTATTTAATTTTAGAATGGCACGTAAAACACGAACAAAATATTTCTACCATGGTAAACTAGACTGGGATGAGAAATCGTCAGCTGGGAGATATGTCAGAGAAAACTGCAAACCATTACTGGTAAGTTCTTTTATATTGTCCCATATGTTATACATATGAATTCAAAGTTATTGAGATTCATTCAAATCTTAAATTAATCATTTTATCGATCGAGTGTTAATTGTATTGTAGCAATGGTTCATATTCTCGAATAACCAGTATAAATGTGCAAGAATGAGTCTCATCTTTTAATCTTTTTAAATACAATGGGATTTCTTAAATAAATAGATATTTTATTACCATACATATTTTTATTGCAGCTTCACTCGCACATTCACTTCATTTAAAATATTAAATCGTCTTATAAAGAAACGGTTGGATTTCGTGATGTTTATTCTACAGTAAACAAAAATGGTTCGTTTTGCAGAGGTACCTGCAAAGCAACAGCGAGGAGGCGCGACAGCTGTTCGACCTGATCGGGCGAATGCTGGACTACGAGCCGTCGCAGCGCATCACGCTACGCGACGCTCTCAAGCACCCCTTCTTCAACAAACTGCCGCCGCACCAAAGATTAGGTAAACAATACGGCTCACCTCACTTTTTGATTCACTAGTCAATTTGAATAAATCGCTGATTCATTAGATTTTTTGCCAAGCCCTCTTTGTTCTAAAAGGGACCGCAACTTATTTAGCTCTTGTGTAACCGACCGAAAACCGAGGGTGTAATAATGTGTTAGTCATAAAATAATTACTAACATTTTCATCTCTCATTTCTTTTATTTTTTGAGATATTTTAGGGGTGTCCGATAGTTTACTGAGCAAGTAAATATGCGACAGAAACCAATCATGTTAAGTCAATTCAGAATAATGTTAACAAGGAATTGCAATTTCCTCATCATCATATGAATTTATCTTAGACGCATTATTTTTGTTGCATGTATATTCCCTTATGTTCACGAATCAACATCTGATTTATCTTGATTAATTCTTTGTCCCTTATCTATATAAAGATTGCTCGATGTTAAAAGACTAAGATATATCTGTACGTCCATTTAATGTGAATTTAACTTGACTGTCAAATAATTTTACACATAATCTAGAAAGTTCAATTTATATGTCAATGTGTATGTGTTTGTCATTCGATCTTTTGTTATAGGACACCAGTTTACAAGGCCAGCATACCTTAGGTCAGGCCTACTTACCGTTAGACGCTTCTTAAGCTTTTTTTTTTTGTTTTACGCCAAAATCTTGACGAGACATGGTGTTTTTGTTATGCATTTACTTCGATTAAGCTTATCGTAACATTCATATAAATTCTATTTTGGCAGTTTATTTGTAATCTGTTTTAGTTATGTCAGGAATGATCTTCGATGTTTGTTGTCGTCCGTTTTAGATAATTTGCTTTAGAAACTAATTTAATTAGTCGGTATTTACGAAAAGGCATTCGCCTTGTGTGCTATGCATTATATAAGTAAACAGTACTGTATCTTATTTTCAACAAAGACAAGTTATTCTGTGTGTATTTGAATATTTTTTATCATGTTGCAGGCAATGACCGGCCCAGGTGCAACGGTGAAGGCTCGGGCTCTCGGGAGCGCTCGCACTCGCTGAGCCGGTGAGCTCGCCGCGGCACGTGACTTGTACAGTTAGAATAATAAACGTGATAAGTGATAATTATTGTCGAACACTGTAATCTAGGTAATATTTTGTTGTGAATCGGTACTTCTCAATTTGTATTTATAAAGTAATTATTTTGAAATAAAGACCGTCAGTCTAAACTGATTGTTCCAATCTGTGTTTTTCATTGCAAATAGTTTATAGCTTTGTCGATAATTTACCATAACTTCATCCTGAAGACATTTGGATATTTTTAACAATGGGTACTACCTTTGTTTACTTGAAAGAAGAAGTGTCTATAAACTCAACTAAAGGTGAAGATTTACTTATCAGTAACTGATTATTTGCCTGCAATGTTATGGTACAATGCTCTAATAAATACACCATCCTAAGAATGTTGCGTAGCCACTTATTTACTATATTTAGGACTTCTTTCACTAACCCTGAGTAACATAGTCAATGGTTAAAATAAAGAGCAATCTATAACATTCAGTCGCTTTTAGTAGTCATTTGCGTTGATTTCTCTTTATTTTATACAATGCCAATTTTAACCCGTAAATTGTGAAACAGGTCCTAAGGATGAGGAAATTTAGGTATATTATAGAAAATAACCCTCTTCAGTCCTTTCAAATACTTAAGAGTTGCTTTTGTATTTGTCGCAGTCGGATCATAACGGGCCACCACCTTGCTCGGGTAACGAAGGGTATATATAATCCGCCGTTTTAATAATTAATGCAGCGGTAAAACGGCTTACGATCCAACTGCGACATATATGAAACTTAGGCTGTATGGATAACTGAAAACATAGAGCTCTCTTTTTTCAAATTAAGTGCATTCTAACTTCATGAAAAATTAATTACATCTTAAGCTTGTGTAATTTTTAACCCCCGACCAAAAAAGAGGGGTGTTATAAGTTTGACGTGTCTGTCTGTCTGGTATGATGTCCCAGACAGACTCTACGGATGGAGCGATTTCAATTTAGTTTTTTTTGTATGAAAGGTGAGTTTGGCCCGGGTGTTCTTAGACATGTTCCATGAAAATCGGTTGAGCCGTTTAAAAGTTAGATAAGATAAGATAAGATAATCATTTATTTGCTCAAAACATAGGTAACATTTTGGTCTCATATAAAAAATATTAATAAGTTCGGCTATGTTTTTGCCTGAAAGTAGGCGTACAAATATTAAAAAACATGCAAGAAATTAAATCATTAAACATCACAAGTCAATTGAAAATTAAAACGGAAGTTAAATATAAATAAATTAATAGAATTACAATAAAATTATTTAGTGTCAAATTTGTCTGTAAGATATTCTTCAAGAGTATAATAAGCTTTATCTGTCAGTAATTGTTTCACTCGTTTTGTAAAAATATACAGACTATCAACTTCTTTTATATTTTTTGGTAGCTTATTGTATAACTTTGGCCCCATACAAAATATACTCTTTGCAAATATTGCTGATTTGTGATTTGGCAAAACAACTTTGTTTACTCTCTTGCTTTTTAGATTACCAAATTCTTTTATGTGTTGTCTAATGAATACAACCGATTCAAGTATATAAATGCATGGAAAAGTGAGAAGTTTAAGTTTAATAAAGTATGGTTTACACGAGTCTGTGAGCTTGAGCCTGGCTATGGAGCGTATACATCTCTTTTGTGAGATGAATACTTTCAACCGATCTGTGCTATTTCCCCAAAATATTACTCCGTATCTAAGAGTAGAGTTCACATAAGCGTGATATGCTGTTAATAGTGTCGTCATATTGGCGATTTTACTCAACATATATAATGCATATGAAAATTTATTTAGTCTTTTACATTATGGTCAATATGATACGTCCATCTTAGGTTGCAGTCAATATGAAGTCCCAAAAATTTTGTGCATTTTGTATTCTTAATATTATGTTCCATATAATGAATGTCAAGTAGTGGTATGTCAATAGTACGATTGGAAAATGTCATAACACACGTTTTGTCCAAATTAATTAATAGATTATTTAATGTCAGCCAATCAATCACACTGGTCAATGTATCATTTATTTCCATACAAAAATCTTCTCCGTCTTTCTTTTCAAAAACCAAAGTACTGTCATCTGCAAACATTATCATTGTGTGATGTGTCGTCTTTGGCAAGTCATTTATATATATTATGAACAGTAGTGGTCCGAGTACGCTCCCTTGCGGCACACCATTCAGTGTTTGTCTAAGGTCGGATTCATATTCTATTTTCGTTTTAGTCATTGTGCATAGCCGCGTAATCTGAGTTTTCTGCCATCTCCCAATTAGGTAGCTACTCATTAGATCTAGTACTTTTCCACGTACTCCATAGTAGAAAAGCTTGTCTAATAATATTTTATGATTAACGTAGTCAAATGCTTTCGTTAGATCCATGTACATGGCGCACACTTTATTTCTAGCGTCTACATTAACCATTACAGTTTGTAAGAATTTGTAAATAGCATTATTAATATTTTTATTTTTACGGAACCCTACTTGCTCATCTACAAGTAAATTTGAACTTTCCAAAAATGTGTATAGACAATTATATATATGTCTTTCAAAGACTTTTGATAGTATGGGTGTTAAAGCAATGGGTCTATAACAATTCATATCTTCTCTAGAGTTTTTTTTATGTAACGGTTTAATGATTGTGATTTTGAGTTTGTCAGGAAATATTCCTTCTTCTATACACAAGTTTATTATGTAGCTAATAACAACACTTATGGGAGTTGCTACCATTTTTATTACTTTTGTATTCAAGTCATCATATCCGCTACTATTAGTGTCTTTTAATTCCTTAATTATCTTTTTTATGTCAAGGGGTGTTGTTGGTTTCATAAATATTGAGCTTACGTTACCACCATTCGTTTTAAAACAATTTTGTGTAGTATGTGTGCTACATTTTGCTGTATCTATGAAGAAATCATTGAAAGCATGTGCAATATCTTGCGGATCCGTTAATGTTATATCATCTTTTTTAATTGTCATTATGTCAGCTACAGGCTTATTACGTTCATGGCTCTTTATAACTCTCCATGTGGCTTTGCATTTGTTTTTTGCATTATTTATCATATAATTGTTTTGTGATTTTTGTGTCAATTTAATAATTTTTTGCAGCTTTTTAGAGTACTGTTTGTATTTCTTCCTATTTTCATCACAGGGATTACTTCTATAATTCCATAACATCTGTCTTTTTCGTTTCGAACATATTTTTATTCCATTAGATACCCATCGCTTACGTTTTTGGCTAGTAATTCTTACTCTTTTTAGAGGAAAGCTCAAGTCATGTATTAATTTAAATATGTCATGAAAGTGGTTAAAAGCTTCATTAGGATCTCTTATATTATAAATGTCACCAAAGTTGTAATTGTCTATGTACTCTTTGAATTTTCCCATATAATCATGACCGTAGTCGCGTCTGTATGTGTACCAGCACAATAACACATTTGATTCTTTTACTGGACATGTAACATGTTGCGCTCTGTGATCAGATAGGGCAAGTTCTACTACTTTACTTTTACATCCATGAATATAATTATGCAATACATTATCCAGGCATTTACCACTGTCAGCACGAGTAATCTCATTTATAGATATCTTTAAGTTAAATGTAAGGGCAGTTTCTTCGAAGCGGTTGGTCAGTGAGTTTTTTTCTAAGGTATTAATATTAAAGTCACCACAGATAATAATTTTTTTGTGTCTCTTGCAATGCATGTCTAATACCTGTTCGAATTGAGAGAAAAATATATTAATTGAAGAAATGTCATATTTTGGTGGTCTATAAATACAAATAATTATAATACTATGGTCAATTAATTCTACTGCGCTGCACTCCATAAGATTCTGCAGGCTCAAACCCCTAACCTCATCCATCTCTTTATATTTGTGAACGTTTCGCACTAATATACATGAACCGCCATTTCTATTCTTTCGGGAAAGTTATGGGTTTTTTTTTTTTATTATTATCCATAAGCTTTTATTTGACCACAATCTCACCTGATGTAAAGTGACGATGTGGTCTAAGATGGGATATGAAGACCTAGAAGCTTCTCCAGACCACATTACGAAACACGAAAAAATCGCTTTACGCACTGGCCCAGCCCGGAGGGTGGTGACACGCCGCGGCCGAAGCCTACCACCAGAGACTGTTCTTAGCACCACCCGGAGGTCACGTGTAAGGATTCAGAGGGTTACCACTTACGGACGTGATTCACGTCCGTAAGTGGTAACCCTTTTTGGAGGTTTTGTCTGTTCACGTCACGTGAACAGACAAAACCTCCAAAAAGTCCTCCTCCGGTTGAGAGTGGGGAAGAAAAACCGAAAATCTGCAAATATACCCGAGTGGGATATCAAATGAAAGAGCATCGCGTGCACATTACTTAATATTATGGTGTTTTACTTTAAGGGAAATTCAGGCATTTTAATAAATTTTAAATTTAGATTCATGTTAAGCTAAATGGGTTTACCAACGATGCCGGTGGTGTTTTGAAAACTTTTGAAACCTAATCTTACCTCTGAACTCTGTTACCACAATAGGCATGATGACTACATCGAAAATTTTGTATTCTGTTTGTAGTCCGTCTAAAAATACTGGACGCCTATTTTTTACTTTTTTAATTTAATAAGAAAGTCCTAAGATATAGTGCATCAAAGTTCCGGTGTGGGCTTTTAACTGCGAATTTAAGTACAAATCGCACGAAAGCGTTACTGCACGCGAAACTTCAATTTACTGTAACGTCTTGATTTTTCGTAAGAAGGAAAAAATAATAAACAAATAGATATTAATATTACCTATGTATTTCTATTGTATGAAGTAACATATCACAGTTTAATAACTAGATCTAGTATCATACATATTACTATTTTGTACCTTGGACATAGACTTGGATATTATAACAATTTAATTAATTATATATAGCATCTCTTGTTGCTGCGGTTTTTTCATCGAATGTACAATTGTTGCCGTTTACCGTAGAAGGCGTTATGGCATCAGCCAAGCACAAGAAAACCACTTCACAGCAGAGTTCCGTACCTAGCCACAAAACTTTTCTGCACGTAGAAATACTCTTAAGTCCTCGGATTCTCCGGCCCAACCATCGGGTCCTGTATTTAGGTTTGTTTGCTATTATTTCGTGTAACGGTCTGTGGTACGTGTGGCTGGACCCTAACTGGCACCTGAAGTAGAAGGGAATGCTTATCGTCTTAAATAATAAAATCCACTCGAAAATAAATAATAATTTTATTTCAACATTTTCAATATAAATACCGCTTAAATAATTTATGCAATAATTTACATAGTTCATACCAAAATTTAATAAAGCTAAGCTAATGATAATGACAAAAACGTAAACACAATAAATCGTTGGAATGATAAATAAATAAAGTTAGTGTGATAAAATAACATTTCTGGCAAGAAACTTAAATGCTTTTCGTACAATTAATTGATATAAAATATTCGCATTTACATATTGCCAGTTTAATTTGCTTTTAATACAAGTATCACGATCTGCAAGTAAATTCTATACGTCCCGGGCTAAATAGCATGGAAATTATTTTATTTAAAAATATAAATCAGATCTACTCGTATCTTTCATGTATTGCCTTTGAGAACCGAATAACAGAATTGTCGTCATGATGATAAGTTATTAGTATGTCAACTTCAACTGTCAAGATCCCACCCTAGGGATGCCCTAATTAAATTTTAAAATGATTAAATACCGCAGTCATACATATCGTTGCATTAACATTGAAGCCGACTATACAGAGGTGAGAATCACAGTAGGTCTAGGTAGGACGTGGTCCACACAACAACATGTTGTTGCTGTTTTTGTGTGATCACAGTTACATAAAATCGGGGGATTCCTTCTGCGCCGGCCACGTGTAGACGGGCGGGATCGCGGGCGCGTAGTTGCAGTCGTACATCTGCGCCCGGATGAACTTCTCTGTGTCCTCCGGCTGGGGCTGTACTGATGCTTTTCCTAAAACACGACATATAGCCAAATTATTAACCGACTTCAAAAAAAGGAGGTTTCTCAATTTGACCGTATATATATATATATTTTTTTTTTTATGTATGTCCGCGGATAACTTTGTCGGTTATGAACCGATTTTGATTATTCTTTTTTTGTTGGAAAGGGAGTATCCCAAGGGGACCACCCTGTTAAATTGTTTATGTTTCTTTTAATTATCACTTCATCATCACCCTATTAACGTTCCCACTGCTGGGACACAGGGACTTCTCTCTTGACGAGAGAGAGATTAGGCCTTAATTCACCACGCTGGCCAAGTGCGGGTTGGTGAATGTCGCATGCCCTTCACTCTTTTTTTTTTTATTAAAGTTCTCGGAACATACCGGTTTCCTCACGATGTTTGCCTTCACCGTTAAAGCACGTGTTTAAAGCACTCAAATTATCACTTATAATGTCGAAATTGGTTATTTGTAAAGTTAATTTATTTTGTACTTTTCAGTTTCTCTTTTGAAGTTGGTTTAATTTTTGGCAAAAAGTTTTATATTTATGTATTGCTCATTGCACGTACCGTATTTTACCTTGCGTGTTGTCCATAGACTGTACCTCTATAATATCCGACCACCAAGAGCATAAAACCTACAATCGCTGATAATCGTGATATTACTACTGCTACTTATAAATTTTCTCTGAACAATAGTGCATGCACCGGTACCTAATAATAGAATAAGATAAGTATTATGGCTTTTTGCTTCCTCAGGTCCCTGATTGGGAAAGAGATCTCACTTCTTTCTGTGCCCTTCAATACCAGGAAATAAGAGACGGTATTAATTTAAATCATAGGTGCAATACTATGAAGAACATACAAAAGCAATTTTTCTAAGATTTGCTTGTCTACTCTTGATGGAGCAGATAGGTCCAACTGGATATTTTTATCAAGACATGCAATCAGAGAAGAATCGGGTTTATGGTTTCGTCTATCGTCGTCGCACTTACCGACACTGTAGGCGTGGTCTACGACCTTCTTGGCGATTCTGACGGAGCACTCCTGGATCTGCGATAGGGGCGGGTACAGACTGCCCTGGTTTAGGTCATTCTCGCTAACTATCTCAGCCAGAGCCTGAAAGGAAACGACTAGGTATTTAGAATGATGCACTCAGATATAAAAAAAGAACTGCGGGTCTTATGAGCCACTTTAATAGGTCGAAGCATCAATTTAAAGCAAGTAGCGCGTAGGGCTACAAGTAGCCCTAGCTAATATCTCTCTTAAGAAAATGTCTATTTAAGTATCAAAAAAGGTCATTAACCGAGATTAGAGCGCCGATCGCCGTGAGTACGTAATATATTAATATTTTATATATTATAATTTCCTGTTATTTTTGGTTATTTTAGCAAGTCGTTGACGGTATGGCATTATTGAGAGGGTTAAACAACTGCACAGGGCAGAGAGACAGAGAGAGATATACAGGTGTCTCACCTCGGCAGCCAGTAACATGAAGTCCTCGGAGATGTCGATGATGCCCGCGCAGATGACGCCGAGCGCGAGCCCGGGGAAGATGTAGGCGTTGTTGCCCTGCCCCGGCCGCAGCACGCGCCCGTCCTTCGTGCGGTAGTCGGGGAACGGCGAGCCTGATGCGAACACCGCGCGATCCTGCGGAAACAGTTTACTCATTAAATTATTTGAAGTTTTTGCGGATTCAGAAGATGTTTTTCTGTATTTTACGACCTCTGTGGCTCGGTGGGCGAACGCCCGCCTGAGGCTTAGGAGGTTGCGGGTTCGATTCCCGCCGCGGGACCAGATTTTGAACGATCTGCAATTTCTGGTTTCGGGTCTGGGTATTTTCTATGTATAATATGTATGTATTTCCAAAAAAAAATGTATCTATGTAGTATATCAGGCACCTAACACCCATAGTACAAGCTCTGCTTAGTTTGGGGTTAGGCGATGCTGTGTGATTATTCCGGAAATATTATTATTATGAGAACTAAATCCTCATTGCATTTATGTTAAGGCACTTAGGGTTTTTTCTGTCAGAGATCTTTTTGAAATCCAAGTAGTAGGCGCGTTCCAAATAATACTTTTGTATAAAAAAAACATTTGTCTTGCATATCCTTGAAACAGTACAGTTTGACTGGGAATAAAACAATATTTTGCACTGTGTCGTTGTCACATCACATCCTAATGTGTAAAGCCACTGATGCAATGTTAATTATATAAAGCCGATCGCAGTCGAGAAATGCTTGACGCGAAGTCGAACCTTTGTTTTGGCTCGACATTGTTCGAGCTGACTAGGGCGGCAGTTCAGTAGGTTTGTACCTATAATGCACGATTTAATGGTTTGTCCCGCGGAGTCCATAGCTTTATATCTATTGTTTGATAGTTTTTTGTGTCAGATAAATATTCCGTCCTGACATCGTAACAGGATCTTACTGTGACCGTTAGATAGTGTTAATAGACGGTACGAGTACTGACGTCGGTGTTGGAGTAGGCCTCCTCGGCGGTGCACTCGGCCTTGCTGGTGGGGTTGGAGAGCGCGAAGATGACGGGCCGCTCGTTGTTGTCTCCCATAGTGCGCAGGATAGAAGCCGTAAACGCTCCGCCTATGGCCGCCGCACCTGATACGCGAAATAACACAGTTTAATATAGTTTAGCTGCTACGGCAAAATCTCCCATCTGATCAGAAGGCCTGATATCCCTAGGGGCGTAAAAGGTTTCAAATACCATGGACCAAGTCTCTAGAGACTCATGCCAACCTTATCGGCATGTGATGTACCCAACAAACGAGCCATACAATTATAAGGATAAGATAATATTCTTTACGCACAAAACAATAAACCACTTTAGACTATGTGACAAATAGCGGTCTTATCGCTAAAGTGGATCTCTACCAGTCAATTATACCCACATTATATAGCTTCGGTATGGTCTAGACTAGACTCTTTTGATTCTGACCGGATAATGTCCAGCTGTGGAATGCCCGTAGTCATTCAAATCATAATCATGAGTAGAGGCAGTTAAAGAGTAATCGAAGTTTTTCGGCGTGTTTTACAAGTATTGGCAGTATCTACTCCACGTCAAATGGCTCCGCAATTTATTACTAATGGTAATAACTAAAGTGTTCCAGTGTTCTCAGGGTTATGACCAGTAGGGTACTAGATCTTTAATGTTCTACCATGTAGAACAATCTTGATTAGTTTTAAGCATTATAATAGGCAAAGTGCAGACTCACCGATGAGCACGGAAGGCTTCACTTCGTTGACGACCTCCTCGAGCGTGCGCACGGGGGCATGGTTCTGCGCGAACTTCTCCTTGTGCTCGTTCACCCCGCCTTCGGGACGGTTCTTCACGATCAGACCCTGAATACAAACGATATTCGTAAGCGAACTATCTCTACAAATGTGACATTTACAGTTACCGGGTTACATATTTAACTCACTGCTAATAGAACGCGGTACCTACTTTATTTACAATCAACAGGAACACAGCACAATGCGTCATATCAGAATGTCAAATCAAATGTTAGACCGTTATGTGTACTTTATCATTAACTACTAATTTTAGTAACTTGACACAACATACATATACCTTTTCATTATAATAACTTGTAATTTTTGTCGTACGTAAAATGTTTTTGACATTTTGCTATTTTTGTGATTATGCTCAATTGCTATATTAGAAATACCTACTATTTTTTTTCCGGATTATGTGGCACTGGTAAACCACCATAAAAACCAGTTGGGACGTAAATAATTATTTTACCACTAAATTACTATTATGGTAAAACATTCAAATTGATGGCACCAGTTGGCAGCACCGTCGACGTGCACGTCCATAAAGAACAGTAAAGTAAGCCCCAACGTAGCTGCTATTGGTCTTTAAAAACAAAAGAAATCGAGCAAGCTGGAGGTACTTCACTGTACTTCACTAGTTGATTCACAGAAAAATCACCCTTACAGTGGTAGATTGGATCTTTAGCTGATAGTAGGTACCTTGGAGTCCACCATCCAGATGCGGGCGCGCGCGTCGGCCTCCGCGCAGCCCTCCTGCCGCATCGCCATCACGCACAGCTGCGCGATGCCGAGGGACGCCTGATCAAGTTAAGTTTAGTAAGTTACGTAGTTAAGCTGATAGAATACATAAATATAAATCAATACATGGTATAAGTATAAATACATTTATATTACCTATCTACTTGTTATATTCTCTATTTGAGGCATGGGAATTTACTGCCATTATTTGCTACAATGCTGTTTGTACAAAGCACACCAAGACAAAATTACATTTCAAACAGCATAGAATCCATGCATAGAATCTTAAAACATAGTTATTTCAATACGGTTGTTACACGCTGGCCACATAGCAAGAAGAACAGATGGTCGTTGGGGCCGAAAGGTTCTCGAATGGAGACCACGGATCGGCAAGCGCAGCGTAGGACGTCCACCAACTAGATGGACGGACGATCTGGTGAAGGCTGCGGGCTCACGGTGGATGCAGGCCGCTGCCAGCCGAAACCACTGGAGATCTTTGAGGGAGGCCTATGTCCAGCAGTGGACGTCTTACGGCTGAGATGATGATGATGATGATGTTACACGCTGTACGAATTATGATATGACTCATAACCCTATTCAAAAATATTTTATATACTGTCCTTTATTTTATAGTATACTATTATACTTATTGCTATTTTACTTGATACCATATTAAGACCTTATTATCTAAAAGGTACTTTAATCTTCGACCGATTCGTTGCGGATGGCACGGCAGCCGTGTCATCATTTTCTTTTGCGTGTGGCGTTAGGCACGTGAGCCGTGCCATTTTTAAATCGATGGTAATTCCTTCAATTTAAGATTTAGGGAAAACTACCCTAGAACAAAACTTTTTTATTTTTAACGTTCATCAAGCTTGTAGCATTCGTTTCTGGATATTGTATTGTTTTTTTTAAAATAGGGGTCACCAACCTTTTTGAAATTTTTAATGATGAGGATTTTTGTATAATAATATAATTGAAATAGATAATACTAAAAAATCGCTTATTTTTGTATCAGAAATGTGAACGATTGGAGAGAACATTTTTTTTTACATTTTAGGAGAATCTTACCGCAAAAGACAATTACCGCTACCGAAGTAAGATGTAGTCAACAGATCAGGATAATTGACACAGTTGCGTGGCCGGCACCTGGTAATAACAGTCAATTTGTATGGATCGCGATAGTGAGTGCAAGGCACACAGTGTTAGCCGTATAAACGCACTGACGCGCGGGCGGCACTGAAGGTGTTAAAACAATGGACGACCCCAGTTGGAGGGGGATGGCTATTAAATTTTCTGCATCTTTATATTTCTGTCATATGGTTTGAAGCGCAGTAGTTCATTTGAAACTAACTGGCCAAAATATTTACATCCATGCATATCCAATACAGTTGGAACATGACGCTCATCATCCTTAGTTTTTTTTATGCACTTAGTACTGTCCACTACTATGTTTTCAGTGCACGTTGATCTGTCCACCATCTCTTTTTCTATGCACGTTGAAGTATCCTCTTGTATAGATTTCAAGTGTTCTGAGTTTTCCCAGTGTTGTGAATATGTTTGCGAATTCTGCTCTAGTATTTGGTCATCTTTGTCGCATTGAGTTTCAATTTCTGTCTCGGGAATATACTTTCTTTTACGCCGTAATTCTTAAACAATAAAAAGGCAATCATTTACTTTAAAATACTTAAATTTCTTATCAGGAAAACCAAAACAATGTTTTTAGAACTACTTTCAGTAGAAAAGGTTGATCACACCTTTATTAAAAAAACCACTTACCATCCATTTCCAAAAATACACTTATTTTTGCACTTATTATCACTTGAAACTACCGTTCCTGACCGCTCACGTTAGATTTCGATTGTAAACTAAAAGTTTTATGGTTAGAACGTCGTAAAAATGGTAAAAACACTGTTTGCTTTTCGGCATGGCTGAAGACACAGGAGCCGTGTCATTTAATCGTATGGCGCTTGGCACGGCAGCCGTGTCACGGCAATTTTGTTCAACGCCACAGTTAGAAGTTTTCAAAATTAGACATCGCAACGAATCGGTTAATGTTGACAAAATGAAGGGCAAATGTGATAACTGTAGGGCTAAATAATAATAAATACCTCGCCGGCGCCCTGGAAGACGATGGTGTTCTCCGAGAGCTTCTTGCCGGTGACGCGCAGCGACGCCAGCAGGCCCGCCACCGCCACCGAGGCCGTGCCTTGGATGTCGTCGTTGAACGTGCAGTACCTTTCCATAGACACACATTAGTGTTGGCAAAATGCCTTCCTTTATTCCAATATTATTGTTTAGTATACACTGGTAGTTATTCTGCGTTTGTCTAAAGATATTAAAATGTCGTCATATGGCTAAAATGATATTAGAGCTATTCTGATACAACTTCTTAAAATTCGCGACTAATATTGAATAACATTAATTTAAGCTTTATGGTTATTCTTCGACTTCGATAACAATTATAACACTTTAGCACTAAAATTTGGTACACAGATTAATTTGATGACTAATTCGCGGGAAAATCCGTTGTAAAGTGGGAACGCTTAAGGCTATTGAAAAACCAGCGCCGAAAATAAGATACAGCACATTCTTGTCACCAACACCAACATCAAATACTGCGCTCAAGCACATTCTGCAGACGAAGAGAGAGATCGGTTCCAGTAGAAGAGTGAACACTTACTTGCCGCGGTACTTCTCGAGCAGGCGGAAGGCGTTGGCGTTGCCGAAGTCCTCGAACTGGATGAGGCAGTTCTGGCCGAAGCGGCGCACCACGGCCTGCATGAACTCCTCGACGAACTCGTCGTACTCCGGCCCGCGCACGCGCTTCTGCCGCAGACCGATGTACAGGGGATCGTCCAGCATGGACTGGGTGTTGGTGCCCACGTCTGTGGAGGAAAACCAGGGTTATTCCGGCCTATTCAATATCTGCTCTATTTAATATCATATACAGTGAACCTAACATATAAGTGGTAGGAAGCCAAAGCCTGGCACTTTACCAGTATTTTTTGTTTAGGCACTTTCCTGGTTTCGCAGTGTTTGAATGAAAAAAAAACATTTAACTTATAAATCAGCTTCTTAACTTATTATGTTGACAACCAAGACCACCAACCAACTTAACATAAATATATTCCAAAAGATATGAACACAGAATAGAATAGAATAGAATGTCTTTATTGCTTCAAACATGGTCTATAGGTGATAATAATTACATATAAGGTTCACATGTTTCACTAAAAACTAGCATGCAATAATTAATTAAATCTAGGATAAATGTCAAAATAATTTAATATAATCAAAAACAAACAGCACAGACATTTATAATTTGTTAAATTAAAATTTGCGAGTCGATGGGTACTGTAAAGTAACATAAAATTCTTGAGAGAAGCTCAGTTGTTACCTCGCGAGGGCTTTCTGCTTTCTATCCATGTTACACCGCGTATAAAGCGACGCTAGTTCGGGGCTTACCGAGAGTGATGGGTAGGCACTGGTGTGGCTTGATGCCTCCCAAGGCTGTGTAGAGAGACAGCTTGCCGACGGGGATGCCCATGCCGCACGCGCCGAGGTCGCCCAGACCCAGGATACGCTCACCGTCGGTCACCACTATAGCGCGGACGTCTGTCTCCGGCCTGATTAATAATATAACAATAAATAAATACAAATAGATTAGTGTAACAATATAATTGAAAGCTCCGCATAATACAACCACCTTTTTTATCTGCCGATAGTTAAATTGAGCACTTTGAACCAACTTGGTTGGGTGCTTTTACATAGTTCAGTTTGAAGCCGTCCAACTTATTTGTCGGCCGATACCAAATCGGTGTAATGTGCGTAAATCCATATCCATACTATGTTATACGGTTATACTGATTAATATTACTGTTAAACAATCCAGTTCCCGAACGGCCTTAGAGAAATAATAAATTGGGTTCTTCACCCTGCAGTGGATTAGGTACTCATCATTTAAGGAGAGCTATGTGTAGTAGTGTCGGCTGAAATGATCATGGAATCGGCATAAACATATAGATGGACACGCCTACTCGAAAACTAGAATATTTTTTAGATTTCGTTTTTATACCTAATACAATAAAAAGCTGCAAACTAGTTAAGAGTTTAAAAGATTTTGTGAAAAGATTTGATTCTCGTTCGTAAGCTCAAAAAGCTACAAAGACTGGAAAATACAAATTTGCTTCAACTAGCGTGTAAGAAGTCAAATGTAAATTTCCATTTCTGGAGAGCGACTTCATTTAAAGTTAATGATAATTCATTTAAACTTTGACAGGTTAGGAAATTTGAGCAAGAAAGTAAAACGAAGTTTACTAGATTCAATTTCTATTCTAGCAAACCTTTTATTCAGAGCAAAGTTTTGGTTTACGTGAGTTAATTGTACTTGTTCTGAACTCCCGGTGAACAGGTTTGTAGGTAATTAGTAATTACCTACGTATCTAATTAATATACTTAGTAAACGAATAAATTAAATAATTGAATTTATGTATTAACCTAGAATTACCTAAGGTGTCTAGTACCCGTAACAAACTTTTATAAAAATACTTGCTTACATAAAATATCAAGCTTAGAGCTTACCAAGAGGCTTGATGTTGACCCAACAACGCATTGCATTGCAGAGTTAAAGCTATTCTATTGTCACAATAAGACACCACAATTCAAATTTTAATAATAAGTCTCGTTTCTACGTGTGTTTGTTTATACATTACAACAATGTACAACATTCTTAACATAATTGATTGCTTTTACTGCCCAGACTCATAAGACTGGTAGCCTCAGAAATAGTAGAGGAATAGTCAGAATATTTGGACCAGCGTGGTGGGTTATGGTCTAATCTAACCCCCTTACATATGAGACGAGGGAGTCTGTCCGACAGTAGACAGAGACAAAGCTCGTAGCAAGTGTAAACTTGGAATTTTGTTCACCAGTTTGTGTGTGTGTACACGATGGTCTATAAACTCACCAGTTCTTCAGAATATCGTAGACGTGTCCCTTGTCGTGGATGGTGATGAACAGTCCCCTGGGCCGGCGGTACACCAGGCCGAACTTCTGGCAGGCGAGGCCCACTGTGGGCGTGTAGACGATGGGCATCATCTCGCTCACGTTCTCGCCCACGAAGCGGTAGAATAGGCGCTCGTTGCGGTCCTGTACAAAACAAACGTTTATGTATAATGTGTATTTTGGAATAAAGGATATACGCGTATCAGACAGTGCGGACAGGCCGGTCAGAACATTTTCGTTGGTTTTTTGTATACGTTAACTACAGAATATTTTACTTACTTTTAGGGATAATTTTGTGGAAATTACTTTTCTACTTGTTCTTTTTGAATAAAAATGAATCGCAAAATGTGTTGGCAAGCGCATAACTCAACAACACCTGGACAATTTGGATAATACTTTTTTTAAATGTTTGTAGAAATACACGGATAGTTTTTCAAGAAAAATGCGTATAATTGCCGGGATATAAATACCCGTGCGAAGCCGGGGCGAGATAGATAAACTAAAAAAACCTTCCGTAGATTTATGATCCAAGGTTGACCATGTACTTACACGTTCCTATCTACATACTAAGTTATATCTTATGAATAGCAATATAAAAGTATACACTACAAGTACTTAAGTACAGTCGTAAAATGCGAGGGCACCCCTAACCTATTGACGTGAAAGTGAATCGATCGACAAACCTTACGTTTTGGTCACGATCAGTGAGAGTGACGAACATATTGTACGATGTAAATGTAACTGCTTACAATATGAGCAGTGAAATGCACGAATGAAAAATCTATGCTAATAATCTATACAGTAGTGGTATAACTATTACGTAGTAATTTATTATTGTGTCTATACTACTAATAAATATTTGTATGAATATTAATTTTAAAAAAAAGTGGTTTCATCACTTTGTAAAAACATAAAGGTGTATAATAATATAAAGCTGAAGAAATTTTTTGAATAAATAAATAAATATTTCCGCACTAAGCAGAGCTTGTACTATGTATGGGTGACTGATACCTATACTACATAGATTCATTTTTTTTTGTAAATACATACATAAGATACATAGAAAACACCCAGACCCAGAAATTGTAGATCGTACAAAATCTGGTCCCCCGGCGGGAATCGAACCCAGAACCTCTTGTGCCTCAGGCGGACGTTCGACTCACCGAGCCACAGAGGTCGTCACAGAGGATTGTTTGTTTGAACGCGCTTATCTCAGGAACAAATAGTCAGATTTGAAAAGTTATTTCAGTGTTAGATAGCCCATTTATCGAGGAAGGCTACAGGGTAGCTTTTTACCGCGGGAAATTCGTTGATTCCGTGAGAAAAGCCATATAACACGGGAAACGCCGTGGCGTGAAATACTAGTTGTTTACATAACGTGAGCATCTGCTGACTGATTAGCTTTATGACAGCGATGCGGCAAATAAGTGCAATAGTCTGATAAGATGAAGACACCGATATGTACATTTTACTTCATACAAAGAAGTAAATAAACTTTTCTCATTTCATATTCGTTCGCCACTAGCTGGCGGGTTCCGGCTTTGCATGGATACAAAACTATTTTTATTTATTTATATAAGAAAGCGCGGCGGAGGGCTTCAATAGTTTCAGTACATAAGATTTGTACGTTTGACAATTCTTTAATATGGTAAGGTATCGATTGGTACAAATAAAGATAATAAATCTTCCTACCATTATTAGTAGTCGTAACTGTACTCCGATTAATCTTTTTCAAGGTTCGTAATATAAAAAATAATTTCATAGGTATGAGATAGACTCATACTACCCCTAGGAGGAATTTATTATTGTATGACCTGGGGTTCCGTTTTCAGTTTAAGTATACACATTTTACAATAAAAAAAAGATACAATTTTTTGGAGTGCATAAAGATGCAGTTAGATTAGCCAACTATCTAGTAAAGGCTTCGCGTTTGTATGTATTTGTTGTTAGAGAGGCAGAATTACATTATCCCTAAAAATATCAACTCCCACGGTTCTTGAGAGACTGCCTTGTGACAGACAGACGCGAAAGTCTCTGTAAAAGGGTCCTGTTTTATCCTCTGGGTACGGAACCCTAATGAGCTCGAGTGTAGACACAAGTCACGTCAAAAAATATTCTGTTATTTCCCGACGATCAAAATCGATGGGTACTCGATTAGTAATTTAACTAACTTGAGCACCGTTTTCTTGATTGAGTTGTATGTAGCCCCCTTTAGTCGTTAAAAGGCTGGCAGTAAACAGCCCGAGGCGAGGTCTGCGGCCAGGAACCGTGGTCGGTTTCCTCTCACCTTCAAGCGCACTCGAGCAGTTTGTTATGAAACTCTTCTATTAGGGCTAATTGACCAATTACCGCCATATATCGTCTTACAACTGTAGCATATAAAATCGAATGTGCTCTTAATATATACCATAAACGATTTAATTGTACCTACACAGCCATGATAATATTTATGTGCAAAGAACAGTTTTACCGTAAGTCTCTAAGGATAATATTTGCATCGTTTAAAATAAATTATGCGAGTTAAGATAAGTGTCAAAGTAAACTTAAGTATTGCATCATAATACCAGAGATTACCTTTAAACAATACCTAGTCATAAAATACCTACACATTTAGGGTCCATATCAGAAAGTAAGCGCGCCATATCGCTGTGTGGTTCGAAGAGTAGAATCTCTCTGTCCATCCCTTTTCTAATTTTTAAGAGTAGGTACGGTATGCTTTGTTAACTGGTAACCCCTTCTGCACTACTGCAAGAGGGTTACCAGTTAGCGATGCATACTGTACCTAAATACCACCTTACTTTAGTGGTAAGATATATAAATTCCCATTTCGCCAACGGCTTCTTGAGATTACCAAAGCAATTTTGTTGTATGTTCCTTCTTAGGAGAAATTTACATATTCAGATCCGTTGGTGATCAACAGGCATTGTTTAACACTTAGACGATGTGTGTGTATAATGAAAATAAGTCGTATGTCATAATTTACCAGTAAGCCCATCAAGTAGATGTATTTGTTGAGCGGGTTCTCGTAGGCGTCGATGGACAGCTTGCAGAGCTGGACCTGCTCCTCCTGCGTCTTCACCCTGGCCGGCAGCAGGCCGTGGATGCCGAGCGTCTGCCGCTCCTCAATTGTGAAGGCCATACCCTGAAAAATTTACTAGTTGAGTATGGCTGAAATGTGTAGGTAGGATGTACTTAATGCCTTATCGCTATTTAAGGATTAAATAAATTAGTATCACTAATATTTTAGTTCTCAGTCGCGCGTTTCGCGAAAAGCAACTGAACGCTTTGCTTCCACTCCATAGTAACGGCGCCGGCGCGCGGCGTAGTAGCGGAAACCAGGAAGCAGGTAGACCGCGCGGTCGTTTGTGTACGATTACCAAATATGGCATATACAATAACATATATATGTACTAGCGGCCCGCCCCGGCGTCGCACGGGTATAAAATTTTCCCGGAAATTATTCGAATTTTTCTCGCCGTAAAAACCATCCTATCTCTCAAGTTGGATCGAACTGCACATGGTGTGCGAATTTTATTATAATCGGTTAAGTGGTTTAGGAGTCCATTGAGGACAAACATTGTGACACGAGATTTATATACATATATTAAGATTATACATATAAGTGTATAAATAAGCGATTTCCACTCAATCCTCAAAAAGCGCGTTTTCCTTCGTGTCTAAACACGGGCTTAAATAAAATTCCCATAAGATCGACTTTTCAATCCTCCGAAATAATTCGACAGACTGTGAAGTTTATGGTAATACGGTCAGAAAGAGCCAATCTTTATTGAAAAATCGGTCCGTAGCCAAACTCTTAACATTTTATCATGATTATAAGTTTTCTTTACATCATTCATCGGGAATTAAATAAATAATCATAAATTAACTAAGCAATCATAATCTTAGCCTCATTTTGCAGGACTTCTGCCAGAAACAAATGACGGATTTTACATTTTATGACTAGTTATACGTTTCAGTCCAGATATTTAATATTATACTCTGAACAATGCGCGATTTCTTAATCTCATCGGCAATATTAGGAATAGATGTCGAGAGAAATTATTTTTCAATATTTAATACAGGCAACAACGACAGACACGTCGTCCAAGTACACACTGACTTCAAAAACTCTAAGCTAAATACCCCGAACGGTAGAACGCAGGAAAAAGAAGGGGTAGGTTCTTTATCTTATCTTATATACAAAATTCTCGTGTCACAGTTTTCGTTCCCGTACTCCTCCGAAACGGCTTGACCGATTCTCATGAAATTTTGTGAGCATATTGAGTAGGTCTGAGAATCGGCCAACATCTATTTTTCATTTTGCTGGGGTCAGCTATAGTAAATTATATAATCAAACCCATTTTAAATAAAGTTATTAAAAATACATAAGTGATAAGACAGTTGGTACTGCTTATTACGTCCATAATCTAAGCACCGCGTGCGAATCAAACACGCAAGAGAGCAATGTTCTCAGGAAATGACCCGGCAATCAGCTGTGCAGTGACGCAACGAAGGTGACCGCGGCGGCCTTGTCCGCTATGCGTGCAGCAAGCAAATACTAACTCTACTCTCACACAAATAAAGACAAAATCTCTTAAACTATAGTTAGAACAGATATTTGCAAATTAAACTCGACTTTAAAACAATGCAATGAAACTTGAATCGGTAGAGCAATGTGCTCAGAACTTAATCTAAACTGTAGTAGCTGGCACCGTTGGAAAGTGTTGGCAGTATTTTATTTCGTATCTAGTATTTCCATTCAAACCGCAAAGCCGTTGGCAAAGTTTGACAAACAAACTAAATAATCTGACTAAACTTCTAAACACGGAAAAATGTTTAGGTTCAGAATTAAACTGAAATTAAAACTACTTACGTACTTTCACCAGTAAAACGTTAAAACATATTTTAGTTAAAACATTTGCTAAAACTGTGGGGCTCTGTGTTTCTAATTAAAATTCATTACGAACTCTTGGTTTTGAGCGAAAGGCTTTAGCGACCTTAAACCCTCCGAAATAAATTACCGCGGTTCTGAATTTCCTTCTTACGGAATTTCTCGAACCCAAATCTTTTGGTCAACCCCTCATTTACCTGCTTATAAACCTTTTGCGTTGACTCCTTAAATTCTAACATTATGTATATTTCGGGACGGTAAAAGTTGACATTATTTTCTTGTGATTTGCCTACCATATTTTTTAGTTTTAACTTGTAATATATATGAATTCGTAAGAGCAACGAACCCTGGAATCCTCTGCAGCCAAGCACTCTGGCACCCTGAACATCTCCCTCCGCGGAGTCAGATGCCACCAGTCTTCCATGCCTCCACTACACTATTACAGTCTCCTCCCGGAAAACTGAAGAACTTCCACTTTAGTCAGAATTTATCAACGTCACTCACAGTTTATTTAATAAACAAGTAGAATATAGTCCTTTCCTACAATGAACTGAAGGCTGCCAAAGTTAAATTCGATCGATATAACAATATAATAGAAATTCCTCCGTCTTCAACTTGACTGTCAACGAAAAGTCTTTGTAAATAATTACACGCCTTTTACAGAATTCCTGAACATCGATCACTTTGAACAAAAATTCAATCTAATTCATTCACAAAATTGTTTCTCCGACAAAGTTTTACAACAAGATTACTTTATTTAATCGAGACTGATAATTTTATATTTAATTTCTAGAAAAAAGGACACAGGATTTATATTTTCGTTATTCTGCCGCACACAACTGCAGAGAACTAAACTCATGTTCGTGCATTTGGTTCCGAAGGATGTTTTATTATTAATTTTATTGGGAAATGTTGGCTACGATAACAATCAATATTTCCTTCGGCTAACTTCTGCTTTGGAAACCTAGAACTAGGATCAATATAAGTTATTTAGGAAAACACTTGTTAACTAAGATTTATACGAGTTATTTCGCACAAAATTATGTCTTATCTATTTCGAACGATAAAGTGTATACTCTTGCCTAATAATTAGGTTCATTCTTTGACTCATGAAAAATGAGTATAAAGTACTTTCGTAAACATAAGAGGAATTATATCATTTTCTATTATAATTCCCTTATTTTTTTACATTGTATGTATCTGTAAAGAAAGATAAACAGCGTACCTACAACCTGAACATCAATTAATAAACACAGTATGGTCTGATGCTTAAAAAATAATAAGCTCTCCTGCACGAATCACGATCCAATTTCATACAACCATAGCCCGGCATTACCATAACATAATAGACCACGAACTCATTAATTTCTACGACAGGTGTCTAACTAATCTTGCTGTACGGAACCTTCACCTTGTTCTGTTTACCTGGTGCCTTGAAACCGCACGCCCCGGGCACTGCCACTCGTCAAGAGATCAGGGGTAAAACCAGTAATGGATATTTGGATTACAAATTGGATTAATCATCGTAAGCCGATTATCTAACTGGCTGGAGACAGCCCTTTTAATTTTGAATCAATCATTGCATCAATGATATTGACATCTTTATGGCTGTGCTAAATAAAACAAGGCAAAAATAAATGTTTAAACTTTGACCCCGTTATTACGTAAATATGCCGCGAGATAATGTCCAATTTTGTGAAAAATCCTCAATCAACAATGATCATATTCGTAGTTTTTGGTACAATTGGTAATTAATCTAGTTCGTAAATAGTACAAACACATGAACAATAGAGTACCTAATGTAAGCTTATTACGCATTCATTTGAGACTGGTTTCATTATGAACACACAACGCAACTATTTCAGTAACATCAAACAAAAAAATTACCATAATAGTATTTTGACTATTAGGTACGTCTGGTTAATTATCATAATACATTGGTATTTCTTGTAATCTCGTATCTCGAATAATTGTACGTTCCATGTACAATTATTAGCAGTTGTGTATTTTAATTATTTCGTTATTTTAACTTGAAACATAGTTTAAATAACTTATCTTAAAACAATCTGCTAAAGTTAGAACGGAATTGCGACTTAGAGTTCCTAACTAGTTTGACTTGAGTAGTTAAAATGTTTCACATAAGTACCAATTTTGTTCTTGTTACTCAACCTGTGTACATATGAACCAAAAAGTAGGTAGCTTAGCTTGTGTGTGAAGATGTAAGTATAATTCTTATATATTATTCGTTTATGGTTTATGTAAGCCTATCTTGAAAACTGGAAAGCAACAGCTATAAAGGTAAATTAACTTCAAACTTTCCTTTCAAATACAAGTTGTATGAGGATAATTAACGTTCAAGTTGTCATCATCGACAAATTGTCTCAAAATTTCTCATTAGGTAGGTTGTATATTATATAATCTGTGGTATTATAAAGAAGTTGTAGGTACCGCATTCTTGTCAACGTTAAAATATCAAAAGATATATATTGATAATGGTTCGAATCAACAATGTCCTACAAAACATACGGACATTGGGTGTTGACGGCCTTATAGCCAGTCAAATAAAAGAAGAGAAGATAGTGGTTCGTCATTATCATTTTAAACCGTTTTGGCGAAGTGGAAGCACATTCGACTTTTATTCCGAAAGTCGTGGGTTCAAACTCCCGCCGCTGCAAAAATGTATGTGCGCTTTCAACAACTAGAAGAAGAAGAAGGCCAAGAAGGCAAACATTGTGAGGAAACCCGCAAGTTTTGAGAACTTTAAAGAGTTTGTATAACATGTGACATTCACCAACCCTCACTTGGCCTGCGTGATGAATTTAGGCCTATAATATCTCGCGCAAACATAAGTCCCTGTGTCTCAGCAGTGGGAACGTAAATAGGGGTTACATTTGTACCATGAATTTAATGGAACAAGCAAATTGTTTTATATTTTAATTCGTGATCGATACAAAAAACTTGTACCAATTAGCTCCTAGGACGTGACCTAGACTAAGATAAAACGTTAGAGATTTGGATCAAGGCAAGCACTAAGCACTCACTACCCGATTATCCATAGGTGATACATTTACACACAATGACCATAACACTAACATTATAACAAATTATTATTCCCTATAACGGCGTAATGAGAAGTAAAGACTATGTGGTAACATATGCTTGAGAAACACAATATTTTCTTTTGCTTATTTTATCTAACACACAATCAGTGATATACAAAGTAGTTTCAGCAAGAATACATTCTCAAATCAATCAATTTCTTTCACTTCACTGTAAACTAAGCCACACACGTTTCAGGCCGCGCTGGCACCAGTATACCTGATGGGTGATAGAACTAACACCATCAGTGCCATATCTTGTCACCATGGCTACACATCGAAGCTCACGCCCCAACTCTCCTATACAATTTGTTTATCATGATTATGGCTTAATTTTATCGGAAAATGGGCTTCATGGTTGTAAAATTGCAAGAGGGATACTTATCACTTTGTTAGAATTATCTGGAATTTATTAATTTTATCAAAAAAAATTGCATACTCGTAACAAATGATGGCATATGCATTGGATTCGTATTAAATATATATATATATACGGGAGATATTACTGCAATTTGCTAGCCATAGTGCTAGCGTGGACAGTAAACACAAACGAAATAGTTTCTTGATCATGAAGGTCACAAATTCCATAAACCTTAAAAAAATAATATGGTTACCGTCTGTGCTAGTGACGCCTAGTTTCGCTTGATACCCCTATTCTCGTTCAACTCGATAATTTAACGATAGTGATGACCTAACACGATATAAATTTGCCATGTTAGGTTGATGATTTTAAGCCGGTATGGCTAACAGCCTTTTATCAACATTAATCGGTTGACTATCATCTTTTTCATAGACATACGATGTAACATTATAATCATGCAAAAAATTATATACTTAACAATAGTGCCAGTAATCCATAAATAAGTTATATTACTAGACTAGCTTTACAGGCGTTTTGGCGGCGTTACCCGTGCTTTTGGATTTATCGGCGGGAACAACGTACTTTTGCACGGTAAAGAGTAGCCTTCCTCACAATAAGATTTTTTATAATGGGAAGAGTAGTTCACCAGATTAGCGTGTACAAACAAAATAACAAACTATTTAGCTTTATAATTAAATTAAATAGATGTAAACGAGAGACGAAGAAAAGTGCATAAAGCAGGCTTACATAAGTAAGTACCTAAGTACCTACGACTTGGTAGAATACCCTTATTATTAGAATAATAGAAAGCTGGAAGCTTGGGCTGAAGAAAATGCAACAGATAGCCTAAGCGTTACACATTTATAACTTTAGTAGTGATTTTACTATAAACCTAAAATAGCTTATCATCAGTCCCAGGACGTCCACCAGCCAAAGCTCTTGATAATTTAATGTAAATATTAGGTCCTTACATATGAAATTGGCGTTTTGTATGGGAGGAACAAAAAGTCGAATATTTTTTAATATAATATATTTAATTAATCAAAGTATGAACCATTATTTTCTATGCACTTTTGCCATCTTATAGGTAGTTCATTGATCCCTTTACTAAAAAAACCAGTCGGACGGGAATCAATAAAATCTTTGAAGGCGATTTGGACTGCCCCATCGGAGTTGAATTTTTTCCCTTGCAAGAAGTTATCCAAATTTCGAAAAAAATGGTAATCTGTTGGAGCAAGGTCCGGGGAGTACGGAGGATGTCTTAGACTTTCCAATTGAAGCTCTTCTAATTTAGTAGCCGTCTGTTGCGCAGTGTGTGGTCTAGCGTTGTCGTGAAGCAGCAGTGGCGTGGAGCGATTGACCAGCCTAGGTTGTTTAGCCGCTAGCTTTTCCATCATGGTTTGCAATTGCTGACAATAGACATCAGCCGTAATAGTCTGGCCAGATTTGAGAAAACTGTAATGAACAATACCGGCACTAGTCCACCAAACGCTTACAAGTAACTTTTTTGGGGTTAATTTTCGCTTGGGGCAGGATTTGGCTGGCTGGCCAGGATCCAACCATTGCGCTGAGCGCTTCCGATTATCGTAAAGAACCCATTTTTCATCACAGGTAATGATTCGGTTTAAAATACCTTCATTATTGTGCCGGTTTAGTAATGTAACGCAGCAGTCGACGCGCGTTTGCCGGTTTGCTTCAGTCAATTCGTGAGGTACCCACCTTTCAAGCTTTTTAATCTTCCCAATTTGCTTCAAGTGAATTAAAACAGTTTTATCACTAACACCGCAGCCTGCAGCTAACTCGGACGTGGTTTGCGATGGATCCGCTTCCACAATAGCCTTCAACTCTTCATTATCAACTTGAGTCTCAGGCCGTCCACGGGGCTTGTTCTGCAAGTCGAAATTTCCAGAACGAAAACGTTGGAACCAAAAACGAACTGTGTTTTCTTTTGCAACACGACCGCCATACACATCATTCACCCTTCGAGTTGTTTCCGCAGCACTAGTGCCACGGCGGAACTCGTACTCGTAAATAATGCGATATTTTAAGTTTTCCATTTTGTAAAATGAGTGACGCAAACAGAAAAAAACAGAAGAAAAAAAACAAATGAATGACGATCATCGAAGCACAAATACATGAGTCTATAGCTGTACAAATTTGAATTTGGAATTCCTTACCAAAGAGGAGAAATTTGTGATTAAAGTGGCCAGTACGAAAAACGCCAATTTCATATGTAAGGACCTAATATGTACTCGCGTTCTGGGTTTTATTTCAAACTTTATTCGAAAATGAAATCAAAGTAGAAATAAAAGTGGAATGTCAGAAGGTTCCATAACCGAGTTTATTGCGTTGCTCTTCAAAACGATAAACGAGCTAAAGGCAAATACTGGAATACTTAACAGGAAATTACGTTAAGGTCACGTTTTCAGGAAAAACAACTTCCTTTTTACGAATTATTTCTAATATTTTTTTCACGATATCAAAAAAATAAAATTATTCACCTCAAAATCTAAAATCGCATATTACCCGCGATAACAATAAACATTATACTCTTAATAAATATTACATTTGATTAATTTTGATTCATATACAAATACCTAGATATATTTATTATACCTCTAGTATAAGTTAATAGCACCTATTCAAATTGCTAAATTGGAAGACCGCGCTTAAAATCTCAGTTGAAAGCAAAAACTGTACGAGTATTAAAATATTTCCACTAAGTACGTTTTAAATTGTGAGTAACCCGAAATTGAGTTTTCTCGCCTCTGAGCGCAAGAAATTGACTTCCTGAGAGGAACATTTTATTTATAACTTAGTAATGTCCGCTTCAAGCTGAGAGTTTGAGAGTATAAAATATTTTGGTGGATTCGTTCTGGGAATATTACATTTATATACCGTTTCCTTAAATATGGCATTGACTACTTTAATAAATACAAACATAAGATTATACAGTAAGTTAATTAAATTAATCCTGTGCGAGCGAAGGTAACGGATGTGTCTTTGTCTGAATAAAATTTAAAAATAGTTTCACCTGCAAAGTGAGGTTTATAACTTATTAAAAATCATTAAAAAGTTAATTAATACATAAATCTCATATTATAAAGTTATACGTTTTTTCGATCACGATTTACTAGCCTTTGTTTTTTATGCAATACGAGTATACAAAAACCATCACAAAACTTCCTACATATGTTGCGAATATATATAAATAACCTACGTCAACTGGTTTTTCTCGGGGCCAGAAATATAATGTGATTAACGGAAAATGAACAAGTTGAAATGTCCAGAGACCTTGGATGTCGCTACGTCACTTAGTGACGAAAAGACCCGCCCAGCAATCCAAATATTACCTGTGACTCATACAAAACACGATTTTTTGCGTAAGCAAATCAATTGCAAAAGTCATCCTTAGTAAGGTAAGAATGACTTGTGATTAAGATTGATTGTAATTTAAACAAAAACAACCAACTTCAAGTCTAACAAAATTATCATGCAAGAAGTATTAAACTAGTCATGATTAATTTTAATAACAAAACTATTTTGAAAGCACCAGTTTTTAGATTGGAATCATGAATATGTTTGAGGAAACATTTAATACCCTAAAAATCGCGCCGTAATGAGAGCCGTATATAATTGAAAATATAAATTTCAATATAATGAAACACCGCGGGGCACAGCTAGTACGTAAATATATTATATTCATGATGGTTCTAGATCAAACCGTCATCTTTAAACAAACGTACATTACGTACCAGTACGTTCTCGTTATGCACTTTCATAGTGTTTTATGAGAGCTTGACAAGATCGATAGAAGAACCAAATTATAAACGAATTTGTAGATACCTACTGGTACCCTATGGTAGCATTAGGGACCATTCGGTTCTAAGATTTGTAAAATTAAACAATGGAAATAGATGATTTTGTATCTTGTATCATTCTATTGACAAAAATACTCAATCATTCCCATTTTCAGTAGGTATAAGTACATATTTGTAACATAGTTCGATTGATTATTCCCATTTGAATTAACATTATTATAAAGCATTTAATCATTCTAAGCCTACATACTACATATCAATGCAGTCCAACCTGACTGTTATCGCCTACACCTAATTAACGATTAAATATCAATTAACTACTTGCATAACTACTTAAATAATTCTCAATAGTTAGGTAACTTGTAGTAACTCTTACCTAATTAGTTTTATAATAATTACTCGAACGTGTTTTCCAAATTGATAAATATATTTAAATGTACATGTTCAATTGGAACATTGTTTCTATTGAATGAGGGTTGTAAAAGTCACCCCTCCGTACGCAGTAAAGGGACCCTTTCTGCGTCTATGCATTTCACTATTGAAATATACGTAACTTCTAAACACCGCGCTATGGATTTGAATTCCAAACAATTTTTAATCATAGCGCCAATAGAAGGATCTTCTTCACAGATTAAATAGGTAGGCTTTCGCTGCAGTATAATGTTTTAACGGGAAAGCTTCCCCCTTAAGACTTTTAGTCAAAATGAGAACGCTTACAAATTCGTGTACTGTCTCTTTGGGCAAGTACCTATATTCATTACGGGAAAATGAGTTTCATCCATTATTATGTTAGTTTATGTAAACCAATTAACTAAGAATACTTTATTGGACAAGAAAATACAGAGTTGTACAAAAGGTGGGCTTAATGCCAAGGCATTTTCTACTTGTAACTTTATAAAAGGTACCTATTTATAGAAGATATAAGGCCAACACAAGACTTGCTTTTTAGCAAGTGTTTTCAAATTAATTCAGCCTTCTCAATACACACAAGGTTGTCATAAAATCCTTGTTTGGTAAAGAGCAACACGATTGATACCTTTCTGCGTATTTCTTTTGTTTTATGCTGACATTGTTTTTTTTCCATGTAAGTTATATACAATGTGTTTTTTTTTAACCTTGATCAAACGAAATGTTTTTAAAGTTTTTAATAAGTGATAAACCTCACTTTGCAGGTTAAACTACATATATTTTAATTGTAAGCAGAAAAAGTTAAGACACATCCGTAACCTTCGCGCACAGGATAAAACGAAATGTTCTTCAAAAACTTCATAATTTATTTTACAAATCTCTTCCAAAAGGTATGGGTCTACCTCTTTTCGTTGTCATGTTATTAGCCATTTGAATTAGGTACTTTCTGCCTTGTACTATGATCAACAGAAAACAAATTATGTAATAAAACAAGGTAAAATAAAATGAACCGGAACGAAGCCTTTTCTCAACAGTGGGATATTAACGGTGGATAGAGATAAGATTAAGGAATACAAAGTTTTAAGTCATTACTATCAATTAATTTATTGATTGTTCAAAATGTCCACCATTTTCCTCACACATTACTACATATCGTTTCACGTAAAGCCACACTGCGCGTTGTTCTTTTTAGTACATCGCGATCGTTTCTTATTTGATTCGCCGCTACAAGTAATTTTTGCTATATCTCTTCCCTGCTTTCAATGGGAGTACTGTAAACCAGCTGCTTCATGTGACCCCAGAAGTAAAAATCGATCATCGTGCAACGCATTTTATACTTTTTTGCACTAGTGAAGTTGGTTTTCGCATATTATAAGTCAGTGCAAGTAAAATAAAATAGATGTTTCTTGTCGTATCGAATGTCACAACATTGCACGGGGCTAGAATAACCCAGAAGTTAGATCAGAGATAAGATCTGTGTCAATATTATCAGATAAAAAATATGTAGATATCCGCCTGCCTTCAGCAACTGAATAATATACTGAACACGATTAATAAGCTGTTTTAAAAACAAGTAAATTATTAAGAACCGTAATTTAGTTACCATTAAACTCTGCGTAGTTGAAACCTAACATTCAAGGTATTCTGATAAAGTAGGTAATAACTAATAGATGTTATACATTACATGTAAGTACTTAATATTCGTATATTCAATATATTAGGTCCTTACATATGAAATTGGCGTTTTTCGTACTGGCCACTTTAATCACAAATTTCTCCTCTTTGGTAAGGAATTCCAAATTCAAATTTGTACAGCTATAGACTCATGTATTTGTGCTTCGATGATCGTCATTCATTTGTTTTTTTTCTTCTGTTTTTTTCTGTTTGCGTCACTCATTTTACAAAATGGAAAACTTAAAATATCGCATTATTTACGAGTACGAGTTCCGCCGTGGCACTAGTGCTGCGGAAACAACTCGAAGGGTGAATGATGTGTATGGCGGTCGTGTTGCAAAAGAAAACACAGTTCGTTTTTGGTTCCAACGTTTTCGTTCTGGAAATTTCGACTTGCAGAACAAGCCCCGTGGACGGCCTGAGACTCAAGTTGATAATGAAGAGTTGAAGGCTATTGTGGAAGCGGATCCATCGCAAACCACGTCCGAGTTAGCTGCAGGCTGCGGTGTTAGTGATAAAACTGTTTTAATTCACTTGAAGCAAATTGGGAAGATTAAAAAGCTTGAAAGGTGGGTACCTCACGAATTGACTGAAGCAAACACTGCGCAACAGACGGCTACTAAATTAGAAGAGCTTCAATTGGAAAGTCTAAGACATCCTCCGTACTCCCCGGACCTTGCTCCAACAGATTACCATTTTTTTCGAAATTTGGATAACTTCTTGCAAGGGAAAAAATTCAACTCCGATGGGGCAGTCCAAATCGCCTTCAAAGATTTTATTGATTCCCGTCCGACTGGTTTTTTTAGTAAAGGGATCAATGAACTACCTATAAGATGGCAAAAGTGCATAGAAAATAATGGTTCATACTTTGATTAATTAAATATATTATATTAAAAAATATTCGACTTTTTGTTCCTCCCATACAAAACGCCAATTTCATATGTAAGGACCTAATATATCATACATACATATCATACTATTTTAGGTTATACAATAATCGAATGGTCTAATGTACATACATAACTTATGTCACGTCGTTATAGAATGTACCTAATTATAAGTAGGTACTACACAATTCAATAACTTTTATCTAATTAATGGTCTGATTGACATTCAGTTACCTATAGGTCATTGGAAGGAAAATTTTCTAAAGATAACCCGTATAAAACTGTCTGTGTATTAATGTATTAATAATATAATACAAAGTTTGAGGACTCTTGAACTTTGTCACTGGACAGTTCAAAACAAACATTTGCATACGGTAAGTAGCTATTCCGAGTCGCTTTAAACCTTTACGATTGATACCATTTATCCGCACGTGTGCTATAGGAGACATAGGGCAGTAAATACAAGAGCACGGTACATCCAGGATACCACAGAACCCCGTAAGATCGAACATGAAATACCGGAAGTAAACTGGAAAATTACACCATAATAATTAGATTTAAGTATGGGTACCTTGTTGAATCCCGGGTTCTTGAGCCTGTCGAGGCCGGACAAGCGGCTCGCCTGCGCCTCGTCGCCGGTGCCCCACAGTCCGATGCGGTCTCGCTCCATGTCCAATGACTCGTTCGTGCACTTGCGCTGACACACGCCAGCCGTCTGCCGCCGCGCGTCGTGTGTCGGAGTTTTGTCTCGGGCCGCGAGGGGCGCTGGGCTCATAGCGCTCTCGCTCCTGGGAAATGGGAAAATTTTCAGCGATAACAAACCACCAGTTGCGGTCGGTTGATAGTAGATGGCGCTGATTGTGTGGGAATGTTAACGACCCCATTGTATAAAACTGTTTTAAATATAACATCCAAACAGCGCGGTATAATGTAAATTATTTACCACATTGTATTTCATTAAAGAGTAGTTTTAGCAAAACAATGATATCTAACAGTACTGTGGTTTGGGAAGTTCATTCGCCTTTTTACTATCAATTTTACAAAGCATTATCTACTGAGATCGCGATATACCTACAGAACGTAGGTACTAATAACTAATTATTTCCATAAATGAATCTATATTTTTTACCGACTTTATCATGCGTAACAATGAATTCATTTTGCAGAGGCTGATTCACTCAAAAAGGTATGAAAATTCGAGAACAAAAGGTAATTCAAGCCAAACTCTATTTAAATTAACTACACAATTTCCATGATCCTAATGAAACTTCTTTGAAGCGTGATAATCTTAAATGGATGTGCTACTGCTACGGCTACGAGCTACGAAGTTCTACGCCGGCCTACGCCCTGTGACCTACTTTGCAAAGGACACACTTCTTAATATTTATTTAGGCACATAATCATCATTATCATAGACTTCACCCACTGTAAGGTACACTAACTACTACGCTTCTACGCCAATTGTGCGCGATAATAATAACACCGACGACGTTAAATAAGACCTTATGCTAGTTTGTTGGTACCACAGCAAAATTTGAAGGATCGTTCGGAACTAGCCTATGACGTAAAACTGGTTTATATATTAAGACCTCGAAAAATATAAATTATAAATAAAAAAGTACTTAATTTAATTATGAAATTCTACTTACAAAATGATAAAGTAAGGAATAACTAATTTACCCCGATAATCGTCGCACTGACCACGACTTTATAAGCGGTTTAACTAAAAAAAATGAAAGATTAGACATCACATAAGGTGATGTAGGTGAGGACATAGAAAAATCAATTTATTTTTATATGGTGAGGATAATTTCTTTATTGACTGTTTTTTTTATAGTAGCTTATTATATGACATTACTGGGTCTTTTTTATTCTACTGAAGCCAATAACACGGATCAACTATCGTAGTTTGGGATTAGTTGATGCAGTAGAAACTCCACAAACGTATTGTTGATTAAAACCATAATTTCAGAGTGTGCGTATATGTGGGTGGTAGATTATGTATTATAATGAACAAGTTTATAATTTATATTAATTACTTAAATATTGCGTAGTTGACTTCATTATTTGATTATTTTGAGAAGTTTATACAGTCTATAATATTTTTAGATCCATTAATTCGGCGCACCTATCCACAACTTAATTTACCAGAACACAACTCTAATACTTTTCGATCTACTTAACCGATTCAATATTTTTATAAACTTACCGTTTATTTTTACGACTGTCACCCGCGCCATTCACCTGACGTGTGTCAATTTGACTATGAGATTTTACTTTACGCGACAGAAATTCCATTTTTGAAAAGAGATCAAAATATATCACAGATTAAAACTTTTTATTGGGAAATTAGGTAAGGTTTAGTTCATTTTATGTAGGGAAGTATTAGAATATCCAATTTTTGGATGGATTTTGAGAAGACAGTGCCCGAGGGAGCTCTGAAAGTCAACTGGAGGATAATTTGTAATTATCGAGTGTAATATTGGTTTGGTTTATCGATAATAAAATCTAAAGGTGTTCAACTATGAACCAAGCACAACAACATCACGCGGCCTGGGGATAAATGTGCGAATAAAAACGCGTGATCTCTAGATAAAGCCACCACAACAAATTAGCTCACTAAGTTTTCCATTCAAAGTCCTCTGTTATGTAAACATAATGAATGATACATACTTTTAGTCAAAATAATGTTAATCTCAAATGAAACTAGACATGTAGAAATTTTAATAACATTTGGAACTCGAAAAGGAACTTGGGTTTTTGAAGTAAGGAATAAGTTTTTATCTGTCAATTTTAAACTAGACCTTTGACCTCTGTACGGGTTATGATAAAACATAAAACATTTAAATATGAGACAAATTATTACTTGTTAATACTTTTTTATACCGACTTAACTAACACTCGCGTGTCACAAGTGGAAACTTCCAGTGATGACCACGACCACTTTGGCAAGAGTGTTTGGCAATTAAGAAGAAGAACTAACACTTATATATATTATATAAGTATATAGATATCATTATTAAAATTGTAATTGTCATTTTAGTGACAACCGTTTACGCGCCATTAATAGGCAAAAAATATTCAATCAGCCTCTAATCTATGTTAATCTTAATTCTTCCTGGACAAGTTAGTCCACTTCAGGCGTAATTTATTATTCTATGCTTCAGGTATATGAAACTTTAAAATGTAGTGAATTCGAAAATAATAAATAGTCTCATATTGCCATAACATTCAAAATTAAGAGAAAGGAGAAAAGAAATAGAATTTTGTAAACAGGTTTTTTTTATAAATTTAATAAGTAAGTAAGTACCTTTAGTACATAGTGAGTTATTCATTATATGAATTCAGTAATATAAAAAAAGCATTATTCACCGCTAATATATGCCTTTAACCTCCAATTTTGCACCGGAACCACTCCACCTGCGGTACTGACAATGCCCTACATTAGATAAAGGTTAAGATCAATCCCAATGTCAGCTGAGAGTTGAGTTTTGCTGAGGGCTGTCGCGAGCAACACACATTTTATATAATATCTATAAAATTAATTATATAAGAGGTAAATTATGTTTTAGAGATTATTAGAATCTACCTTCTAGGTCTTCATGCCCTATCTTAGACCACATCGTCACTTTACATCAGGTGAGATTGTGGTCAAAAAAAGGCGTATCCAGCAAAAAAAAAAAAACAACCGACGTCCAATTTACCTAAAGGTAAATGATTTTATTGATGGTTCCTTAGACCAATCCACATGAAATCCAAATGATAATTAGTACTGGATTTTATACATCCGTATATACATATCTATCAATCTATATATACATATATATATTGTTAAAGTAAAAAACACCCCAACCATGTTAAAGTAATAATGAAATAAAAAATATAAATAAACACTGACCTAATCGTATCAAAGAATTTCCGTATACGATACATACAAACGTATCCTTCAACTATGATGCATAACAAAAACTTCTCAAGTTTACCTTCTTGAAATTATTAAATTATCTTATATATGCTGTTGGTGGAGCCTATTTTAATAAATAAATTAATTAATTAATAAATTGTTTACATGAAATTAAACCCATGCAGAAAATATGACATAATATTATAGAACATCCTTCCTTGATTTGTTTTTCCTATTTGTATCCTATTATATTTGTATGTTTGTTTGTAGTAAATTAAAGTAGATTTATTACGTCAAACCATAAAAGGGTGTGACACATTATCTAGTACGAGTAGGTATATATATAGTAGTTTTTTCGTTTATATTTAGTTCTACTATACCAATTTTGTATAGATATAATTTGTCAAATCGGCGCAATCCATTATCCTATATATATAGATTTTTTTATTTATATTAAATTATAAAAATAATATTATAGAACATCCTTCCTGGATTTGCTTTTCCTATTTGTATCCAATTATATTTGTATGTTTGTAGTAAATTAAAGTAGGTAGATTTATTACGTCACACCATAAAAGGGTGTGACACATTATCTAGTACTAGTAGGTTTTCATAAACAAGCTGAGAACTATGGAGTAGCCTAGCAACCTAGGTATGTAGCACATACCTAAACACAAAGTTTGTGCGTATGTCAGATAATCACCAATTTTTTGAGGATTTTGTAAAAAAAATGTCAAAACCTAATGGCCAAATAAAAAAAATGTCCAAGCAGAACTATTAAAAATTACAGGCGATTTAATGAAATCCACATGGCATGTTTTGAAAAGTAGTTTTTTCATTTATATCCAGTTCTACTATACCAATTTTGTATAGATATAATTTGTCAAATCGGCGCAACCCATTAACCTATAAATATAGATTTTTTTTATTCTGCGCACCTATAAATATAGATTTTTTTATTCTGCGCACACACAATATTAAATTAAATTTCACAAAGAAGGTGTGACCCTAGTCTAGCTATACTGATTCACAGGACTTGTAACATTGTAGATGTCAGTAAATTAAGTATATTTTATTACTATTTAGTTTCCAAATCAAATATCTTTATGTATATAATTTGACAACCCTATAAGCAATATTTGTAGATAAGCCGTACCATGGTGTGTCGTATGCGCATATTGCGCATGCCACTTGCATGGACCGCATGTTCTAGCGAGCCGAGTTCACGTCAAGGGCAGAGAGTGTAGATGTAGATACTGAGATATAGCTGCACAAAGAAAACCATTAAACATGTAGGTATATTACAGGCATGCTTTTAAGTTTCCATTTGGACGCTTGAGTGGAAAGTAATGAAAAGTAATAATGGATGGTTTAAGTATTAAAGAAATGTAAGGTACCTACACTTATTTAAAGGCAAGTGTGAGTAAGATTTCGTGGAGTGGGTTTCGTCTGCCGTTAGATTACATTTTTCAAGTCAAGTTGGAATCTTGAATATAAATTATCTATACTATATTACTATATATACTATATTACTAGATAATATTATAAAGAGGAAAGGGTTGATTTTTTGTTTGTTTGTTTGTCTCGAATAGGCTCTGAAACTACTGCACCAATTTAAAAAATTCGATTTAAAATAGTCTTTGTTCCTTAATTTAAAATGGTAACAAGGGATACATAAATATTTACTTTGCATGTTTTTTTTACCATAAGCAAAATTAACCCACCGTTTTCTCTGTGCTAGCAGCTAGATACATTTTACATACCTCGTAGTGGTATGTTTAGTGAGGTCTCTATGATATTAATTATAATTAGCTAGCTAGATTGCGAGCGTTATAGTTTAGTTTTATGAGACCGCAATGACCGCGCAAAACAGGATACAACGCATGTACACTGCAATGACCATTAGAAAGCTGAGTATCATACTTTTATACGGTTTAGATTCTACATGCCCACGATTCATATATTTTACACTGTATTATATACCCTTTGATAAATATCTTAAATGAATAGGTACAATAACTTCATAGGGTACCTACTGTGATATACCAGACTAAGACAAACCAAACAAATACAAGCTAAAAAACGTAGAGAAACGATACTTACCTATGTTCCAAAGTATAAATATGTGTATGTTTATATTTGGTTTTGTTTAATGGAATTTTCAAATCATTTACATAATAAATTTAATGTAAAATTATGTATTTACTCAAAAACTACGAGTATTACCGCTGAACAATTAAATAGAATATTTTAATAATCACAGGTATCTTATTCATTCAAAACTTCATAATTAGAAAGATATGGAGGATGGTTCAAGAATGCTCAACTGATTATAGTGGCAGAAGCCACTTAAGTTATGAAATAGCTCTTTCCTTGCCATGGTCCATACTCCAAATCCAAGGTAACGCTGAATCATTGTGGCTTGAATCATTTAGGAGGTACTTGCTTAGTAACTTACCTACAAAAACTGTAGGTAGGCATGTAATGCTTTACTTAAACATAAATTAACTCTCTCTGCAATGCAATCATACTACAATTGAATTTAAACCAATTAAAAAAAAAAAAAAGCCGTGTTGGCTAAGTGGGAGGACACTCGACTTTCATTCCGAAGGCCGTGGGTTCAAACCCCGCCACGCACCTCTGTATTTTTCTTCTTGAGAAATTTATGTGCGCTTTAAAACACGTGCTTTAACGGTGAAGGCAAACATCGTGAGGAAACCGGCATGTTCTGAGAACTTTAAAAAAAAAAAAAAAAAGAGTTTGAAGGACATGTGACATTCACCAACCCGCACTTGGCCAGCGTGGTGAATTAAGGCCTAATCTCTCTCGTCAAGAGAGAAGTCCCTGTGTCCCAGCAGTGGGAACTTTAATAGGGTGATGATGAAAAAATAATAATAAAAAACATTTATTGCATATAGTTGTTAAAAGAGAACTTAAATCTAATAAGCTGCAAAACTGTGAAATTATTTTTTTAAAATCAATTATCCAATATTACTTATTAAAGGGAATAGATACTCTCCGCTTGATGCTCACAAGCTTGTGTGGCGCAGATTTTCAGATAGTCCCACACGACTGTTGTTCGTCGTAATCGTAATGTTATGTTTATTGTTTTAATTTATCTATTCTCCATGAATACACCAAAATATAATAGCCCATTTTTATATGAAACTATGTACTTGCTTCAATTAAAATGCATTGATTGCTATAGTTAAGTCATCATGGGTCTGTCACAACAAGCCTCCTTGCCAAGTTGCCTCGCCAAGAAAATGTAAGGACATTTCCTTGGCTTTGGGGAAGTAAATTCCGGGCAAAATTAAAATTAATGTATTTATTTGGTTTATTCACAATATTCCCCTGTATGTAAACTCATCAAAAATAGCATCTTCTGAAATTAGGGGTCCCAACAATTATTTATTAAGGATAGTGTCAGGTAGGCTATAGAGACTTGGATTTTTCAAAGACCCTGATAATTAAGAAAAACTTATAATGATTAACCTGAAATTTGCACCGATTTTTGTTAAACTATCCTAATTTAATATGGCATTTAGTTATTTGTTTATTATAACATTAAATAATCTCAAAAATAGGAAATATAAAGGTATACCTTAATTGTAAACGTCTTCATAATGTAAAAATATTTGACATTAGTAGCTAAGTCTCGAACCTAGTCTCAAAGAACCTTGGTACTTACCTATCATTACATTTTATTGAGGCAAATTATACGTTTGAGTAGACATAATACGATATGTATTTATAATATGAGGCTTGTTTTAAGTGTTAAGAATGGTCTGATTAAAGTTTAACTTGATAAAAGTTAGAAAATGTGTGTTCTTTTTTGTTCTTCTTCTGGCAATCAGCGCAGTATGTAATAAACAAGAAGCTTGTTTCAAATATTTTTAGTCCTTCCTAACTTGAAATTTATTATTATTATTATTCTAGCGGCCCGCCCCGGCGCGGCGTCGCACGGGTTAAAAAAAGTTCCGGGTAATTTTTCCTTATTTGCTCACCGTTTAGACCTACCCTGGACTACGACAAATATTTAAAACCAAAATCAGCTCAATCGGCCCAGCCGTTCTCGAGTTTCAGGCTCAGACTAACGAACAACAATTCATTTTTATTTATTTAGATTATTTTGGTATTTTGAAGGTAGGCTTAAGTAAAGGTTCCCAATATTTTATTGCCTATGTATGTATGATAATGATAACTCACATAGGTAACAAATATTTTATCTGTGGTTACCTAAACTTATAAGGGTACCTTTAATTAATGTACTGCACAGCTAAAACGGTTTAAATTAAATCGGTCATCAGTTAGCTCCAAGCGAAACAAGGCTAAGGTTTCAATAAATCTAAATTTAAAATTAAAAAAAAAACCCGATTCCAATGCTTTAATTTCCATAAAATAAAACATCATAATATTTTGTAATGTGCACGCGATGCGCTTTCATTTGATACCCCACTCGAGTATATTTGCAGATTTTCGGTTTTCTTTCCCCACTCTAACCCCCATAACTTTTAAACGGCACAACCGATTTTCATGAAACATGTCTAAGAAAACTCGCACCAGAAAACGTAAAAAAACAAAAACTAAAATCGCTCCATCCGTTCGAGAGCTACGATGTCCCAGACAGACAGACAGACACACAGTCAGACACGTCAAACTTATAACACGAGAGGTGTTCTTTGGTGGGGTGTTAAAAAGTAAACCTTTATGGTATACCCCTCCCTGAACTAAGTTCTGAACTAACTCGCTAAGTTGACCTCTCCATGAATGCCCCGTGCTTCTAAGAAAATAATGAATGCCCCTCTTTTTTAGGGTTAAAAACGTAAAATAATTCGAGTAAAAAGCTGAAAAACGAATTATAGAACGTGTATAGTATTGAATTGTAATTTATAGGGGCAGTGGGCATTTAGAGGAGAACAGAGGACTTTGACTGCTTCAAAGGCAATGACTGTATATCTATGTACCTAACTTAAATGGCCTGAGTGTGAAATGATAATGTGTCTGCCATAAAATGGTACGGTGGATTTAAACTTACACCCAATTCTTTTTAGATCACATGTTGCTGAACCGTAGATCATGATTCTTTATACACAACACAACTGACCGTTCTTTGGTCGCAATTATGGATGTAGGTAGGAAGACGTTGTAATATCCGCTGCAATTTATCATATTTATTGTTTATATTTTATAGTCTGCATGTCTACATAACAAATATTTCTTCCCTTTAGCTATTAAGAAATAAAAACAAAGTCAGATATTACATTTTCGTAGCATTTTCTGTAAGCGTTTATGTCTTTAGTACGCGGGTGATTTTCAATCTATATACATAGATTGTACGGGTTCGATTCCCGCCGGGAGACCAGATTCTGAACTGTCTTCCGGGTCTGGAAGTATGTACAACAGAGTCACTACACTATGTACATTAGTGTCCTAAATTTATGTTATTTGTGTATAAACTTTTTGTTTTAAGTACCTTACTATTAAAATAGTATTTTGTACAGATAGTAGGGTACATTATTCATAAATGTACAAGAAAATCAATACATAATTAGAAATCAATTCAGATATTATTATACTCTCAATACATACATCTTATACTCAAAAGAAGTATTTCTGTCTAAGAATGCTCTGTCTGGGGTCATTTTGTTAGCTCTGTTAAAATTTAAGACCACAATACAAATGAATGTAATAAACAATTTAGATTTAAAACTTACAGTGTCTTAGTCGTTTTATTTTAGTTATTTCCGTGGTAATATAGCTTAAGGTGTTTGTTGTAGGTACCTAACCTATGATAGGCGAAAACAAATCGATATGTGTGTCCGGATGGCGTAATTGCGTACCTACGTATGACCTTATTATGAGTATGAGTACTGCATGAGTTATGAATAATTATGTAATAATCAAAAAATCTTTAGTGCCGATTAAATAAATGAAAAGCAACGTAAAAGAATTTATATTTTTCAATAAATTCAACATCATGCCCATAACAATATTTTTGTTATGGTTTGTTTACAAACATTCCCCATCGAGTTAGGCTGAATGCTAAATTACTTATTTAGCAATGATTAAGATACTTAGATAACTTATTAGAGATTACCTACATTCGTTAATCCAGCACAGTTCATCTTTTACTAATGTTTAACAATAATACCTACATTTATAACGCCTTATATACCTACCTTTAGAAACAGTTTTAAATCATCTTTTATGACTCACTCATACAAATTAAAAAAACACAAACAAAACGAGTATTTAGGTAGGTACAGGATATACTCACTTCCATTGCCGTTTATCGCTCAACTTGACAGATGCCGAGTTTCCCATAGTTTTCTTGTACCGACAAATTAAAAATGTAAAATATCAAGATAACACGCGTGGTAGTTCGCAGACGGTTAGTAAAACTTTGAGCTAGCTCGCGACTAGCTGGTGACCATGACTTTCCCTCGGTTTAATCTGCTGCTTGCGCCATTGTTACTTCCTATGTGCAATGAAAAGTGTTGGTACCTACACACAGCCTTTTTACAATAGCTGTATAAAATATAAATAGCATAGCTAAGTTATAATAGCTCGTCGATGAGTACCTACAAACGGAGATGCAGGTGCGAGCCTTGCGTGCGACATTTGTTGAGGCATGTATATTTTTCTTCACAAATTTAAACTAAGCGGGGTTTATCCCTTTGAACTAAGAGTATCTATACTACTATAGATTCTTTAAAACTTTTGAAAAACGATTCAGATAGCATTAGGTACTTAAGTTTCTAATAACAATAAACCCGTAGCCGGTGTTTTATTTCATATTGCATTTACGCAGTTAGGTATTAAGCAATTTATGACTTTACATTGGTAGGTAGGTAACTACTTTTGTGTGTTTAATTTACCATTCAGTTCAATTTTCTCCAACATATATATTTTTTTTCGTCAACGAAACTGGTGCTGCAGCTTCTAATTGAAGCTTCTAATCTAAGTTTGCCGCAATCAAACATTTTTAAACAAGAGGCACTTCAAATAAAGCATTATTTTTCAAAATATTGAATATTTAAAAAAGTTTTAAAAATAAAAAAAAAATCTCCGGGAAAGTCATGTTCTTCTTCTTCTTCTTCTTCTTTTAATAGATGGCGTACGTGACTCATGTTCTTCATAAGGGCTATCTAACTTATCGAAACAGTGACAGAAGTTGAAGTTGACAGATGAATAAAAGCTAATTTTAGTAAGTATTTTGAGTATTTTTGAGGTTAGTTAGTTTTGCAGCTGTGGCAAAAAGTAAACAAAGTGATTTGTCGAAAGTTTGTGTGTTTTTGTAGCTGAATTATTAATTTTTTTACATTAAAATGAAGGAAGAAGGTAAGGCTTACATTAAGTTTTCATACTTATAACGTTTCTAATATAAACTAGCCTAAATCATTAACAAACCGTTTCCTCTATTATTTTAGAAATTCAGGACATATTTCTCAAAATTCTGAAGAATGAAGAGGACATTTCAGTAGGAGTAGCCGCAATCAAAACTCTATTGGCAGTCATAGAACAGTACAAAGGTATTTGCTCCGTAATTTTCATTATTGCATCATGTTGCCTGTTGATATTAAAGTTAGATTTTTGGTGGATAAGTACCACAAAAAATCTGCTTTAATGTACATTTATCAACTAACAACAAATTGCATCTCTTGAGATAAATCATATAATTTATAGTTACTTCCTATATGTAATAAATAAATTAATAATATCATATACATATATTATAAAATATCTCATAGTGGATTTGAGGGATTTTTCTCCAGAGGAAATTCACTCTTACATTATTTTACGCCCACGCCTCGCACTCGGCTCGCCAGACAGTACTCAAACTCGAACCGGATGGCTTTTAAGGCAGCTGTCATGAGTATTGACTGGGAAGAAATAATTTTAAAATATCTGTATTGTGTGGATAGTTTAACAAAGTCGTTCCATACTATAATTCTTAATAAATATCAAGTTTGTTTCCCAATAAAAAAACAAAATGTAAGAACTCACTCTTGGATCACTAGGGAACTTATTGAATTAAAAAATCTGCTTTTTTATGTCAAAAAGCTAGGGGAAAAATATCCGAATGACCAACTGAACTCTCTTATAGATTCCCTATCTAGTCAATATGATAAGTCGATAAAGGATCAAAAATATACATATTATAAAAATTTCATATGTAATGGTTCCAGCTCTCAAAAGGCCTTATGGCGTGTCGTGAATGCTGAAAGAGGCGAGACGAAGAAAAGTCTAGCTAGCTTCACCGACATAGTCAAAGACACCTCAGGGAGGAAGTTTGAGTCCCGAAAGAATGCCGCTAATGCCATGAACGAGAGGTTCATCGGTGCGGCGGCTGCGTGCGACGCGCCCGCGGCGCAGCTCGCGCTGGTCAGCGCAGCCCTGGCCGCCGCGCGCCCGCCCGCCGACCGCTCGCTCCGACTGCTGAGATTCACTGCGGATGAAGTGTATAACATCATAGTTGCACGAATTCCACGCAAACCAACGAGAGACATCTACGATATCTCAATGGAACTACTGCACGTTGCCGCCGAACCGTTGGCTCCGTATCTCGCCGTACTATTTAATCGCTGCATCGAGAATGGGACGTATCCTAAAAGCCTCAAAATCAGCAAGATTTCTCCTATATTTAAGGGGAAGGGTAAGCGTGAGGAGATCGACGGATACCGACCAGTCTCTATAATTCCCGCCATTGCGAAGGTGTTTGAAAACGGTTTGAGCTCTCGCCTCAACGAGTTTCTAACACAAACGAATGTCGTATCGGAGCGCCAGCATGCTTATCGTGCTGGACGCTCCACTACGACTCTCACACGGGACGTACTCCGCTGTGTGCTGGAGGCTTCCGAGCAGAAACAGCAGGTCGCATTACTATGCTGCGATCTGTCAAAAGCCTTCGATGTCGCAGACCACCGCGCACTCTCCTGTAAACTTAACTACTGCGGAATCCGAGAACGGTCGCTTGCACTGCTAACGGACCTTCTGCAGGACCGTCAGCAGATGGTGGTGGGAGACGGCGGCGAGACGAGGTCGGACGCACTCGGCACCGTGATGGGCGTGGCTCAGGGCTCGTCCGTATCGAATATTCTGTTCTCCCTGCTGCTCAACGATCTGCCCGAGCACGTTACAACAGGTCAAGTGTTCATGTACGCGGACGACGTAGCTGTGGTGGTGAGAGCTCCGTCTCTCGATCAACTTGAACAGAAACTGAATGACGCGGCCTGGCAGGTAGCCCAATGGTTCACGTGGAACGGACTTGCCCTGAACCTAAAAAAAACACTTTTTATGCACTTTTCCATATCGGGACGACAAACCAGGAATTTGTCAGTAGCAATAAATTCTACTGACATAGAACAAGTGCAGACTACAACATTTCTGGGTTTTCAAATAGATCGTGGTCTGACTTGGGGACCTCATATTGAGAAATTGTGTGGAAGGCTGGGTAGCGCTTGCTATGCCCTTCGTAGACTAAGCCGCGTGGTGTCGGCAGATGTAGTCCGGACTTGTTACTTCGCAACGATACACTCACTCCTACAGTATGGCGCCGAACTGTGGGGACGCGCTGCCGACAGGGATCGCGCGTTCCGCATGCAGAAACGCGCTGTAAGAGTAGTTGCGAGCGTAGCATGGGACACACCGGCTGCAGCACTCTTCAGATCTTTGGGAATACTGACACTGCCTAGCATCGTAATCTACCAGATTGCGCTATACGTCCGAGAGAACCATGGCTCGTTTAGCACACGCGGAGATGGACACGCTCACCGCTACCACACCCGCGGGGCGTACAAGCTGGCCTCGGTGGGGCACAGGCTGGCGAAATCCAAGCGGCTCACGCATGTGCTGGGCCCTGCCATCTATAACAAACTTCCTGAGCATGTAGTCACCGCGCCTAGCTTAGCCTCATTTAAGCACAAACTTAAGGTCTGGCTTATCGAGCGGGCATTCTATAGCGTAGATGACATTTTCGACATTCAAATATAATTAATGTTGCTGTTCTATTTGTATTGCATTGACATAACTTTAATTTATTTTTTAAATATGATTTTATATTTGAATTGAAATGTATTATTTATATTCGATTTTTGACTTGTAAACGTATATTTTACCAATAAATTGATTATTTGATTATTATTATTATTTATTTTACTATCTGGGATTTTAAGGCTGTTGTGTTAGATAATATGTAAAATAGAAAGAAAGTAAGAAAGAAAAATATTTATTTGTGTACAAAAATAAGACAGATAACAAAAAATAATAAATAATCTATCTTGTTTTTTCAATTACAGGAACAACAGTGCGAGAGCTGCATTTAAACTTGCAGCTGGCTGTGAATGTCATGAGGAACTGTGACCAGCCTGTAACTGCTATTAATTCATGCTGTGAACTATTCATGAGATTTATAACATACACTAAACTAGATGAAAAAGTAAGTAAGGATTGGACTGCATGTACATAATGGATTTAAGCTTGTCAAAACATCTCTGCTTTAAAAATGTGTGTGTACACACATTTAAACGCTGTTTGAGTAGTTTTTTCTTTGCTTAAGTATTTAATGTAACCTAGTTTGTTTTTTAAACCAAATGTGCTGTCTTTTTCCTATTTCGACTGTTGTATTTAACTAGTATCTTATTATAATATCTGTGGAAACTTATAATTAGCCGTTTGTTACACACTGTGATTAGTATTCAGTTACCTAGCTGTTAGCTTTCCCAAAATTATAAAATAAGATAAATAACTATATATAATAATATATATAATAACAGTAATTTAACAACTCATCTTGTAAGATGTAACTGTGATATAAATGATTATTAAACATATTTGTATCTGATTTTAGTCATTTGAAGACACCAAACAAATAATGCTCCAACGAGGACACACATTCTTGGAGAGTCTCCTTTTAGCTAGAACTAAAATTGCTAAAGCAGCCCTGCCATTTGTTAGTGATGGATGTGTAAGTTATGTTATGGTTAACTATTTAATTTCTAGCATCCTCATCTTTTTTTATAACTAGCTTTACTTACTACAGCATTGCCAATGATTTTCGATTTTCCTTCTAGAACAACATACTTTCCCTCGGCAAATAGCCTGTACCCTGACTCAAGAAACAGGCTATTGAATGCAAAAAAATTAGATTTTTTTGAATCAGACCAGTAGTTACTTTTATTAGCGTATTTAACAAAAAAAACTATAGCTTTATAATTTACTAGCTGTGTCCTGCGGTGCTACCCGCGTTATAATGGATGAAGTACTCTTAACCAACAACATATTTATTTGAATAAAGATTAATATTATTATGTTGATACAACTTAAACAAATTATTTCGACCAAATTAGGTACCATAAAAACGGTTTTTGTGAGTTAATCTTAAAAGATAGACATATACTATCGCAGACTGTTTTTTAGATCATTAAAAGAGCTATTATTCTTTAATACATATTTTTTGTGTATCTTGAACCGTTTTCACGGCGCACGCAACGGAAGGCTTCAAAGATAAACAATTTGTCCCGTTTTTTACACATTTACCACTATATCTTTGCTCCTATTGGTCATAGCGTGATGTTATATAGCCTATAGCCTTCCTCGATAACTGGACTATCCAACACAAAAAGAATTATTCAATTCAAACCAGTAGTTTCGGAGATTAGCGCGTTCAAACAAACAAACAAACAAACAAACTCTTCAGCTTTATATATTAGTATAAATGATAAATTTCTTCAATAAGAACTTAAGTTTTAAAGTTTCATTCCAATGTAATAAAATACAAAAAATGTTTTAGTGAAAGAATTTATGTTATATTACAGAAAATTTTAACTCATTCAAAATCAAGAGTAGTGCTCCAAGCAATGCTAGAAGCAGCAAAGACCAAGAGGTTTCATGTCTTTGTGACAATTTCCGGACCTGACAATGCAGGGTAAGTTTAAACATAAAATGTATGTCAGTATTGTGTAAAAAAACGAAACATGATATAACATGAATACCATGAGCGTAAAGACATTATATTTGAGCATTAACTATTAAAAATAAAAATATATAAAAAAATCTCATTGCCATACATTTTAGTATTTATTCGAAATATACCACAAAACTGTATTATTATATTATGTGTTGTATTAATGTTTGTAAATTTACACAAACAACCCAAGCTTCTTTTATAATTTCATGGTTTTACTTTTATTTAAGATATTATATATCTTAGAAAAATATAATTGTGATGATTGTCATCAGTATTGTTAAACCAATCGGTATTTTTTTTACAATTTGACGGGTTTGATTCTCGTTGCAGACAGGTATTTTTCAAAAATCTTTAATATTAGAGGTATTTCCTTTCCGTGTGGCATGGCAGTTGGACACCCTTTTTAAATAAATAAATAATAAATAACTTTGCCATAAAGAGTGTTTGGTCCTCATTTGGCTTATGTATCTAATTTAGGCGACAAACGTGCGATCGCATGATGCACATTAGGGTACCATTAACAATGTTGTACTGTATATTCTACTCCATAAGGGCACAACACACGTAAAAAGTTTTCTTGGGATGTTTTCTCTGCCTTGACTGTAGTAAAATGCTTAACAACCCAAAATACCTATAATCCTTTTAGCTGCAGTTCAAAGTCTCTCTGAAAGAAAAAAAGAGTATTACCATATTCTCATTTCAAACATTTTTCATTTTCATTCAATTATATCTTTTCTAATTCCACAGAACTCAAATGCACAAACAGTTGACGGCGGCGGGCATCGAGGCGACCCTGATCCTGGACTCTGCCGTTGGGTACATCATGGAGCAGGTAGACATCGTGATGCTCGGAGCTGAGGGTGTTACGGAGAGCGGCGGCATTATCAACAAGGTAATCATTCACCATCACGGTTGTCTGGAAGAAATTGCTTTTAAAAATAAGACCGCCCACTACGCATTCTAGGTTTAGTTTTAATTTCATATTGTATTGTTCATTTGGTGTGTAATTAAGTCTATTCTATTCTATTCTATCATTAGTTTAAGCTATAATCTTTACTTAGTATAAAGTATAAAGTGTCGCTTCTGTTGTCAGTCCGCACAGATCTTATAAACTACTGAACCGTTATTCTAAATTTGTAAAAAAAAATTAAGGCGAGGTAACGTAGCTTACAAGAACAAAATAAACAACAGATTACAAATCCAGAATACATATTAGTTTTTACCTAAAAGTGGGGTTTACCACTTTGTTAAAACATAAAGGTTTACTCAACCGGTTTTCATACTGTTTTTAGTAATAGTTAGAGGAATGTTAATATGTACTTATACCATAGGAAAATTCATAAAACGAGGGCTATACCGCGGGGAGTCGCTAGTTTAGTAAAATATTACACTGGATTGCACATTTTAATATTTCTTATTATACCTAATTGTACTTTTGCCATTGTCGTCTTTCGATCAGGTTATCAGGCTCTCGGTATCCATTAAGATGTTTTTTTTCAAAACCGAATATTTACTATATTGTGGTTATATCTATCTTAACAGTAATACAAAAATAATAATCCATAAATATCCTCCACAGATCGGAACCTACTCTCTAGCCATCGCGGCATTCGAACTGAAAAAACGGATATACGTCCTGACTGAAAGCTTCAAATTCTCTAGAATATACCCGCTCAATCAACAAGATCTGCCGAAGGAATTCAAATACTTATCAAGTGTAATTAAATCTGGTGAGGATCTCACAAAACAACACCCCTTAGTAGACTATACGCCGCCCGTGTTCATCACAATGTTGTTCACGGATATAGGAATACTCACACCTTCGGCCGTGAGCGATGAGCTTATGAAATTGTACACATAATGTAAAATATATTATTTATAAGTAACTACGTACATTTTATTTGTATTTTGAACTTGGGGCTGATTGATCTATCCTCCGATACTACCTGTCCAATTATTGTATTTTCTGATGATAGACAAATCGACCCTTAATTTAGCCCATCTGAGATTAGTTTAAAGTAATTAAATAATACTTTATTTATTTGCACAACAGTGCAAATAAATAAAGTATAATTTATTTGGTATTGCCTATGTCTAACAAGACAATACAACATAAATTTGCGATTAAAGGATTGGGCATGATGACTACATAAAAATAGGCATTCCGTTTAGTTAGTCCATCTGTTAGCCCGTCCTAAAATACTTTTTTTTTGTAGTACAGATAACCGGATTGTTTTCCTCCTCCATTTCCGACTTTTTGCACTGTTGCTATCAATACGTTCTATTTTCCTCCTGCAGAAAATCGGTCACCTATTATCGGACATGAGCGAATATCCTAACAGTGGGGGTACAAAAATCATGAGATTTCGTATGTATATATTAAAGCTATCGTAAAGTATCGTAAAGCTATTGTATGTATTATTAACTATTTAAGGCCTACATCTAAAATTACCATGTTAGCCGTAATAATAATAAATACACATTAAAAATTGCCTGGCACTTTATTATAATATCAAATTATTTACATCTTAATAACTAGATACACTTGTTATATTCAAACTACACTATCTTAATATCTCACTTTGCCATTATCATAAATTATATTCCAAGTAATTTAAGAACTTAAAATATTAGAAGACAAATACATTTTACAAACTACAAATACATAAAGAAAACAGTTCTATGGAAGCACAAGCTTATCACGTTTTTCATTTATTTATTACGTATAATATTTTAATATAAAACGTATGTAATTAATTTTACATAAATAATAGCTATTTTAAACACAATGACAAACATATTACAATTTGTGGATTAAATATAAAAATATTTCCAATTACGAATCATATCACTTACCTACTCTATTTATAAAGTTAAATGTGTTTGTTGTAGCTACTTTCCCCAATCTAAATGAACATTTTGAATGAAGTTTTATTTTATACATAGGTACTGAATCAAATACGATTAAAACAAAATGCACTTATTTAAAAGTACCATTTAGAGATCACATGTCACAAAACAGGCTCATATCAACTAACAAAATTTATATAACAGATTACTTGAAGGGAATTTCAATTAAAATATTTGATTTATTTTTATGACCAGATTATACTAAGAAGAACTTTATTGGCTTAACATATTTGCAAGACAATTTAAACCACTTATAATACAAACTAAATCTCAGCTCGACCTAAGTAACTAATTTATTTTAGGCACAGAAATAACTGCAAAAACAAAAATTACATATAGGTACTTGTATAAAACAATTGATATTACATTATTATTTTAAAATATGTACATTTGAGAATTAATAAATCGTGGTATCCTTATCAACATCACTATTATAATAGTTATCAACAAATATTTTTGATTATATTTACCTTACGAAACATCGCTTCAATATAAATAATATCAGATGTTCTCTTTAAATCTTTAGGCACCATTAAAAAAAAGGGCTCGCAAACCATGAAATTATCCTGACTCTATAACATAGCCGGTATTTTCATGGGTAATAAACAATTCAAGGCAGCGTTCATATGCGTTCAAAGTCAAAAACAGGTCAACTTAGCGCGTTAGTTCAGGGAGGGATATATCATAAAGGTTTACTTTTTTAACCCCCGACCAAAAAATAGGGGTGTTATAAGTTTGACGTGTCTGTCTGGGACATCATAGCTCCCGAACGCATTGAGCGATAATAATTTAGTATTTTTTTTTATGAAAGATGAGTCTGGCGCGAGTGTTCTTTTAGACATGTTTCATGTAAATCGGTTGTGCCGTTTAAAAGTTAGGGGGGTGAGAGTGGGAAAGGAAAACCGAAAATCTGCAAATATACTCGAGTGGGGTATCAAATGAAAGCGCATCGCGTGCACATTACTAAATATGATGGTATTTACTTTTAAGAAAATTAAGGCACTGGAAACGGGGGTGTTTCCATAATTTTTTTTTTATGAAAACTTGTAGAAGAGTCATTTACAATGGCACCTTTAAGCCATCGTGCCCCGTTATGAAGCTCACCCTTTAAGCCATCTTGCCCCGTTATGAATTGGCAACTAAACCTATTTTAGCTTCAATGCAGGTAGCATTCGTTTGGCCTCCTCGATCTCATCGAAATTTGTGTTTATTGGAAAGAGACTATCGTTTTCACTAAAATGGGTTTGCTAAGAATTTTGCATGACAGGGTTACTGCGTAGACACGGACTTCCCGACGTAAGGCAATGTTACCGGTTGTAGATGTTATCAATGAGCGTGTGTATTTGGTGGAAGGGCGGCCTCTTTTCTGCCTCGTACTCCCAACACCGCAGCATCAGGTTGTACACGTCGTCAGTACAGCCTTCGGGTGCTGGCATTCTGTAACCTGGAAACAGAACAATGTGGCTTATGTTACTAAAGATGGGTAATTAATTTTGTTTTGTGAAGACGGAATAATTGAAAACTCTTTTTATTCTTTGAAGTATTTATTCTTTGTTTCCGCAACATCCTTTAATTTAAGCTTCTTAGCTTTTCAACAATAAATAAATATTAAAAATAGTGATGCAATTTGAAACTCTATAAAAGAAGTAACGACCATAGGCGGATTAACCTAAACGAACAGAGGTCGTTTTAAATAATAGTTGGTACCATCATGATTCGGCCGCGGCTTGTCACCACCCTCCGGGCTGGGCCATTTTTTCGTGTTTCGCAATGTGGCCCGGAGAAGCCATCTACCTTCTAGGTGTTCATGCCCCATCTTAGATCACATCGTCACTTTACATCAGGTGAGATTGTGGTCAATGGAGGCTTATTTAACATTAAAAAAAATAAGATATTTCACGAGTATTTCCCAACTGTGGTGGAAAACTGACATTAAAGTTTCTTCTTTATGGCCTTATAAATTAAACTACAGGATCACGATCTGACTGAAGTTACACTCACAAGTACACTCACCAGTATCTATCTTTTCCCTCGCCCTGGAGTTGCTCATGCCCGCGTACGGCGTGTCTCCCTTCGAGAAGATCTCCCACATCAGCACTCCGTAGCTCCACACGTCGCAAAGGGACGTGTACTTGCCTGGATACATTTACATTATTAGGACACTCGACTTTCATTCTGAAGGTTCAAACACCGCCACGCACCTATGGATTTTTCTTCTTGAGATATTAATGGGCGCTTTTAACAAGTGCTTTAGCGGGGAAGTCAAAGTCAAAGTCAAAGTCAAAACGTTTATTTCCTTAGAAGCCTATGCTTACATGGACAGGTCAACTTAAATCTAATTTAAATAAATAAAAACTAAGAATAATCAAGGAAATAACAAAGTCTTGACAGTTCGCTTCAATTTTTTACACTGAGTTGAGAAGCGAATAGAACAACTCAGCTTCCATCTCTTATGTTGTTATTATAACAATATTGGTGTACAACATGGTTACTTATACATTTAACATTTACAAACAAATGCTAGTCAAACATGCACATAACAGAAAAAAAAACTAAATTTAGCTATTTTGTCCATCCTAGTGGAACCGAGCTACATCTGACCAAGCATTATCGTCTTTGATATAGTCCTCTGTAGAATAATAGGCTTTTTTCAAAAGACATTTTTTAATTAAAAACTTAAACTTTCGAATGGGTAGGTCAGTTATAAACTGCGGAAGTTTATTATAAAAACGGACACAATTGCCCATAAAAGATTTCCCCACCTTACGTAATCTAAATGTAGGGATATGTAGTTTATTCTTATTTCTAGTATTAACATTATGGAAATCACTCTTTTTAAGAAAATCTTGCTTATTTTTGTGTGTGTACAGCAAATTCTCATAAATATATTGTGAAGCAACAGTCATAATATTTATTTCCTTAAATTTATCTCGTAAGGAGTCGCGTGGTTTCATTTTATAGATTGAACGCACCGCTCTTTTCTGAAGAACAAAGATAGTTTGGATATCAGCTGCCGTTCCCCATAGCAAGATACCGTATGACATGACACTATGGAAGTAACTAAAATAAACAAGTCTCGCGGTGGCCTCATCAGTAATATGCCGCATAGTCCGAACTGCATAAGCTGCTGAACTAAGTCGACTCGCAAGAGCATTAATTTGAGGTTTCCATTGAAGTTTTGAATCAATATGTAGCCCTAGAAACACTGTTGAGTCAACAAGATCAAGCTTTTCATTATCTAATATTATTTTTATAGGACGTTCTCTGACAGTTGGTAATTTAAAATTAATACATTTAGTTTTTTTCGCGTTTAGTAGCAGATTATTAACAGTAAACCAATTCAGTACGCGAGACAAAGAATTATTTACGTCGTCATAGTTATCTTTATTTCTATCTACCTTAAAAATTAGAGAGGTGTCATCCGCAAATAAAACTATGTCACAAAGGTCCTTGGCATAAAAAGGAAGATCATTTACATATACTAAAAATAAGAACGGTCCTAGAATCGATCCTTGCGGCACGCCTAATTCTATTTTTGAGCCCGTGGATCTTTCAGTTCCAACTTGTACTATTTGAATTCTATTTGTCAGATATGACTGGAGAAGGTCTAATGCTTTACTGCAAATACCGTAATGTTTTAATTTATTTAATAACGTAACGTGACTTACACAGTCAAAAGCCTTGGAGAGATCACAAAATACACCGATAGCGTTTTGTGATTTATCCCAGGCCCCTAAGACGTGTTTTAGTAGTAATGCACCTGCATCATTAGTGGATCTACCTTTGGTGAAGCCAAACTGGTTATTATGTAATAATTTGTTAAAATTAAAATGTTCAGTAAGTTGATTTAAGATAATTTTTTCAAATATTTTACTCATGACAGGAAGCACTGATATAGGCCTATAATTGGCAGGGTCATTATGACTGCCAGATTTAAAAAGAGGGACAAGCTTACCATGTTTCATGAGATCAGGAAATAAACCCACCTCAATACACTTATTGAAAATATGAGCTAGATAAGGTGCAATTTCGTTAATGATGTTACCCAGCATTTTTGTTGATATGTTCCAAAGGTCCTCAGTATTTTTTATGTTAAGGGACTTGTATGTTTTTACAATATCGTCAGTGTCAACGTAACTGAAATCGAAACCATCTACACATTTATCAACAGATGATTCTAATAAATCTACAGCCTTTTCGGCGGAGGAGTTTAATGAATGGGTTACAGTTTTAGAAATGTTACAAAAAAACTTATCGAAGGCATTCGCTACCTCTTTATTTTTAGTTAGAACGGTGTCATTGATTTTTAATATAATATCTTTTTTTTGTGGCTTTGACCTTCCAGTCTCATTATTTATAATATTCCAGGTAGCTTTAGGTTTATTAGTAGAACACGTTATTTTGTTTCTAAGAAAGAGAGATTTAGCGGTATTGCATACTTGTTTAAACAGCTTCGAATATGTATTTACGTAGGAAAGAAAAGAATCGTTATGTAACATCGATCCCCTGTCAGAATAGAGTTCGTATAGTTTATTCCTGCTTTTAAAAATGCCTGGCGTAGCCCAGTCAGTGAAACTAACTTTTTCTCTAACCTTACAAAATTTAATCTTAAATATTTCATCGTGTGCCCTTGCAATTATTTCGGAAAGCGAAGTAAATAGATCATTAGGGTCATCAATATAAGGTAATGAGACAAGATTATATGCTATTTTACTTTGGAAAATAGAGATGCGCTCCTTTGTTATAGGCCTGTAACTAAATTCCACTAACTTATTTATAGAATTGGTATAGGGGAACTTAACACTTTGTCCATAATGATCTGAATTCAAATGTTGTATTACTGATTTACTAATTGGAGATTTATTACTGAAAATATTATCTATACAAGTGGCGGTAGTAGAAGTTACTCTAGTTGGTTCATTAAAAATGTTATGCATACTAAAACATTTGAATAAGTTAAGTAGTCTATCGAAGGCAAACATCGTGAGGAAACCGGCATGTTCTGAGACCTTTAAAGATTTTGAAGGACATGTGACATTCACCAACCCGCACTTGGCCAGCGTGGTGAATTATGGCCTAATCTCTCTTGCCAAGAGAGAAGTTTCTGTGTCCCAGCAGTGGGAACGTTAATAGGGTGATGATGATGATTTACATGATGAAAAATTAAGTTAATTAATTAGTAAATTTTTTATATAAGTACATCTTCGAATAACATAACTGCTCTTCGAGGCGACAGTAGATAAATCATATTAATTGCTGTTCATATCATGCACTTCCATCAAATACTTTTGTCTATGACTAGTGATTAATATATATTTTTTTTTTAATAAATATTTTTTAATAAATATAAAATAAACATTTAATAAATCCACCACAACTTATGCCCACACACAATCAATTACCACAACATAGATTATTTAAGTCATAAAGATTATCAATTTTATGTAACTCACCAAAATTGAGTGCCTCTGGCGCAGTCCACTTGATCGGGATCTGCTTCATGCCCCCCGACACGATATACTCCTCTTCCTCCCGCGACATGCCGAAATCCGATATCTTGACAATGTTGTCGTCCCCGATCAGACAGTTCCTGGCGGCCAGGTCGCGGTGGATGCAGTTCTTGGACTCCAGGTATTGCATGCCGGCGGCTGCGTCCCGGCACATCGCGAGTAGGGAGCGGGAGCTTAGTGTAGCTGCTCGTGTGCGAAGGAATGTAAGGAGGGAGCCACCTGCCAAGAAATATTTCTGAATAAGCTATAGAAGTGTTACTACTGGAGCGTGGTAGAAGGCAAGAACTCTGGAAGGCCTATGTGGGCTTAGACAATCTTTGAATAATTATGATGACAGTCGCATGTAAAGGATAATCTCTACTCTAGAAGTAGCCGTGGGCCATGGCAGGTAGATTTTGAGCCGAAAGTTTCTCAAATAGTGTTAGCGGAACGGGAAACGAAATGTCGGACATCCACAAACATGGACATATGATTTGGTTAAAGCTACCGTATGTCCAGCAGTGGAAGTCCGAAGGCTTAAATAATTATAATAATAGTTTTATAACGTTTTTTGGTGGATAATGTATTCAAAACATCACAAAGGCCGTTGGTATACCCTGCTGATCGCCAGGAAAATACCACTAGCCCACCCTAATTGGACCATCATAATGTGGCAATGCCAAGCAACAGAGTCTCACAAAAATAAATATTTGAATATGTGTTTATAATTTTGAAGGTAAAGTTTAATTTTAACACAATGCTCATTCACTGCCCACTTCGAAATCATCGCGCTGGAGAAACCAATTCGATCCATGATTCATAGTCATACCCATCGGATTCGTAACAAAGCTTGTTTTCAAATATCGAGAAAGTCATTTGTACTAAAAATAACAACGTATTTGGGTTTTACCCATTCTTTATTAACAATAATCCATAATCAGTCTAACTGAACCAAAGACGTCAAACTGGAACCCACACATTTCCAGAATTAAACTGGGGCGTGAAATGAAATTATTATACTGACCCATATCACCCATATAACTGTTACAAATGTTTCCGTTAGGAATCTCTTCCTAATAATGAAATAACATAATCTTAAAGTTGCTTGTGTGTTAAAACGAATTACTATGTATTTTATAGTTTTACAGTAAGACCGCCCATTACGCATTCTAGGTTAAGTTTTTATTTTCTTTTAATATTGTTTCTTTGTTAGTGTGTGTAATAAAGTGGGTTCTATTTATCCATCTACTTACATATTTATTACAATAACGTAGGTATTTAAAATGGCTTTTTTTATATATTTTTTTTCTGTATATTATTTTAAGGCTATTTAATATTGCTATACAGAAGGATCGGACGGTGATAAGATTAACTATTGCTGTGGTTCGAATCAAATGTTTATGGGCCCTTTTTTTGATGGGAATAAACACAGGAATAACAATGGATCACAAAATAAAAATTACACTAGAAAATGTATAATTTTGGAATTTTCGCCATACCTGACACAAGTTCCATAACGATCATGATGGGTTGTTTCTGCACGGCGATGCCGATCAGTCTCACAATATTGGGGTGCTGGTACTGCTTCAAGATCCGACCTTCTTGGAGGAAGGTCCTTTTCTGTTCCTCCGGTAACGCCACGCGGCAAGTCTTCACTGCTACCTCTTGTCCGGTGGTCTTGAGGCGCGCTTTGTACACGTCACCGAAATTACCCTAGAATTGCATATTATTTTATTATTTAGCATTAGAAGTTCAGCACGGGGCCATATGCCGCTGTGTGGTATACATATCCAGTGATATTTAATTTATTTAAAAAAATATTCCTTTTATGTTACTGCCTCAGTGGCGCGATGGCCGAAGGTCCGCTTGCCGCGCAAGAGGACGCGACGTAGGGATGTATAATTTATATATATTTAAAAATGTTTATTTTTGTATGTCTATTATATCAGATGCCTAGTACCCGTAACACAAGCTTAGAGCTTAACACGGGGCTAGATGTTGTTGTGTGGATTGTCCGGAAATATTTATTTATTTAATTTTACTTCTATTCTCCCTCAGGGTCTCAGTGTCTGTGTAGCCTTTCTGAAATCGTCAGTAGATTTTTGTCTGGTTTTACTTTATGAAGGAGTTCAACTTTTTCAAAATACGCGTAAGACTTCAACTGTGCTGCGTTTGTCCATAGCGAAGCGAGCACTCACCCGTCCAATCTTGTCTAAGAGTTGCACATCATCGTTGTTGAGCTCCCAGTTCTCCCGGGGCACGGCGCGGCGCAGGAGGGCTCCAGAGCGCGCGGTCACAGGCACTCCGCTAGTTCGCTGCCACGCTATCAGCTCCGCTACAGACGGGAATGCCGCGCCTTCGAATCTGTAGTGGCCCTGGAAAGTTCAACTTTGATGTAGATCCTCTCGCAAGTAAGTGGTTGGTCATAAATCATTTCATAATTGTCATTTATTTAAGGTGCAAGTATAAGTATGTTTGTGTTTGTTTTTTGTTGAAACTGTTGGAGACCAAAAATAAGGTGCGCGGATAACGTTTGTGAAATGACAGGGAAGGATAACACCCTCTACCTAACCTAACTTATCAAGAGTTTGTTAATTTTTTCTAGCAATATGTAAAAATGAATTAAGTGGTAGAAGTATAGTCAATTCAGCTTCTTTAACCTTCACCTCCATTCGCCTAAACACTTACCTCAGGAGTTGTCTGAACAATGAAGTGTTTATGCTGTCCCCAGCACACGGACAGTACTAGCTGCCGCGCCTGGTTCCGCGTCGTCTCCCGCACCAGGTAGTCGCCGTCAGCTCGCAGCAGTCTCACCACCTCTTCACGAGGCAACACCCCGTGGAACCACTCCTGTTCTACCAGCGTGCGTTCTGTTTCGCTTACATTTACCTACAATATAAACGACCTTGAATTAAGTAATGATATTACTATCTTAGGATGTTTTGCGTGTGGTGGATGATTGTTCTACTGGGTATTAATCGTTTGCATTTCGGAAATTATGTGGATTATCTCGCTGTTGGCGGTTATGATATGATGACGATTCATTTTATAACCGGAAAGCAAATAATATATTATAAATCCAATAAATTAAAACCCATAAGAAGTACCTACTGTAGTGAGTAGTAAAGTCATAGAACAATAAATATATCAAACTTTGATTAGGACGAAACAATTAATTATTCAACACGCTGGTTTCATAAATTACTGAACAACACAAACAAAATAGTTACATGAGTAATAAATAAAGTACAGTTTACCTACACTAATTAGATAAACGAACAGTATATTAGTGGGTAGTGAGGTTATCGTTACACTCTGCGGCATCAAAAATTTACACACCGTTAAGCAAGGTCGCATGCTCACACTGTTATGTTAAATTACATAATTAATGAGACTACACACACGCTACATCAAAGGCGGACATACGTCTTCCAAGTATTCTCTGTCTAGTTCAAGTTGCAGTTGTTTTAACCGCTTCTTCCTCCGAGGTACCACTACGGGGGGCGGCAAGTCGGCGTGTGTGATGTACATCGCGAACGGGTCCATCGCACGATCAACACTCAACAAACATTATAGCTTTATTTTATTCTTTTAGAGATCACGCAAACAGGATGTGGTTGACGCGTCTGAGGCGTGCGCAGCGCCGAGTAAACAGATACATACAGTTCTGGAACGCGAACGGCCCATGCCGTTTCACCTTGATTTTGAATCCGAGTTTGTGAGAGCCGGTGCTATTTTAATTTCTGAAAGCTTACTCCCGTCAGTTCGTGCGGTGCAGTGACGCCGAAACTTGCGCTAAAGATAGATTTTGAGTGACGTCTATGAATAAAGTGATCTAGTGCCGCGCTATTATCCATGCGAGCGATCATGCCATGCGTCGGTTAGCGGCACTCACCACACAGTTAGAGCTGTCGAACCCGACATTTGAGTTCTGTATCTTGCCGAACAGGGTTGACGTTTTGGGCACACGACACTTCACATATACATCCATACGTTTACGCAAGCGGCGTTTAATGACTCTCATCCGTTTCTTGCGGTGAGTCAGTAGGTTTACCGAATCCGAGGGCCCAACACTGCTGCTCCTGATAGTCTTAGGCGGGAGTGCGGGACTCGATGGAGCAGACTTGCGGCGAAACGGTCTCGTGAACATTTTGAAGAATGGGCGCGGAGGTATTATGGAGTGTAGGTGCAACCTCAACACGTCCGATGACGTCTTAGAGCCGATGGATGAGCGTTCCTGCGAATTGAATCCTCAGGAATCTAGGCCAACAAGAGACTGTTTAAGCCTCTTAATTGATACCGGATAAAACCAGCGCGCTAATTGCAGAGTTGTTTACAATTACAACCAATTAGGTCGTTCGCCGTACAAAAATGTACATTTGCTACATGTCGATATAGCAGATTAAAGACTACAAGTACGTGTATAAAATATAAAGCCTGAAAATAAATCACATAGGTAACCACTTATATCGGCGTCTACTTAACTTTATAGTTTGTATTCGTAAAAACGTATTGTCATTATTAGGTAACATTTGTCATGCCATCGTTTTACGTGATTCCCAATATCTGAACTGAATACAAAATGAAATACCAGTGAACTGTGGGTTGTAGAATTTACAAATTGCATAGTTACTAAAGCAGTTTATTAAACTTCGGAACATCCTTAACTTGACTGGCATTAAAACAGTGAAACAACACTTCATGATCGCCATGAACAAAGAGCTATTTAAGGAATTGACTGCCAACCTTTAGTAATGAAGTGGCAACTGAAAACTAAGTTTTTTGGATCCACATCACTACAAATTGCATTATTACTAACGCAGTTTCCAAACCCACACATACCTGATGGTCGGGTGAGCTCCCATCCAAGCTATCCACCCCAACAGTCTCATTGGACAAATCTGGACATCCACTGGGTGCCTCCTCGCAGCCCAGCTCGGCAAGAGCGGAGCGGATCATCTCCGCTTGCTTGGCGCATTTACGCTCCGCTACCCGCAGTTCTAGTAGCTTCAGCGGTTCTGATGTTGTTACTGGGATCGGTGGTGGCGAATGCCTGTGGTAGAATGAGGAGATGTTTAGTAAATGATCAATGCTTGGTTTAAATGAAACAATAATAATCGAACCATTCAAATTGCTAGGACTGTGCTACGACTATGACTCAATTACTGATAAGAAAAACGAGTCGTCGGTCACAACAACCGATGTTAGGTCGTTTAATATTGTCTATCGCTATATGTTTCCTTTCCTTTGGCTGTCCATAAAGAGGATGGTTTATACTTATGTATAAGGAAGATGACTAAAAAATAATAATAAGTTCGTTATTTTTATTTAAAATAATTGTAAGCATATTTTTCCTTGATATAGAGTACGGGCTAACAGACGGACTCAACAGAATACTTATTTTTTTATGTTGTCATCATCCCTATTTGCAGTTTTGCACCCATGAGAAGCAGTGGCGAGTCACTAGTCATTGGCAAAGTGTTTTTACGTGACAATCGCGAACTTCCAATATTTTTCGTTTACTTTTGAAGTTCAAAACCAAATCTTTATACCTATGAACAAATACTAATCCTATAGATTTAAATAACTACCCATTGTTGTGTACAATAACTTTTCAAGAGATTGTCTGCAACATTGTCACAATCGAGACCAGAATATAAATAAAGCCGTTCTGTAAAATTGATAAAGCACGTCGTTGCAAAACGTTGCCTGTTATCAGTTCAAGAATGAATGGGTTTCCAAGAATCACAAGAATCTAAGCCTAGTTTCACACCTGTACCGAGAAACTTCAAATATAAACAAAGGATCTACAATTTAAACAAATATTGAAAATAATTAGTCATTGACTTCCAAACCAATTAAAATGGTAATACCACAAACTATTACAATATAAAAAGTGAAGACTCAAGATTGTCAGAACTGGCGAAGTGGTCAACTTTTCGCCAGTGAGTCATTGCATTGTGGTTAAACCTTGTTAATCTGCAGTCAGTTTATTTTCCCAGAGCTCATGTTTAATAAGTTTGTAGCTGTTTTATACTTTTCCTTCCCTAAACTACATTGATTCATTAATAGTTTGTCACTTTACGTCACACATTATGTTTATAAAACAAAATTTTATGACACGTGTACCTACTTTAAGCTGGTTTCATAGTATGTAATTATATACAAACAAATGAGGTAAAAAGTATAACTAGGTAATTTATAATACCAAGAAAACATTTAATAAACAATAACACCTCGAAAACCACAATACTGCTTATGTAGTCAGCGCTATGCAAATTAGTGTAGGTAGGAACCTAAAGTTTTAAATTAACCTTTATACGGATTTACACGTAAATCTCCATTTCTTTTTTTTAATATAACTTTTAGACTATGTTCTCATCAATAAACTTAACCCCTCAACTCGATAGCTCGTGGGAAAATAGCAAAAAAAACATAAGTTTCATAAAATGGGAAATTCCATTTAAGTATACCAAATAATGTTTTGCACTTTATTACCCAGTTCTAGTTTCGTTATTATTAAAATGATATACCTGTCAATGCCATTGACACCGTTGCTGAGTCCATTATTATTTTTGCAAACACCATTGCCGATAATTTCAGGCCCCTGTAACGCGATTTGTTTCTCTCTATTGTCTTGGAGCGTTGATTCCAGTTCTGTCAGCTTTTCCTTCAGCCACTCCACTGTTAGGTTGTCCACTGTGAGTTGGTTTGGTTGGAGCTTGCCGCTCGTATCCTCGACTAGGCTTTCGTCAAATGTAAACGTTATTGGTGTAGGAGATGGTGATCTGTAAATAAATAATCATTGAGTTGTACATAAAGCTAGTAGTTTTTATAGTATGGTTTTCTACAAGGACGTATATTGGGTCCGTTTATCTTCATTCTACATATATAAAAATTACAATAATATTTGCAGTTTTCATAATAATGATAATAAAATCTAAATAATAAAAGTTGATTTCACATAGGTAGTTTTTGTTTTTTTTAATTTCATTATTCTTTAGATACATTGAAGTCTATACTAGTTACTAGTTTTTTTCTTTGTTTTTTTGACCGGTTGTCTCTTTACTTACTTGTACTTTTCTATAAAATCTTTGTATTCGTCTTGAGGCCTTAGATTCTGAACTGTGGTCTCGATTTTGGTTTGGATTTCTCTGAATTTGTCTGTACTGTAGTCTGATCGCTGTACTACTTCTAGCAAGATGCCTTTCCTGTAGAAAAATGAAACATTAGAAGGGTTTAAAATAATTGGTAACCTTAACACAAGCTTAGTGCTCGGATAAAATGTTTCTGTGTGGGTTTTTGCTGGTCAATATTTTTTTTTTGTATTTTATCTTATTAGTTATTCGCAATGGGTAGACGGACACCTAGCAATGCGTGAAGCCTGTGATGATAATGAGTCAGCTACCGAATTTGCAAATCATCCAATCATCGGGAGAAATAATTTCTTATCTTGGAAGTTTTAGTACCAGACTAGCAGTAACTTCGCTCTAGCGCCCATAATGATTGAACGGTGCAGTAACAGTTAACACATTACTATCACATCACATTTATCTTCACACCGTTGTTATGATTTCTAACAAACAACTTCGGCCTACTTCCTCGCAAGATCAGATCACAATGCTTGCTTATCTAGTCCCGCAAATTATAACTGGCGTAAGATGGCACTTAGATGTCTAGAAGGTATGTTGTGTAAAAAGGTGGCATATGCGAAAGCTTTAGAAAAACTTCTTTAGCTGTGTAAATACTACTACTGTAAGACTTTTAAGACGATCGGAAATCGTTCTGTTCGGCAGATGGGTGGATCAATAAATTAAGATTCATGGTAAGATGACTGGTTCGGTGATAGAAAAAAGGAAGGCTGAGTTTAATTTGTATAATAAAAATTATCTATTATATGTATGTGTGTCTATTATATTAAGTATATCAGATGTCTAGTACCCGTAACACACGCACGCTTAGAGCTTACCTTAGGCTTAAGCTTGCTTAGGCTTCATGTTGTTATGTGTATTGTCCACAAATATTTTTTTTAACTTTAAGTATCGAGTAACTCCTATACTAGCGCCTAATGTTAATTGAGCGGTATGCCCGTCTATACACTGCAAGCGGACGTTCGACCACATATAAATATATGTTATATCGCTACTGTAGACGACCTCTGTGGCGCGAACGTCCGCCTGAAGCGCAGGAGGTTGCGGGTTCGATTCCCGCCGGGGGACCAGATTTTGTACGATCTACAATTCTATGTAGCATTATGTATGTATATACAAAAAAAAATTATCTATGTAGTATATCAGTCACCTAACACCCATTACAAGCTCTGCTTAGTTTGGGGTTAGGTGATGCTGTGTGAGTAGTCCGGAAATATTTATTTATATTTTATTGATGTATTGTAGATATAGTAATGCTGACCAGGACGTCGCGGTGGCCTCGCCCTGCCGCCGCTGCTGGTCGAGCAGCGCCGGCAGCGCCGCGGTGCGCAGCGCGCGCTCGCACTCCGTCGCCTCCGCCAGGAGCAGCACGTACTCGTTGTGCGCCCGGTGCAGCCTCCGGCATGCTTTGCCGTACTTGTCTCGGGTCTCGTCCAGCTTGCGCCCGCCTCGTCCCGTGGGACCTGCAAATAATGGAGTCAAATTACTTTTATTCACTTTTAATTGACCCTTTAGGCTTTATGTTTGACTGCCTCGGTGGCGCGGTGGGCGAATGTCTGCTTGCAGAGCAAGAGGTAGCGGGTTCGATTCCCGCCGAGGGTATAATTGTTTGTATGTTCTGCAAGCACTTTTCTCCTTGGTCTGGGTGTTTAATATGTATAATAAAAATATCTATATATGTATGTATATTATATTAAGTATATCAGATATATAGTGCCCGTAACACAAGCTTAGAGCTTACCACGGGGCTAGATGTTGTTGTGTAGATTGTCCGGAAATATTTATTTATTTATTTATGTGCCCCGTTTCTTCACACCGCATTTCGATCTGCTGCCGCATTATGAAAGATAAATGTAAATAGGTGGATATGCGATACTATTGACATTGTTATTATTGGCAGATTGGGCTCCCTGAAGGTGCCTGCCACTGCATCATCAAGAAGTATGACATGACGAGTAATTGCGTCATAGGATTAATGTGTCACTGATTGCCCTTTCTCTCGGTCAAAGTGTTGCACCGGGCAAGCACCTCGCATTGACAGCTTTCAAATTAGCACTTAGGGAATATGAAAAACATTATTCTGTTGTTTTACAAAGCTCTAACTGCTCATACACTCCTGATGTATACAATGTAATCTAACTCGCGGGATTGCTCACTGTAATTTTTTTTTCCTGTGAGAACATGGCAACACAAGTTAATGGGCTATCATAAGTAGCTCCACAGGCCAGAAGTTTTCAAACAAATAAACAAAGTTTATAACTATATAATTTTAATTTTAAAACCCGTACATTAATTTATACATAGGTATGACGCGAATAAAGACATACTCGTATGTATAATATAGTTTATTAGTTATTAGTTTATTTATTTTTTAGTTTGTTTCGTATCCTTATTTGCAAAATTGCACATTTGTACATTCGCTTTATCGACTTATCACATAAAGTTTATGTATCCTGTTTCCTACAGCAACAGTAAAAGAATAGTTAAACTAATATAAATACCGTTAGGTTGTTCTGTTGTATCATAAAGCCGTGAAACGCCTCAATGGTTTATCGCTTTGAATTTGTATTATGTGATTGTAATTACAGGAAAATACTATGGATTTCCTAATGGGTTATATAAATATTTATCATTTGAATTCTGTGAGGTTACAGGTATAACAGGTTTCACGTAATTTAAGCATAGATAGACATTTCTCGCCATACAGGGTCACCCGCATAATATTGCACTAAACTTAACTTTCGCGATTACATATAAAGCCAAAAAAGATGTAACACCATAAGTTATTTATGTAAAAGTGAAAGTATACCAAAGGGATGGAGAATTATAGCTCGAGAAAGGAATGGAAGAGACTGGGAGGCCTAAGTCGAAGGACAACCTGACCAACAAACTGGTTGCAAAAAAAAAATAATTATTACTTAACTTTAATGTAAACTTAGATGTCACAACACGCATAAGCTAAAATGTAATATAGTCAGCGAATAAAGGCTTTTATTTTTGTTATTATTATGAAAGTATGGAAAACGTATGTAATAAAATATCCAATCATCATTAATCAGCACAATGTGAATATTGTAACAAGAAGCAAAGACAAAGCTAATCGAATAAAACTATAAAAGCATATTGAAGTAGCGACTCAGACATTCTCGGAACAAGACAATGCATGCATTCAATGTATTGTATTTTGTATCCTAGGAGTTTGCAAAAAATAAGCATTTACAAGTTAGCGTACGAGTTGAATAAATTGCTAACTTACACTTACATTTAAGGTAGTTCTCCTCAAACTTGGTCCGCATTTGCTTGTAAGACTCTAAACATTTTTGGTATTCACTCTGCTTTCTCGTCACTTCCTCGGAGAGCTGTAACAAGAAACATCACCAGTTTATAAATATGATCATGTCTATTTAAATAGACAAGGTGTTTCAAATTGATATATATAGCGGAAACTTTATAAAGCGGAAAGTTTTTCAATTTGGAAGTTCATTTTTTATTCAAATTTTTTCGTGAGACAGAATAAAAAGTTTTTTATTCTTTTATTGCTTAAATTGAGAGGTTTAAATTGAAGTAAAATCTATCTCATTTAGAATCTTTCTAACCCCCGACAAAAAAGAGGGGTGTTATAAGTTTGACGTTTCTATCTGTCTGTCTGTCTGTGGGTCTGTCTGTCCGTCTGTCTGGGACATCATAGCTCCCGAACGGATGGACCGATTTCAATTTAGTTTGAAAGGTGAGTGCGCGCGAGTGCTCTTAGACATGTTTGATAAAAATCAGCTGACCCGTTTAAAAGTTATGAGGGTAAAAATGGGGAAGGAAAACCGAAAACCTGCAAATATACTCGAGTGGGGTCTCAAATGAAAGCGCATCACGTGCACAATACAAAAAAAAACAGTATGACTTTTTACTTTTAAGGGAACTAAAGTTCTGGAATGAAGGTTTTTTTTTAATTGTTAATTTAGATTATATTTAAACTTCCAGGAGTTAAAAAAATATATTTAACTGATATAACGCTAACATGACCTACTTATATTAATAATAATAACTAAAAAAATAAGAGTAATTCTTCCGAAAAAAAGGCCATTCACACACTTTCCGCTATAAATACTAATTTTGTAACTCCTTGACACCTTGCGCTGTTTCAATTACCAGATAATCGACTGACCACAAGATATTTTTATTATGATATCTTTTATGTTCCCTACTAATTGACCACAATAACATTTTATCGATTTTTAAGGTCACAAGTCATAACGTATGACCTACCTTCATTGCCTTGTGTGTCATACATACCTAAGCATGCCAGAAGTTATATTAAGATAAAACACGTAAAATTATGTTTTATTAAAAAGGTACGCATCAATATAAAAATCGTATAATATTACCATAAAACTATTACGACTAACTTTGAACAGATGACAATCAAACATTTGAATAACTATAATTCAACTGCGTAGGTATTTGTTTCACATATCGTCCTCAATACAACACCCAGAAAAGGAAAACAGATTTTCAATTGAACAATACATTAGTCAGAAACAGATTATACGAACGTGGGTTGAAGTTGAAGCAAACGAAGCTGTTATAAATCTAGAGATCCAGTAAAACATCTCTGTGAACTCAGAAATAACTTCTAAAAAGTAAAAAAGTAGGTAAATGACCGAAAAATTCTCATAATTTCAACATTTATGAAGATGTAGAAGAAATAAAGTCTTACGTTTGATTACGATTTATAATCAGTACGTCATCGTCATAAACACAGCTGTGTTTTTACAACTGAAGTAATAAATATTATATTTAATCTTGGGACACAATAACACACTTGTTAAATAGCATTACCATCATATTATAACAAGATAACAAAACCGGTGAAAATAGATATAGATTGATCAGTTAAAATATGTATCTCTTAAAATAATGGTTATCGTAGTGTACGATTTTATAACATGTCAGGATTAAAGATCATAATAATAAATCATAATAAACCATTAACGTGCAGATCTTACATTTGGGTCGAGTCAATCGTAAACGTGTCGGTTGAATCATAGCTGATGATGGAGCATTTATAGCCAACACGTGATTGCGTCGTTCTGCAGACCTTTATTTTGCAAGAACAGTAAATATGCGAAAAATGTAATTTCCAAATATTGAATAGTCATATTGATCATCCACAAAACGCCTACAGTTAGATCCATAAAGATGGTCCATTAGCTAACATTAAACGAACATTTGGAAATATAATGTAGTAATCATACCATCGTAACGTTATACAACAAATATGTTTTCTAGTATTGGATATAATGTTCTAGCGCACATACTCTTCACGGCATCCACACACAAACAGCATTTATATGCCCGGGGCTATAAAACTTCATTAGGTAGGTGTATGCAAGTACTCAAACAAAAGGACCTTAAAAGGACCCCGTACAGAGCCCTGCGGTAAACCGCTAACAACTCTCGTCGTAGTTCGTTGACACGAACACTCTCACTCTTAGGTATATCCACCTCGATGAACATTGAAATCAACACCTACACGCCGCAGTGACAACTCGATGAAACATTACACAAACTTTTTATGTTAGTTATATCACTAGCGTCACTATTTTCCATATTGTGTCTCCAATAAATATAAATGTCTCTATTTAGACACCGTAGAGGAAATGAGTACCTAAGTATTCTGCATATTGAAACGGATATTACTTTTTACCGCAACTACTTACGATAATAGTAAATGATCACAAAAGAGAGAAAGTACAATGCTGCAAAGAGATTGTGTAAGATACTAAAAAAGCTGTCAAGTGGATGGGATAGAGGCAATAATAAGTTCTATAATTCAATTCGAAGGCTGGTCGTTTATGACAGTGCTTGGAAACGAAACAAAATAACGGTACCTCACAGTTTACAACACCGAAAATGACGCACTTGTGCGACTTTGTGGGTTGATCTTTAAAATGTTTACAAGTTAAATGCTTTGGCTTTTTAACAAGAATAAAAAGGATATTAGTTAATACTAACTCGTACTTTTCCCAAGTGCTAAAATATCGTTTATGCAGCTGTTTTTAGTTTATCTAGTTAACAGAAGAACCATTTAGTTATCTCTGGGTCTAAGCAACATTAGATTATAATATTTTGGATTGTTGAAATGTTATAGCTGCTATATTACCGTAATGAACCATGTCAATGAACTAAGTGGCCAGGACTTTGCCCTAACTGACCATAAGATGCGGAAAATACGTGATATGAATTAATTATATAAATATCTTGGTATATCAAAACCGTAAGAAATTAAACTCTCCACATTTGCACTCACATTCAACGTATAAATTTACATCAAAAAACAAATTAGTGAGCTCAACAAAACCTTCATAAAATTCATTAGTGTTCCAGGAAGCCTTAACAAAACGCTGCCCGTGAGAAAATATCCAATACTGGTTTGTCGCAGTTGCAATGAATACAGTCTTCCAAATGGCTTATTGTCCCATCGATCAACTCAGTTCCCGCAATATAAGTGTTCAGAAATAGTACCGGTTCCTTGAACGACCGACGTAAGCTGTGGCAGTGCTATGATGAGAATTGCTCCAAGAGCGAGCCGAGATCCCATCACGGAGCTTCGGCTGGCCTTTGAGCGGTGCCGCTGACAGAGAGAAAGCGTTTTCGTGGAAACGACGAACTGAACCGTTTGTTTTGAGTACTTTTGAGGTAATTTGTTAACTTGTGTGATTGCTGATTGTTAACTTAGAACGTACATAATTGTTTTAGATTCCTATAATCAGAATGCCATTTTATATTTAGTAGGGTCATATATTTTTATTTCGAGTTCCTACTGTTAGTTAGAGTACCTGTTCTACAGAGGCCTAATTAATTAATTCTTACTGCATATGAGCATTGATGACTAAGGAACTAAATTATATGGTTGGGTTTTCCTTAAAAACGTATCATATTTTTTACTACGTAATGGCATGATAAATATAGTGAATCCAGCAATCAATAACAGGCTTTAGTTTATCTAGTAATCTCTCGTTGCAACATAAAAATGTTAAACCTTGTTATGTGTGCAATTTGCATTAAGAAACGAATACGTTTTAATATTTTTAGTTGAGTCGACTATGACTCATTCATAGCTAGCTGAGGTTGTGGTTCCTATCTCAATCGAATAAAGACCAAAACCAATTCACCACCGAGGGCAACACACGTTTTATCATAAGCCCAGCGAAGGGAGACGCCCTGGAATGCCCTGGGGCGAATGACGTGTCCCATTATAATTCTCAACACAACAACAACGGTAACATTACCTGCGAAGAACCTAGTCATCGAATCTAAATAACGAAGTTAACTTAATAGCAATATAGCACCAGAATAATTAAACAACTTATATAGGTACAAGTTAAGGAAGGCACTCTCAGATATGGTTCAGCGCAACATACACAAAAAGCTCTAAGCTTTCTATAAATGACTAGTCGTTTTTGTACATTATTAATAACAAAAGACACGTCCATCTTACAAGTAGTAAGCCACTTGCAAAACCTGTATAACCTGATCCCGTGAGAAATATACTCAATCTCATGCTATCTCATATCTGAAGAAACATCTGTGCGCTTTCTAGCAACCGGCGAAAACGGGATAACATGCAATACGTTATCTAGTTTTTGAAATATTTAATGTTAAATGGATATCACTCCAAATTTTAATTACTAAGTAGTACCTGCTTTAATACTTAGCAGTCGAATGTGAGTGGCGATGTGCTAATAATAAAATTGTAACATATGGAAACGGGAATTATCATATTGTAATTTTGAAGATTTAGGGCCTATTTCACCATCTCATAGTAAAATCAGGCATAGGTGAAAATATAGAGCTATTTCGTTCAGGCACATGTGATAAAGCAAGATAGCTCTTGACATGACTAACCATTGGATCGTATTGTTGACATAACTAATCATTACTCAGTTTCCTCAGGTTTTGGGGAACAGCCCTAAACTATTGCCACAGGTAAATATTAACGATCAACCCATTTTGCATTAAAATGAGTCATCACCAAAGCCTTTGATAAACTCGTGTAAATCTAAGTTTATGGACACACGGAAATGTTTTAATATGAAACTTATGCGGCAAGCCTAGCAGTGATAAAGCACGTTACCTAAGAAAAAATTAAATAGTTGGAGTGAAAATTCAAACGTCTGCGACAGGTATAAGGAAAACCAGTGTGGCTCAGGGTGCGGCCCTGGGGCCCAGCTTTCACCAGCCAGCCGGTCGCCAACACACGTGCAACTAACTGCACACTTCACATTCGGAATGCATGACTACTTTTTTTTAAACGTTTAAGTTTATCTCTACACTTCCTACTTACTAGGCAATAATGATTCACTTAGGGCCTGTTTCAGGATCTTCGAGGTAAATAACATTATAATGGTTAAAATAAAGAGCTATCAAGTCAATTGACAAATGACTGACTGAAAGAGATTGCTCTTTATTTTATCCATTTACTAGATTATTTTTTATACATCTATACTAATATTATAAAGCTGAAGAGTTTGTTTGTTTGATTGTTTGTTTGTTTGTTTGTTTGAACGCGCTAATCTCCGAAACTACTGGTTCGAATTGAATAATTCTTTTTGTGTTGGATAGTCCAGTTATCGAGGAAGGCTATAGGCTATATAACATCACGCTGCGACCAATAGGAGCAAAGATATAGCGGTAAATGTGTAAAAAACGGGAGAAATTGTTCATCTTTGAAGCCTTCCGTTGCGTGCGCCGTGAAAACGGTTCATGATACACAAACAATATGTATTAAAGAATAATAGCTCTTTTAATGATCTAAAAAACAGTCCGCGATAGTATATGTCTCTCTTTTAAGATTAACTCACAAAAACCGTTTTTATGGTACCTAATTTGGTCGAAATAATTTGTTTAAGTTTAATCAACATAATAATATTAATCTTTATTCAAATAAATATGTTGTTGGTTAAGAGTACTTCATCCATTATAACGCGGGTAGCACCGCAGGGCACAGCTAGTTCAATATAAAAAAAATCGATCATTACTAATTATTCAACAAAAATTATTAACATGAAAACATCCTCAATTCCATTAGATAAAGCAGTAAACAGAACAGCATTATATGATTTAAAATTTTGATAATTCCCTAATATTTAATCAGTAACTATACAATAGAACTGTCTCGCTCAGAAACAATAGTGTAAGTTAGACAACTCTCAATTCAAATTACTCGCTGGTTAAACAGGCCCATTAGTTAGTTACTAAAATAGTTTTCTTTATGCAACACAGCACACTCAGTTAAACATTCGACATATAAACTCAGTTTTCCCCTTTCGCAAAGCTGTTATCGAAGGTAATAAGCCGTATCCAGACTACTTGGTCATTCAGGGACCCATTGAATAGCCTCGGGAGCTTTCCCACGGGCAGTAATTACCATCTATTCTAATCTGTCCGGAGGTGTGTTGCTGATTGTTTCTGCGTAAAAAACCTTTTTTTTCAATACAAAGACAATTAGACATGGATAAATAAATAAAACTAAATGCTACTAGACTAAGTAAGAACCAACAAATCCTAAACAATTTTTGTCGATAAAAAATAAAGATACGTACGGAAATCGAGATAACGCTTTAGATTAGTGAAAATTAAAATGCTAGCTTCGTTTTACGATACAAATCTTTATTGTTACCAGACAGTCTGGATTCAATGGATAATTGATACAAATGTCATAAACTTATCTAACATCTAAAGATAAAGTTATAAGTGTAAACTGAGTACAAAGGACATTGACTTGTACGACATGCCTGCACGTTCGCAGGCTAACGCGAGTACTAACCCAGAGGGCCTTTGTTTATCCCATGTTTATCCACATAGGTGGTCTCTGCTTCTAATAATACAAATGCATTTGCATATATTTACTTGTTTAGTGTTGTAATAGCTGTATCTACAGTAATAAAGTTGATAAGCAACTCTGCGCATAAATATAAATATCTACAACAGATTTAAACAAATCTCCAACGATCGAATTCCTCTACTATTCCAGATTAATTGTAAATTCTATTAATTAAAAAAAAACAGATTCAAGAAATTTGTTTCTATGAATTCCTAGGGATCCTCTAGCTAAGTCAGATGAAGTTAATAGATTTAAAGAGATTGCCAAACAGTAAGGTAAGAGATATTTTCAGCTGAAAGATATTTACGACCAATTATCAAACTCTCGCACGTGATACAATAAAACTTGATGCCTATAGGCAAGCAACATTATCAATCCTCACATCCGTCAGTGTCTAAATAACAAAGACAAATACAATTTAAATATACAAGTAAACGAGAAAGTTCTTGGTATTGCTTGAGCCACTGTTTGTATAGCTAAGCAAACTAGCATCGGCGAACCGTTCAAAGCAGACACACAGTATAATTCTTATAATAACTCAGATTACGGTGTAAACGATAATTTGAAATGCTATCGGGGGTCTTTGATGAATGGTCGTGTATTATCAACTGATGACGTAGCAAGTAGGGGAACCTGAAAGAATGGTAGCAGTAAATAAACTTTAGAACTAGGTCGACATTTATAGCCTTTACACTTGTGCAAGCGATTGCATTTGTTTGGTCTTTTCTTCCTATTCACGCGCTGAAACAAATAACTTCAGTTGCGACTGATTGTAATTAAACATACCTAATTTATTTTAAACACTAGGCTTTTTATTATAAATTTATTGGTAAACGTCCGTACCAATTAGTTTATAAAATTGAACACAATGCAATTAAATTAATCATATAATATCAAATTTACTACTCAGATGAGTATCGCAATTAAAGCGGATTTATTATTTTGCCCAAAAACAATCAAACTACAGTCACGGATGGGTCTAGCTTGACATCAAGTTAGACGTAAAACACAATGACCTTCAAACTACAAGATTCGATAAACGAAGTCATTATTCAAAGAAAAATTAAAAAGTGCAATAAATATACCATAACAACTGTAAATGTTAACGAAACACGGAGGAGAGCGGCGCCGGGCGAGCTTTTAAACTTACGATTTGTTGCAGCAAATAAACTAACGCAAGAACAGGCACACATAGATACACACACTGATACACACACAGGTGTGGGACCCGCCCGGAGCGCGCGCGCAGACCGCAGATCGGCTTTACTCAATGAATAGGGAACGGACACACAAAGATTTATCTAACTAATAATAGGAACCTGTAGAAAAGTGTGGCGCGATTCAATATTCTATAGAATATGTTACCTCAATCGTAGTACCTACTATCTAAACATGAATTAAGTTCTTAATTTTATATAGTATCGTTTTATAAAATTAAATGTTTTCTCTTTTCATATCGTGAAGTAGACAACTTATTTTCCAATTTGCACACAAAAATGTTACATTTTTGTTGTATCATCTTTATTGAAATTTTTATCTTTTCTATCTATTGATGGAACAAAATTTTATGAAACTAAGAGTTGCCGAGTAGCTAACACTTATTTTTAATTATTAAAAATTCAATTCATATCTAGAGGTATATAACACAGTTGCAAATAAATATCATCATAACACAGCAGAAATTGAACAAGACTAACATTTTAAACTATTTGACGGTTCGGTAGATGCGTCATCTATTTATAATGCGGCCCGCCGAATAACTAGTTTGTCTGTCTGGCTGAAGACAGCGTCGCGTGCTCTAATAAATCGATTACTTATATCTTTTTGGAAGAACGACAACGTAATTAATCTTCGTCGCATGACACCTCCACACGCACGAAGCATAAAATTGCTAATTTCAGATAAGGTGCTATAAAACTCTATTGTGTGTACTTATTTACCTAAAGTATAGAAAAACAACGTATATCTTTGTTTGATTAAGACATTTTGGCGCCGCGCCGAAGCAAAATATTGATAAATACCTACTCAGCAATTGTATTTAATATCCTAGCATAATTTGCAATCTGTGTTGTTTGTTGTATTAATAACGATGACGATGATAGAGTTATGTTCTATGATTGATGCTCCTGTTCTGTTGTTTTTCTGTTATTTTTAACAGATTCGCTACGAAAACAAAGTTAAAAATATGTAAAAGTTGTATTGTCCCAACGGGGCTCATGTAAGGGTATCTGAAATATAACACCTTAATTGTCACCACATGAAACAACGAATAAATGAATATAAATATGAAAATAATCTAAATAATCTAAATCTAGGTTATTCTTGTAACTCTACTTACAGAACTACAACTCCGTAATTCGCTGGAGTTACCAAGTTGTGGTACTGTAGCTGTCAGTAATATTTTACAGGATACGACGGGTGGTCTCGCGATACCATTGGGCCCCGGGCAGACTCTGAATATTCGGTATCAGTTTTAATGGCAAAGAAGTTTATATGTGGATCTTTGTATTTATTCATTTTCGTTTTATCTAGTGCAAATACATAATAATAGAGCATCAAAGTTCCGGAGTTCCGAAAGCGTTACGTCACGATAAACTTCAATGCACTGCATCACCTTGATTCTTCTTGCAGTAAAAAATAAAAAATACATGTAGATATAATTTTTTTTAATATGAATATGTCTTTTGTATTAGAATTCAAAAGCGTATTTCATTAAGATCGCATGGTATTCCTAGTAATAATTCACGTATTTTTTTTTTTTTCCTTTTCTCCAATAATTTAAGTGCATTGAGTTCATCACCATATTATGATAGTTGTCGTTTTATCCTTAGGGGCTATTTCACAATCTCCGGGTAAAATAACTACCTATATTAGAGAGTTATCAAGTCAAGTGACAACTGTCAGTAAAATTTTATAGCCAGTTATAGTGCTTGTAATTGTTTTGTGTAATAATAATTTTTTTTCTTTCTTTCTTCTCTTCTATCTTACACTATAATTTAACCATTGTCTAATTTTACTCACTGATGGTGCAACAGGCCCATAAACATAACTGGATCAGCTGATATTTATTTTGTTATAATGTAGGTATCTATAATTGTATGTCTGAAAATCTCTAGTACCTTCATAATTAACGTAAAGTGAGACAAGGGGTACCTACATTTACCTGCATTCAAGAAGGTAAACCCACGTCAGGGGCTTATAAGCAAGTGTTGGTAATTAATCACCTATTTTTATCACCTACCAATTTGCAGCTATTTTGCAAAAGATAAATCATCATCCTCATCCTTTCAGCTGTAGGATGTCTACAGCTAGATATCAGCATGGATGCTAAAGCAAAATATGAGAATGTAGGTGTAAATGTACTAATACTCTTATTTAAGTAGGTTTTCTTTAATAAATGACTTATTAAATGTGTTAGTTTGAAATCCTAAATACCAATTCATAGTCACATCCATTCAACCATTTCAGCGTGAAAGAGTAACATACTCCTACATCTACACATCCAATATGAGTAAGATTTCAAATTTCGAGCGCTACCATGCACTCTATCTACCATTTCCCCGACCTGACGGTGTCCCATAAAGCCGCCTAGTAAGCAGGATCTAGTCATCCGAGTATTGGTGTCCAGTCGTAAATATCGGGGCGCGATAAGTATCGAGCGTATACGTTCTCGTCCGTTGGGTGGTCGGCGCGAAATTCGGCGGAGCGCACGCAGAGCCCGGCGACCGGTTCTCAGAAGGCTCGGTGGCGGCGGCTATTGTGTCTGCCTTCGCCCTCCACACGAGCTTCATTACGTCTCCACCCCGCCCACCCTGCCCCTCGCACGCCCTGCAGGCGCCAACACCATCAGCTTGTTACATTTACGCCGCAATATCGATGATCTCTACATCCGTGCGCGATTTACGATCAACCATCCTCGCTCCAACATTTATTTTTCATCTTATTATGCTTATAAACACAATAACAACCTTATTGATCGTAGAATCCGATACCAAACCTTCGTCACAGCTACAGCAGGTGATTAAAAAATAACAGTGTGATACAGCGCCGCCTCAGATAACTCACAATAGCCGAGGGAATAATATCGTCCACCTAATCTCTTTTTCGTTAGCGGCACGCCATATTTCATTCTGGCAGCCATTGTCAATAAAAACCGAGGTCAGAGGCAAATAGGAGAAAAGAACGTCTACAGATTTTTGTTTTCTTTTTCCAGCACTCAAACAAAATAAACTCTTGCGCACGGTTGCTTGAACGCGCCGCCTTTTAAAATTCGAATTCTAATATCTTTTTTCTAGCCCATCTTTTCATTAATATATTACGTTGGACTGGCTGTCAATTTCTTTTTTTAGAGGCGAGTTTAGTGACTTACCTACCTGAACAGTGATGTTTAACGCTTTACTGTCTGAGAATATTGTTGTCTTTGGGTGTAGCTTACACCAAAAAAAGGGTAACATAAATTAATAACAAACGAGTTAGTTTTTTGGTTTGAAAATAACATACATCTAAAATAGTAAAAAATAAATACCTACAGTGAAAATATAATAGATGTTCCGCTTAGTAATAGGAATGATCTCGAAGACCTAGCAGCATCGGTCTCAATTCTGGTCCGTTCTCGTCATGGCAATTAGACGATGGCAATCTCGAAGGCAATTGCCAATTGACCTCGCATTGAACTCTTAAATTGACGCTTGCCAGCTATCTGTGTAATGCAGAAAGTTGATAGAAAAATAACAACTGCTAGGTAGATAAATTTGTCGTGAACAAAAATTTACGACACTTTCTAACCGAATTCTATAGTTATAATTGGGTCGGTTGTTTCAAGTAAACAATTCATACTTTCTTGGTTGCATGCATCATATCAGATAAAGCCTCAGCTGTAGCATATCCCTTATAACCTTCTAGTTATTTGGTCGGTTGGTGGTGGTCGGAACCTATATATAGCCTTTATCAAGTCGTCGATGCATCTAATTGACCTACTGCCTTTGTTGTTGTAAACAAATCCCGAAGTAAAGATCCATGTAATCTGAATACTGGAGCGGTCGCACTCTCATGACCTGGTTTTCAGCAAAACAGTTATATTATATCACAATAAATTCGTAATAAAGTTCACAACATTGTGGATTGCATCAGATTTAACAATGGTGGAATTAATCTAGTTCATAATTTAGATTGCAATGCACTCGAGATCTGCGATGACTTTACCAGTTTCTACTCTCGTGTTAATAAAATAGAATGAGGTAGTCTTTTGTTATATTTATATTATTACTAGCTGGCCCGTCTCAGCTTTGGACGGGTACAAAAACCTTCCTCTTGCACCACTCTACATATTATTGAAAACCGCATCCAAGATCCGTTCAGTAGTTTTTGTGTTTATCTCGAACATAAAGACAGACTTGGCCGACTTTAATTTATGATAATTTACAAGTACTTATCTAAGTATTATCTATATGTTTATGATTAATCAATAACCGAATTCATTTCTTATTTTTACTTTGAATTCGGTTTATCTGATGTATCATTATTTTGCGCAAATGTCCAAGAATAAGTTTAAAAAAAAAATGTTGCGAATACTAAAGCCATTTTAAAAACCGCCCGCCCGTATGCTAATTAGCAATTAAGTTAGTACATTATGATTCTACTGTGCAATAAATAATGTGAACTTGGTTAAAGAATTCGTGAAGTAACCACGATAAAATTTGCATATTATGAAAGATGTAGGTATGATTCTGATTTGATTATACCTAATAATAAATGCAAAGACATATCTACCAGCGATTAACACAAAAATATGCAGTTTCAACATGATTCTTTGTTTTATGGACTGTGCAGAAAAAACAAGGAAGCATGGACACGGTCGGTGTTTATTTTCGCTATTTCTGCATTTCCTTCACACTCGACAAAACAGAAGGGGGATTATCATATAACTCGTTCCAAAAAGCCATGAGCTCTGTAATAAAAAAGTAGTTTGTAATATAAATGGATCTAGCGAGAGGTTAAATAGCTGTTAGAAGACAGTGCAACGAACTATTTGGCGCGATGATATGCGACAAGTTCTCGGAAGCACCGCTGGGCGCGAAGCCAACCGCACTGCTGATGCCAAAGCTTACATAAAATTGCGTTTTATTATATCTTAAATTACATACCATTGCTTCCTTTTATCTTTATATGAAGTATATAAAACCGTTCTGATGATGACGCACTGTGGTAGGTAAATATCTTGAAACAGGTATCTAATTAATTAACTGTAGTCGCGTAACCCCAGTGCTACTTCTCTAAAACCAACCTTTTTAATATAAATGCTAAGTCTATTTACATATATATATAAATATTTTGTAATAATTGTCATTGGTTCTAACATACCCGTCCATTTCCTGATACTACCTACTACCTAAAGATTTTGTCAACTTCTGTTAACAAGTTGGGGGACCATACTCTGAAGGGGTAAGACAAAGACACATTGAAGACCTCTTAATTCTACGCACCAAAATAAATATGATCGACTTTAATTGCCATAATAAAAATAGCATTCGCGTAATATCCAGGCTTGAATAATAATCAAGGTTCAGTTTTTATTCGACTTGAATTTCGCCACGCGCGATTCGCGGACCGGTCGCGAGCTGACGCAACAAAGGATTATAACATTTATAACATTGATTCGAACATAGACATTTGACTCGTTAAGAATCGATTAAAATTCCGAGTGGTCTGAGGTTATTACTGCAACGGAGTGAGTCGATTAAAGGACATTATGCAGCAGGCGAGATGCGCACGAGTGGATCTATTTCAGGAGTAATTGATGCGCGCGGGACGGCTCGATTAATGCTAATGCATCGCCGAAACCAACCGCCGTTATTGCAGTCAGACTAATGATCATCTCTGATGTAGCCAATAATTCCAACAGTGAGAATAAACAATGATTTGAATTTGATTTATCTTATGTTTAAAATTTAAAACTTTTAAATTTTAACACTAAATAAACGTCCAAAACAATCCAATATTTTGTTGAATATGAAGGGTAACAAATACAGAGATATATATTGTGGTACAACTAATATAAAAACACTTGTCTGTTAGTTAGGCAATACACGCCGGTATTAAAATATCAAGTAATTGGACGCAAACTTGTTCATTCATATATTTAAATTAAGACTATTCATGAAACCTGTTCAAAATATAAATGGATTTGATATGTCAATAAAACATCTAGTTGACCAGAGGAAGGCAAGTATAAATGATTATTTAAAAAAAACTAGACTGAAGAACTAATAACAAGTTTTTAAGTGAAAACGATCAAACGGCAATTTCACGGGAGACGAAAAAGGGTAAAGTTACGTTCGCAAACCGTATTGGCGGCGCGTCGCTAGAGGCAGAGCAGAGAGATCGGACTCAAGTCCTAATATATTGGGGCAAAAGTTGATAGAGGAAATCAGCAGTATAAATAAATGAAAATAAATTTTGAAAATTATTAAGTTCGAGGATATTCATCATCATTAACACCCTATAAACGTTCCCACAGCTGGGACACAGGGACTTCTCTCTTGACGAGAGAGATTAGGCCTTAATTCAACACGCTGGCTGAGGGTTGGTGAATGTCACATGTCCTTCAAAGTTCTCAGAACATGCCGTTTTCCTCACGATGTTTGCCTTCACCAGTAAAGTGCATGGTTAAAATAGTATTTTTCGAGGATATTGGAAACAAGAAATAAATCAAAATTTAAGAAAAAACACCGATTCCAATGCCTTTATTTCCTTAAAAGTAAAACACCACCTTTCATTTGATACCCCACTCGAGTATATTTGCAGATTTTCGGTTTTCCTTCCCCACTCACCCCTATAACGTTTAAACGGCACAACCGATGGTCATGAAACATGTCTAAGAGCACTCGCGCCACCTCACCTTTCATACAAAAAATACTAAAGAACTAAAGCTCCATCCGTTCGGGAGCTATGATGTCCCAGCCAGAAAGACAGACACACAGACAGACACGTCAAACTACATCCCTCTTTTTTGGTCATGGGTTAAATAAAGGAAGAGTGGTAGGTACCTATATACAGGTATCTTCCTTCCTTATGTTATGGTTACTTACTTTAAATTATATTGACAACATAAGCTGTGTTCGAATAAATGTAATATAAGTACCTAATACAGCATGCAGCTTTTATTATAAAACTGAATAATAAACCACTAAACTGTAGAAAACTGTAAGCCGTGTTGGCTAAGTGGGAGGACACTCGACTTTCATTCCGAAGGTCGTGGGTTCAAACCCCGCCACGCACCTCTGGATTTTTCTTCTTGAGAAATTTATGTGCGCTTTAAACACGTGCTTTAACGGTGAAGGCAAACATCGTGAGGAAACCGGCATGTTCTGAGAACTTTAAAAAAAGAGTTTGAAGGAAATGTGACATTCACCAACCCGCACTTGGCCAGCGTGGTGAATTAAGGCCTAATCTCTCTCGTCAAGAGAGAAGTCCCTGTGTCCCAGCAGTGGGAACGTTAATAGGGTGATGATGATGATGATGATGATGAAACTGTAGAAGACAATATAAGCTTAACCCTAAAAAAAATCCTAGCATGAGATCTGTCGTCGGTTGAGCGTAAATAACAGGTTCGATCCCAATCGGGCCATTACTTCGAATAGCAAAACAAGTCGTACGAAAACGGCGCGGGCGCGGTGTTCTCGACCAAATTAAAATGGCGGCAGCCGTCAACAAAGGACCAGTAATTTACAACGTATCTACAACGAAAAGCGAACGAAATTGCTGCTTGTTTACGGATAATGCATGAGAAGGAATACGTAGAACAGTGTTGATTATACACCCTACAGTTTATTTACTTTGCATTTTCGCAGAGGTTTTTGGTAATACAATACAATTTTTCATATAGGAAACTTATAGACGACGGCAAAAATAGAAACACCGACTTAAATTATAGAAGGACTAGCTTAAGACACGGTAACGGTCACGCAGTAACGGTGTTTTATGGCTTTTCCCGCGGGAAATACTTCTGCCTTTATAACACTTTCTCCTTGCTCTGGGTGCTTAATATGTATAATAAAACATATCTATAAATGTATGTCTATTATATTAAATTTACCAGATGTCTAGTACCCGTAACACAAGCTTAGAGCTTACCACGGAGCTTGATGTTGCTATGTGAATCGTCCGGAAATATTTATTTATTTAAATCTTTATGTTTGTATTTTTTGCTATTGTCTATAGATGCTCTACATGGAAAACTGTATTGTATAAAGAAGCGTATATATAGGCTTGATAAATGGGCTAACACGAAATATGTTTTCAAATCGGACATACGGACATCGGATTAGTAGTTCCTGAGATTAGCAAGTTCAAACAAACAAATTCTTCAGCTTTATAATATTAGTATAGATATAAAGCTATTGGCAACACTTCTAAGCCAGTTTTGGATGGATATCGTTGTACAAATAAGAGCAGCAGCGACATGTACACAACACAATATGTGTTTGCAATATTATTTCTTGATAGCATATCCACTGACGAAATTGGTTCATCTGTTTATTAGCTGCGACAGCCAGACACATATTGTAGGTGCCTACTACAGTTGTAATATTTTATAAAACAAAATCTGTACTAGAATTTTATAATTACTAGCTGACCCCAGCAAACTTTAAAAATAGATAGTAGCCGATTCTCAGACCTACTGAATATGCATATAAAATTACATAATAATCGGTTAAGCCGTTTCGGAGGAGTATGGTAACTAACACTGTGGACAGGTGAATTTTATATATGAGATATAAGTAGAAAATGCCTAGGCATTAAGCCCACCTTTTTGTACAATTCTACTTGTGCAAATACAGTGTTTTATATAAATATATAATCAAAAAACCTACCTATTCTTTAAAAATTTGCAAAAGGCGTTGTATGCGTCCGGCTTAAATGTAGGTATATACAAGATTGTGATTGTGTCTCACTTAGTCTTAACGATAAGTAGTTGTGTGACGTAATATTTATCTCATTTAGCTCGATAAAGAATGAGTAAATATTAGTAATGTTAATTAAGATGCCGAGGTTTATGATCTCAGGTCCGGGGAATTACTTTGAAGCCAATAACTTTTTGTGTACATACTTACGTTTTTGTTGAGTATATAAAGCGAATAAACGAGTTGATGATCCAATACCTAAGTATCGTTTGCCAAAGTAACATATTTCCAATATTCTTATAAATAAAATAAAAGGTTAAACTGTTCTTCGTATCTTTAACTGTGTTATTACCACTGCGTTCCGTTCATCCGTTCGTCAATAGGAAGACAAGTGACAAATGTTGCAAACAATATGGGGAAAATAAAAAAATACCGAGTTATCGGAGATAACCTTAAAATGGAAATGTTGGAAAATCACCACCGCCTCAGAATAGTTGGAAACAACAACCATATGAAAATCGAAAAGAACTTTGGTAGTGTTCTAATGATGGGTGATAATAGTTATGTGGATGTTCAACAGAACTTCGGAACTATACAAACAGTGTGCCGGAATCAGATAGTAGTCGTGCATACAACGAATACTGAAGACTTAAGTGTAACAAAGCAAGATCATATCGTGAACATTACAGAAGAAAACAAAAGTGATGCTGATCATATATCAGAAACCAAAGAAGTTAAGAGTGCAGTGAAAAAAATTACAGCACGTTTAAAATCAGATGTCAAATTGTTATTAGAAAAACTTCGCCTCCTATAAATACGTCTGCTATGGTTAGAGGGTGCTGGTGTGTGTGGTGAATAGTCCAGTCGTGTAAAGAATTATGCAATAGTTATTATGTTATTGTAATCTTCGTGTTATATTTGGCTTTAAGTAGATGTAATTGTAATCTAATAAATGGTTTTTAACGATATTTGGTGTTTACAAATAGTCAAAAGATGAAAAGATTTAAAGAATAAATTATTCTTTCGGGACAATCAACACAACTTGGTTTCATAAAAAAAATACAATTGTGTGTATTTAAATAAGTGTAGTTTTATGATTTTAACGATATTTGGTGTTTACAAATTAACGGTGTGATAAATAAGTCAAAAGATGAAAAGATTAAATTCCTAATAAAAATGTAGTAGTCTCGCCTATTCTTTCTTATATTTTATAGATTTGTATTAGTAGGTAGTTATTTGCTAACTTAAATAACCTGCACCCAGTTGTAATAAAACAAAGAAGCACGGATGCAATGATTGCCTGCACAACCCGCATAGACCTTGATATTTGCACAAAATGCCAAAGAACTTCGTTATCAAGTAAAAGGAAATACCAGTACGGTACGTATGGGGTAGAGATTGACTCACTTTAGGAATGCACAGATAACATTGACTTGTCAATAGGCAATTTGACTACATAAAAAAAGGTATTCTGGTTAGTCTGTTAGCCCGTCCTAAATATACTTTACTGGACATCTATTTTTCCCTTTTGAATTGAATAAGAAATTTCCAAGATTTATAAATGGTTTTATAACTTTTAACTTTTAATGGAACTAAAGTTCCGGAATCAATGGTTTTTTTTAATTTTAAAGGAATTAATCTATACTAGCTTTTACTCGGGCCTTCACCGTAAATTTCGGTAATGGTAGGTACTTTTTTCTGTAGCTAAGCATACGCAAGCACAATAAAGACGGTACATATTTAAAATATTTATTGGTTCGATAGATTGTCCTCATATTAACAACCTGATTTATCTGACCACATTCTCCTAGTTTAAATAAATAGTATATTTGATATGTTTACTTGTTTATGTTCGTGACATACTTGCTGAACATTACGAGAAAGCCCAGAAATCTAAATAGACACTGATAACTAGATTTCTGTAAGAGAGACGCAGCGTAGATGGCGCCACGAGCACATACAGTAAACAACTCATTTTTTTAAAATCCATGACATTTTAACCTCTATGATTAAGAAACTATTTTCCCGATTTTAAGGTCTTGCATACATAAAACTGACTGACTAGAATCAAGAAAATATATTCTATTCTATTTACTGCCTACGGTAGTGCTGCGGCGAGAGAGGACATTGCATTAATATCCATATTAATAAATCAGACTTGTTTTAATATTGTCATAGCCTGTGACAAATTCGATAAACAATAAGTAATTGTATTATGACGTTAAATATATTTTTGACCAGGTATTATCCTTTTAAATTAAACAGAAAGTTTTCCCTCTTATAAATCAGCGCATCATCTGGACCAAACTCAAGAAATGACTCAAGACCAAGCAAGAAATCATGAAATCGAGTGATGCAAGAATTACGGTAACAGCCCATAGACTATAAGTTCTTATTCCCAAACAGGTCATGATCAGACCTGCCGGTCGAAGTATCAAAATTAGATAACTGTCGTACACTTTCACTTGTAGCTGTTTACTTTCCCCGCGCACTCTTGCGCAACTAGCCTTCGATCGATCTGCGAATCGGAGTATTGATCAAATAATAGTATCAGAAAACTGGAAGAAATCTAGTGATTTTGGATTCTATGGGTGGGTCGAATCTTTTTAATGCAACATAACAGGTTATAGTATCAGAATATAAGTATTTTGGAAGAAGTCTTGTAAAGTAAAAATTCTTTATTTGACATAAAATGAGGCACAATATCAAATTAAGGTCCCACGGGCTCCCGACCAAGTTAAAAACTGTAAGTCGGTACCTAAGTGTTGTGTGTTTTTGTTTTGTTATAGGAGGTTCAAATTTGCGATCGTCTAAATGCTTCTCTCGATTCATCAACTGAAGTTCTTTCTCTAGCTAGCAAGGTCTACCAATTGTACCTTCTATATAAGTTAACCTTTTTTTGTTGCTAAAACGTAAATAATTCAGACGAAGAAAATACAATGATGTACATATTTGTCAGAAAGTATACTTTTGTTACATATTTGATTGTTGAAAGACTTCTGTTGCAACTCGTGGTAATTATTTTAATTTTAGATATTTTTGCGCATACATTTGGCACCAGTTCAAGATGCTATCTGTGGGATAAAGGTTAATTTGATCACCGACAAATCTGTTTGCCTATTAGGTATTTGTTGTATCAAAGGTATGTCAGACTCAGATGATCTTATAGGCCTTGACATTAGAGCTCATGATTCATTCATAGAGAACTACATATTAATTCTTTACGGATGCTATGCTGTAACGTCTTTAGTATTTAGATCAGCATATTGAAAGAGCTGAATTTATTTAATAATATTAAATTAGGCCGCCCATTGTGACACTATTATATGTATGTTTCATTTTTGTCTTGTAAATTGGTGTTCAATAAAGTGAATAGCATTGTAATATTAAGACATTTGAATACTTAGTGTATTTTAATGAAATACTTTATGCTTACGTCTTCGTCATATTAAATAAATAAATATATTTTTTGAGTACGTGGTTAGTTTATATTTTATATCTACATTACTTTCAACCGATCTTACAATATTAACAAATGGAATAAGTCATTTTGCACATTTATATGCGTAGAAATCTCTAAAAGCAGTAGGTATTACTGTCACTTCGATGACGTGAGGCTGTAAATTTGTGTATCTCTTTGACGATTTCGGTTTCTCCATGCTGTTCAAAGAATAGATACTTTTCGCACGCAGAAATTCGTTTGTTGTTTCTTCCAAGTCGGTCAGGCAATTTTAACGGTAGCAAAGTCGAACGGAACACATTGCAGTCGACACGAAGTCTTTTGCCCTACTTACTGAGTTCTATTTATTGACTAACGTATAAATAACACGAAATATCCTAGATTTTTAGCGGAAGGAAAAATAATGCAGGTTGTAGCTATATAAACCTTAAGATTCAAAGGTATACTTTTATTATGATGCTTCTTTATCAATAGATATTAGGAATATTGAATTGCACGATCGACATAATACTACCTCTATATTATATGTTATTTATAACTTTATAAGCACCAACCGGATTATAAGGGTTAGTTAACTAACCAACGGTCATCACTCTCCAGAATGGATCCATGCGAGTGGAGAAAGAATTGATTGTCATAAAATGAAGTTACATTGTCGGTTTTTGTAATGTGATGTGGAGTAGCCATATTTCTAAGCCTTCGTGTTCCAATAGGTACTTTGTTACGTCTGAAAATTACTAAGTTGTTCTTCCTATCTTGGCGTGGGGTTTGAAAATCAATTTACAGACAATTAAAAATTCTCAATTTAAAAGGTCTAAAGTACTAAGCTCTTTTTCAAACTCTCGTTAGGATTCAGTTTAGATGTTTACTGTCTTGAGCTCAAGAAAATCCAGCTATTGGACAAAGTACAGCAATACTGTGCCAAGAACATTACGTGATTAGCTTTGTTGGAGGATAACGTTACATAAACTGATTATACAAAATACCTTCTGTTTATCAGGCATTCATGCCTCCATTGTTATTCCAGAGAGCCAGCTCATTCTATATTGAATACATGTAAGTACTTATGTTTATTCGAAATAGAAGTGCCTAATGTAACCCATCCATTAAGCATTTGTACGCTGAACATACCAGTACCGGTATCTTTCCTGCCATAGAAACTACGCGTTTCACTCATTTATTAAGGACCACTTTCTAGTTAGGTTGTGATGCATTCTGCATTGGATAAAAGTTTCAGTAAATGGTAGCAATTATATCTTTCAAAGTCACACACTACACAGGACATCGGAAGCTTTCGGAAACAATAACATTATAGTTAAACACACATAATGTTATCGTTCCGCCTGTGTGTGATGTGGCGCCAATATCGTCTGTGTAATTTACATTAGCCGAGAAAAAATTGGCAGCGAATCTGATTTTTTAGGAAAGATTTGTTTTGACTGTTAAAATTCGAATAGGTTAAAACTTGTTGATAGCTCAAAGAAATTACTAAGCATTTATAATTTAAAGTTAGGTACGAGTAAGTACCTACGTAAAGCAAACCAGATTTTATTAAATCAAAAACCTGGTTCAGCGGGAGTCAAACCCTTAAGGCCGTCATAATTGCAGTATCGTTTAAGAAAAAATTGTTACCCTATCAATATCTGTGTCAGCACGTTTTAATACCATTAGCTAATCACGTGTCCTCAGAAATTCGTCGATTATTATCTATGGCTGGTTTGACAAGTCGATACCAAACTTGCATCGACACCAATATTGGCCTCGACACAGTTCTTTTACACCGTTCGCTCAGACCCAATTATTAAACGGTATTAGAATAGATCTCAGATAGGTTACGATGAATGAGCCATGGTTTAAAACCGGTTGACTTGGAACGGGTATTATTTAGTCAAATTGCACTTTTTCTGCATAAATAGTTAATTTAACATACACAGTAACATTACATTAGTTGTATTATCTCAGTCAAAAGTAATTTTACCTTATGAAAAATCTATAACAACTAATATTTCTATATAGTTGTTTTTTTGGTAAAATGTTCTTAAAATATCCAAGACCTAATTCTTAATTAGGTTTGTAGCAAAGCAAAAGGGTTGCTTTGATTTGGGAGTAAAAGACGATGTTCTTTCGAGAGAAAAGCATAATGACGTAGTGTTATTAGTGTGATTGGTTGCGATGATAAGAGAGTGTGATAAGGCCTAAGTTTTACTAGCAAAGTGACATCATTGACTTCAATTCTAGCTCAAATTTAATGGAACAATAGACACGACTTCTTTTACTAAGGCAAAGAATAATAAATTACTACGTATTCTGGATAACACCCCATGACTAAGGATAAGTTATACGTAATTGTATCAACAATAATGCACTCTTAGTTTCTTTGGTTTGTGTACGCGTTGATGTCTTTTATATGAGGACATGAAATACGGAAAGTATGTTTTTTTTTACTTTTAAAACAGGTTTTAGTAAAACTCCTTTTCAGCAGGTTCTCAAAAGGTTTTCCTTGTAAACATATTGCTTACACCTACCACCTAAACCGTTAGTAAATAATTTAATATCCTTAATACACTTCCCTATTTTTACGTTGGCTCTAATTAATCCCGAAATATATTTTTATCTTGTACCAAGCAACAATTCCTGAGTGTATTTTGCATGTAGATTAACCTGTTAGCATAATTATCAACAAAACCCAGTTTATCTAAAATGCAGATATGTAGTAGGTACTTTTTGGTGTCGTTCACTTCGAAATTTGCGTTTGTTAAAAAGAGAAAAAAAATCGGTCTTCCTAAAATGGGCTAAATAGTAAATCTGCCATAGTATTCAACTCTAGAAGAGAAATAAATCAACACTGACCTGTGTAAACTGTGAGGATATCTTAGAATGGTCCTCATGGTTGACCTTTCTGGCTTTCCGGCGCTCACTCATGAGGGTGGTGAGGCGGTCCAGCGCGCGGGACTCCAGTGCTTCGGCGTTGGACCTGATGAGGCGACTTGTGCTCTCCCACTCCTCGGTCATGGTGCGCCACGCTGACGCTATCACGGAACCTGTAGTACCAAACGATTGACTTAATCTGAGAGTAGTGGAAATTGGATGTAGTGGTCAGAGGATGTTATATTTTGATGACTTTTAGCACGTTCTAAAGAGTTCTCAGTTACCCAAGTAAGAAAATCTGGTACTACAAAAGCGTAAAAGATTTTCTAACTTGGGTTGCTTGACTCGTACAAATCATATCATTTAGCTAAGTAATACCTATAATTTAATTTTTAATAGAGTCTTCATAATCTTACGGGATCCTATAGTTACGGGAAAAGCAGCGAAACAAGGCTTTGATTATTTTCTATGATTGGTATATGAATTTGAAGTATACTTATGTTTTGGTATATTTAGGCACTAGTAGTGCCCCGCGGTGTTACCCGCGTTTAAATGTATTGTCCCGCGGAATTACATATTTTCCCGGGTTAAAAAGTATCCTATGTTACTTCTAATACCTCCAAGAATATGTGTACAAAGTTTCATGATGATCGGTTGAGTAGTTTTCGCGTGAAAGCGTCACAAACAAACTAACATTCACATTTATAATAGTATAGGATTCATCTTAAGTTTATATTATTACTTGCTTTAACCGCGTAAGAAGGGATTTTGTCGCGGTAAAAAGCAGCTTTGTAATTAACTGGGAAAGCAGCTATGTTCGAGCCAAATTTAATCTAAATCGGGCTTCACTCGCAATAATAGATTTTCCCGCGAAAACTGATATTTTACCGCGGTAAAAAGTAGCCTATATGTTATTCTGATGTATAAGCTATATTGTGGTAAAGTTTCATTCAAATCCATTCAGTAGTTTTTACGTGGGGTATTTTGTAGAATTAAAATTGAAATAAAAATATTGTGTTGGAATAGTACAAAACTCTTATGACTTTACAAGGAACAATCTTTTGTTTATTGTTAAATGTTATTCAAAGATAATAAAAATATATATATATATACGGTCGAATTGAGAAACCTTTTTTTTTGAAGTCGGTTAAAAACATTCAGAATGTGTGAAATAATTGAAAATGTTTGCGAGAGGTTGATCTAGAATAAATTGATTATACATCATAATTAATACATAATTTTAATATAATGCCGATCGATCGAATAGAGATATCGAGATAATCGAATTATTACTGTGGTATTTTTATTATTTAATAAGGAATCATTTGAATAGTTTTCCGAAACTAGTCAAAAAGCCTATTCTGGGCAGTCAAGTACCTACCTGCATAGCATGCTGCTGAAAAGTTAATTAGGTCCTTGATGCATGTACGTGCGTGTAGAAAAGCGTATATCTATACTAATATTATAAAGAGGAAAGGTTTGATTTTTTGTTTGTTTGTTTGTTTGTTTGTTTGTTTGTTTGTCTCGAATAGGCTCTGAAACTACTGCACCGATTTAAAAAATTCTTTCACCATTCGAAAGCTACACTATCCCTGAGTGACATAGGCTATATTTAGTTTTAAAAAATAATATGATTCCTTACCAAACTCCGATAATGTAAACCATGGTGAAAAAAAAGAACCTAAAATCTTTCTTTAATCGCGAATGCTGCGAAAACTATTGAATATATAACAAAGTGATGTATTACAACTTTGTAGAACTTATCATTATCTACAAAAAACGTCGTTACATGATATCTCTAACTATTATAGTTTTGTGACAATAAGCGATTTTTTTGAAAAATTAAACCTTAAATCCTTCTTTAATCGCGAATGCTGCGAAAACTATTGAATAAATAACAAAGTGATGTATTACAACTTTGTAGAACTTATCATTATCTACAAAAAACGTCCTAACGTCATATCTCTAACTATTATAGTTTTGTGACAATAAGCGGGGTTAAGATCACGCAATAATCTGCCGCGTCGCGTCGTCGGCTCCGTACTGAATGGTCGTGTGCGGAAATAAAAAAATTGTCGCTTGATAATATTTTGTCGCTTAATTAGTAGTTAATAATTCGTTAACAGGTAACTAATCCCATTCAAAAAGTTATTTTCAGAACTAAACCCTAGCATATAGCATAGATATTGTACATATCGTCGGTTGCAGGTTCAATTGGGTTAACCACCAAAACACGTAAAATAAGTTGAGTATACAGTTTTTTTAGTTTTTTTTCTGCTCTTGCGAATAGCATAATAATAGAATTCTAGCTTTAAAAAAATACAGTTACGCTACACATTTTAACTGTGATTTTGCAGACTTCCGTCGAAATTATGTTGAAACTGAGTAGGTATGTGATCCATTTACATAAGTCGAATTGTTGTATTCTTATCCTATGACCAAAGAAGGTTAAGTTGATGTATGTATCTTGGCAAACCAGCATTGTTCTTACACTTATTCTTAGCTTGAACGAAAAATTATAACCACACATACACCAATATAAAACCAACTTTCTTCAAAAAACTAACGTTACACCAATTGAGCCGAACCAAGTTTATGTTTGTTGTCGGTTACACCAATTTGAGCATTGCAATCAATAGTATGTTTTCTCTTACCATAATCTTCTTATAAATAATAAATCTAAATTTAAAATATAAGAAAAACCCCCGATTCGAATCCTTCAATTTCCTTAAAAGTAAAACACCATAATAATGTGTAATGTGCACGCAATGCGCTTTCATTTGATACCCCACTCGAGATTTTTGCAGATTATCGGTTTTCCTTCCCTACTCTAACCCACACAATTATTAAACGACACAACCGATTTTCATGAAACATGTCTAAGAGCACTCGCGCCAAACTCACCTTTTAAACAAAAAAAAAATAAGTTGAAATCGCTTCATCCGTTCGGGAGCTATGATGTCCCAGACAGATAGACACGTCAAACAATGACACCCCTCTTTTTTTGTCGGGGGTTAAAAATGAATCGCAAAATGTGTTGCTAAGCGCATAACTCAACAACTATACCGTTTTTACGGCGAGAAAAAATCGAATAATTTTGAAACAATTTTGAATAATTACCCGTGCAAAGCCGGGGCGTGCCGCTATATTATGATATATTCTAATATATAAAATTCTTCTGTCACGGGGTGCGTAATCGAACTCCTCCGAAACGGCTTGACCGATTATCATGAAATTTTATTATTCAGTAGGTCTGAGAATCGGCCAAAATCTATTAGAAAAAAAAAATGTTTTTGCAAAACAACGTTTGCTGGGGTCAGCTAGTAAGGTAATATTTCAATTATCATTATATAATATTAGTCATAATTATATCCTGCGCGATTATATGCATAGAAGAGAAAAGTGATAAAAACCACTTAATTTTGGATGATTTGTTAATTTTTGTACTTATATCATATTTTTATTGTTACAAATGTTTTTCATGAGCCGTGTTCGCTTAGTGGGAGCACAATCGACTTTCATTCCGAGGATCGTGGGTTCAAATCCGGCACCGCGCACCAATGGATTTTGTTCTTTATGATAAATGTATGTGCGCTTAACGGTGAAAGCAAAATATCGCGAGGAAACCGGCATGTTCTGATAGCATGAAAGATGTTAAAATTATTTTGTTGATCAATGTCACAATTCACCAACCCGCACTTCGCCAGCGTGCTTAATTAGGGCCTAATTTCTCTCATTAAAAAGAGAAGTATCTGTGTCTCAATATTGAGAACGTAAAAAGGGGTTATTATGCTATATATTTATCGATGCTTTACGCATACCTTCCAACTTCTGTGAGAATGTACCTAATTAATAAGCCTGTATAACTACGTGGTTTAAGAAAAAGTTGAATATAGGTAATTTGTTTAAACATTCTGATAAATATTCCCGTGACGCTGCATGACGTCATCAAACTTATTGTGTTCAAGTGTAATTTATTTGTATTGTATGAGTGTTTGTGAACGATTGCGTAACAACGCCGAACGAGGGTTGTTGATAAACAAACTGATTTGAGAGCTGATAAGGGTTTTTGCTAGGTTCTGAACAATGAACATTAACTGTTAGTGTTTATTTTAGTGTGTAGGTATTTGTGACGTAGACCTGTAGAAATATTTTGTATTTTGACCCTGCTTAAAAGAAATTACATACGCTGCCCAATGTTTTTTTTTTGTTAATATTACTTGTTTGGTATATTAGATTAATGTTAATTTACAAGGCGGTATGGTCGCTAAGCGACAAAGCCTTTTTCATCAAATAAAAAAAAAGTCATTTTACTTTATGTCTGTTATATTAGGTCCTTACATATGAAATTGGCGTTTTGTATGGGAGGAACAAAAAGTCGAATATTTTTTAATATAATATATTTAATTAATCAAAGTATGAACCATTATTTTCTATGCACTTTTGCCATCTTATAGGTAGTTCATTGATCCCTTTACTAAAAAAACCAGTCGGACGGGAATCAATAAAATCTTTGAAGGAGTTGAATTTTTTCCCTTGCAAGAAGTTATCCAAATTTCGAAAAAAATGGTAATCTGTTGGAGCAAGGTCCGGGGAGTACGGAGGATGTCTTAGACTTTCCAATTGAAGCTCTTCTAATTTAGTAGCCGTCTGTTGCGCAGTGTGTGGTCTAGCGTTGTCGTGAAGCAGCAGTGGCGTGGAGCGATTGACCAGCCTAGGTTGTTTAGCCGCTAGCTTTTCCATCATGGTTTGCAATTGCTGACAATAGACATCAGCCGTAATAGTCTGGCCAGATTTGAGAAAACTGTAATGAACAATACCGGCACTAGTCCACCAAACGCTTACAAGTAACTTTTTTGGGGTTAATTTTCGCTTGGGGCAGGATTTGGCTGGCTGGCCAGGATCCAACCATTGCGCTGAGCGCTTCCGATTATCGTAAAGAACCCATTTTTCATCACAGGTAATGATTCGGTTTAAAATACCTTCATTATTGTGCCGGTTTAGTAATGTAACGCAGCAGTCGACGCGCGTTTGCCGGTTTGCTTCAGTCAATTCGTGGGGTACCCACCTTTCAAGCTTTTTAATCTTCCCAATTTGCTTCAAGTGAATTAAAACAGTTTTATCACTAACACCGCAGCCTGCAGCTAACTCGGACGTGGTTTGCGATGGATCCGCTTCCACAATAGCCTTCAACTCTTCATTATCAACTTGAGTCTCAGGCCGTCCACGGGGCTTGTTCTGCAAGTCGAAATTTCCAGAACGAAAACGTTGGAACCAAAAACGAACTGTGTTTTCTTTTGCAACACGACCGCCATACACATCATTCACCCTTCGAGTTGTTTCCGCAGCACTAGTGCCACGGCGGAACTCGTACTCGTAAATAATGCGATATTTTAAGTTTTCCATTTTGTAAAATGAGTGACGCAAACAGAAAAAAACAGAAGAAAAAAAACAAATGAATGACGATCATCGAAGCACAAATACATGAGTCTATAGCTGTACAAATTTGAATTTGGAATTCCTTACCAAAGAGGAGAAATTTGTGATTAAAGTGGCCAGTACGAAAAACGCCAATTTCATATGTAAGGACCTAATATTAAGTATATCAGATGTCTAGTACCCGTAACGCAAGCTTAGAGCTTGCCACGGGGTTAGATGTTGTTTTGTGGATTGTCCGGAAATATTTATTATTTTACTGGTAAAAATATGCTGATTGTCTTTCCGATTCATAAACTCCTATTCGTAATTCAATCCGATTTTCAGCTCAACCGAGTTTCAGCTAGTAACTGAATGACTGAGTGAGTTGAGTGCAATTCACTGAAGTACTGAAGTAGATATCTGTACGATACTGATTCAATAGCCTCCCTTTTAAAGAGAGGGAAGTTTTATTTTTACAACGAAACTCGCCCTGCCTAATTCGTAAACCTTTTTATATAAAACAGTACTGAGGGTACTTACAACAAGTGATGTTTTAACAACACAACAGGCTACGAGCCTACCAAATAATGCTAATTGTAGATAAATAAGAGCAGATTCAAAATCAATTTTTTTTTCTTATTCACCGCCACCAGCTTTCAAATAAAAGAATCATCCAAATCCATTTATGGAGAAAAACATACGAAATAACGGCCATAAAAATGCGCGTTGAATTGAAAAACTTCCTCTTCCAGAAGCTGAAAGAATGAGACACAAAAATCTCAAAACATAATTTTCTTTATAAAAATTAATAACTTATTTCCATTAAATCAAAAGGATCCTCTGGCTATGTATATGTACGAATACGTATTTACCATTGAGCTCCTCACACTTGTCCATCTTTTGCCCCTGCGCAGCCGCGGCGGACAGAGCCAGGGCATATTCCTTGTCACTCTTCATCTTGGCCTGGAGACTCCGCTTCATGGCCTCCATCAGGCGCAGCTCTGCGTCCTGCCGCGCCAGCAGGGCTTCGTGGGCCCCGCGCGCCGCCGTTCCATTTGACGCATACCCCATTGTAAACAAACTATTGCACTATGCACATTTCACGAACACAACACTATCACATGGCACAGTTTATTCCGTTCAGCCAATCGTTGCGGTGGAGCTTTCGTTCGAATATAGAAAAGTAATCGCGAATGCGTGCGTCCGCTCGGTGCTGGCGCTCGCCTTGAATGGCTGGAAGGAATGGCTGGTACCGGTAGTGGCGTTTATGTCAGCCGTCTGGCCGACCGAGCTCCGTCACCGGTCGCTTGCCTGGCGACGACGGCGCTTTGCCCTCGAATATTGAAAACTAAGCGAACAATCATGCTCGCTTAAGTTTTTAAAACTTTAGGTAGGTACCTACCCATTCTAATGTATTTTTATAGTTGTCTTAAAGTTCAGCCTTGTAATTTTTAATTCTGGGGTAGGTACAGATTAGTAAAGTGGTTGAATAAAACTATTCTGTCTAGAGTCCTTTTGATGATGAGCTGTGGAAACTTGCAATGCAGAGTGATGCTTTTACCTATACCTGGAAACATAATGTAGTTTGGTACACAGTTTGGATTGTGTAGGTACTTGTAAATACTATAAATTGAACTAAGGATACCAAACCCTCCTAATTCTTAACCCCCGTATTCTTAAATATATTGCACTTGTTATATCAGACTTATTACTAGACTAGGTTAATTTAATAGAACTGATAGAACATTTCATAAAACTCGTTATTTACAAACCGAAATAAGTACTAAATCTGTTTAATATAATATCCGTTCAATTAAAGTTTTTCGCCCTTGTTTATCTCTATAATAGTTGCAAAATAAGGCATAAATAGGCGTACCCTATTGTGTGTTATCCAATTAGGTTTTATTAGCCAGAAATAGCAGTTTTTATAACTACTAGCGTAAATATATAATAGGAACCGGCTAGAACTTAGACCAAAAGTAACGACCATTGATATATTTAGCTTTCACATAAATTTAAAAATACTGTTCTGTGGTAGGTTAAAAATAAAAAGAAAATACACAAAGAAATGAGAGCCTTTTCCTTGTAGAAATTTAAAATTAATAAATCTACGGACCACATCTGGATTCCAATATCAATCAAAGACATTTTTTTTTAAAGTCTAGAGGTAAGCTCGATGCCATTCAATGAGAACCGCAATGACATTTCATTATGACAGACTTTTAAACTTACCACACATTTTAGTTAAAATAGTTTTTGCAAGATCTCACAATTTCGAAAGGATCGAAAATTTCATATATTTTGTTTCATCGATTACCGCGCTGGCCCGGACTAGGTTTATTCTTGGTAATTTAGTTCATGAATCTTCCTTGTTAGAAGGTTGGGTACGTGGCTTGGTTTACAAATCCCCTACATGAGATCCTTGCAGTGTGATCTGAAGGGAAATTCTCGTAATCATTTTTCACAATGTTATCGAATGGTTGGTGGAAACGAATTGTTATCCAATCACCATTCATTGTAAAATTATTAAAAACTAGCATTTTACGCACGGCGCCGGCGTTGCCCGTGTTATATGGATTTTCCAGCGAGCTATTTTCTCGCGATAAAAAGCCTTTCTCGATAAATAGGGTACCTATCTGATAGTAAACGAACTCTTTAAATTGAACCAGTAGTTCGTGAGATTAACGCGTTCAAACAAAGAAACAAACCCTTTAGCTTTATAATATTAGTGAGTATTTAGATATATTAGATAGCTTAATAATATTAGTGAGTATTTAGATATAACAACAAATTGGATCTCATTTGTAAACCAACCCCTCTCTCTAAGGGTTCTCGAGCCTATTATATTCTAATGAATTTGAATACACAGTATTAAGTTTTATTTGTGATTGTTCAACCAGAAAAGAATTGCCTTCAGAGGGCAATTATTCTCGTGCTTATGATTAAAACGATTATTACGATTCTTAAGAAAACCAAAAAAAACTACCGACTTTTATCGAATTTGTTATTATTATATTTGTCGTATGCGCGAGAATTGCCTTCCATTTCTCTACGCATACAAACTCAACATGTTTTCAAACGATTCATAGTTCGTGCGCAGTTTAGAATGAACAGGAAGTAGTCAATTTGTCATTTTATTGCATGCGCACCACAGATAAAACTTTTCTGTCAGTGGCAGTACGGTACAACACAGCGTCCGATAGGTAGGTGCAAACATCACAACATTATATGACTTCAGCATTAGTGATATTGATATAATATTCTCCTTGAGCTACTTGAGCCGGTTTACAGCTAAGCACAGATAACAAATTATTGTGCAAAACTCAGAACTGGTAATGTATCGAATAAATTTAACAAAGAATAAGATTATCCTTATGATGTAACTCTCAAAGTTTCTTTTTCTGAGGGAACCACAGCTATCCAAAATGACGGTATGCACAGTCACACTATAATAATTTAATAATATTGTGTGCCATGTTTGGTCTGTTTGTAAATTTGTAGGGCGCCAGCGCCATAAGGCGCCGGCCGCGCCGCGCTAAAAAGAACGAGTCATGTCATACTTCACTTTGTGCTTCACTCAATCTTGATTACCACTCATTTCGGTACGCTAACAACCAGAATTACATTAAAATTTATTCAACCCCCATATTTACAAAATTATATCTGCTTTTATATCAGACTTTTATGAGATTAAAAAACGTTATTCATAAAACTAAAATAGCTCTATAATAGAAATTAAAATAAAAAATTCAAAAGGCATAAAATAGGCTTTTTGTATCTTTTAGCCAATTCAGTAATATTAATCAGAAGTTTAATTGAATACGAGTGTAAGTCTTTATTCTCATAATAGAAGAACATGTGCATCTCGGTACGTCTGACAAAAGTAATGTGATAATTTCAAATACGGGTAGTCTGTCTAGGGTGAGAAAGTAACCTACCTACTGCCTGTCATAAGACTGGCGCGGAATCATGTTGCGTAGGTAATTTATTTATTAGAACCACCAACACAAAATACACTTAAATAATAAACAGTCGAATATTACGTTCATTAACCTATGTTAAGCGTATTCCTAAATATAGGCGGCCACTTAATGATAGACACACACACTGGGAAGAAAGTAGGTATTACCTAGATGTTAAGTTTATTTATTTAGTAAATAAAATAATAATACTTATGTATTTAAAAAGTTTATACACTGTTCAAAACCTTAATAAAGTGTTCTTAAAGATGAACTAGGTATACAAGATATACATAACACAGTTTCAATATAAGTATAATTATTATAAAATGATTGAAATGACATATTGAAATTCATAATAATATTTAAAATTAAGATTTATAAGCCCACTGTTTTGAAATATAAACTTAAACCTAAAAGAGTGTATTAAATTTCAGATTCTAAGAGAATATTTTTGTTTTTTGGTTTAGGGAAATGGACTGTAACTTTAAATACATATTTCATGGTATTATTAATGGCAGAATAATGGCATAAAGCGTTTTATACCGTATGCGTATATTTATTGCATAAAAGATTATATATTAAGAAAAAAAAAATTAAGACATTTTCATTCGTTCATGATTTCATCAATTGTTTCGTAAGTCTAGGGTAAATTAACCAGCGTCAGTGGCAACACCGACCCAGCCTAGTAATATGGCCGCTACAGGTTAGTTCCAATAATTTTGTTGCATTGAAAAATATGTAAAATATCAAATATTTCGAGTGCTGCCTATTATTTGAGCATGTAGTTTTATTGGCCTTCTTAACGTATAAGTAACGAATGTTCCTGAAAGTTTTTTGTGGTTACCTAATAATGCTAACGTGTCACCATTTCACCCTTGCGGACGTTTGGATATACCGCGTGGCCACATTTTCTGAACATTAGAACTTTTAATTTCTTGTGATAATCAGCTAAGTATGTGTTTATTACACCCTAAATGAGTATGCGGAAGTTTCACTAAGACTAGTATTTCAGAAAGTATCTGCATCTGAAGTTGTCCCCCGAATAACCGCTTTCCAAAATCGGAGTGTAGTTCGTTCACTTACAATGCGTCATCATTTGTTCATAAAAATTACTCTCTTACAATAAATCTGAACGTTGCATCACCATTAAAATTGTTTACTAATTTGCGTGGTATTTTTTTTGCAGGCAAGAAGGGAAAGAAGGCAAAATGGGTCAAAGCCAACCTAACAGATATCCTCGCAGAGCCGACGACAATCCCGGCGACGAACTGGGCGGCAGATACGGCTGAGGAAAGTAAGTAAACAATTCCCCTAACAACATAATGATAGCAACACTCAATTTCATTCCTCATATGATCAACACATTAACCCGATGATGAAATGAAGGGTAATGGCGGGCCAATGTTAATCTCGTACTTGGGGCACACATGCAGAGCGCCTGGTCGCTCCCATTACCCCGGGAAGGTCTGAGGAAAGGTCTCTGTGTATGAAATACATTCTAGCCGGATGCCTCCCTGAAAGGGAGGGTGGGGGAACCAGAAATTACAGCATTGTGCTTAGCTTAGGAAACCTAGCTCTTGCAGTTATGAAGAGGCAAAGGTACTATTGCTGTTGGAAACTCCCATGACCAGCAGTTTTAGCACGATCTACGAGATGACTTCAGTCACAACTCAATTCAGACTAATCTTTCATTGGCCTGCTCCCTACAATACTGAGGGTTAATTACCTACTGAATAGTTTGTATTTCTCTTTTGTGTACATATGCTTGACCTTTGTGGAGCTGATTATATGTTGATAAGGCCACAAGTAAATAAACCTCTTACTTTTGATTATGCTTTCTTAGAAAAACATAGTATTTTGAATGCCTACCTATTCCCAAATTTAGAAACTTTATAAACACTGTATTTATTGTAGCCGAAGGCTACAGCTATGGCAGCCGAACACGCCCCCCCGTTGTGCTGCCATCGGTGTCGCGCGCGGCCCGCGGCGGGATGGCCGTCGACGACGAGTCGATCCCGCGGCGCCCGCCTTACATCGCACACATATCCAACCTGCCTTACGATGTGGATGAGAGTGCCATCGCTGAGGTCTTTGAGGGTCTCAAGGTAAGCCACAAATTAAGTTACTATCATAAAACCTAAGAAAGTGTGGCAGAGGACTAGAGGCCTCTTGCCCTGTAGTGCTCTCCTAACATATACTATTGTGAATAGATGATAGCTAATAAATATAACATTTGAATCTTGATCAGTTCTAATATGTGATAATCATGTAACTATGACTTGTCATCAACAAATTAGGATATAGTGACCAAACTGCATTAATGTTATTGATATGTATTGATTCTGGTATGTTTTATACTGGTTTTACTAGTTTGTCATTCATTACAGAGTAAAAAATATAAGAATAATAGTAATCTTAAATTTCTAGCATCAAATAATTCTTTTGGGTTTACAATTATTATTTTATGTATCTTTGACAACACCCATTCAAAATGTTATATTATTCATGAATGTTATTTTTTTATGTGAACAGATTACCAACTTAAGGTTGCCAAGGGAAGGTGACCGCCTGAAGGGATTTGGATACATTGATTTTGAAGACAGAGAAAGTCTTGTCAATGCTATGAATATAGCTGATCTGGTAAGTTTGAAATGATGACCTACAATTACGCTAATTAATATATCTATGCGTGCCGACATGATTAAGACGTGACTCGGCGTGATTCTATAAAATAATTACGTGCATTTTGGCGATCATCCAACCAATGCGTGGATTTCTTCACTTTCTCGCGTTTCTAGCTATTTTTTATTACTTATTCCAAGTAAATCAACGAGGATTATAGATTTTTTATGCATGAACCAGCTTGTATTGTTTGCAGACAGTGAGCGGCAGGAGGATAAGAATTGAAGTGTCGACACACGACAATGACCGCCGCATGGGTCGCGGCGGCATGGGTCGTTCAGACAGAGACAGGTAATAATACTTTCCCACCACTGTAGTACTTACAATAAAGCCATTTACATGAAATATTTTAATTTTGAGCTTGGCTTAATTGATTTATTTGCCATTCGTGTATACAATATCAACTTGCTAGTTGGTATATAAAACATCCACACTCATGTTAACATCCTTTTGTTGCACTACTTATGAACAGGAATTAATAATAAAATACACTATTTTGATAATTTAAATCATCTCTTCCAGTACATATTATTTTAATTTTAATCATGTCCTGGTCTTTTATGTAGTCATAAAAGGGATGCCATACCATAAGTTACCAGGTAAAACTAGGTAACCTAGTAGAAACTTGAGGAAAAACTAAATCGCCCTCCAGTGCATAAAGTATTACACAGTATTTTTAACTTAGTAATTGCAGTAGATTTTTGTTAAATACTTACATTGTAATGAATTATGAATTCTAATGTAACAGACTGCACATGAAAACATAATCAAAATCTATATTTTGATAATGTAGTCATCACAGTGGCTCTGTGCTAGATTATACCACTGGTCAACAGACACCATATTGCTATTACATTGGTGATAATGGTCGCTTTAAACCAACACTTTATTTCATATATAAATTGCTGTCTACACTCATGATCAACCATTCCAATATTAGCTAATAATATAATGGTGCCAAGCACTGTATCTGTTTTAAATCAATCTTTTTTAACCACAATTTCACCTGATAAATGTGGTTGAGGATGGATAGATGGATGAATCACAAAGATCTAGACGGTGCCTAATTTCTACTTACTATATCGGGATGGTGATACATATATGGTTCTTCTGCTTGTCCTGGAAGGGAGATGGTGGGATCACATCGCAGTCATGGAGTTTGTAAGAATATTTGCTTTACCTTCAGGGAATACGATCCGGAGCGTACTAGTGGCGACTGGCGGTCAGGGCCGCGCGCGGCGCCCGAGCCGGGCTCTGCTCGACCGCGAATGGAGCGCGAGCGGGACCCCGACCGCGGCGAGATGACGCGCGAAGGCATGCGCCCCCGAGAGAGGGATTGTAAGTTAATATACAGAGTTAGGCTAGACCACGCGAAAGTGGCGAGAATAAACCTAAATTTAAAATTTAAGTAAAACCCCCGATTCCAATGCCTTAATATCCTTAAAAGTAAAACACCATAATATTTTGTAATGTGGACGCCATGCGCTTTCATTTGATACCCCACACGAGTATATTTGCAGATTTTCGGTTTTCCTTCCCCATAAATTTTAAACGGCACAACCGATTTTCATGAAACTTATCTAAGAACACTCGCGCCAAACTCACCTTTCATACAAAAAACTAAATTGAAATCGCTCCATCCGGGAGCCATGATGTCCCAGACAGACAGACACTTCAAACATATAACACCCCTCTTTTTTGGTCGGGGGTTAAAAAAAGCTAAACGTTCTTTTTTTTTACTAAATATAACTAAACTAGCTTATCCTAAATATATTTTTTTTTTTTTTTTTTGTAATCTGCTTATTGGCTATCTGAACTTTTGGTTCAATAATCCAATCTTCTGGTTTGTCAACGTTATTTCGATTGTTTGTAAGAGAGTCAGGTCCAGTGACCCAGCTCTCAGTCCTTCTGAGTGTATCTCGTTCCTAGGTTGGAGATACCGTGTCGCTTCAATCTGGAGAAGAGGATGCTGCCGGATCCCATAAGCTGGGCAGCAAGCTCATTGTTATGTCCGTCCAGTCTCTGTTGATATCTCTTGCTTAAGTTTTCCAATTCTTCTTTCACCGTTGGTACTTTTATGTCCATGTACATGTATTTGTTGCTCACGTGGCGTGGTATACCCAACATTGTCCTGATTGTTTTGCTCTGGAATCTTTCCAGTATGTCTATGTTACTTTGGCTAGCTGAGCCCCATAACTGGATTCCGTATGTCCATATCGGCTTGATGATACATTTGTATACTGTCAATTTACTTTGGTCAGTCAGTTGCGACTTTCGTCCTATCAACCAGTTCATATTCCTGATTTTACAGTCAAGTTGTTTTCTTTTCGTCCAGATGTGCTTTTGCCAGGTCAGTCTACGGTCTAAGTGTATTCCCAGGTATTTAGCGCTTTCTGCCTGTGGAACCAGCTTGTCATATAGTTTGACAGGAGGGCAGGTATCCCTTCTTAGAGTGTACGTTACGTGAACCGATTTATCCGAATTGGCTTTGATGCGCCATAGATTAAGCCAATCTTCTACTTGAGTGAGATGTGTTTGTAGGTTAGTTGATGCTTGTTCTGGGTTGTCGTGTACTGAGAGGATCGCAGTATCGTCAGCGTATGTTGCAGTCGTCGTTACTTTGTCAGCGGTTGGTAGGTCTGCAGTGAAGATCAGGTATAATATTGGTCCCAGAATACTTCCCTGGGGAACTCCTGAGTTGATGGTGTGCATTTTGGATACTTCGTCATTAATTTTCACCTCAAAGCATCTGTTTTGGAGGTATGATTTGACCAGGGAGAAAAAGCTGTGTGGTAAAGTCTGTTTTATTTTATATAAAAGCCCTTCGTGCCACACTTTGTCGAATGCCTGACTAATGTCAAGGAACATAACAACTTATTATTAACACTAAATATAAATAAAGAAGTAATTATGATACAATGATGATGTAATCTGTTTTGGACTGGAGTGAGCTGTAATGTCACAGTCGAGACACACCTGCAGAGTACATGAATAACTAAACGGGAATACTTGTCTCTCTAAAATTCCTAGTTTTATGGAAATGCCTTATTTATACGTTTTCTTGGGATGGCATTTATTTATATAGCCATTATTTGACAATCGGATTCGAATTAATATGATATAGTATACGTTTGGTGATTCTTTGTTACTCCCATTGTCCCGGGAAGGTCTGAGTTAAGGTTGTCCTATTGTTGGACCATACCCTACTGCGGCCAAAACCAATGTAGGGTAGTTTGATACCCTCTAGCTGGGGGCGTTGCTAATAGCAACGGCGAAGCTACTAGAAATCGGGCGGCGGGGCTATGTCTAGGACTCATATGACGAGATTCAGCCCTGTACACCCTTGGAATGTTTCGCAGCCGGCAATTTTAGTTCAATCTGTGGCGCGACTTAAGTCGTAACTCAATTCAGACTAATCTTCAGCTCACTCCTCTATTACAGAACCTGAGTAACTTAACTATCTTGTTTTAAAAATGCTGAGAGTGATTTACAGATGGTAATCCAACATTGTTTATTGCAGCCAGTACCGATAATAAGCCTGGTGGGTGGCGAGACGGCGAGCGTGCTGCGCCCGAGCCAGCAAGAACACCCTACGGAGGCAGGGATTCCTACGGCCGTGATCGCTATGGGGAAGACAGAGATCGGTTAGTTATTTCCACCAGTATTTATTTATATTGGATCTATGTTTATAATTACAGATATTGTTTAGAATGATGTTCTAATAACTAATGTCATGTTTGTAGCGGTGGCAGGGAACGCGGCTACGGCGGAAGGGATGGATTCAGAACAGCGGAACGCCCTGAACGCGAAGGCGGTGGATTCGGGTATGAACCACTTCATAGTTAATGAAATTTCTATTATATAATAGACTGCACATGAAAACAATCATAATTAAATACATTTTGAAAATAATGTGGGCGCTTCAAATCAACACTTATTTTGTATCGTTAAAATTGCAAGACTAATATATTAAACTATATTTTCACTAATCCTACTCTCGACTGTTAAAATGCGTTTAATACATTAATACACTTATAAATTTAATAATCGCAAATTTTTATTTACCAAACAAATAAAAATCTGTACTACTGTTTTTTAATAAAGTATTGGTAATAATCACTCATTACAATAGAGAGGATCATGACTACATAAAAAAATGGGTATTCTGTTTAGTGAGTCTATTATCCCGGTCAAAAATACTGGACACCTATTTTTCGACTTAACAATTTAATAAGAAAGTGCCAAGATACGTAGATTATCAAACACATACATTAGGTTCAATTGGCCACATATTTGCATTATCCATCTTTTTCTTTTTTAGTAATCGTGACAGCAGAGGGTTTGGTGGCCGTAGTTTTGGGGACCGTGAGCGGGAACGCGATCCACCAAGAGAAGGTAAATAAAATATCACAATTTAAAAAAAAATCCATTTTAACGAAGCTTTATTTACTTAATTACCATAAGGTAATTTTGCACTAAAACACACAACTCATATTTTATTTGGCTGGTAATTAATCAGTTTGATTTCCGCACAACAAAACAAAACCAAGTTTGCAATATCTTGACTTTTGTCGTCACCTCAGTGGCAACGTGCTAGATTAAAAGGGTCAACAGACACCGTATCGCTGCATGCATGTGCGATGCGGTCGCTTTATACCAACATAATTATCCACGTTTTAAATATTTCCTGTTGAATATTTCCTTCAAATTTACTATATTTAAATTTATTTCTTGAGCAGATAACAGACCTCGCGAGCGACCGAAGTTGAACCTGTTGCCTCGTACCGTGCCCCGTGAGCTGGAGGTTCCAACAAAGCCGGCCGACGGAGCTGGTGCCGAGGCTGATAAGCCTGCCGAGAAGCCTAAGCCTGTGTCTGCGGAAAAGGTCTTTGGAGCTGCTAAACCTGTAGATACTGCTGCCAAGTGAGTAAACAAGCTTAAAATTTGGCTATTGCGTGCACATGCAGTCCACATTTGACAAGACATAAAACTAAACAATGCTTTTATAATGCAGTGTAATAAATCAATGTTTTCAACTTAGTGTTATTTAATTTAAGGGAACGTGAAATAGAAGAACGACTGCGAAAACAGGAAGAAGAATCGAGGCGTGGGACTGAGGAAAAGGATAAATGGGGATCTCGACGTGTAAGTTGATAATGTGAATTATATATATTTATGCTTTGTTTCGAGCGATATAAACTTTCGTACAAAATTTTATAAAAATATTTACGCTGTATAAAGAGGTCCTAACAATAATTTATTCTTTATTTTTTTTTTGGCAGGAACATTCCGGCGACCGTCGCAGTGGATCTCGGCGCGGTAAGTAACATTCAAAACAATTAATACATAGTATACATTTCAGCAATAGAATATAAAATATTCTTATTCAATATAAATTTTTCTATTCCAGATGATCGCACGAGAGATTCTCGTAGTTATAACAAGGACCGACGAGATTACTCAAAGGACGATAAAGATAGACGCAATGATCGAGAGCGGCGCGATTACTCCCGAGACGACCGGGACCGACGCGACTACAGAGACGAGCGGGACAGGCGGGACTACTCCTCGGAGCGACGCAGGGACAGCTCGCGCGACCGCCGCGAAGATTCACGCGACCGTAAGGACCGCCGCGACAATTCCCGAGACCGTAAAGACCGCAGTGACGATTCCCGAGACCGAACGGACCGCCGTGACGATTCCCGAGACCGAAAGGACCGCCGTGACGATTCCCGAGACCGCAAGGACCGCCGTGTCGATTCCAGAGACCGCAAGGACCGTCGTGACGATTCCCGAGACCGCAAGGACCATCGTGACGATTCCCGAGACCGCAAAGAACCCCGAGTCGATTCCCGAGACCGCAAGGAACGCCGCGATGATTCGCGAGACCGTAAGGACGGCTCGCGTGAACGCCGCGTCTCTCGCGACGGATCACGGCGGCGCGACGACTCCCGCGAGCGACGTGACTACTCACGCTCACGGAATGATCGAGACAAGGACGAACGCAATGGAGGCCTTCGACAAAGTCGCTCCCGTGACCGTCGCGACGACAGTGAAGAGAAGCCACTGCCTAAGTTTAAAGAACAGGAAAAACCGGTAGGTATCATAAAAATTGTCTTATAGTTATAATAGCCAAAATAATACTCAGAATTTAAATTATTCCTATTGTTCACAGAATTTCGTTGCATCTAATAAATTCAGCTTCCTTGATGATGGTGACGAAGGCGCTGATTAACATCTAGCGGATCTAAGTGGGCGCTATATAGTGCCCAATCAGAATTGACTCAAGTGTAAAGTGTAAATTAACGAGTATCAAGTGTGTAACGTGTAGTGGGACTTGAAGCACCAAGGTGATCTTGCATACTGCTAGTATGTAATGTAAGAACTCAATTAGTGGTTAGTGTGGTGTGGATATAGGTGTATATTAAGGTTGCTACATGCTCACATCGCTCCGAGGCAGGCCCCAGTCTTTATTGTCACTTAATTGCAAAGAATTCTTCACAAATTATTCCATAGGTATTCACATGCTTGATAGTTAGTGTAATAAAGACTGGGGCTCATCAATGTGACCATTATTGTACTGATTGGTGTAAATTTTTATATGGGTTTGCTACATGATATTGTATGTATGATAATTAATTTGTGTATCCTTTTTGATAAGGGTGCTCTTTCCGATTCATATTTTGTGAATATTCATTTTCTCTCTTACAATAATTTTATTATTAATACTTTGCAATGTTTGTATTTAGTACATACATACAGGTAGTTTCATTCAGTGCAGTAATTGCAGCGACACTGTAGGGAATCTTTTTTTTTTATTCTAGAATATGCGTTTGTGTTAAATGTTTAGTTGATATATTAGTTTTATTGTTAGAATGTTAATTTTTATTATTTATCTTTACACTCAAATTGGTTATAGTAATCATTATACTTTTTATGATTCATTACCTACTTGCATAGTGTGCATTACTGCACACAACACTGCAGTGAATTACCTTCAGCGTATCCTGCAGCCGTATACATGGCGGCCTAGCTTACAATATAATTTGTATCACTAATTTTTGTTTGGTACATTGTTCTTATTGTGAAATAAAATAAATATCCTTTTTACAGCCATATTCAAGGTTTTTTTTATGTTAGAACAGCTAACGCTGCATTCACGCGGAGCCGTGTCTTGCTCTGTGGAATCAGTATTTTATGTATTCTAATGCACAAAACATCACACGATCATTATTCAAAATACGACACGACTCCATGTAAATGCTTCGTAACACCCTTCCTAAAAACAAGATACACCGAGAGTATTTTTAAAATTTTCCGGGCCGCCGCTAGTATTTTTAATTATTTTCAAGCCGGATCTTAGACTAATAGGAAGTACCTAAGTACGCCAAATGTGATGATGACCGGCAAGGAAGGAAACACACTCGTTGATGAAAGATACACATCACAAAGATAGATGAACTTTAAATAAAAAAAATGAATTGCTGTTCGTTTAGTCTCACTGGTCTCACTAAAACTCGAAAACGGCTGAACGGATTTATCTTAGTCTTGAAATGTTCGTGGAGGTCTAGGGAAGGTTTAAAAGGCGAGAAACAATCTAATAATTACCGGAAAAAGAATTGAATTAAAACCCGTGCGATGCCGATGCCGGGGCGGGCCGCTAATCTATATAAATAAAAATGAATTGTTGTTCGTTAGTCTGGTCGTAGTAATTTATTCTATGGTCTGGTTAAAACTCGAGAACGGCTGGGCCGATTGAGCTGATTTTGGTTTTAAAATGTTTGTCGTAGTCCAGGGTAGGTCTAAACGGTGAGCAAATAAGGAAAATTGCCGGGAACTTTTTTTACCCGTGCGACGCCGGGGCGGGCCGCTAGTATTTAATAAAATAACCTTTATTGAAAGTACAGTAATAGAATAATAAATTACTACGTAAGTATGTACAGCTAACCAAGATACTTAAATAATTAAGTGTGCACGAGTGTATCTAGGGACGCGAGGGTGCAAAAAAGACAAATAAAAGCATGAAATTGTGTCAGTCCCTTCAGTACCAACTAAACCTGCTTGCAATACTTTATGTAATAACGTAATAATATAACTATATTTTTTGCGTACAATCCTATTTTGTTCCAATTTAAAACAAAATCTTCCCGCCCAAGCGAACCAAGTTCATCCAATTCTCGAAACTGTAAATCTTTGAAGAAGGGCTAGATCCACACAGCACTGAACATCCTATGGCTGGAATGATGATGACTAGGCACCTTACTACTACAACAAGTTCTTTATTATACATGTAACAGCGCTAGTGCGACATATCAATTAACATTTTAATTTGCATATTAAAAAATATCTTATTGGTAATGCATGTATATCAGATGTCTAGTACCCGTAACACAAGTTTACAACTTACGACGGGGCTAGATGTTGTTGTGTAGATTGTCCGGAAATATTGATTTTTATTTATTTGCCTTCGGCACTCTCAATGTTAAATCCACCTCGGCCCGCCGGCGGCGCCGCACCGCGCCGTTGCGGTTAAAAACACCTCCTTGAAAACTCTGAGCATGGCAGTATGTTTAAGTTTCAGAGGGCACGCTTCACGGCACATGTTACGCTTGTCCTTGAACACGGCCTTAAGATTAATGTTATTTGTCAATAGAACCTTGAATTTGTAAGTGAATTTGCCATTGACTTCTTGTAATTGTAATTGCATTTATTTTAAGGCATCACTAAATGTGATCACTATGATCCGACTGTTGCACACCCCCTAGTTAACTGGTTAACTGGGTTAGACATGGACACAGGGAGCCTTTTCCCGAAAACCATATAAATTATGCCTTTTCTTAAATACTAATATACGTATCCAGCTTTAAAATAAGGGTTGAATGACATATTTACGGCACGGCAATCTTAAAAAAGGGTGGTTAACTATTGAACATGTCACGCTTTTATAATTATTTTGTAACGAAGTTCGTAATCGGTAAAGTAGTCTCTTGTTATATTGAAATACTACCTACCACTGCATCCACTGGTTTATTAAATAATCTATCTATATATATTTGTTTGTTTGTTTGTTTGAACGCGCTAATCTCCGAAACTACTGGTTCGAATTGAATAATTCTTTTTGTGTTGGATAGTCCAGTTATCGAGGAAGGCTATAGGCTATATAACATCACGCTATGACCAATAGGAGCAAAGATATAGTGATAAATGTGTAAAAAACGGGAGAAATTGTTTATCTTTGAAACCTTCCGTTGCGTGCGCCGTGAAAACGGTTCAAGATACACAAAAAATATGTATTAAAGAATAATAGCTCTTTTAATGATCTAAAAAACAGTCCGCGATAGTATATGTCTATCTTTTAAGATTAACTCACAAAACCCGTTTTTATGGTACCTAATTTGGTCGAAATAATTTGTTCAAGTTGTATCAACATAATATTAATCTTTATTCAAATAAATATGTTGTTGGTTAAGAGTACTTCATCCATTATAACGCGGGTAGCACCGCAGGACACAGCTAGTTTATATATAATTTACAAAGAATAAAGTTTATGCCACGGTCTTGACAGCTTATGAATAAATAGGAAAAAGAAAAAAAATATAAATCTAAAATTTTATTCAACAAAACAGATTATTAAACATGCAATTACAAGTTTTCTATCAATATAAAATTACACATTTTCTTCTTTTTTTATGTATTAATTTTGTTTCTATAAAGAAAATTTAATATTATTCCGCTTTAACTCATACAGAATCTTTATACTTATGTTAAAAAAAATATAAAATTAACATTACTTATGCCTATGTCAACTCCATCAAAATTAAACACATAGGCTTAATTATTAAAATTTTAAGTATTGCTACATATTTGTATTGTACTTTCTTTATGACATAAACATTTTTGCCATAGTACTTATGTACTATTCAAATAATATGGCATTGAATGCAAATACCTTGATTGAAGGTACTTTAGAGAGACAAAAAACTCAAAGTGCTATTACGCAATGGCAACAATAAATTCATTTTTGCAAAATAGCTGTCATTAACGCATCTTTCAACCTTTTGGTCATATCTTCTAAAATATCTGCTTTAACTTTTAATTTTTTATTTCGTTCTTCTAAATCTACTGCAAGTTGTTCCATTTGCAGCTCTTTGAGTTTTCTGTTCATTCTAGATCTTTTTGAGGCCTCGTTATTTTTGTCTCTTAATTCCCTGTATTTTCCCTCTTGATTTGATATATTTGATGAATTATCATCTATACTACAAGGGGAAGAAACTGCGCTATCCCTCCGTTTAGGAGGGCGACCCCTACGCGCCTTAGTCAACTGCCGAGAACCCTCCAATGCAGTGATCATGTCCTTAATTGGTATATTATTCTTTCTTCTCTTAGGCTTTTTTGGTGTTGTTTCCACATAAGGAGTATAGTTTTCATCTGAATCATCGCTTTCGCGTCTCCTCTTGCTTGAGTGTGACTTGATATCATCTTGATCTGATTCCACATGAGATTCACTTTTTGGGGTAACGGGTTCATAATCGGCTGGTGATGAGGGGATGTCCATCTTCGGACTTGCAGCTAATGATTCTGGTGTAGATGCTTGAGTGGGCCAGTGAGGTTTAGATTTCTGTAACAATGGAGAAAACATTTAAATTTATGATTTAACTATAAATGCAAGGTTAAAATTGTTTTTCTTTTTGGAGCATTAAATACTAACCAGTGGTGTGCATTTTTCTTTCTCTAATTGCTCAACATAGGACAGCACTTCCGGAGTGCTGATCATGATGTCGTTTGGCCAGTTTGAAGAGCGCGCCGCCACATCTACTGAGAGCCCCTCCGCCCGTCGAGGAATCCTGATGTCATGTACCCCCCCGTGAACTTCATAGTTCTTAACTACGAACTCTGAGATAACTACATCATTATTTTCTACCTCCCGTGGTATAACTGAAGCGAACTTAAAGCCAAAGTTCTCTCCTTGATTGAGTAAAGGCAATGTGTGTGTATTATATGTCTTAGTGTATGTTGTGTTTGCCCATGCATTTTGCTCAGTGGCCGGCCGCCATGGGCCGGCCTCAGGGACCCGTTCCGAAACATATTCGTCTAACACAACAGGTAAACTACTTATATCTAAGAATTGTTCTTGAAGTTGAGGTTTATTTTCCATATCCGATAAACCTACAAACTTCGAATCAAACGTAAAAGGTTCAAAAGTAGGAGAATGTTGTTCTACTGGTGGTGTGGTATTATAGAACCCTGTCTGAGAGTATGTCGAGTTAGCGTCGAACGCATCCCACCCTTGAGGCGAGAAATGTGTGTGTGGTGTGTCGATAGTGTATGCCCCCTCAATTGGTTTGGAATCTGTAGTAAGAAAAAAATATGAATTAATTGAAGATAAAATATTAAAATACTATTGACTTATTTACTGGTAAGTATCTAAATTAGCAATGTTTGTTACTCACCATTGGCCAGTACTTGCTCTTCCTTGGCGGGAGTTGAGCACCACTGGACCAGATCTTGGAAGAACTCTGAGTCCGTATCGTGAATCATGGTGCTGTCGGAAAGTGGCTCCTTTTTCAAAAATTCCTGAAAAACGAAAATACAATGTTAATGATTGAACCGGCAACGAGATCAGAATCTAATAATTAACTAAATAATTTAAACATAGTAAGAAATTATGTTAGTACTCACGGTTGCTGCAACCCGCCCTTACCTCTGAAAAGCTCGTGCTGGCCGCTGGCGAAGAGGGTGCCATCTCCGAAATTCCTTCGGTAACCACTCCGGTTGAACCGTTCACCTGCTGACTCTTTTCGGGCTTTAAACGATTTAGGTCTACCACTTTCAAAATACTTTGAGTCTTGTGACTCATTTGTGAAAAAACCATGTCTTTTGGTGTTTGAATTGGTGTATCGATTTCCGATATCGTCGCTCCGACTCGGACAGGTGATCTTTTGAGCAACCATTTTGAATAGAACTACAAACAGAAATGATACGACGTAACATAATGTGCATATTTTAATGAAGCGAGGTGAGAATGGGGAATAAAAATATAATACTTGGATACTTAAACTTTTACAATATTTGAACGGGTTAAAGGAGAACAGGTATCTTACAGAATTACCTTGAAATGCAAGATTGCTACATAGACTGCACCCACACATGGGTAATTGATGCTGATGAAGTGATAATGAGGTGATTATATACATTTTACTGGGAATATACGCGTTTAAAGCGCGTGACAAAAAACTGAACCAGTATTTAAAGGTCAAAACCTTGAATTTGATAATTATGTATATGATTAGTAGATAATAATGTAATGGCTTATGTAGGCAAAGCATAAGAAGTAGAACATGATGATGATTGCATAAATATCGATATAAATAAGGAAACAAATATATAGAATTTTTTGTTGCTGTTGCTTAGTGCTAGATGTTATGCAATCAACATTTTTGTCACCTGCCCTATGATATCTCATGTACCATCACCATCTCAATTCATATCGATTTAACAGAGACAAAGCTGGTATACTTGGTTCCCCGTTGGTGGATTACCCTGTAGGAATAAATCTATCCTAATACTAAGACTATAGGTAGGCATATTTATCCAATTTTATTTCTAACTGAATGTAAATTATAACTTAACTTTATGTTATTTTCTAATAGTCTAGTCACGTAACTAATTCTTAAGATTAAACATATAAGTAATTATTTTATAAATAAGCTGTAATTGGTAAAAATAGTTTTCTTAAATCTTCGCCCCATTCTGATATAAATACATGAAATACAAAATTATGCTGTTAAATGAATTTTTAATAATATAGAATAAAATCGACAGATATCCTTGTTGAGTTATATCATGTGTGAGATATAACATAATTTATCAGTCGTTTTTTGACATATTATATTGTTTTGTATCTATGGATAGCTACTATTTTTCTTGTTATTTCTGCATAATAGATTTTGGGTCTATGCTCTGCCCGACATGATTGAGATGTTGATATACTATTATGATATTCCCATGAAAGGTCATGCAGTAGTTTTAATGAGAAATATGATGAAATGCACTATAGATTTTATTTTATTACTGAACAATTATATAATCATCCGATTTGATTATCAGATTATCACTGATTGAAACTAAACCTTCGCCCTTTCTAAAGAATAAACAGTAAATTTATTAAACCTATAAAATATAAACATTAGTAAATTTACGAAACATTTGATTATAAGAGCTACGTATTTAGATAGTCATTTAGATGGACCTGTTTATGTTTTTCCTATTTTTGATCAATCTATCATGAAAGTAAAAAGGCTAATCTTGTATAACGAATCGAAAGTACGTGGAGTTTAAAGATTTGAGGAGGATTATTTTGTGGAATCTACAGGGTCTGATAACTTTTAAAGATTAGGATCGTCAAATTTTTGCTGCTTCACCATCTGGACCTGCGAACAGAATAAAAAAGGGAGGAGGCGAACGCTATTACTTACTTGTTCGAACTCTTCTTGAGCTCCTTTAGAAATTTTAGCTCTCTATGCAGCCAACCAAGTAACTGTCCCGAAAGTAGGCCTGGAACAAAAATAAATGGTTAGACATCCCAAACGTAGTTTTATTTTGATATAACCACAGATTACATAGTTTACATACATATATGTATGTATATGTATGTAATCTGTGATATAACTGGCATTAGTAAATGTATTAACTAAAAAGTCAAAAATAACAAGTTATAGATGTCAATTCTTCAATTAATGGAGTGTTTATTAATGATGTGGTACAGCAACATTCTAGAATCCATTTTCATTGGTGAGTAGTATCGGATCGATTGTCGTCATTAGATTATTGAGTGGGCTGACATGTGTGTCCACCCCACGTTCGAAATTGACCATTGATTGGTGATTTATAAATTGAATAGGTACATGTTTAGCATTCAAATACAAAAAAATAATATAAAATGAATATGGAAAGAGAATATAGAATAAGATCTACCAAGCACAAGTTCTGACCTTGAATAGAATAGGCCCAAACTAAGTTAATTAGTGTGAGTAAGTAGGTACCTACCATTCTCTTATCATAAAATACAATCATTATGTTACATAATTACAAATATATACCTAAGTGATATTATATTATAGTGAATATTTATAAGTGATTAAGAACTACTTATTGCAAAATAATCCTTATAAACATAGGATAAAAATAAAACCAGACAAAACAGAAGTTGTTTTCGAGAAAGTACGAAACGTACCTTCCTACCAGCGAAGTTATGTAGAACGTGTGGGTGAGAAAAAATGACGCACACAAACAACATTAACGTGTCGAGATAGGTTATAAAGTATATTTCGCAAAACAAGAGGAAAAAGATAACTATCGATTTTTGCAGTCGCAAAAAGATTAAATTGAGATAGGTGCTTAATCTATTTGATAAAAAATTATCTGTACCTACATAGATTTTATCAAACCAAGGGCAAATAAGTAGGTACCTACCTATTATTTTTGTAAAATGTTACTTAGTCACAATAATTTAAGTCGATAAAGACATAATGAGTGGAAATATTCGAAATACGTACAGAGTAGGAACATACAATCAAATTCCACTTAGAAGATAACGTATCCAATAGTTGTAAAATATTGCGCAATATTTTATCTTGTAAGTAGTACCACCAGGAACTACATTTTGGTACAGCAGCTACCTAACTTGGATACCGATAAAGCATAATAGTATACTTCATAAGTACATACCATACACACTTTTCTAGAATTTAAGTAGATAAGTAATAAAATAGACGTACCTGTTACAAAAAAAAATATGAATTTGTAACGCCAGTTGCTGGATCTCGTGAAGTCCTTATGCCGAAAAATTAATTTAAAAAAAAATATGTATTAACTTTCGACCGCGAACTTTAGTTCCGAAACAAATAAAGAATAAAAATTGGGAGTTAGGAAGCGCTAACACACGTGCACTCGCGAGGAGCTCAGAAAATGTTGTGCAATAACAGCGTCGAATAAGCCGCGGCATTTTCCTCAATCCCCTCCACTTAGCGTTCTAAAAATATTACTGCCGATTTGCTATTGGTCCATCCATTATGACGTTAACTGGCACGAGCCAATCAGGAACACAGAATATTTCGTCACGAGGTTTCACAAACATAAAAGAAGTTTGTATAGATATACCTACTACCTATAATGTGGTTGACGTGGTTTTATCATACTTCCATAATAATATTATAAATGTGAATGTAAGTTTGTTTGTTAAGGTTTCACGCGAAAACTACAAAACCGATTTAAATGAAATTTGGTACACAGAATCTCTAGAGCCTGAAAAATAACATGGGCTACTTTTTACCGCGGGAAAACATCATTCTGCGGGAAAATCCATTATAACGCGGGAAACACCGCGGGTCACAGCTAGTAATATTATAAATGCGAATGTAAGTTTGTTTGTTACGCTTTCACGCAAAAACTACTAAACCGATCATCATGAAACTTTGCACATATAGTCTTGAAGGTATTACAAGTACCTAACATAGGATACTTTTTACTAAAAAAATAAAAAAAAATTACGAAAAAAATTATTACCCGTGCGTAGCCGGGGCGTGCCGCTAGTGTTTAATGAAATTGCTGGTTGAGTGCCGCTTTCGTTGGGGAATCACGCAGCTCAAAACTTCAACATGACAAGTTTTTACATGTTCAAGCATCGATGATTCACATTGTTAGGGCTGTAATTGTGGTTCGTAAGGTTGAAAATTAGACATGACATTTTCCATTCCAACTCCACCACACAATGATTTACGAACGAAAATACGAAAATGCGAAAATGCTATTTTAATACTGTGATAATACATATTTGTTTGTTTAACGGTTATGGTACTCGTACTTACCTCTGTATGGTGTGTCTTACCTATGAATTATGTACCTATAGGTAAATAATTCATACATATATAACGTGATAGGTAAGACACACCCTACAGAGGTAAGTACGAGTGGGTACCATAACCGTTAAACAAATGTATATAAAAATGTTGTTCAACTTGATTATTAATAACTAGCTGTGCCCTGCGGTGTTACCCGCGTTATAATGGACTAGCTGTGCCTTGCGGTGCTACCCGCGTTATAATGGATGAAGTACTCTTAACCAACAACATATTTATTTGAATAAAGATTAATATTATTATGTTGATACAACTTAAACAACTTATTTCGACCAAATTAGGTACCATAAAAACGGTTTTTGTGAGTTAATCTTAAAAGATAGACATATACTATCGCGGGCTGTTTTTTAGATCATTAAAAGAGCTATTATTCTTTAATACATATTTTTTGTGTATCTTGAACCGTTTTCACGGCGCACGCAACGGAAGGCTTCAAAGATGAACAATTTCTCCCGTTTTTTACACATTTACCACTATATCTTTGCTCCTATTGGTCGTAGCGTGATGTTATATAGCCTATAGCCTTCCTCGATAACTGGACTATCCAACACAAAAAGAATTATTCAATTCGAACCAGTAGTTTCGGAGATTAGCGCGTTCAAACAAACAAACAAACAAACTCTTCAGCTTTATAATATTAGTATAGATGAAGTACTCTTAACCAACAACATATTTATTTGAATAAAGATTAATATTATTATGTTGATACAACTTAAACAAATTATTTCGACCAAATTAGGTACCATAAAAACGGTTTTTGTGAGTTAATCTTAAAAGATAGACATATACTATCGCGGACTGTTTTTAGATCATTAAAAGAGCTATTATTCTTTAATACATATTTTTTGTGTATCTTGAACCGTTTTCACGGCGCACGCAACGGAAGGCTTCAAAGATGAACAATTTCTCCCATTTTTTACACATTTACCACTATATCTTTGATCCTATTGGTCGTAGCGTGATGTTATATAGCCTATAGCCTTCCTCGATAACTGGACTATCCAACACAAAAAGAATTATTCAATTCGAACCAGTAGTTTCGGAGATTAGCGCGTTCAAACAAACAAACAAACAAACTCTTCAGCTTTATAATATTAGTATAGATTTCAATGTCAAACGACAAATTGTTGAATATTGTTCTAAACTAACTATTACAAATATTATTATATTACATAGGTACCTTATAAGGAGGTGTCTATTTAATACAATTGTGTCTTACTTATTAAAGAATCATGATTTTAAAGAGATTCTGGATATTTTTATGAATAAGTACTTAAAAGTACCACTTACAAGCTTAGCTTTGTTTTTCTCATTTATAGGTTACACAACGACTAGGTAGGTCTATGTACCATGACATTCGTGCAAGAACGCTTGTCATTATAATTATCACTTAACAACGAATTATTTATCGTAGACATCTTAAAACATGACTGTGGAGATGTTTCTAGAACACTCAGCATACGACCTAACATACTATGTTAGGTAAACCAATTCCTATATATATATATATATTGAGGCGACGCTGCGCCACAAAGTGGGTTGACGGGTGGGATTTTCACGGTAGCACTGTTTTAATTGAATTTGGTTACACAAGTTCTTTGTTTTTCTATTTTTCACCTATGTCGACGCATAATTTTAGATTTATGCTTAATACCATTATAGTAAAACTACTTTTTACACTGATTGAACGAGTTGAACTTTGCGCCATCAGCAGAATTTTCATGAAGGCAAGCTTCACTCTTCACTCACCTCACGTCATATCCCGTTCATGAGTGCAGTTTTTTTTTTCTTCCCATTCTTTGCTCTATCCGATTGGGTGAATAAAGTGTCAACTGTCAACGTCTTCTTCTTTTTGTTGGGAAAACTGGTTGATTTGTGTGTAAGAAATGTATCTCTAAATAAGTTTTGTATGTTTTTATGTTATTTTTTTCTCTATTTATTGCCTATTTTGTTTTAAAATATCTATTAGAAGTTTTATGTTATCATTTTTAGTCCATTTTATTTGTTTCTGTTTAATTTTATTACTGTTTATATCTTTTTTTTATGTTTAATATTAAGTCGTCGCTCGTGATGTCTGTGTTCAAGGTCTCGTCTGAAAATCAGCGCACCTCCGTGCTCTAAAGTGTGGGGTTGCATTATGCTGAGGCGGGGCCTTTTGGCACATCTCACAAAATGTTGCTGTTATTTGTTGTGTTCTTTGTTGTATTGTATTTTGTGTTGTGATGTGTCAATAAATATTTCTCTTTCTCTTTCTCTTTCTCTTTCTATAAATAAAATAAAATAAAAAATAAAAATAAAAAAGCCTTTATTTTCCTTTAAAAAGTTACAAATGTTTCACTTTAAAATATTGTAATAACTATATAATTTTATTAATAGAAAAATTTTTAAAGGACCCCTGTACGGGTATAGGCCTCCTCCAACATTTGCCATTTATCTCTGTCCTGTGCCTTGTTTGTCCATGTTTTTCCTGAGATCAGGGTTATGTCATCTACCCATCTCTCTTGTGGTCGACCTTTCCTTCTCTTGCCAGAAGGGCCTTGCCATAAAGTAGCTTTATGGCTCCACCTGTTGTCTGTAGTACGGACTAAGTGGCCAGCCCATCTCCATTTCAAGGCTTGAGCATACTGGAGAGCATCAAGTGCTTGTGTTTTCTTTCTGATATCGGAGTTTTTCTGCTTATGAATCAGCTTTATGTTCAAAAGGCTTCTCTCCATTGCTCTTTGACAAACTTGGATTTTATTTTTAATGGTTTTGTTAAAAATCCAAGTTTGGCATGCGTAGGTAAGGCAAGGTAATAAGCAGGAATTCATTACTTTAGTTTTCAGTTTTATGGGTAGTGATGATTTTAGTATCTCTTTATAACTCCAAAATTTGTTCCAAGTTTTATTAATTCTTCTATCTATTTCTTCTATGTGTCTAGTTTTTGTAAAAGATAATTGTTTCCCTAAATATATATATTTGTCTATGTATTCTATTTCTGTTTTGTTTATGAGAATCTTCTTCTTCTCTCTGTTTGTTAAAATTTTTGTCTTAGACATATTCATTTCCAGGCCAACTACAATGCTAACTTCATGAAGTTCTCTTAACATGGATTCTAATTGATGAGGACTTTCTGCTAATATGATTATATCGTCGGCAAAGCGTAGATGACTAAGATGTTTATTATCTATTGTGATTCCTTTGTTTGTCCAGTTCAAGTTTGACATTGTTTGCTGTAGTACCGCGATAAATAGTCTAGGCGATAAGGGGTCACCTTGTCTTACTCCCCTGCATATCTTTATAGTCTCTCCCGTTTTGTCAAGTCTCACTCTGCTGACACTTTTTGTATAAATGTCCTTCAGTATATTAATATATTTAATAGGGATTTCTTGAGCAATTAGCGTGTTCCATATACTTTGGTGGAAAATTGAGTCAAACGCTTTGGTATAGTCAACAAAACCTAGATACAATGGTTTGTTGAATTCAATGTATTTTTCAATGACTTGTTCAATAGTATGTATATGATCCACTGTACTAAAGCCCCGTCTGAATCCTGCTTGTTCTATTGTTTGGCAGTTTTCAATTTTTTCGGAGATTCTTTTTTCTAGACAAGAAGCAAATATTTTGTAAATATTCGGCATCAAACTTATTGGGCGATAATTGCTTACGTCTGATGGGTCGCCTTTTTTGAACAGGAGGATTATGTCCGAGATTCTCTTTCTATACTATTCGTGTAATCGGTGTAATATTTAATTTCCTTACTACAATGATAGAGCTCGATTGATTTATTAATCCTAATTCAAATCATATGTACCTACTTAAAAGCGCCACATTTTAATGTGAAGCCTAAAATGGAGTAAGACGGGCCTGTTGTTAGCACATATTAATTTGAGGACCAATTGTACACACATGAATGCAATAAAAGATTGATTTAGTCCAGTAGAAAACAATTGTACAATGTATGTAGGTACAATAGAAGACAAAATGTTTGTACAATGTACTTGTTGTACCAGCCAGTTGTAAATACATAGAACATTGTGTATCATAAAATATCAAAACTTCGCGAAACAATAAAATAGCAAAATTTTCGAAAAAACAATACCCATCGGGGCCTCGCAGTCAAATCACGTCAAATTAAGAAAACCGGATATTAATGAATGATACTTAACTGCACTACGTGCGTCAGAGATAGATGGTAAGACTAAAGATACGTTACTGTGCTAGCCAAAATTGCTATCTAACCCTGACTTGTTATTTTTGCAAAGATCAGGTGTAGATAAAAGTATGTATGTTCTCGGAATGTTTTACGTATTTTTATAGATTAAAAATATTGGCGTAAGCATTTATCTATATTATGATAAAACTGTAAAGTTTTGTTTGTTTGAACGAGCTAATCTAGGGAGCTACTGCTGGTCTGCTGGTCCGATTTGAAAATATATTCTCTGTTAGTTAGACTATTGATTGAGGAATGCTATAGGCCGTTTACCACGGGAATTATATGTTCTGTTGTTGTTCCCGGGGGAAAAGCCACAAAACACGGGCAAGGCCATGGCATGAAAAGCTAGTTAATTAGGTATATTGTAAAAGGATCACTGTTTTACAAGAGGCTGATTTTTGTAACGTGACATGGTACCTACTATCGTTTATGTGTATTTCCTGTAGGTTTATTTTTAAAACAAAAGTAAAAAATTCCAATCAATCTAATTTATTTTTTGCGTGTCGATGTAAGTAGTACCTACTTCGATTGAAAAAGGATCTATGTGTTAGGGTGCTAGATAATTAATTATGATAAAGATATGAATCAACGAGGTAGCTAAATGAAGTTAATAACAGCTCACTTTATTCACATAAGGATGTCCTTGGGCATCCCTATACAGCTGGGTTTTGAAAGGTAAAATAGAGAATACAAATTTCTTTGTATTTAAAACCCTGTTGCTAAGCTAAGGTAAGGGTGAGTCATGATTGAACATCACGATGGCTCGGAAACACTAACTTTAATGTCACGTGTAACATTTTTCTTCTGTAATAATTATATTCTTTTTAGAGTCAAGAGTCTTTTCTAGACAACTAAGTGTTTGTGATTGATAATTTACCTATATTATAGACAGTTTTCGTTCAGTTGAAACATTGAATCGGGCGAAACATGGGTTGCAGCAGAAAGAAAAATGTGAAAGCTAGGCAACATTAAATTAAGTTTGGTATTTGTATCGGTATTTATAGAGGGTTTGCTTTAATCAAATTTGTTATGAGGAAATAATTATGAAACAATTTATATAGGAATGCAGGAGAACGAGTGGCTATGGTAGGTAACTACAAAAACGAAACTGTATAAATTATACATAGGTAGACACTGACCCCGAGGTAAGCTCCAAGCTTGAGGTAAGTAGTCTTTAGACAGGTACAATACCTAACTAATGATAATTTGTTATCTGACTGAAAAACAAATTGTTATTTTAATAAATTTTCGAAGACAAGGGACAGTGTAAATGTTACAATCTATATAAATAAAAATGAATTGTTGTTCGTTAGTCTGATTAACACTCGAGAACGGCTGGGCCGATTGAGCTGATTTTGGTTTTAAAATGTTTGTCGTAACTAATGTATCTCGTGTCCTGTAACCATAGACTAATGTATTTTATGCCTGTAACGTATTAACGTAACAGGTACTAATTACTATCTACTTTAATGTACCTATGCAGAGGCAGAGTACAAAATTAAAGTATTTGTATATATAAAACTAAAGTAGGGTAGGCGGTACTTACATTTTAACGTGTCTTCTGAAAATAATTGTATTAAACTTCTTCACCTTGTCTTTTCTCTGACAATGATTAATTCTACGCAAAACCAACTGCTTGTTTGTCAAATTATTGTTTCGTTTCACAGGCTCGTAATAAATCGTGAATAGGTTTGGTAATTGGTTGTACACGTTGCTCATGTTAATTATTTCTTTCCCTTTCTCTATAATCCTCTGTATCATTTACTTTCCCACAACCACAAAAATATCCTGTCGGAGGTCTGATAACAAAGTTATTAGACCAATATTAACAAAGAAACACAAATCTTAACCACCAGTGCTAAGGTTGTAAATTGCGTATTGTCAAATTGTTAATTTAAAAACAACAAAGCACCGAGAAATATTTAAAATGCTGTTAGAATACTGAAAAACGACTGAGACGTGTTAACTCGCGTGGGACTGGAGTAGAAATGACGCAACCAAAACAAAACAACCCAAGCGACTGGCTGCGCTCGTGACCTGGATGAGGGACGAAATGACGGTGTTACTTTGGTTGGAGGCTGATGCAATAATTCGCAGAAACTTTCGTCACATCCTAGATTTTGCCACCTAGATATACCTAGACATTTATCAAGGACAAATCATTCCATGTATTCATTCTCAGATCAATTCATAAAACACAATGACCACAAAGGAAGTTACTACGTATAATAATAAGTACCTACCTACCGTAAAATATCGTCTGCAATAGCGCTTCCAAATTACGTCATCCATTCATGACGTCATTGCCAAATCGTCTATTGGATTGTCAGAAGGGAAAGCCCTCTCCCAGGACCTCCCACACACTTATTGATTAGGATAACCGTGAGCTGAAAATTACAACATCTTTAGTAGCTGCGGAAAAATAATTGAATTCAAAAACGAGAAAGTATCTCGCTAGTCTTTCTAATTGAATTGAAGATTGCGCTCGTATAAGAAGACGCGCGTTGGTAATTCTCTGCGGGATCGAAACAAAAGATAAGCAAGAGAACCAATGACTACCTTTAGACAGGCCGGGGAGGGCCTATGTCTAAAGGCAGTACCTAATTGGCGCAGTAGCCCACTGTGAGCATACAATTATTAAATAACAAAAATCCACATTAATAGTAAATGTATCCTTGTTTCTTTAGATAATATTTTTTTGTCTTTTCCCTTTTAGTCAAGTTAAAATCAGCAGGTTCTGTCACTTTCATGCTTAGCTCTCAATGAAAACGGATAAATAGCAGATGTTTAGATTATATTTTGAAGTTGACAACAAAAACATCTGTCACTTATTTCAACTATTTTGACTTGACAATAGATTTTCTGTCGTTTTTTTTACATTTTTCATCTCTTCAATCAAGTTCAATCGTCAAGTGAATTTTGATTTTGCGTCTGCGTTTACGAATGGATTGCAATTTTACTTTCCGTATCGGAGAAGCCATTATTTGTTTACAAATTTAAGTTCATTAAACGTAGTGCTCTGTCCATCCAAAACTCGACTCCTGTACATCGACATCAAGGTAAAATGGCAAAAAAACATAGTTGGCTGTGAGTGATCAAAATGTTTTAATTTCTAAACCTAGCAATCTGTTCGCATTGGTTCCTAAGTTTCTGTATAATATTTCTCGAGTCTCATAATAACAATCTAAAAATTTACGCCGCTCCTCAACAGGCAGACAAAAAGGTAAGAAAAAACACTATATAAATTATGTACATTCTGTAACATTTCAATAATAAATGACCTTGGTATTGGTCCTAGACATGTTGTAGGCATTAACTTAGTGACCATAAATTTATACCAGTATTTTAATACTTGTGGCCTTGCAGCTATACCAATATTTTGCAGTATAATTCTAAAATATTTCTTTGATATGTTTCATTTGGCAAGGTTTCATTCAATGCAAACACACTTAGCAAACATTAGCATGGTGTATAAAACATTATCCATTTTATTCTACACTATTTAAAAACAGTATATTTTAGAAACTAATGGAAACTATCTGTTTATATAATACCAGAAAGTGAGGATAGGTTTTACATATTAATGAGATAAATTCTCAGGCATGCTTGAACAAGTATTACAGACCACCTTAACTTATGAATCCAACATTTTATTGCTCAAAAACCCTGAAAAATGTAATTTTTCTGGTGATACCTGTTAAAACTTTTTTCTACCTTACTATCAAAGAATATATTTTGTTTATCATTATTATTTGTACTTTATGCTGAGAAATGCTCAAAATGATTAATAGAATATAAAATATAGATATCTCATTTATACTACATTATTAGTAGAAATTGGCAAACCATTAATGGCAGTATTGGCCACTATTGGCCTTATGAATAGGCTCATAGTTTGTCAGAGCTATAGAGCTGCCTATGCTTAGCGAATAAAGATTATATTATGGGATTGAATCAGATATGAGAAAATATGTAGGTCTTTGAAATGGCAATACTTTAAAAAAAATAACATCCTGGAAGGTAATTCTGGCGCCCATGATATAGCAATTTTTTTTATACAAGTAGGTAGATTTTTTCTTGTTTTCATGCAAATAGTTTTAATGATATGCATGAAAATTGCCTTCTGACGATTATTACTTATTTATTACCGGAAAAAAAACAAACATATGTTCATCATCATCATCACCCTATCAACGTTCCCACTGCTGGGACACAGGGACTTCTCTCTTGACGAGAGAGATTAGGCCTTAATTCACCACGCTGGCCAAGTGCGGGTTGGTGAATGTCCTTCAAACTGTTTAAAGTTCTCAGAACATGCCGGTTTCCTCACGATGTTTTCCTTCACCGTTAAAGCACGTGTTTAAAGCGCACATAAATTTCTCAAGAAGAAAAATCCAGAGGTGCGTGGCGGGGTTTGAACCCACGACCTTCGGATTGAAAGTCAAGTGTCCTTCCACTTAGCCAACACAGCTTTTTTTAACATATGTTATAAATATTAAATTATGTATAATATCTTAGGTGCGAGAATTACCTACCTGCCAATTCCATATCCTTCTTATTAGTTACCTAAAGTGGTTGCTTGAAACTCAACTTCATTTAACTTTTATTATACTGAATGTTTTTTTTTCTTGACTGCTTGGACAAAGGTCCGGTTGCGATGGGAGCTTGCAATTATCTAAATTATGTATCTTAACTTGTTATGTATCTAGTATACATAACAAGTTAAGAATTTACTTTGGAGCTAGGAAGCTTGAGGTCATAGTGTGTGGATTTTCCAGCAATATTTATTATTCACTTGATTGCAGTAGAAAATGTCGTTAATTGACGGTTTTGGCGACGAGGTGCTGCAGTTTGCCGCTGCTGTTATCTTGATAACAGTGAGCACACTAGCTTGGTGGTCCACCAATGCCCGTCCGGACCGCTACCGATCCGTTGTGCTGATGCGCTCTCAAGAACAGCGGCCTGTAACTGTTAGCATTCAAGCTGGAATAGGTAATGTATGACCTAATTATCAAATATATGATTTAATACTAAATTCTTATATTCATCACCATCAACATCACCCTATTAAGGTTCCCACTGCAAGGACTGCTCTCTTGGCGAGCGAGATTTGGCCCTAAAGTAGCCTTAAAGTATAAATAAATTTAATTCTATTAGTTAATACTAGCTTAACTTAAATGTAAACTCTCATCATAGTCACACTTACAACCCTTTCTTACCCCTTTATGCCTCAGTCCATTCCCAGACTGTATCTTTTAATCATGTTCAAACACTTAAGTCTTATTTACGTATTTATCTAATTATGTACTAGCATTATCACGGCAGGATCCCGCGCCCCGCAGCCATTAGGCTCAAGTAATTCCATCCATAGACATAGACATAAACAACGTTTATTTGCTACAAAGTCATACAAGAAAACACAAATAAATAAAATTGATAGTAGGTACATACAAAAAACATTAACTATACAAACAAAAATACACAAATTATTTAAGAATGCTCTGTAGCAAAATGGATGAAGGTCAGCATAATGCCAGCTACTGAAAGCAGAGGCGCCATCCTTAATTGAGAGATACAACTAATTTCTAAAATAGGTATTGTAGGACCAGAGATGGATCCCCCTAAACCGTGAAACCATCACGAACATCGCTATCGTATTTTATCGGTAAAATGCAAATCCTTTACCTTTAACAAAGTTAAGAAACAAAGCCATATTACCTAAAATTCTTACAATATTAACCCTGTAATGTGTTCAACTGATAAGGCTGTGTAAACATAGCGTACGCGAAAACATTAGCACAATGAATCTTATTAGGTACACTACAGTTAAAGTAGTGAAATGTTTGAAGGCTGAAACTTTATAATTCACCTTATTTTAGTGTATTTTAGTCTTTAGGATCAAACTGAAATAAACCAGTTGAAACGCCAGCAATCTTGTATTTATGTAATGTGTGATGTCATTCGTCGTTATCGGCCAAAGCGATTTTGAAATTATGTTGATTATTGTTAACGATTGTAATACAATTTAGTGCGGAGAATTTTCTCTAATACAGGCTGTTAAAACAAAATTGACATATTTACTCCAGCGGTATAATGTTGTTCTGCGATTCCCATTTAAGATGAGATTTGGATATAAATTTCCCCTCCATTCCGAAATTTATATTCAAATTACGTCTTAAATGTTTAACTTTCTAATACAGAAAAAACAACACAGATGCTTAAAGCAATAAGACCGCCCATTACGCATTCAGAATGCGTAATGGGCGAATGCGGCATTCTAGGTTTAGTTTTAATTTCTTATTGCATTGTTTCTTTGTTGGGTGTGTAATACAGTATTTTCTATCTATCTATCTATTCATGATGTTTTATAAATTATTTCTTCATATTAATTTCGGAAGGGGTGTGGGAATAACAGAACAATATTTTTCAGCTGACACAGATTTAAACTCCTTTCAAATTTACAAATGTTTGGAAATGTTTCAGATCCAAGCACTTTTTTCGGAAATCTTGGTGGGATGGCTCGAACCACAGTTACAGCAACTGCACCTGGAAGTGCATCAGGTAAAAATACATTATTTTTATAGACATATATCAATTCATTTATATATAATTAATATCATAAACGCGTTTGCTAACCTTTTATGCTCAAACGGCTAAAACTATCTATCTGAACCTTGGAATATAGGACTTAAAATTTAAATTAACCCATAGGCTACTTTTCCCGTGAAAGAATCTCTTAAATCTCGAATAAATACTCTTTTATCTACTCGTAAACCTCTATATTATTAGTATTAAACAAGACATCACTGGGCAATTTTTTTTTATATGTATTCTGGGCAGGTGACTCATGTGTAGGCTACCTGTTTGGTAACATTTACGCTCCCCTTGTAGGTGCAAAATCAAGTTTATGTTCTATTTTGAGTCACAGAATGATAAACAAGTCGTCCAATTTTAGAATCAAGTTTTTTAGTATTGTAGCTTTATAAAAAATGTCTTAGACAAGCGGTTGATGCTTAACTTAGTATGTTATTTTTGTTAAATGCCCTCGTAATAATAGATTTTCCTCGGTAAAAAGGAGCTTTTAGCATTTAATAATAATAATAATAGTCTTTATTCATAATATAGATTTACTGGGAAAACACTAATGTTCGTGCCGTGCGTTAAATTTGACCCAATAATTGATTTTCTGGCCGAAACTAGTATTTTCCGCGATAAAAAGTAGCCCAAGTGTTTTTCTGATATGTAAGCTACATTATAGTTAAGTTCCATCAAAATACCTTCAGTAGTTTTTGCGTGAAAGACCAACAAACACAGCTACGTCCTCACAAACTTTCGCATTTATAATATTAGTAGGAAGTATGTAGTTAAGGTATATGGTACTTCCTTTTCTACTACCTGTCCAAAGTAAATTATGTATTCACCATAAAATATGCTTACAGTAAACATGTTTGTCATAACCAAGATCACGAAAAAAGGAAGTATGTCAGAGACAAGTTTAATGTTTGTGTGTAGTATTCTGTACACAAATTAATACGGAAGGCGATGTCGCGTGATCCCAGACACATACTTACCAGTTACGGATATACTCGATTCGCAAAACTCGCTGTAGATATTCCTAAAACAAAGACTAGAAAGTTTACGATCTTGTTTTTTATCCGGTTCGGGAAAAGAGATCATTACTATTGTATATAACGCCTGGCCCACCGTTTTAGGAAGTTTCAAGGGACATAACTTCCAATCCCATAATCCAATTAATATTTTACACAAGATTAAATTGCGATTCCACCGAAAATATATCAAGTAGATACTCTTTTAGACTCCTACATCCTATAGACATAATTAATGATTAATCTAGCTTAGACTTGAAATGCAGCTTTGTTGTAATAACGACACGACGGTATTTCAGCGAAAATTGTTGGTAGTGATTCACCAACAATATTCCATATATCCAAGATTAAGATATTTTAATTGTTGCAGTTTCACTTTCGCCGGTCGAGACCCTAGCTTCTAACGATAGCAACAGTTTATTGATACCGCTGCAAGAGATAGACAGTATTATTGACGCCGACCTCGCAATGTTCAATCACAACCGTATGCATTTCTACAGAAGAGTGGAGAGTAAGTTTTTTTTTATATTATTAACTAGTTATTTAAGGATTTGTTATCGGAGCGCACTGATTCATGCGCGAAATGACTTGTAACATTTTTTTTTATGCTTGGTTAGCCTTGGTTTGACCACAATCTCACCTGATGTAAAGTGACGATGTGGTCTGAGATGGGACATGAAGACCTAGAAGGTAGATGGCTTCTCCGGGACACATTACGAAACACGAAAAAATCGCTTCACGCACTGGCCCAGCCCGGAGGACATTTCACATTATAGTAATTTCGTACATATAAATACAAAATCAGGTCATCATGATTTTTTGCCACGTAACAGCTTTAAAATACCAAATATTTTACCCAATAAAATGTTATTATTCCCACAGAAAAAATAATTTTCAAAAATTTTAAAAAATTCAATTTGTCTGACTTAGTAACAAACAAATTTTTCAGGCGCACCCACCAATCAGCCCCCACGAGAAGAGTCCTCAGACAGCGAGGTCGAGGAGACTTCGGAGACAACGGAAACAACTGACGCGGCCAGCACCGAGCAGATGAGAGAGATGGACGACATCGTGAACGCCATGCGCGGCGATGTTAGCGCTCCCAGCTTTACGCAGACTGCTGGTAAGAAAAATAAATGTTTAAATAGTATTTAGTTTTATATAAATATTATATTTTATTTAACTGTATTTTACTGGTTATGTGTGTGTTGTGTCAATAAATGTTTTCTCTCTCTCTCTCTCTCTTCTCTCTCAAATGCGGACAACCCACACAATGACATCTAGCCCCTTAGTAAGCTTAAGTTTGCGTTACGGGTACTAAACATCTGATATACTTAATGCAATAGTCATACAAATTGTCTTTTTTTGTATTGTTTATACGACAAAAAAAATACCGCACGAAACTTTAAAAAAAAAAACCGGTAGTCTACTGTGAATCTAATTTCGGTAGATGAAGGCCGCTTCGAACCGAAAGAACTGGAAATCCTTAGTCTGAGATTTCTATGGTAATGCAAATATAACAAGTATAAAGTATTTAGTTTTATAAAAATACATATCTAGTTCCTGTTACAAATATTGCAACTCTTAGACTCCTAGGGACTAATTTTGATGTGTCCTTCCCCATCATCTAATCCAAATTGCATGCAAACATTTTGTTTGTTTTTTTTTTTTGTAATAATTTTAAAGTGAATATTTGTTTTTAACCCCCGACCAAAAAAGAGGAATGTTATAAGTTTGACGTGTCTGTCTGTCTGTCTGTTCCATCATAGCTCCCGAACGGATGGAGCGATTTCAATTTAGTTTTTTTTGTATGAAAGGTGCGTCTGGCGCGAGTGTTCGTTTCATGAAGATCGGTTGTGCCGTTTTAATGTTATGGGGGTGACAGTGGGGAAGGAAAACCGAAAATTTGCAAATATACTAGTGTGGGGTATCAAATCTTAGTGCATCGCGTCCACATCACATAATATTATGTTGTTTTACATTTAAGGAAATTAAGGCACTGGAATCGGGGGTTTTTCTTAAATTTTAAATTTAGATTTTTACACTGTTTATAATCAGTTTGAAAACAAATATTCACTTAACAATTATTACAAAAATAAAAAACAACATTTGCTAGAAAAAAATGTTCCATCTCAGCATGTGCTTGATAACTAGAAAACTAGTAACTAGCATACAAATCCATGGCATTCCATTTCTGTTCTATTAGCATTCAGGTCCAGAAATCTGTTGAAATAAAATCTTAACAGTTACAGGAGGAAACAACTCAAATCCTACGGTACCGGAGTTACCGAGCACTGAAGAAGTGGCAATCGAGCCAGCAGAAACAGAATCTGGACCGGTGGACCCTGAAGTAGCGGCCAGAAGGAAGATCCTCATCAAGTTGAAGTATCTCAACGATACGCAGAAGGAAGTAGAGGGCAGTCTTGATGAGCTGTTGAAGGACTTTAAATGGTGAGCACTTATTCCGTTATCATCATGCAAAGCCGTATTTACCCACGAGCTGGTTCACTATAAGCCTTATCAATTGCTAAAGTTGGCAGGTAATAAGATCGACAAGTGGAGAACGTCCCCAACGACATGGGTGAATAATAATAATAATTTATTTATTCATAAAAGACACTTTTACAATTACTTATAGTGTCTTTAAGCCTATGTCAGGATTAACAAGACACTATAGTTCTCTAATAACAATCACGCATCTAAAAGCTATCTACGTACGTTCTAATTATTAAAATAACTTAACTTTATTAAAACTAATAAGCGCAACAGAGTGATAGTTCGGACGTCTTATTGGTTGACGCGTATATATAACAAACCACGGTTTTAAGCCTGCAACTATCTTAGAATTATCAAAGGAATGGCTTGGTTAAAGCTGCAGGTGCATCATGTATGAGGACTACGCCCCACCGAAAGTACTGGTAATCAATGAGTTAGGTCATTGTTTGTAATTTTATTATTATTTTCTTATATAATTTTTAAGGGTTATCGCAAAATTCAACATCCCAGTTGTCACCTCTGAGTAACCAGTAAAGGGGACAACTGGTATATCTCTTAAACGTTGCTCCAGTAGTCCCCTCTACGCGGTTCAATGGGGACAATCCTAGAGGGGACAACTGGGAGATACCCCTTACCCCGCCTTTGATCCTTTGATCGCCGTGAATCATAAAAGCTAAAGAGCGACTTGTTTGTTCTCCAATGATGAAGTCTGCTATTTCCAGCCTTTTGATATTAATTGAGCGATATTCACCAGGCGCCACTTCAGCAAAGAGCTGACGGAACAGAGCGCAGTGCGGCTGATCTACCGCGGACGGGTTCTGGAGGAGAGTCGCACGCTGCGCGCCTGTGGGCTGCAGCACCAGGCTGTCGTGCACGCGCTCGTGCACCCCAAGAGAAGCCATACCCGGCAGGCGAGTACCATCTTGTGTAAAGGACGTCACTGATCTACCGTGCGCGTGTGGCTCTAGCTTCGCCTCACAAAGCTGACTCTATTATAATAAATTGGAGAGAGAGAGAGAGAAACATTTATTGAAACAACACACTCATAACCAGTAAAATACAGTTAAATAAAATATTAATAAAATACTATGTAAACATAAATAATTGAATGTGTTGTGCCAAAAGGTTTTGCCTCAGCTAGCGTATGCAGATCCACCATTAGGTGGATCTGCATACGCTGGTGGTGGTTTTCAGACGAGACCTAATGACAAACAACCTCACGAGCGACAAACAAGCAACAGAAAATACACATCGAAGCAGCCTCACCGCCACTCAGGACGCGCCTCTGTCCAAGTCATCCGTACGCGCCGTCATGCCCCAGCTTCAGACGTATGCTCTTTCAAAGAATGTGTATGAGAGACCGTGGTCGGTCTCCAACCAGATGGTCCGATCAAGTGAAGGCCTCTTCCTCATCTAAATTCTGCTCGGTTGTCCTTGACGCCATGGATAGGCACCGTTGGCGGCAGATGATTAAATCCAGGTGCACCACAGCACCGTTGTCCACAACCTATGATGACCACGATCCTCAGCCATCCAGAGGGAACGACCCCAGAGAGAGAGTATGAGAGATACGTCAATAGATTTATTTGACCATTACTGGGTATTTACTGGTAATTTTCTATTACAGCCTCACGCAGTAACTGGTGAAGCGATCACGGGCCCTTTAGAAATCATCCACGAGACGCGAGTGCAAGCGGAGCGCGCCTGGGACCTTGAGAATATCCTGATGACTCTTGTGTCTGTGGCTTTGACTGTCGTCTGGTTCTTTAGGTAAGCGTGAGCACCAACTATCAGCCCTACCTATGGACCCTAAGATCGTTTGCTATTTATTGCATTTTGTAACGCCTCATAGGCCCTAACAAGGACAAATTTCCGTTTTTTTACTTAACGAGATAAACATATTTTAAATACCCGGATATCCGAATAATTTCTTTATCTCTACATAGTATAATAAACATAAATTTAAAATTTAAGAAAAACCCCCGATTTCAATGCTTTTATTTTCTTAAATGTAAAACAACATAATATTATGTAATGTGGACGCGATGCGCTTTCATTTGATACCCCACACTAGTATATTTGCAGATTTTCTGTTTTCCTTCCCCACTCTCACCCCCATAACTTTTAAACGGCTCAACCGATTTCCATGAAACATGTCTAAGAACACCCGGGCCGAACTCACCTTTCATACAAAAAAACTGCAATCGCTCTATCCGTTCGGGAGCTATGATGTAACAGACATATAGACAGACACGTCAAACTTACACCCCTCTTTTTTGGTCGGGGGTTAAAAATAATTATCATTCGCTGTCGATCTTTTGAACTACTCAACGGATTAATCTTGCAGTTTTTAGCAATAGATAGTGATTTAAGACCTTATTAATGTATAAAATTGTAGTGGAAGTTATAAAAAAAGCTTTTCTTCTAGGTGCGAATACTCAAACATGTTCACAGCGAGCGCGAGTGTGGCCCTTTTCGGGCTCACTTTATTCTACAGTGTTGCCATCTTCGGACTCTACATCTCGGACACCTTCCAAGTAGATCGCCGTCAACAGCCTCCCGTACCCGCGAATTGACTCAGGGACCTAAATATCGATTGAAAATCTGGAACCGCTGAGGTTTGTTGCCATTACTACGTTTTGCGTGTAGGTATAAACTAAGGGTGAAATCGTTTGAATTTTTCGCGCTTGGACGAGCGATAGAGGGCTATTTAATTTTTTCTAAAAAAAGTTACAAATTAATGTTGATTTGACGAAATGCTAAGTAGTTATGGCCTAGTCATTAGCGTCAGAATAATGCAAACTGTTCTACTTTTCCTAGTAAAATTATGAAAGAAAAATATTTTCTTTCTTTTTCTTTGATACCCTTGATAACATTAAAGGATTAGTATTGGAAATAAAATCTTAAGGATATAATACAGTGTGCAAGGTTTTAGGTTTGTACATTATGTATAACAGAGCATAGTTGAGGCTGATTATATATTTATGAACTATGAATTTAATGATGTAACATATCGAGGGTTTACTGCGAAAACCAGTTAAATGCACTCACATGAGTTTTGAGATATTTGATTTTTAAAGTTTGTGCCTTTGTTACTTGATAATCCATCAATTGTTTTGGCATCGTATTATTTATATGTAACAATACATCTATTAGGACTAACTTCTGTATAGTTTCAGGAAAAAATATCGGCCAGAATTCTTTATATTAGGAAAATTATGAGAAAGGTCATGCAGTTATCATGTTTTACTTGTTAACATACAAAAAGCTGTTTTAATCATTTGTATTAGTGTTTGAGATTATTTATTAAAATAAACATATCAAATATGACAAATAATTGCATTTTACGTCACATTGAGATGCTAAATGTGTAAAATAATTGACTTATCAATCAACGAAAAAAATCTAGTCGGTTTTACATGTTCCTGTTTAAAATTTTAAGGAACTTGGTACTCTTAAATAAAAAACGAGTAAATGCTAAAGTATGATTAATTGTTACTAAAAATCATATTTTAATCAGGTACGCTATTCGGGAAATGAAAATCGATGTTTCTGAGCCATTTTCTTGCAAAAACTACTCATAAGTCAGCATTTGCTCGAAAACGAATCAGAAACTTCGAGCTTCGTTTTTACAGGTACGGTCCCTGCGTTGAAGGTTATTCGTCCTCCTCATTTGTAGAATCTTCATTAATTGCTGCCTCAGGTAACCTATCTTTTACTTCTACACCTGTTTTTAGGTTCCTGAACCAGCCTTGAAGCTCTTCTGGTATTATGCCTTTAGTACAAAGATTCACGAGGTCTCTCTTCTTTGCTTCACTTATTTTTAGCTGCTCTTGATGAAGGTGTTGTAGTTGGTCTGGAAACAGGTTGACAGGAACGATAGGTGTAAGCTGTTCTTTCTTCCTCCTCTTTGATTGACGTACAGCAGCGGCAGCATTGCATTGGGAAGTAGATGGATTTTCTCGAATATCTATTATGTTAAATTTCTCGCTCATGTCATAATTAAAAAATATTTATCTCTCCTCTCCTTTGACATACTTTATTTGCTTAATCTTCAGCCATTGAACTTTTTGCCCCTTGTCATCTTTTGTTCTGCTTTTGATAATCGTGTTAGCATGATGCTTCAAGTCAAAAAACTCATGATACTTAAACTCTTTGACTTTGTATGGATCTATTGTAATTTTCTTTCCATCAACTTCCTTACATTTCTTGCGTAGAGCTCGTTTGAAGATAGAAATCCATTCTGACATTGAAAAAACAGAAGCGTTCGTTTTAGCAGGTTCTATGCTGCTATGCATAGAATCTGCTTCCATCTGAGTATGCCTAGATTCTATAAAAATCTGTTCGATGACTTTCAGATGGTCTATCATTTGAACGGCCCAGAGGAGCAAGGCAACAACAAACTGATTGCGGTTTTGACCACCGCCAGTGTCCGAAAATAAGGTCATTTCCGTGATAGTACTGGGAACATAATTTCTAAGGTAGTGCAGAAGTATCGTTCCTATTTCAGGGCTACCTTTCTTTCCATGCACCTCCGACCAAGTAAAACAATACGCGTTAGTAGGTAGAGGTGCTTCATAGATCGTTAGATTATACACACACAGCTTTCTGGAATAATAAAGCAGACCTACATCACATACAGGAATTTGGAGGACCGCTTGCAAATCAAACGTTACAGAACCAAAATGTTCATCTGTGTTGGATCTGACTTTATCCTTTTCTTTTTCGCTGTTGCAGATCCTCTTTCTTTCTTGATGAGCTAAGCAAGCTTCTTCGAGTTCTTTTTTCTTTTCCGTGTCAGCTTGTGCAGTCAGCAATTGTTGACATGCAAAACCAACTAAACGAAGCTGACATGCTTCGTTTAGTCGGTTTTGCATGTCAATTTAGTTAAAAATTGAATACTTCGTTCAAGCAGTAACGAGTATAGTTATAAAGAATGTTTTCACAGACTATTTTAATGTCGTTGTAGTGAAGTAAATTGTCCAATTATTCCGTTTAAATGCTTTTAATACATTTTTCATGAATAATCTTTTAAACACTCACATAATAAAGGTATTTTAGATATTTTACTGCTAGAGTATGAGTTAATTTGCTTAATTTAATCGGTTTTACCATTGAATAACTCCTGTTTGAGTTGTCGCATCGCTTAGTGGGTTTTACCAGTCGAAAGAGCGTGAAAAATTACGTATCACTGTGTCATTAACTCATTTTTGGCAAAATTGTCATTTAGTCGGTTTTCGCAGTAAACCCTCGATATATTTTATTCAGCTTTCTCTCGGAATTTCGTAAGAGTGAGAACGATGTGGATGCTCAAGTTTGTGTACCTTTAGTGAGCAACTTCGTAGCTCTGTGGAATAACAAACTGCAGACCCTGAAGTTATTGAATGGTGATACAGACCTTTGTCTGGGAAATAAGTTTAAATATTATAAAAGTTGATACATATTTCTGATTTACTTAAGTTATACATACAATCAAAAGTAGGGTTTGTTTCTCACTCTATGAATTGTTTTGCTGATAGCCATCATTATAAATAAAGCAAGTAGCATAAATTCTTGGAAGATAAACTAATGTAACCAGAATAGTATAGGAGGCATAGAGGTTCTTTATTGGGTGCTTAGCTATTGAGATTTGTTGGTCGAAATCTTGTCTTATTGTGATTTTAGTTAATAGGTAGTTTTAATACAACGCATAAAAATGAAATAAAAACACAAATAACACCAAAATGAAATATCCTACCATATTAACATAAATTATTTCAAACTTCACATACATCATAGGAAAGTTTTTTTTTGTGATTTCTTGTATTTGTAATATTTAGCTGAGTTACTTATAGTAGCCAAAACCAAAAATATAGTTACATTTATGGGGTTTTTAGATTATAAGATCACCATTCTGTCCTAATCATGGTCATTCTTTGGACATTATGTTACTTCGATTTTTAATGTAAATAGTCATTTAGATTTGTATTTTTTATATTTACTTAAATTATTTAGGTTTAAGACCATCAGTAAGTACTTATGTTTCGGTGCAATATAGAACCATCGCAAACGTATATGTCATTAATTATACTACATTCATAATTAAGTATTTTAATATAAACTTTATTATAGCAAACCGGAAGATAATATCGGCATATAAATTGCCCCAAATCGTGCTTACTTAGTTTGCAACAGTAGTATTGTGAGAGTACTAAAATTAATAAATGAACTGGAACATAATTTATACCTACGATAGGGCCTAAGTATAATCTTATCTGGGGTAACATTGCATTAGCTACATTATTCTAATTTACGAGTTTATGATATCAGTTAGTTCTACGTGTATGTTAATAAAATATAACATTTATTGATCGTCGCACTGTGTTTTTGTTTTAACCTGTAGGTTTAATAAGAAGGACAGACAAGAGCAACTAGGTTACAAAGGTCTTGGGGATAAAGAGTTTAACCTACCGACACCAACCTTACAATATGTATTGTATGAACCAACTTTGTATGAACGCGTTAATCTCAGGAAAAATGTAGTATCTAATCCGATTTTTTAGTTTAAAATAGCTCATTCGTCGAGGCAATCTATAGCGTAAGTATGTTGTTCCCGCGGGAAAAGCCATAAAACAGCTGTGGCTTGAATAGCTAGTTAAAGTAATAATGTATAAATACAAATAAATAATTATATAAATACTAGCGGCCCGCCCCGGCGTCGCACAGGTATAAAATTTTCCCGGATATTATTCGAATTTTTCTCGACGTAAAAACCATCCTATCTCTCAAGTTGGATCGAACTGCACATGGTGTGCGAATTTTATTATAATCGGTTTAGTAGTTTAGGAGTCCATTGAGGACAAACATTGTGACACGAGTTTTATATATATTAAGATTTCCGGACAATCCACACAACAACATCTCGCCCTGTGGTATGCTCTAAGCTTATGTTACGGGTACTAGACATCTGATATACTTAATATAACAGACGTTTTTTATTATACAAATCAAAATAAGCCAATCAATCAAGAAACTCTTCTCTTTACTGTCTACGGACACAGTTTTTCGAGAGTACATAGCAGTAATATCCCCTATTAACATAATTATATATGGGGTGCCTTTAAATCAAAACCCAAGTGGAATCCATTTTTTTTAATTTATTTTAAATCAAAGTATCTATACATATAATCTTATCTTGCAAGACAGAGAGGTTTTTACTATTTTAGTTAACCAAATGGACTGTTCCCATGAGTGAGCAGTTGGTGAACAGCCAACATAAATTTTAATATTATATACTTAAAATTCAAATACGCAGGTAGGCCTGAAGTCAGTGCCGAAAACAAAGATTTATTACAAATTAAATTGTACAATTAATACAATTCCAAACTACATATTCTCAACAAGATTATACAATTTATTCTATAGGTACCTAAGTGGTTTCTTGCTCACTTTACCCATAACCTTATAGTTTTCTCCCCTAAGTCAAATGTATTCAAAAACATCTTTTTGCAAACTTCATATTTGTTTTTATTCATAAGAAAATGGTACTTTATGATATCTCTCTTGCATGTTACTGATTTGTTCCCACTTCCGTGCCGATTCATTTCCTTAGCGATTAAGACCTTACGTTCTGCCCAATCAAGATTATTCCAAAAATTTCGATGTATTTCTTCCCTCATTTTAGGGGTACCTAAGTTGTCTACATTGTAAGTGGTTTACCGTACAAGCTTCTTTAACTTCTCTAGCTCGTTGTTTGCTCTGCAGAGACCACCATTTTCCATCTATTTTTTAAAATCTTACGTAGGGTTTGCCTTGCATTCTGAGACTTTTTTGTGCATCTCTCTTTAATCGTGAGTTTTCCATTATTAGTTCATATTTTGTTCCATTTAATCCAGATAATACATTCAAGAAATCCTCCGATTCTGAAATTTTAAAAATATTAAATTCAATTTTGGGTTCTTAAACGTATGTTTTTCGTAGGATATGATTTCGGGGGATTTCGGCCTATTTGGAGATTCTTCCTTTGGCTAAATTCAACCTTCAATTATCGATCAATATGACTGCAATTTGCTCGTGCCAGTTTCTTGAAGAGTCCTTCAAAGTTTGATGAAACGAGAAGAATTTCTTGACCATAGTGGTTACAAATGCCTTAGTAAATCCTAAAACAAAGGAGATGCTTACTGTCTGTGCTAGTGGCGCCATCTGGGTTGCGTTTCGCGTAATATGCCCTATTGGTACATGAAGTCGGCTGTGACAAGATATCTTTGAAATGGTTTAATTTAAGTTAAAAAAGTTGTTATTTTCTTAACCAGTATAAATTGAACTTTTTTAAATTTGAAAATTAATAACTGTAACAGGATTATAATTCTAAAAAGAAAATTTAGTATTCATAATTAACTTGTCTGTAGGTCCATCGGCGTTGCCACACGTTCGTAATGCTAAAACGCCACATGAAGCCTGGATTAGGTTACAGAGTGCCTATGAAGATAAGGCCTATGCAGGAGGTTAGGTTTGCTGAGGTCGCTCTTCGCAGTGAAATTGGCTGAGACGGAGGGAATGGACAAATACTTGTTCAGGATATCAGAGCTTGCACAACAGCTTGAGGACATCGGATCAGCAGTTGACGATGAATTTGTAGCGGTGATTATGCTCAGCGGGTTAACACAAGATTATGACCCACTGATTATGGCCTTAGAAAAATCAAATGTCACTGTTACTACTGAAATTGACAAAGGACGATTACTACAGCAGCAACAGAGAAGATCTGAAAAAGAAGGTTCCTCAGAAATGAATGCTTTAGTGATGAAGAAAATCTATAAGTTTTTTAGATGCAAGAAAACTGGGCATATGAAGAAAGATTGTCCTAACAATGCAAAGGAGGAGAAGCAAGATAACAAGCAACCAGAGAAAAAGGAAAAATCATTTTTGACTGCTCTGTCTGTGAATGTGCGGAGTGATGTCTGGTATATAGACTCGGGAGCCACAAACCACATGTGTAATCAAAGGGAAATGATGGACGACTTCGAGTTTTCAAAGTCTCTGGATGTGAACGTTGCAAATGGTGAGATTATGTCAACGGGCGGTCATGGCAAAGTGAAAGTGCTTTTGAACTCAGGTGTAAAGACTATAAGTAATGTTTATTTTATACCTAAACTTTCTGCAAATTTATTATCAGTACCTAAGTGAACTAATTAAAAAGGGTTTCAATGTGACATTTAACCCTAAAGGTTGTGAAATTTTAGATGAAAGCGCCACTGTACGTTGTTTCCTACTTTCCCATGGTATTGTGGACTTTCCAAGACTAAATATAAACCCTGTATAGAAACGCCGATCCAAATTATCCGCGCGCGAATCAGCATCGGTGTAACCTGTAATTTCTAAATTACTTTTTTTTTAAATGAGACGATACTCAGAAGTACCCTTTAGGTACCGGAGTACCCTTTTTGCTGCTTTCCAGTGATCTTCAGAAAAATAATAATTGAACTGACTCAAGTAGCTCACACTGTGAGCTATATCAGGCCTGGAGCATACTGCTAAATACATTATTTATTTATTTATTTCCAAAACTTACAACTATTTTTACAGGCTTCACCTAATGCAATAGTGTGCTTATCTAAACTTATCTAATTATTTCTATTATAGCATAATGTATACTAGTTATACTGTATACATTGTTATCCTAGTAAATTCGTTCAGGGTACAATAAAATAGATCAAGTTCTCGGGATATGATGTTAATAGTGCGAAGTGCGCGCGTCAAAGGTGCTTCACGTATGAGGTTGGTTCTAGCCTTCGGAATCAAAAGTAACGAGGGTTTCCGCCTTCTCCACACATATCTGATAGGTACGTTCCAAAAAATTTGTGCTAAAATTTCCGCATTAACCACTTTTCCAGTCATGACATTAAATACATAATAAACAAGTGCGAATTCTCTCCTCACTAAAAGTTGATTATATCCAGTCATACCCAAGATGAATTGTGTTGGGTACATCAACGGATAGAATGGATAGACGCCGTACTGTTTAAAATATAAATACCGAATGAATTTATTCTGGATCTTTTCAATCATGTTGCTGTACTTCTGTTCATGGGGAGACCATATCACCCCGTTATATTATAATATTCTTAAAAATTAGATAGCCGACAAGACTTCTATAATAATCATGATCACACTGTGAATTCGTTACCTTTTGTAATTTCAAGCCCACTTCCCTAAGTGTCTTGGACGGCTTGCAATCTGTCATTTTAAACTTATTTAAAATTTTAGTCATAATAGTCATCATCACCCTATTAACGTTCCCACTGCTGGGACACAGGGACTTCTCTCTTGGCGAGAGAGATTAGGCCATAATTCACCACGCTGGCCATGTGCGGGTTGGTGAATGTCACATGTCCTTCAAACTCTTTTAAAGTTCTCAAAACATGCCGGTTTCCTCACGATGTTTGCCTTCACCGTTAAAGCACGTGTAAAGCGCACATATATTTCTCAAGAAGAAAAATCCAGAGGAGCGTGGCGGGGTTTGAACCCACGACCTTCGGAATGAAAGTCGAGTGTCCTCCCACTTAGCCAACAAGACTTTTATACGGCTAACGGCATAATAGTCATTTCTTGATAATATAAATTATAGGTCACAATATGGTCTTTAACGTGGTTTCCCAATGCCACAACTTATTCAAAATAAAATAACTAATGTAATAATTATTATTAAATGTCAAAATCTGAAATATATTAACAATTGTAGCAACAAAAAATTTAAATAATATCAAAACTATAAAAACCGGAAAATAATATAGAAATTATAAAGATTTCAATGAATAATCAACACAACATGGTACTGTGAGGCCAGTTTTTGTTTATTAAACTAAATTTAAGGCCTGTGGATTGTCTGCACGGTCTATCTAAGTCTATGAATGATTGTGAAATGGAATAGACCAATTGAGCTTTCATATTAGATCACAGATTATACTACTTCCAATACTGAATATAATTTAGAAAACAGAGATAAAATTTACGTGCTTCGTTCTCCTGGGTTTGTATGTGTGCGTAAACTACAGCGTCGTATTCTGCGGTAGCACTGATCAGTGCTCCGATGGCGATGGTTAGTTTGCGTTAGCACTGATCAGTAGGTACAACTATACAGGTGGTTCACTTTTTGAGTAGTGAATAGACAGCCATTACAAGAAATTTACCAAATCATAACAGAAACAACAATTTTATTTTCTAAGGGTATTTATTTTAAAACATAGAAATGATCCATCGTATTGATTAAAAAAAAATTACATATCAAGCATTTTCCATATAATTAACTGCTATCCTTATCACAATCTTCCTTTATGTTTAAAGCACAACTATTTGGCTTGTTATAAAAAAATATTATTTTCGAATAACAATAATGAGTTTCGGTATGAAAACAGATTTCCCTATAATTATTATAATAAGCAGCAATTACACGAGCAATTTGAGAATATTTTAAATTATTATCTTACATAGGCATACAGGATTGCAGACCTGCGGCGTAGGGGTCGCGGGTTCGATTTCCGCTGAGGGGACGAATGTTTGCATGATCTGTAAGAACTAGTTTCCTCGTCTGGGTGTTTTATATGTATAATAAAAAAATGTATAAATGTATGATTAAATAGGTATGTATATCAGAAATCTAGTAGCCGTAACACAAGTCTAGAACTTAGTACGACGCTAAATATTGCTGTGTGAATTGTCCAGCAATATTTATTTATTATGAAAAAAATAGCAGTGGCTGGTGGTCATTGGGCGGGAAAAATAGACTTAAAGGAAAAGAAGATGAATAAATAATATAAGTAATATACTTACATAATAAATAAATATTTTGAAAAATTAATACATAATATTATAAGTATGTGTATACATAATAAGTCAAGTTAATGAAATATTACAAAAAAATAATATTATAATAAGTGTATGTATACATAATAAGTCAAGTTAATGAAATATTACAAAAAAATAATATTATAATAAGTACCTATATATAAATATTTTACTTACAATATTTCAATAGTATGATACTCCTTCCAACATTGACCAACACAAATAAATACTTTGCACTGGCTGCAAGAAATGCTGGTCATAGAGCGGCATCGCACACAGCGAGACCTTTTGAATTTATTCTGTTTTGAGCTCATTCTGTCCCCTGCACAGGGAGTTTGTTCAGGAAAATGATGGAGAGACCCGTCTAATCGTTGAATAGAAATTGGATTGTTGTTATGTGTCCGTGGCTGGCTTTCCGCTGCGTAAAATTTTTGAAGAAGTTCTGACGCTGAAAGTAAAGCTAAAGTAAAAAAAAATACTTAAGAAGTTTTATTTTGCAAAAGCAAAATAATTAAATACTATAAAATAACAAAATATTATTAGCATATAGAACTGATCAGTGCATCCGCAGAATAGTGGCGATTTAAAAAAAAATCTGTTTGTAAAAACAACAATGGCGGCCTCGTGCACGGACGTGTAACCGCCATCTTCGCTTAAAGTATGTGTGCGTGAGGTTTGGTCCAGTCGTTTCGAAAATAATGTTTTCGAATATTTACTGTATCATATTGATTTATAACAATTTTTTACTGTAATTCTATATATTCAATACCTACAATTATCATCGTAATAATAACATAACAACCACGCATAATACGAAAGGTATAATTCGGGGTTCAAAACTTTGGAGTTAACATTATTCAAAGTTGTCACCACTTTTAAAACATTTGTTGTCGAGTACAGAATAATAAAATTTAATAATAACTTACCTACCTTTTTGAGGAAAATCCAAGAATAAACACAGAATTCTGTTCTAATGAAATGAATAGGTACCTATACAATGTTTATAATGTTCCTAAAGGGTTCATTCAATGAGTTAAGCTTGTTCGGTTTAGTAGGAATGGGTAGTTTGGTCTGTATTTCAACGCATTTAATATCAAATCAAGTGAAAGTGTCGCAGGTCACCTGCGCACTGATCAGAGCTCCCGCATATACAAGAAAAGTACTGATCAGTTCATCCGCATCCGACAGGCTAATTTGTATATTCCATTATGACATGTACCAGTACGCTTCCACTGCCTGGCCTAAGGCCTGCCTATTACTAGATTGTAATTAAGTGGGAATTTAGGATAACAAAAAACATTTTGTGTCTGTATAGTATATTAATTTTTGCATAGGTCCACGAGTTTGCACTTTATTACATGTGGGTCTTGATCTCGCATTTACTATCCCGTCCCATTCTCAGCTTGATATCTGTAAAGAATGAAAATAAATTTTATAAACAGAAAAAATATATGTAGTGTTAGTAAAGATGTGCTTTTTTTCAGCCATCCAAGGAAGTTATAATGCGAGTGGTAATCATGGTTGCGCATTCATAAAGCATTGTATCATCATTAAATTGAAAAGTACATATCCTTGGCTAAAAGTAAAGTATCATGTATGATAAATACCTTTTTTTGTTTACGTAGTCGGCATCCTTCCCTCTAATTGATTTGATCCGTTTCAGTCTAAACCTATAAAAAAGATAATGTTTAAATTTTGATCTCTAGTTAAAAAAAAATCATGTTAAAAAGGTTTCTTACCCATGATGCATCCCTTATATTTTTAAAGATAATAATTGAAAGAAAATTTATTTTTGAAAAGTATATTAGCACTGGCTTCCCATTTGATACACACAGTAAAAAACAGAAAGTCAATGATAAGAAGTGGTTTCTGTTTATCGTTTGCGGCGCAGCTGAAGTGTGTTGCGGCGTATCCAGGTAGCACGGCGGGAACCTCCCTTGGTCTGTGAGAATCTATGTCCCTTGCCAAGACCACGAGAGCTGCGTCCAGCAGATGTAAGACCGCGCATTTCACGGTGTTTGTGAACAGCATTTACAATCCAGTTGATCTTAGGGTCACGGCGGATAGCCTGTAAAAATAAAAGAAGTCATTAGTTTTCTGTGGGTGTAAAACCTCTTGAATTCTCTGACAGTAAAAAAATCAGATAAAATGGTAGGTGAGTATTCAGCAAAACCTTTCAGATTGGTGCATGACAAAAAACATTCATCATTTTAATCCAGTATCAACTGGATTTTAGTACTCAAAAGACAAAAGAATAACTAAATAAATTTACCTTGTGTGAAGGATCAACCAGGATAACTTCAAAATATTTGTATGAGGAGTCTTGGGCAACCCAGTATGAGTTCAGAACTCGGAGACCACCACAGCGACGACCAACACGCTCCTGAGAAAACAGATAATACATATTTAGTTGACAATTATTTACAAACCAATGTATTAACAATGTTTTAATAGTTTATTCAGTTAAAATGGTAGGTGAGTGTTCAACAAAACCTTTCAGATTGGTGCATGACAAAATGAGTTCATCATAAAAAGGTATAAGTTAGAAAATGTACAAATCAATGCAAACTCCAAGCAGGTATAACTTAGTACACGCCTGGTTCAAGTAGTACAATGTCCCTTTTTTTTTAACATACAGTAAATATGAACTGTAGTTAAAAGTTAAACATTAGTTTCCTAGGAGGCACTTGGATAGGTGCTTTATAATGGTCACTTACCTCAGCAATAGATTGCAAGTTGCGGGTGGGTTTCAGCTGGTTCACTCCATGGCTCTTGGGCTTGCCGTATGTGGCACCCTTGGCGACAGGGCGCTTGCGGCCACCACGACGCACACGGATTCTGAAGATAACGTAACCTAAAACAATATCAACATAGGTTAGTTAGACCACCTTGACAAAACTTCTAGACTTCTCATGTCATATCCACGAAGATTACATTAGTTACCTTGCTTGGCGCGGAACCCTAGTCTCCTGGCTTTGTCGGGCCTGGTCGGCCTTGGGGCACGGTGCATACGGGTCAACTGGCGGTACTGCCATACCCTCACGCGCAAGAGGAAACGCATAACATCGCTCAATTTTTTTCTGTACAACTCCTGAATATATCTGTACGCACCCATCGTGACGAGCCTGTGGCAGACCTAGCAACAAAATCAATGCATATTGATCAGAAGTCACATCATCGGTCTGGCCACAATATATTATGAGCATTCAGACACAGCATGATAAACATGCCGATCACTGGAATTGAGAACACAATCAATACAAAATATATTCACGGTTCAACACTATAAGCAATATAATCACATATTTTTGAGAAATAATTAACAAATTACAAGGGATTTCAATAATTTTTAGTGATCTATACTCAACGTACGTCTCGCGTATTCCACAGACACACTGGAAAAGAAAACTGAAATTAATTTATGCGAGCGACAGCGGTGCGTTGCTTTGCTTTTGTTAACGTCAAAATGTCATTCTCATGTTGATGTCAATGTCAGTCAAAGTAGTATTTCTTGACGAACGAAATCCATCAATCTGTTTAAATTTTATTTGAATAACTAATAAAAGCGGCATACTAACTTTGCACCAATCTGTATTTACGAACCTTGATCAAACGAAATGAGCGGATACACGACATAAATTTATCGATAAAAATCGGATAAAAAAATGTACAGCAAACATATCCACATATTTTTAATAAAAAAAGTCAATTTCATATTTTTTTATTGAAAACTACTTCATCTGGTTTTTTATTCGTTAGTGTTTGAGTTAACGGTCTATTTTATTCAAAGTAGTCTCATTTGAAAGCTAAATAGTTTACCTAGCTAAGAAAATTACAAGAAAATACAATTTCGGTACAAAAGCCTATTAAAAATAAGTATGTGTGTGTCAGCTACGACGCACGATTGGAGTTTACTCCTTACGAACGATAATTAGGATATATATCGAACTAGCTGTGCCCTGCGGTGCTACCCGCGTTATAATGGATGAAGTACTCTTAACCAACAACATATTTATTTGAATAAAGATTAATATTATTATGTTGATACAACTTAAACAAATTATTTCGACCAAATTAGGTACATAAAAACGGTTTTTGTGAGTTAATCTTAAAAGATAGACATATACTATCGCGGACTGTTTTTTAGATCATTAAAAGAGCTATTATCCTTTAATACATATTTTTTGTGTATCTTGAACCGTTTTCACGGCGCAAGCAACGGAAGGCTTCAAAGATGAAATAATTTCTCCCGTTTTTTACACATTTACCACTATATCTTTGCTCCTATTGGTCGTAGCGTGATGTTTTATAGCCTATAGCCTTCCTCGATAACTGGACTATCCAACACAAAAAGAATTATTCAATTCGAACCAGCAGTTTCGGAGATTAGCGCGTTCAAACAAACAAACAAACTCTTCAGCTTTATAATATTAGTATAGATAGAAAAAAAGGGTAAATGAACGCATCTGCTAAAATGTTAAGAGAAACAAACATATATCTGTAATTATTCGGATTATTTATATTACTTCAATAAGGCGTATTACATAAAGTATGTTACAAAATAATATAAATAAAATACAGTGAGACTACGAAGTATCGCGCAAAGAGAAGACCCCGAGAATGAGATACGCTGTGTAATGTATTCCATTCCATCTCATTCTTTTATACGTTCAATCCTACAGATATATATGTTTGTCTCTTTCTACATAACGCCTCAACTTTTCGTGTTACACTTGATTTAACTCCTCATAAAATTTCCGTACCGGGCCTCAAATCGTTTCGGAGTAAACTCCAAAAAATGTTTTATTTAGAGTAAAAAATTTAACAAAAGAATCTTGTTTTGCATGTTGTATTAATCTTCGTTTTTGTGTTTTCGTTGTCATGTTATTCGCCATTAAAATTTGATTTAGGTACTTTCTGCCTTGTACAAAAATGAACAGACAACGAATTATGTTTTAAAACAAGGCAAGGCAATAATATGAAACGGAACGAAGCCTTTGCCCAACAGTGGGATATTAACGGTGGATAAAGATTAGATTAGATAGTAATACAACATTTTAAGTTTAAATTTTGTATTACTATCAATTAATTTATTTATTGTTCAAAATGTTCACCATTTTCCTCAATGTATATCGTTCCACGTAAAGATACACTGCGCGTTGTTCTTTTCTATTGTGATACGATAAATTTTTTATTATTCAATTCAATTCAATTCATTTATTCAAACCATAGGTACATTACAATACACTTAGTTTCGTCAAAAATTACAGTAATACAAAAACTATAAAATACAAACATCTAATTAAGAGGCTGTAAAGTGGCCTTGTCATATTGTATAAAATTGATTCATTCGATTTACAATAATATTAATTAATAATAATTTAAAATGTAAATAAAAAATATATTATAAATAGTAAAGATTGTTGCAGCTACACAGAGCTTTGTCTATTAATAATTTTAGTATTGCCAGGGTCACAGATCCATGGATCGTTATCATTAAGGTAGTCTTTGGTACAATAGTAGGCTTTGTCAGTAAGATGATATTTAATATATTTTTTAAATTTAGTTTCACAAAGAGTCAAAATATGATTTGGAATTTTATTATAGAACCTTACAGAGTTTCCCAAGAAACATTTACTTGTCTTTTGCAACCTGTAAGTGGGATTCATCAATTTGTTTTTATGTCTAGTGTTTACGCTGTGAATGTCACTTCGTTTTTTAAAATTGCTTATATTTTTCCGCGTGTACATAATATTTTCGTATATATAAAGTGAATAAACAGTCATGATTTTAATTTGTTTAAAAAAGTCGCGGAGTGAAGTTCTTGAGCTCAGTTTGTATAATGCTCGTATCGCTCTTTTTTGTAATATGAAAATTGAATTAACGTCTGATCCAGATCCCCATAATAAAATCCCATAGCTTAGAATGCTGTGAAAGTAAGCAAAGTATACAAGTCTTGCAGTCGCGCTATTAGTAAGCTTTCTAACTTCACGCACCGCATAGACTGCAGAGCTTAAACGATCTCCCAGCATTGATATATGGGGTCCCCACTGTAATTTTCTGTCTAATTTAATTCCTAAAAACTTTGTACAATCTGATTCTATATTTATATCCATTATTTTGACGTTTTCAATTTTATCGTTATCATTAACTAAAGAGAATTTAACACAATTTGTTTTAGTTGGATTTAAGACTAAATTATTCACAGAGAACCACTTATTAACCTGATCTAAGACCTGATTTATTTTTGTCACATCTATTGCTTTCCTATTTATTCTAAATAATAATGAGGTATCATCCGCAAAGAGCACAATTTCGCTTTTTGTTTGATTTTGTATCATTTGCTCTCACCCTCAATTTTTTTGTGAGCATCATCTGTAGTTTTTGAACGAAAGCAACGGTTTTCGAACCCCCTCCCCGTTCCGCTTCCACCACCCCCGCCACTTGAGCACTACAGCCGCCATCTTGAAAACGTAATTGTTGTCATGTTTACGTTAACGCTAGTGCTTTGTGAAAGGTGAAATTTGTGAAAATTTAGTGATTATAATTTGGTAAATATACAACTTATTTGCAAAGGCATTTTAAATAAAGATTGTCCCAAACCTTGATGCATAAAGAAATCCTATTAAAATTATCCGGACCTGAAGAAATTCCTTGAAAAGAATACGCGCCAAACCAAACTGGCAGAGTAATGAATATTTATCAAAATATAACCCGTATCAATGGTCATTTTTCTATTGTTTATATTATTTTGTGCTAAAATTTAAGTTTAAATTGTTTTTCAGATGAAATTTGATGTGAATTGAGTGCGGACATAGTAAACTACCAATATGTTTTACGCACACTTTGTGCTGGCCAAAAAGGGGCCTTTGGCCAAAATTTGGCTGGCCGCACACTGGGACAAAAAGCTAACTAAAGCACATGTATTTGAAACCAACATAGAGAAGAGTGTTGATGGTATTCTAAAGCCTAAAGTGAAGATGGCCTTGCGAACTTCTGGCCATCTGTTGCTTGGAGTCGTCAGAATCTACTCAAGGAAAGCCAAGTACCTGCTGCAGGACTGCAATGAAGCCTTTGTCAAGATCAAAGTGAGTTATTGATAATTACTCATTAACAATTGAACAATCTGCGTTCTTGTAAGTTTTTGTTTATGTTGTTGTGTTTTGGATTGTGAGTCGGTTGGTGGAGAATTATGTTCATATTATATATATTGGAAAAGGTAAAGGCTGAAAAAAGCGTTTAGGTAAACAATAGTTATTAGTTTGCCTAAAAATGCTTTTCAGTCCTGATCTGTGATAACAATATCCACTGCTAAGCAAATAAGGGAGTTTGCATCAGGTTTACAATTAAAATAAATTTCAGATGGCATTTAGGCCAGGAATGGTGGATTTGCCAGAAGAACACAGAGAAGCAGCTATGAATGCCATTACATTGCCTGAAGTGTTTCATGACTTTGATACAGCTATGCCTGAACTGAAGTAAGTATTTTTTAATAAAAATATTGTCTTTGTATTCTATAGCCTATTAACTAAATAAACTCATATTATTGAATTTTCTAAATCAGTTGGTAATATCTAATAACAAGTTAACAACAAAATATGTTCCTAAGTAATTCAAGCAGTCTAGTTCATGCAAATAATACATAAATTAAGGTTTTAACACCAAAAATCGTTTGGACCATCAAATTCCTTAACTTTATTTTGATTTGATGTTAAGATACAGATAGTGTTACAGATGTTACATAATGTTAATTATCCGTATATTTAATTTTTAACCCCCGACCAAAAAAGAGGGGTGTTATAAGTTTGAAGTGTCTGTCTATCTGTCTGTCTGTGTGTCTGTCTGTCTGTGTCACCATAGCTCCCGAACGGATGGAGCGATTTTGATTTAGTTTTTTTTGTATGAAACGTGAGTCTTGCGCAAGTGTTCTTAGACATGTTTCATGAAAATCGATTGGGCCGTTTAAAAGTTATGGGGGTGAGAGTGGGGAAGCAAAACCGAAAATCTGCAAATATACTAGTGTGGGGTATCAAATGAAAACGCATCGCGTCCACATTACATAATATTATGTTGTTTTACATTTAAGGAAATTATGGCATTGGAATCGGGGGTTTTTCTTAAATTTTAAATTTAGATATATTTAAATATTTATTATGGAACTACACAAAATTATTCCCTTGCATACTCTTAAAATCGTCTTCTATGACTGCTTCAGTGGCGCGGCCGGCAAGGGTTCCTTTTGCGGCGCAAGAGGTAGCGGGTTCGATTCCCGCCGAGAGTGAAAGTGTTTGTATGTTCTGCAAGCACTTTCTCCTTGTTCTGGGTGTTTGATTTGTATAATAAAAAATATCTATATATGTATGCCTATTATATTAAGTATATCAGATATCTAGACCCGTAACACAAGCTTATAGCTTACCACGGGGCTAGATGTTGTTGTTACGATTGTCTGGAAATATATATATAATATATTTAAAATGTTCTTACAATAATCGATTAATTTCAGCGAGGTTGACATTGAGGCACAGTTTTCTCTAAACCAGTCTAGAGCAGAGGAAATCACAATGCGGGAAGATTATGGTTCACTCAACCTGGTTACCCATGATGATGGATTTGGCGATATGGGTTTTGACACTGACCACCCTGATATTATGAGAGAAGCTATTGGAAATGATGGGGGTCTGGGAGAACAGGTGAGATATAAAGAACAATGAATAAATAAATACTAATTACAAGTATGTATTTGAAGTATAATATTTAATTCAGGATCGCCTGGTGAAGTTAGCAGGCTCATGGTGATGTGGTACAGGTTGCTACTGGAAGTCTTTGTCCAGCAGTGGTATCCAACAGTTCTTTGGCTGAAATGATGATGATTTTTCATATAATTTTTTTAAAAAAAGCTTTCCTTGATAAGAAGTATCCTTAATTGATAAATGGACTATCTAACGTTAATCTAGGACCAAGTTATATGTAAAATGTGCGCGCCATCATGGATATTGGTGGCGGAAGAAAGTGATTGCTTGATAATTTAAATAATGTTCTTATTTCAATCAGAGTAACGTGCTTTTTGCGGATGGGTCATCACTCGAGCTCGCTGGGAAAGATGTTCCTGGCACAAGTACTGCTGGCCCTACTCTTGTAGAGACACATGAGCGTCGCATGGAGGCTGCGCCACACGCACCAATGGATGATGGCTTTGGCGGCACCATTGGTGATGATTTTGGACGTATGTATGCAGTTTCATTATACATATTTGTGTTAATGTACAAACAAGAAGCATAAAAGAATTTCGTAAACTAAAACTTAAGACTCCATCTAACAGAGTATTTTACCTCACATTGTTATTATAATAAAGCTAAAAAGCTTCAAAATTAGATATGAAATTACGAATGTGAACAATTACATTGTCACCCATTCACTTTGTTTCTGTATTTAATGTGTTCGAAGATAAGGTTAAGAACAAATGCTAAAGACAGAGTCGAATGTGATTATAAAATAGTTTTGAAAATTCTACACAGATGCTGGCGGTCTATTCGAGGGAGATTTGTTTGGTGACGTCACCACGAGCGCTTCAGGCGCTGGCGCCACCCCTGGCATGCCTGGGACATCGCAACAACCTCAGTCTTTACAAGTAAGTTATTTATACTGATACATTATTGCTAACTTTATTTGCTACTGTGCGAGAAACACTAATCGATCGCAGCGCTTGTCATGGTCAAAAAACTAAGATTTTATGATAGAAAATAGTTATGGTAAAAATATTGATCACTAATTCTATGAATTTCGACTAGCTAGTTGATATAAGGAACAAATATTTAAATAAATGCAGTCTAGAAATAACCTATCACTTCATATAATATCAAGAGCCAATGTTATTATTTATATAGGATAACACATCTCTTATAATATAATAAATTACAACAAAAGTATTGTTATTTGACAAGTGCTCCCTCAGTTAAAGGTATTCAGATGATCTAAAAGGACCCTGTAGATTAATAAGTTCGAATAGAAATAAATGTAATTTAAATTATAATATTTAAATGTTTTTTTTTTTTTTTTTATTCTATTTTTATTTAGGGACTTTGAGTTTACAAAGTCAAAACGTTTATTTCCTTAGAAGCCTATGCTTACATGGACAGGTCAACTTAAATCTAATTTAAATAAAAACTAAGAATAATCAAGGAAATAACATAGTCTTGACAGTTCGCTTCAATTTTTTACACTGAGTTGAGAAGCGAATAGAACAACTCAGCTTCCATCTCTTATGTTGTTATTATAACAATATTGGTGTACAACATGGTTACTTATACATTTAACATTTACAAACAAATGCTAGTCAAACATGCACATAACAGAAAAAAAAACTAAATTTAGCTATTTTGTCCATCCTAGTGGAACCGAGCTACATCTGACCAAGCATTATCGTCAACAAAACTATGTCAGTCCCATAGGAATATCTTAAGTACTATTACATCAATTACTATTTACAAGCAGCTTGTGTGCAGACTTTAACAGAGTGACCGCTGCAACAGAAGTCTGATCCACCAGGACACCCTGCATTGAGCCCACATCCAAGGCATTTAATTTACATTCCTTCAGTAACTCTTGTCTTAAGGATGCGCTCCGGGAACACTCCACCAAAAAGTGGTAGGTGTCTTCCACTACCTCACATGATTCACACATAGGACTTTCAACAATTTTCATTAAAAACTTACTTACTCTTTTAGCTGCTACCCAACGCCTTTGACAGATAACACTGGCACAAGTGTTTTATAATGTAACAATTTTAAGGCTGAGATCGAGGCGGGAGTGATCGACGCGGGCGTGGATGGAGCTCACGGGGCTGGCGGCGACGCCGCAGCCGACGCGCCCGACTCCGATGACGATCTGGGCGATCATTACGATGCCGGAAACTCACCACACCACAGGTAATCCCAGCTGGCCTTAAAGGTAGACAATTAGGCGCCTTAATTATTTGAAGAAACCGGCTTGTTACGTAATACGTTACGTCGCCAGTGATGTGTCTGACTTATCTGTCTCTCTCTAACTCACAGAGCTAGTCATATTTGAAATCATCTTCTGTCAGGCGGCCCTAGCTTACTATAAAATAAGAATCAGCATACCCAATTTCAAAGTCAAAAAGCCCATGCTTTATAATTATAAGTAAAATTTCATACTTTCTTTGAATAATTTTAAAATTTATGCAGAAAAATTAAGACACATCCGTAACTGAATTCGAACCTGCATCTCCGGGATAGCGCTCCGAAAGCTTTATTTTTCTGCCTAAAATTTTAAAATAGTTTAACCTGCAAAGATAGGTTAAATAAAATCATTAAAATTTGTTCAAAGAAGTCCTTAATTCTAAAGGTTGCTTCATAGGAGTAAACAAAATCAAGTGGCGTAAGTTATGTATCTAACGCTGTTATTTTTATACAATGAATTGATTATGTATTTCCAGCTGGGGCGGGTCCCCTGCTCACGACGAGGTGCCCATGGCGCCTCCAGATGACTTGATGCCGCCGCCGGCTGTGCCGCGACCTCCCTCCGTGAGCCCTATGGTAATTTCTCCTTTTGATTATATGTTGTTATATGTGGTTTTGAACGTAGATGTTGAGAGTAAGGTATTTAACGGGAAAGGTATTATTGTCGCGAGTGTTCTTAGACATGTTTCATGAAAATCGGTTTTGCCGTTTAAAAGTTATGGGGGTGAGAGCGGGGAAGGAAAACAGAAAATATATACCGAATACTCGAGTGGGGTACCAAATGAAAGATCATCGCGTGCACGTTACAAAATATTATGGTGTTTAACTTTTAAGGATATAAAGGCATTGGAATCGGGGCTTTTCTTAAATATTAAATTAAGATTTACTAAGCAGTAAGGATCATCAAGTCTATCTGCACATGCAGCACCAAAAAGAGAAAATGTATGCGTATGAACAGGGCAGCAACGTTATGTGAATAACGTGGCTGGGACAAAACGTCTCGGCCATCTGAATTGGATTTATTTGCGTCCCAGCTAGATCTGCGTTCATTTTAATTATTTTCGCGGAGTGACGCTTGTGCACCTTTCTTCAGTGCCAACAAAAAACTTTACTTTTTGAAATTTCCTATAAAATATGTTGCGTTTATAGGAAGTAGACGAGCCGCCGATGGAGACGGCGGAGGCGGAGGCAGCGCTCGCGCCGCTCGCCGCGCCGGCCGACAACACGACGCTCATTCAGAACGAGGAGGAGTCGTTTGCGCTAGCGCCCGTTGATGCGACTGTACTCAAAGGTAAATATGTTGCGTTTATAGGAAGTAGACGAGCCGCCGATGGAGACGGCGGAGGCGGAGGCAGCGCTCGCGCCGCTCGCCGCGCCGGCCGACAACACGACGCTCATTCAGAACGAGGAGGAGTCGTTTGCGCTAGCGCCCGTTGATGCGACTGTACTCAAAGGTAAATATGTTGCGTTTATAGGAAGTAGACGAGCCGCCGATGGAGACGGCGGAGGCGGAGGCAGCGCTCGCGCCGCTCGCCGCGCCGGCCGACAACACGACGCTCATTCAGAACGAGGAGGAGTCGTTTGCGCTAGCGCCCGTTGATGCGACTGTACTCAAAGGTAAATATGTTGCGTTTATAGGAAGTAGACGAGCCGCCGATGGAGACGGCGGAGGCGGAGGCAGCGCTCGCGCCGCTCGCCGCGCCGGCCGACAACACGACGCTCATTCAGAACGAGGAGGAGTCGTTTGCGCTAGCGCCCGTTGATGCGACTGTACTCAAAGGTAAATATGTTGCGTTTATAGGAAGTAGACGAGCCGCCGATGGAGACGGCGGAGGCGGAGGCAGCGCTCGCGCCGCTCGCCGCGCCGGCCGACAACACGACGCTCATTCAGAACGAGGAGGAGTCGTTTGCGCTAGCGCCCGTTGATGCGACTGTACTCAAAGGTAAATATGTTGCGTTTATAGGAAGTAGACGAGCCGCCGATGGAGACGGCGGAGGCGGAGGCAGCGCTCGCGCCGCTCGCCGCGCCGGCCGACAACACGACGCTCATTCAGAACGAGGAGGAGTCGTTTGCGCTAGCGCCCGTTGATGCGACTGTACTCAAAGGTAAATATGTTGCGTTTATAGGAAGTAGACGAGCCGCCGATGGAGACGGCGGAGGCAGCGCTCGCGCCGCTCGCCGCGCCGGCCGACAACACGACGCTCATTCAGAACGAGGAGGAGTCGTTTGCGCTAGCGCCCGTTGATGCGACTGTACTCAAAGGTAAATATGTTGCGTTTATAGGAAGTAGACGAGCCGCCGATGGAGACGGCGGAGGCGGAGGCAGCGCTCGCGCCGCTCGCCGCGCCGGCCGACAACACGACGCTCATTCAGAACGAGGAGGAGTCGTTTGCGCTAGCGCCCGTTGATGCGACTGTACTCAAAGGTAAATATGTTGCGTTTATAGGAAGTAGACGAGCCGCCGATGGAGACGGCGGAGGCGGAGGCAGCGCTCGCGCCGCTCGCCGCGCCGGCCGACAACACGACGCTCATTCAGAACGAGGAGGAGTCGTTTGCGCTAGCGCCCGTTGATGCGACTGTACTCAAAGGTAAATAGTTCAACCAAATATGTAATAAATAATGTATTAAAAAATTATCTATTTTAGCAAACATTTAAATTAGAATAGTAAGAAATTGTTTGAAAGCGAGAGATCGAGTTGCAGTGGCAGCGAGTCCAAATAAGTATATTTCTCTTAGGTGGCGCGGTGGGCGATTGTCCGCTTGCAGAGCAAGAGGTAGCTGGTTCAAGCATTTTTTAGTAAATGTTAAAATTATAATATGTATAAGAACACAAAAATAAAATTGTCATCATCATCACCCCATTAACGTTCCCACTGCTGGGACACAGGGACTTCTCTCTAGGTGAGAGAGATTAGGCCTTAATTCACCACGCTGGCCAAGTGCTGGCTGGTGAATGTCACATGTCTTTTAAAGTTTTCAGAACATGCCGGTTTCTTCACGATGCTTACCTTCACCGTTAAAGCCGTGTTTATAATGCAATAAAATTGTAATAACTACAAAATTATAAAAACTGATAAAGCTGTACTCTATTCGCTTCTCAACTCAGTGTCAAAAATTGAAGCAAACTGTCAATGACAATGTTATTTCCTTGATATACTTTATATTATTTTTTGTAATCTAAATATCTTTAAGTTGACCTGTCCGTGTATGGCACTGTGCGTCTTAGGAAATAAATGTTTTTGACTTTGACCTAAGGAAGATTGTACACGAAATTTAAATTCGTCCAAAGCATATTATTTACCTTACCTCACTTACAAGTTATGTTTATATCAGGGATTACATAAATATATTTTTTTAAATATTCTCTCGGACTATGTTCAACGATAATTAATTCCAAAAATACTAGAGAAATAACTTCATTCTTTAACTTCTCATTGGTCGAAAACCGCGAGGCCGGCCACACTCAGCAGTATGTGTTAACAGGCAGTTGAAGATAATTATTATGCTTTACCCAGGTATTACAAAAACCAAACGCAAGCGAAAGCTCATCGTGGACGAAGTGAAGAACATAACTGGTGAAGACATGAAGAACCAGCTCAGTAACACATCGGACATCGTCACCACGCTCGACCTGGCCCCGCCTACTAGAAGACTGATGCATTGGAAGGAAACTGGCGGTGTGGAGAAGTTGTTCACGCTACCTGCTAGGCCTATACCGTCGCGAGTATTATTCAAGGTTTGTGATATTTATTTCAAGGGATTTCAACCTAAACCTATAAAACCTCATTTCTAAAAAAGTAAGTTTCAATTCGATAAATACGGTTATTTTGGGCAAGAAAATTATAACCGCCGGTATTCAGATAATTTATCCATGAAAATTTACTCTATCTAAAGACAATTGCATATATTTGGGGCCCATCCATAAATTACGTCACACTATTTTGACGATATTTGAGACCTACCCCGTCCTTATCACAGCTTGTAACATTTTGTTCCCTAGTGTGACGTCACATATTTTCAACCAACTAAAGAAGGAGTAGTGTCCCAATTAAATTCGCATATTTTTTATATAAATGACCAGAATAACTTTGACAGTTCAGATAGCAGAGGATTGATGACTCGACCCATAAACTTATAAGCGCTAAGAATACGTTATATTGGACTTATAATTATCAACTTTTTGTTGTTTTTGTAGCTATATTCCCGCAACATGACGCTGAGAACTGAAGGCGAGGACGCGGACGCTGCTAAATCGCCGGATCCAGAACAACCCAGCGCGCCTCGCCGAGGCGGCAGGAAGCGAAGACATGAGGAGGTATACAAACTGAACTTGTTAATATGCAATACCATAAGTGGCATTGGACAACAAATCTTATAATAACCCTATGGCTGATTCTTGATCTTTATAATAATGTGTTTGAACATTATTATTATTATTCGTTTATTTCAGATAACATTAAATACATAATAAAAATTAAAAACACACAAAACTTAAAAATAAATATTAAACATTCATCAATTAAATATAGATTATTAAGTTATATAATATAAATCATAATAGGCTACATTATATAATTATGTCTAAACTAGCTGTGCCCCGCGGTGTTACCCGCGTTATAACGGATTTTCCCGCGGAATGACGTTTTCCCGCGGTAAAAAGTAGCCTATGTTATTTTTAAGGCTCTAGAGATTTTGTGTACCAAATTTCATTTAAATCGGTTCAGTAGTTTTTACGTGAAAGAGTAACAAACATCCATACATCCATACTTACAAACTTTCGCCTTTATAATATTAGTAGGATTATTTTCAATTTCTCCATCTGTTAATCTATTTATCACCCATCAAGCTTTAATTGTTTTTTATTCTTTTGTGTTGATAGGGTACAGTTGTGAATTGATATTAACCTCAAAAACAACCAACAACTGCTAGTTTTTGTAATTTTCCTTGAGATGTTTTCTTGTCAACAATAAATAAGAGACATTATTGTATTTCAGTCCATACAAGCTGTTGACCCACCGGTGGTGTCCTCCACCACGGACCTCGAACCGCCAACACCAGTGCCTCAAGACTACGAACCATCTGTCGGTATGTACAAAACATATTATAATGTCTTTGCACTCTATCATACTATCACATTCTCCTTTACTTTTCATCTACTTTATTAGACGTAATTCACGTTCTGATAAACACAAACCAATTTTTATTTTTTTGTTCAGAATTCTTCTTAACGCAAATAAAGTGTTTAAATAAATAAATACCACGTTTGTTATTTATTTTCTAAATAATAAAAAAAAAATCATGTCTTTTTAACAATGTAATGCTTTTAATGTGGTATTTTGTCAGAAGCAAGAATTACTCATTTCTCTTCCCATTAAAACTGCTTGACTTATCATTCTCAATCACTTTTCAAACATTACATTTGTTGTAATACGATTAATGTTACATGGTTTTAACTTATGAAGTTGCATCTGTACACAGTAATTATTATTAGTCGCGTACTAAGTGACCAGCGAGCCACGGTAATATTATAGATAATAATATTATTACCGTGAAGCAGTCTTGCAAGGCAGCCTTAGATGTTTGATCTAAGATTTGTAAAGCCATACAATGGAAATAAATGATTTTGTATCTTTGCCTCTCAAGGCTGCTTGGTCAGTCAGTAGGCGGCGATAAAGCAAACATCGTTTGTCTAAACCTCTCTGATAGCTTCAAACCGCTATTATTAGGTGACATTAATCGTAGTGTAACAATCATTTTTTCACACTGTCTTATTTTCAAATTTAACGTTCACTGCTATCGCACAACTAACATGGTGACTATGATTCACGCACGCATAGAGGACCGAGTCGAACGAGAGGTGTCGCCGCGGCCCGAAACTCCGAAAGTGGATGATATTGAACCCCCTGCAACGCCAGGTATAAGTTAAAACATTAAACATTTAAGTTAAAATATACATAGACGCTATTTTGTACGCCATCATAACCATCTGCTAGGGTGAAGGTTTAAAAGGCGGGTTTTTTAATTAAAGTTTTCTAAAATTGTATTTGATTAAAATCGGTCCAACCGAGCAGAGGTGTAGTATATTTTGGATCCCATGCAATCCCATCATAACCATCAGCTCGGGAGAAGGTATTTATTGGCGGGTTTTCAATTAAAGTGTTCTAAAATAATTCCTTAATATATGTGTTTGATCAGTCCACCCGGGCAGGGGTACGATAGGGTAGATATCAAACGAGAAGAATTACTTGATTGAGTATGTTACGTACGTATCGTTTGAGGATTGGGGACACACGATTTGTCGTTGCACGTTTTTATTGTACGAGATTGTTTACTGTCATAATTTCTTGACGAGGATTAAAAAGTTTTACAGTAGTAGTCTTAAGTTGAAACCGACATAAAAAATAATTCATGTTATATTATTAAAGAAAAATGTATAAGCACAGTTCTAAAAATCACATTTCATCTCACAATATCACTAAGATAGTTTACTACGAGATGATTATGGTGGCTGAGTTGCAAGCTTCACTAAAGAGTCATTTTAATATTTTTTTTTAGTTATAATGCTTATCCTTAACAGGTATGCTGAGCTCCCTTGGCCCGCCTATGACCCCAGGAATGTTGGGAGTTCCTCTCACCCCGGGTACGCTGCTGCAAGGCGGCATCACTCCGGGTGGACTCACTCACGGAGCCCTTACGCCAGGTACACTTAAAAGAATTGTGATGAAAATGGTGGGGTCCGCAACACCATTTCAGCTCCCAGCAATGAAAAAAACCGTGTTTTTCAGAGCTGTAGACGAAATGGATCCATACCATTACGTCTTCATCAGCATGTATGTTTGTTTCGTTAAATGCAAGTTATTACAGAAAGTGCATTCTAAATTTTTTTTGCTGGTCTCCCCCGACCGAAATAGAGAGGTGTTATAAGTTTGACGCGTCTATCTGTCCATGGCATCATAGCTCCCGAATGGATGAAGCGATTTCAATTAAGCATTATTAATTTATTTCACATTTTTGATGAAACTCTGTCAATATGGGGATGAACGGTTAGGAATAACCAAATGAGCAGATATACTCGTGTGGGGTATCAAATGAAAGCTGATCACATGCACATCCCAAAATAATAAGATTTTTTACTTTAAAGGGAACATAGGTATAGGAAACTTTTTTAATTTTAAATTAAGATTTTACTTTATGTATTCCTTAGGTGGCCTGCAACACGGTGGCATGACGCCCGCTGGCTTGCAGCACGGCGACCCACCAGTGGATTTGGGGCTGCCTGGCAGTATGACCCCGCATGCATTGCACGGTGGTAAGTGGCATTTCACTATTAAGACTAGTTGATGTATCTGTTAAAAAAATATATAACCCGACGGTGATTTAACCACTTTGGGAATGTTTGCTATCTTTATGCTTTTTAAGTGAAAATGGTTGTTTCGCTACTTTAAATCGACATAGATCCTAAACGGTCAGTCAGATTCAGAGAGTAAAAATTATTTTTAAATAACTATTCAACAATATCCAACATGACATAGTTTGTTGACTTAAATGTTTTTATTTTTACTAAATGGCGTTTAGTAGTTGCCTGGTTGAATTTTCACTAACGTCATGTCTTTAGTGACACTCGACGTTCTAATAGAAATTGATTGACGTGTGAACCATAGAAATAGGCCCAGGCGTTTGGTCTGTATAGTGGGACTAATGAACACACATGCATAACACATTACCGCTCCTTTGCGTTGCGCAGTCGGGTATAGAGGCAGTAGTTTCCTAATTTCGCGGTTTTTTAAGGTTCCGTAGCCAAATGGCAAAAAGCTGAACCCACACATGGAACCATCTATGAGTCCATCTCATACCTATTAAATTAAATATTTTTTTGTTATTATTTTGATTCTGTTTTATTTGAACAAAAATTCTTCTGTTTTATTTTGCTGTTGTTTGCTAGTTGATTCTTATTTTATAAGAATCGGTCCAGTAGTTTTCTAGCTACTTACTATGCTGGTATAATCAATGAAATGCTTTATTGAATGGGCGAGAAGTTGCTTTAACAAATCTAGTAATCTAACTATCAAACTATCTATTCAAAATCAAATTGTTTGTGCACAGGTATGACTCCCAGCCTTGGCTTAGACAGTGGAATGACGCCAGCGGGCCTACACCACGGCGGAATGACACCTGGAGGGCTCGACCACGGCGGCATGACGCCCGGAGGCCTACCACACGGCGGAATGACGCCTGCCCACTACCAACCGAGCATGACGCCGGCCGGACTAGCTCACGGGGGGATGACACCGGCGGGCTTAACGCACGGTGGGATGACGCCCGCAGGTTTACAACATGGTGGCATGACGCCAGCTGGATTAGCGCACGGGGGGATGACGCCGGCAGGGTTAACACATGGAGGGATGACGCCTGCTGGCTTGCAGCATGGCGGTATGACGCCCATGGATCTACATCACGGGGGAATGACGCCGACAGGATTACAACATGGCGGCATGACACCTGTAGGCTTGCACCATGGAGGCCAGTCAGGTGAGAAAAACTAAATGGTTATTCCTATTTATCAGGTAAAATATCATTTTCTTGTCTTTGATAGAACATCATCATCAACATCATTTCAACCGTAGGACGTCCACTGCTGACATAGGCCTCCCTTAAAGACTTCCAGTGACTTTGGTCGGTAGCAGCTTGTTACCACCGCGAGCCCGCTACCTTCACCAGGTCGTCCGTCCTGCGTTTGCCGATTTGTGGTCTCCATTCGAGAACTTTCCGGCCCCAACGTCAATATGTTCTACGTATTCCATGGCCTGCCAATTGCCACTTTAGCGAGCTAATTCGCTTGGCTATGTCGGTGAACCGCGTTCTTTTACGTATCACGTAGAGAAACCCCGAGCATAGCCCTTTCCATAGCTCGTTGCGCAACTCTGAACCTATTCATGAGGCTTATGGTGAAGAACCACGTTTCGGAGCAATATGTCATCACTGGCAACACACACTGGTTAAATACCTTCGTCTTCAGACACTGAGGTATATTGGATGAAAAGACGTTACGCAGTTTTCCGAACGCTGCCCATCCGAGCTGGATTCGACGATTGACCTCTTTCTCGAAGTTGGACCTACCTGATTGGACTGTCTGTCCTAGGTATACATATGCGTCAACAACATCGAGCATTCGACATTCGTCTTGTCCATGTTCATTCTGCGGCCCACCCATTGGGAGAGGGATCGATTGAGGCCTTCTAGGTACTAAACTGCCTCCGTCGATTTTGTCATGACTACGATATCGTCAGCGAATTGAAGGTGAGTGATGCATTCGCCATTGATGTTGATGCCTAGTCCTTCCATTCTAGGATTTTGAAAGCGTCCTCTAAAGTGGCTGTAAACAGTTTCGGAGAAATCACATCTCCTTGTCTAACTCCTCTTTTCAACGGTATCGCTTTCGAACTCTGTTCCTGTACTCGGACTGACATGGCGGCGTTTCTTGTATATAAACGCCGCCATGTCAACACTTCGATTATATCGATAGTCAGTCTGCACCAAATCTTTGATGGATGATGATAGTCTGTAACTTAAAAAGGCGAAATGATGAATTTGAACTACCTTACATAACAAAATAATTTTAACCAAGATCATTTTTTAGGAACACAACACCCAGCCTTACTGCACGGTAGTATGGAGCGAGCGCCTATGATGCCACAAATCTCATCACAAGAACCTCTCCTAGGACTTTCAGATCAATATCGGGTGAGTACCTATATATTGCATTGAATGGAAAGAATGGTCATGGATGGGACACAATTCTTGTGTATAATATTTGGTATGTGTGAAAAAACAGAAAAGTAATAATAATTTATTAATAATGGTGTTATTCCTTTAAGCAAGTTAGTTTTATGTCTATCTACTATTTATTTCATGTTACTGAACTATTTCTTTTTTCACCAGGATGGTATGCAAATGACGAACTTAGGTTACGACGACCACGGCCCACAAAGTCCACAGCACGACTACGATTTACCTGCAACGCCTGAAAACGTAAGTCGAAATTTGTTTTAAAATGTATCATCTTTCTGAATAGTATAATGTGGCTTAGAGAACCTAGTTCTTGATACATATGGCTCCATGTATCCAATTGCATCTAAGTACGTCTTTTAACGAGATGAACAAAGAATAAGTCAAAGCTATCACGTTTATGCAACTGTTAAGAAAGCCTATGTGTAGGAGAATGTCCTACAACTGATTTGACTGACGATGATGGGTGTATTACGAGTCAACTAGGTAGTATTTTATGTTAATGCATATTATATGTAACTTAGGCGGAAGAAGGTGAACGCGAGGCGGGTGAGACGGACGAGCAGTTCGAGGAGCGAGTGCTGAACCGGCGCGCCGCGCAGCTGTTCGCGGTGATGCGGCCCAAGCTCGCCGCAGGCCTGGAACTGGGCTTCACGGACCTCGCACCCCGCCATAATAACAGAAAGCAGGTGCGTATCTATCTATCTATTAAAGTGATAAGGCTTTCAATACGTTTTATTTATAAATTGAAAATAATAGGGAATTACATTATATATTAACTAAAAACGCAATTGTGTTTTAGGTTGCACAGAAATTCTACAGTTTACTTGTCCTGAAAAAGCATCAAATACTAAAACTGGAACAGAATGAAACATACGGACCTATTACTATTTCTAAAGGAGCTCAGTTTGAAACTGAAGCTATCTAAATATAATAATTATGGTAATGCTATTTATAAAAAAACTGTAATATAAATATATCAAACCTAGTTAATAAAAAAGATGTGAAAAGATAGTTATGGTATACAGTGAAATATGTTGAGCCAAAAATAATTGTGTAAGATTGTGACCTTCTGAATTGAGTCCTTGACTGTTTTTACTAAGTAACTTGGACCAAATAATTATAATGAGTGTTGATCTCAAGAAAAAAAATCAGTTTTGCAATATATAAATAGAACTATATTTTATTTCTAGGACTCAATTCATAAGAGATGTGCAGTTTCCATTTGGATATTGTTTGATGGACTTGTGTAGAAAATGCCTTATTTTGTTTTGCTGTTTGTAGTGTAAGTGGAAATTATTGTAAAGATGTTTCACAATTTATTGTTTTTAGAGTCAATAGCAGAAATAATAGTACCGCTATTTATATTGTTAAATATTCACTCTGGATCCTGAAATTATGTGTGTCTTGAACTGATTATGTTATGTATGATTATGATTGTCGTATTTTTATTAGATTTTCAAGGGAATGTCTTAAATTTGTGTTATAGTGTAGCCACGCCATTGCAATAGAGGTTAATAGGTATCTGTTGTTATGATCTAGGTTATAACTAAGAATATGAATAGAATTGTCATTGCTTTGAAAATCTATCTATGTAGGCTTTATTATGATTATTTCCAGTCATCACCACTGGTACTTTTCTCAAAATTGTGTTTCAGGAAAGTGGACTAAGATAGTGGAAGATATTGTGTTGATGACTGGGAGTAAGCAGCTGTCTATGCCTCAATTTCCCTATCAGCAGCTTGGTAGACTTATGGACCGTAATTTTTGGTCATGTGTTACTGCTTTTTGGCAGTGTGTTTAGTAATTTTCAGTTCAGTTAAATTGATGGTAACTGATAAGCTAGTTTATCTTTTATTGGTAATTACTTTTTATACGCGCTGCTGATGGGTAAATTATTGCATACAAATTGAGTACCGTAAAACGGGGTCAATAGGGATGCAGGGGTCAATAGGGATAAAACCGATGAACAAAATTGAAGCGGAAACACTATCAGAAATCTACCGATAATGGTCTGATTTTTTATGAGTTTTATAGTAGAATATTGAGTTTTTATATTGGTAACACTTTTTTGACGTGATGATGGTCACAAGTCAGAAAAAAATACATCTGAAGTTCGCCGTTCAGCAGGACGTGATTTTGTCCCTCAAAAACTTTGAAAAACCAGCAGGAAAAAGTGATTTCTATTAAATGAATCGTGCTGAGTAACAAAAGTTAGTGTTTTCTCTATCCAAATCAAGTATGTTACTACAATTTTCTTGTTTAATTTTAGTTTAAATCGAAAATTTATGAGTGCCGGTAAATTTTGCAAAAAAAGAGGGTAATAGAGACGCCCACAGGGTATTATCGGGATGTCTGTGGGGTGAATAGGGACGAGAGTCCTACAAACTAAGGACGTGGTTGTATGAAAAGGGACACTAAAGCATGGATAGGGACAGGGGTGTCACTCACCAATATCGCTAGTATTTGTCTATAATAATATTATTATTCGTTATTACCTAATGATGGGTGGTTTGGTTAGGCTTATTTATTTAGGTACTTAGGGACTTTTGCTTTTTGCAGGCACAATGCCACGAAAATATAAGCCCAGCCAAAAGAAGAATTATAAAAAATATGACCCAAAAGTAATAAACGTTATAAATATAATAAATTTTAATATATAAAAATAAAATAATAGTAATAATTTTTTTCTAATTATGACATTGGGGTCCAGTATATAGGATAGTAGGTTTGAGTAGGTATTTTGATTCTCCAATATTTACTTTCTGCACTTACTAATCTTTTGACTCGGCTAAAGTCGAAATAGGTAGGTAGTTAATTTTTTTGTTTTTTTATAAGTTTAATGAATCTGATTCAAAAGTCGTTCGTAAGTCGCTAAGGAAGCAATGAAATCTGTAGAGGTATAATGTATTTTACATTATTTCTATAGTACTGAATTTCTTTTTTTTTCATTCTTAGTTCTGAATAATATTATTTGGGGGTATGTGACAACCCTGACCATATTTCTCTATTGTTCTCAATGCCGTCCCTATTAACCCCTATATGTGTATGAATAGGGATAGCATATATTTTAAGTATTTAAATAAAAGAAGCTCACTATCAATGAGTTTCGCATACAATTTCATAATATACAAGTTAAGACTAAACTTTTAATGTAGTAAACTAATAGTTGTTGATACAAAATTCATTAGAAAAGGGAACTCAAAGTTGAAAACCATCCCCATTCACCCCATTTTACGGTACATTCTGATCATTTTATTAATTTAGATTGTATTCATTTTGTCGCTGATTATAAATTCTAAAATAAGCATTAAAAATGCCTGGAGATATTGAAGTAAACTATCATGACTTGGCTAACGTTTATTGTCGAATCTTGCGTTTCTTTATATTTCATTCTGAAATGAAGATTAGTAGGTATGCACATGGTTTATTACAAAAAACATTTACAAATAAAATTGTTAATGATAAGTTGTTTTTATTGACTTGCACCTTATTAATTAAATGTTGTTCACGTAATGCTACGAAAAAACGAATTTACATTTTTATGTAAAAAATACTATGAGGATGTTAAGATGAGAAGAGTTCAAAGTACTTTTTAAATAAATAAATAATAAAAATCCTTAAAATCATGGCATTCAACGCGCGCAAAATTTTTTATAATGTTCACTTGGCACACGATGGCGCAGCCGCTACGGGTCAGTAATACTTTTTACGGTTCTGTAGCTAAACAAGCTAAACTTTTTGTTACCGCTCCATTAAAGCCAAATTTGTGCCTCTAAAGATTTTAGAAATATTTAGTTTTTTGCTGGGCGAACGTTATGGTGATTTCTATATCTCGGAAACGGTTGAACGCAGTCATAATTTTTTTTACCTATAAATAAGGTATATTTGCGTCGTAATTTTCATTAACTTATGTAGCATGGTTCAGGAGCTAATATTGTGTGTGTCTGGATGGCGTGAGACACGTCTGAATAGTCACAAGTTATACACCAAATAACTGTACCTATATGAAAAAAAACTACCTCAAGCAATTAGATATAAAATAAATTGTGTTATGGACACGCCATTCTGTCGTCAGCTTGACGGGCATAATCGTGTATCTCCCCAATGTGTGGGAACTATGCTCTGGAAATATTTCAATAAACTGTACCTCATAAAACTGCCAAAAAAAAAATTGTATTTACACGCGATATCTGTCAAATCAACAAAGAATTTTGCTTGAGGTACAGTTTTTTGGTGCACTAACTGTGACTATTCAGACATGACTCACGCCATCCTGACACACACCAAATATTGTATTGTATTATTATTAAACGAGTTATTAACGATTTTCTTTTTTTTTTGAGGTCATCTTGAGATAAGTAACTTAGGATACGAAAACACTAGTTTACTGTGAGCTGGCTCATTACATGCTTCTACGATAATTAGCGCCCTATTTTAAGAATGCGTATGCAAAAAGAAATTATATTTGTATACCCATTACTTTAGACAATAATGAATGATAGAAAACCATTCGAAATATTTGTGGTAGATAACCAGACCAAATTCGAAAGAACATAAAAAGCGGCCGTACGATACGATTTTTATTCACACTATTATTAATTTAGATTTATTGAAATTTTTAACACTATTCTTAATTTAAATTTATTTTCTATTTTTTAGTTCAGTTTCTCTAAAAAGCGTGTTTTTTAGTTTTTCAAAATTTATAATGTAATGTCATCGGTCCTCAATAAATCTACGAAGTTTGAACGGAATCTGGCCGTATAAAGTGGGTCAAAATCACGCCTAAAGAAGTCGGTTACAAACATACTTAAAAGTGAAGCTAATTATAAATAGATATCTTTGAGGGAGGCCTAAGTCCAGTGGACGTCCTAAGGCTAAAATGATGATGAAGAAGCATTGCTCGACCGGAGATCACTACCTAGTCGGCACATAGAAATTTACAAACCCCAACATTAGTGTCGCATAAATAGTATATTTGTTTCCAAATTCTGTTGAAGTGCTTTAGTTAAAACGCCAGTGTCAGTCAGTCCCTAGTGTGGCCTGTGAACCATGCCGAATAGTTTGAACCATGTTAATGGGGTACCTACATAGTAGTAATAAGGGAAATAAATTATGTCCTATCTTACTATCAGAGCAATTTGTTGTAACACGTAAATAATATCTACCCATGTGTTACTACTGGTAGTAAGATGGGTAACAAAGTTATTGTATGATGTAGACTCAGCTAATGACTGCCAAGTAGACATTGAAAACTAAAAAACCTTAAAAATGACTAGAATTGAGAGTACAGCAACTGCTTCAGAAAGACTGCATGAAAATGATGCATCTATACAATAGAGTAAGTCCTCTCAATCAACTATATGTATAATGCCAAACTGGGTCAAATCTATTCTTAACTGTTTAAGTTTAGAAGGTGGACAGTACTTAACAGATCTATGGGATCAAGTTATACTGAAAGGACAATATTAGATTGTATCATTTAATCGCCCTAAAAATGTACAATACAGATGCCGACATTTCCGAACCGGTAACATACATTCCAAAAGTCGCTGATAATACTCACGCTTATACACGCAATCACTGGCTAAATATATTATCACCGAAAATTGATAATGATATTATACAAGAAAAGGTATTGTCAGTCTACAAAAACAGGAATAGAAATAATGGTAGCGTCATAGCAATGTTTACGTACAACGTTTTATTTTCAGATTTCCATTAAACTACATATTTAAATAAATTGCATTCCTGTGATGACGCACACTAATACATGTAACATAATTACACATGAGTCCTTACATCACTGAGGGAGGTTTCCAAACATTGATTCCGGCCGTCCACTCCAGATAGTAAACACTGAAACCTCATCATGTGGGATGGCAGTAGTAGTGTTCTTAAAATAAATTGTTTAGAAAGCGAACAGCAGCAGGAACGCCATCATAAGACAGAACAGACCCATAGCCTCAGACAGGGCGAATCCCAGAATGGCGTATGAGAACAGCTGTTGCTTGAGAGAGGGGTTCCTGGCATAACCGATGATGAGGGAGCCGAACACTGTTCCGATACCAGCACCTGAAATTATAAACATAGCATTAACATTTGGTTTTGCAACAAATATGAGGCAATTTATGATAGATAATTTACTGCAGTTATCTAAAATCTAATTAACCAATACAACAAACTACAGAACATAATAAAATCAAATCACCTCATAAGGATCTCCCTTGGAAAAATGTGTCAAAAAATATGCACAATAGCATGCAACATTATGGTATCCAAGCTGTGATATAATCACATAATATACTCTGTACAACGGGTCATCCCTATTCAATAATACGTCTAAAAGGCAAACAGCATAAGGAATGCAATCATTAAACAAAATAGACCCATGGCTTCTGATAAAGCAAACCCAAGGATAGCATATGAGAATATTTGTTGCTTGAGGGAGGGGTTCCTTGCATAGCCAATTATTAGACATCCAAACACCACACCAATACCAATACCTGCAGGAAGAGGTTTAGTTAGGTTAAAGGGTTACATCATGCAAAAGGATAAAGTGTAGGTTTTTAAGCATCAACTAACAAACACAGTAATAAGACATGATTGTGATGGGATTAAAATGGATGATTAGGAGCATCATGCAAAATATAAAACCTGGCAAACAAAATACTATGTAGATGAATGTAACATGTACTCTGGTTAACCTAAAATCTCTTATGAAATTCAGGGTTATGCAATCATGTTTGCTTTTAAATGTGATCCTAGCCCATATAAAAACTAGTTAAAAGTCCATAATGATTTAGATAAGCAAGTAATCAAGTGTTGATGATGATACAGTATGTTAATATGAATAAGTATTAGATATATAATGTTATAGAAATAAGTACACACAAATTTAATTGATGAACCACATAAGCATGCATACTCTTAGAATATATAGGTAGTATACATACCAGAGCCAGCAACTCCTACTGTCGCTGCACCAGCACCAATGAATTTGGCAGCAGAGTCAATGTCTTTGTTGACTGAGGTGGTCTGGAAGGAACGGACCGCTGAGAGCTGAGCCGGAGCAGGCACAATTTGTGACTGTGTGGGCACTGCTGCTAGTGGTCTAACAATGTTGGCATTGCAGAAGATCTGAAATTTAAAGAGACATCTTATCAATACATGTATGTTGCTTAGTAAGGTGTAGGCTAAGTTTTGTAGTAACTGAAGCTCCACCCAAAAAAAATCAATAATAAAATAGTGTTGTTTTAAATCAATTCTAAATCATCTAGAGTTGGCACTTGTTCTTGGCAAAAAGAGGTTGAAGTAGGTCTATGTCAAAAAGTGGAACAGCTGATCAGATTATCAATGGATTATGTAATACAATTTTAGGTTACTGCAAATATAAATATGAATGAAGATCATGAATAGCAATCGTGGAATGCAAATCGAAGGGATAATGAAGTCAAATTAGATCTAGGCTAAGTACCAGGAAACTATCAGCTGAAGGCAATGTCAATGTCCTGATGTAAGTACCTACCTACCTAAAATTGGGTAAAAATTGGTAAAAGGAGTAGGTGGAATGAAAATGAAATAAAATTAGATTAAAAGAAAGATACTTACGGCAGACCTGGCTGCAGGGGCGATAAGTCTGGCAGCAGACAGCATTTTGTGTTGTTAGTGGGTGCGGCGAGCGACAACTGAAATAAACCGAAGGAACAGATGAGTTAACTGTTCGAGGGACCGGCACTGCACTGAAAGCTAATGTGAAACTGTGACTTTCAAGACTTGACAGTTTGACCGACGAACCGCAGTGTTACGTAATTTACGCCACTACGTAACGGAGGAGGTGGAGATAAGTCAACACTTCTATGGAAAATTATGTGTACCAGTAATGAATTTATACACAGAAAGGAGTCCTATTGTCCGTCCGAGCGTAGCACCGGTATATTATTCAGTCAAAAGATGAAAATGGCCGATTCGGCGACCCGACAGGATCTCTCTTTATTATGACAACTTACAGGGACACCAAGAAATATGATCACTGATACACAGAATACACCTAAACACGTCGATTGGATCACTTTTATGTCGAGATTATTTTCTGATTTCAACACTTTTTCACGATTCGTTTTATTCGGAAATTTAGCCGCACTTACCAAAGAACACCTAAAAGGAGGAGACCGGCCTTTGGAATGTTCAATTTTATGAGTGGTGAAGTGAAACAGAAGTTGCAGACCTTTACGCTATTGGTCTATATCTGACAGTGTCATGTGGGCTAAGCTCTGATTGGACAAATTTCGATCAATATATGTGCGCGATTCTGCGCGAATGACTTGATCGTTGAATGCTTCTTTCTTATTTAAATCTAAGTTATAAATAAAAGTTATGTAAGTGATAGTGAATAAAGAAATTTTAATATTTAGAACTCTAATTTTATACATAAATAAACTCTTTCATCATCTAGCAATTGAAGAGAAAATCACGTTAAATTTAGACGTCAACTTGACTATTCCAATAAGATGAGGAGCCATTGTCCGAAATGGCCGTCTTCATGTTAAACATCTGTAAATTCAAAGGCTGTGGCATTACATTTCCAAGACTTCCAGATCTTATTGAACACATAGAAGATGTTCATATCGGTATGTACAAATTAAGTTACTAAAAATAGTTATTAGGCAGGCCATTTCTACGTAATCAGTGACCCTCCCCCATCTACGCCTTATCAATATCATTATGTTGTCATCATTGTGTTTTTATTTGCGTGAAATACAAATCGCAACTTGAAATAATAATTTAGAAGTATAATTTTGGATTCGTTTTATTTCTATTTACTAAATGTTGCCAAGGAACTGATAATACGAATGGGTGTTAAATATGTCTTTCATATTCTTGGGTGCCGCATCAAAATGGTGTGCAATGTAAACATTGGCGCTTGCGCTGAACAGCTGATCCGGGTTCGGCCCGTGCTATGCTCAGCTGATAGACTACATTTATTAAGTTTTTTTATGATTTTTCTGAAATTGAAAAGTGAATTTGCTACTAATTATGCTTTTATACTTATTACTAGTATAGTTGGGAAGCCGCATAACGCCACGGTAATATTATCTTTAAAGTACTTCAATTCAACTCAGCCGAGACTTGGAAAAAAATGCTCGATCGTAGCCTCGCGGTACCTGGTCATGCGATAGATAGAGCTACACCATTACCTACAGCATTTTAATTACATCTGCCGTCTAGTTATGTGATTGTTAATATATTTATTTATAATAAATAACCAATAAAATACTTTCTAAATAGAAAAGATCATAAAAAAAGAGGGGTGTTATAAGTTTACAGAAAATCTGCATATATAGTGTTCTATGATCAAATCTCCTGAGTGATACTGTTTCTAAGACAATTGGGTCTAACAACTAGAAAAAATCTGTCCCCTGAGCTATGTTCTACTTACTTTATTTTTCTTTTTTCTGACCCTAATATCTCAGAAACCGTATCACATAAGAGACTTGATCGTAGAACACTTTTTGTTTGTAATAATCATTTACTCTGTCAGTTGGGTTTCATCACTGGCCGACGAATCACGTTTTTTTCAAAATGGCGGACTAGTAGGTATGCCAGGCTCCATACAAAAATGTTCGAACCCTTTTAAAGCGCATCGCGTGCACATTACTATATAATTATTATGTGTTTCACTTTTTAAGGAAATTAAGGCATTGGAATCATAGGTTTTCCTAAAGTTTAATTTTCGTAAGCTATTTCTTGTTTTTAGGGTCCCATATCCAAAGGGTAAAACGGGACCTTGAATGGGTAAACGCTCCAACAGCATCTGCTATTGGCACTTAAACTCTGCTTTTGTTTTATTGCTAAATATGTATATAAACTGTATACGAAACCATTTTGTGTAGCTATGAGTCTATCTCATACATACAAATTGATTTAATTTAAATACATATTCGTATATTAAACAATACTTATAGATAAATGTTTAATGCAACAGAAAAATACAGAGTCGAAACATCTGTGCTACCTACATACAGCGACACTAATAATTAAAAGCGATATCTTCCAGGCAATTTTTGGAACCTTTTATAAGCTTAGTTACCAACCTTAAAACTTACAAACCTATAGTTATGCCTGCGAGCCAATTTCCCATAAGTATCATGATTCAGCCCTAACATAATTGATATTTTTCTAGACTTAGATCCAAAAGTAGTGGAGCAAAAGGAGGCGTCCCAGCCGCAGTACATTTCGCTCAGCTATGTGTTGAAGTATATCTCGGACTCTCGGCGCGATGCCCAGAACACCGAAGCACCCGAAGTCAGGAGGAGGCTGTTGTCGCTCCCAGAACCGCCGGCCCCCGTTCGCAGCCCCACTGGTAGGTAAAATGCTTACATAGATACCTACTTGCCTTATTTATTAATTACCTTCATTATCGTTTCGGCCATGGTCCTCCGATCGATTCGCTCCTCTGATTGAATTGGCAAGATGCCACGCAAGTCCTCTCTTTCACGTTGGATTTTGTACCAAACCATCGTTTGTTGAGGTAATTTTTTTTCCGAGAATTCAGATTTGTCGGTTATGTTTCTTACCAAAATTATCTTCGGCAATCCACGAGGAGGCCTATGGGCATTTAAGTGAATGAATGATAATGATGCTGTTTTTGCTACAAAAGGCTCTTACGTTGTGACGTAGAATACTGTAATTTTGCTTATTCAGTTAGCCAGTCAAGGCAAGAAAAACCATAAATAAAAATTATAAGTATTGTGCGTATTTAGCAGGCTGACGAAGTGATTAGGTAACTTAGGAAGCGTCAGACAGAAATACGGCTAATGTTGAGGTTTATAGTGAGAGAGAAGCCTACCGCTGCACGCATACGGGCGTGAGAGAAAGGGAAGCCAGACAGAAAGGCCCCGGTTACGGGGCGCGTAGCGTTAACAGTAACGAAACGGTTTACTGTTTCCCAAGAAGTTATCACTATAAAACTCAAGTTGACTGACTCTTTATGGAATCAAACTCAACTTGTGATTTCAAAAATCTTATTTCCTGTGGACAATAAATATAACCGAAACCGATATTTTAGGGAGCGAAATGGACGAGGATGAAACAATGACGCATTCTGAAGACAGCAACGACTCCTGGACTACAGTTGACGAGTATAATTCCGATTTCATTCTGCGGTATGGCGTCAAGTAAGTATGAAAATCATAAGTAGAGCAACATAAGACTACGACCTATTTGCGTTATGGTTATACTAAGACAGTATAACGAAAATAGGTCGTAGTTAGCTTAGTTTCGCACGCTGAAAAAAAAGCTAAAATTTGAGTAACGGATAGCTCACGCCGCGCCGCGCCGAGATGCGACGAGCTCTTTTTAGGATTGCAAAATATAACATTATGTACTACACAAAAAGCTTTCATTGAAAGAGTTCAAAATCGATGCGCCTCCAGATACTCTGCCCTCAAGTTTCATCGCGTCGCGTCTCGGTCGTCTTGAAATGTCTCCACAAAAGTAAATTTTTTATTAGTTTCAGAATATTGGCCTATGCCAATAAGAAATATAGATAAGGTTATTAAAGTTTCCACTCTCCAATATATTTAACTCATTTCGCAATATTTCTTGATTTGACGATGTTCATTTTGATTGACCATGCTGCTGCGTTCTCCGACTGCAACGCTGAGTCAGATTCCGGTGACTCATTGATTTATCGATGTCATACTTATCTAGAAAACTACGCGATACTTTATCCGGTTATTTACCGAATAATGTTCTAAGCAGGTTTTAGACCACTTCGAATTATTATCAGTTTATTATTGGACTAGATCTACTAGGCGTGGGCGCCCCACGATTTTACATAAGTGTGGTATTCGTTATTTAGTCTGCGTTAAATAGTACCCAATGAAAACCATAGGTAAACAGAGAGATCTAAGAAAACACTGGTATATGTTTAGATCGCTACACCATATGCAACGTTCGCGAACTTACCTTTATGATCAAACGAAAACCCCTAAGAATTAATTATCAAACGCCACTCAAATATGATAAGAATCGATGATGTAACTTAACAGTAGATAACCTACGGGGGATAAGGGGTCTGAAACACCATCCTGGGGTCTAAACGAACCTGACGGGGCAGTGGTATCCCCTGCCGTATATCGGCTCTGGCACACCTACCAAGTACCAACCCGCATATTATGTCTAACGTAGCTAGATATGGTATATTTGAGGAGGAAAAAGAGACGGCTAACCTCGGGCTGAAAAGATGATGACGATAAATTCTATGTTCCCAGACTGAACCCCAACGCGGTATCCGGTGCATTAGGGCCAGCTGCGCAGGAGAAACCCTTCGCTTGCCCTGTGCCCGGCTGCAAGAAGCGCTACAAGAACGTCAACGGTATCAAGTACCATTCCAAGAACGGACACAAGAAGGATGGCAAGTAAGTTGCGTCTGCTTTTTGGTACTTTCACTTTTTACACGAGTTGTGGTGGTTTTTAACCAGAGATGTGCTATGGAGCTATGCTGAAGGCTAAGCTGGGAAATAATGTGGCCGTTTCCACTGATAGGTACTTTGCTGTAACGGTGCGAGTAATATGTGCTACGAAGCGCAGCTCGACCTATGCGATTTATCAATAGTATGGCAGCGGTGTGATAGTGTGGTTCCCATCCCACACACCACTCCTTTTCATAGACACCACACCACACCATGGGAAATTTTGTCTATGAAAACCACACCTTTTCATAGACATAATTTCCCCTAAATGGTTTCCCCACTTTACGTAATCTAAATGTTTAATTGGATATGATGTAGTATATTCTTATTTCACTATGGAAACTCTTTTTTCGAAAATCTTGCTTAGTTTTGTGTGTGTACAGCAAATTCTTGTAAATATATTGTGAAGTTGCTTCATAATATTTATAATAAGCCCAAAAAGACAGTAGATAGTCTAAATAAATCTTGAACTTATTATTCAGAAAACAACCTGGTTTTTCTGCGGATCGTTACAAAAAAAAGTATTATCCTGCCCCTAAGAAACGAATGACTACCCAGGAATATTTCTGGAAAAAATGGGTACCTACCAAATAATTTGTATTAACAATTGCATTTCATCAATATAGAAAATAGTTAGAATTATTCATATAATTTATTAGCCAAATAATGCAGTATGGTTTTTTTCTACTTTTAATGATTCCTCATTATAGTTTATCTAGGTACCTAGTTAGTAAGTGTTGTGTTCCATTATTTGGTCTGATAGCTAATACTCGTAGCAATTTAATGATTTATTGTTGACTACGTCGTATATTGAATAATACTCCAGTACTTTTCTAACGTTTTACACTAATAATTGTACCTACGTCATAGTTATGAAAAACTATTATATCAATAGTAGAATAAAGTCAACAACTAATAAAAAATTATTAAATTTTGTCAATGCTGAGATACACTACAGATTCAAGCTTTCTATCAAAATAATAAGTAATCCGTATCCTACGGCTAAAACAATAAATGACTAACGTGTATTAGTTTTACTACGAAGTCAATATTTTTTTATAAAACAGCGATTTTAAGATGTAGAAAAAAATTTAACATAACCTTATAAGTCAAAGTCAAAACGTTTATTTCCTTAGAAGCTTAAGCTTACATGGAGGTTTTAATTATGTATAATAAAAAATATCTATGTATGTATGTTTATTATATTAAGTATATCAGATGTCTAGTACCCGTAACACAAGCTAAGGGCTTACCACGGGGCTAGATGTTGTTGTGAGGATTGTCCGGAAATATATTTTTTTAATTATAACATCGAAGTCCCATTACCCAAGAATAGTCCCAAGGCTGAAACTGAATTTATTGTATAATGTAAAATTATGTTTCCAGGGTAAAAAAGGCTTACAAATGCAAGTGCGGCAAAAGCTACAAAACGGCACAAAGCCTTAGGGCCCACGCTGCCATCCACACCGCCGTGACCGTCGCTACCTCTGTCCAGCCGCCACCAGAACCTCCCAAGGTCACCAAAATGCCGGGCCTCGTGGTCACCGCCGCGCCCGCCCGGTCCCTCACCGAGGACAAACTCGTCAGGATATACGACACCATCAAAACTAAAGATGGAACCTTCATACAGAAGCATCTGTCCGGAGTCACCGTAAGACATGCTATAGGTGTTACGTCGTCTCCACTCGAGAAGGTAAAGATTATAGACCGCAACCCGAAGGTTACGGTTCACACGCAACCGATTATATTTGGACATCAGATGTAATGGATAGTTATACGAGATATACAAATTCGAACGAGTACTTTCGCTTATGTAAATTAAGTTGGCGGTTTTATTGGAGGATTCATTAATTTGTTTGTCTGTTTTTTCATTTTGTCGAGGTAAATATTGAATAATGTCTATATGGTTAATTTCTGTATCAAAAGTGATTTGTATATCTTGTGAAGACGTTGGTCCATACAGATGGTAGCTATCGGCAGAAATACGAATTAGTCATTAGTTTTAGTTACGAACACAGTTCCTAAAGAAAATATTTAGTTGCGCTAATTTATTGACGAAAGTGTTTGGTTATGCTTGAAGCAGGCTTTCTTAATTTTATATTTGAACTGCACAAAATATTCCATCACACTGTCACATTAGGTATAATTTCGAGTTAGTTATGTTCGATGTTTACGTTAAAGATTATTTATTAAACGTTGTTTAGTTGAAAGTATTTATTTAGTAAGAGATTTGTGTTTTAAAAGACAGAACGAGTGGGTTTCAGTGCCCAAAAACAACTGACCATAACTATAAGTAGTTTTTTGATGTAGCTTTGATGTCGTATAAACATTATATGTGTCTCATTGATAAAGGCTGAATTTATGTGATCAGTCACTTAACTACTATAAGTATATTTATGTAGACTTGATACCTAACCGTCATTTGTGTGGTCTTCCCTGGGTGAGATATTTCCGAGTGTAAAACGTGTGAGTGTGTGTCCATTCCCCTGGGTCTTCATTTCATTAACCCTTTGTGCCATTTGACACTGTTTGATTGCTTTTCATTACATTATATCCAACTATCTAAGCTATGAATGGTTTCATGGAATAATAAAAATAAAAGTGTGTGGTTTATGTTAGTTAGTCTTAGAGTTATGATAATACTCAAGGAAATATAAAAAAAAATAAAAAAATGCTTGGTGACCAGTGTGTGTAGAGTGATATCTTGAATGATTCGGTGCCTTGATAGGAATGCGTGAATTTGCACTATTAAATTTAGATTCCAACTAATTTATTTATCACTCAGTATTCTTAAGTCAAAGTTAAACATCACGCCAAAGAATTAGTGTTATTTAGTGAGCATCATTTGATATATTTACACTCTGAAATTCATTTGTGTATAAAATATATATTCGTACCCTATTAAGTTTTATAAATCCGAATTTAGTGTTCTCGAAATTGGACTGCGAATATTCATTCGGCTATATTTGAAATCTGATCGAATAAAGTATTGGAAATGTTTGAGAAATATTATTTTTGTATTTGATGTGCCAATGCGATTATTCGTTTTGGTTTTGAATAACAGAGCTTTAAACCTAGTAAGGTGCTATTCGGGTTTGCAGTATTTAATGCAGGCAACTTGCACCGTGGCTAAATTCTGATGTAAGGGCAAATGTGAATGTGATAGGTAAAAGTTAGCATGACCAATGAAAAGACAATTTGAGGATGTCAAAGACAAGATTAGTGGGGTAGAATTGGCGAGGCAGGAATAAAGAGGCAATTGCATAATTTTGCTGAAAAACTTAATTTTGCTGTAAGCTAACTAAAATATATTTGTTAAATATAATGTTCACTGTAAAATAAAGCAGTCCTCGGTTATACTTTGTTATAATATCGAGAATTCTATTTCGTTTGATTAATGTAACTTAGGTACCCTCTAAAATATTTATTTTACTTTAAGTCCGTCCTTTGAGTTTCACAAACATAAAATACAAAAGTGTTATAAACCGTTGTCTATGTTGTAACTGTAAAACCTGAACTACGGTAAATCTTAGGATTTACCTACATGAGTTGGTAAATGTAAGAATTTATGAAAATGGAATATTTTTCTCGGGCTTTTCCTATTAGTAATCGGTAAATGCTAGATTTCCACAGACAGGCGGTCAACATTGAAAACAAACACTCAACTGTCTATATATTTTATCTTATTGATATCCAAGACCAGGATTTATGGCACTTCGGCGGCCATATTTTCATTTAAAATCATAACCTACATGCTGCAAATTGTTATGACATTTTCCTTAACATAATAATACTATAGTTAAAACTAGTTTCTTTGTAAAACGGGCTTTCCCTTGTTGAAACTTATCATTAATTTCCTTAAATAGTAAAAATATTTCCTCACAAACATATCAGGCTAAACAGGTATTTTTCAACCGTGCCTTTAGTGTAAATCCTAATACTTAACAAGTGAATGGTGATAAAGTGCGAATCGCTTAATCATTCGGACTTTTTCCATTAAGAGTTGGTAAGGTTTTACTGGGAAGTCCTAGGCTTTACCATAGTTCGGGCTTTTACAGTAAATAAGTACAACAAAACCTAAAATTAATGCGATATATTAATATTTTTCTTTTTATGTTTGCTTGTTGAAATAGTTTTTAAATATTGTGTTTAAGAAAATGCTTTAACGGAACTGCTCATTTTGCCTTAAAGTTGTATAACCATATCAAATATAAATTTAGTTTATTTTAAGACTGATAGTAGGCGTTTCAATTATGTACGGATTTGTTTAATTTGCATGCGTATATGCCTTAAAATTAAATGTAGGTCCACCTACCACGTTTATAATGTGAAATTAAAATGTATAATGGTAATATTAAGAGATTTAATATAATAATGCAGCCGACGTTATTATTTGTGGTATAAGTAGTAGTGTGTCGTGTATTATACCAATATTTAAGTGTAAGCACAAAGCCACCTTCAAGCACGTGATTTCGGCGTTTAAAGTGTTTAACGTGAAGTGTTGACGTATGACTATTGATTAAGTGAGATCTTTTTCAATTATTGTTATGTGAGAAAGTCATAAAAACCTGACTTAAAATGTTTCAAATTATTTTTAAATTGTTACCGCTAGGTACTGATATAATAACACTTTACTTAATTCTTTGACATTTTGCTTCGATTCGATAGCCTCTGATTATTTTAATAAGTATGTGCGTGTTTTACATAACATGCAGTGAATAGGTGTTGTGGGATTTTAATAACGTGTACAGTACAGTAACATTGTCTCGTATGTACACAAATTGTACCATTTGTGTCGTTTTATGTTATGTATGTTTCTTCTATGAAAATTCTTAGGCTTTGCATGGTCGAGAATAAAGTAAATTGTCGCAAATACACAAGAGCGAGTATTGTGGTCAGTGCATGTCTCATCTTTTCATCTGTATGACATCTTACATAAAATGTTATTTTCTAAGTGTTGTATATTACCGACCGCGTTTCTAACGTTTTGCATGAAAATTAATTTTGTAATACTATTTCTCTGAATGTGTCATAAAATTGTTCCTAATATATCATATAATATTGTACAAAAGTTAAATCAGAAGTGAACATAATAGTTTAATCAACACCTGAGAAAATACATAGTATCTGATTTGTATTTTCTCGCGCTAACTCAAGTAGTAAGGAGAATTCTTGTAAAAGAAAAATTATTTTAATGGTGAAATGTTTACTGAAGTTTTAAGTCCTAAAACGAGAAGTAGTTAAGAAGTGAGATAGTTCACTGATGTTAATAAATTACTGCAAAATGTGATTGTTCAATTTTATTAATATAACATAACAATACCAGTAAATTAATCTCTTGACTTATCAGTGGTGTTATATTTGTCTTATGGTATTTTATTGCCATTTCGTGTATGTGCTGTAAGAGTTCGTGCGAATCGATGTTTATTATTTTTTTTTAATTCAAAATACAGAATAAACCGAGCTTCCTTTTTATCCATAAAGCATGAACAGCCTTTGAAATAATTCTTTTGTATTGATGATTGTTATTAATATGTTCTTACAATTTTCCTCTATATGGAATCAAACCTAATGTCACTAAATAAATGAAACGACCACTGAGATTTATTGTTTTGTTTTCGATTCCTATTTACATTTTGGAATTTACGATATCACAGTAAGCAAGATAAATAGTTTTTTTTAGCTAAATTACCTTAATTATCAGATAGTTTATTAGGAACAGTATAATGCTAGGTGGTTATTTTCTAACGGGTAGATTATCGAGTAAAGCGGATATTCTCTCATGTTTCGTCGTTTCGCTTACGGGGCATTTGTCTTGAACGTAACGAAGCGCACTTTCGTCTTTCTGCTCAAAGGCTACTTGGGCGCCCTCTTCGTAATATCTGAAACAGATATTTTTTTTTTAGGAAATCAAACCGCACCACTTTTAAAATATTTCCAAGTTACAGAATACAAAATTAAGAGAAAGAAATATTAGGTTATATTAAGTAGAATCAGTAAGCGCAATTCCGATTGAAGAACAGATCTTTACGGCGCCCCGCGGAGTTGCCCATCTCCTTTAAAACATTGAAAGGCTCTGAAAACACTTCATTACATTAAAAACAATAATGATCAGTTGAACGTACCCAGCTTTGACGTAATATTTGACCTTGATGTCGTCCCTACACCGCGGTAGATATTTGAGGGCCTCCTCCGGTTTCTTGTACTTGAGGCACGCGTCCACGAAGGGTTCGTAGCCCACTGGGGATTTCTTGCTCTTTGAAAACTGGTCTAGGTCATCCCACTTGTTCTTTTCGGCTAGCGTGAGTATGCGCAGCCACCAATATCTTAAACAACGCAAATATTTTGTTCTATAGTAACTACTCTCATTTTATTTTAACACATTTTTACTATATTATGTAAAGTTAAAATAATTTTCTAACGAACACAAGGATAAACATCTGTATATCCTCATCACAATTATGAGAATTGTGTATACCCTATATCTATTTAGTATAAATATGTATGTATCCTCATGATGGAAATTAAAATTTAAGCGGCGTTTAAATAAATAATCAATCCGTTTAAGTATTGGATGTTTTTACCTTCTATCCGGCATTTTATACTCCGTCCTCAGTTTGTCAGCTAGCTTCTCTTCGCCGTTGTCTAGAAGTTTCTTCACAGTATCATGTAAGGAGAGACCCACGAAACTGCTTCCGTACTTCTCCTGTAGCGTGGACTGCTGCTTGGAGAGCTTACGTAGATCCTCACAGATGGAGACACCTGGAGACAAACAATTAAATTTTAAAGTAGAAGGTCAATTAATGATATTGGTGGAAGACGGTATTTATGACAATCGTCTCTGTTACAGGTTAAACAAAAATCCTTATTCCTTTCGAAGTAAAATGCCGGAAAATGAAACAAAATGGTTGTGTGCGAAAAGTGTCGGCGAGACCTATCTGAAAGATTATGAACACGATTAGTACAACATCTTTTAGAATCCGACGGTAACATGTTCTACAGACTATCTATAACTAAGTAACTTTGAAGTTTTTTTTCGTGCTTCGTAATGTAGTCCGGAGAAGCCATCTATCTACCTTCTAGGTCTTCATGCTCCATCTTAGACCACATCGTCACTTTACATCATGTGAGATTGTGGTCAAATGAAGGTTTATCCAGCATAAAAAAAAAAGTTTTTGACTTGACTATAATCAAATAAGTAGCTTACTTTACTCGCCACGGCGTTGCCCGTGTTTTTAAATTTTCCACGGGAACAACTTATTTTTCCACGGAAAAAAGTAGCCTATAACCAAATAACTCGTCAGCTTTATAATATTAGTATAGATTACCTAGATCGTTCTTGCCCTATTTGTAGCAGTTTCTCGGACTGTAGCGGACAGTATCGACGCCTCGAAGCTGCCCGGGTTAGCCTATTCCGCTCCGTCGTAGAAGTGCGCCGCTTGTCCGCTAAAGACTTTCCTTGTACATACATGTTCTAATTCTAAATACATATTACCTAGATCGTTCTTGCCCTTCTTGTAGCAGTCTCTAGCGGACAGCAGCGAGGCTTCGACGCTGCGCTGCCTGGGTTAGTCTATTCCTCTCCGTCGTAGAAGTGCGCCGCTTGTCCACTAAAGACTTTCCTTGTACATACATGTTCTAATTCTAATAGATATTACCTAGATCGTTCTTGCCCTTCTTGTAGCAGTCTCTAGCGGACAGCAGCGAGGCTTCGACGCTGCGCTGCCTGGGTTAGTCTATTCCTCTCCGTCGTAGAAGTGCGCCGCTTGTCCACTAAAGACTTTCCTTGTACATACATGTTCTAATTCTAATAGATATTACCTAGATCGTTCTTGCCCTTCTTGTAGCAGTCCCTAGCGGACAGCAGCGAGGCTTCGACGCTGCGCTGCCTGGGTTAGTCTATTCCGCTACGTCGTGGCTGTGCGTCGCCGCTTGTCCGCTAAAGAGTTCTTGTACATGTTCTAATTCTAAATACATATTACCTAGATCGTTCTTGCCCTTCTTGTAGCAGTCTCTAGCGAAGAGCAGCGAGGCTTCGAAGCTGCGCTGCCTGGGTTAGTCTATTCCGCTACGTCGTGGCTGTGCGTCGCCGCTTGTCCGCTAAAGAGTTCTTGTACATACATGTTCTAATTCTAAATACATATTACCTAGATCGTTCTTGCCCTTCTTGTAGCAGTCCCTAGCGGACAGCAGCGAGGCTTCGACGCTGCCCGGGTTGGTCTGCTCCGCCGCGTCGCGGATGTGCGACGCCGCTTGTCCGCTGAAGTCGTCTTCTTGAACGTAGACTTGTCGTAGCGCCTCGCGGTTGTGCCGAGCGCAGTATTTTATGTACAGGGCGTGGGCCAAGGGTAAGTTTCTAATGATGAGCTGGAATTACGAAAATGTTGGTGTTAAAGCATATGTTTTCTTATATCTAAGTGCAGGATAATATCTTTTTAATATTGTACGATGGTTATAATTCTGCTACGCACATGGTATAACCTGTTATTTATTTTGCTCAAACATTTTTTAATTTTCACTTAGTCAAGTAAGAAAAACAGATAATGCTATAGCATGAAGCTGAAAAAAAGAAATAAAGCTTTTGGAGGTTTTGTCTGTTCACGTCCGTTAGTGGTAAACCTCTGAAGTCTTACACGTGAACTCCGGGTGGTGCTAAGAACAGTTTCTGGTGGTAGGCTTCGGCCGCGGCTTGTCACCACCCTCCGGGCTGGGCCAGTGCGTGAAGCGATTTTTTCGTGTTTCGTAATGTGGTCCGGAGAAGCCATCTACCTTCTAGGTCTTCATGTCCCATCTTAGACCACATCGTCACTTTACATCAGGTGAGATTGTGGTCAAATGAAGACTTATCCAGCATAAAAAAAGCTCTTAAAGCTTAACTTACTATAGTTACTATAGTAAGGTACGGCGCTCCCACTTCGCAAGCGCTTTTATCATCATTGTATCATGGAGATATAATAACCTCAAACTGGTGCTTGCCCATCTTCTCCTTGAGATGCAGCAGCACCACGTACACGAGGTCGGTGTCGCCGCTCGCCGTGGCCTTCAGCAGCGCCGTGTTGCCTTCGTCCAAGGATAGCAGCAGAGGCACCTGTAGTTTACTGTGCGTCTCATACTCTAATATCTGTAAGCAGTAATGGAGTTTGATTACTAAACCTCGCTATTGAATGATCAATTTAGTGGCAAGTGATGGGGCAGTATTGATAATCTGAATCGATTAAATATGAAGTATACTTATATTTTATATTTGTGCAGACAAATTGAGTTACTGTCAAATTGACAGATTCAATGTAAGCTCATTGATTGCGTAGCTGCAATTACAATAACTTCGCAGCTAAACAAAATTAGGAATGTTAGTTTCAACTTAAAAAATAAGGTTTATCACTTCGTTAAAACAAAAAGATATTCATTTATTTACTTAAAAAAACATAAAAAGAACTAGTTCATACTTCATAGATACGGGCTTTAGATTTTTTCATTGATGTACTATTGAGTGTTTCAAAATTTCAATTGAAATATTTTTTCTAAATTATTATGAAGTCAATTTTCGTCCACTGCTTCTAAAAACCCATTTTATCAGTATTAATAAATATTCGTCATCAATAATTTCGTTGCCCTCCTATCAGATTAATTAGATGAACTGAATGCATTTATTTACAATAACTAATTAATTAATTTACATGTTGTACACGTCTACAACAGGCGAGGCTTTTGCATAACTACAGGACGACAAATAAAAAAATATCTGAGAATTGTATCTAGACAAACAACTGAATTAATCGAGCGAAGCCACATCACCTTTATAATTTGTCCCCAAACTGAGTATGAGATATCAGGGTGTAATGATTACTATTTGACAAATTTTCGAAATATCAGAGTTAAGTTTACATCTATAGAGATAGTAGCAAATAAAAAAACGTATTCAAAGTGTTATTTGTACCAATCAGGGAAAATGCTTGCAAATTCGCCACCAGAGGCGTTGTGTATCGTGAGTTTCGAAATTTTAATCCAATATATAAACTCGCGTGACAATAGTAACGATATTGTTTCTATTTTTCCATGGTTCCACGCAAGAAAAATTTGATAGTTTTGTCATTGAAAACTTTGTCTGACGCTCTTAAACAGCGGCGTGCACTGATGAGCACGAAATGGTAACCCTTATTGAGTGCTGGCTAAACCAAATTAATGTGAGGGAACAAAATGGATCTCGTATTTGTACTTTATGTTTGTGCAAATAATTAATTATGAATTAACCTTGATAGCCAGCGCTTTCCGTCCCTTGTCCGCTGCCTTCATAGCGATGGTGGTGTAAGATATTCCGGGCACGTTTCGCAGCTTCTCGCCAATCTCGCGCGCGGCGCTCTCGTTGTCCAAATGTGGTTGGCTGACCTGAACAAGTTTATAAGGAAATAATTTAAAATATTTCTTGGCTAATCACACAGCATCACTCTAAGGTGACTGATAATTTGATAAACTAATTTTTTTTTTAGTATATACATACATATGATACAAAGAAAATACTTAGAAACCAGAGCTTGTAGATCGTACAAAATCTAGTCCCCCCGGCAGGAAACAGACGTCGTCGAAATATCACATTATACAGTTGCTAATTTTAATTTAGGATCGGGCAATTGAGATTTTCAATGACTTGCATAGGAGTGTAATGTGCATATTTATTTAATATTCCCCTGCCTAACTGGGCCGTAACCAGTCCAATTCGACGTAGTGGAGTAGTACTTTCGCTGTTTATCCTTTAATTGTGTCAGATGTCTACTGTGCTGTTTTTATGTACCAAACAAAATTATTTTCTTTCTTTCGTTCAGTCGTTTCGCCGCAGCCTCATCAGCCGATCTTCGAGTTTAACAATTCTATACTACACTTAGGATCATCATTACTAGTAGGTAGGTACCTTGTAACAAGCCCAGTGCGAGAGCACGCGGGTTCGACCGTCCTTTAGCTGCAGGTACTGAGCTATGTGCGTGGCGAGGCAATGCAGCCTCCGCCATATCAGCCGGTCCAGTAACACGCGCTCGCCGAGATTACCCATTCTATATACCGTTTAGGAACATTATTACTAAAGTGGAAAAAAAACAGATTAGATCATTGAAGAGGACATGAACGCAATATTAAATTGCATATGCGCCGTGCGCGATATTGACACGGAAGCAGTCAAGTGATAATTTTTAATGGTAAAAGTAAAATGTACCTAAAATGCGGCCACACCACATATCTACTAATATTATAAACGCGAATGTTTGTGAGAATGTGTTTGTAGGTAAGTTTGTGCGTTTGTTGTTTTATCACACAAAAACTACTAAATGGATTTTGATGAAACTTCACAGTTATATAGCTTACGTTATGAATATAACACTGGCCTATGTGTTATATTCATACCGCGGTAAAATACCACGATTCGCGGGAAAATCCATTGTTGCGAACGAAGCCCGATAAAAAGCCCTTTACTACCGAGGAAAAAGCTATTATAAGAACACGGTAAACGCCGCGGGACGAAATCGTACGCTTATTATAGTTCGGCCGTTCAGAGAAAGCGTTCCTGACAGATGTCAGAAAAATCACGCCTATGAAGTCCTGAATTTCTTATTAGTACAGACAATAGCTGTGATTGTAATACTGGGCATGCCGAACTACCTAGTGATGGGAGATGAATCATCGTGCATAGTTTATAATACAAGTTACTGATATTTCAAAAAAGTATTTTATTTCATAGTACAAATTAACATTTAGGTTTATTTACGTACTCCTGTAATATACTTGATAAAATAAAATATTAGTAAGTAGGTATATAAAATCGAATCTAGTCTGGTTGCTTAGAGATTGCGTTTCTGACAGGTCGTGATCGTATAGGCGATGTAACTTGGAACTGGCGTACAATTTACTTAATTTAATAAATTATTCTTTATTCAATAGAAATACAGATTGTAACTTTGTAACAAAGAATAAATAAAACAATTTTATTATATTAATATTACCTTTTTTTGGTTTCCACTTAAATACTAAAATATATAAATTTTAAATGATTCCGCCAATTTAAAACGAAAATAATCTTAAAAATAACGCGGCTTCATTTTGGAGGAACGGTAACGAACTCAGTGTTATGTTGCCCATCACTAGTCGTGACGTTGGTCATTAGTTATGCTTATGATAGTTGTCAAACGCATTCTCTGAACGGCCGAACTATAGTGCCATATATAAGAAGTTGATTGCCGATAGCAAAACAAAAGAACCGCGGATTTGTGTCATTGTTTTTAAAAGGATACTGCACAGATGTCAAAGGGATAGCGACCTTCGGATCCCTCACTGCGTTGAGCACCCGCAACCAACGACAGGTCTTTACATACAGGTCTGTTAGTTCCGGGTCCATGAGAAAACCCTGCAAAGAGTATAGTATGTGTATAGTAATAAATATTATTTATAGAACACAATAACAAAATACTCATAGTGGGAAACTTTTATTAGCTTTGATCTAGTTTATCTATGCTTGTGTATTGTTCGATTCACTTCGAACACCTCAGCAGCATCAGCGATTTGTCTTATGTAGGTCGCACGGTTACTACCTTGGACCAAGCGAATCTACGTAAAACAGTGCTTAAGCAGCGTTCATCCGTGTCGCACTCATTAGAATTATTAGAATCGTTAATTACGTGTAAGCAATAAATCTATTGTCAAGTGATTTCGGTTCTATTATTCAGCATCAAGGAAGTAGCTAGCGCGATTTCCTACATGTATGTCTGTAATCAAATCTTGGAAGACAAATTTGACACATACCACCGTTTCAGATTGATCAAAAATGTTGCATCCGCGTGACATCTGGCAATCGCCGTAGCCCTATGACATTGCATGAAATAGAGCGGGTCTCCATTCTAGATGTATGTTGTTTTGTGATTTATAGTTATGATAACGAAATAAAACTTGGTTATAGAATGGGATAGAACAGAAATGACTTACCTTCCCAAACTGAGCGGCGCGAATCAACATCTTCTGCACCTCAGGGTTGAACTCAAATGCTGCAGCTTCGATGCAGTCTTGTACCGCCGTGGGCAGACTGGGCTTCGCTAGTCGGATGTATTCGTCCGCTCTGTGACTGCGTCTCTGGAATGATAAATGTCTAATTTTAACATAATTCAAACTTTTGTACAACGAAAGCCTTCTTGCTGAGGCGATAGACGATACATCGGTCTTCCTTTGTCTTGCTTTGAGCGTGTTATTTCAGTAGCGGCAGGTGCCGAAGTGTATCCTAGCTACGACACAAAACCAACAAGTTTGCATCTTTAGTGCTGTTTAGTTTATTCTTCAGATTGTGACGCAAAAAGAGGGGTGTTATAAGTTTGACGTGTCTGTCTGTGGCATCATAGCTTCCGAACGGATGAAGCGATTTCAATTAAGTTTTTTTGCAGTGAAGGTGAATTACGTGCGAGTGTTCTATGTCAGTCATGATTGATGGAAACTTTTTAAAGGATTTAAGGCCACCTTGTTTCGAAGATTTAGGCATTTTACTCGCCCAGTCGACTTGCATGCGCGTTTCGCGGGAGCCGACTTGATATGATATGAACTCCGGCGACTTGTCGGCGGGCAAGAACGCCACAGTATAACATAATGCAGTAGCTACGGTGATTTTAATTTTATTGACTGTATTCTTTTAGTATATTGATTATTTTATTTGATTGAAATGAAAGTTTATTGTAGTAGGTATGTAGGTATTGAATGTAAACATATTTTTTTTTATTAAACTTTTTGAATTAGTGAGGTGATAATGATGATTTAAGAGTTTGTGGTAAAGAATACAAACAACAAAATGAAAACAAACATAATTGTTATGTACTATATTTATTCTCATTTATAAAAAAAAATACATTTTATATGAGGAATAAAATGCTTTTTTATATCATTGTAATTTAGAGTTCTAGTGCTAGGTCCTGATTGCAAATTAATAATGTTTTGCGATAAAAAAATCTCTTTTTCTTTATTTTCGGATTCGGTGGATTCGCATTCAAGTGTCAGATTCCGTATAGAGGCATACCACGAGTGTGTCTGGGGTTGACGATTTCTGGCAGCAGACATTGGACAGGTGGTAAAAGTGTGATAATTTTGATTCCATCTTTGATTTCCAAAATTCATCATCTTTTTCGATTCTTTCGATATGTACTGTTATTAATTATACAATGTTATGATACAGTTGCCGAATATTTAAATGACAAAACCATTATTATTTTTAATCATTAACTAATATTATTTTATTTAATTTAATCTGATTTATAAAATTATTGACATGTTTATTTTTTAATTATATACAATTATTCTTTAAAATTTGTTATTATTAAATTGTTGTTAATCAAAATGTTGCACGCTCCAATGGGCAAATTACATTGATACAAAACCTTATATAATACCTACCATTTAAACTACATGTAATAATGCAATAAAGATACTTTGACTTTGACTGGTTCTTTTTCCCCGGCCCAATTACCAAATAGACATTGCCGTCGCGACGGCAATGTCGCGCAGTTGTCCTTGTACTTGTAAAACCAATTACGGTTTTTATAAATTGTTGTAGTTTCACTTCTGTCGTGTGTGAATCGCACACACACCTTTTTTTTTCACGTCGCACGTCGCTCGTCGGGCGGGAAGAGCACTGGCACAGGTCCGTCGTCGGTAAGCGCCACCGCGCGACTGACGAAGCCCGCGGGCGTCGCGGCGCTCGCGGGTTTGTAGGTATTTAGGCATAATTAATAGGAAAATAACACTACAACACGCACCTCAGCGATTTGCACTAGAAAAATGATTTATCTAAAGATTGGTGTAAAAATAAGGTCAATACATTTATTATTTTAGGCACAGTATTGAAAATGTTTTTTAAAATAAATAAATAAATAAATTGCACTCTGTAAGATCCTCAACTGAAACATATATTTTTTTCAAAATTTTACGTCAATTTTTGACTGAGTCATATTGATTTTAGAAACAGCATTTGCGGTATAAGGGGCCCTTAAGTCCTCTTGGCACTTTCTGTAACTTGATACAGCAAAAAATTGGTATCGATTAGTTTTGGACGGGCTAAAAGACCATTAGTCATTATGCCTATTATATTATTATGTATACTCTTACCTGAAATTGTCTAGAAGCCTCCACGAGATAGGACGCGGCGGCCGCGGAGTTGATCCTAAATATCTTCTCGAGGCCGAAGGGCACCTTCTGCAGCAGCTCGTGCGAGAGCTCGGAGACCACGCGCACGCAGTCCATCTCCGGGATCAGGTGGAACGGTCCGTCGTACGGAAACGACGCGGACGCGCCCTTAGTACCGTACACGCACATTGTGTCGTCCCAGTGCGCTATGACTGCTTGGGAGCCGCACCTAAAATAAATAATTTACATGCATTTCTTATCATACAATACAATTCAAAAATTCTATATTGCAATACCACGAGATTAAATTTTGCTAGTAAGAGTTAGCTGTGGCGACACACAAGTTTATACAAAAAAATAGTATATTTTAAGGTAAAGTTGTACAGATATTAAACGCAGTAGTCGTGTGAAGTAATGTACATAGATGTGACGTTGAAAGAAAATGCCTATAAACCATTTTCTTGAAAATTACCACAGATTTCGATTTCTTATCATCATTGGACATCTACAGCTGAACATATTATACCTACCACGCCTACACTGCAAGGCGACACCGCCGTAACAGATGATCCACGATGCGGTCACTTCAGTTTATAAGATTTATATTTTTATGTATATTAGTCTGTAAGGTATATGTTTTTATGGGCCTTAGATGCCTGAAATAAATGGATTATTATAATGTTTTGTTTATTTCATGAATTCTTCAGTCTTTTCCCACGGGCGCTGTTGGACCCAGATATGGAAAATTCAGAAAATTATTTAATAATGTCGCAGAATAAAGACTTCACGAGTTAAATCGTGTAGCCGTCCTGCTTAGCTATAATAGTTTTTAATCTCGCTTACTTTCCCAAAAGAAAAACCATGAATGCTGCTTTTCAAAATACACTACTCGTTTCAAAATCGAAATCGCATTATTATTTTTACTAAGAATTCATTATTGCACAAGAAAAATACAGAGTTGTACAAAAGGTAGGCTTAATGCCAAGGCCTTTTCTACCTGCCAACCTCAAATCTTGAAATCTTCACAGGGTATTAAACTTGAAACGGGTAATAGACCATGATTTGACGGTTATTGAGTTTTCCGATATTTCGACGATGTTGCAAGCGCCATGATCACGACATAAACATCCGTTTCGAGTTTTAGTATTAGTTAAAAACTATGATCATTGAGGTTATGTCTGCGAAATAGAACGCTTACTCACCACATCAGCTCTTTCGGTTTCTTGATGAACTCCGTTTCAATCTCGGAGTAAGTGGCCTTGAAGTCCGAGGATCCGATCCAAAGCACGCTGGAATCGGTGAACATAGCTACATGTTTACCATTCTGCGAGGCGACTATCGACAGTATTTGAGTATACGCGTTCTTTATTTCTGGACGCTTAAACAAACAAAATAGTAATATGACTGTAAGTCAAGTTGTTGTTTAACAATAATTATAGCATAGAATGTCACCAATGATTAATCGTTTCTGCAGTATGTTCACTCAAATTTATTGAACTGAATAGTTTTTGGATTTGAATACAGCTTACAGCAAAATATTGATTCAAGGGGAAGGTTTATATGTACTTTCATCTCTGGAATATCGATAGTGACCGCTTTACTGACTAGGTCGAAGGTATATTGTATCCCTAAAGAGTCTTCATGAAATACAAAATAATTTTTAACTTTTTTGGTGAGACATTTGTTAAGTATTCAAGGAATATACTTACCATAAGAATAGCTCTTGATTCACCAAGTTGACACTTGTATATCTCCTTGTTGCGACATACAATAAAAGCATTGTTGACAACGCACCAACATGATATCACTTCATTTGCTCCTGAAAATGTGTTCATAGCACTATTGCATACATAGATTAAAATAAAAAAAAAAGGTCTTACTTCAATACTAAATAGCTAGTTTTAAGTAGTTTATTTCTAAGTTATGATATGTTATACATATATATACCTTTGCCAACCAGCCATTGGTTTCGACACCTCATACTAAACTAAGTTCTAGACTTGTAATATAGTCACGAGGGCATCTCTACCTCGACTTAGCTACCATAGGTTGTAAATATTATCAAATGCGACTTTTATAAAAACAAAAAAATAGTAACAAGATAAATGCTTACTCAGCCAGATTACCTCAGCTTTTTCCGATACAAACTAAGGAATATGAATCTTAACATAGTATAAAATTAAGACTTTCTAGTATAATATTAAAACTTTCACTTTCCGCTTACTTGTATCTTTCGATCATACTCAATAGACTTCTATGAAGATTTCAGTAATAAAAGAGGAATTAAAGAGGATGTTTAATATAATTTACACCCATACGCTGGTTAGATAGCAATAAATGAATTGAGTATTGAGATACTTAGCCTGGTATTCATAAAAACTGCTATTTCTGGCTAATACTTGTATTATAAGGAAAAAATGAAAAAAATCTAAATTTAGGTTTAAGAATAACGTTTTTTATAAAAAGTTGAATATCCTCCTTTATGTCTGATATAAAAAGTGAAAATTATTTTTTTGAGTACAGCGGTTGGTTATATCATCCATCCATCTCAAGAAATTTCCCAAATTTAATTATTTTGTGGTTATAGTAATAAATCTGATTGATCTATTGAAGTGTGTTGTAAACATATTTGTACTAGTAATATTCACAGAATGAATACTTTACTTGGTAAATCTGGAACAGATCTGACTTTTGGTTCCGCTACATTGCTGAGCAGAAACATTCTGTTGGTGGTTGTTATCACTCCAATACCAATGCCATGTTGAGTTGGCACCAGCTGGGCTTTTGTTATCTGTAAATAATATACAAATACAGTCATTAAGGTACTGATAAGAGTCTAATTTGCGTTTTATTATCCTCTCTACTAACTACTGAAACTGATGTTTTATTTTAATGACAATCAACATGGTAACTGATGTTTTCTCTTTGAAATATTATAATTATAAACTTCAGTGAAGATGTTAATGTAACCTGGCACAGTATATTAAATTTCTATCATCTACCATCCTATCAAACATAGGTTGATCAATTTAAAATACATTTGTTATAAATATAACAATTAATTTTTAAATTCAAGAATTACTCTTTAAGAACTCATGTACCAATAACATGGTTCTTTAGCCATCTTGGGTTAACAACAAGACCCATATAAAGAAAGTTTCTTTAATATTATGAGAACATAAATTTTCTTGTTTCATTTTGTTGATACAATACAATTAATGTTGTTAAAAGTTAACACTTACTTTTGTGTCCCTAACTTCCTGCCCTAAACTGAATGTTTTCTGGTAGGCTCCAAACATGTCATAAATTAGTACATCCCCACTCTCCTGTATACAAAGAAGCTGTTCCATATCAGACCAGCCCATGTGAATCAGAACTCCACTGTTCCACTGAAAATACAGACAACTTAAATTTAATTTACATATAGTGCTATTTGTAACTGTAACTGGGTAACGAAACATGCATTTAAGTAATTATTCACTTTACATAAAAAAATGCAATAAAAATCATCTTCATGATAATACTGATCAGTGCAATTACAATTTGGTTATCCAATGCAAAGAATTAAAGATGTATCTTACCAATATTTTTGATATAACATTTCCAGCGCAGTTATAGATTGTTATCACTGGTTTTGCTGTGGTGTTGATCCTGACAAATTGATTTCTGTCCCGGACAACAGCGATAGGGCCTCCATAAGATGCTCCACTCACTATCATGTTCTCTAGGCCTTCATCCATAGACCAGTTCATGTTGTACACATCAAACTTCCTGAAATACAGAGGGAAGTTAGTAGGCGTGTCTTTCGAAATAAACAGTGTGCGAAATCATTTTACGATTTAGCATACATTTACAGTGAATGATGTTGACGATCGATGAAGTATTGCTTACCTGTAGTAGGAGTCCAGTTGGAACCAGTCGGCAGTAAGGAGCGCCGACATCTTCCAATTGTTATTTTTTTCCGTGTAATAATGAAAGTTCGATTTGGTTTTGTTCTGAATATGATTATATCGTTTGCTTATTTTATTTCATCGTTTCGTATATAATATATGAAACAGCTACACTAAACTGAGTTGCTGGTTTTTTTTTCAGGATACCAATTACCTAATTCACAAGAACAAACCCAAAAAACCCGAAATCCAGTGGCAGCTTACAATTCAATTCAATTTCTTGTTATTGGACTCTGCGCTTGAAGCGTCAGTTTGCCAGTGTCGAGTTAAATAAAGTGAAAAATATGTTACTCAGTTGAACACCATTTTGAAAACGAAAATACAATAAAATACAATAAATACAGCTTACAATAACACAACACAAATAATACACTACATCTACAATTAAGAAAAAACATATGAAGCTGTCAAAGTCTAACAAGACAACAAGAAAAAACTTCAAAGTCAAACAGTTATCATTTCTGTCATCAACCAGATAACATGAAATAAACTTCAACGTCAACCGGTTAATCATATTTCTGTCATGTCAAGTAACTGACTGAACATTCACTCTAGACAGTTAGGATTTTCAACTTGGCTTGGAGTAACTACAGACGCAAAATGGCGTTGAACTGAGTAACATCTAGTATTTCACTTTATAATTTTATTTAACTCGACACTGGCATTCGTCGCTTCAAGCGCAAAGTCCAATTTCAAGAAACTGAACTTGGAGTAACTACACATAAATAAAGATAGGCCGACGCAAAATGGCGTTCAACTGAGTAACATCTGTTTCACTTGATAATTTTATTTAACTCGACACTGACAAATTGTCTGGCTTCAAGCGCAGAGTCCAATTAGAAGAAACTGAACTGACTTATAGATAGGACTAAACGCAGTGCTTATATTCTCTTTGGATAGGACTAGCTTTTCACACAACGGCGCGTCGCCCATGTTTTATGGTTTTTACCGCAAGGAAAACGTATTTATCACGAGCTCGAAGTAGGTAGTAAAGCTTTCGTCGATCCTTCCTGACCCTCTCTGAAATTTAAAGAATTTTTCAAATCGGACCTATTTTTTTTCTGGGATTTAGCGCGTTCAATCAAACAAACTTTAGCTTTCAGCTGTATAATAATAATACTCGTACGTACTTGAATAGATTATTATGATTATGAATTAATTAGTGTCGGACGATATTCAACAGAAAAGCGAAATAATTTGCTGAAGACCGGAACACATTGTACCTCCCTCCATATTGGGCTAAGGTAGTGAGCCAGCTTACCTACTCGTACCAATTGATGTAGGTACCGTTCGTTCTGTGCCTGGCTCTGCCTGGCCTGCCTGGTAAATGAACATAGGTAATATTAGTAGGAATGGATTCCTAAAAAGTATTATTATTTCGATATTTCTACTTAAAATTATGGACCTTGGCAAATCGGCATTATTCTGCAAGTTACGAGTACGCGCACGCTTGGCCTGTGCATAAAAAGGAAAATTGTTTAATTAAATTTGCAAATGGTAAACCGCCAAGGCGAGTACTTCACTCACCTTCGATTCGCAGATGATATCGTGGTCATGGCGAAGACGATGGAAGAACTCAGCACAATGCTCGAAGACCTCAATCGAGTCTCCCAACGGCCCACCCGTTGGGAGACTCGATTGAGGTCTTCGGATGAACATGGACAAGACGAAAGTCATGTCTAATGTCCATGTTGTGCCCGCCCCCGTTATGGTTGAGAATTCGGTTCTCGAAGTTGTTGACGCATATGTATACCTAGGACAAACAGTCCAATTAGGTAGGTCCAATTTCGAGAAAGAGGTCAGTCGCCGAATCCAACTCGGATGGGCAGCGTTCGGAAAACTACGACACGTCTTTTCATCGAATATACCGCAGTGCCTCAAGACGAAAGTCTTTAATCAATGTGTGTTGCCAGTGATGACATACGGATCCGAAACGTGGTGCTTCACTATTGGTCTCATCAACAGAATCAGAGTCGCTCAAAGAGCTATGGAGAGGGCTATGCTCGGGGTTTCTCTACGAGATCGAATCAGAAATGAGGAGATCCGTAGAAGAACGCGGGTCACCGACATAGCCAAACGGATTAGCTCTTTGAAGTGGCAGTGGGCAGGCCATATAGCACGCAGAACAGATGGTCGTTGGGGCCGAAAAGTTCTAGAATGGAGACCACGGATCGGCAAGCGCAGCGTAGGACGTCCACCAACTAGATGGACGGACGATCTGGTGAAGGCTGCGGGCTCACGGTGGATGCAGGCCGCTGCCAGCCGAAACTACTGGAAATCTTTGAGGGAGGCCTATGTCCAGCAGTGGACGTCTTACGGCTGAGATGATGATGATGAAACCGCCAAGATAATAAAATGACGCCGGTAACATTAACTTAGATAAAACTGCCTTATGTTTTAAACAACCTAATAGTTATAGATAATATTATATAATCTGTGGTTGTAGGCACTTAACCCCATTAAACAAAAAATTACAAATCAAATAACTTTACTTATCTTAAAAACTAAAATACACGCCTTCTCCTTTTAAAAGCGCGTTTTAACTGAAAAAGGACAGATAAAGGCACGTCCAGGTAGGTAATGTGTAGGTACCTACTGATTAGAATTTTCATACTCCAATTCCTAGTGGTATGAAATATTACCAGCGAGAAAATTAAAAATGTATACATGAAACCTTTGTATCCCTTATCTACCTTTTGCTGTCCTACATGTTCTGCTGGTCGCGAACGGCCTTAATTTCTATAAATTTTGAAACACTCACGCACATTTAATTTACCTCGTACCAAAACGCGTGAAAATAATGCTAAGCCGCGAAAGCGTGGCTCATTATTTTTATATTTATGGGTGGTTACCTCGATTGTGCATGTGAAACATTACATATAAGGTTACATTTAAAATAATACTAGATATGGTACGTTGGACCCAGCTAAGATTAGGTAAACGTTTAGTTTTGTCTACCATAACGAACGAATATTTTTTTAACCAAGAGGTATCAGAAATATAACCCATAGGTATTTGGCCTGATTTTCATGAAAGTGTTATGCTCCTGGAATATTGCATTTAGGAGGGCCCTATAGACCACGCTTGGAGCCCATACTTCACACTTGCATTAGAGTCAAGGCAATCTATTCGCCCGCCTAGCCAGCGACAGATTTACCTACAGCCCCGTTCAAAGCTTAATTGGCAGAGCACACAAAGCGGCGAGCGCGAGCTAAGTTAGCTAGGTGGCTTAGTTTCCAGAATTACTAGATTTCATAAATCCCCCTATTAATATCAGTCCTAAACTAATTGAAAATGTCAAACGTGGTTTTAAACGGTCGACTCGGGACCGGTAAGTAATGCTAGTAAGACCAGATCTGTTGTCAAAGTTTATCAATTATCAAATAATAGTCTAACTGGATAGTAAGTCTTACCTACATTATATAGGTAGGCAGATATTACAAATTATGTATTTTGACCTTTACCCAAAGCTCAAAGGTCTGTGTGCAAATACGACAAAATAGAGTCTGGCCAAACATCTGTTTGTGTGATTTGTTCTACTTGACTAATCTTATTCGCTGGACCACAATGCAAACACGAAATAGGTAGTCTTGTTATTATTTGCCAATTGATCTAATGTCTGGTTTGAGCATAGGATATAACTAGACGATTTCAAGAAAAAAACTTTTGGGCATATCTGTTTTCGTCAAATTAACCTTGTAACCACTAAATGGAAGTTGAAAAGCACCTACCAAGACGCATCGAAATAATGAAGGCGATTGATTGATGCGAAAACTTCTCCCGATTTGTAAGAAAGTAATTAAGTACTTGTAAGTTGCAATTAGTTCAGTAGTAAGTTACCGCACTAATAAATGATAGCAGAAATAGACATATAGGTAGCCATGCTCTTGATAAAGTATACATTAGCAGTAAAAATAATTAGGGCTTGTTTGCCATAGGTAATCTGAGTAAATAAAGCAAAGGTTAGTTACGATGTCAATTCCTATGTCGAGAGCTATCTCGCTTTGTCACATGTGTCTGAGCGAAATAGTTCTAAATTTTAACCATTGTCAAATTTTTACAAGGAGATGGTGAAATAGCCCCTAACTGTGCTAACTATGAGATCAAATTATAAAACTTAATAGAATCCTCTATCTTATTTTAACTAAGTTACAAAGATAATAACTTATTTTAACTAAGTTACAAAGACAAATTTTGCGTGTTTTTCGTGTCAGAGTTGTTCTGTTCATACTAGTATCTTTATATAACTCTAACCGCAGTTTCATGACTCGTTTTTTAAAGGCTTTAATATTACGGATGGAATGATGACTGCGTCATGACATGTGTAAGAAAGGAGTGAGATTGAGATGACGGGTGACAGAGGAAAATGGAAGGAAAAATCAAAACATGTTTTGCTGACCTCCAAGTAAGGTAGTATAAGGCCAATAAAATGATGAACTATCTCTATAAAAGTCTGAATAGATTTACGTTTGTTTCTCTTAAACGCCTGACGGAACTGAGTTGTCTGAAACTTGGAATATGCATGTCACAAATTAAAGAAAAACACTCCTATTTACGTTCCCACTGCTCAAAGACAGGTATATTCACCTTTAATGTATATCATATTGGTTAACTAACACATAGGCCAAGAGATTAAATACTTACCTACATCTTCTATATAAATAAAAATGAATTGTTGTTCGTTAGTCTGATTAAAACTCGAGAACGGCTGGGCCGATTGAGCTGATTTTGGTTTTAAAATGTTTGTCGTAGTCCAGGGTAGGTCATAAGGAAAAATTGCCGGGAACTTTATTTACCCGTGCGACGCCGGCCGGGGTGGGCCGATAGTAAAATATAAAATAGTCATTTATTTATTCAGGTTAATATAAACAATGCACTTAAATAATAGGATACGATGACACTTTACAACTGAAGCTTTACACCGAAGCTTTGAGCACAACTGTGTGGTACTCTGTCAACGCCCGACTCCTGGACACAAATTATCCTGAATTTATTGAAACATAAAAAATACATTATGACTTAACTTATAAAAAGATTACAATAATTACGGTTTTACTTATACTTATATAAAGATATTAGTAATGAAAATATATTAGTATTAACTAACATGATTATATATTATTAGTATATAATCTCTTTGCACACAGGGCACATGCAATCTGTCGCGGATAAATTCTTCGAGGCTTACACCGGCGGGCTCTGATAGTTTTATACAAATTACCCTTTATTATGCAGCAAGTACGTAACTTAGTCATTTGAGATGATGAATTGGTCTAACAAATTATGGCCATTCAGCCTGCGCCTTCCAGCCTAGATTAAATTTGTGAAAGTGCTACGTTACGCTGTCATATTTCAAGGTCTAATTGAAATAAAGTATTGTAAAAAGAAGTAAAAGGTATTCCAAGCACTTGCGGCCGATCCATCAAGCTAAATAAACATAGTGTAGGTAGACAAACTTACTTAGTTGCCGCAAACATTTTCCTTTTGATTTACGATCGCTCTATTCGTTACTTTATGCCGTCTATCAATACTAAGTTTGTTGAAGTTGATACATTGATTTACTTTGGATAGGTACTTTTCGGATCCCTTTATGAATCTATACTAACTTCATACCGAGATATTTCTTTGTGAATAAATGTATTGTGTCGTAAAAACGTTCTAATCGTAGAGCAACATTATGTATAAGTCGGAGGCGGATTAAAGATGATAAAAGAGGGATCTGTAGGCAAAAATCACTCTAGCGCATAGGTAGTTATTATAAATAACTTTGTCGTTGTAGTACTAGCAGGTCCTTCGCCTAGTCATCATCATCATTTCAGTCCTAGGGGGGCCCACAAAAAAAATAATCATCGAAATCGAGATCAGAACGTTCTCAATTTTACGTGTGATTTTATTAATCACAGTAAAATTGAGAACCTTACTTTTTGTTGAAAGTCGGTTACAAAGACAAGCATCCATTTCCAGAGCGTATCACGGAATTTATAATATTTTAAAAATAAAACATAAGGTTTTATTTTTAAAATATTACGACGAATTGCTTCTAAAAAGGTTGCGTTTCGTTTGCTTGGTTCGTCTTGACTCGGCCGGCAAGATTCGTTAACATAACATTTTGTGATAAATTGATGCAAAAAAGGGTTATACGCAAAAATAATAGTTAACATTGTGTGAGTAGGTTTTATTGAAGTAAGTTACTGCAAAATTTTATTTTTTAATTTCTTGGCACATGCTTAGCTTGCCTTTAGGGTAATCCCTCTCTGTGGATTAGTGTTTGTATCTAATTGAGCAAAACAATTACTTACATATGTAGTTAGCTACCTAAGAATTTAAATAAAACCCTGCGAAAGCGTCTTCACATCAATATTCGACGATTTTTAGGAGACGATAATTTCAGGTAGCACACTCTTAAATCATGCCTTTTAAATATTAAGTGTCAGTGGATGATAATAGTGTACAAGTACATTAATTAAAATCGATTATACATGCTAAAACAAGAATGGGGAAATGATAACTCTACTCTCTCTCTCTCTCTGATATCTATTTCTGTGAATTTCATGAGCACTCAAGCTCAACCATCGTATATAATTAATTTAACGTAAAAACTGTTCACAAAGCCTGTAGATTACATTAGCTTTCAACATCGCAAACAGAACCTTAAAAAATGGCTCAAAGCTACGCAAAAATATCATTGCGACTCTACCAAACACTTTCGCCTTTAGCCACACAATAGTTCCTATCATCTCGATAACCTCACAAACAAAAGCTAAAAGCAAGTCACGCTGGAATGAAGTAAGAAAATAACTTGGAAATGTCAAAGCCTGTTTGCGACCTCGCTCCCACTCCGAACAACGGTATCGCAGGCCAGCGCCAGTCTGCGCGCGCGCACGCTCTCAGGTCCCTGCCCTCTCCGCGCAAGAAGCCGACACTTGCTGCACGAACCTTCGAACACACTAAGAGCTCGAATCTAACCAGGATAATACAGTGACGGAACAAGTGATCATCAAAGTGTTGTGAAATGGAAATTATGGTGATTTACTTAGTGAAGTGATTCAAAAGCCAAAGTTCACGCGTTCCACAGAAACTCACTAAACAAGTAAAGGTAAGTTCAAAAACATTTTGAATTTTAAACGAGCACTTTTCAATATGAATAGGCTTCTTCTAAATTTCTGCGTTTGTAAATCTCGGAATACAGACACTTGTTTAAATTATCATGAGTTGATCGTTAAACGAATATGATGGAGGTCGACTTGCTTGAATAAATTAAATCTGAAGAACCTATGTATATTGACCAGAATTATTAATAAAGTATAATGTAGTTATTGGTGTCGTCTTTAGAATTATAATATGTGAAAGCAATTCTATTGAAAATAAAATGTTCGCTAAATTATTTGTAAGTATTTTGCTAAAGGGTTCTTTGTGAAGTCCATTTATTTTACAAACGTTACGTAAAACTATAACATGTTTTTGTGAAGGTTGAGAGGGTCACGGTAGCCCCGGGCTCCGAGACAACATGTTGAACAGACGACACAAATTGTAATGTTACTACTTAGAATTAAATTCAAGGTTTCAGTTTTAAAATGAAACTAGACAGAGCTTTCGTTATAAAGCTTAGATTTTAACAAAGGTTGAGTTTACGCGGAATACCACACAGTGAGTTTGGTAATTAAGCTTTTCTCTATAAATGTATTGTGTTTCATGTTTAAATGTGTTTCATGTTTCATTGTGTTTCTAAAAACTGAAATCTGTAACCTATATAAGTTATTTATATGAAGTCATCAACTGATAGGTATTATAAATTCGTAAACCTATTGATAATTTTCTATAATTATTCTAATAAGAGATGGTTTACTCACGAATTTTGTGGGTAACTTATTATTTGTCAGTGTACACCTTGTCATATATGACAATGCATCTAGGCGCAACTGTAATAACATTGAACAATTTTACTCAAAACCTTCAACTTCTTAATTTTGCGTTCAACCAAAACAAAACAGGAATTATTTTATGTAGTTTCAAAATAAAAACTATAAGTATTCTAGCAAAAAGTTTCAATATAAACATTGGACTTGCAAATTCTATAAAGTATTTTGTGTAGGAGAGTGCTCTAGATTTGGAGGTCCAATTTAATTGTGAGAATTATGTGAAGAGAGCGGAGTAACTCGAATGAAGCGTTGAGTTTTGAGAAGGTTTAAACTAATTTCTGCTTCTTTATAATGTAACTAGTAGTTATGCCAAAATGTAGGAATCCCTTTCATGTCACTTACTTCAAAAACGCAACTCCACCCCAGTTAAGGGTACACCCTTAACTGGGGTGGAGTGGGTGGAGTTGCATAATAACCGGGTTACAACCCGTAGGAATAGAGTTTCGTAATCCAGTTTTAGCAGTGGTCCTCACTCTATAAAGTATATACCTGTCAAATGTCAAGTTTGTAGGAGTTATAATTCTGTGTTTTCGTCATTTATCAGTGAATGGAAAAAAAGTGGTTTCGCTCTTATATCAATCAAATAGGTACGTGTAAGTATGTTGAAAGAAGAAGTTGATATTTGAAACTCGGTTTCGGATAGAAAGCTTGTGAAAAAGCTTTCGATTAAGTACAACACACATAGCAAAATCGACCTTAAGCATGCACATCCCGCAATCTAAATACTTCACACGTTTCGTTTATACCTTCATGCGCACTGTAATCTGCTTTAAGTTCCATAACTTGAAATGTTTTCCTCATAAAGTAGAGATTATTAAGTTATCCTGTCTGTCTGGGTATTATAGATTGAGTCTCAAAGCATACTTATAATACCTATGTAAAATATATATGCAGGTGAAGTCGCGAGAATTAAGCTCGTTTATGTTTAAGACTAGTAAAAAAACAAATAATTTTCATGATCACACTCATGTAATTGTTGCAAACTTCTGTAGAGTTAAAAGTCTTACAAATTATCATACAATAATTTCCTAACTATCTTTATTAGTCTATAATGTAACTGTTTACCGCAACTGCTATCTACTAACTTGCTAGTTAAAGAAACAGCGTAAAACGTCTTCACAATGCGAAGAGACATAACAGCTAAGTAAGCGCTGAGATATCCATGCGTCTTATCTCCATTCACCAGGTGATAATCAGACAATGTCACGTCTCACGCTGTGAAAGTCAGATTTACAGATAGCAGCTAATGCTCATAGGAGCATGTCCACACGCCTACATGATCATGATTAGTCGTCACTTGACCGTGTTTTGATGGTACCTACCTACCTGTTAATGTGGACCACTTTTTACGCCATGTGTAGTTGATTTTTAGGGTTCCGTACCCAAAGGGTAGAACGGAACCCTACTGCTGAGACTTCGTCGCCTGACTGTCCGTCTGTGATATGAAGTATACATAATAATTATTTAACAAATCAACCGAAGAACCATGATAGCGTTGAAATTTTGACGCATGTTTTTCGTTTGATTTTTAACTTTAAAAAATCGTCGTCGTTTTGTTTTTAACTATAAAAAAATTTAAGGGCCCCTTATACCGCAAATGCTGTTTTTAAAATCAATATGAATCAGTCAAAAATTGACGTAAAATTCTCAAAAAAATATATGTTTCAGTTGAGGATCTTACAGAGTGCAATTCGCTTACATTTACACAATAAGATGAACTTCGCTCGATAGAAAAAAATACCAAAGTTGCCTCTTTTTAAAAAACATTTTCAATACTGTGCCTAAAATAATAAATTTATTGACCTTATTTTTACAGCAATCTTTAGATAAATCAATTTTCTAGTGAAAATCGCTGAGGTGCGTGTTGTAGTGTTATTTTCCTATTTATTATGCCTAAATACCTACAAACCCGCGAGCGGCGCGACGCCCGCGGGCTTCGTCAGTCGCGCGGTGGCGCTTACCGACGACGGACCTGTGCCAGTGCTCTCCCCGCCCGACGAGCGACGTGCGACGTGAAAAAAAAGGTGTGTGTGCGATTCACACATGACAGAAGTGAAACTACAACAATTAATAAAAACCGTAATTGGTTTTACAAGGACAACTGCGCGACATTGCCGTCGCGACGGCAATGTCTATTTGGTATATGGGCCGGGGAAAAGGAACCAGTACATATCGAAAGAATCGAAAACGATGATGAATTTTAGAAATCAAAGATAGAATCAAAATTATCACACTTTTACCACCTGTCCAATGTCTGCTGCCAGAAATCGTCAACCCCAAACACACTCGTGGTATGCCTATACGGAATCTGACACTTGAATGCGAATCCACCGAAACCAAAAATAAAGAAAAAGAGATTTTTTTCTCGCAAAACATTATTAATTTGCAATCAGGAATAAGAATAAGAACATTTTATTGTATAAATTGTGTGTCATGTACATGAAGATCTTAAATAAAATCGAGTATCAACAATTTGATCCACTTCGGACATACAATATAGTAATAATTTAACACAATAGTTAAATTATAACAAAAATTACTAAAAGAAAAACAAACAAAAATCCTACAGAACCTACATACTAAAAACACTTCGAACAAAGTACCTTATATTTACCTAGTTCTCAAAGTATTCCTTTAGGTTAAAGTGAACACTATTTACAAGCCAGTTTCTAAGTTTAGTCTTGAATGAATTTCCGTTAAGTTCTTTTATTTCAAATGGCAAATGATCAGGACCTAGCACTAGAGCTCTAAATTAAAATGAAATTTAGGCATTTTATTCCTCATATAAAATGTATTTTTTTTTATAAATGAGAATAAATATTGTACATAACAATTATGTTTGTTTTCATTTTGTTGTTTGTATTCATTACCACAAATTCTTCAATCATAATTATCACCTCACTAATTCAAAAAGTTTAGTAAGTAAAATTATGTTTACATTCAATACCTACTACAATAAACTTTCATTTCAATCAAATAAAAGAATATAGTCAATAAAATAATCAATATACTAAAAAAATACAGTCAATAAAATTAAAATCACCGTAGCTACTGCATTATGCTGTATTGTGGCGTTCCTGCTGTCGACAAAGTTCGCCGGAGTTCATATCAAGTCGGCTCCCGCGTAACGCGCATGCAAGTCGACTGGGCGAGTAAAATGCCTAAATCTTCGAAACAAGGTGGCCTTAAAACACACAATACATAAATAAATAAGGGGGTTCTCATATAACAAACGTGATTTTTATAAAGTTAGCGTCGCATCTTCAAGCTCACAGCATCAGCTTTATGCATCTTTTCTCATATAAATATATATATTTTTTAACTTAACAAAATCATATATATTTAACTGGAACCCCAGGTGTAGTAGAATCCATCTCATACTTATCAAATTGATTTGTTTGTACTTACTTACCTACTTTCTTATGCAAATGTGAGGATTAGAGGCAGTTTTCGATAAATTACAGAAGTATGAAATATTTATTGAGTAATTAAAGTCATCAAACCTGTCTAGTTACTTCCGTTAATTAAGTAAACACTCAACTTTCACGTTAATTAGCTAGACCTACTAAACGGCCGTATAATGAAGTGAGGATTGACTTAGACCTAACAACAAAGCCAAGTATAATAGACACGACCGACATGCCGACCTAACAATGTTTGGTTTTGACTTTATTATTGTAACTAGAAAAGGCCGCGTTGGCTAAGTACATACACACACTTGACTTTTATTCCAAAGCTCGTGGGTTCGAACCGAGAGAGGGCAAGAGATGTTTCTGTGTCCCAGCAGTGGGAAAGTAGTAAGTAGGGGTACTTATGTTTACAGAAAAATCACGCACTATCACCTTATAAGTCAATTCTTTAACAAAAATATCGCTTCTTATGATATTATGTTAACTTTGTGTGCGACGCCCAAAAAAGGTGGTTTAAAAATATGGTAGTGTCTATAGCAGTGTAGGTACACTATTATCATCTGTATGAATGATTCCAAAACAATTCAATGCATTTATAAATATTCAATTGGTTGTCATCAAATCAGTATGTACGGTACATGATAGGATTATATTTTTAGGATCTACATGTCTTGCCATCTGAGGCATGTGAAAGTGATTAAAAAAAAGTAATCTCGGTTACATAAAAATATATACGTATGTATGTTTATTATATTAAGTATATCCTGATGTCTACTACCCGTAACACAAGCTTAGAATTTACCACGCGGTTAGTAGTATGTTGTGTGGATTGTCCTTAAATATTTATTATATTAGGTCCTTACATATGAAATTGGCGTTTTTCGTACTGGCCACTTTAATCACAAATTTCTCCTCTTTGGTAAGGAATTCCAAATTCAAATTTGTACAGCTATAGACTCATGTATTTGTGCTTCGATGATCGTCATTCATTTGTTTTTTTTCTTCTGTTTTTTTCTGTTTGCGTCACTCATTTTACAAAATGGAAAACTTAAAATATCGCATTATTTACGAGTACGAGTTCCGCCGTGGCACTAGTGCTGCGGAAACAACTCGAAGGGTGAATGATGTGTATGGCGGTCGTGTTGCAAAAGAAAACACAGTTCGTTTTTGGTTCCAACGTTTTCGTTCTGGAAATTTCGACTTGCAGAACAAGCCCCGTGGACGGCCTGAGACTCAAGTTGATAATGAAGAGTTGAAGGCTATTGTGGAAGCGGATCCATCGCAAACCACGTCCGAGTTAGCTGCAGGCTGCGGTGTTAGTGATAAAACTGTTTTAATTCACTTGAAGCAAATTGGGAAGATTAAAAAGCTTGAAAGGTGGGTACCTCACGAATTGACTGAAGCAAACCGGCAAACGCGCGTCGACTGCTGCGTTACATTACTAAACCGGCACAATAATGAAGGTATTTTAAACCGAATCATTACCTGTGATGAAAAATGGGTTCTTTACGATAATCGGAAGCGCTCAGCGCAATGGTTGGATCCTGGCCAGCCAGCCAAATCCTGCCCCAAGCGAAAATTAACCCCAAAAAAGTTACTTGTAAGCGTTTGGTGGACTAGTGCCGGTATTGTTCATTACAGTTTTCTCAAATCTGGCCAGACTATTACGGCTGATGTCTATTGTCAGCAATTGCAAACCATGATGGAAAAGCTAGCGGCTAAACAACCTAGGCTGGTCAATCGCTCCACGCCACTGCTGCTTCACGACAACGCTAGACCACACACTGCGCAACAGACGGCTACTAAATTAGAAGAGCTTCAATTGGAAAGTCTAAGACATCCTCCGTACTCCCCGGACCTTGCTCCAACAGATTACCATTTTTTTCGAAATTTGGATAACTTCTTGCAAGGGAAAAAATTCAACTCCGATGGGGCAGTCCAAATCGCCTTCAAAGATTTATTGATTCCCGTCGGACTGGTTTTTTTAGTAAAGGGATCAATGAACTACCTATAAGATGGCAAAAGTGCATAGAAAATAATGGTTCATACTTTGATTAATTAAATATATTATATTAAAAAATATTCGACTTTTTGTTCCTCCCATACAAAACGCCAATTTCATATGTAAGGACCTAATATTTAAAATTTTAATAGTAATAAATTTTATATAACAATTAATCGTGGTTAAATTTTATAATATTACGAAGTGGTCATATTATTATGAAGCGAAGAATTAAGTTACGAGGAAGCAAACATAAAACTTTTCGTTGCAATAAAGTTACGACGCACGTAACGGAAAAGCCGTATTAATTACATACGCCATCGATTCAAATAGGTACTCAAGTAATTTATTGCGCAATTTCTAGTTAATTATTAGCTAACATGCCTCTGTACGGTCGTACAGTTACGTTCACGTTTTTGTGTTCGCTCTTAGCTTTCTCTTGCCATACAAATTACTCTCGATGAGTAATTCAAAATATTGATTTAAGTATTAGAGCAGATTGACGTAATTTGAAGAAACGCGGATGCTGTCTGTAGATTCAAGAATCAGAATGTTCCCGATGGACGGGTTGTGCAATTTTTGATGGCATCGGTATTTATAAAAAATAAGCATTTTTTCTTCTTATATGATTAAACGCTTATTATTTTTGTGTCACGCTGATCGGCGCTATTTTAGTAACATGATGTGTCGTAAAAATGTTTGATAAAGTTCTTAGAATGGATACAAACTGATCGATCTGACTCGATCGACTGAAAATCGAACAACAGCTTAAGTTCCTGCTTAAAAAAATTATGATAATAATAAATATATGTTACCCCTCAATACTGCTTTTTGATAAACACAAAACTTATTAAATTGGTCTGAGGATTCTAGAGAAACAAGAACAGTTATTTGTGTGTTTGATTGAAGGTGTCGGTTTGCTACCTAACTAAACTAAACATACATTTTAGAGTAGTAGTTCTAAGTTGCCGTAATTTTGTTCAGAGAATTGCCCTTCTTTGAGCACATTAACGGGATCGGTCATGGTAGAACGTGTCGGCGAGTTCATAATATCTCGGTTAGATCTAATAACTGCGATTAACTACGCCAGATACCACGAAACCAGTTTATGAAGGACTTTGATATTAGATGTAAAAAGTTAATCATCCAAGTAATTATTAAGTAAGGGGAACTGTCTGGAACTTTAAAATTTAAAGGTAGGTAATAGGTACGGAAAATAGCTTCGAGAGTCACTAGATAGATAGATAGCTCTTTATTGTACACCACAAATAAAATACCTTAACCTTTGGATGGACAGGAAAGAAATAGAACGACATAGACAGTGGCGTAACGTAAAGAAGATATAAAAGGAAAATAAATAAATACCAAATAAACTATTCAAAACTATTTTCAAATAAAATTAACTTAGGCACCGACTTCAAAATTATTAAATACTTAATTATTTAATTGTTTATGTTTCTTTTAATTATCACTTATAATGTCGAAATGATTTGTAAAGTTAATTTATTTTTAACTTTTCAGTTTCTGTTTTGAAGTTGGTTTAATTTTTATAACTCAAGATTTGGGTAAACTTTTTTTAATAAGCAAATTCATTGAATATAGGTAGCGATTTAGCGTTTCGTATGATTTGAGGGAGATCGTTCCATTGACGGATAGCTTGATTGATAAATGATTTTTCATAGAATGTAGTAGTGTGTAAAGGAGTTTTAAGAAGAAGGGATTGAGAAGAGCGAAGTGAGAGTGAGTGGGAGTCTGAAAGGAATTGAAAGTGGTCTTAAAGATAGCTAGGAGTAAGTAAAAGCACGTAAAAGTAAGCTATTTTTTTTTTATAAAGTCATCATGCCTATTTTACCCCACTATCATTGATTTAGAACCACATCGGCCGGTCCGTTATACATTACACCACGTCATAAAATGGTTCCAAAATTGATATTGAGTCTTGACCTCGCGTATAAAATTCCGGTATTTTTATGCTGTGAGATAGCTAATGTTTCCTTTCACTTAGTATTGGCGTATTTGCCATTAAGCATAGCGGTTTTATCGATTTGGTAACTTGAAAACTTTTATGCGGGCCAATCATGACACTGTACTAACAGTTTAAATTCGATATTCTTTACAAATCTTGTCAAAAATGTTTAATAATATGTCATTTTTTGATTTCAGGAAACGACACCTTAGTCACATCATTAAAGTATAATATTATTATAAGTTATGCATAGGGCCATAACAACTAAAAACTGTACGCTTAAGTAACTCTTTTCTGATTGTGTGTATTAAAAATTATCAAATTTCTTAAGGTGCAGCAGAGAATGAAACGTAGTGAAGGTCCAACCTTAGTGACATCCTGTAGGTCAGGTCAGAGTAGGTAGATATGTATCCTCATGATGATATTATAAAGATTTCGATATTACAACCTTAAGACGGTAAATCGTTACCTATCGTTTTTGTCACGAATGCGTTAAAATAAAAAGCACGAGAATTGCCCGCTGAAGGACGATTGTTGAACAATCACAGACACACATTTAATATAGAAAAGCATAGAAATATCTACTGGAATACGATATATTTCGAATTCATTAATATCATAGACACGCGAATTGCCCCCAGGTGCTTGAGACACCTTGTATAAGTTACCAGTCACAGTTGTTTCAGAAAAGTTCATAAGAAAACCTAACCCTTGAACCAAATTGCGACAGGGATCAGTTACTACTATTTTCAAGTTAGATAATAACTAAAAATATTTTTTACGTAATTTCCCAGGCACATCTCAGTATCGGTGTCGTAACCTCCAGTTTGGCATTCATACATCCAATTGTGTATAAATTTCGCGGCTTGCAACACAAAGACATGTTGTGGCTCGTCTCAGATGGATCGCGACCTTGAATTGGCTCTTGAAATGCCTTTAACTGCAAGTGGTGGCTTAAACATCCTGACTACCTACCTAATTGTCTTAGAAAATATTTTTATAGAGTAGTTTGATGTAGGTAGGTACTTATAGTAGATTATGTTATAAATGGACCTTAGTTTAATTGGTAGGCAAAGATAATATCCTCTTTTAGTTATTCTAACAATTTAACACACATCTGGTTCTAGGATTTTATTTAGTTTTAATTCACCTGTCACTAAGTTGAAAGTTATTGTAGAATATCTCAGAAAATGTTGTAAAATTGTCGTATGTAAAGTAAGTTTTATAAAAATAAATGTATCTCGGAACCTAAAGACTTAGTGTCCTCACACTAATTGTGTGTAGGTATACTAATAATATATATACAGTTTCATATAAAGTCAAGAAATAAAATATATAATATGGAGAACGGCTCAATCTATGTCACGATTCCGCGCGGGGCCATTAGATATGTGAATGTGGATTATGTCTGCTATACTTCGACTTATTGAGAATTCTGGTTTTCAAGGTAAGACGAGCCTATTCGTATTAAGGCACTCATTAGGAACACATATTTGTATTAATGTCTGTAAGGGGAGTCAAAGCGCAAACACGGAAACCGAAAATTTGAACGAGTTTTCGCTTTCAATTTTAAACCGACTTTCGACGAGAAAAGGAGGTTCTCAATTCATCGATTAGGTATGTTTTTTATGTTGATATTTAAAAAACTAGACCTAAGTCTCCTGAGCGTATTGTTAGGTTAGGATAAAGTACCTTTAGATAAACCGGATTCTTCACGTTTCTTCCTGACATGAGCTTTCCAGCGAAGCTTTGCATCTAATGTCATACCTAAATATTTTGCTGTATTTTGATATGGTATTACTTTATCATTGATATACACCGGATTATAGTTTGGTCTTTTATTTGTGAAGTCAATGTGAACTGACTTTGACTCATTTAATTTAATTCGCCATTTTTGTGTCCATTTCAATATAGTGTTCACTGCTTTTTGAACCTTTTCTGCCGCTTCTGCAAGAAGAAGTCTGTCAAGAAGAAACGTGAAGAATTAGGGCTTCGCTATAAGAAGATGTACTGGTTACTTGGAAAACACTCTGCGTTATCAGTGCACAATAAACTACTGCTATATAAGCAAGTCCTAGTGCCAATATGGACTTACGGTATTCAGCTTTGGGGCTGTACCAAACAGAGCAATATCCAGATTATCCAACGTTTTCAAAATAAAGCACTTCGGAGTATCGTGAACGCTCCGTGGTATATAAGAAATGCAGACATACATCGGGACCTTAAAGTGGAACTAGTCGCATCTACCATTAAACGTTATGCAGAAGCTCACGAAAAAAGACTTCACCAACATGTGAACGTCGAGGCCATCCAGCTCCTCGACAACACGGACATAGTGAGAAGACTAAAACGGACAAAACCGTTTGAGTTAGTGTTTTAAATTAATTAGTGTCAATGTTAGTGCAGTGAGTGTAAATAACAATTATAAAGAACACAAGAACATAGTGTCTTCCCCTTAAATAGAGACAATAAGCAAAGTGTTAATGGACACATTCTTTATTTTACTCTACGTAGCAATTTAAGTCATATGTAAAATTACCTACTTATTAGCCTTTATAATGGCTAGATCGTAATATTGTTGTAGCATCTTTATTTGAGAAGCTTCATAAAAAAAAAAAAAAAAAAGATAAACCGGATCATAATATAATCAGGCCTAGAAAAATCCTTTTATCGTAACATTTTAAAAGTCTTGTAGAGAGCTTATAATATGGAGCGCTACCTAACTTAGTTATATACACATTATGTCATCTTAAAATATTACGAACCGTTAATTGATACCTACATTTCTATATAACTTTTGAAACTATCTCTATTGAAATGTATTATTTTATATATTAATTTTAGGTAATTGATTAAATTAGGACGCCTCTCTGTGAAATATTAGAGGAAGCTGATTGGTTGTAATATAAAATAAAGTTGTAAGGTCGGTTATAATTGTAAAATCACGCCTGGTCAAAGTTATATTTCTATTATAATGTTAAAATTCAATAAAGATGATATGACCGAACGCTTGTCATCCACCAATCAGATAAATTAATAAAATAATACACTGTTTGCGTAAATAATACACTTAGCAACGATTGGTTCATTTGTGTATGACGTAAGGCAAAATCGTTAGTTGATAAATTTACGTCCTGGCATCGTTAGTTATTTACGGTTTGTATTATTTTCCGGTGACATATACATATTAGAACGTAGTTGAATGCGTAATTGTTCAATGCAATTTAGACCTGTAATCTATACTATTACGCTGCAATACGAGTAACCAAAACTTTGAAGTGTTGTTTACCCACTAATTAATCCGCAGTTAGTAACCAGTTTTGCGTTCATTAGCCACAATTAAATGAACCGAACTTTCCACTGTATTAGATTTGGATTTTGTAATAGTATTCTCTTTATAAAGCTATAGTCATTATAGTAATATTGTATAGTTAGTACTTGAAAGTTATGCTTTTAGTCTTTACGCAATTGAGAAAAGCAAAGACGACACTGTAAAAAAAATCCTTTGGTGTGCGATGAGCACTGTTGAGCAGATTTCAAGCTCGTTGTTCGCTCTCAAGGTTAGCTCTCAAAACAAGGCCACATCCAAAAATACCTTGTTTTAAAAAGCACAGTGAATTTAAACACTAGCTAAAACAGTAAGTTTGAATGTGTGTTTTAAAATGACAGCGTAAAACAGGCGAGTAAAGTTGTTGTCACTGCAAATTGCATTTACGAAGCGCGAGGCTCGAGCATAATTGCAGGCATTGTAAGTTTCAAACTCGAAGGTAATTAAAAAAATCCAAATTTAGCAACTTTAACTGGAACTTAGTAGATTTTCTCTAAGGTGTGTCTGAAAGACAACAGAACACTTAACTCCGAGGAGTTTCCGTTTAACGGGAACTAATTAAAGAAGTTCTTGGAAATTGCGAGACTCAAGTTCAGGTGGTACCTTACCTGCTATGATTTATTCTGTGCTTCAGGCCAAATTGTTTCAGAGTTCTAATATATAGGTAGTAGGTACTCCAAACCCCTAAACACCCGCAACTCGGTAAAGCGTTTTGAACAATTAATATGTTGAGATATTTAATTTGTACGAACGTGCGACACTTTCCTAACTTTGTTTCGGCATTTTGTTGGTAATTCGAAGGAGACATTTGTTCCTAATTACTCGGTTTGATGATTGTCTACTTATATGTTTCGCTCGGAAATTACGAGTAAAGACTTTTGATGTTGCAATATTTTAAAACAACTTACGAACGAATACAATATATTCGTGCATATTATAATAAATCAATATTTCCGGACAATCCACACAACAACATATATAGGTACTACTGGTATAGTCATCTGATATACATAATAAAATAATAATATGTTATATTTGTAATGAGCACATTAAGAAAACAATAACTTCTAAATGTCTTTGAATTATTTTGAAGCGACAAAATGTAAAGTCAATATTACATTGATACTTATATTTAAAGCGAATAACAACGCGAACTGTTTCCACTGCCTATAATTACATACTTATACAAACAGAATATAGAATCAACAGTACAGTCAGCAACAAATTGATATAAGCATAGAGTAGGTTGTCGAAATAATCTGACAAACATTTAACCAAAATTATACAAGCAGTGCGAATCATCATAATATTGTATGAGCCCAATGTGGCCAAATATCTAACTTCTATTGTTTCAAGGTGTCCCAAAAATAAATGCAAATAAAGCTGTGAAAGGTAGCATGCGAACTCTGAAAACGATACATTTGAAAGCTTTTGCGATATATTCAACTAATATAGATAAAATGCCGTTAGCGTACGTTGGTCCTTGTCACTCACGGTGATATTTGTGTATCACAACATATCACACTCACGGCGTTAGAACCAACATTCATGCTCAACTTAAACAGCGTTGCTATTTATTTATTTTGCCTGATGAAAGTTTGTTTGTTCACAGAATTCTAAATACCTTGTCAACTTATGAAACAATATTTTGACCACTTTGGCGCATACAAAATTATGATGATCCGAACTGGATATATCAATTTGGTTGTACATTTTTCAGATTATTTTGACTACCTACTCTAGGCGCATCAACTTGACGCTGACAGTACCCACGTCGGAATGCTTCAGAAAGAGAGAAAGTAATAAGAAGCTTATTTCACAGAATTTACGACCTTAGCACAAAGGACTTAAGACAAAGGTCCAGAATATTGTAAGCTTAGGGTAAATAAGGTTGTATTGTTCATTCGGAGATGGGCCGCTGTTCGCTTTTATTGAGAGCTCCGAATTTTTGTGAGCTACACGAATTTTATTTATTTATATTTAATGACGCTCTTTCTAATAATCGTATGATCAGCTTTGTTTAAATGGTTTTTAAATGGAGGGAATTAATTTCTAAGGTTTTCTGTGACTTAATAGAATTATATTAAATTTGTCGTGCAATTATTTTTTGATAAGTACGTAGGTCAAGTTTATTACCCGTTAACCATCCATATTTGGATTTAAAGAGCGTGCGCTTGATTAAGTCGCTATAGTTCACTTAACGTATAGAATCCTTTTTTTTATGGAATAACTTTTCAATGTTTATTATTTTTTGCTTAATAATACAAAAAGAAAAAATAAAGCGTACAAAGAATCTCTAAATAAATACCTCATACAAATTTTAATGACGTCGAGCAGAGTTCATTACGCACATTGAGGTCAAAATTGTAAGGTTGGAATGAAGCAAAACGAGCTTAGCATTCTAATGTTTTACTCCTCCTCGCCATAATCTCATCTGGAGCAATATAAATCGTGGCCTGCCCCGGCCCTAATAACCTAATGCCGTTTTTACATTTCCCTCGTCAAATAAAGAGTCCGCCCGAAATGTACGAGCCAGCAATTCTTCTAAGTATCGCTCTATGGCGGAAAATCTTGTATTATTTTCTCGGAAATCATCTTTTCCTCTTCATTCCTCACAAAGGCATGTTCAAATTGGGGAACAATAAACCGAAGTCCTTTGTAGGGAATTTGCCTTTTGTACGTTTAGTACCAATCCCGGTGATGTTTTAATCTTAAAAGTCAAGTGCCGTAATCATAATTAGTGATTACTTATATCCGTAACGTAAAGGCGCATTCACACGAGAAGAGTGCGACCGAATCAAGCAACTACTGCCGCGGCACACGCAAGTTACCGTTTGTGGGTCAAAAATTACCATCATAATAATGGTGTATCATGGAATGGTAATCGCTGGGTAGCCATAATTGTGGGATATATCAAATGATTATTTTCAAATGGGTTACCTTGTTTCTCAAGAAGTACCTTATATACTTGATTATTAAGAGTGAAGGCATATACAACGTGTTTCAAAATTGGTATACATATAAAGCGTACTAGCGGCCCGCCCGGCGTCGCACGGGTATAAAATTTTCCCGGAAATTATTCGAATTTTTCTCGCCGTAAAAACCATCCTATCTCTCAAGTTGGATCGAACTGCACATAGTGTGCGAATTTTATTATAATCGGTTAAGTGGTTTAGGAGTCCATTGAGGACAAACATTGTGACACGAGATTTATATATATTAAGAAGATAGGGTGTGAACGGCATGCACCAGTCGAACATATTTAATTCTACAACATTTCGATTTGGAGACCTTATCTTATCTCTAGGTCATGTTTAGCCTCATATCAGCTGATTTAATTTTAACCCCTGGAATAAGTTAAATAAAATCTTGAATCACTGTTTTATAAGTGATTATTATCAATTTATTATATGATACTAAATGAGATAGGGTTTGCTTTAATTGATACCTCTCAACGTATTCAAATATAATAAAAATGTAATTCGATCACTCACAAAAAAATTGGATCTGGAGAATTACACTTAAAAGATTTTTTATCGACAAAGTGGCCTTCTAATATTATTCGATAAATCGTAGATCAAAATATGTTCATCTGGTGCATGCTATTCACACCCTTTTCGTTTTATAAGTACCTATGTAGCCAGTGGAGCTAGCAGACAATAATCAGTGTTTGTAAATATTAGGTTGTTAAAACAATCTATACTTAAGCTTCGGCTTAAGGTAATCACGCCAAAGTTATATTTATATCTACGAAAAGGAGGCAGTAAGAAGCCTACGCAAAACCTAAAAGGGGCAATGAGCCCGTGGGATGGATTTTCTGTAAATCAAGTCGTCCACAGAATGGAATTACCTATCTACATCGCGACAACCCTCTATATTATGCATGTAATATAGTTATAACCAAAATAACTTTAACTTAGACCTAAACACGGAAACTGAATTTTTAGGTTACCGATGTATAATCAGATCCGGTAAGTTAATTAGCAAAATGACCAAAAAATGGTCAAACAACAAAACTCAGTCAGTATTTCGTTCAAATTAAATTCGGTTAAGTAGTTTTAACCTTCAGAATAATGTCAATAGAAAGTCCATCCACATCTCAAACCATAATGAAATCGTATTCAACCACCTCATAAATTCCGCTCTGTATTTTGCCCACATCGATTTAATGAGCAGTCCATTACAGATTCCATCTCCGTTAGAACTGCCACATGACATGTGCGTGTCCATTTTTAATGAGCAGACAGGTATTAGGTATAAACTGCCTGCGCTTAGAGTGCTGCAAAGACTTTGTCTAGCTGCAAATTGATCCAAATAGAAAAATGTAGAAAAACAAGGATAAGTTTTTATTACAAAGAAGGTATTTATGAAGTTAAGTAGTAAGTACGCTTCTTCATAAAGTAGTGTACCCGAGAGGTCTACAGATAAGAGAGCCACTATTACTAGTAATGGATACTTGGATGCTGTAAGTCTTTGACTAATAAATGGTATGAAGTGGTTTCTCTCCCTGTCATCATTTTAGCATAATATTTTCGAAATAAATTGAGAACAATATTGAAGATAACTCAAGTACAAAAAGAATACGATAGATTCTGAACCTCCACCTTATTTTAATGAAAAATTCTCAATAAATTAATTAATAACTCCATTGTACTCCAACATTATGATTATGCTAAGTCTGTTTGTTTTTTTTGTGTGTTTTGTGTGGTGTGCAATAAAGTGTTATCTATCTATCTAATAAAAAATTTTGATAAAAAAAATACATTGATTTAAGAACAAAAAATACACGGCGGTGAAGAGCCTTCTGATTTTTTCAAGTCTGTTTAACTGAAAAATAGTCAGACAACTTTACAAAAAAAACGTGAGATTCAAGCCTAGGACCCCGGGGTCAACCAAATTTCGTAAAAACTCAGGACATTTATTTACGGATATCAAAGTCTACAGAGGAAACAAACATAAAAAACGCGCCGAATTGAGAACCTCCTCCTTTCTTGAACTCGGTTATAAATAAAAAGGCCAAATTCATCTCTGTCAAACGAATTCAGAGAGACACTTATTTGAGAGACCTTCTATCTCTGTGAGAGAAGCGGCGCAATAAGACCTACCTACTCACTTGATGCATTTATTATTCTATGCCTCAGGATAGTGAGTGAATAAGTACCTACATAAAGTAGATAGGTATACAAAATTTATGCCGGGCTGTAGTCGCATAAATCACATAAAAGTGGAGGGTGGCCCTGCCCAGACTTTGGCTACTAATTAATTAAGATTGGATAGTGAAATAATCAAAGTGAATTCAGTATGTGGTAACTATTTTATGTGCATGTTGGTGTGTGTTTCAGTAATATTATAATTAAAAGAATGCTTTTAAGTGCAGGCATGTGCTTTGGGTCTGTTTCGAAATACCAGAAATTATAAGCGATATACAGATAATTGAGGCAATTATAAAAAAATTATGCAGATAAAGTTTAAGACACTTCCGTAGCCTTCGCACACAGGATTCGAGCCTGCATCTCCGGGATAGCGCCCCGGCGTGCTACCAATTACACCAACTCGTCAATTACGTGGAAGGTCGAAATTCTTCTGCACTTTGTAATATCGAGTGAAGTCCCGACTAACGAAACGACATCTCGTAGAAAATCCAAGCACTATTCTTATATCCATATCTGAAATTGCAGTTCTTGTGTATACATTTTATTGATACATTATTGATACACAAGAAATTAATAAATTTGATACGTATACATTTGCATTACAAAAAGGAAAAAGAGTTACAAAAAATTATTTAAAATTCCAAAAAAAAAACAGTTTACCTATCTAGGCACTGGGTACCATTGAATACAATAAAAATCACGTTGGTTGTATGGGAGCCCACTTGCCCTCTTAAATATTCATTTATTATGTGTTTTAGTTATATCATAGCGGCAACAGAAAAACAGCATCTCTCTTACTTTCAACTCTCTAGATAACACGGTTCTTGAGATGCAGCCTGGTGACAGACAGACGACGAAGTCTCAGTCATAGGGACCCGTTTTACTCTTTGGGTACGGAAACCTAAACATATGCAGGCATGTACGAAATTTTCCAGGACATAACTGATTAGTCTTGCCAGTAGAAATATTGGTAATTCCCAACAGAAATATTTGTAATTCCCAATAGACGTATTGTAATACTTCAAACAACTTTGTCGCGTATCGGTTCCCAGCGGACTTAACAACATATTAGGTCCTTACATATGAAATTGGCGTTTTTCGTACTGGCCACTTTAATCACAAATTTCTCCTCTTTGGTAAGGAATTCCAAATTCAAATTTGTACAGCTATAGACTCATGTATTTGTGCTTCGATGATCGTCATTCATTTGTTTTTTTTCTTCTGTTTTTTTCTGTTTGCGTCACTCATTTTACAAAATGGAAAACTTAAAATATCGCATTATTTACGAGTACGAGTTCCGCCGTGGCACTAGTGCTGCGGAAACAACTCGAAGGGTGAATGATGTGTATGGCGGTCGTGTTGCAAAAGAAAACACAGTTCGTTTTTGGTTCCAACGTTTTCGTTCTGGAAATTTCGACTTGCAGAACAAGCCCCGTGGACGGCCTGAGACTCAAGTTGATAATGAAGAGTTGAAGGCTATTGTGGAAGCGGATCCATCGCAAACCACGTCCGAGTTAGCTGCAGGCTGCGGTGTTAGTGATAAAACTGTTTTAATTCACTTGAAGCAAATTGGGAAGATTAAAAAGCTTGAAAGGTGGGTACCTCACGAATTGACTGAAGCAAACCGGCAAACGCGCGTCGACTGCTGCGTTACATTACTAAACCGGCACAATAATGAAGGTATTTTAAACCGAATCATTACCTGTGATGAAAAATGGGTTCTTTACGATAATCGGAAGCGCTCAGCGCAATGGTTGGATCCTGGCCAGCCAGCCAAATCCAGCCCCAAGCGAAAATTAACCCCAAAAAAGTTACTTGTAAGCGTTTGGTGGACTAGTGCCGGTATTGTTCATTACAGTTTTCTCAAATCTGGCCAGACTATTACGGCTGATGTCTATTGTCAGCAATTGCAAACCATGATGGAAAAGCTAGCGGCTAAACAACCTAGGCTGGTCAATCGCTCCACGCCACTGCTGCTTCACGACAACGCTAGACCACACACTGCGCAACAGACGGCTACTAAATTAGAAGAGCTTCAATTGGAAAGTCTAAGACATCCTCCGTACTCCCCGGACCTTGCTCCAACAGATTACCATTTTTTTCGAAATTTGGATAACTTCTTGCAAGGGAAAAAATTCAACTCCGATGGGGCAGTCCAAATCGCCTTCAAAGATTTTATTGATTCCCGTCCGACTGGTTTTTTTAGTAAAGGGATCAATGAACTACCTATAAGATGGCAAAAGTGCATAGAAAATAATGGTTCATACTTTGATTAATTAAATATATTATATTAAAAAATATTCGACTTTTTGTTCCTCCCATACAAAACGCCAATTTCATATGTAAGGACCTAATATATGTATAGGTATTAAATTACAACATATAGTACCTACATAAGTCTATTTGAAATAGATATTCTGTTTGGTTTTTTAAGGGTTCCGTAGCCAGATAGCATAAAGCGAAACTCTTATGGATTCGTCATGTCTGCCTATCTATCTGTCCGGTGGTATTTCACATGGCCGACTTTTCAGAACAATATGAACTAACTGTTGAAAACAATTTTTAATGTAAAACCCATATGTGTTTCGATAGGTCAAAAATTATAATGAGGTTTCTAATTCTTTTTCTAAACTGAATAAATAGAGATCAATTTCTGAACTACTAAAAACATATAAATAAATATATAAGAAGGATCCCATGCAACAAACGTGATTTGTATAAAGTTAAACGACGTTCCGCGAGGGCAGTACTTGGTTGAAGAAAGCTCTAGCTGCATTTTTTTTATTTGTAAATGTGTTTATACTGTACAGGGAACCTTAGGTGTAGTATTAGTAAATCCCATACTATTCAAATGTATTTAATTCTATTAAATAAAGCAGCATTAAAAAACCCTTAAATTTGCGGCAGCACTGTCTCAGTAGTTGTAGTATATCAGTTCAGCTAGTGTGTGGACGCGGCGACATTTAAAACAGGCTAACTTAGTAGTACGATGTCTTCTTACAAAACTACCATCAGGTAAATATGATAGTCAGTAAAAATCAACTGATATACAAATGTCTATGTTTAAATTCGTGGCAGCACTGTCTCAGTAGATGTAGTGTCCTCAGTTCAGCTAGTGTGTGGAGGCGGTGACATCCTTCTACAAAAACCTGACTCTTCCAAACAGGCTTCATGACAGTTACGTCTAGTGATTCCGTATTCTTGCGGATGTTACGAGCTCACTGGATCGAGGAATTAGAGGCTTATGTGTCGCTCTGGTTTCCGCTGATTGAGTAATCGATACATATTGTTATGAATTTAGAAAGCAAAACTATATTTAACACTTGCTGTTTCTAATATATAAATTTGTATTCGTCAATGCACCTCTTTATCATAACATTACCGTTATCATGTACTCGTAATTGGGATCTTTTAACATAAGCTGTAAATATGCCATCTCAAAATAACTTTTTTAATCCTTCATCTAAATCTGGGTTGCTCAATATTCTACTCATGACGACTTAACCCACCTGTAATTTTTCCATCCTCAAACTATCAGCTGTAAATATATTAAAAAAATTCGTTTGACCAAAATCTTAACCTACCCTGCTGCAACGAATTTAAACATATATATTGCAGCAACAAAAACATGTCGTAAGACTTATAATCAAAACACACTTCGAAATAAAACTAATACATTTAATAGAAGTGAAGTATCCTTCATTTATTTACAGATAACCTATAGAGCATACCGTATCTGATGACTTCTTCACTAGGCTGAGCCTGTACATTTTGCAGGTTGAGTTATATTGTAACCAGAGTTAGTTAGGTATTACAAAATTCGTGAAGAGTTGTATGGATGAATGCATTTACGACTTTATTACTACTTTCTTCTGCGTCATTATGATTATTCATTCTTACACAACCTTACGTAAAAATCATGCATCCTTATATTTTTAATATTATTATACCTACCTCCTTTGGCGTTTAACATTTATATAATAATATAAATAAATGAGAACCTACATCATATAGTATCTTATTTCGTTAAAATGTAATATAACTTTATAAAGTCTATCATAAACCTAACTTACTGACCGAGTAATTTTACAAATGCCTCTGCTTAGTACTAAAATGCGATTTATCATTCACTTAATCATAACTTAAAGTACAATGTGCCTGCGGCTTCTTCAATCTTAGTTTAGACTTCAAAGACGTTGAAAAATAGCAGTGATTAATTAGTTTATTTATGAAATTTTAGATTTAAAGCTTCAATATCAAATTGAAGATATAATTCAGATTACAAGACTTATGATTATGACTGAAATAAAAAGCTTTATTATTATTATAACAGGTGGTACGAAAATAAATTCCTACATTATTTTTTTGGTCTTAATTGTTGCATTTCACCTGTTCTTATTGCAGTGATTTCTAACTGTGTAAATATAAAAATGGATTTTTCCATTCAAATAAATAAAAAAAATATATTTCCGGACAATCAACATAATTACAATCTAGCCCCGTAGTAAGCTCAAGCTTATGTTACGGGTACTAGACGTCTGATATACTTTAGATAATAGACATAGGTACGTTATATAGATATTTTTAGTATACATATTAAACACCAAGTAGAAAGTGCTTGCAGAACATACAAACACTTGAACCCTCGGCTGGAATCGAACCAGCTACCTCCTGACTGCCTCAGTGGCGCGGTGGGTGATGTTTCCATTACTTTTTAATTGTGATGTGCTATGCTACTTCAAAAAACTTTGTGATTTTTAGAACCATTGTATAAATATTTAATATAAAGAAACTTAAAAGCAAACAACTCGGCCCGGTGCCTTCTACAAGATCTCTGATAAAATAACATAAAAGAAACTCGTAAGAAAACTTAATCCTTACAAAAGATACCTATAGGTACTTACAAAGTGTATAACAAAAGGAATAATAGATACTTAGATATTCTTATTTAACTTCTTAGCAACATTCAGACGCGAAATTTGCTAAGTAGGTAGATATTCTTAGTTCTGTAACAAGTTTGCCGATTCAAGTTAACTTAAAAACTAAAGTAATCAAAAGGAATTCTTGATTGCGTTCAGCAAAAAGCTGACACGAAAAACCACCACTGCAAGCTCTAAGAACTTGGTTCTAATTGAGAATTTTTCACACAACTACGTATTAAAGTTAGCAAACTGTAATAGGAAAAACAGGAAACCTAAAAACTGCGGCCAAAGGAGCTCCTAATGGAAGAGACTAAATTGAACTGAAGTATTCAACGTTTTTCAGTCTGGAAATGGCTTTTGGTACAGAAGATTTTAAGTAATGAAGAAAATACGTTAATGGTTCTTGTCCATATTCTTTGAAAACGTCTGTTACATAAATGATTTATTCAAGAGTCTTTGGGTAGGCTGAATTATATTCAACAAAGTATATTTTGTTTTAACTAGATTGACGGATGTCTAAGGCAAATGCAGGCCGCTTCCATAACGAATTAACTGAAAATCATTAAAGGAGAATTATGTCCGACAGACGACTTATGATGATAAAAATATAGGATCGGGTAGTGAAGTGACTGAAAACTGACCTGGGAGAAGATTATCTTTGTCCATATTTTGAATTGTGCAAAATTTGTAATTATTTAAAATATTTTTTGGAAAAACATTTTCCTTTCTCGTTACGTTGAGTCATAATATTGTTAAAAACCACGATAATTTAAAAAGTTGTACTAATGCAACTATCCAGACGTTCTTTTGGACGTTGACTTTAAATAAAATTTATATTAACGGCTCTGAAATGATGTGATCAGCCGTTCGCGGACGTATGACACGTCACTATAAATGAGCTTTTGTTGACACTCGTGTCCAATCTATTAAATATGTCAGCAACACCGAGTGACGACAAGGCAAGGCGAACTTGCCGTCTGTACGTTTATTAGCCTTCACTCGGCAAGGTTGGGTCAACATTGTATTATGGACTTAACTTTTAAGTACAAAAAGTTCTTAATATAATAAAGAAAGCATTTTAAGTTAAAGGCGTCTCGCAAACATGGACACAATTTGTTGCTAATTTGAACACCTTCACAAGGAACAAAAGTAGCTGTGTCCTGTAGCAGTAGGTACTCGGACACAGTCACGTGTAGCTACTAGTTGGTCACAGATAATCGTATCTTGTTGGAGCATAGTAAAATTTTAAGGAACTTTAATGATGATCAACAGATAATTTATAGATTACCGATCCAGTTATCGACACAGAATACTTAAATCATCAATGAGTAGGTATGTGGGAGTTGGAGCTTGAATGAGTGAATACTGATTTTAAAGAAAAAAAATATTCATCGGTATCTTGTATTTCACACAAGACACAAAAGTGTCCACGTTTGCGCCTTCCACAATGAATAGCTAAACATCGCAAATATCCAGATTTATTTTATTTTCCATGAAGCCATGATAACTTGTTTTCAGATAAAACTTCTATGGATGACATTAATTTGCAAAGAAGCTCCGGTATGATTACAAATCGTTTTATCAAAGAATTTCAGAGTTTTCGCTGCGATATTGGAAAAGTTTGAGTGCTATCGGCAAAATGTCGATTCGGTATCAGTCACAACTTTGCCTTTGGTTTTCAACTATCATCGTGAAATATATTGATATTTAATACCGCGCATTACTAAATGTTGGAGTAATAGAAAACAGAAGGAGCATTTCTTTTCTTGGAGCATAGCTTTTTGTGCCTTTATCATAGGCTATAATTATAGCATAACATTGGTTATGGAAATTCACACCTTTTTACTAGTGTTGTAAGAGAAAGTAGGAAAAGGGTATGGATGTTCCTAAGTACCTAACTTGTTTCTTATGTTTATACACGTGTATTGAACCTACTTCTCGCAGTTTTTTAAATAATATATAATAAAACTCATAGATGTTTAAGAAAGCTTTCATCTTTAAAGGGCAAATAAGTGTATTTGTCACAATCTCTGAGTAAACTAGTCAACGGTTAAGATATAGAGAAATTTTGGTCCATCAGTCAATGACAGTTGTCAATTGACTTGATAGCTCTATATGATAACTATTGGGTAATTTTACACTCAGATTGTGACACAGGCCCTAAGAGTAGGTAGAGTACTGCTACATTTCGTATCAAGAAAACATTTTTACTTTATTAGTTCAAGAATGTATTTGGCAGTTTTAATTGAAATAGAAATGAGTTTCAATAGCGGATTAAAATTGTCACTTATCCGTCAAACATCGAAGTAAGATTCAGTCTGTTTATTGTTTATCGATTTGTTGAACTTTATTCTGACGTTGGGAAAATCGGCCCTTAGTCTAGTGCGAGTTAAGCTAACCGACCGACTTACGGCTTCCAACTATGTTTATAAAATGTTTATTTAACAAGTAATTTGTGGTCAGAATTCTTAAAAGGAAGCGTAGCAATATCAATTTCAAAATATGCTTATTACCTACATCAGATGAAACTGCCTGAAGCCTTATGATGAAATATTATCCTTACGTAAAGTAGGTTAGATAAATTATTTCTGAGCATCTCATATCACTTTGAGATGGAAATAAGATTTGATTGAAATGAGAAGCCAATCTACATAGAATGACACATCATCAACTTAATGACTTAACTATCTAATTTTTTGATTGTCAATAATATTGAAGAACATAATATTAAAAAGTAAATGAGAGAGCACAGTATACTGCAATTGAACCTATTTGGAAATAATTGATACCTACTTAATTCTATTTTGATCAAAACATTTATAGAAATATACATTTTTAATATATTTTTTCCGGATTAATCAGACAGCATCACCTAACCCCAAACTAAGCAGAGTTTGTAATATGGGAGTAGGTGACTGATATACTACATAGATACATTTTTTTTTAATACACACACATAATTGTAGATCGTACAAAATATGGTCCCGCGGCGGGAATCGAACCCGCAACCTATTGCGCCTCAGGCTGACTTTCGCCCACCGAGCACAGAGGTCGTCATATTCATAAATGTTAAAATTTATATTTTCGTTTGAAATACTCGAAATTTAAAAAATGCATTAGAATATATTTTTGTTTTAGAACTACATATATGTCAAAAATATAGATTAGAGTATACTTTATGATAACTTTTCGATTTATTTAGTAACAGTGACCATGAAATGAGAGCCTTAAGTATTTTATATGACACTAGTGAAGCCTGGAAGAGATCGCTTTTACTAATAAGCCCGCCCATTGCGGCCATTGCTCTATACTATATTTTTCGGACTTAAATCGGGCATGGTCAAAGAGGTCCCATCTCATTTGAGATAGAGAATCGTCGCTGTACTAGTTCGACTAGCGCTTGGCGATTTAATTCTGAAAAGGTATTGTATAACTCGTCCCATGAGCGCAGTTGTAAATATTATCGCGATAGTCTTGCCTTCTGAACGAGTATTACCTACTGGTGACGTTTGGCTTGTGGCCAAATGTACACACTTGCACTTGTACTAAAAACTGGTGAATATATGGCCTAAAATGGAACGTGCTCGACTAGGAACCAGTTATTTACTTAAACTAGAGGTATAAGAAATATGGAACACCTACTAGTATTGCCCAGCAATGTTTTAATGGATATATTCTCTTAATTATATTATATATATACCCTTATATTCTCAGGCTCTAGACAAATCAGTTTAGTAGCGCGAAAGAGAAACAAACAGAGTTACTTTCGCATTTATTATATTAGTTTGAATGTTTTCCAATCCAAATAAAAAACAATATCTCTATATTGTTTCGGCGCTCAAGGATTGATTGTTGTTAGTTGTTGACTGTTGATTATGCAAAATATGACGACCGCATTTTGTTCTCAGTTTTGTACTCAGAAAAGCTAACAGATTATGATGTTTTTGTCAGGGGCTTTATTTTTTATATTTTCTATTTTTAATATGTACTTACTAACACCGTTGTATTATTCTATGCTAACACTATAATGGACCTTAGTTGTTTGAATTTTTTTTTATACTGGTCTTTTATTTTTTAATCCATACTCTTAGATAGCAATCAAATGGACTAAACAAATATATCTTTCAAATGGCTAAACCGATTTTGAAAATAATGTATTTAAATCATATATAAGAAAAACTTAGATCACATTAACGATTAAACTTAAACTTGGGATTGAATTTAGAGAATTCCAATTTCAAATCGCAATTTCGGCTAAAGTCATAGTAGTCAGAGTACCTAACTATTGCTATAAAGTTGAACTGATGGGCAATTACAAGATGGGTGTAATTTAGTAGAAGCTAAAGAAACTATGCCTAAAGAACTTTTATAAAAATGTTTTTTACTTCAAATTCTTTGGAGAAATAAGCAAAACGTTAGCAAGAGAGTGAATTCATCATCATCACCCTATTAACGCTCCCACAGCTGGGACACAGGGACTTCTCTCTTGACGAGAGAGATTAGGCCTTAATTCTCTATGTATCATATGTATGTATTTACAAAAAAAAAAATGTATCTATGTAGTATATCAGTCTCCTAACACCCATAGTACAAGCTCTGCTTAGTTTGGGGTTAGGTGATGCTGTGTGAGTAGTTTGGAAATATTTATTTATTTTTATTTTTTATTCACCACGCTGGAAAAGTGCGCTTTGGTGAATGTCACATGTCCTTCAAACTCTTTAAAGTGAGTGTTTTTGAGTGAATTGTCAAGCCATATATAATACTAGCTGGCCCGTTCCGGCTTTGCTCGGATGCCAAAACCTTCCTCTGGAATTACTATACCTTTTGCTGAAACTGAATAAAGATCCATTCAGTAGTTTTAAGTTTATACCGAACACAAAAACAGAAAGACAGACAAACCCGGCACACCGGGTTTGTCTGTCTCTACCCTAACCGGGGCACTCTAAAATTTATAATAAGTATACATAGATCTGTAGATTGGAGTAGGTACCTACTTTGTTGTGTGTATTACCTGTAAAAAATAATTATAAAGATTACTTAACGAATACATTGGTTTGTCAAATTAGACTTGTATTTATATATCTATTAATAACGGACATGTTTAGTTTCCCGGCCATAATATTGGTCTACATACATACATAAGTAACGTCCGATTGAAATTTCTAGTTAAAATTTGAACTCAATAACAAATAAAAAGTACCTTCTAAAAAAATGAGTCATCATATTACTTTTCGTCTTATAATACTTTAGACATCAAAATTAAAGCATGACACCCTTTATCGCTCCGTTAACTAAGATTAAAGGCCGATAAAAAAGTATTTTTGTTAATTTGTTTCATTTAGTAAATTTGTGCTTGTTGTCTCAACAAATTTAGCAAAATAAACAGCGGCTAATGTTGACTTTGTAAGTTACTATCAGAAAAACACTTTCGATTTAACTTTGAACCCCATTTCAATTAGTAGGGGTGGATTTTCGTAGAATACTTTAATACCCTTAAGGCTCTTACCTGGCGAAGTTTCGAAGCTTTGGATTTCTTGGGAAACCGTGAATAGACTGGAAAGGGTTTGATTCTGATATGAAAATTTGTTTATTGAATGTTTTGAATACTATTCTTATGTTGCGCGGAAAACCGCAGGCAGGACGGAAATCATGTGGAAATCAGTTTCAAATTCGTATTTAGTGTTAGGGCCTATTTCACTAAATCCGAGTAAACTAAGCCATGGTTAGTTATGCCAATTATACGTGTTAACGGCTCACTGCTTCAGTGGCGCGGTGGGCGAAGTGCCCTTTTGCGACGCAAGGGTTCGATTCCCACCGAGGGGCCAAATGATTGTTTTTTTTGCAAGTACTTTCTCCTTGGTCTGGGTGTATGATATGTATTGTAAAAATATCCATTTATATTATTTATATGACTAAAATATTAAGTATATCATATGTCTTGTACCCGTAATACAAGCTTCGAGCTTACCACGGGGCTAGATGTTGTTTTGTGGATTGTCCAGAAATATTAATTTCTAAAAAAAAAATTGTCTTCATTTACTCGGAGATGGTGAAACGTAAATTATGTGTGGTATAATATTTATATGTATAGAATTGCGTTGGATGTTACGACAGATGTACTTCACAAAGCTTTCACTACTAATGTGTAATTTGATACTTTTCTCAGACAGCTGTGTTTATAGTTCTACCTTTTCCCTTTCCCCATGGCTTTCTATTGATGGCATTATTTATCTCAAATACTTTATTTGAACATTAACTTATGTAGGAACGGTACATAGGAGAGCAGTGTAGCTGATTTCAGCTCAAATAGCAATTTATGGAGTAGGTACATACCATTCGTTCCAAGAATGTTTTTAATCATGAAACAGATGACTAAAAATATAGTAATAGTCCACCACCACCATTTGCTACCACCATTTGGCACCGTGGTGGTCATTATATTTAAAAGAAATTGTTTACTCGTATTATTTCAACTGGGCTAACAGACAAGACTAAACAGATATTTTTTTTTATACAGATATTATGCCTATTGGTGAAGACTATTTTTTGGCTGCATGTTTTTAAAACTAATCTCTTTATTTGATATATTTGAATGGAATGTAGTCGCAGTAATATGCGGCCTGATCAGGGCTTTAAAATAAGGTCTTATAATAATAATATGAAGTAATATATAGTCTCACAAAAAGCCGGTAACTGAACGGCCATCATCCGTCCGTTCACATGCGGCAGATAGGGCGATATATAAAACATCATCTGCATCCATTTATGCGAGGAAATGTCTCCGGCGAGAAATGCTTTCATATTACTACGACCAACGAAATACGTGAGAATTTTTCTTAGAAAATTTCGGACGGTTTAAAACGAGAATTATGTTTGGACAAATACTCGTGTGATATTTTGCCGACAATAGACGACGTTATTACAATATTACAGTCTCAGTTATAGCTTTTATAGTTTGTGAAATGGTTATGTAGGGCAATCGTGGAATTTGATGATTGTGGGAATCTTATTCTGTAGACTTTAGGTACTATGGAAATAAAATGATGCTGAGATTTTCATTTAATTTTTATTGGGGTATGTAAAAGCAACAGGGCAGGTCTATGCCGTCATAAAATTAAACATCATTGTGAGCGACTAGAATACTATCCACAACGCATCATTTTATCCAAAACTAAGCACAGCTATTATTTTTAACTAAGCGCAGAGCTTGTACTATAAGTCAAAGTCAAAGTCAAAACGTTTATTTCCTTAGAAGCCTATGCCTAAATGGATAGGTCAACTTAAAGCTTATTAAAAAAAAACTAAGAATAATCAAGGAAATAACATTGTCTTGACAGTTCGCTTCAATTTTTTAAACTGAGTTGAGCAGCGAATAGAACAACAAGAGATATAGATTGGTACTTACATAACTATTACCTGCGTGCGCAACGCAAAGGATTGGTAATGTGTTTAACAGTCTATGTATGTATGTATGTACCTTTGTCCCTTTATACAGACCAAAAGCATGGACCGATTTCTATGATTCAGTCGATTCCTCTTTGTACGGCGAGAGTAAAAATTCAACATGTCAAGTTCTGGAAACCGTTATGTTAAAAAAAACAGTCAACAACTATGTCATGTTTGAATAGGTATTTAAAAATCATTGATTGTTTTCTTTCAACATGATTCGACCCGACTCACCGTTAAGGATCTATGTTGATTTAAAGTTGCGTTACAACCATTCTCACATAAAATAAATAATAAATAAATATTTTTTCCGGACAATCCACACAACAACATCTAGCCCCGTGGTAAGCTCTTAGCTTGTGTTACGGGTACTAGACATCTGATATACTTAATATAATATACATACATACATAGATATTTTTTATTATACATATTAAACACCCAGACCAAGGAGAAAGTGCTTGCAGAACATACAAACACTTGACCCCTCGGCGGGAATCGAACCCGCTACCTCTTGCGCCGCAAGCGGACCCTCGCCCACCGCGCCACTGAGGCAGTCTAAAAGTCTTAACGACAGTAAAAAAATCCCACAAATGGGTAAGTCGCAGTCGGGTTATATATTTTCTTAATTTCAGGTGGTTTTCTAAAATGATAAAACTCATAACACATAGAATATCATAAGGAGCCGGAAACAGGAACTGTAGAGCGTACAATAGATTGGTACCGAGCCCTGAAAGGCACTACTTACAGAGACACGTGCAAACCAAACTTACATATTTTGATGTCACCACCATCACCTCGTCTGGTCGCCAAAAACCTGCTTAAAGTGCTGCAGCTAGATTAGGACGTGATGGTTTAATGTTAAATGTATGTACCTAATGTGTGTCTATTATATAAGTAACTAGCTGCCCGCCCCGGCTTCGTTATTATTCAAATTTGTTTTCCCGGCAATATTAGATTTTTTTTTATATACATATATTGGCATAATTGACATTGGCTGATTCAGGCACGAGATGGATACTAATACGGAGAATCATATACACAACCTTTAACACTCTTAGCTGATGGTCCGATCAAGTGAAGGCCTTTTCCTCATCTAAATTCTGCTCGGTTGTCCGTGGCGCCAAGGATAGACACCGTTGGAAGCAGATTATTGAATCCAGGTGCACCACAGCACCGTTGTCCACAACATGACCGACCCCAGAAAGAGAGTAACACTCTTTGGGCCGTCCCTAATGTATTTGATTCTGCGTATTATCATCCACCTCGTCCCGGAATCTGATCGGCCAACCCTAAACAGACGTATAAATAAAACTGCGGCAAACGAATAGCGTCGGATCCCTCGTTGACAGTAGCCGTTTTCTCAGCGCGTTATTTGCATGTCGTTGAGTGAAGTATCGCTTTTAGCGTCGACCATTTTATGTAGAACTAGGAGTAATCTTAGCTGAGGTGAAGCTCTTATTTAGAATGGGCTGTTGACAGAAAACACTGGATCTTAATCTTGTTAATCCGTGGTTGATGATGGTAGCTGCCTTAAGCGTGATTTTTGTTTTGATTCCGATAAGTTCTTAATATGATAAGTTATTCAGTACTATTTAAAGTATAGTAGATCGTTCGTTCATCGTAAAATGTGAATTTAATTTAGATTACTTATAAAAGTTTCATAAACTGAAGCTTTTATCAGTAATAAGTTCTTATTGTTTTTTTTTATTTATCTAGGTGTGTCCTACTTCATTGCGAGGCCAACAGACACAAAAGGCCTCTTGAAATCTTTCTATTCGTCGATATAGTAAAGTAAATTAAAAAAAAATCTTTTTTACGGTCCAATTGAAAATCTACTCCTTTCTTGAAGACGGTTAAAATATATAAAATGTCTGAGGAAATCTGGGAGTCTGGAGAATCGTAAACATTTGTAGAACAATATTGATCGCTTGCCAAAATTTATATTACAACCTAAAACATATAAGCCTAATGTGACTAAGGCCCAAGCTTCATAGGGCTCTTAGAGGCTTAGCTATGCTTAGCAAGTTTCATCAGCATATTGTCCGATACCGGACGGACGGTTACGTCCGGCGGCGCGAGACTTCCGGAGCGAACCTTGTGGACCTAAGAGACGGAATTAAAGCCCTTGACATGTATAGGTATGTAGCTTGTGAGTTAGGTGGTTAATATTGAGCTTCCAAAAGGTAAGAGATTGTTTATACGAAAAACCTTAGAAAGATAGATACCTTATTTCATGGGAAGTTCGAGCTGATTTTGAATATGAGTATTTTGAACCAATATTCTATGAAATATTTTGCCAACGGTTTTAAAATTTAAAATCTCTTAGGACAATGACGTAAAAAAGAGAAAAGAAAAAAAAATCCTTCTGAAAAGCATAATTCTTGCTTAGGTAACTATTTAGGCCACGTTCTGAAAATGGGCATCAGTGGCAGACATCAGACAACCTATCATAGGTTAGGAAACTTTTGGCTAATTTAGTTTTTTTGCCGAACATTTGATTATTGAAGTATACTAATAAATTTTATTTATGTTGAAGTTTGATTGAAAAGTTAATCTGAGAATTATTTCTGTTTGACGTAACCATGAAATCTTATAACTGGTAACCATAAAATCAAGAGTAACTTTAACTATCAGGTTATAAACATACTTTATTGTTTTGTTTAATTCGTCAGCATCATATTTTCGGCCACTTTGTAAAACCGGTTGAAGGTTATTTGCAATAGCCGTAACGGTTGGAGCATGATATCACTTTATTGGCATTCCGAATCCGTAATTCCTGATCCGAGCTGTAAGTTCGTAATAAAATCAAGCTGTAAGCATTATCTCTGAGGGAAATAGGTGCGTTCCTTTGTAATTTTCGGCTCAGCGGCTTATCTACCAGCAAAGAATTCTCCACCGAAAATTGTTCTATTTACGGAAACGGCATTTTCTTGCGAAAACCCTCCCGATTTCAGGCCATACCTGGAAATGAGCGCAAGCCTCATCACCTTACTCAATTCCCTATTCACTAGAAGCACTCCGCTGTATAAACAAGTGGGTACAATAAATAAATCAGCAGTGACGCCAAGAGTTCAATTTGCGGGCCGAATCACGAATCCCAAAAAGATACACAAGGTAACAAATTGCCAATAAAAAGCTAACAAAATGCTGCGGGTAAGCATTTCGGTCAAAGCTGTAAATCCCGCGACTGAACCCGTAAATCCTGGGAAAATATCGGAAGCTGCGTAATACACTTGCGACTATCCCGAGGTCCCATGCAGTTCAATGTTGAATATAAGGTACATTTTAATAGTTTTTCAAAACTGGACGTCGGGGAATATTATTTTCATAATTAAAGCAAAAGCAACGGACGAAGAACAAAAACTATTTAAATAGACAAATTATAAATTAGTACAACTAGACTATGGCCGACGCCGTTCTATTAAAAAATCAAAAGAAGTTGGACTTGAATATGTACTATTTATTACTGTCAAAATAATAACAAAGAAAATATTGTATGGTTCAGTTAGAATTAACATATTTATAGATACCTTCCTTGCCTCGAAGACATCTCAGATTAAAACTAAATTATAGCACCTAAACTATGTATGTTGTTAAAACGTAGATTTTAGTCGTAAGGTACAGCAAGTCTTGTATTAAGGTAGGTATAGGCCTAGGTTGCTCAGGTACCTTGGTTCCTCAATTACTCGAGAAGATCATGATGTCTGGTAACTTGTTAATTTTGCGACCGCTTTGCTTCAATTGTGGTGTGTACATTTGACAAGTTTAACAAGTTTATGCAAATCGTAAGTCACGACTCAACTGAGTATAGATAATTATTTGTTATCTGTGTAACGTCTTCTTCGCAAAGGATTTACAGACGATTGTTAAATAGATATTTGTCTTGCGCATAATCGCTTATTTTATAAAGTGACTGTTAAAAATTGGATAATCTTTAGGTTCCAACATATAAAAACATCGTCCTTCTCCGTGTAGTCGATAAAAAAAAAATTACCACACCAATCAAATGCCTACTTTTTAAGAAGGTCATTAAGTACATTGTTTATGAAAATGAACGATGACGATATCTAAAATACACAAGGATATACCTACCATACAACTTGTACCTTGATACAACAAAAACAGTACTTAGGTATCTACCTTTGTACCCGTCAAATACTTATCTGGAACGCGGCCAAAATATACATTTCAAGTTGGGTTCAAGACACGGAAACTACTTCGATATAAGCCATACCTGACCTGATTGAGGCTCACATCTTGGTCAGGCTGTTGTCTGAAGTCATACTGAACTTTTTATTGGAATAACGGTGTACTTACGCACTTGGCACTTGACAGAGGCATCGAATTACAAGTTCCCGTATTGTAAATAATTAATGTTCTGAGTCCTACCTCTTTTGTTTAAAGCAAAGTCTATGTTTACTTCGAACTTATTTAAATAATGAGATCTTTAATTATTTTATTTGTAGCTTTTCTAGCACATTATTTAACATCAGTGTCAACCATCAGTAGGGTACTACTGTGATTTTGATAAATTCAAGTTAAAGAACATTTTCTGATTGAAAAGGCGCAATCACTCAATAAGGGGCAATTTATTCCATACCTAGTTCTTAAACTAAATATTTAAAATAAAACTGTACTCGTAGGTATAATAAATCAATTTTACTTTGATGGACCATGTAAACATGATAAGCCTAAGAAGGCTTTAATTACTGGTCCCGAATTTGAAATTGAAATAATATCCATTATTATTTGCGAAGGGTAGATCCTTTAATTCGAAATTTGGAGGTGTGTAAACAAAACTAATACGAAATTTTAACGGCGGATTGTAATTAAATGAAAACAACGGAGTTTCAAACAGGAATTTGTAATAACACATTATTAAATTAAAGTTGATGAGTTTGAAACATTAGGTGTGGGTGATGACTGAACGTTTATTGTAGATACTTTAAGTGTTTATCGTAGATACTTTTAGTAGGTATGACGAAATATTTTTATTTGGTTGTCTGGAGGAAATTGCTTTAAGCAATAAGACCGCCCATTGCGCATTCTTGGTTTAGTTTTTATTTTATTGTTTCTTTGTTTGGTCTATGTAATAAAGTATTTTCAATGTATTTTTTGAACAGCTTTTATCTAAAGGCAGAGAGAAGGGACGGCATGCCGAGATGTCATTGTAAAACCTCTCATCTGCTCTTACCTACCTAAAATTTCGACAAACTTTACAACAATCGCGGAATAATATAACTGAAATGATTTTCCCGTTCATGTGCTGAGTAAAAGGTATTTAGTTTTGAAGGTATTTAAGCATATTAGCATATTTTATTAAAAACTTACAACATCGAAACTCTTTAGGTGCCATTTGAACTATCGTTCTCTTCATAATTCCTGGTACTTCTAATAATGTTGACATTGATTGTTAGTTTGTATTGGTTAAGTATTTACAAGAGATTTCAGTACAAGCGATTACAATACTGTAACTATATACAGAGCTAAAATTGTAGTTAACACCTTTACCGAATATTGAAAAGCGCCTTTGATCAAGATCAAATGGCAAAGCGACACCTCTGTGACGAAAAACACGAGGAAATTCTCCGAGTTATTACTTTACATTTTAATTAATATTCTTGCAACAACTCGGAGAAAATAAATGAATGTTGTATAGTTCATTCAGAGGCAAAACCGTTATTGTAAATAGATATAAAAAACTTAAAAAGAGCGATGTTAACTTAACCCAGATGGCAATACAAATTAATCAATATATTGGTTGCAATCAATACGTTTATGTGGTATGCTTGGTTGAAACCGCGCAAACCACCGCTTGAAAGATCTATTCTGTATTGCCGTCATCATTTTATGCGCTGGAATTTCTTGAATATAGAATCATCATTCTCATTCTCCTGTGCTTTTCCCACATTATGTGGGGTCGGCACAACATGTTTTTTCCTTCCATTTTCCTCTGTCACTCGTCATCTCAACACTCACTCCTTTCTTACACATGTCATCCTTCACACTCACATCCATCTTTTCTTTGGCCTACCTCTTCCCACTTATCCATCAACACACATATCTAACATTCTTTTCGTCATATGACATTCATCCCTTCTCATAATATGTCCATACCATGCCAACCGATTTCCTCTCAATATCAACATAAATAAATTCTAAATAATTGTACGATTTACTATATCTATAGGTATTAAAAAGCCGTGTTGGCTAAGTGGGTGCACACGTCTTGATTGCATTCCGGAGGTTCAAACCCCTCCACGCACCTCTAAATTTTTCTTCTTGAACAATGTATGTGCGCTTTAAAAACACGTGCTTTACGGTGAAAGCAAACATCGTGAGAAAACCGACATGTTCTGAGAACTTTAAAGAGTTTGAAGGATATGTGAAATTCATCAACTGGCACTTGGCTAGCGTGATTAATTAACGCCAAATTCAAATTCAAATTCAAAAATCATTTATTCCATAGGCAAACAAAATGGTGCACTTAGAATAGTCAATAAATACATTAAATCATAAATATAAATCAATTAATACAAAATAATAATAACATTCTTATTATAAATTACAATATATGTTACATCTATGTAACATCTGGCCAAGCATTTGCATCTGATAGGAAGTCCTTAATACAATAATAAGCTTTCTTTTGAAGCGTCACTTTTATTTTATTCTTAAATGGTTTTTCCTTAAGACGAGTAAAATTTAATGGTAAGGTATTATAAAATTTAACACAGTTAACCGCAAACGATTTGCTTACTTTCGATAATCGCGTAATTGGTTGAATTAACTTTTCTTTATTTCTGGTTTCGTATTTGTGGCAATCTGAGTGCTTAGTGTACTTAACTAGATTTTTTCTTGCATGCATAATATTTAAATATATATAAAGTGATGGCATTGTTATTATATTAATGTCCTTAAATAATGATCTGAGACTATCTCTTCGTCCGAGTTGGTATATTGCTCTTACTGCCCTCTTTTGTAATAAAAATATTTTGTTTGAGTCTGCGGAATTGCCCCACAAAAGTAGACCATACGACATAAGGGAGTGAAAATAACTGTAGTACACTAATCGAGCTGTTTTAATATCGGTAAGATTTCTTATTTTGTAAATGGCATATACCGCAGAGCTCAGTTTTCCTTCTAGAGTTTCAATATGCTTGCCCCATTGGAGCTTGGAGTCAATGGTTATTCCTAAAAATTTAGTATTATTACAAATGTCAATATTATTATTATTAATTTGGATAGGAGCTGTCATAAAATTATGTGTCAAAGTAAATTTTATACATTTTGTTTTGTCAGAGTTAAGCATTAGATTATTCACATTAAACCAATTGTCAATTAGATTTATATGATAATTAATAAATGAAATGTCAGGTAATTTACGGTTAAGTCTAAATAAAATTGAAGTGTCATCAGCAAATAATATTATGTCAGCAAACTTTTTGACTAGAAATGGAAGGTCATTAATATAAACTAAAAATAAGAAGGGACCAAGAATGGAACCCTGTGGCACTCCGATATTCGAAATTAAAGCGTTTGATGTTGCACCATTCACATCAACTGACTGTTCACGGTTAGATAAGTATGATTTTATTAAGTCCAAAGCTTTACTGTTCACACCATAATGGCGAAGCTTTATGAGAAGTATTTTATGATCGACACAATCGAAGGCCTTTGATAGATCACAAAATACTCCCACAATATCCGATGAAATTTCCCACGAACTATAGACGAAATCAACAAACTTAACTATTGCGTCAGCAGTAGAACTTCCTTTTGAGAAGCCATACTGCTGATTAAAGAGTATATTATTTTTGTTAAAGTATAAAACAAGTTGGTTAAGCATTATTTTTTCATATATTTTACTGAGAACTGGTAGGATAGAGACGGGTCTGAAATTACACGGATCTGTTTTTACTCCGGATTTGAAGAGTGGAATGACTTTAGCATTCTTCATTAAATCAGGGAATACTTTGCGATCGAGACAATTATTAAATATAACAGAAAGATGTGGGGCTAGCAATCCAATTACATTATTTAGAAGTCTAACTGACATACCCCAATGATCCTCAGAATCTTTGAGCTTCAATGATTTAAAAGTTTTAATAATTACACTAGTATCTACGTAATGGAAGTTGAATTCGTCGGTAAGATCGATATCCACATTATCAACTATTAGTTTGGACGCCAATTCTGGTGAAGTTTGCAGATGTTTAGTGATTTCATAAGGTATTTTTGCAAAATAATTGTTGAACGTGTTTGCTATCTCATGCTTATTTTTTATAATATTACCATCATTCTTCAGTTCCAATACTCTAGTCAATGAGTTAGCCCGACCAGTTTCAGCTTTTATGATCGACCACACTGATTTTACCTTATTATTCGATTTCTTTATTTTATCAGAAAAGTAATTAGATTTAGCCTGTTTACAAACATTTTTGAAAATTTTGCTGTATAGTCTAACATAATCAGCAAATGAATCCGATGTGTTAATAGTCTTTAAGTAGTAAAGCTCATACATACGATCTCTGCTAGTTCTTATACCTTTTGTGGCCCATTCATTAAACGTTAATTTAATTTTCTTTTCATATTCAACGACAGGAAATAAATAATTAAATTCAGTAAGTATTATGTCAAACAGAGTTTTATAATTATGATTAGGGTCAGAATTTTCAAAGTCAAGTTTTCTTATTATGTTCAAATAAATATTATTGTTAAATTGTTCAACGTACTTAGCACTAAATCTTCTTGTCCGAATTAATTTTTTAGCATCTTTTTTCGTATCTGGTACATCAATATATTGACCAATATGGTCAGACTTAATATTGTAAAGAACCGTCTTTCGGCTGACTGGACAGTTACACCAGATATTATCAATACACGTTGCCGAATGACTGGTAATTCTAGTCGGCTCCAAAAACTGAAAATCTAGGTTGTAGCACCTTAGAAGTGAAAACAATTCATTTTTATGAGTAGAGTCAACCATTAAATCAACATTGAAATCCCCTGCTAAAATCAAACTTTTATTATGAATTTTACTTAACATCTGCAAGACATCATCCAAAATTGTTCTTCAACAAAGTCGTCAGTATAAATGAGACCACTTTTTGGATCCATATGAGCGTCAGTTTGATTTCTTAAAACATCCGTAACTGGTTTATATTCTTCAATAAACTTAAGTAATTTTTCATTTTCCTTTTGTACATAAGTAATCATTGCATTTCTCTGCTCTAATTCCTTGATTAATAATGTATTTTGATCTGATAGACAACCATTAATCTCTTCCATGATTTCCAACTTAACCTCGTTGTATTGTTTGTAGTTCTTGCTTTCAGTTGTAACCTTTTCTATTACTTTATTTAGTGTTTCACATCTGATGTTTATTATTTTTATTTGCTTAAGTATGGTTTTTATTCTTTTATTTCTACGTTTTCCTGTCATTCCTGTCTTTTTTTTCCCCTTATTTCTAATTTTTATGAGTTTGTTACCCTTCTCTATGCGTACATTACTATGTTTTATCAATAACTCGTTGTATTCCTCTGTAATTTTATGAATTTGTAATTTGAGAGGATGAATTTCTTTTATTATTTCTTCCTCACATTTTTCCTTTTCTTCTCTCATACAATTTAGATTTTCCCTCAATAATTTTATTTCTTCTAATAAGTCCATCTTTGAGTTCTCCGCCTCCGCATACTTCTTATTTAAATTGTTTTTTTCTATGCACAATATCTCGAACTCATGCATGTCATGCAAATCTCTCTCGTCAAGAGAGAATATGCTTTATATTTTTTATTTCCGTTACAATGTTTTATTAGTTTTTTTTACAGATTATATACTTACGAAATATATCATATTGTATGTATGTTGCTACCTATAGATATATCACTGCACTATTTAAGTACAATAGTAATAATAGGTCTGGTAGTGTTCTGTGAGTTTCAATATTAAGTGTTTGGTGAACATGCGCCTTCTAAAAGGAAAATGCCGTATTCAATTGACCTATTTAAGAACAATAGCTATCTCGATTTAGTCTGTGGATAAACGGTAATTGGTCGAACCACACCTCCTGGGGCACTCGGAAAGTCCGATTGCAACTCGATTTTAGACAACTCGAGTAAACCGATTGTATTTGACTTCATGAATATTCAGAGCAAATAATAACATTTCATACAGCGAATGACGAATTTACCGTTATGAAATGACAATTACAAATATATATATTGAGGTATTCGGGACATGAGAATTGGACATTTCTGTCAATATCAGAATTCTACATTGTATTTTTTAATCTATAGGTATGAGTGATTTAATTATACTAACGTATCTGCATTTAAATGATTTAAGGTACTTACATTAGTAAGCATTAATACTATTAGGTAATTATTCATCTGTACTAATTTACGTTATGTTGAACGGTTTAATCTTATAAAGTGCATATCTGATTTAAAAAAATATTTTAGTTATAGCACTGATTAAATGTATAATAATCGTTATAGGCAGAGTATATTGAGGAAGCTATAGGGAAAATGCATTGAAACTCGGGCAACATCGTGGCTTATATGAAGCTACTGATTATATGTTTTACAAAAAGCGAATGATCAAAATACATATGTATATAGCAGATATATTATAAACTTGTATGAAGTATATATAAACTTGTATGAGTATGTAAGAGGCAGTTTGATAGCGTGGTATGGACATGTCATGAGAAGGAATGAAGGTCATGTGACTTGAAGAGCGTTAGATATAAATGTAGATGGATTTGTTAGAAAAGGTAGGCCGAAGAAAAGATGGATGAACTGTGTGAAAGATGACATGTGTAAGAAAGAGGTAAATGTTGAGATGACGGGTGATAGACGGAAATGGAAGCAGAAAACATGTTGTGCCGACCCCACGTAATGTGGGATAAGGTCAGGAAGAAGAAGATTATAAACTGTTTGCTTGAACGGGTTAATCTTAGGAACTACTGGTCCTATTGAGAAATATTTAAGTTACAGATGAGTATTTATTGAGGAAAGCTATAGGCTATTTTGCTAAAGCGTTGAAACATGGGGAACGCCGTGACTTAAAATGCTAGTTGGTTTTATAAAGAGATAATTATCAATATAGCGGTGCTCCTTAAGAGCCGGAGCCTGTACTGAAACAAACATATAATCTTTTGTTGAATAATATCTTGATGGTTTCTACAGATAAATTAGGTACCAATATTATTGTGAAAGAGCTTGAGCAATCATTGTAAGTCAGATCCCGATGTTTATGTATGTATGTACATATATTATGTATAACTGTTCTGTCTTAAATACACAATGAAACAATTCACCATACATTTTGTCGGTTTTTCAATACGTCGATTTGACTACGTTCATGCTTATTCGTTCCACTTACCACAAGTGCCGTAATTTAAATCACCCGGTTCAGTAAACCCACGAACAAATTCTATAAGGGGAAATACTTAAGTGAACTCATTCGACTTACGTAAAGCCGTGTTTGCCTAGTAGGAGCACACTCGATTCTCATTCCAAAGGTCGTGGGTTCAAAACCCTCAAGCACCTCTGGATTTTTCTTTTAGAAATGTACGTGCCGGTACCGGTAAAATTAAAAAAAGAAATCGGCATGTTCTGAGAACTTAAATGAGTTCGAAGGACATGTGATATCCACCAACCCGCACTTAGCCAACGTGGTGATTAAGGCCTAATCTCTCTGGCCTAGAGAGAAGTCCCTAGGTATGCCCCAGCAGTGGGAACGTTAATAGGGTGATGGTGATAATTCGACTTACGGCTTTAGTAAGAAGCTTACTCGAAGGAGACTGTTTATAGCAACTTTAACGTCTGCGATGTGTTTAGTTTAGTTTACTAGATACACAAAAACCATCTGTTTTCATTGTCCAGTGTACTTAATCCTATTTTTTCTAAGACAACAACTTCTTTGTCTAAGTAGTTAAGATAAATATTACGATTACTTTGCTTCTATTATTAGATATAATTTAAGACTTAGAAAATTGGCTTGAAGCTTTTATTTTGCTTATGATGGTTGGATAGATGTTATTGTATCATAAAAATGTATATTTCATTGAAATACAATTTTTCTGGGTGTTTAAAATGTATAGTAAAAATATCTATGCATAAGTCTATGTTTAAGTAAGCGTGTAGTAGCCTGTATTAAGTTTATCAGATGTCTAGAACTCGTAGCAGCTTAGAGCTTACCACGAGGTTTGATGTTGTCGTGTGGATTTCCGGTAATATTTATTTATTTATTTTTGTCTAAGTGCTTTCCATCCAAAGGTTACCTTGAACAGATCGCTTTTTAGCGATAAGGCCGCCATTGTATTTTACGCATTGTTGGATTACATTTTCCCGTGTAAGTACAATAAAGTGCTTTTGTTTGTATGTACTTAATAATTTTCATCAACTTAGTGTCCTATCGAATTGCGAATGCAATGTTCCTCAACAATCTTTATGTACGACAATTTAAAAGTTATGTAGAGCTGAAAATACGTTCAGAAAGTTGCCCGTACTTATGACAGTTTACAAGATGTTCAAAGTTCACGCTCTGCTGATGCACATTCGAGCGACAAACTTCACTCGAGTTAGGTAGGTTCGATAAATCTGACTTTATTATACCTTATTTGAATTCGTTTCATATGAAAATTTAAAATGGAAGTATATAAAGTTGTAGAATTTTTAAGGTTTCTCAATATTTCTGGCACCTTAGATACTGAAAGAGTTCTTCTACTTCTAATCTAGGTACTAACCTTTTGTTTTCCAGAGGGCGGAGGGAGATTACTGGATTTTTGCATCTGAAAACCAATAGGTTACCTACAGTAATAAATAATACACAAGAACATTCTCTGCTTAAGTTTGGAATTGAGTGAATTGTATTCACAAACATAGTTCGGAATTAATTAAATTCAGATGTGAACGAATAATAGTGTGCCAACAAGCTTTATACGTTATCAAACTAGCTGAAACTATGAAAAAATATTACTCGACTGCGCCTTAATTTTATTGGGATTTTTTACTGTCTATAAGCCTATTGAGTGAGAATGGTTGTTAAGCAACTGTAATCGATACATATCCTTAGCGGTCAGTCGGAAAGAAAACTAAAATATAATTGAAATACCTATTAATCTTAAGGACAGGTCTGCTACTGGTTGGGATGGCATACCAACTATAGTTTTGAAAAGGGCAAAAGATGCACTAATCCCTCCTCTCGTACATATTATAAACAGCTCTATGGCAGCCGGAATTTTTCCCTCTGTTTTTAAAAAAGCTTTAGTACACCCAATCTTTAAGACAGGTGATAAATCCTCAGTTAACAATTATAGACCAATCTCAGTTCTGTCGGCCATGTCAAAGGTTTTTGAAAAAGTCATTAACAAAAGATTAGTTCACTTCTTGGAAAAAAATAACGTCCTGGCCGAACGGCAGTATGGATTTAGGCATGGCCGTTCCACCGAAGACGCTGTTATGGAACTGTAGGAGTCTTCCTCGATTTATCTAAGGCATTTAATACTGTCTCAATACCTATACTTCTTGAAAAACTCTCAAAAAATGGAATCCGAGGCAGTGTCAATGAATTATTCCACAGTTATCTCACTAATCGCCGACAAATGGTCGTTATAAATGATGTGCATAGCGAGGAGAAGGAGTTACATTTCGGTGTTCCTCAGGGTAGTGTTCTCGGACCTACCCTGTTCTTAGTCTACATTAATGACTTAGTCAAATTATCCTTACCGTCTTGTAACATCTATACTTATGCAGACGACACGGCCTTACTGATCAGCGGCTCTGACTGGACTGAGGTTCAAAGTCTAGCTGAAACAGCACTAAAACAGGTTTTATACTGGCTTTCTGTAAATCTTCTCACCATCAATTTAAGTAAAAGTAAGTACATCGCCTTCTCACCTACAATAAAAACCGCTCCTTCTTCCTCTTTCTCAGTGTGTGGACACACCTGTTCCTCTCCTCTCAACTGCGCATGCCCAAAAATGGAACCAGTTACCAATATAAAATATCTGGGAGTTTGGACAGACTGTAACTTGTCTTGGAGACAGCATATTGAATGCACTGTCTCAAGGTTAAGGAAACTTATATTTGTCTTCAAAAATCTAAGAGACAGTGCCGATTTCAAGTGTATGCGAATGGTGTATTTTGCTCTTGCCCAGTCAATCCTTTCATACTGTATAACAGTCTGGGGTGGGGCTGGCAAAATGCTCTTACTTAGAATAGAGAGAGCACAGAGAGCGGTATTGAAAGTTATGACCTCTAAACCACGGCGTTTTTCGACTGATGCTCTTTATAAATTGACAAATGTTCTCTCAGTTCGAAAACTATTCATACTTTCGACTATAATGCGTAAACATTCTGAAACTCCTTTTGACCCGATGCTTCTGAGGAATAAACGCCGCTCTGATATTGTGTGTCGTTCAGTTCCATGCAAAACTGCTGTCGCTGGACGACATTACCATTTCCTAAGTGACCGGTTATATAATAGGATAAACAAAATAATAAATATTTACCCTCTTTCTCTACATAAATGTAAATGTAAGTGCACTGAGTGGCTTCTTTCTGTTTCCTATAATGATGCTGAAGAAATCATAAAAACCTTAAGCAAGTAATGTACTGTTGCCCAGACTCTCTCGAGACTGGTGTTCTCAGTCACAGTCATAGTCTTTAAATATTCTACGAAATGTTTACATTCAAGCACTTGTCATTATACACACATACACCACAAACAAACACACACACACACATACACTCTCACTGACCTCACACATACACACACACACACACAAACACACACTCATACACACATGCACATAATAAACGCTCCCTAGAGTTTTCCTTCACTTTCTTTTTTTTTTATTAAGCTATTTTTTCTGTTATAATTTTTATTGTTAATTTACCTAACATTTATTTCGTACCTTTAGTTAAATTTAATTTTTAAGTCTTATCATAAGGAACTACTTCACATTATTGTCATTGGAGGGGGGCGCTGTCACCGCTACGCAGTTTTTTAACTTTTGCGGTTGTCAACTCTCAAATTGTACCGTATACCATATAATTACTGTTCCCAATAAAGATTTTTTGAATTTTTTTTGAATTTTATTTAATGATACCCCACATCATGATACCCCGTTTGTTATTAGTATAAAGTCCTGTCCAGTATTCGTCATAGCAAATTTCCACTAACGTCATGAACTTTATAAGTCGTTAAGTTAGTGTAACGTCATGAGTGACACTCGCTGATAAATACTCACATATTTAGGTCAGACTCAGGGTTAATTATTCGGAAAAGTAAAAAAAGTAGTGCTGCAAGGGCGAAAAACAATGTTTTGTAGAAGATCCATCTGTCATTGTCTTGATCTCAAAGTTATTGATCGTGTTATTGTCACGGCCGATCCACTTTATTTACTTCGGCTCAGCGAGAATATTTACACCGAGATATTGTGAACTTAAGTTGATTTACTTTTTCTTACTACGAATATACAACGTAAAACTGCAAAGGTATACTTAGAATAGTAAGATTAATTATCACTATCCACTATTGTATTTTCTGTGACTAAAACTAATACCTGAAGTTCAAGAAACCAATTATCTCGTCTTTCTTGGGTTTGTGAGAGGTCTGAGTTCCGTTGATTATGTACTTAGTAGGTATGCTAGTATGTATGTTATATAAAGGTATGGAATTTGGTCTGGCTAGACACATAAGATCCCATAATTCTGTTATGGGATCTTATGTGATGATCTTATGTATTTTAGCAATAGATGTGGAGGACTACATTGGTATTTATAAATTTTATGCAGAAAAATAATAAGACACATCCGTAACTTTCGCACGCACAGGATTCGAACCTGCATCTCTGGGATAGCGCCCCAGCGCGCTATTCTTCTTTTTCTGCATAAAATTTATAAATAGTTTCACCTACAAAGTGAGGTTTATCACTTATTAAATATATTATATAAAATTATATTGGTATTATTTTAAAACATACGTATAAGTTTTAATAGGAGTTTTCTATGTAATTGCAGTCTTCTTTTGATTAATTTCAGGCGGTGTGTTTAGCCTCTCCTTTGAATTAAACGCACCTTAAAAGTCAATACCATCAAGTTTATTATTTTCTCTGAAGTCTTTGAAGACGCTTACAATTGTTTGTAACGAAGACAAAGGCGGAGCCTGTGGTGAGAACAATTATGATTCAGCCTTTATTTGAATCGCTGCTTGATATTTTTTATAAGATATCTTTCTTATCTTTATCGAACATGCTTCATCGGTTTATCAAAATGCTGTTCAATAAAACAATGCCACTGATTTACGAGGAAAAGAGCTAAAGATTTATATACTGCTGAACTAACTGAACAGGAGAAAGATTTTACGAGGCTTATATCTTTATATATGTATATTAATATTTGACTGTCTCAGTGGCGCGTTGAGCGAAGGTCCGCCGTGCTGTTGTGAATTGTTGCCGTGTCCGAAGTGTTTGTATGTTCTGCAAACACGATTTCCTTGGTCTGGGTGTTTAGTATGTATAATAAAAAAATATTTAAGTATGTATGTCTATTGTATCAAGTACATCTGATGTCTACTACCTGTAACACAAGCTTAGAGCTTACCACTAGATGTTGTAAAGGTTGTGGTTAGATGTTGTTGCATGTATTATCCAACAATATTTCTATTTATTTATTTATACAAACAATTATTGTCGGAAATAGCGCAATGGTTAGTACGTCCATAGAAAATTCACTTCAAGTGATTTATAAATGGACTTGTCACTCTTAAACGCTGATTAAGGTCATGCAGCGGTAAAACCCTTGTGCTCGTTGATAAATAGAGAGTGGAGTGCTTTAAATCTTACTGCTAAGAGATAAAGCTTACAGCTGATTGATAAAGTTTTCGCCTTGAATGAAATGGACACGACATTACTCTTCGCGGGAAGCAACGGTATCGGAGGCATGCTGCTGGTATTGAAAAGGCACGGTAACTCGGAAAAATCTCTCATAAAATGGTTTAGGTAAGGTTTTTAACTAAATCTGGTGTGACATGTTTGAAGTTTATATCTTTCAATATCATAAAAGTACTTATAATAAAATACTTAACGCGATTCCAGAATATATAAAATACCTAGGGTATTTGACGTCTGAAAGTCGGGCCTATGAATTCAACGCAGAGCACCCTAATGCATGAAATAAATTTGGCAATTTTCAGGTTTACCTAATTCAAAATGCGTACAGCATGTCTATTTACATTACGAATTATTTAAAATATAAATATTTATGTTATATACTGGGATAAGACCGTCCCGAATATCATTTGAATTTATAATGTGGTAGAACATTTTTCTGTTACGAAATTTACCTATTACCATATTTCTGCTGACTTAAATGTTATTACCAAAGCTGATTGTAGTAAGCCCGGCTTTGCCAGTATCAAATATACAATGATATCAAAACTGGGTTTGTATTCAAGTTGCGAACGTAACATAAAGTATTCACGAATAATGGTGGGGTCTAATCCCGATGGGAATTTCGCAGTTTTCCAAGTCAGTGCCATAAGCCAAATGAGTTGCGGGCATTTAGGTATCCATCATCATCATCATCATTTTAGCCGTAGTACAACTAGAAAGAAGAAAGAAAGAAAGAAAAAAACATTTATTCAGTACACAAAAACAGACACAGTTAAAATACAATAGACACAGGAAAAAACAGAAAAATAATATTCAATAAAAAGAAAGCACATAACAGAACAGGTTAAACAATTATAAAAATATCAGATTACAGGTAATCAAAAACAATTAAAACCTAATAAAAGAGATACAATAATTATAAACATCAGATATTCATTACAAAAAAAACAGAAATAAAAAAAAAAATTAACTACTGATAGACATAGGCCTCCATCAAAGATTTCCAATGATTACGGTTGGAAGCAACCTGCATCCACCGTGAGCCCGCATTTTTCACTTAGTCATTCGTACATCTAGTTGGTGGACGTCCTACGCTGCGCTTTCCGATTCTTAGCCTACGCTCGAGAACTTTCAACCCCAACGGAGATCTGTTCTACTTGCTATATGGCCTGCTCATTGTCACTTTAACCCGGTGACCCACATTCTTCTACGTATCTCCTCATTCCTGTTCTGATATTTTATCGTAATTTAGGTGTACCTACATATAACCTTCAGTAATAACTTAAAAGTCGGGAAGTTAGCCAGAAAAACTAAAAATTAGATGCTGCACATAGGCAGTCTATATGCAGCCTGTAAATTTTAGTTTCTCTAGCTCCTCTAAGCTCTCTAAGGACACATACATATCTAGACTCTAGAGATCCAGTGCTCCAATACCGAATTTCCCTTCATACTTAATGCAATAGGTATTGACGTAAACATAAAGTCAACACAACGGCTATTTACGTGTAAATTTTATGTGTTGGCTTTGCGTATGATAAATTAATTCAAACAGTTAATTGTTTATAGGTTAATGATATTGCATTCCCGTCCGTAAATAAAGAACTTACCTTTGATTCACATTCTGATTAATTTTTCTTTTTATTTTATTTTCTTGTCCGCTTGTTATTATATTTATTTTGTAACCCGCTCCAAATATCACTTTAGTTGCGTTCCAATCCATCCCAAGATTGACTGGAAGAGATCTCTGACAGCGCTGACATTATATATTTTGTATCACCTTATATCGAGTTTAAAATGTTTAGGTTTTAATTTATACCAGCAGTGTATTTTTTGTAGTTTTTTTTTTTGCTTAAAATTATTCACATCCAAAGTTTGCCTGAAAGGGATCGCTCAAAGCGAGAAGGACGCCCTTTGTTCTCCGATGTATTGTCTTGTTACTGTTTACTGTTTGTATTATTTTTGTGGTGTACAATTAAGAGTTATCTATCTATCACCTGTTAAATTGGTAAAATGATCCTTGTAAACCGAAATGAGTTTTAATCAACGGTAAACAAGTTCAAAGCATTTGTTAGAAAATGAAACAGTAAATTCATGTTTGCCGCGCGGCATTGACCCGGATGAGTCCAATCGCCATTAGGGAGACAACCGATTGTGTTTGCAAAGAGCTGATAATTGTATGCGTCAACACAACCCAGCTTCATGAATTGCACTGTATTTACCCCACCTACTTTTAGTTTAAAGCAAGGGCCGTCAGAGAAATATATTTATCGTCAAAATAGTCTTCTCGAGACAATACAGTTGTATTAGAGACATAGCATTGTGTTTGTAAAGCGCTGATAATAGCACGCGTCAACACATCACGTCTCAATTGTCTCGTTTTGCACTGTATCGGCCTCCTGTTTTTATTTCAAGTGTCACAAGCTTATTTATAGTTTTAACCCCCGACCAAAAAAGAGGGGTGTTATAAATTTGACGTGTCTGTCTGTCTGAGGCATCATAGATCCCGAACGAATTAAGATACATTTAAAAAAGATAAGATTTCAATTTAGTTTTTTATGTATGTAAGGTGACTTTTACGCGAGTACATAGATATGTGTATCAAAGTTAACAAAAGAAAATTACTTGAACATTAAGACCAAACAAAGACAAAAAGCTATAACGTCTAGAACTACATATTTATCATAGCAAGCTTTATGAATATTATGGTCCATAAATTCAGCGCTGTGACAACCCTAAAGCGGCGATGAGAAGAATGTCTGTGACACTTTGTAAACGATCTATTCTTTGTGCAGAACGAAAGTGTCGTATCTCATTAGATTTGATCTTGAATAATGTATTTGGATGTTTTATTGATGTGTGAATGGCAATTCGAGCCGTAAGGTCGTAGCTACAATGACGCAATTCGTATAAAACTTCCTGATGGTAGAAATATGAAAGTGTATATCAGTTATATGTATACAGTTGTTGAATCTGTCGTATTTGCGATCCCGCGTTCACCGATCCAGGATCACGGAGCGAGGCTTGTGGATCCAGCTTTAGATAAATGCAATCCTAAGGCGATCCGTAATGATTTGCAATTTTGCACACTGACGCTTGGCGTCAAATTTGCATCATTTGTTTTTATTATAATAAAAATTATTATATACCCATATGTAGGTGTAAATGATTCGTCATGTACATTTTATATAATTTTTATTAAAAGTTTAATTAAATTCTTTATAAAGCGATGTCAGACGGCGACTTTGCGAGATGTCCATGATGTGTTGAGCTGAACACGCGATCCACTCAAAACCATCCACACAGCTCCTCTCCACGCTACTGAGTAGCACTTTCGAGGCTGGTAAAGAAACCGACAACTCTCCGATCGTTCTCATCAGGAAGCGCGAGCTTTTTATACTCTCACTCTCTGTGCCTTCTGCCGCGGCAAGCAAGTTATAAAAGTAAGATTTCAGTTTATCCCATTTCAAATGATTTTATTTTACATATGGATCTTAAACACGGTAAATAATTAAATATTTAATCTGTTTTTAAATTATTTAAAATATATCTTATTTAATGATGAATAATTGTGTTCAATTAATCATTTTACATCGTAGCACACATCTGAACACTACATACTGTCATAAATAAAGATAAACGTCCACTAAATTGCACGTTGATTTACGTTTGCGTTAGATTTTCATGCATTGCGTCGACTGTCAATTAAAATCCGGATACAAGGGAAATCCAATGAATGCGTGACGGGCCGTAAAATGGACGTGGATATTTTTGTACTCGTAATTACTACAATATTTTTTTATTTAATCCGCACAATCTAGTTTGTTGTTATTTATTTTCGGTAAATAGTAGTAAGAATGAAAATAGTATTATCGATGATGAATAAGGCTGATAATATATTTATTTTAGAAAATCTTTCTCAATAACTGAATCCAATATAATTAGTGCCCGATAGTCCAATATCACTGCTTTTAGATGCTTTATGCCGCGAAAAAATATGAGAACACGGCTAAAGTTGAAGTATGTATTTTAGAAATGTTATCATCATTATCAGGGACTTTGAACCCCTTGATGAGCCTCCTGCCTTAGCCCAAGATGCCGCCACCGCGCCGCCGCCCGCACCGTTTTCTCTAGATCCGCGCCGCGCCCGTTACCGCGTCCGTTGTCGCGCCTTCAAAGCAAAGTCAAGTCAAAAAGTCAAGAGTGGCGCGGCAGCGGGCTTAAGGAACGCTTAAGGATCGTTGGTTTATGTTGGATCTTAAAATCAATTATCCTTCTTTTTTATTCGATCTCATAGAGAAACCCCAAGCCGATATATTTCCATGCGAAGTGAAACACATTTCGGATCCATTCATAAGTCATTGCCAACATGCAACTGGTTAGAGCCTTTCTAAAGATTAAATATCAAAAATTCATCAAGTACCTTATTATATAATTCATTAAAAGTTTAACCTGCTGCAGTAAAAGCTAAAATTTAGGTAGAAATTATTACTTAAGTAGATAGACATCAACCACGTACAATTTTCTGTATAAATTCTCTAAACGAGTCTGAGGCTCGGAATACTCATACTGTGTAGATAAATTTCTCGCTCAGCAATTTTCTGAAGTACAGTAGGAATTTTTAATAATGTCTAATTACTTTGCGTTCTCGTCAAAGTGCAATTTAGATAGGAATTTTCTCGGCACGTATCACGTCACACATTTTATAAAGTTACTACGAGTAATGCGACTTTTTCCAAGGTTTTTCATTAGCAGACAGTTTTCTAAAAAATATTTTAAAATTTGCAGTAAATAATCATTACGTAAGTAGTTTTTTGGAGAGTTTTTGGTATTAATTATGATGACAAAAAAGAAAAGGACGGCTTAGCCCGAACTTGAGAGTTATGGATATAACATGTCATTTGGACACCCTAACAGAGTTTCCATTTTTATTTATTAAAAAAATTGTTCTTATTAATATTTATTTTGAAAAATATTTAAAATACGGCAGAGAGTTAAAAAAGTAATTCCTGAAACTACTGCTCTAATTTGAAACATTCTATAAGTTTAAGATAGACTAGGTATTTATTGAGTAGGGTTCAACATCCTCATAATATGTTATATGTTATCATATATGGTGATTGCTATTATACCGCAGGAATTTATGAATTTATGAATAAATTCATAAATTCTTTATTGTAGATAAAAAGGATACATTAAGGTTTATTTACAATGGTCATGTACAAAGGCGAGCTTAACCCTATAAGAGTTTTCTTACAGCAAAAATGTGGTGATGAAGAAATTTGAAACAAATAAGAGTAGGTATGCAGTGTACATACAAGTACAAGTACGTATAGGAAAATACGTTGAACCTCGGGAAAATCCATACAACAAGGCAACGTTGTGGCGTAAGAACAGAAACGCGAGTCGTCTGCGCGTTTAAAATACGCTGTGTGCTGTAAAGTTCTTGAATGGAGACCGCTGATCGCCAAATGCGCCTCAAACATCCAGCAATAAGATAGACAGGTGTTTGGGCTTAATTCACGGAAATTGTAAGCCGTTTCCGATAGAAATAATCTCCAGTTAAATCAGGTAAGTAGACCCAAGCCCAGGAGCCGAGGCCCCACGGCTGAAATAACGATAGAAATAGTATTTTGGAGAAATTTGAGTATTTGTTTCTTAGAGTGTGGTTCCAAGGGGAATGGCTCATTATGCGAGGACGATCCCTTTACGAGTGTATGTGTACTTAAGCCCACTGCACAAACACGATCCAACGTATCTCCCTACGAGTTAATTGTTCAGTTAACTTTGTAATGTAATTAGAGCGGATAAGGTTCTGATTTAGTCGACTTTGCACTTTGAACAGGGGAGTTCTGGCAAACGTGTGAATTGTTTAAAGCTAAAAATCTATGAATCGACTGTAAAAATGTATAGAAGTTAAAGGTGTTTCTAAAATTCGCAAAAATATTTTGTTTATATCGATGAAAATTATTCAAACACGATTTTCATTTCGACCATAAAAAGTTCACAGTTATACAAAAGTATGATGACGATGATTGCAAGTTATCCCTCAGTGATGTTCCTGACATAGGGCTCTTTGAAGTATCCTCCACTGGACTCGATCTCGTGCCGTGTCTTCGGACCCTTTCCAGTCCAGGCCAGTCGATGCCGCTTCGTTATCGACTGTTCTCCTTCAGGTTATGTTTTCCCGGTAGCTTGCCACGTCAGGCCTTGCTTAGATAGGTAGCTGTCTGGTCGACGCAAACCTTGGCCTTTTCAACTCCTTTCCTACAAAGTATCTCATTCGGTAGCGGTTTTTGAACGGTGATTTCATATAGCCTGACATTGGAGTTAGTGCATGGCCAACATACACCAATAATCTGTCGCAGACACTTATTTAGAAATACTTAAAGTCAACTGGTGATATCGGCCTTGACAAGCCACATACACAAAGAAACGAGACACAAGCATACGTGCCTCGATCGTTTAGCAGTGGATACCATAGGACGGTGCGGTTGGTCTCTTGGATGGTGTTTGAGTCATAGTATTATTTGATCTGGTCAGAATTATTAGGTCAAGTTAAATGTGGTCTAACGGTCGTATTCAAACCCGCATCCTCCTGCGCCCCAGGCAGATCAAATACAGTAAGGACGTCAAGTGAAATCGTTAAGGAAATGTAATTAGCGGAGCGATTGACGCCTATATTGCGCGAAGCTCGACAATAAATGAAATTAATTTTATTTGAGACACAATTCAAATAAAATAAAAGTAGAAATAATTAGTAAAGTCACATAAAGTGTCCCAAAAAGGCTTCCAGCTCAGCATTTGACACTTGCTTAAATTTATCTGATAGCTGGTATATACGCACTGTGCGTTACGTGGATTATTTTTCTACCTAGTCGCAAGAATGCTGTACATGAAGCCGTAATTCAAATAAATCTTATATTATTATTATTGGTCTGCTAGCATTTTTTCCTTGGTCTGGGTGTTAAATATGTACAATAGAAAAATATCTATATATGCATGCCTATTATATTAAGTATATCATATGTCTAGTACCCGTAACACTAGTTTAGAGCTGACCACGGGGCTAGATGTTATTGTGTGGATAGTCCTGCAATATTTATTTAATTAAATTATTATACTTTGAATTAAAACTCACAAGATTTGTATTAGTTTCGTCTTGAACGAATCAGAACAGTCGTTTTCAAGTGACTTTGAATATTTCAAATTAAAATTTGAATGTTTATGGAGATAAATTCAAATTCAAACAATAATAATACCAATCACCAAACTATGATTTCTTAAAGACATTTTCTTTTTTCTATGTTTGTATTAACCATATTTTCTTCTATTTTTTTCAAAAATAAGTAAGCAGAGAGATGAGATTATAACCGTAGCACAATTTTGAAATGAAATAAATTTTATTTATTTTATTTTGAACTCTGAGTAAAGTTTTGGTTATGAACTTTAGTAAAGTTGTATCCGAAGCCGTAAAATTACCACTTGTTTTTGAAACGTTAAACTGAGTAGGCGTCATATTTTCCTACTGTGGTGCAACTAGTAAAGCAATTCCGTTAAAGGTGTTTGCTCCATTGTTATGCCCCTTTAGGAATGCGGATGAGATAAGCAAAACAACTGCATGTCTTGCACGGTGACTGTGTAAATTACATACTGAAGAGTTTGTTTCTGGGCGCCACGTTTGACGGGAACGATAAACAGGTTAACGATGTGACCTAACATAGGTGTTTTGAAAAGTAAGTCGCTGTTTATTTTAGTGCTTGTTAGAGGTAAGGTAATCATTTTAAAAATAATATAATTACTAGGAAAATATGTACATATATATCTATAATTATCTATTATACTAGTTGTCCGCCCCCGCTTCGCACCTAGTTGACCGTATTGTGAATTTAAACCATTCTCGAACCCACACACAAAAAAAAAAACATTAAAATAGGTCCAGCCGCTTAGGAGGAATTCAATGACTAACACACGTATAGAAGATTTATATATATAAAGATTAAGTAGGTATATCTTAACACAAGCTTAGAGCTTACCACGAGGCTAGATGTTGTGTGGATTGTCCGAAAATATTTATTTATTTATTTTTCAAGGTTTTTTTTTTATATTAGGCTCTTTTTTAAAAATACGTTTAAAAATGTAAGAGTGCACTTAAACACTCATTGATATAAATTAAATCTGATATCTGAGAATGCTTAAAAATGCAAAAGTGCGTTGACAGAATGCAACTTTTAATTAGCGTAACACTTTTATCCTTAAAAATATTATTCAAGTGGTGGTAACTTTTTATTTTACTTTTTCATTAATTTTTGATGCATAGAAAACTACATCTACATCGTAACGTGTTTTCTTCTTGTTTCAGGATCCAATTAAAAGAGGACTTCATTAACAGTAAGTTTTATAATCACTTTGAGAATCAAATAGATGTAATAATAATCAGTAATAATCATTTATTGTTTGTGAATCAATAACAATAGTATGATTTAAAACGGGTAACATACCATGATTTGACGGTTTTTGAGTTTTCCGATATTTCGACGCTGTTGCAAGCGCCATGATCACGGAAACAACTGAATTGTCATTGTCTTTGCGATTTGGGCAGACGGTTATTCACAAACGAACCGGTCTACCCTCTTTCTGAGTCTTTTATTGCGAGGTTGACACTCACTAGTGCTACTACCACTTGTTTCATTCTCGAACGCAACTCGATCACGACACACTACACTGACCGTGTCTTGGCGAATAACCGGTGTTACATACGTTTGAGTTTTGCATAACCGCACTATAGGATTTTGGCGCTTGCAACAGCGTCGAAATATCGGAAAACTCAAAAACCGTCAAATCATGGTATGTTACCCGTTTTAAATCATAGTATTGTTAAAAACCATGATAATTTAAAAAGTTATATCAATAACAATAGGTACATGCAGTCAGTTATTAAGACTTAGATCGAACAATTGATTCCGCTACCAGAGCATACAAACATTATTAACAGTAAATTAAATTGGTGCATAATAAAATAAAATGTCAATATAATAAAACAAATTAGGAAAAAAAATAACAACGATCACATAATAATAATAATGTCAGAAAATCAATCAAATAATTATAACGACACTAAATCAGATTCGTGCAATATTGTGGTCATTAGTCAAAGTCAAAGTCAAAGTCAAAAAGTTTATTTCCTTAGAAGCCTATGCTTACATGGACATGTAACATGGACAGTAAAATCATCAATGGAATAATAGGCTTTATTTAATAAAATGGCATTGAGTTTAGTCTTAAATTCATTTATAGACAGGTCACGAACAGATTTTGGAATATTGTTGTAGATTTTTGTCACCATAGAAAATACACTTTTCCGAAGTTGACCAGTTCGGCACGGTAGACGGCGTAATTTACCCTCTGAACGACTGCCTATAGGAAACCAATCAAATAGTTCCTTATTGCTTCGGACAAAATTTGCAACTTCATAGATATATATGGAATATATAGATATAAATGTACATATTTAATTTTAAGAATGAGCATAGCTAAGCAATAATTTTATGTCTTCGTTTTCATATAAAACATTATTATTTTAGTATAAAAACGATCGTATTTTATATATAAGTTAACAAATTTTACACAATTTTAAAATTTTTAATCTCTGAGGTAAACGATAAAGAATGTAAAGGTTACAAATCAATCATTTCATGCTTTGAGTTGTTTTTATAACAGCCATTTCTATATATATTTATTTTTTACGTTTTAAGAATAGTATTTAATTTATGAGTATGAAAACTACACGGTTTTCAACACTATATAGAATTATATCGAGATACTAGCTGACCCCAGCAAACGTTGTTTTGCAAAATAAAAAATACATGTTAGCCGATTCTCAGACCTACTCAATATGCTCACAAAATTTCATGAGAATCGGTCAAGTCGTTTCGGAGGAGTACGGGAACGAAAACTGTGACACGAGAATTTTATATATAAGATTTGCCATGAAACTTAATTGATCATGGTAAATAACCAGTTTTAAATAGTCAAAAATATTAATATTTAACGAAACTAAAAACTCATTTCTCTTACATCAAATGCCAAAAACGCTTAATGTATGTAGGTTACAAACATCAGTTTTCTCTATTTATCTACATCTAAACTATAATATAAAGAAAGAATCCGACTGATTGAATCATCAACGTGGAGACAAAATCCGTAGACATAGAAGGATGAAATTTGAACCATAGGTACCTTTTATTAGGTGGTAAGAAAATATTTTTCGAAACTCAACTCCGAATGGGTTGAAAACGGGTGCCAAAGTTTGAATGAAACTTTTAATATTATATAATTCTACGAAAATATAGAATTGAATACAAAGAACACCGCTAACCTAACTCAGTGATATTTATATACAATGTAATATTTCAAATAAACTACACGCGCTTGCTAAATAATAATTTGTATGCCAAAACTGTGTAGCATAACTTTTTGGGTTCAAAGAGAAACTCTTTAGCGGTGGTACATTTGTATCGAGTTTTTATTACCATTATGCCGGGATAGGAAATAAATTTGAACGAAGTCTCGTGTTCAATTTTACTGCATTTTATTCCGTATCAAGTTTCTTGGTTCTTTTTAAATAGAGCTTTATATTTTCGTAGGATGGAGTTAATCTGTATTTATTTATTCTAAATTCTCAGTAATATTTCCAGTTTATTGTGAAGTAGTTAATCCACACATGGGACACTTCTTTTTATGACGATGATAATTTTAGGAAATACATTAAAAAGTGGATCATTATTTTAGGAAACGGTATAAAGAATCACATTTTATGTGTATTGGGCCTCATCCACATACATATAAATCAATAAAGTATAGTTTCTGGTATGAAGATTAGACGTAGACAAGTACCTGTTGTGAATTGCGACCTTTTTAAATCGATTTGAAGACATTCGATTCCAAACAAATCACGAATTGAATGGTATGGATACAAATTGTAGTTTCAAATTGTTCAGTTTTACAATGTTGCCGGGCACTTTGAACATTGCTGCGCAGCATTTGCAATCCTGCAGTGTTGGATAGTCACGTGATCCAACTTGATAGATGTCCTGATTGAGCGAGCACAGACCTTGTGGCATTTTGATTCTAAATCGAACAAGAATCGTTCGCCCCAGTTTCATTTGATGAAAAGTGTGGCACAAAGCGAAGTTACGTTTCAGATTAGTGTTGAACTGTTTCTATAATAAAAAAATAGGCAAGTGGCTTTGACCGCATTTGGTCTTTTGAATGGTTTTGACAAGTTGGTCATCCTACAATTCTGAAAGGCGTTTTTACGGAAATAATAAAAAATCGTAATATTCTATTTTTTCACTTATGTTCCGACCGACGTCTGTAATGTTGGTTTTTTAAGATATTACTCAATTTCAAAACGCATTGGTGTTTTAAGGAGATGTAAACTTTTGACGTTCTACGTTTCAAATACGCTGACGGTTTCGGCAAGATAAACTGCTCGTAATGGCAAAATAATAAGATGCATCTACGAATTTCGTTCTTTGTTGGTTTCTTTCAAGATTCGTATAATTCTCGTTGGAATTACCCTAATGTTTTCTTCAACTAATCTTAAATTCAATTTCGCGTGGATCGTTCGGTGATAAAGCACGCCTGTGTATGTTTTCTTTTGGAATTGCCTTTCTTATTATTATTCTGATTCTGATTATATATTCTGATGTAGTCAGTATGAAAAATTATTTCAGTGTTAGACAGCCTAGCTCATTTATCGAGGAAGGCTATAGGTTACTTTTTACGGCGTGAAAATACACTGTTACCGCGGGAAAATCCAAAAATGCGGGCAACGCCGTGGCGTTTAAATCTAGTAATTTATAAATAAACATATTTCACTGTATAACTTTAAAAATAAATAGACACCATAGTAAACGTTAAGCTAGGACATTTTAAGTATATTCTAAGTTTTCGTTTCGCATACGCCCATGTCTGGGGATATTTTTTATGTATTAATTATGTTTTTTTGCACGTATAAACGTATAAATATACGTACGAACCATGTGCTGATTTTTCATTGTCCATTTAAATACAAAATAGAAAACATGTCGTAATTTTTTTTTAATAAGTGTGAAACACAAATGATAATTCATCCATTCATTGAATTCATGGAGCCGTAAATAATGAGACATTTTCCGTTGCGTTCCAGCGAGAATCTTCCTCGCGGCTTTTCGTGCCTTCCCTAAAATAATTAAAAAGCAATCAACGTGAAAAAATGAAGAATAGCTCTTCAGCTAATTACCGGGCAAAAAGCTGCAAATTCCTTTTAATTATACCCACATAGCAGCTTTGCTTTGATTTATTTTGGAATAACCTGTTTTAATTATAAAAGGTAACGGGTATAACCCGAAATGATGCTAAGCTGGTATGGGCAGCCTTTGAAATCGTAATTATGAATTTGCTAAAATAATGTTTTGATGTATTTAAAATCATAATTGCTTTGTTATTTGATCAATTGAAATATACGAGTAAATTAATGTGATGGGAAAGCCTTTCGTAAATGATAGATATTGTATTCGTCAATCATTTTCCCAGCCGGAGGACCAGATTTTGTACGAACTACAATTTCTGGTTTCGGGTCTGGGTGTTTCCTACGTATCATATGTATGTATTTACAAAAAAAATGTGTATATATGTAGTATATGAGTCACCTAGCACCCATAGTACAAGCTCTGCTTAGTTTGGAGTTAGGTGGTACTGTGTGAGTAGTCCGGAAATATTTATTATTATTTATGTAAACAAATGGACACAAATGATTAATGCTTTAAAATGGTAGTTACTTTAAAAATGCATTGCTTTATTCAGATTCGCAACTCAACCTCTCGCAACCCCATTCTTCAAGCCATCATCATGGTCACGCCTCGAAATCTGTTCCTACCTAGTCGGTCATTTTAAAGCACAGATGATGAAATCTTAAATCTTTATGAAGATAATTTGTGTTCTTAGCTTCAAACGTACAGTTAACTTGTGTGTAAAGCTAGGCAAAATCCTACTGAATATTCCATGAGTTTACAGGGTGTTACAAATTGGTATATAACGTTGAAAAGGTTCGAAAGGCGAGCTGATAAGTATTTTATGTACTAAAATTTTTCGATTTGGAAGCCCATTTGCCAACAAAGTCTGAAAAAAAGCTTTAAAGTCTCTAAATAATCTAAAGGTCTGTTAATCCAATTTTTTCGTGAGTAATATATTATGTTATTTTTATTGTAGTAAAACCCATTTTATTAGTACTCTTTCCATTGTTTTATTAGTATTATAATAATAATAACTAATAAAACAGTAGTTTTATTAAATTTTTTAACTTTTTAAAGTGTTAAAAAAAATATATAAACTGTTATGAGGCTTAACATGACTTTATCATGATGATTTAAATAGGCTAAAAAAATAAAGGGCCTTTTTCGACAAAAGGTCCGTATCGAAATGTTGTGGAACATAATATATTCGCCTGATGCGTGGCATTCACACCCTTTCCGCTCTATATACTAATTTTCAAACACCTTGTATTAAACCAGTGACAATAGAAAATATTTGAAGAATGCGCTCCGCGTTAACCTTACTTCTTCTTCTTTAGGTGCCACTTCATTACTGAAGGTTGGCAGTCAGCTCCTTAAATTTGTCTTTGTTCATGGCGATCCTGAACAGCTGTTCCACGGTTTTAATGCCAGTCCAATGTCGAATGTTCCGAAGCCATGACATAACAAACAAAAAACCTTAACTTTAACTTTTGTTAACCTTACAAACTTCACTTGTTAGTTCTCCAACTCAATAATTTTAAAGTGCTGAGAGATTCGAAATTCTATCTTAGAGTCTACAGTGCAAATATCAGTAACTGGTCACGAAAATCGCGCGTTTGCGAGGGACTAACGAGACACGTGTACAAACGATATCTTGCTACAGATATTAGAGATATCAACTCTAGGTTGCCAACTGGTGCCCTGATATTGGATCCTGGAAATGGGAAAGGAATGTGGTGGACGGGTGATGAGATTTTAATCGTTGGGGAAGAGTATCGGCGAGTTGATTGATTAGTGTAGGTTGGGGACTCGATTTTACCTCTAGTTGATAGGTTTAAAATGAGGATGAATGATTTTGTATATTGTGAAATACAACACTCTTTAAAATTATAGGTTCGTAAATATTTGTAAAGTACCTAAAGAGTGTTATTTTGGGCTCGAGGCTGATTTTAATGTCACGCTGACAAGCGGCGCTGAGAGCTCGGTGGCAATTTGTATCGAGCAATTTGACAGCGTCACACTAAAAGGTTTGATAATAATAGCATTCATAAAGATTGCTACGCGCCGATATCGGCGCTGGCCATCTCAGAGCATCGGGTCAGGCTAAGGTTTTAAAATGGAAACTCAAGCTAAACTCGAAGACTTAATATACTACAAATGTATTACTTTATTAAATTGATAATAGCCTGGCTAATATATCTGCAATAACGCAGCAATGAGTTCTTTATTTTTAAAATACCTATAGGAACACGCTTGTGAAGGCCGGTTTAAAGTTATTTACTCGAAATTGTGAATTAATTTAATGTTTCCTGCAATTAATTAATGTTGACATAAACATCTACTACAAAATATATTTTCAATCAAAGCTTTCCCGTTTCAATACTTTTAAATTTATGAACAATAATAGCCGTGCGACAATGATGGCCCTGTAACAATCTTCATTGAAGTTAAACATTATGGCTGTCATCTTAAAAAAGTATAGGCCAATGACTCCATTTAGCTCGTAAAGCAACAAACAGTTACTTTTAATGGATGTAAGGGCATTTCACCAAAGGCTTATGGGTTTCCTCCACTCTTAATCGGTAATTCTTCTTATAGACGTAGGGTTTAACCATATATGAGGTTCACCGCTGAACAAAATTTTACGTGGACAAAGTAGTTTGGTGAAGAAAACCATTTTTCAAATTAAGTTCACAAATCAACTGTTATCTGTCCCAATTACAACAGTTACAAAAAGTGAATCAAATTTATGTTTATTTGTGATGGAGTCTTTCGTCGTTTCGCACCCGAGCTATACGGACCTTTCTTGGTATGAATCGAAAAAGTGAAAATATATCTATTGTAAAAATATAAAAGATACGATTCAAACGAAACTCAGAAACTTTAAGGCGTTCTCTTGAAGTTGGCAACAGCTATGAAATGCTGGCTAGGATTGTAAGAAATAGTTTTGAACCAGTTCTATTCTCACAGCAAGTTGCAATTCCGCAAGTTCAATTGCATTGCAAGGTATATAACTAAAAAGCTGTATTTCATAATTAAATTTACATACGTAGGATAGTAATTAATTAGCTTTTTGTTTCAAACTTACTTTATAAAAATATCTTATCGTAATATGCTTTTTGTAGCCAAAAGCTTTTGAGTCTGTAGAGATCAAAGAGTTTATTGTAATTTCCAGACAAAATTCCAGGAACCTTTATTTGAACGTCAACTAATCTCACAGTCGACCTTAATTCCAAAGACAAACTTTGTTTAACTAAACCACAGGAATAGGTCCTTCCATGTAATATGTGAAAACTTGTGTTATTTTTAGCCCTTAAGCCTAATTCCCACATTCGAGGGCGGGAATGCAATGGCCACTTCACGGGACATAAAGCTTTTATGGAGATACACGTTCGGCCCATGGGACAATTTATTCTATGGCCCGTTCACACTACTAGCTGACATATGCCCTCGGCGGATATATTTAGAAGCACATTTTTGGTGAGGATTTTCCTTTCCCAGCCAATTCCAGCGAACTTATTATATTTTATGATGATTTTCGCGAGATCAAGATCCTTATGGGTTCCTTAAGGCCGAAATCTTGTCTTTTCGACGGACAGACAACTTCAATCATTGAAGATTTTGCCTCATTTTATAACATAACGTTAAGTACAAGCTTTTTAAACCAAAATGAGTAATTAAGGCTCGATTTTTCAATCTTTTAATATCGTGTGACTGTCAAATGTATAAAAATAAAGTATGACATTACAATTAAGATTCCGGTCGTTTATCGCTTCAGAAATACAAACAGAAAGTGCACAAAATTCAAGTTTCGGGAAATACCCTACAAAAGGATAGGTATTTGAAGTATTGTCTTCCTCCCCACCTACGCTGAGTGTCGCTATAGCTAGCTACTTAGCCTTCGCGAAATAGTTCCAGTGTGCTATCCTTTTCCCGAAAGTTACCGAAGTGAGTTTTTAGGAGCCTGTCGTATCTCTCAACTCTCACAAGAGGTTTTGTAACTCTAACCTGATCGGAATAGATAACTTGCACGTGATGCACTGACACTATCACTAAAACGACTTGAAGAACTGTAACTATGGCCGCCAAAAATGCGGAGATGAAGGAAAATGAAACGGGAGTTAATATCCGGCATTATAATAATAATGGGTAACTTATTTTTATTTTCCTGTATTGTCTCAAGACCTGTGTAAAATAGGTACAATCTCTGCGCCAGTTTGTTTACGCAGAGTTGACTTTGTTTTGCGTAAAAACACGATCAAGAAAATCCTTGTAATAACAGGCTGGAAACCGGGAGCTGGGGCTCGCTTGGATTTTAACAACCAAATGACGCACTTTGCAATAATTTCACACGCTTCAATAGGAGCATTTTAATACCAAACCTTGTTAAAAGATGAGGACAATGATGTCCACCACACAGTTTTATTTTAAAATAAATACATCATAGTTATAATTTTGTAAACTTTAGCTTTAAGTGATTTTCTGAATAAATATTATTATTATAAACTACTGCGGACATTATCGAATTCCTATAGTTATTAAGACATGGAGACTGTAATTCCTAAATATTCCTATTAAGTCTAAGAATGATCCAAGATAAGTTCTGCGATGAAGTTTTTCCGAAAAAAGAGTTCTCGATTTTGTTGATTTGTAGATAAACAATTACAATATTTCGTAGGTATAACACCTCGTTTTCTCTGCTCACGAATTAATAAAAAAAGAAATGCTCTCGTTGACGAATGGTATGGAAGTAATGTAAAAATGTAGTAAGAATGGGCATAAACAAACGAGACTTTTTAACAAGATATTCACGTACTTAACCCTAAAAGGGAATTATTCACTCAAATTCACTCCAACACCTAAACTTAACATGAATTAAAGGCACAGAAATTCCATTGGCAGCGTTTTATTCTTTGTCTAGGATATTAGCTTGGCAGCTAAAGCACCTGAAGTCAAGCTAAAGAAGGAAATCTTCAAAAATATGTTAACATAAAGTTGGTTGCTTCTGAATTAAATCATTAAATCCGTCTCACGTCTCCCATCAATCCAAGTAAGTCCTAACATAAATACCATCAGCTAAGTCAACACGCTGGATCCTTTGTTTTTGTGCTACAAGCCACCGCCACAATTAGGCTTGCGGTACTCGATATACTTTGTTCGGCCGATGTTGTTGGTTAAGTTGCGCAAACTATTGTTTCCTTCAGATGACATTCTTTTAATAATAGAAAAACAGCCTCCGTTAAGCCCGTCAGTGAAAAGTCTTTTGTGGGAATAAGGAAAAAGGGAATATGATTCTTGCGGTTTCTGTACAAACGTCGATACGGTTACTATCCTTTCTTATATCCCACAAAATTTCTGCTAGGTTGTCTGGGCTATCAGTCATTGGAGGTTCGGCGCTCGTTCGACCAAGTTATCACAGCGTGCAAGGTCTTACATAGCAGGATTGACGCGTCAGACTTGAATAATGAACTTTGTCTGATAATTAGTGTGCCTAATAATTATTGTCGTGGCCGAAAACATTAGGTTGTTTGCAGTACCCACATCTCGAACTGCACTACGCTTAAGGCGCCTGTATGGGCCAACGGCCTTGAGGATTCGGGCGGAGTCAAAATTATTCCCCGCGCCACCCGCATATTCCCCGCTACATTTTTACGACGCAGAGCGCGGCCTGCGCTCTCGGCAAGCGGTCACGCGTGCCGGGTCCTCGCGAGTCGCGACGCCGTAAATAAGGACTTTCCAACTACATCATTATTACGCTAAAACTATTCTACCTAGAGATTTATGCGTTTGTGCTTATGTTATTTTCTTTTTAATTTAAAATGTATTGTTAAAATTAATTATATGTCGCATCCAACATGAACGGAGGCGTTGCGAAAGCTAACTTCACAGCGCGCGCGCCTGACAGAGTCGTGACGTCACCGCCCCAGTCGACGAGCGAGCGGCAGCGAGCGCTCCCCGTCATTCTATTCCCGGCGCTCGGCGGAGACGGACGCGAAACTGTCACCCCGTCCGTGTTCGATATTTTGTTTAAAGTTAATTATGAGAAAACAACATTGTTAAATCGGCACATCACCTTTCATTTGGACCAACTACCTTCCTACCGAAATGGACAAAAATCCTGACGCCCCGACATCAGATGTGGGATCGAATTCTACGTGCACCGGCAGCGAGAACGAGTCACAATGGCGAGTACTTTTCGAGATGCAGAACCAACAAATACAACCCCTAATTCAAGCACTCAACAAGCCTACAGAAAATTTTGACGTCATTCTGCCGGAATTCAACCCCGATAAAAGTGAGGCGGACGCTCGATCTTGGTGTAGTACCGCCGATTTATACTTCGAAGGAAGAAACGTGGAAGGAAGTCAGCTTATTATGACGATTAGTAAGGCGTTGAAGGGATCTGCAACCAGGTGGCTGTCGCAAATAACCTATCCAGATATGACGTGGGTTGAATTCAAACAGTTATTTACGGCTCGATTTGTCTGTGCGGAAACTTCTGCCGCTACCCTCATAAACTTAAATAGCCACAAACCAAAAACAAACGAGTCGTATGACGCGTATGCCAGCCCTACTGTTACGTCATTGTTGAACAGATGGAAAAATTTAAATTAATTTAAAATTTAATTTAAACGAATTGTCAAAAAAAAAGAACGTACCTACTTTTCAGTTGTAAGGTAAGGCATAAATTAACGGGTTCACGATTTAAATTTAATTTTACGTTCTTTCAGACGTACTATACTTACGTAGTGACCTAATGCTAGGTCGTGAAATTTTAAACATCGGATTTTGCGTGACTGTGACTGCAACTGGCTTTACACTGACAATAGATGACTGTTTGAAAGTGAACACGTCTCAGCTTCCTTAGGTTTTATTACCAGCTGTTTGCTTCAACTCTGTTGACACAGATATGCCCATAGATAGGAATCCGAACTTAGTAATAGTAGTAAATAACGAAGTATTTTACAGCAATTCTCGCGAGTTTTTCGTAGATGGTTTTCCTCACCACTCGTGTAACTACCGGCGAACTTAAGCTAAGGTTAATCGACGACAAATTTAAAGGACCATTTCGGTTGTTGGTGTATTAGATGGGGACCGTTACTTATTAAAATCAATTCACTAGCAAGCGTACCTACAAGTATGCTCATGATCGTAGTAGGAAGATGCCTGAGGGTCAAGTACCGATTGACATAGACGAGATTTTGGGTGATTCAGACGTGAAAAATGATCAGTTGCGTAGAAAAGTTCAAGTTTCAGTTGGTCGGAGACCGTACCAGAGTATCGTAGCTGTAGCTCGTTAGAAATCGGTATCTGCCCTTGGGTAGTCCGTGAGTAAGCAGTAAGCGATAGCTCTGGGTGGTATGGTCGGGTCTTGCCGTGTAGCAAAGACCATAGAGTTATGGGAAAACTCGACATTTGGAGCAATGTAATTGCTGGGGCTAAGGTTTAGCCGGGGACCACGAAATTGACACCTTTCGTTTGATCAATGAAATTTAATTTAAAATCTGTGTGATTTAGTTTGTGTTTACCTATGTCAATGGTGCTCAATCTCAAGTTTGTTCTACAATTTTTGTAGTTTAGTACACGAAGCAGAGTTTTAATTTATTTTGTCTTAATCTTGAGTTAATTTAAAGGCATAGTACCCCTTTTGTAAGCTTTGAATACAATTTTCTTTGGTGAAGTAGTTTATTTAGTAAAAGACGTCGATGTGGAAATAAGTCCCTGGTATGCAGGGTTGGCCGAACGGAAATTGTGCTGGTTGCTCTCTTGTTACAGATTAACACACGAGGACGTGTGTCAGCACAAGGATGGCCGTGTCGCATCCAACATGAACGGAGGCGTTGCGAAAGCTAACTTCACAGCGCGCGCGCCTGACAGAGTCGTGACGTCACCGCCCCAGTCGACGAGCGAGCGGCAGCGAGCGCTCCCCGTCATTCTATTCCCGGCGCTCGGCGGAGACGGACGCGAAACTGTCACCCCGTCCGTGTTCGATATTTTGTTTAAAGTTAATTATGAGAAAACAACATTGTTAAATCGGCACATCACCTTTCATTTGGACCAACTACCTTCCTACCGAAATGGACAAAAATCCTGACGCCCCGACATATATATTATTATTAGATATTAATGAACCTTAATTTTTAAACTATTTTAGTGTATTTTCTTGTTGGTGGTTCTAATATAACAAATAAATAAATAAATAATAAGTATGTTTTTTTAACTAGGTTTTCTTTACTTACTAAGTACCAACCTAATAATAAGATCCTAAGCCAATCCTGCCAGGGTAGGCTAGTTACCTATACAATGTGTATTTTCGAAGCTTGATCAAACGCGGATTTGCGGATACATGACAAAAATTAATCGATAAATATCAGATTTTTTTTATGTAAACTATTTAAAAAAGTCGATTTAATATTTTTTTATGAGAACTAGGTACTTCATCTGGTGTTTTCTTCGTTTCTGTTTGAGTAAACGGTGTATTTTATTCAAAGTAGGCTCATTAAAAAGCTAGATAGTTTACCTAGCTATGAAAATTAAAAGAAAATACAATTTCGGTACAAAAGCCTATTAAAACTTTTTTTTTGTAGAAATTTAACAAAAAAATAGATATTTATTTTATTTTTAATCTGTAACTTTTACACTGGATTATTGAGGTATACTTTTTTGCATGTCATATTAAACTTCATAATTTATACAACAAATCTCTTCTAAAAAGTAAGGGTTTTAATTTTATGAATAATGTCTGGTTTTTGCTTGAAGGCCAATCGTCTGATAGAATCTAGGTAGTATCTGCAATATTCATAATGTCATAGGATTAGAAAATCGGGCATAAAGACGAGTACAATTTCAGATGTTTGGTCAGTCACTAAGTTTTCGTGGTATTTTGCTTTTCCTTTTAAGTTTCAGGTAGATAGTATAAAATTATTTGAAATGCTACGCGACTGACACTGTTGGTATCCATAGATACTCTAAGGTTGGTGGGTAGCCCACGTACCAAAAAGGTTAATTAAACTCTTTTTGCTGTCATGTTATTAGCCATTCGAATTAGGTACTTTCTGCCTTGTACAGAGATCAACAGACAGCAAATTATGTAATGAAACAAGGCAAGATAAGATGAAACGGAACGAAGCCTTTGCCCAAAAGTGGGATATTAACGGTGGATAATGATAAGATTAAGTAATACAACACTTTAAGTTATTAGGTACTATCAATTAATTTATTGATTGTTCAAAATGCCAACCATTTTCCTCAATGCATATCGTTGCAAGTAAACCCACGTTCAGTTCACAAGTTCTTTTTAGTACATCGCGATCGTTTCTTATTTCATTCGCTGGCGTGATTCATGGTGACGCTCCAGCTCACTTCACCACAATCGTGCGTGATCATTTTAATGCAACTTAAGATACATAATTTGTTGTCTGTTTATATTTGGCACTACAAGGCAGAAAGTACCTAATTAAAATGGCTAATAACATGACAACGAAAAAAGGTAGACCCATACTCTTTGTAGAATTTGTAGAATAATAATAATATAACTCTTTATTACAAACCAAGATAAAACAATACAAAAATGGACTTGCATAATACAAAATGCATAATGGGCGGCCTTATTGCTTAAAGCAATTTCTTCCAGACAACCTTTGAAAAATATTATGAAGTTTAATAAATAATGCAAAAAAGTTTTAAAATTATAGATCAACAACAAAATAAAAAAAAAATTTTTTGGTAAATTTCTACAAAAAAAATTTAGCGGGCTCTTGTACCAAAATTGTATTTTGTTTTGAATGTTCTTAATTAGGTAAACTATCTAGCTTAGAGTGTATGATGATAGATATGTGTGTTGATGGATATGTGGGAAGAGGTAGGTCAAAGAAAATATTGATGGACTGTTTGAAGGATGGCATGCGTAAGAACAAAAATGACTGACAAAAATGTTTCTAAGATAATGACTTTTTAAATTGTACAATAATTAGTTTTATGACTTTGAATTTTTGCTTACTATGATGATTACTGATGTTATAAATGTTTAATGAAATTAATTTAAATTTAATAATTATAAAAATTTATTTAGTACTGTATTTTGTTAGATTTTTATTATTTTAGTTTAATCAATAGTGTAATGCCAATTTTATAATTGCATGCCTGGACAGGTAAAATACATTGGTCCATGTAAAATTTAAGCCATAACAACGCTGTAACATGACTGTATTTACGCAATAAATTAATTTTGAACTTTGAAGGAAGGAATGAGTGTTGAGATGACGAGTGACAGAGGAAAATGGAAGGAAGAAAGATGTTGCGTCGACCCCACGTAATATCGGATAAGGGCTGATGATGATGATGATGTAAACTATCTAGCTTTCAAATGAGCCTACTTTGAATAAAATACACCATTTATTCAAACAGAAACGAATAAAAAACCATACAAAGTAGTTTTCATAAAAAAATATTGGGTTTTTTTTAAATAGCCAACATATAATTTTTTTATCCTATATTTATCCATAAATGTATGTCGTGTATCCACATTTAGTTTGATCAAGGTTCGAAAATACACATTGTATATACTTTGTTTGTATCATCTACCTAGTAATAATAATAATAATAAAACTCTTTATTACACACCATATCACAATACAAAAAGGGACTTAAAGCTAAATACAAAAATGCGTAATGGGCGGCCTTATTGCTTAGAGCAATTTCTTCCAGACAACCTTAGGATGGAGAGGATAATGCACAGCAAATAACTCGACGGTGCGGTGACATAAAATATATATAACAATTAATTCATTATTTAATTTTTAATTATATTTATACTAGTCTAAGCTAGTTATAAATAAATAATATTTCCAGACAATTCACGCAACAACATTTTAGTCCCGTGGTAAGCTCTAAGCTTGTGTTACGGGTAGGTACTAGATATTTGATATACTTAATATAATATACATACATTTGAAGATATTTTTTATTATACATATTAAATACCCAGACCAAGGAGAAAAGTGCTTGCAGAACATACAAACACTTTTACCCTCGGCGGGAATCGAACCCGCTACCTTTTGCTCTGCAAGCGGACATTCGCACACCGCGCCTACGAGGCACTCAGAGTCAGAGTTAGTTAACTAGGTAACCCTTATAAAAAAAAAACAACTTTTTCATAAGTGTTTTTTTTTGTTTATAAATATTAATAGGTAGGTACTTATTATATTAGCTTGGTACTTAATTTACTAGTTGGTAGGTAGTAAGTATAATCATTTCTTATTTATTACTAACTTATAGTCCTGCTAATTGCTTACTGAACTTGTCCAACGAATATACAAAAGTCCGAGCTCAAATACCTATTTCTAAAATATAAAACTAAACAACAGAGTCCATGCGCAAACAATAATCGTTATACGGTTACATCGAAAAATGCATTTGGACCGATGACGAAGACGCGCGACACAACCTCCCCGTCCGATAGTCTGAGCCACACTGCCGCCCGTCGCCCCCGCACAGACCCGGTCGTTCCATTTCATACCGAAAACATAAAATAATTATTTGTAGTCGTATAAATCATTTGTTTTAATTTTCAAACGTACAGTTTGTGTGGAATACTTTGACAAATATTTAAGTTAAAGAAAAATACTCAAACTCAATACCGTTTAAAAGATATATCCAAATTTCGGATAAAAAATGCCTTACTTTGAATATTTTTTTTATTAAGTAATAATGAAGATACAATAATTTCAAACGTTCAAGTTGTAATTTAATATCTATTTTTCAACATATATTTTTTTTATACATATTTATTCACTCATAAAGTAGATATATCAATTTGAAAAAGTCGCGTTAGCGCATACAACCACCTTAAGATCACATATCTCACGTGTTTAAAGGCTCTCAACGCCCTTTTGGAAAATAGCCCCGACACTGACGTCTTCTCTGACAGTTGGAGTACACTAATAAAAGCTTGTTATGTTTCTGTGAACTTAATTTAGAATTATGTTGAATTTATATTTTAATTTTACTTGTCTTATAAAATGTATCTACTATTATATCATTTTTCTCTTCTATGATAATTATTTGATTATGATATTTAAGAATTTATGATCTAATCTATTATTTAATTAATTAATTAATTAATGTAATTGGTATCAAACCATGTTAATTAATATTAATAAATAAATAAATAAATGATTTTATGACCCTTCCTAATGTAATTAGTTACATTAAGATACATGAAAAGAGAAGATGTTACGGTTACCTGAAACGTTAAAAAAATTGTAATACGATCCTGAAATTCACAACATTGATTGTTCAGCTTTACGCAAAAAGGAGTTGTGCGTTTAGATTTTCCCGGGTAAAAAGTCAAGCCTTTCTTGAAAAAATGTTTTAAATAGGATGGGAGAGCAGTGCCAGTGTCCCAGCAGTGGCAACGTAAAAAAGGGTTGTTTATTTCATGTCTATCAGCAATAAAGCCGCCCATTGATTCATATTTTTGTACATTTTTCTCTTTCTTCTAGTTTAAAGTAATGTTGTGTTCAAAAAAAAGTATTGTATTGTAATGTTTTTCCCTTAGCTAAAATCTTTAGGTTGTCCGACAATTCTGGCAATTTCCAAATGAACTCAATGGAAATCCGGCGACACGAAGGCGACGTTCATCGCTGGTCGGGTGTAAAGTAATTAGGTACCCTCCGGCCGCGGATCACAAAAACAAGCTTCAAGGTGCGCAGAGTTCGCGCTTCCAAAGTCAATTTTAAAGTTATTTGCATATTTCGTGTTTTCCGGATGAGATTGGCCGGTATCGCCGATATTCCAATATTCATTAGACTGATACCAATCTAGGTAACTTCGCATAAAGCCGAAGGTTTTTACTTATTGGATGCAAGATGGTTTTAGGGCGGATTTGTTTGCGCCATCTTTTATGAGCCCCTGAATAACAATCGGAGGTTGAAGATTCGAAGTCGGTTCCTATATTAGCTAAGGTTTTAAAGGAATTGCGTCCTTGAGAGAGCGATTTGGAGACGAAATTGGTGCTCCTGAGATTATTGAGAAGGTAACGAGATGAATATGATTGGGGATTTGAAGGTGTTTCGGCGTTATAAGTGTTCACCACGGACAAACTGAAATAGGTTTTGCCGAAATTATGCCTAAATTGAAATTTTTTGTAATGTTTTGTTAAACCACTGTGTTGAACATGTAACTTTACCAGCTTCATGTATCAAAAGTAATGTTAGCATACAAAAATAAAATTGCATTGCAGTGTCAAAAGCTTGTAAGACATATTCATAAAATAAAAACATCAGCATTGTTATCGATGCCAGTCGAGCTCTTTTGTAATTTGATTTCAGTAATTGGATATGAAAAAATAACAATAATGCCCAGGAGCAGTTGTAAATAAGGTCGATGGATTCACTGACTCGCGAGGAAAAGTTTCGTCTCCGAAATAATAATAACTTATGAGAATTCGGGAATACATTTGTCTATAATAGAAAATCTGCAAACTAGAAAATGTTCTAGTTCGCATAATGATGCTTTAATGATTAGGAGACGGTTGCTACACAAATAAAATCTATGAAACTATGGAAAATATAGTTATTCTGAAATATAAGAATATAATGAAATAATTTTACAGAAAATCAATCAGCTCAATTTTGAAAGAAACTGATAGCTTATAGAATAATATGTTTCTTTAAATTAAGGGGCGATTTTTCCAACATCAGGGTTAAAATCAAAACAAATAAAGAATAAGACGGCGGAATAAAATTGACACTTACCCGTTAAATATTAAAGCGAGTCGTCAGACAATTTCAATCTGCCGTCTTATAGTTTATAGATCAAATCAAACTTTATTCTAACGTAAAACGTGGAAAACCCGTCATTATGACAATAATATCTAATATTTAAAATTTCCATGTCCATGTCTCATGTTCCACGTACTCTTCCGAAACGGCTTTACCGATTTTGACCCAATATAATATGCGTATTCAGTAGGTCTGAGAATCGGCTACTATCTATTTTTCATTTTGCAAAACAATGTTTGCTGGGGTCAGCTAGTATCTAAATATAAAACTTTTTATTATTGTATTTTGGGAACGAACCGAGGTAAATATTAATGCAGTAAAAACAGAAACAAAACGAACTACAGAATCTGATAATTTGTTATACAAACAGGCTGAAATGAAGAAGAAATACATATAACACGAATGCGACTCAACTTTTTTTTTTACCGTCTATGAGCCTATTAAAGAGGTTGAGAATGGTTGTTCATCATCATCACACTATTAACGTTCCCACTGCTGGGACACAGGGACTTCTCTCTTGACGAGAGAGATAAGGCCTTATTTCATCACGCTGGCCGAGTGCGAGTTTGGTGAATGTCACATGTCCTTCAAACTTTTTTAATGTTCCCAGAACATGCCGGTTTCTTCACGATGTTTGCCTTCACCGTTAAAGCACGTGTGAATGGTTGTTACGCAACTTTAAATCGATATATATCCTAAACGGTCCAACGGATCGAAACATGTTGAATCAAACTAAAAATGATTTTTAAATAACTATTCAACTATACGTCACATCACATAGTTTATTGATACAAAATGGCGTCCATTAGTCGCCATATTGAATTTTCACAAACGTCGCCGGACTAAGAGAAATCTTAAAATTGGTCCAGGCGTGTATAGTGCTACAAAGGAACAAACATATATAGACTGATAAACACATTAGAAATTACCCATCCTTTGCGTCGCGCAGTCGGGTAAAAAAGGGACACTCCTTCGCTATTCCACATTTTTTTACAAACTAACATCAAAGCGCAAGTAAGCAATTCTGATGGAAGCAGAAAAGCTATGAATCTAAATCAAGTGTTGGCTTATCAAAGTTCGGTGACGCCAGGGGCCGTCGACATTTCAAACTCATTTTCATATTACGCCAACCGTACCTACCCTAAATGCTGGTGCCATAGTACATAATATACTTATTTTTTTAATAGTATTAGTTTATATTGTCCGTTATTTAGTACGAAGTTTTCGTCAGACTTATCAATATAAAGGATAAAATTGCCCTTTCTATAGACATGGATAGTACTAATTAAAAGAAATATTTTAACAAGGTACATGATTAATTAATTGTTTTTAAAAAGCGAAGTTTTTAACAGGATTATTATTTCTTTGTCCATTGTCTGTCTCTAACGCTCCGCTGAATCCATCTTGAAAATATTTGGTACAGCGATTATAGATATCTTAAATTCTTGAAAATAATAGAAGCTACTTTTTACCTTGAACAAATTACACGTTTTCTCCATTTAAAAGCGGGCTAATAAGTAGATAGATGAAAATATGTATATTTAACACAGTCGATAAGGGATTTATTAAAGTCACCTACGGATGTACAAAAGACCTAAATGCCTTTGAATTAATCTTTTTAGGATAATAATCATCAAGTATATTAAATGAAAAGATAACCTACTGTACATGGCTCTACTATGCCGCAAGCACTGACACACCCGCAGGATTAAGCAAAACTTTAATGCCTTTTTGCTTGCGTTGAATTTTTCTTGTTAATTCGAATGGCTCTGTGGCGGGCCCCGGGTTATAATGTCCCGTAAACTTTGTTCGTGTGTTTAGATGGAGAATACTTCGAATGTTTTGAAGGGAAGTTCCGAAGCCGAATTTTTCAGGCCTTTGTGGTTCTTGTGTTAAACGTCGGTCGTTTCAAAGAATTGAAAGTTTTTGTAAGGGGTTTTGAGGTAGGAGGGCAATTCTTTGCTTTTTTAGTTTCAAAAACTATTTCCCAGTTTAACTTAGATATGTTCATCTTCATCATTTATTGATGAAAATATGAGTAGTAACAAATTTTTTTTTCCGTATCTTAGAAACTTTCATTTTAACAAACCAAATTATGTCATAAACCGTCAATTTAAAACATTTTTGGTGTTCGGTAAAAATACTTTGCAAATTATTACCAAATTTACATAAAAAGTTACCTAAAATGCCGATAAAAATCTTAAAAAATATGAGTCTTTTCTGAATATTAAATAGAAATGCGATCGTAAAATAAAATTACGATTTCACGTTATTTAATTAAATGGCCATAACCTTCAAACGCGGACTTTAACGGCCGTTGGGAAATTATTTGCATTTTCTTTATTAACTACCGGTTTGTGCCCGCTGTTTCGTTCGTCGAAATACATTCGACTTTGGATAAACTTGACTTGAAATTAACTAAGGCAGGTATGTTTCGACAATAGATAAGATTTAATGTCTAACTACGTGTCACGTTGTCACGTCAACTAAATGTCAAGATGACATTGTTTTTAACTGACTTTAAGAAAGTAAGAGTATGGTTATGTAATATATTTTTCAAAAAATCTGTATTTCTACAGTTATAAAAATAACAACTTTACAACAAGTGCTTGTTTATTGTATGTTTTTATATTATAATAAGATATAATTTTATAAAAAACTACATTTTTTAAATGAAGTAAACTTCATAGAAACTTCATTTTCAGTAGAAAACAAAATTTGTCGTCTAGTTAAATAAATTAGTAGCTTACGCTCAAAGTTAATATTATACTGATTAAACTGCAGGTTATGGTGTAAAATTTATTTAACTTCTGTTGTGACAGACGACCTACAGTAATCTGTACCTACTAATATATTAAGTTGCAGAGTTTGTTTACAAATCTATTTGTGAACGAATGATGTATTCTATGCACGTGCTCTGCTAGAAGCAGCTAGAGCTAGCTAATACAAATTGTCCATAAACGAAATCTTGAATCCCAGCATTTAATGGCATCTACGTACGCCCATTGCCTATGCCAGATACAATATGGTAAATCACAGATTTATGCCCCTGTCATTCACATACAATTCAATGTATTTACAGACACAATAAAAGAGAATTGCCTCTTGTTGCTTTCAGAGCCGAATTTATTGCGGATTGAGCACCCTAGCGAATATATCAAAGGGTAGGAATTCGAAGTTTTCTGTTTTGAATAATTTTTATGAAGTTTCCCAGATGTTGTTTCTTGTGTCTGCATTTTGTAATACGCTATATTGCTTGAGCTTTGAACAGATGTTTGTATATTATGCATAAACACTCCTTTAATATTTCACTTTCAAAATATCATGAGTTACAGTGGTTACACTAAACAGTCTGAAAGCCGGAAACTGAAACGTTGAAAGGTTTTCAAGACTTGTTTTATACGTTAGTAAATCCTGTTTTCAAAATGGACTCCTTTAATACACTAACTTGTCATGTCGTCGCGGCTTTGGCCGCATTGTTTAGTTATACTCGCGGAAATAAGAGGTTTATGCTCCTTATTATTCCTTGACGATACGGATTTTCGTAATAGGTAGAATGTTTCCAGATATTCACATGTCCGAGTAAACAGACTAACAGTCCTAAAGTATAAATAAATATTGCTAGGTTTTTCTTGTAGCTTATTCTGAAAAGTCCTTCATGCGTAATTGAGCACTTGACACACGCGATTATATGTATAAAACAATAAAATCTACACCTTAAAATTAAGGCCAAGGCCAAGGAGTAATATCATTTAGAAAAACATTTCTCTATGAGACGTTGTAGGGACTTTATTAGGTAGATGGAGTAGGGTTGCCCAGGACCTTAGCTTAGTATCTAAGTCATATTCATAGGAGGACTGGCGAACACGACCGGGGTCAATTGAGCCACGGCAACCAGGACTGGTTTCTTTACCGTAATCACGCAGATTTAATTACGTTTTTGTTAATATCATTATAGAATTTAGATCAAATTGTCATCAGTATGAGTACAGTTGTTTCTAGTTATTTCTGTCGGATGATGCTTAGGTACATTACAATCATCGTGAACCAGCAACTTGACAAAATAATCTTTACATTGACGATCATTATTTATAACGCTTACTCTATTAATATAACGACGCGTTTGATATAACATATTTTTATCGAAATATTCGTTACACGATATTGTGCACTGTGCAGTAATTTAAAAGCGTGTCGGATGTTCATTCTCGTTTACGCCAATCACTCTGTGCTTGTATTTAAAGCAAAATTCAGAGCAATTTTGGTATATTTTTAAATGTTCCCCTTTGAAAAGCACATGCAACCTTTTGTAAAAGGTCAGTAACATAAATGTTTGCGTTTCGGGCTTAAATATGTATGTGGAAATACTAAAAGCTTATTTCATATTATGCCTATGAAGTTCACCGACACCGTTTCATGTCTGACACATTCCATCGGAAATTTTGTACTTAGCGTGGTTTACCTACTAGGACTTCCTTACTTGCTTATTAATGAAATTAAATAATTAAACTTGAGACTAACTTGGATAACTTGTAAACGTCTGGTGCTCTATCATTAAACCCGCTTAGGTAAATGATGGCTAATTAAGACTACTCGCTTGCTTAACTTGAAAACTTGAAGGTTTAAGGTGAAGTTGGAAGGAGATTTAAATGTTTTACTTAAATTGAACGTGGGTTAAATGGTTTTACATTTAATAAAAGTTTCACTAGTGTGAGATTACAATCTTCATTTCTTATCTGGAGAAATATGTAGGTACTTAGGTTTTAAACTAACTTTAAACACCACGTTTTTGCTCATAGTTTATGGATTTTCCCGCGGTAAAATGTGAAATATTGCTTTACTCAATATACATACATAATTCTAATACATTTTTATATTGGTTGTTACTTAATAGCCATTTTAATGATAGGCAAGTATTTTTACTCTTTTAAAACTCCAAAATTTATATCATGTGTCGCATATAATAAATAACCGGAAAAGCAACTAAAATATCAGACTATCAATTTCTTTTAATTTTCTTTCGGCTTCTAACACATACAATAAGTCCAACAGAAAGGAGTTTCCAGGTCCAAATATTTTTTTCAGAATGGTTCTGAATTTCTATTCATTGCTAGTTGCTTTTCCACCCCGTCGCATCTGTTCCCAAAGACTGCGTTTACTTTTATCACTAAACCGGTCTTCCTACTTCAGATTGATTGTTGGTATTCTGTTCCGAAGAATTTCCGATAATTCTTCAGAATCACAGCCATCGCTCTCCAGGAAGTTTTCAAGACGTTGCATTTGTTATTGAGAATGAACCGTTCAATTTCGTACCCGAAAATTACTGATGAGTTTCTCGATGCCTCATAAATATCCATTGAAGCCAAAATTTCATGAAAACTTTGGGCTTTGCTTTTAAACAAAGTTACTTTTATTATCGAGGGAATTCGGGCGAAGCGCCCGTAGGTTACCTACTTGTTAGGAATGTTTTTCTCCGAATAAATTAATTGGGATATTTTAATGGCCCAAACTGCGTTTTATTACATGCTGGTAATAGTGTCAATTCACAACATGGTAAAACGTAACTAAAATGACGTCATATGACTAAAATGACAGAATATGTATGGCTCCAATATCATTTTAGTCTTAGCTTTAAGTTTAAGCATGTTGTGAATTGCCACTACTACCCTTACCACTACCAGCATTTGATAAATGATTGATATGTGATTGAATATTATGTAACAAATATAAATACAAAGCAAAGAGATTCAATATACATGCCAAATATCCTTTACAGTCTACAACTGTATTTGAAAAATGATTTATCGTTCAAGTACTACAATACTCATACCTATATTTGTTGTATTGTGCTGTTTGCATTATACCTTTGAATATCATTAAATGGAAGTCAATTATTCTAAAGCTATTTCGTTGTATTTATCAATATTTTGTAGTGCCTCGTTGTTCGGAACACTCTTTGTTAAATTTACCGATAACTTCGTATATGCAGTTTTCAGTAAATTTTGATCAAATATTTTCCTCAATTCAATAATAGTCCTCCGTTGCGTATCCGACAAAGTCGTATTATTCGTATTAAATAATAATATAGCAAAAGCTTGTTTTCGTTTCCACTACTGGGACACAGGGACTTCATTCTTACCGAGAGAGATTTTGCCTTAATTCACCATGCCGGCCAAGTGTGGGTGTGCTGAATTTCACATGTTCTTCAAACTCTTTAAAGTTCTCAGAACATGCCGGTTTCCTTAACGATAAAGTACGTGTTTGTTTTTCGCGTGGTCATAAGGTTTTCGTGATGAAAAATCCATAGGTGCGGCTGGTGTTTGAACCCACGTCTTTCGGAATTAAAGTACAGTGCTGCTCCCAGTTCGCCAACCAGCTTTTTTTAATTAAATGATATTATACTTAATAATAATAAAATCGATGATCAACATTCCTTCTGTCTATAGCTTGTTTAACTAATATTAGAAACGTTATGAATAAGTAAAGTATAAATAAACAATATATGTATTTCCTAAATCTTCTGTTAGGTACATTGATCTTTTCGTTGTGTGTGTAAAAATATACGTGAGGCTGTTAAAGAGAGCCAAAAATGCCGTTGACCTTTTCCACGTACGAACTTGGCACACAATGCCGCTCTTGATTTGTCACATTCGATACTGAATCGATTTATAATGATTATTGTCGCCTATTTTTCGCAGCTTCTTCTTATCGGGGTAGTAAATTACAAGTGATATAGCTGAGGGAACTTTGCGTTGTAGAAGGTTAAGTTAATTCGCGCGAAATTCGTACATTACGTACGTCATTAACTAATATTAATATTACACGATATGGTACGATAACTTGTTACTTATTAGCTTGATTTCATATATTTCGTTTAGATGATAATACTGACTAATATAAATATTTAAATAATAATATAAATATTTCCTGAGAAATAAATATAAAAATTTCCTAATTAATATTGCTGGCAATATCACCAAATTGTACGTGAGTCGTGAAAGAAGTGGATTACAAAATTTCACTCACTTGAAGCAACTCAGGTTGTTGTTATCAGAAAACTAAACACAATAATACGTTGATATTTTTTAATAATTCTTTTAAAGATAGTCTGTTTACTTAATAAAAAAAATATTCTATTTCAATAAAATGACGTCCAGTGGTCGTGATGTTGAATTTTCACTAACGTCATGTCTTTAGTGACACTGGCCGTACAAAGAGGAATCGATTGACGTGTGAGCCATAGAAATCTGCCCAGGCGTTTGGTTGTTATAGTGAGACAAAGGAACATACATACATACTTACTTACATACATAGTTAAATCCATAACCACTCCTATGCGTTGCGCAGTCGGCTAAAAATAGTTCCGTTCTGTTTTACCTAACCTGTGTTGTCGTACCGACATCAAGACGTTTCGCGTCCTTATCGAGCACTTTCGTTGCGTTTCATATTGATTTACAGTTACCGGGAACACAGAGGAAAAATACTTGAACATTTTCAAGTAGCGACAAGAACAATTTATTTCTTTTTTAAGCTAACAATTATTTTGATTGTGACAATACAATACAATACAATACAATACTCTTTATTGAACACAAAATAATAACACACACAAAAAGATAAAAATGTACAGAAATTGTGAATCAATGGGCGGCCTTATCGCTGATAGCGATCTCTTCCAGGCAACCTTGGGATGGACACAAATCAAAAAGCACGAATAAGACGGGAGTAGCAAAATAAAATGGAGATACGAGTATTAATAAATTAAATACAGATTAAATACAATATTACAAGATTTTAGCTATATGATACATACATGAAAACTATAAATAAATATAAAATACTTTTATTTACACACATATCATAAAATGAACCAAATACTTACATAATACTTATTTTTACATATATATTATAAATATATATATATATATACGGCAACAGTTAGCATGGAGATGGTATACAACTTGATAGGTAGTAGTTAAAAACAAGACTCTTAAATATTGGTAGAGATTTTGCTTTCCTTATATCAACGGGTAGAGCGTTCCACAGTTTAATGGCACGCACAGTGAAGGAAGAATTGAAAGAATGGAAGGAGTGGTTAGGTGTTTTAAGTCTAAAAGTATCATCAGAACGCAGGGATCTGGAATGGGATTGGTGCAAGAACTCAAACCGATCTTTCAAGTAGCTTGGAGAATTAGAAAGAAAAATGATTTTATAGAGAAGGAAAAGAAGATGAGAATCTCGGCAAAGTCGGATAGGTAACCATTTGAGCTTGATGCGGAACTCAGTGATATGGTCAAACTTGCGCAGACCGAAGATGAAGCGAATGCAAAAGTTTTGAAGCCGCTCAAGCCTGTCAAGTTGAACTTGGGTTAAGTCAATATAACTGGCATCTGCGTAATCTAGGATTGGGAGAAGAAGAGACTGAGCAAGCGCAGCTTTTGTAGACGTAGGAAGGAAGTTTCGGATGCGTCGAAGCGAGGCAGAAGACGCAAAAATCTTCCTACTCACCTCGGCGAGCTGGGGTTCCCAAGTTAAGTTTGAGTCTATAGTGATACCCAAATTTTTGACACTATTTGATATCTGTAAAGGAGTGTTATCAAATTTAACTTGTGGTAGTTGAGACCAATCAACCCTGGAAACCATTCGCGGACTACCAATCAAAATAACTTGAGTTTTACCTGGGTTGATCTCCAGCCCGTGTGACCTGCTCCACTCCAATATGGATGTAAGGTCAGAATTAATGCTAGACATACTTGTTACCACTTGTATTACTTACGGGAATATTTTCTTAATTGTCTGTCAAATATTGTGTACTTCATTGAGTAGTTTTGTTCAAGATATAGTTTATTTTTTATGTACAAAAGTATCCAGTTGTTGTTGTTAATTGTAGAATGGACAATGTTGAAAAATAATAATGAGATGATTTTTATTGCTGGTAAATAATTTATGATTGTTACCATCGAGCGTTAAAACTTAAACGAGTACAATATGAAAATAATTTGTTATTACAACTAGGCATTGGTTGTCCCGACAGCGTCAGGCACGATTTACGTGGGTTTAAAAAATATTATTAGGATGTAGTTCAGTAAATGAAAAAAAAAACTGAATTGAAGTATTTTGGTGTGATTCCAGACCTTTAAGTGTTATAAAAGTATAAATATTACATTGTCTTAAGATTCGGGAATGGATCAAATAAGAGATAATTTGCTAAACTCGCCTTGTGACAGACTACCCAAAACTAAAAAATATATTCATCATCATCACTCTATGAATGTTACCACTGCTGGGACACAGGGGCTTCTCTCTTGGCGAGAGAGATAAGGCCTTAATTCACCACGCTGGCCAAGTACGGGTTGGTGAATGTCACATGTCCGTCAAACTCTCTCTTAACAAGTTCTCAGACCATGACGGTTTCCTCGCGATGTTTGAAAATAATAAATTGCGAACAAAAAACATGAATATATCACCTACTCCAACTTGACGGTAATCACAATACGACTCGACGGGCTAGATTTTATTATAGACAACATTGACAACCTGAGCCGTGAGGTTGATCTCGCTTTTACAGATGAATGAAGGTTGACTTTCATGCTCCGTTTCTGTGAAGTTGAACTCCCACTATCTACAAATACCTATACAAAGTGTGTACTGTAGATATTCAGCCAGACGTAAGCATGTTCTCCCTAGGCCTGCAATATCCGGCACAGGCGTCGTAATGATGCTGCGATAAGAATTCAATAAGCTTGCGAGTGCACTCCGATTTCAATATGTTTTGTAAAGGATAAATACAACTCGCTGCTTCATGGAATAATTTGATTTTCATACTAGATTATGTAACCTTCGGGGTTTTACTGGGGTGTTTCCCACCAATGCCATGACCAATAAATATTCTTCTAAGCAATATTCCTTTGCATAAAATGTATTGCCCAGTGGTTTATTTCAGAGTGCCCTATTGTCTTACCCTCCTAATTCAGTAAATTCAAGGTTAAATTAAGTAAACCTTTTTAAAGAGGTTGTGCCGTACCCTTCAACCTTTGCTCGGAGCAAGTAACTAATAAAAAGAAGCTCATTTTTGTAGAAACAAAGGCTATGAACCCTAATAATTTACTTAGATTGGATGTTTGTACAGTATATTGTTTATCACGTTTGGAACATATTATATTAAAGTTTGAAACTATGAAATATTATTTTACGGTAATTTTTGGCTGGTTTAGAAAACTAAGACCCAATTGGCGTTTGCAACACAAATCCGCTCTTATCCATAAAATTATTTATTTTAATTGTATGATAGAATTAGGTAATTTAAACATCTATAAATAATTGGGTAAACGATCATAAAATAATAATTAGTCCGTTACATAGATTACTTAAAATTTTTAACTTTATTTTACTTTTCGGCAAACGAAAAATTGAGAAGTACAGTTCATAATATTTATTATGTATTTATAACAATGTGATACATGTAATTTTTCCTTAAATTCTATGCGTGAACTATAATTAATAATAATAATAAAAAAAAACCGAATAATACTTGTATAAAACATGATCACAAATAAATGATAACGAGAGCACGATTAGCGGCGGCTCAACGAGCACCCCTTACATCTCAGCGACCCGTCCTGCCAAGCTCCGCGTCTTCGTCCGATGAAGAGCTATTTCAAACGCCGCCGGAGACGAGTGACGCGTCGAGCAGCGAGGAGGGGCCGCCGTCGCCCCCGCCGCCGCGACCACCTGTGCGACGAGGGCGGCCACCACTGTCAGCTTGCTTGGGGCCAGCAGGGCGTTCTGTCCCGCTACCGGTCCCCGCAGCTAACGGAAAAGTGCGGCGCATGAAGTGGACCCCACAAATCAACAAGAACGTTATGCGCGCATACTATAGGGCTACAGAGGGAGGAACTAATCTGACGGCGTATCGTGTTCGGATGCTTCCTTTGTTTCAGGCGCTTGAACCAGCTGTGGACGTTAGTGCACAAAGACTATCCGATCAGGTACGTGTCATACAACGCTCAAAGGTGTTGGATGACAATGTACTTGATCAACTCCGTAACGAAGCTCTCGATGCTCTTGTTGTCGATCCTCCACAGTGTAATCAAGCTGAAATAGCAACTAGAATTGTTGCTGACAATTTACCACCTCTCCACCCGGTAACCCAGCTTGATGCCACTGTTGTTGGGATAGATAATAACAGCATGGAAGTAAGTAGTACCCAAAATGAGCAATTGAGGAGGGCTTTGGAAGATGCGATTCTTAGTTATAGAAATGTAGCTGATAAGCCACGTCTTCCTCGCTTCCCTACGCATAGACGATGTTTGGCCATAATAGGGGCCTTGAACCCGCTGCTAGCCCCTTACCTGTTGACTAGCAGCGACCTTACTGATACCCACTCTATTCTTTACTGTGGGGCTATCGCGGCTTGCCGTGTTGCACGAGTAAAGTTTCCGGACACTATCCCTGCACCACGCCGACCCGACGATATCCCCGCGTGGCAATTGAGGATAGAGCGGCGTATTAGTAAGTTCAGGACCCTTATTGCAAAATTAATCTGTTTTAGGCAGGGCAATCATCGTCCTAGAGTCATGCGCTTTGTGACAGAAGCTTTTGTTGGTACTGACATTCAACCACAGAACTATTTAGCTTCTGTCACAGAGCGCATAGACTACCTAAAGCAGAAAGTCTATGCTTGGGCGAGCCGAATCAGACGGTTCAAGAAGCGAGTTGACAGATATTGGCAGAATCGCAACTTTCAAAGTGACCAAAGGAAATTCTACCGAAATTGGGAGAAACCCGATCTGTGTGTGTCCGACAACCGGGTACCGGATGCCGAAACTGGAAATAATTTCTGGCGAGGCATCTGGTCAGAGCCGGTTGGACACACAGAAGGCGATTGGATGAGAGTAGTAAGTGCCGACTGTGAAAACATCGAAAATATGGAAGCCATCTCCATCTCTCCATCAGATGTAAACAATGCGATCCGTTCGGCCCAGAACTGGAAAAGTCCTGGACCGGATGGATTGCATAACTTTTGGCTGAAATGGTTTCGATGCTCGCACTCGGTTCTTGCTACACAATTCCAAGAGGCCGTAGAAATCGGATCTCTCCCAAATTTTATGACAACTGGTATAACTTTCCTGCTCCACAAGTCCGGTAGTGCCTCGGAACCCAAGAACTATAGACCTATAACATGCTTGCCTACCATCTACAAGCTCCTTACATCTATTCTGACCACTAAAATTAACAACCACATTGTGAGGAACAATATTTTGGCACCCGCTCAGAATGGATGTAGGGTTGGGTCTCGAGGCACTAAGGAGCTCCTCCTCATTGACATGGCAATTAGCCAAAAGGTTAAGCGTGGTAGAGGGAAGCTTTCGGCTGCTTGGATAGACTATAAGAAAGCGTATGATTCAGTGCCTCATGCATGGCTCGAGAGAGTCTTAGAGTTGTATAAAATAGATACAACTTTAAGAACATTCTTGGGCGCGTGCATGAGACAATGGACCACCGTCCTTCGTCATCCTGGCAGCCGACAGATTCCCTCTGCTTCGCTTAACTTTATAAGGATTGAGAGGGGTATATTCCAAGGCGACAGCCTGAGTCCTTTATGGTTTTGCCTAGCCCTGAATCCGCTCAGTACACTACTGAAGAATTCAGGACTAGGCTATCAACTTAAGAGAGGTAGCGAGGTCATTTCTCACTTGTTGTATATGGATGACCTCAAACTTTTTGCACCAAACAAATCCGAGTTAATAGCCTTGTTAAATATCACTCAGACATTTAGCAGTGCTATTAACATGGAATTTGGTGTTGATAAGTGTGCGGTCATACAAATACAACGAGGGAAAGTTGTGAATTCTAATAATTTACAACTTTCCGAGAGTATGTCCCTCAAAAATCTCTCTGAAGGTGAAACCTATAAATACCTTGGTATGTCAGAAGCGTTAGGTATTGTGGATGGCGATGTAAAACAGTCGGTGAAGGAGCGTTTCTTTTGCCGCCTCTCAAAAGTGCTCAACAGCCTTTTGTCAGGTGGCAATAAAGTGCGCGCTTACAACGGCTGGGTTATGCCGCTACTCACATATACTTTTGGCATACTAAGGTGGACTCAGACTGAGCTAGAAGCCCTGGACTGCAAAGTCCGTCAACTGCTTACCACCCACCGCATGCGGCATCCTCGTTCTTCGGTAATGAGATTATATATCCCACGGAAGTGTGGAGGACGAGGCTTTTTAAATGCCAAGACCCTACATAACCGTGAGGTATGCAATCTCAGGGATTATTTCCTGAAAACCGAGTGCGAGATGCATCGTGCGGTGGTAGCAGTTGACAAGGGATTTACCCCACTCTCGTTGGCTAACGAGAACTGGCGCAAACCCGCGGTGATGAGCACTCAGGACAGGAAGGTTGTATGGGAGAGCAAGGAGTTGCATGGGAGATTCTACAAGGCCTTAACAGGGTCTAATGTAGATCTCCTTAGTTCGGTAACTTGGCTGCGCTTTGGTGACCTCTTTGGGGAAACCGAGGGTTTTGTTTGTGCAATTATGGATGAGGTGGTAAAGACGAACAATTACAGAAAGTATATCATGAAAGATGGCACAATCGACATATGTCGAGCGTGCCATCTTCCAGGGGAATCCCTGAGGCATATACTTTCGGGTTGTTCGCATCTTGCCAACTCTGAATACTTGCACAGGCATAACCAAGTAGCCAAGATTATCCACCAACAACTTGCTCTTCAATACAACCTCACTGGACCTGAGGTTCCGTAATACAAATACACACCGCCGCCAGTTCTCGAAAACGGCCGTGCAACGCTCTATTGGGACCGATCTATCATTACAGACAGGACTATTCTAGCGAATAAACCTGATATTGTACTGATAGATCGGTTAAAGCGGAAAGCGATACTTGTTGATGTCACTATCCCGCATGATGCCAATCTCGTGAAGGCTGAGAATGATAAGGTTAACAAATATCATGACTTGGCCCGCGAGATTGTCACCATGTGGGATGTTGAGTCGGCGATTATCGTCCCTATAGTCGTGTCCGTTAACGGCCTAATAGCGAAGAGTCTCGACCAACACCTTCAGAGGCTCTCGCTGGGAAGCTGGATCAAGGGTCAGATTCAGAAGGCAGTACTCCTGGACTCGGCGCGTATTGTCAGGAAGTTCCTCTCTCTACAGCCCTAGTCACCGGTCGCTTGAGCCTAGCTTCGCGACCAGTGATTCTCCGTTTTGATATATTTTTTACAGTAGGTAGTTTTATATAATTTATTATGTAATCTAATGTAAAAAATATATTTTTGACGTGTTTAAAATGAAATAAAGAGAATAATAATAATAATAATGTTTTATTTCAGACTCAGGATCCATTAATACAATACAATATAAAATAAAATAAGATAAGATTAAAAACACCATACTCTCCTATACACTCTAAAGTTGATTATTTGAAGAAAACAAACTTCCGGAAAATCGGTCTAAAAATACTACCGTGCTATGTTTCATATCTTTTCATTGTACGAAAATGTAGGAATGATGTTTAAAATTATTTTTCTAGTTATTTGCTATAAAACAACGGAAGTTACGTAATTTTTGTTTTTGAAATCGCTTCATTACATTTTATGTGATAAGTGTTTTATTTATGACGCTACGCCAGCGTAGCGTTATACACTATGCCAGAACGAATGTCGGTCGCAACGCTCATGGGGGCTGGACGTTTAAGTGGTTTTTAAATTGATAAAGTTAAAAATAGGTGTCTATTATTTTTGAACGGGCTAACAGACAGATACACTATACACTTGACGAAGCTTTTGCGGATAATTTTATTTGATAATTTCACATAAATTATATTAATGTACAATTGTATTTATTTTTAAGTTCAAATATTTAAATGATGATGATATACTGTTATATTATTGACCTTTCCAAGTGTACTTGTTGTATCTTAATGGAATAAATAAATTGAATTGAATTGAATTAAACAGAATACCTTTTTTTATGTAGTCGGCATGCCTATTATACATATAGTTCAATAAAAAATATGTAAATGAATTCTATACTTACCGCAAGCAGTATTATCCAGTCTGCTGCTACACATAGTATACAATCTTATCCTGAACAAAGCCAAAGTAAAAAGGCAAAAATAACGTCTTTCAAATAAGGTTGTACGTGAGCGCTAGGTATCAGTTTTAGGATGTTTTAAAGGTAAACTTCACATTATAAAGTTATTAGTTAAATAAATAATAAAAATAGATGAGTAGCTTTCTACCTATTATATACAACACCTTTATCTTATCAACACGTAGACCCTTAAAATTTCGCTCAAAATTTTATGAATAATCTTGAAAGTGTTGTAAATTTCCCGATATTAGCAGATTAGTGCCTAAGGGGAACTCAAGCTCTACGGCACTCAGGTGGCCCATTTAACCTTTATTCTAAAAAAGAGTCCATTGAAATCAGGAGTATCCCCTCAGGGCCGTTTACAATACTTCCTGAGGTGAAATTAAAAGCACAATCAGAATATCTTTCTAGATTTCTTACCTTATTTTCTTTTAGACAAAGCTTTTAACAAAACAAACAAATACAAACATACGAAGTAGTATTCTCTTTAAGTAAGTATATTATTTTCATTCCGTTAGTAGAAAAGCAAGTCTGAAATTTAAAAATAATCCGGTTAACAAACAAGTGTCTATTGCGTTCTATTATGTCATTTATAATTAAATACATATTTCCGGACAATCCATACAATAACATTTAGGCCCGTGGTAAGCTCTAAGCTCGTGTTACGGGTACTAGACATCTGATATACTTAATATAATATACATTAATTATATAGATATGTTTAATTAAACATATGAAACACCCAAACCAAGGAGAAAATGCTTGAAGAACATACAAACACTCGGCCGGAATCGAACTCGCATCTTGCGCCGCAAGCGGACCTTCACCCACCGGTATTTGTAAGTTTTTTTTAAAATTTTATATTGTAGTAGATCTTAATGTATTGCAATGTAGACAAACAAATATTCAATTTGATTAAGAGATAGTACATCTAATGTAGAAATATGAATTTAGACCCCTTCGGAGTAAACTCCCAAGTATGTACCTAATATAATTTATATTTACTTAAAATAAAGAACTTTGGTACACAGATTCTCTAGAGCCTGACAAATGACAAAGGCTTTTTTCTGCGGGAAAATTAATTATAACGCATGTAACACCGCGAGCACTCCTAGTAGTTACATAAAATATGCTACATCAATCATTTATATCCATCAAAGGGGCCACACGGCTCTAGTTAACCAAACCGACCGCAACTAGACACTCACTACACTACCATAAAGCCCTAGCGAGAATTCCACCAGAGGAATTCCGCATTTTTGCGCAATCTATCTTTTATTGTGTTTATTTTCGGTGCTCCGGGAAAATCTACTAGAAGGTACGTTAGTATATTGAAGTGGAGTGGATTGGCAATCATTGATTGGATATCAGATGGAAGGCTTAAGATAGATGAAATTGATGTAACGCAGCAGGATATTACATATCCGTGGGAAAGTTCTGAGGTGCAGAACGTGGCGAGATAGATTATGATATATTTTGTTATGTATTCTAGCACCTAGGTAGTTAATTGCGTCTTGATATCTTTATAATTTTGCCAACTATTTTCATGTGCTTTATTTGCAAAGACGATATAAAGGCCCTTTAAAGATCCTTTCTTAATTCGACGTAGTCAAATTGTGTTTAGGCCTAATGCCAACCACAATTTTTGATATACCTACTACCTACATAAGTTTATAAAAAATTGTGGTTTTAGAACTTTATAACTTTTTATTATTGAAGTGAGTTTGTTATTGTATTTATTTGAAAACAAGTGATGAAACTGAAAAGTGGTCTTCCTTTCTTTTTTTTTATATCTTCGATATTGCTCAATTACCGTATAAGATTTCCCTTTGCCGCACATGATTCTAATTGTAATTCTAAGTGGAGGAACTGAGATCTGCACTGACATCTCACCTGGGAGTGTTTTGTGCATTGTCCCCCTGCCTAACCAGGCCCCAACCAGCCCAACTCCCTGAAGTAGCGGAGTAGGAATTTCGGTGTTGTAACTAATTGTTTGAGCAAGTCTGGGGATCTTCGCATCCATGAGACGCCTCAACCCCGTCTCCTTTCTTATCTCTTTCTGTGGCTTTGCAGTGGATCACTACATGTTCCACCGTCTCCTCTTCCTCAAAGCAGTCGCGACACAGACTGCTGTCTGTAGCTCCGGTCTTGTGAAGGTGATGATTGAACTCACAGTGACCAGTAATGACTTCAACCATCGTGTGCCGCACATCTATACTAATATTATAAAGCTGAAGAGTTTGTTTGTTTGTTTGTTTGAAAGCGCTAATCTCCGAAACTACTGGTTCGAATTGAATAATTCTTTTTGTGTTGGATAGTCCAGTTATCGAGGAAGGCTATAGGCTATATAACATCACGCTACGACCAATAGGAGCAAAGATATAGTGGTAAATGTGTAAAAAACGGGAGAAATTTTTCATCTTTGAAGCCTTCCGTTGCGTGCGCCGTGAAAACGGTTCAAGATACACAAAAAATATGTATTAAAGAATAATAGCTCTTTTAATGATCTAAAAAACAGTCCGCAATAGTATATGTCTATCTTTTAAGATTAACTCACAAAAACCGTTTTTATGGTACCTAATTTGGTCGAAATAATTTGTTTAAGTTGTATCAACATAATAATACTAATCTTTATTCAAATAAATATATTGTTGGTTAAGAGTACTTCATCCATTATAACGCGGGTAGCACCGCCAGCTAGTGATGTATAAACTGTTAGTTTCTATCACGAGCGAAAAACATATAAATAAATAAATAACTAGTCTTTCTCAGTAGAACGAGCAAATATAATCTAACATATGTATAATGAAAAATGTCTACCGAAGGTGAGCCGAACATTTGCTTTTGAAAGATAATATATCTTTGGCTCTTGAACAAGGGTCCTTAGAGTATCCGAAGTGGCTCAATCTGCCCTCAGACCCTCGACCTTTGTGACTCAACAATGTCACCTAATCACAAGAACGACCTCATTGCTATGCAGCGATAATTTCAAGCAACATATCCCTAAGCGCCTAGCGATCTGTACCTACAACAAAAGCTGAATAATAATTGTGCTGAAATTTCGTGGCTGTTTTTCGGTTCTGTAATATTCGGCTAATACTACAAAAATACAAAATTCAAAAATATTATTTCAACTTCACTCAGCAGCAGTCCCCGCTGCAAACAAGCCTGTATTTCGGTGACCTATGTTTTAAGCAGACACAGAAAACAGTGCATGAAAACAAAGGAAGTGATAAATTAGGATAAATAATAAAATTACATAGGTCTGTATTCTATTTTTTTTTATGTGCTATTGTGTCCAAAATATATGTTTTTTTGTACACACACCATACGCGCCGAACTTAGGGGGCAGAAATTCAGTCGCGAAACTTTGTATGTTTGTATCCAGTGTCTCAAGCGCTGTTGTGACTTTCTTTTGGATCCGATCAAACAGAACAATCGGTCCAACTGAAGTTCGGCTATTCATTATTATGCTACGTAATTTAAGCATTGGCAGTAATTCAAAAAGCATTGCAGGCGTAATCAGACCTCACTCGGACGCGTAATTTCAGCATAGTGTGTTTCCATACTACCACCTGATAAAGCGCTTTCAAGCGTCAAAATTGCTTATGCAGCAAGTGTAGGAATAGGGAGTGGAATACGCACAGCTATAAAGCGATAGAATTGCTTCATGTGCAATATTCGCGATCGATCCTAACGTAGTTCAGTTTTCAATTTGAAGCGTTGTCGTCCTAGATAATCTCAGTTACTGGACTTAGATTTTATTTAAAGATTAAGGTGAATTTATGGTATTTTATACCTGAAGTGTACAAAAAGGACTGCATGCACATAATAAACAACATTGGGTTTATGGCGCAATAACAAACTATCTCAACGCGGTGACAAGTGTATATAAATAAATTTGAGAAATATGAGATGGACTCATACGACACTTAGGGTTTCGTGTATAATACACATTTTGTAATAAAAAAAAAATACAATAATTTGTAAAAAAAATTTATTAATATAATATAATGTTCGTATGGATATGTGAGTAATGTGGCTTCGGCCAAACCTACGCGTAGTCAACGCGAGAAGCGTTTTCAACGCGGGACATTTTTTGCCTGAAAATGTCCCGTTTTTGGTCGCTTAGAGCCATAGTAAAGTATGGATTTTGGAGGTTGTGTCTGTTCACATCCGTAAGTGGTAACCCTCTGAATCCTTACACGTGACCTCCGGGTGGTGCTAAGAACAGTCTCTGGTAGTAGGCTTCGGCCGCGGCTTGTCACCACCCTCCGGGCTGGGCCAGTGCGTGAAGCGATTTTTACGTGTTTTGTAATGTGGCCCGGAGAAGCCATCTACCTTCTAGGTCTTCATGTCCCATCTTAAACCACATCGTAACATTACATCAGGTGAGATAAAAAAAAATGGATAGTGTCCGCCGCTCGACAGACGCTCCCGGTTCGCAGTCGCTTTGGTCACGCAGGTTTGGTCGAAGCTTAAGCTCTGTACTGCGGAAGCAGACTTTTTATTTGCTGCGAGTAGGTATTCAATATGGGCTTACGAGCTTTAATAGAAAATTCCTTTTTTCGTCCAGTGGTGATAGCTCCTAGCTCACGGTTGTATTGCTGACACTGAGAACAAGGAAAGCCCACTGAGGGTCGCATTGACACTCGACTGGCACTAACATGTGTTGGAACTTCCATTCTATTTTCCAATTTTATACGTGGAGTCTCAGAACGTGTAGTGTTGTAGAATGATATATTTCACCCCTGGGAGGGAAGAGGATCCATGGCGTGCTCCTAAAATATTATCAAAATATATTTTATAGCGAAACTTAGGAAGCTTTCTCCAAAATCTTATTGTGAAATGGTAAATCGTGAACCTTATCTTATAAACCCTTCTCAAGTTCCACAATTTATCTTTTTTATCTAAAAGTAATTTGGTTGTTATTAAATTCTTACAAAACCCTGCAAAATAACACTTTTCTTACGAATTCATAAGCATACTTTTGCTTTGTTTACGTGTGATAGTTATGTTACTTTTGATATAGACAAACAACTACTGTAATTTTAGTTTATTACCGTAGGTCTACTTTGGGAATTTTTGGTAATGGTTGTAGAATTAGATATTTTTCAAGTTACGATATTTTCGTAAGCTGGTAATATCTGTAAACTTATTTTTATTAACTTTACATAATGTATGTATTTTATGCTTGTAGAAATGCACGTTATTTTGAGATAAACGATTCTTTTTAAGAATTATACATAGACAATAATAATCATAATAAGCGTGTGTATGAAAGCGTTTATAAGAATTCTGAACTAAGTTAGTTGAAGTTCCCGCTCTAGGATAAAATAACAAGAACACACATCGAGAAAAGCAAAGTTTGAAGATGAATAGAAAATACTTACGTTTCTTGTTTAATTAAAGTCTAAACTCTGAAGTATGAGCATGCCAAGACGTATTGCAGCTGGAGTTGGATTTAAAAGTTTGTACAGGTGGATATCTTGCACAATGAATTTCAAGTTTCTAAGGACCTACCACTGGCATGCTCTCGGCTAATGACATGTTCTCAAGGATACTGCGGTTTACATTCTTCTTGGATTGGTTAAGTTTAAATGTCGTTTCTGTGGTTAATCTTTTTCCATCTTTTGGTTTATTTTCAAATAAATTTGATAAGCATGAGACATACACACACCTAGGGTTACGTATACCTACTGTTTATATACATTTTGCAATTTAGCCACGCGAAACGTTGCTTAACCTCAAAATATCACGTTTGTTGCCTGGGAGCCCCTTTATATGTTTATTCAGATATAGGTTCTTGAGGCAAAACGCTGTATGCGTTTTACCCTTTGGGTACGGAACCCTAAAAAGCAACACGATTTGGAACATCTCATATGTTTAATTTAAACTCATAATTTTCAATACACCGTATAATAAATACTCTGTTGATTTCTTGGCCATGTTTGTTTTTTTTCGTTTCATAAAATTTTCTGAAAATATTGAGGAAGATTGACCTAGTATCATATGATCCCATTTTAACTAGCTTTAATAACTTCTGAGAAAATAAATTTTCTACAACGATCCAAACTATTTCTAAGCCTCCAACAAAAAAGAAACCAATGTTTCTTTCCACAGCAATATAAAGTAATAAATAGTTTGAGTAAGTTTTTATTTTTGTAATTTTAGTATGTTTTATTTCGTTCACCACCGCCGTCCACATCCTTCCTGACTTTATGTTCTTTCCATACAAATGTACGCCCATTATGCAAGCTAGGTTTAAGTGTTACCTTACTATTAAAATTATTTTATTTATGTTCAATGGTTTGTGTAATAAAGAATTTTCTATCTATCTATCAATATTTTAATTATCTATTTCATAACCAGACAATTGGACAAATCTGAATCTATTTGACTCACTGTATTGTATCTTAGATTCACTGTACCATGGGGTAGGCTGACCTGATTCATGTTCCAGATAGACATATCCGACCGATAACTTGACAGTGTGTAGGTAGCCAAGTCTGCATCAAACAATACGGCGTCGTTCACTGGCCAATGCTCTACATGGTTACCAGGACTTGACATACAATTCACTAAATGAACAAACACTGCACCTAGAAACATATAAATGGTACGAGTGTATTGGGAAAAACATTCGTAATAAGCTGACTATCAGTCAAATATGAAAAGAAATAAAAAGATAAAGGCGAATATGTTATATAATTTTTTTATCTCTTTGTGCAAACAAAAATAAAATAGTTTATACTAAGTGTGAAGTTTTCACTTATTATAAATCATTTTGAAAAAATTTTTAACTAGATTTATATCAAATATATTTGAGAACGGAAATCACTAACACAGTATTTAAAAATATAGGTTGGACGATTTTTCATATCATATCATTATTAAAATTGTAATATTTTCGTCTTTGGTGACGTTACTCAAAACGCTACTTTTCAAAATGGCGTTGATATGCCGGACTGGGACGTAGCTGAGTAATACAAAATAGTTGTATCCTACACCATCATAGCAGATTTCCAATGATGAAAGATGTGCCATACGCGTTGGAGGGTTTTCGCGCATATTTGGCATTTTAAAATGTTTTACCGAAATAATAAGGTGATATTTTTAAAATGTAATTAGGACTCAATTAAGATGTTTTTAACCCCCGACCAAAAAAAAGAGGAGTGTTATAAGTTTGATGTGTCTGTCTTTCTGAGTGTCTGCCTGGGACATCATAGCTCCCATAGTTTTTTGTATGAAAGGTGAGTATGGCGCGAGTGTTCTTAGACATATTTAATGAAAATCGGTTGTGCCGTATAAAAGAGTTTCATTGACCACATAACTTTTACATTTAATTTTTAAACGGCACAACTGATTTTCAAAGAAGAAAAAAAAGTAAGAAAAAAAGAAAATTTGCAATTACACTTGAGTGGAGTATCAAATGAAAGCGCATCGCGTACAAATTACTAAATATTATGGTGTTTTACTTTAAGGAAATTAAGGGATTCAAATCGGGGGTATTTCTTAAATTTTAAATTTAGATTTATTTCTACAAGTAGATCTTGCCAATGTGTTCAAATAAAATATTTTAACATGCTTTTGCTAAAAGTCCTCGTATCGCAATTTGATTTGAAACTTATTAGCATGAACGAAGTAAACAAAAAATAGCTACTTTCAAAAAGTTATAACCATAATTTAATATTAAAACGCCAGGGAGTTTGCAATGTCGGTCGTAGTACACCATTCACAATTTTTTCAGTGCTCATAATGGACGCTTCAGAACTTGGGGGAAGTTTTTAACAAGATTAGTCTCGAAGGTCCACTGGAGCTGACTGAAACAATTTGTTACAAATTAGCGAATGAAACGGGATATTTTTACAGAAATTTACGAGAATAAGTAATTATCGAGTGATGTTAGAAGCAATTAAAATTAATTAATGCTGTTTTGAATTTTAGACCTTGTCGTGAAAGGGTGAACCAGGTCCCACAAGTATCTTGTTCACTAAAGCGGTCTTAGTTAGCGGTCCTATCCGCAGATAGGGTATATTTATATATTATTTTACTAGCTGCCTCGGTTATCACTGTTTTGCCACCAGCGCATCCATTTTGTAACTTTTGAGTATATCCCGAACATAAAAAGACAAAGAAACGCGGCGGGAGACTTAAATTTATAATATTAGGTACAGATAAACATTAATAATAATGATAATAAAGCATTTATTTTGCACACACATAAGTTAACATTCAATAACACAGACAATTAACATTCAATAACATAATTAATAAAAAAACATAAAACATTACATGAAAAACAAAACAAACATCGAACACATAGGACAGTAAATAGGTAGGACACTAGTTATAAGTCTATAGTAGGTATGTATGAGCGAAGATTGCGATGACTGCACTTAGGTGCGCACAAAAAAGGAATTAGTCTCAGCTGAAATGTTACCCTATACTAGGTACAGGGTAACGCCGGTTTTCAGACTAATCCTTCTGAGTGACTGTCACCATGAATATTTTATAAAATTAATATTTAAATAAACATAAGAGGGCATAAACTATAATACTATTTGTAATATATAAACTTGATATAAATAAACTTAAATATGTACATAAATTTATTATGAAGAAATACATTACATAAGAATTAGTGAGTATTTCATTGAATTTTAAAAATTAACCTATACATAAGAACATAAATACAATAAAACCATGTTTTTTTATATAAATTGAATTACATAAATAATATTATAAAATTTAAATCGAATGATATAACTATTTCACACATTTTTTATTTTTTTTTATGCTGGCAACACTCTCAGCTTGATTGCTTCCTTGATAGTCTTTGCTAAATTGCTACGAACACAACGTGCTAAAAAGGTGATGTACGTGGCAAAGAAATCTATCTACGAGTAACCCTTCTAAAAAACTCTGTAAAGCCGACATTAATACATATACAATCTAAATAAAATAAAAACTTCATCATCAAGTATGTAAATTTTTCAAATTATGTTATGTCACAACAAATATTTTTCTTCATTTAGCTCGATTAGTCATAATCCTTCTTCTTAAAATCAAAATTATATATGTCTTCCTTCCGAGTATAAAAAGATTACGGATTTCCTCCAAATCTCTATGACCATATTTTCGCTTCAAATCACGCATTTTACTCATAAAATCTCATGAAAGAACAAAATTGTGAGGCCAGTCATGTATACCACAATCTATTATCTCATAAAGAGCCATAACATTTGAGTGGCGTTGCGTTATCATAATAAAACTTTTATACGCCATATCCTTGCTGCCGATGTAGACTATCTCCGCTGTTCACATGAATTTCGACTTACCTAATGTCTTTTATTTTACAATTTTTTTTATAAATTGATCGATGAAAAATTGTTATGTCATTTTGATTGTTATTTGCTATTTTTATAGAGGTACCTACAGAAAAGCTTTTTCAGCGGATGGCGTTGGCTCCTTGAAAACAAAAGGTCTTCAATTTGGTTGCTTATTTTTTACGTTGGCTAGAGATAAAGTTAGAATACATGCTATGAGCATGTATTCTAACTTTATACAACAAGAAAAAGATGAGACAAGATAACGGTAATTATATTATTATTGATATTTAGTTAATTTTGTTGAAATATTTAGGATTCTTAATCATACAAAGAAAAATAAAGCAAAATTGATTAAATAATTTTTGGAGTCTATTTCAGTTTATAACAATATCAATAAAATCTATATCCACCTTTGAGAACATAAAATGCACGCACTTTAAAAAAATTCTTTATTGTAAAACTGAAAGCTTTCTCAGTTTAATGTTATTAAACTTCAGTGTCCTCAGAGTTTTTCCTAACTTCACATTAGTTAAAATATTTGGGTGCTATGAACAAATCTTTACTTCATCTAATAAGTACATACTTGTTATTGAAGGTAACTTGTGTAATAATATTTTATGAATTAAATTTAAAAAAAACGATTTTTCTCAGATTGTTATAATAAGTATTGTCAATAACAATTTCAGTATTTATAAATAAATGGAAAAAAAACTAAAATTATAGATTAATTTTTGGTTATTGTCTTTAACAATCTTTAACAAATAAACTACAAGTATTGTTCCACTTAGTTACTTGGTATCACTTTGTTTAATTTTTTTTTTATTTACCTAGTTTCAAGCATCACGTAGTTATAAATTCGTTGCATATTAAAATATGGCAAAAAAACTGACATTATAATTAATTCTATCTCGTGATATAACAAACGCAATAATGTAATTTGAGGTTAGCGCATGTTTTGAGAGAGTGGAGTTTTGGGGTGATTGTTAATTTATGCGACGTAATCCGAGTATGATGTCTGCTATTACACTTCCTTGCATACTAATATTCTGTAAGTAAAAGATTAATATGCTCAACCGGTGGCTGATGTCCGTAGTCAGTATTTGTACACCGGAAATAAGTGTGTACCACCGGATGTTGCACTTATATGGGTCTACTTTCATGTCCACCGTTATAGTCTTTCTCACTCTTCTGACATTTGCAGTCATTAATGGTTATTATATAATATTATAGTATTGGTATTTTTTATTACAGCTGATATATTATAAATGTATTTTAACATATATACTATATATTTATTTTAACTATTATCACTATACCACTTTTGGTTGAAAATAGCGCAGATAGTTTTCTACATAAGTTATTTTTTTTACTGCAGCAAAGGAGAATATGAAAATCCATTTTAATGCAAAGCTGCGGCGCGGAAATCTAGCGCGCCATTATTTAATAGAATAAACAACTAGACTTTAAATGTATCTTAACCTAGTTCTCAGCTCGAAATAATAAACTGATTTTACTCCAAAATTTAAGCCTGGTGCAGCACGGTCTCTGATGAATACCTACCGTAGTAAATAGGCGGAGCTGCAAAATAAAACGAGTTGCGGTAGTTTTAACCACAGTTCGTAACCAGCTTTATCCTAGGCGTTTGGACTACAAATTCGGGCCGGCGTGCTCGTGTTCCGAGCTCGTGTTCCAAGCTAGCGGAGTCATTACCATGAGCCGAGGTTCGTTAAGAAGCGGCTCACTGCAATCTCTCAGTTGTTTATCAAAATATTAGCCTAATGTCGCAATTTGGCCTGTGCCCAGAGTATTTGGCTCGCCGCTGGCCCGTTGTTTATTACGAGTAGAACGACCCGTGCTCTGGAGATTTGTTGGGTGCCCGCTCGGTTGAGTTGTAGGCTTTGTTGCGCTTGTTATAGCGTAGAATATTTTATGAATAAGCTAGGTGGACTGTTTCTTGGTAGTTTTTAAGTGTCTTGAATTTGGAACTGTTTCAATTAATTATGTTTGGGTGATGCTATGTTTGTGTGAAGCTGAAACCGTACTAACTCGACTTCTGTGGCTTGGTGAGCGAAGGTCCGCCTGAGACGCAAGAGGTTGCGGGTTCGATTCACGCCATGGGACCAGATTTTCTACTATCTACACTTTCTGGTTTCGGGTCGATGTATCATTTTGTACCTCTATGTATTTAGAAAAAAATATAGATTTATGTAGTAGGTATTTCAGCACCTATTGTGCTGAAATACATGCTGTGTGATTAGTCTGGAGATATTTATTTATTTATTTATTAACTAAACTAGCGTACGTATTGGTAAATCACAGCATTATAAAAATGCTCACAATACATTATATGTCTCTATAATCAACAAAACACTGTCTTCTATTACAGAACTTAAACAAAAATTGCTAGTTTAGTCCTGCAAAGCATAAAGCAACGAAACTTTAACTCGGTTGAATCTAAGTATTTCTTGTACAAAACAGTCTTCTTATTTACAAACTAAACGGAAGACTTTAAGAAACAAGATCTAAGTAAATAGGACAGGTTTGAAAAGAAACAACACGGAAGTTTCGAGTTATTATCGAGGTAAAGCACTTGACGTAATACTTCAATTAAGTTATCCCTGGATACCCAACTCTGCTAAGAAATATCAGCAAAATAACTCTTAAGACGGCTTAAAAGTAAGCGAGCTCGCCTCGCGTCCTCCTCTTATACAAAAATAAGCATAATATTACATTGTCTGTTAAGAAAGAGAAATATATTTTTTTTGGCAATGTCCTGACTAATCTTAAGACAAAAAAAGGTTATGGAAGCGTTATACAAGACTCTATAACGCCCAGAGCTGTCGTTATCTCCCGTATTATTTCATAAGTCAAATTAGGCTTAACCACAACTAAAACCCATTTCTAAAACATCCATTTTACTTATGAAATAACTAGAGCACGGCGACAAAGCTAAACAATAGGACGATATTATGATTTATTCATAGAGCTTGTGCTTCAAAGAACTGAAGCAACATCTCTCCAATACTAAGCTTCAGTTTAAACTCCCTGCAGTATGTAGGTAGAGAAACAGTTGAAATTTTAGTGTATAATCTCTACTCAACACTTGCCCCAGGCTGTGTCTGGAAGGCGCACTCTTACCTGAAGCTTGTGCAATACTTTCAGCTCCACTTAATGCTGTTTGTTTCCAAAAGGCTTCTTAAACGAAGGCACCTAAAGTTTGTTCTTGTTTGAAACCATTTCAACACACATAAAGTGGATGGGAAACAATTCGAGAACTATTAACCTGATAAATTTTACTTTACCTTTTTTTTACTATTTTCTAACTACATATTTGGTATTTTTTTGTTTATTTTCCAAAATAATTATTTAATAACTAGCGGCCCGCCCCGGCTTCGCACGGGTTTTTATTCAATTTTTTTTCCCGGCATTTATTCGATTTTTCTCGCCTTTTAAACCTTCCCTAGACCCCCACGAACATTTCAAGACTATGATAAGATAAATCCGTTTATCCGTTCTCGAGTTTTAATCAGACTAACGAACAACAATTCATTTTTATTTAAATAGATTATAATAGTGTATGATACCTGCAGGCGCCCTGCAGCTATTTGTTTCATCGGTCTTATACATTTTTGACTATGATTACTTTAAAAATAGATCTGTTTTTTTTTTTAACTTTTAAATACTTACTACTACTTTAATAGTAAAAAAAGAATTATAAGGATCGAGATAAAGTTTGGCTGAATGACTTAATAACTATCTAATGACTATATCTTAATGTTTATAGTATAGGAATAGTAAGAAAATAAATTGCAAGAAAAGTAGGTATGTGATGAAATTTGATTCTAAGCTGAATCAAATTTCATAAAAAAAAAGTATCATAATATTATATTTAATAATATTTCACACACAATATTTCACACTCACTTTCAATCTAATTCTAAATATAACCTTGATATCTGAATATTATCACAGTACCTGTTCTTAGCTATCCATAACTTAGTTTGCTTAGCCAAGAGGACTCAATAACTCGGTTACCAGTAACCACACGGTTTCCGGCGGATGTGGCTCGCTCGTAACACTTTGGCTTGCTAATCATAATGTACTACTTATACTTACTAAGAGACTATTCGACGTTGGTTCGTTGTTATGTTCTAATAGAGATTTATTTAAGCCGTGTTGGCTAAGTGGGAGGACACTCGACTTTCATTCCGAAGGTCGTGGGTTCAAACCCCGCCACGCACCTCTGGATTTTTCTTCTTGATAAATTTATGTGCGCTTTAAACACGTGCTTTAACGGTGAAGGCAAACATCGTGAGGAAACCGGCATGTTCTGAGAACTTTAAAAGAGTTTGAAGGACATGTGACATTCACCAACCCGCACTTGGCCAGCGTGGTGAATTAAGGCCTAATCTCTCTCGTCTAGAGAGAAGTCCCTGTGTCCCAGCAGTGGGAACGTTAATAGGGTGATGATGATGAGAGATTTATTTATTTTATTTATTTATTTATCATACAAAATCCACAGCTCTTAGTATTCTTTAGTGAATTGACACGTACTGTTACATACTTTTAACATTATGACCTCTTCCATACTGCGATACCCTTCGGCTTGTTAAACATTAAAACTATCTATAAGTCTATTATATTAAGTATATCAGTAGATGTATAGTACCCGTAACACAACCTAAAGGCTTACCACGTGGCTATCATTGTTCAGCAATATTTATTTATATTAAGTTCACCATAATCCACTAATGAACTAAGACTGTAAACTAACACTGTTCGACGGATGGGATGCTGTTGTGTCCATTCGGGATATAATATGATTTTAGCCCTAGGATGTTCAGTTGTTCACTGATCAGAGATCGTCAGAATTTGGTAATTCCATGCATTGGAGGTTTATATGCAGAACGGTTTGCATAATGAGAGACGCGAAGGGCTACATGCTGTTAGCATTAAGTCCTCTGCTGTGTGTACTTTATTTTGTTCTTCATGATACATACACAATACATAGTTATGATAATATGATCAGTCAGTGTCGATAATCTTAAGTTATGACAGGCGCTACATAGAAAAAGCCCTATCTTATCCTACTGATATTATAAACGTCAAAGTTTGGTGAGGATGTAAGTCAGTGTGTAAATTAGTGTTTTCGTTGCTCTTCCTGCTTGAGTGTTCCTGTATAACAGTGTTAATGTTAAGTTTGAGCGTTCCTATATGTGTTGCCTAGTGTGTTATAGTGTTGTATGTTTATTATGAATGTATGTGTGTTGAAGTCGTATATAAATTTTTACTTTTACTTTTAGTATTTTCACGCAAAAACTACTGGATGGATTTTGATAAAAATTCATAATAGCTTACGGTTCAGAATAACACAGCGGGATTACACCGCGGTAAAAAGGAGCCGTATATACCTTTTACCGTGGTGTAAACCCGCTCTTCGCGAGAAAATACTAGAGTAGGTATAATACTTATGTACAGAAATGTTAATACTAACTATACTATAATATGATTGCGAGCAAAGCCTGATTTTATTCAAATTTGGTATGGACATGATGCTGTTCCAGTAAAGGACAACATCAACTCTTTACCGCGGGAAAAAATATTATTTCGCGGGCAAAACCGAGGGCGGGTAGCTAGTTATCCATACATTCTACCTAATTATTCCAACTACTCAACCTATAAAAAAAAATTAATAATGCTCTACTTCGTATATTATTTTAACATTAAAAGACCGTTTTAGTTTTAAAACAGTTCTTGGAATGTCAATGTTAAGTTGTAAAAATGTGCAAACTAATCAAAAGTCCGCGAAAGTTCAACGGTATGGAATTGTAGAACCGAGTTTTCGCTGTTGGAAGTTACCAAGAAAAAAGTATACAGATTATTCTTTGTAAACTTCTTCTGTTGTTAACCTGAACTGCTTAGTTTTTATACAAAAAACTTAACACAAACAACAATTTATACAATAGAAAAATGTGTATCTTTATAAAACATTTATTTTATTCCTAAGCCTACCTTGCGCGACGGGACTTTAAGCACATTTTAACAGTTTCTTAATAATAATGGTATTTTTTGCGGTTTAATTTGGAGTACATTTATAATGAACTTATCGAGTTACTATCTATAACTCAATTAATGAACTTAATATTTAATTTTCCAACTGTCGCTTTGACTTTCACAAAAAAGATAAGCATAAAAATGAATTCTTATTAGAAGTAGGATAACTGTACCTAGCAATGCATTGAATCTAATAACAAATTATAATAAAATTTCTATTTTATATTCTAAACGTCCTTGATGGACATATTTATTCAGCACAGCAGAGGGTTGCGCTTTTTATTTCTAGATACTAAAAATTTAATTCGTTTCCCTATTCAAGTAAAAAATATTATACAGCCTCATTAGGCTAACATTATATTCAATGCCATTGACAAAGCATTGAATTTATTTCCAGAAAACTCGATGCTTAGTAGAACACGATTATTAAAACACGGTAAGGTTTCGCAACTCGATTGAGACACGCTCGTGACTTTTCCATAAATCCTTTTGCGATCTGACATTAATAAAGTCCATGAATAAAAATAACGCTCGGATGAAAAGAACGGAATAATATAAGAATGTGCTTGATGGGTGAAACCGAACAAGTCCGAAAATTCGGGAACACGGACACAATCTCCCAAACTTTACACATAAATCGAATAATGATATTATTATACCAGTTCCGAATCGCCACCGACTGTCAAACTTTGAACTAGCTTTTCGTATGTATGAAGCTTTTGAACAAAGAATAGAAAATTAATGCTGAAAGTTCGTCATGGGTTACGTTCGGTTACGGTATTACGTTCGAAATAAGTGAGAATTCGCTTATAGTTCGGCCGTTCAGAGAATGCGTTTGACACCAATCAGTTAAGTCACGACTAGTGATGGGCAACATAACACTGAGTTCGTTACCGCTCCTCCAAAATGAAGCCGCGTTATTTTTAAGATTATTTTCGTTTTAAAGTGGCGGGTACATTTAAAATTTATATTTTAGTAATTTAAGTGGAAACCAAAAAAAAGGAAATATTAATATTAAAATTATTTATTTATTCCTTGTTACAAAGTAACAATCTGTATTTCTATGCAATAAAGTACATAAGTTGAATGTGCTTACAGAATATTAATCAGACTCCGATTCGCTTGTGGTGCTAGTGAGGAACGCATTCTCTGAACGGCCGAAGTATAATTTATTAAATTAAGTAAATTGTACGCCAGTTCCAAGTTACATCGCCTATTCGATCACGACCTGTCAGAAACGCAATCTCTAAGCAGCCAGATTAGATTAGATTTTATATAGGTACTTACTAATATTTTAGATCAAGTATATTACAGGAGTAAGTCTTCTTAAATCTTAAACTTCTTTTACCTAATACCTTTCACTTTCCAAAGTTCGATTTTACTGACAGTTATTTCGAGATAATATATTTAAGGGTAAATTAGAATGAAAGACAAAGTTTTAGAGGGTTCAATTTCAAAAACTGAACTTAGTTTTGTGTTATTTCCAGATAAGCAAACTCTGGAGATATTAGAATTGAGTTTTGACTGAAATCCAATGATAGACGAATGCCCGTCTCAAGTCTGTATATAGTTAGATATTGTTTGTGAGATAAATCTTTGGCTTTGAAATTTCGATTAATTCTTTGCAGAATTTTAATATCACTTTATCTCATAACTCATAACAAACCTTATATGTATTGAAAACTTTTCTATATAAAAGTTTTTAAATAGTTTAACCTTAAAAGTGAGGTATATAGGAGGATAATGTGAATGCAGGCTGAGGCGATTATAGTGTCAGGCTGAGAGCTTGATACGAGTATGTAGCTTTATGGACGCTATAGAAAGCTTTTTAGATTATCAATAAGCGCGTCCTACGCGCCGTTTCATCCATATGTAAAATCCTTTACATGGTGTTCCTAAACTAATATAAAAAGCGGAAAGGTCGAAAAAAACCGTTTAAAGTTTAAATCTGTAAATCCAATTAAGTTGTGAGTGGCTGCATTAATTTTGTATATTGTATTTGTTGTATAGATTAGGTTGAGAAATATTATTTAAGGTAAACCTTATCTCATTTAGTATTATAATAATAAACAGTAATAAAACAGTAGGTGAAGATTTTATTGATCTTTTTTTACTTCTTCCAGGGGATTTTTTTTTAACAACTCATATGAGGCGAAACATGGCCTAGAGATTAGATCAGCTAAAAAAATAAGAGGCCTTTTAACGAAAAAACATTTTTTTGAAATTCAAATGTTGTTGGAGAACAAATGCTCGCCCGGTGCTTGTCATTTAGACCCTCTCCGCTCTAGATACCAATTTTGAAACACCTTGCATGAAGTTCGCGTAAGGTCGGGGCTAAATTAAAATAATAGTTTTTGGCTGAATAATTGAGCATCTTTAGTTGATCTACTCGTAGCAGCTTTTCGCAATGAATATGTCCCGTTTTAGTGATATGGCTGAACTTTAGTGTCAACTTATAAAACAAGCCGAACACCATGTAATGGGAAGGATATAACAGTGGTTTATAGTCCAGAATCAGCATGATGACTGCATATTTACCATAAGATGAATAAAGATAATTTATTATTATTTATTATATAAAATAGGTGGAATTTTGTTTAGACCGTCTGTTAGCCCTCCCAAAAATACTAGACACCAATTTTGCACTATTATATTAGTTTCATAAGAAATTATCAAGATATATGTAGAGAATCAGAGTTCCGGAGTGCCCCCACTCCGAAACTCTGATTCTCTATTGTATCTATCTTGATGTAAAAATCGCGCGAAAGCGTTACGTCAGCGTATTTTCATGATTTTTCGTTTGCAAGATAATATAAAAATAAAGTTTATATTGTTCTTTAATAATCTAAACGACGCCGACGAACAAATTTTTTTTGAAGTATTTTACTCTATTGTCTGGCAGCAGCATTTATATAGAAGTAACAAGGTGTAGTATTAATAGTGTAGTTTCTAATTTTGCATAGAGCATTTTACGCGATTATACCTCTATTTATGTCATCTACCGAAGAGTTTTGCATCTATTTTCCCGTGTCAAGGCTCTGATCCGTCATAAATATCGCTTACTATCGTGTGATGTGTGCTCTCGCTGGTGATAAATTACGCGATCATATTTATTTTACGATATATAGCTCTGCTTCATTTTATTGTAAACGCACTTTTCGCCCGCGATATAATTATAGCAGCGATAGTATGTATGTAGTCCGCGTTGTATGGAATTTTCTCGGTTTAAACTATTTATTTTATTTTATGCTTTAGTAATGTTGTTTAGTAAAATTTATTCCAATGGGTTGGAGATAAGATAAAAAACTTTACTGCGCCCATGAATTAAATAAAATAATTACTTAAAAATTGCTTGACATCTTCTGAAGGTTTTATTTGAGATCGTCTTTTGTTGCAGCTTACAATGCGGTTGCTGCTATTGCTGCTTGCCGTACCATCGATAATCGGCCAGCAATGGGTGCCGTGCTCCGAGCTGAACGACGATCTTCGCTACCCGTGCCGATGTCGTGTCCAGGTGGGTTATAAACCGATTCAATACAGCTCTCGCCAACCTTCATGCCAAACTTGGCAAGTATGTCTATTAACATATGGCACTTACAAAAAGCCCATAAGAGAAGCCCATAGTCTAACCCGTATTCATAAAAATATTCCATTTTTTAAATCAGACTTATAGCAGGGTAATAGATCGTTTGATAAAAAACGTTATATTGCCAAATCTGTTTTAAAACAGTTCCATAAAAGCTTTTCACTCTTGTAGTAATATAACACAATAGTAGCAAATAGTAGCAAAATAAGGCATAACTAGGCTATTAGTGTGTTTAAGCTAATTAAGTTAAATCAGCCAGAAAAACGAGTTTTTATTAATACTGAGGTAACAGTCTACATTTTACGGCTGGAAGAGAGAGACAAAAATGGAGGAGAGTCAGAGATCCTGTAGATATTTTCATTTGATGATGGTGAGGGTTCGCCATGCTCGCCAGTTTTGGCACTGGATTAAGGTGCTTAGAAGATTGCCGGGTTTTACGGTGCCCATGAGAGCAGGGGGTGAGAAGCGTTTCATTATTACGCCGGCTTCCGGCCGGTTTTATACGAGATTAACCAAATTTAGCTGAGCGATTACGTTGAAATTTCCATCTAATATAAGGCTTTTCCGATAGCGTTCATATGTCAAATTGCAAATAAATAACTGTATGATGACAATTGCCAGTCACAGTTGATTTATCGTAATTGGTGTGCTATTTGATTGATAGCTTTAAAACTACAATCTGTAAATTGGGATGGATCTTTAAAATTATTTGTTCGCAGATAATTTAAATGTCGACTACTTTGACCTGCAGTAGCTTATAAAGGCTTAATCGCCACCATAATAAAAACGATATTATTTCGTTTCTCGATCCGAGATTTACTTTTAGTACCACTGCCAAGTTAATATATTTGAAGTGTTAAATAACGTTTTTAATGATGTGGTCTAGAAATACTTGGCACAGTTTAACTTAATTTAATTTCTATACAAAAAGTTTCTCATGTAAGGTCGGAATATCCCGTTAGATAAATCGTTTATCATTCACACTATTTCGTTTCTGCCTCAGGTCGACAGGGCTCTTCAGCTGAGAATATTGATGAACTGCGACAGAGTGGTGTTCGCTGGGGACTTCCCACCGCTGCCGTATGGAGCCCCTATCATATCCTTCAGCCAACGATGGGCCGGACAGCAAACTTTGCCTACACAGGTAAGATGTTATAAGTACTATTGAGAAGTTTCGATAACAAACCAAGTGACGATTATTTAGGCCTGGGTGGGCCTCACTTTTCATGATGATAACGAGCATCATGCTAGAATAGGAACACGATTTCAAATTATAGTAGGTACATACATAATCGAATTATAATAACAATACATTTTAATAGGCTAGACGACTTAAAATGAATAATTAGTCCGTCATGAAGATTATTATAAAATAAATATTATATAAATGTATTTTTTTTAAATCAAGCTGCTTATTGTGTTCGGCTTTCTTTGCGTCCGAGATCGAAGTGCTCACCTTAGGAACTTTAGAAACGGGTAAGCCTAAACTTTTTGATTAGCTGATAGGTAGTTATTATGTTAATGAGTCAGCAGTAACATAGAGAAGTGCTAATTATCAACTTGGTTAAATAGCTTTGGACGTTCGCCTTGATGTCATATTTTGGCAAGGTTCATAATCCTCTTGCCGAAAGACAAGGACAAGGAGTGACAAGGAGTAATTGAGTGGAGAGTTTGACAGATGGTCTTTAGTACACTTACAGGATTTTTTATTTCATCATCATCATCACGCTATTAACGTTCCCACTGCTGGGAATCTTTTCTCTTGGCGAGAGAGATTAGGCCTTAATTCACCACGCTGGCGAATGGCTGTGCGGGTTGGTGAATGTCGCATGTCCTTCAAACTCTTTTTAAAGTGGTCAGAACATGCTGGTTTCCTCACGATGTTTGCCTTCACCGTTAAAGCAAAAGTTAAAGTGTTTAAAGCGCACATAAATTTCTCAAGAAGGAATATCCAGAGGTGCGTGGCGGGGTTTGAACCCACGACCTTCGGAATGAAAGTCGAGTGTCCTCCCACTTAGCCAACACGGCAGTTTTTTTTCTTATTTATTTACTTTCATTGAATTGACATGATTTTATAAAACACGGTATAGCCAAACGTAATCCGTTTTTTCGTTAAAAGTCTCAAGTCTCAAGTTTGAGGCATTTTACATGCTATCGAGAAAGTAAATAAATAAAAATAGATAAATATTTCCGGACTACTCACACAGCATCACCTAACCCCAAACTAAGCAGAGCTTGTACTATGGGTGTTAGGTGACAGATATAGTACAGAGATACATTTTTTTTTGTAAATACATACATATGATAAATAGAAAACACCCAGACCCGAAACCAGATATCTGGATCTACTGTCGAAAACCGGTACAGCGCGCAGCGGTTGGAGCGTGAAGAGACACAGGATATATTCTACATATCCTCGTAGATCTGTCTCCAATTATTGTTGTCGGAAGTGGCGTGTATCCATCTTGTGCCTTTACACCCGAATACTACTGCTGTGAGTGGGAACTTCCGTATTATGACTAGTTTATTGCCATTTCAAGCCATATTCTTGTTTTACTTTCTTAACAAAATAATATTGATGGTCGTTGCTTAAGTTCACAAATCTCCTGCGTGAGATTCCCTTAAGAGGTTTAATGTCAGTATAAATACATCTTAATGTTCTTAATAAGTAATAAACCTCTCTTCTTATTTTAAACTATTTTAAATTTCAAAACAAAAACAGATTAAGACGCACCCTTAACTTGCGTCCTTAATCCAATGGAATAAAATAGTACCTAAAGGTTAAGACATTCGATACATGTATGTACATTTCTTGGAGTGCTTAGCTTGAAATCAGACCATATATTAACTCAAATTTATGATATTACTCCAATTAAACTTTGTAATATGTAAATAATTGTCGTACATACAATAATAACACTATTCTGTTTTTTTTGGCTTTTAATTTATTATCTTAAGCATGTAAAGCAAAAGTGCCTCAAATATCTCTCAAAGTTACAGTGGAATGGAAAATAATGCATTATTTTAAATATTTATTTAGTAATTTTATAATATTAAGTATTTATTCTACCGTAAGACTGCTACATTGAAATCTGATAAATTTTTGACGTCCTAATGGATATCGAGTTTGTTAATGATGATGATTCCGTGTGCATGACGTCACAAGCCATAATTTTTAGGGATATTTAGTACCCATTTTTAGGGACATTTAACAAATTGGACTAAAGTTAACTATGTCACTGTACGTGGTAAAAACTTCATCAAAGAGAAAAGCCTATATCCAACTAATGATTAGTGATGTTCAAAACGGTTCCGAGATGCTAAAAATATAACGTTATATCATAAAGTGCGTATGATATGAGTACAAGGCACACTTACTATGTAAATGACGAGTAGGTATGTGGAGTCGTACGGAACAGTTTTCTATTCGAGCACGCGATTTCATGATCTGATTACTGGCGGAACGCCTGCCCCAATTATCGCAGCGGCAGACACTGCTCAAGTACGGAAAATGACACATCAGTTTTCAAAACAGGCATTACTCACGTAAATTATGAAGATCATGTGTGTATCCGACGTTTATGTTGGCGGGAGAAGAGACATCTGAAATATTTAGTATAATAATACGCAGATGTTTTTTATTATACATTGTCATAATGTCATAAATGTCATATCAGATTATTGGTATCGATTAGATTTGTACAAAGATAACGTTCCTCTGAACATTGAATTAATGATCGATTTGCCTATTTGCCGACACAGCGGGATGATTATGTATGTCGAAATGTAATTCTGTAACTTAATATTTATTATTATTTATTAAAATGAGATTATGAAACCCTACAACATATTATTATACAAATTGTCACCTAAGCGCATGACCCGACACCTAGAAGAAGGGTATGGAGGTCATTGCCCTGCAGTGGGGGCAGTGCAGGCTAAATAATAATAATATTTAACACCCAGACCAGGAAGCATGTGCTTGCAGAACATACAGACATTTGTCCCTTCAGCAGGAATCGAACTCGCTATCTCCAGCGCCGCAAGCGTACATTCGCCCACCGCGCCACTGCAGTCAAAAATGACGAATCATTGATGAGACTTTAGCAGAAGATAATTTAACATAGCCACAAGTATGTTATATCTTCTGGGTGTGAATCATACATACGTAATAACCTTTTGAATCACACTATCTATTTTTTAAGTTATTGCTAAAAAGAAGAAGATGCATACCGCAATTTAATCAGTAGGTACCGGGTGCAGTTTAGTAGCGTGTTGCCAATTATTACGTAAGCCAACTTTTTTGTTTTATCTTGAAGTGTTTAGCACGATTAATACTTTTTAAAATAAACATTAGTAATCGCACTATGTCTACGTTTATTATTTTTCCAGTACCGTAAGTATATCAGCTTGCCGAAATTTATTAATTTATTATCAAAATCGTTTCGGTAATAGCATGATGCCTACAATAATTCCCGAATATGATATCCAGTACACTATTGCGACATTACATCATCACCATTACCCTATTAACGTTCCCACTGCTGGGACACAGGGACTTCTCTCTGGGCGAGAGAGATATTACATAATCTGTCGTATTTTTCCTAGAAATGCTTTGTTAATAAAACCAATTGTTGAAAACAGAATAAAATCCGTTCCGTTCTGCAACTTATGAAATTATCGTTAGCATTCACACAGATAATCACGACGGGGGATTTTAATTTATGCTTTGTACAGATGAAACTATAATATTTAACAGAAACGGACTATTTCTATATTTGTCGTTATGAAGGAAATCTTTGCAAACTCAGTTTCAAAGTGATCATGGCGAGTAATCTCGAAGCTCACCGTGTTCCGTAATTGATCGCAAGGTATAACTGTGACAAATTTAGCTACTTTGAGCTTGCTCTCAAAATATTCACTTACTAATTCATTTTTGTCATTTCTCAGTAGATACATTTGCGTTTCACAGAAGAGTGTTAGGATTTTCACACATACCTATATAGTACACCACTACCCCTACACCCCTACACTGAATAGTTTGCGCGAGATACACTTCTAAAGTGGTATAAAATAGGTGCCCCCCGATCTTCTTAAATAAGAGAATAATAAAACTAAAACATGAGATTTTTAAGCTTCATCATATTTATCACATTTAATTAAGTACCTTTTCTGTTAAATGTCCGACAGTTATTATTTCTACTTTTATTGACACTGCTGCTGAAGCGACATCAATTATTTATCATTTCACAATGAATTTTGCAAATACCGCCTGCTTTTAGCATGTGGCCTAGAAAACCATATACAATACTTTTAACCGCGGAAAAAAACCGGTTCTTTAACTTTCCATATCGGGCTTAGCATGCCTTAAAAGTTAACTTGCAGCCTTCACCGTTATATTTAACCCCCGAAAAAAGAGGACTGTTATAAGATTTTATGATCAGTACACTTATTATTCACTAGGTACACCGGTTATTAATTGCTAATTAATTCATTACAAACGAATAATGAAACAAACGTTTTAAAATACTACAACCTAAACTAATTATGAATCAATGTGCATAACGACATTTTCATCATTTCAGCCGTAGGACGTCCACTGCTGAACATAGGCCTCCCTCAAAGACTTCCAGTGATTTCGGTCGGTAGCTGCTTGTAACCACCGCGAGCCCGCTACCTTCACCAGGTCGTCCGTCCATCTGGTTGGTGGACGTCCCACTCTGCGTTTGCCGATTCGTGGTCTCCATTCGAGAACTTTCCGGCCCCAACGGCCATCTGTTCTACGCGCTACATGGCCTGCCCATTGCCACTTTAACGAGCTAATTCGCTTGGCTATGTCGGTGACCCGCGTTCTTCTACGTATCTCCTCATTTCTGATTCGATCACGTAGAGAAACCCCAAGCATAGCCCTTTCCATAGCTCGTTGCGCAACTCTGAGCCTATTCATGAGGCCTATGGTGAAGCACCACGTCTCGGAGCCATATGTCATCACTGGCAACACACACTGGTTAAACACCTTCGTCTTCAGGCACTGAGGTATATTGGATGAAAAGACGTTACGAAGTTTCCCGAACGCTGCCCATCCGAGCTGGATTCGGCGATTGACCTCTTTCTCGAAGTTGGACCTACCTAATTGGACTGTTTGTCCTAGGTAAACATATGCGTCAACAGCTTCGAGCATCGAGTTCTCAACCATAACAGGGGTGGGCACTACATGGACATTCGACATGACCTTCGTCTTGTCCATGTTCATCCTGAGGCCCACCCGTTGGGAGACTCGATTGAGGCCTTCTAGCATTGTACTAAGTTCCTCCGTCGATTTCGCCATGACTACGATATCGTCAGCGAATCGAAGGTGAGTGATGCATTCGCCATTGATGTTGATGCCTAGTCCTTTCCATTCTAGGAGTTTGAAAGCGTCCTCTAAAGTGGCTGTAAACAGTTTCGGAGATATAACATCTCCCTGCCTAACTCCTCTTTTCAACGGAATCGCTTTCGAACTCTGTTCCTGTACTCGGACTGACATGGTGGCGTTTTTATACAAGCACTTCAACACTTCGATATATCGATAGTCAATTCGGCACCGTTGGAGGGACTCTAGTACCGCCCAAGTTTCTACCGAATCGAAGGCTTTCTCGTAGTCCACAAACGCTAAACAGAGTGGCAAGTTATACTCTTCGGTCTTCTGTATAACCTGCCGCAGCGTATGTATGTGGTCTACGGTACTATAGCCTTTTCGGAACCCGGCTTGTTCGGGAGGCTGGAAGTCATCAAGCCTGCGTTCGAGACGATTTGCGAGGACCCTAGAGAACAGCTTATAAACATGGCTCAAAAGCGAGATGGGTCTGTAGTTCTTTAATAAGGTATTATCACCTTTCTTAAAGAACAACACCACCCCGCTTTTGTTCCATGCTTCAGGCGTAGTACCTCCGAGCAAGGTGGAATTGAAGAGCTTCTGAAGGACTTTAAGTACCGGTGATCCACCCGCTTTCAGAAGCTCTGACGTGATTCCGTCCTCACCCGGCGCCTTGTTGTTCTTAAGCTGTCTCAGGGCCATTCGAATCTCGTACAGGCTGATGTCCGGGATGTCTTCGGTGTAATGTCGGGTCAGTTTGGCTCTTGGGTCTTCTGCCTCACTGATTACAGGTTTTGTGACCGACGCGTAGAGCTGCCCGTAGAACTTTTCGACTTCCCTTAACACTTCCGCTTTCGTCGACGCTACACTGCCATCATCCCGCTTCAGCTTCGTCATCTGGCTTTGCCCAATAGACATATCTCTCGCGAACACTTTGGAGCCCTGGTTCCGCTCTATCGTATCTTTAATACGAACGGTACTAAAGGTACGGATATCGTGCCGCAAGGATTTTGAAATTTGTCTATTGAGCCGCCTATGGGACTCGGCATCGTCGGAAGATTGCAGTTGAAGTGAGCGTCGTTCAGCCATAAGGTTAAGGGTGTCTTCAGAGAGTCTCTGAGTTCTACCGGTACGGTGGGTCTTAAAGAATTTTGACCCTACCGTATGAACAGTCTCTACGAACCTGTTATTTATCTCGTCCACTGATGCGTCATCTTCTAGACAATTAAAGCGATTTGAGAGCTCGAGTTGAAAGCTCTCGGGGTTTTCGATCTGAGCACGAGTAGGTCGGAGCGTGGACTTCATCAAACAGGACCGCTCAAGTTTAACGTCTATATTCAATGTGCCTCTTACGATTAAGTGATCACTGCCGGTTTTCACCCTGTGAATCACAGAGACATCATTGAATATGCGTTTCTTGTCGGTCATGATGAAGTCGATCTCATTTCTCGTGAAACCATCGGGACTAATCCAGGTCCACTTCCTGTGAGGCGGCTTCTGGAAGAAAGAATTCATCATGAAGAGTCCTTCTTTCTCCAGGAAATCGGCCAACCTCTGTCCTCTACGGTTTCGTTGCCCATAACCGAAGTTCCCCACTCTCAACTCATCATCGCTTCTCATGCCCAGCTTCGCATTGAAGTCCCCCATAACAACATTGAAGTGAGTTTTATGAGTATGTATGGCTCTACTGATGTCCTCATACATAGACTCAACTTCCTCATCTGGGTGTGCCGAGGTCGGTGCATAGACCTGAACGACCTTAAGCGAGTACCTCTTGGATACTCTGAGTGTTAGGTATGCGACCCTGCTCGACACACTGTCGATGGCAATGATGTTATTCACGAGGGACTTGTGAACGAGAAAACCGACACCACCTTGGGACTGTTGGTCGCCCTCCCGGTAAAAGAGCAAGTTACCAGATTTCAGGGTTATCGTGTCCTGTCCCTCTCTACGGACTTCAGACAACCCTAAAATATCCCACCGTAACCTGCTCAGTTCTTCTTCCAGCTCAACAATCTTTTCATCAGACCTCAGAGTTCGGACATTGTGTGTTGCCAGGGCCAAGTGTCGTTTGGTAGATAGGTAGCCATACTTCGCCCGGGGATTCTTAGCACCCCTGGTCCCGCCGATACCATGACCGCTACCGTAGCCAGGCCTGGCGGGGCCGCCGGGAACTCGGGGCCGTGTGTTATTGGTGTTACTTGTCATTGAGGGGATTTGCCAATACTCGCCACGCTTGGCAGGCGGGTTGGCGAGCGCAGTTATATGGTCTTGGACGATAACGACATTTTGGCAACTTGATATCGGTTAGGCCGTTCAATATTATACCATAATTATCGCGTGTAACCAAACATGGAATCTGGAATATTTTAAGCTATAAATAACATTACATTTACTGTGATTGCCACTAAACTTGCAAATGTATTGTGAACACACCAGCCATGGTTCTTTGGTCGGGAATCATTAATGCAGTCGTCGGTCGGCACGATCTAGATGCGATGAATATGTATCAGGTTTTGTTGATTTTTGTAAGATTGTAATTATTTTTCGATTGTTCGCATACATCTTTAAGCATTTCCTGGGTGATTATGAAATGACATCGATACTATGACCGTGAAAATTGTCGTGAAATCAAATCATAACGCACTCTTTCTTACAGACTTCTACGAAAATGATGACAATGGTTCCAGTTGGTTTTTAAATTTTTTTAGTCATGACATTATCTCCGTTAACGTAAAATGATGTTTATTTCATATTGGTTTCCCGTTTTTTTTTCAAATTTTATAAAACAGATCGCAATTTAAACATTTTCTGGGTACAATTAAATACCATCGAAATTATGAACGTGAATATAACATATCATGTCTTTAAATCAATTATAGTTTCGCCGTTTTTATCTGACTTGGAAAAAGGAGTCCTCTAATTAAGTATTTTTATTTTCTTTATGTTTGTTTCTTCACAACATTTTTCTCCGTTAAGGGAATAAGATGATTCTTGTTTTATATAGAAGCTGCCGCTTGCATATTGGTCGTCTTACCAATATTCAAGCGACAGCTATGTACCCGTTATTCAAATTTTAAAAGAATGGATCGCAGTTCTCAATATATCCAATAATATTTTCATACAAGAAGTCAGTAATTTTTGCTATAAATTTAATTGTTTTGCGTACTTGTATATGGCTGGGTCAACTTCAAGCTCTTCTATATACTTAAAGTTACTCTGACCTATAATACAATACGCTTGGACCAAGAACTCGAATTTATCGAACCTGTACCTTGTTATGATTGTATACTTAATTTAATATTCCTACGAGAGCTAGGGGTTGAGAACTGGTCAGAGCTAGCGCAGGATAGAGACCGGTGGAAGTCTCTCGTTTCGGAGGCCAAGACCCCCTATGGGTCGCTGAGCCATAATAGTTAGTTTTATTTCAATGTTTAATTTACTGAATTCAAGTTAATTTTAAGCGTTAATTCATTTAGGAAGACGGATTTCTCCTAATACAAGTACTTCACTTAAAAGGAGGTTTCATATTTTGATGTATTTTTGTAAATTATGTGAAAGCAATTGTTTAATTTTTTTAATTTTTCTGTACCGCCGTACCACCGAGGTCGTTATTATAATAGACTAGTATTGCCTCGCGGTGTTACCCGCGTTATTTTGGATATTCCCGAGGATTGACATTTTTCCTCGGCACATATTAGCCTATGTCCTTTCTCAGGCTCTAAAAAATCTTTGTACCAAATTTAATTTAAATCGGTAGAGTAGTTTTTGAGTGAAAGAGGAACAGATAGAGTAACTTTCGCATTCATAATATAGTATAAATATTTATAAAAAAAATCTATTCTAATTTATTATATCTACGCGGCTCGGTTACCACTAATCAAAATGCACATCAATTGTTACCAAGCTCGTTAATAATTATTAACCTTCACCATATAGTTTCAAATTGATTCTAAGCTAACGATCCACATTTTCTTTGAAAACAGGTTACTGATATTAATTGTTCTAAGATAAAAGCACGCCGACATAGTTAAATGAAGATTGTTTGGTTTTGGTATCTGAAATTGAACTAATAAGGGAAATATACATAATGAAAATTCATACAACGTATGAAACAATATTATAGATTGTTGATGTGCCATGAAGTGTGATTGTATACCTGAAATGTAATTAAACTCAACATTACAATCAGAATTTCAGTATTTTAAATATAATAATAATAAACACTTGCCGCATCTTTCGTAAATTTTTGCACACTGACCATTCACTTACACTGCTTACACCTAGTCCTCAAAATAACACCACCTCGCTCAATTAATACGCACTTGGCTTAGGCCCGTACGTATATTGATAATAAATAAAATAAATAAAAATAAAAAAGCCTTTTATTTCTTGATTTTCAATAGAAATTCGTTACAAAATCATTCACACACAGTCTACAATTTATATTCTTATTAATAATTCAACAATATATATTATTTTTACATTAATTCTTATTAATCACCATCACCCTATTAACGTTCCCACTGCTGGGACACAGGGACTTCTCTCTTGACGAGAGAGATTAGGCCTTAATTCACCACGCTGGCCAAGTGCGGGTTGGTGAATGTCACATGCCCTTCAAACTCTTTTAAAGTTCTCAGAACATGCCGGTTTCCTCACGATGTTTGCCTTCACCGTTAAAGCACGTGTTTCAAAGTCAAAGTCAAAGTCAAAACGTTTATTTCCTTAGAAGCACATAGCCTACATGGACAGGTCAACTTAAAATTAATAAAACTAAATTGCCTAAATAACAAATATCAAGGAAATAACATTGTCTTGACAGTTCGCTTCAATGTTTTATACTGAGTTGAGAAGCGAATAGAACAACACAGCTATATCAGTTATTACAATTTTGTAGTTATTACAATTTTGGAGTTCTTATTTATAGGTAACTATTATAAGTTTAACATTTACAATAAAAAAAAATGTTTGTCATATAAGGAAGCTATTATAACATGAGCATATCAGTCCTGGTCAATCAGAATTATTAGAGCCTGTTACTGTGGAACTAAGCAACATCTATCCAAGCTGCATCATCCTTTATATAATCATTTATAAAGTAATACGCTTTTTTTATTAGACTTCTCTTAATAAATGATTTAAATTTTCTAATAGGAAGCTCTGTTACATTATGAGGAAGCTTATTATAAAAACGTACAGAGTTACCCATAAATGATTTGCCTAGTTTTTTTAGTCTGTAAGTAGGTATTAATAATTTTTCTTTACTTCTCGTGTTAATGCTATGTACGTCACTTTTTCTTAAAAACAAGTGCTTATTCTTGTGGGTGAACATCAAGTTCTCAAAAATGTACTGTGAGATTACAGTTAGAATGTTAATCTCTTTGAATTTTTCTTTGAGGGAGTCACGTGGTTTCATTTTATATATTGCACGTACAGCCCTTTTTTGCAGCACGAATATAGTTTGAATATCGGCTGCAGCACCCCAGAGTAGGATACCATATGACATAATACTATGAAAGTAACTAAAATAAACCAGTCTAGCTGTACCCTCATCTGTGATATATCTCATTGTTCGCACTGCATAAGCGGCTGAACTAAGTCTACCTGCAAGGTTTGTAATTTGGGGTTTCCATTGTAGACGAGAATCAATATGTAAACCTAGGAACACTGTTGAGTCAACGAGCTCGAGAATTTCATCGTTTAATATGATTTTTGTAGGAAATTCATTAACATTAGGGAGTTTGAATTTAATACATTTAGTTTTTTTTGCGTTTAGCAGTAAGTTATTAACCGTAAACCAATTAAGTACTAGTGACAGTGAGTTATTTACATCGTCAAAATTATTTTTATTCCTATCAACTTTAAATAATAAAGAAGTATCATCAGCAAATAAGACTATGTCACAAAGGTCTTTAGCAAAATACGGGAGATCATTTACATATACTAAAAACAAAAAAGGCCCAAGTATTGATCCTTGTGGAACCCCTAATTCGATTTTTGATCCTGAGGATCTTTCATTACCTACTTGAACCATTTGAATTCTATCGGTCAAGTAGGAATGTAGTAGCTCAAGGGCTTTGTTGTGTATGCCGTAATGCTTTAATTTATTTATAAGTGTTGCATGGCAGACACAATCAAAAGCCTTGGAGAGATCACAGAACACGCCGATAGTATTTTGCGCTCTATCCCAAGCCGCCAAAATGTGCTTTATCAATAGTGTTCCAGCATCAGTAGTTGATCTACCTTTGGTGAAGCCAAACTGATTGCTGTGCAGAAGTCTGTTGCGATCAAAGTGATTAATTAATTGTGTTAAAATAATTTTTTCAAAGATTTTACTCATTACGGGAAGAACTGAGATAGGCCGATAATTTGCAGGATCAAATTGAGTACCAGATTTATGAAGAGGGACAAGCTTGCCATATTTCATGAGATCCGGAAAGATACCAACATCGACACAGCTGTTAAAAATGAAGGCCAGGAGGGGGGCAATATCATTAATAATATTACCTAGCACTTTTGTTGAGATATTCCAAAGATCTTCTGTGTATTTGATGTTGAGAGATTTGAATGTTTTCACTATGCAGTCGGCAGTTACATGAGTAAAGTAAAAGACTTCAGCACATGCATCTACGGATGCCTCTAATAGTTCCACAGCCTTAGATGTAGATGAGTTTAATGACTGCGTTATAGTTTTCGGTATTTTACAGAAAAAACTTTCAAAAGCATTGGCAATGTCAATGTCTTTGACTAAGATATTATCATTAATTTTTAACTTAATCTGTTTACTACGGGGTACTGATTTGCCAGTCTCATTATTGATAAGCTTCCAAGTGGCTTTAACTTTATTTGAAGAGTTAATTATTTTATTCTTGTGAAAATTTGATTTTGCTATGTTGCATACTTGTTTAAACAATTTTCCGTAATTTCTGACATATGTTATGAATTCATCATCATTTAGTTTAGATTCTCTTTCCGAATACAGATCATATAACTTATTTCTACTTTTATAAATACCAGGCGTAGCCCAATCTGTGAATCCCACTTTTTCTTTAATTTTGCAAGTTTTCTTTGTAAATACTTCGTTATTTTCCCTTGCTATTGTTTCTGATAAAAACATAAACAATTCATTAGGGTCATCACCAGTAGGTAATGTTAAAAGTCTTTGTTCTACTCTACTTTGAAAAGCTAAAATACGTTCATTAGTTATGGGTCTGCATGTAAATTCTAATAACTTATTATAACCTCTTTCTAAAGAAAACTTAATACTCTGACCATAGTGGTCTGAATTAAAATGTTTAACTACTGATTTTACTGTTGGTGACTGAGAGGAGAACATGTTATCTATGCATGTTGCAGTAGTTGATGTTACGCGCGTGGGGTCATGAAAATTATTTCTCATATTAAAACATTTAAATAAATTAATTAGTCTGTCTGCAAGAGGATTACTAATGATATCAATGTTAAAGTCTCCACATACAATAATAGTTTTATTACAAGTAAATATTTTCAGTAAGGCATCCTCCATGGTAGACTCAAAGGTTGCCTGATCCGCAATCGGAGGTCGATAAACGCAAACACAAATATGTCGCTCAAGTTCCACACAAGACAGTTCAATGCATCTCTCAACACTTAACTTAGCAATATCTTTACGTTCTTTAAATTTAAGATTATTTTTAACCAGGATAACAGTTCCGCCTCTAATAGCAGTACTTCTTTTGAAACTACTAGCACAAGAATAATTACTGTAATATGGTATTGACTGATTACTTGTGATCCAGTGTTCTGATATGCACATAACATCTACATTAAAACTATTTAGAAATAATTCTAATTCCAGAATTTTGCTGGGTAAACCTTGAATATTTTGGTGGACTACATGTAACTGCAAGTTGTTACCCATTGTCGGCAAAGTCAGTTTAAATTATGATAAGCTGACTTTGTTAAATCTACACCCTTATTAGCAGAATAACTAGCTAAAGATATAGGCTCGTCAGAAAACTTTGTTATAGAATTTATAACTGTGTCATTAATATTGTATGCTAATAATTTAGCAAGAACATTCTTGTTCTGGTTGTTAAGATACAAAGTATCTCTTATCAAAAAACTGTTACTAATAAAAATATTAGTGTCTAAAAATAAAACGTCACTATGACGACATGTCAAGTTGTAAAGTAGTAAATTCATATTACTTAAATGTCTGTTTTGTTTTATACTCAATGACTTTGAGTATGGGAAGGCACATATAATCAATTTACCTAGACCACATTCTAATTTATGAAGCAATACCTCAAAAAGTTGTAAAATATCTAACCGCTTAACATTTATTTCGCTTAACTGTACTATTAGTGAGGTCAATTTATCAAAACTAACATCCTTATCAATAGAATTTGTGATAGTTCTAGTTGCAGCATTTATAAAGCAGTTATTAATCACACTCTGTGACAGAAGGTCATTTAAAAGTGAGCCCATTCCGTTGCCAATCCTATCTGAATAGATCACAGTTTTCCGGGTCTGACAGCAGGTGTTCTGCTTTACCATAGACTGTGAAGATGGTAAACCTAAGCCTTCAGCCCACACCGGAGAAGGCGAAGGCGCCGCCACAGGAGAAATGGCTTCATGTTCCGAAGGCGGCGCCAACTCCTGTCCTGCGCCAGCATGAGAGGCTGAGTGTGAGGTGTCTGGCTGGTCCGTTTGAGTGCTGCTGCTATAAACTTGCACATAAATGGATGTATTATTGACTAGGTCTACATATTTACTAAGTTTATGGCAATTGTCTTTAGCCTCTGTCATGGCTTGCTGATATTTACAAGACACATTTTGCAATTCCTTTTCTAAGGTTACAATTTTACCTGACATATAATCTAATTCTTTTGTATTTCTTCCTATCAAAGAATATCCTAGTTTAAAGCGCACATAAATTTCTCAAGAAGAAAAATCCAGAGGTGCGTGGCGGGGTTTGAACCCACGACCATCGGAATGAAAGTCGAGTGTCCTCCCACTTAGCCAACACGGATTTTTTAATAATAATTAATAATATAATAAACTTCAAAAATACGTATATATTAATATTCCGAATCAAAGTCGAGCAGAAAACATTTAATAAATAATAAATAAATAATAATAAACCATAAATTTCTCTCATTGCGCATGATGAAGTATGCGATTAGTATGAGTACTAGCATTAAAAATAAATTTGATTAGTATGAGATGGACTCATACTTCACCTTGGGTTCCGTGTATAAGTGCAAAAAGATGCAGTTTTCGCTTTTAGCCATCAAGTACTGGCCTCGCGCAACGTAAGCTACGTTCTTTGTTGAAAAACACTTTTGATATTATGGGAGGTCCCTTATATATTTATTTATCATATGTTTTTAGTATTTAATTGTTATAGCGATAGATACATCCGACCTAAAAATTTCAACTCTATATCTATCACGGCTTTTAATGTACAGCCTGGTGACAGACGGACGACGAAGTCTCAGTAATAGGGACCCGTTTTACCCTTTGCTTACGGAACAATAAAGCAAGTATAATTGTCGCAATACTCCTAAGTAATACTCAATACTCTTGTTTCATTTTATATAATTTTTTTTCGTGTTTCCTAATGTGGTCCGGAGAACCATCTACCTTCTAAGTCTTCATGTCCCATCTTAGACCACATCGTCACTTTACATCAGGTGAGATTGTGGTCATATGAAGGCTTATCGAATATAAAAAAAATATATATTTAACGTTTGCCACAAACTGAAGGGTCCATACCTATTTTATGAATAAACTTAACATTATTGAACACACCTGGGTTCTATGCAACAATGTCTAGTCAATCGCCGAAATAATACTGTTTGCTGAATAATGTTCTCAATCAATTTGGGGAAATCATTGCGGTGTTGCCGGTTTCATCGTGTTTACCGCCTCATTTGGCACATCCGTCCTTATTGTGTTCCCGAATTTATGGGAGAGAGCATATTTCAGGCCAGTTATAGCGCATAAATGTATCGCTAGATTTGTTATGTGGGGTATTCAAAATTGAGCAGAATAATCGGTTGTTTTATGCGCATTAGCGGTTGTACAAATTACGCGTTATCGTAAGCTGCTGACCATACTTGTTTAAATCCGTTTGGTTATTTTTAAAGCAGCCAGTGACTCGTGTATTAAGTATAAATAAATCATGTTAAATTGTCTCCGAGTTTTCAGAGACAAGGAGTTTTGATATATTAATGAAGTGTGTATTAGAAACAACAATCCAATGAACAACATAATAGTCCTGTGGTAATGTCTTAGTCTGTGTTACGGGTCCTATACATATGATATACTTAATAATTAACTCTGAATCCTTACACGTGACCTCCGGGTGGTGCTAAGAACAGTCTCTGGTGGTAGGCTTCGGCCGCGGCTTGTCACCACCCTCCGGGCTGGGCCAGTGCGTGAAGCGATTTTTTCGTGTTTCGTAATGTGGTCCGGAGAAGCCATCTTCTAGGTCTTCATGCTCCATCCTAGACCACATCGTCACTTTACATCAGGTGAGATTGTGGTCAAATGAAGACTTATCAATAATTTAAAAAAAATGTACCTAGAACGAGAAAACAAATAGTAAAGAAAGGCAAGCTTTCGAAATTTCTAAAAATTTTCCTGATACTCGCGAACAAGCGAAATCCTCAAAGTTTCGGAGTCCAATTGGCTACAAGATTCGTCTCGACCCGCTTCAATAGACCACTCGATCGACAGAAGGCACTTACAAACTTATGATCACGAATATATTATCCAAAGAGATACCGCGAAGTTTGAGCCACCCAACTTATAGTAAGTAAATGTTTCGAACCAGCTTCATGAAAAGTTTCTTGAACATTCAATATTATGATAAGATTGATGAGCTACCATTTAACGGTGTCTTATTAGCACGATTCTTTAGGAAGCCATCAAAATAGCAAGCCATTTAAATACGTCAGCTTGGGAAGTTAGATTTTAGTGCAGTAGTTTATAATAAATACATCATCAATGACATCCTTCCATTAATAGGCACGATGACAATATTACATTACATAGGTATTCTGTTTAGTCCGTCTAAAAATAATGGACACCTATTTTGTCTTTATCAATTTAAAAATAAATTGCTAAGATATAGAGCATCAAAGTGACTTGTGACGAATAAATTTAGGACATTTTGCTTGAAAGTGTCACGCGAAACTTCAATGCACAGAGCACCGAATTGATTTTCGTATGCAAGAATAAAGAAAAAAAAATATGGGTTAATTATTTTGAAGTAGGTAATCTAAATGGCGGAGTTATTATAATTTTGTAGTCATCTACCCTATAGAACTTTTGCCCGAACATTGATGGGGCTAAGCTGTAATCCACCTGTGCTATTGTTAATGGAAATTCCATGCTGCACCGCGGATAAGCGAGAAGGTTTTGGCAAAATATGAACAACATTTTGAATAACTTTTTTACTTAACTTTGCTTTACTTTTGGATTTATTCATGAGAGTCTCTGGTAAAACCTTGTATGGGGTGGATATTTCGTCCTACTTTGCGCTTGCCGATCTGTGGTCTCCATTTTATTTATGATTACCAGACCAGATATGATTACAGATCAGTAGACCTTTACTCTCGAATGGTAATCATCAGGTGAAATTGTGACAAAAGAAGATCTATCGTTAAATAAATTGGACACCATGGATCGGCAAGTGCAGAGTAGGACGTCAAATAACCTTGGTCTGAGGCTTGCAGCAGGCCTCCAACCGTAAATATTGGAAATCTATGACGGAAGCCTAACACCAACAATGGACATCCCTACGATAATTTATATCCTATCATAATTTCAGTATGATAATTATTACTCACGGAAGTGAGTGAAATTATGGGTTAGTTGACTAAGTTCTTGTTAGTTTTAGCGTGTTTTTCAAATTATAGTGGTGTGAACCTTTTGTTTTTCTATACGAGTATTACAAACGATTTACGTATTTCACGTGTTAGTCATTCTCACGCAATATTCGTTTTAAGCGCTAATGGTAGTACTTACTTACAGGCTACGTTGTGATTATAAACAAACCAGCTAATATACCTCCTACAAGATTACTTAAGACCACATTTAATAAAAGTCATCATCGACTATTCAGCGGTAGGACGGCAATCCACACAAAAACATCTAGCCTACTACAAGCTTAGAGCTTACTAAGCTTGATTAGAAGACCTATTAAAGATTATAGCAAAAGATAACTGATATTGTCGCAACTAATTAGCTGTCAATATTTTATTATTAGAGCTCCCAGCTTACATAAGGTGTCAAAGGGTTCTAAATAAGCTGTAAAATGTAAGATAATGTCATGTGCAGCATGTTTTGTTCACGTTTATAAGTTTTTGCTTCATAAGTTCCATATTTTAACTCTAATGCCGCAGGAAACCCATACTATACCGTGTTTAACATTAAAAGGTTAATTTTCTCGTTTTTTTAATGTCTACATTTTGAGGAGAAATTTATAATTTACATTTAATGAGTAAAATTAAGTGAAACCCTTAATCGTCATTTTTGTATCTTTGTAATTAGTTCATTATAATACAACTTCATTTAACTAGAACATTTTATATACCACTTTATTTGGTTTCAGATATTCTCCTCATACGGCCTTCCACTGAAAGAACTGGATTTCTCGCATAACAGTCTTCGACGGCTCCCAGACCGCCTCCTAGCGGGAATAAAAGGAAACATCACTAAAATTATCCTAGCTGATAACTTTCTTGGGGACAACTTGAACCCTATTTTCTCCACTGCCGAGCTGCACAACCTACCAGCCTTAGAGGAACTGGATCTGAGTGGAAACAGTATCCGAGGATTGGAGGAGGGACTTTTGATTGGTTGCGAACTCATGAAGGTAAGAATAAGAACATAATATTCTTAATAGGAATATAATAGTCAAGTGTCTGTTGTCCGCGAGGGATTTATAAATAGCTGGTAATTTTTTTTGGTAATTAATTTATCTACTTATTTCGCTTTGTAAGCTGAAGGCCTTCCTTATAAATAAATAAATTAGAATATGTTTATATGAAATTTAGGTCATTAGGTCTTTAAATGTAATATAGTTTCAAACAGTTAAATCCATTACGGACAAAGCATTTTACTTTTATCTTTTGACGTAAAATCGAGGGATGAATTTGGGTCTACCCAAAGTGCAAATTATTATACTATAGTTTCACATGTCTGTAGCCTTGGGAGCTATTTTATAAGAAAAGACAATTAATTAATTTATTTATTAAGGTAAACTTATCTTAATACGTTACTCTTATATGTTAGTTTGATGAAATTAAATCGTGAGTGTTGTTCAGAGATATTAATGCCTAATTTCTGAGTTATATCGTATGTACTTTACGTTCATGTTCGAACCACTGCGACGGACGATTGGACTTATTAATGTTTATCTCTCAACAAGATCAGCCTGTTTATAATGTCTGAGATTACTTAGCTAATTTTGCAACAATACAGATTACGAGTATAGATAATTACTATAATCCGTTTTTTTAAGAGTCCATGTTTTTTTGATTTTCCCGCCGGAACAACGTTTTTTCTCGCGGTAAATAAGTAGCCTATATCCTTTCTAAAGATAAATGGTTGTAATTTTCTATAGATAAAAGGGCTAAAGAACGGTAAAAGATTTTTTCAAATCGAATTTTATCTCAACGAATATTACATTCTTATTTTACAACTAGCGATAAATCAAATAAAAAAAAATTGAAATTTGCAAGGTAAAAAAATTGTTTTAAGTAAATATTTGGAAAAATGCAGACATTTTGTAAAAGGAAATTACCTATATTTTCAATCAAAAATTTCAAAAATGGCATTCAAAAATGATTATGTTCTAAGCATCTTTTAAACAATATATAAAGTGTATTTGTATTTTATTAGTACCTATAAAATCAAATCGCTTAAACCGATGCTTAGTCCCGCCGCACATGCCCACACTCGCATTGGCCGTTACGAGCCGCGTGCGAGTGGCAGAGTTTGAAACTTAGGGTTCAATACGGAACTCTGCATTTTTTCTCACGACGACACGCAGGAACGAACATGAGCGTGCTGGCTAGTTGACCAGGCATTGTAGTTCACCAGGCATTGTTTTCGAGTGGTAATCGTGAACTAGTGCGAGTGAGGGCATGTGCGGCGGACTTTAGTATTCTAATGTAATTTTGGTCATTGCGGTATCATAATGTATATATGTTTTAACAAAAAAAAATCTATGTAGTATATCAGTCACCTAGCACCCATAGTACAAGCTCTGTTTAGTTTGGGGTTAGGTGATGTTGTGTGATTAGTCCGGAAATATTAGGTCCTTACATATGAAATTGGCGTTTTTCGTACTGGCCACTTTAATCACAAATTTCTCCTCTTTGGTAAGGAATTCCAAATTCAAATTTGTACAGCTATAGACTCATGTATTTGTGCTTCGATGATCGTCATTCATTTGTTTTTTTTCTTCTGTTTTTTTCTGTTTGCGTCACTCATTTTACAAAATGGAAAACTTAAAATATCGCATTATTTACGAGTACGAGTTCCGCCGTGGCACTAGTGCTGCGGAAACAACTCGAAGGGTGAATGATGTGTATGGCGGTCGTGTTGCAAAAGAAAACACAGTTCGTTTTTGGTTCCAACGTTTTCGTTCTGGAAATTTCGACTTGCAGAACAAGCCCCGTGGACGGCCTGAGACTCAAGTTGATAATGAAGAGTTGAAGGCTATTGTGGAAGCGGATCCATCGCAAACCACGTCCGAGTTAGCTGCAGGCTGCGGTGTTAGTGATAAAACTGTTTTAATTCACTTGAAGCAAATTGGGAAGATTAAAAAGCTTGAAAGGTGGGTACCTCACGAATTGACTGAAGCAAACCGGCAAACGCGCGTCGACTGCTGCGTTACATTACTAAACCGGCACAATAATGAAGGTATTTTAAACCGAATCATTACCTGTGATGAAAAATGGGTTCTTTACGATAATCGGAAGCGCTCAGCGCAATGGTTGGATCCTGGCCAGCCAGCCAAATCCTGCCCCAAGCGAAAATTAACCCCAAAAAAGTTACTTGTAAGCGTTTGGTGGACTAGTGCCGGTATTGTTCATTACAGTTTTCTCAAATCTGGCCAGACTATTACGGCTGATGTCTATTGTCAGCAATTGCAAACCATGATGGAAAAGCTAGCGGCTAAACAACCTAGGCTGGTCAATCGCTCCACGCCACTGCTGCTTCACGACAACGCTAGACCACACACTGCGCAACAGACGGCTACTAAATTAGAAGAGCTTCAATTGGAAAGTCTAAGACATCCTCCGTACTCCCCGGACCTTGCTCCAACAGATTACCATTTTTTTCGAAATTTGGATAACTTCTTGCAAGGGAAAAAATTCAACTCCGATGGGGCAGTCCAAATCGCCTTCAAAGATTTTATTGATTCCCGTCCGACTGGTTTTTTTAGTAAAGGGATCAATGAACTACCTATAAGATGGCAAAAGTGCATAGAAAATAATGGTTCATACTTTGATTAATTAAATATATTATATTAAAAAATATTCGACTTTTTGTTCCTCCCATACAAAACGCCAATTTCATATGTAAGGACCTAATATATATATTTTTTCTATACAGGTGCTGAAACTTGACCGCAACAACATAAATGCCGTGCCGTCATCATCATTGAACGGGCCGCAGGCTCTGAGGGTGATTTCGCTGCGAGAAAACCGAATCGGTAATTTACTTCATTTAAAATAATTGCCAAATATTTCACTACAACTCAACTAAATGTGCATTAAGAACGAAATATATAAAGAAAATAGCAGTTTTTATTAACGAGGATAACCTCGATCAAATCTGCTATTTCTGGCTAATTTAATTATAACTGAATTGGCTAAAACTCACAATAAGCGTTTTATGCCTTATTTTGATTTGCCTACTATAGAGGTAAACAAGTGTAAAAAGCTTTTATTAAAAAGCTATTAAACAGATTAAGCACTAATTTAGGTTTATGAAAAACGTTTTCTATCAACATTTTTAATAACCTCCTATAAGCCTGATATAACATAATTCAAAGTAACTTTACACGTAGTGACACACAACGTAAATATCTTAAATTTGTGATAAAGACGTTTTATTAACCTTTTTTGTTCAAAATTAAGGAATTTTCAATAATAAAAGCTTTTTGATGCGTTTTAGTAAAGTTCAAATCTGGCTAAGCCATGATTCGGGCATCGCTAGTTTATTATTAACACCATTTACATTCCAGCACTGGTGCGGCAGGCGTCGTTTGTATCCCAAAAGACATTAGAGGAAATAGACCTACATGGAAACATGATATCGGCTATCGAGGGCGGGGCGTTCATCGGCCTGAGCGATTTGCTAACCCTCGACCTGGGTCGCAACAGACTCTCCAAATTCAACAGCGACGTTTTCCAAGGAGCCGAAAACTTAGAAAAGTTGGATCTCTCCGAAAACTTCATAACTGATTTCCCCACCGTCGCCCTGAAATCGTTCGCGGCACTCAAGCACTTGAATCTATCCAGTAATATGATTACGGTGCGTAAAACTTTACATTTTCCACTTTCAGATATCGTTTTGAGCGATAAAACGTTTGATTGAAGATTCAATTTGCAATACGCTCGCGATTCGACTTAATTTTGCTGAGGCAACTTTCTTCTAATTAGCTTCCGTTTCTACTCGTAAAATGGGTGATTGACGTATTGTGAGTAACAGTAATTAAAAGCGGGAATTTAATCACCAAACGACCCAAAATTATTTTTTGTTTATAATGGCACTCGAGCTTCTTGTTTTAATAGGTTTCGTTGTTAAATAAAGAGTATATTTGAAATTGAAATGGCGTGACAAGGAAATTCCAATAAAATTGTGTATTGTGCATTTTATTTCAGAATATTGACAACAGCCACCTGAGTTCGCTAGTATCTTTGCAAGTCGTGGATTTGAGCAGGAACAACCTCGTTAAGCTGTCACCGGGCACGTTTGTTGGCCTCACCGAGCTGCGGTATTTGGATGTCGGAGTCAACTCACTCAGAACTGTATGTAGGCAACTTAAAGTTTAATATTGAGTATCTTTAAATCGAGGATTATATTGGAAATTTTGTTTTTTTGTTTTCAGGTTGAAGATGACGCTTTCGACGGACTGACGAATCTCAACACGCTGTTACTAAGAGACAATAACATATTATTGATCCCCGCTATGGCTCTCTCTCGGCTACCCAACCTACAATCGATCCACTTAGGCTTTAACAGAGTAACCGCTTTGTCTAGTGATATTCTCAAATCTGTTTCCGCCAGAGTAGGCTCCCTGGTTCTCTCAAGAAATGTAATAAGGGAACTTCCTCCCGCAGCCTTTAATCATTTCAAACTCTTAAAGCACTTGGATTTATCCGGAAACCTATTAAATTCTATCTCAGCTGAAGTGTTTACAGGATTAGAGCAATCGCTTCAGTTTTTGTCTTTGAGCCAAAATAGAATATTGGGATTCACTGGAGAGCAATTGAAATTCGTAAGCCTTTGGTTCTTGGATATTTCAGATAATCAAATATCTGAAATACCAGTCGACGCTTTCGAATCTATTCCGAGCTTATCTCACTTGAATATTAGCCGCAACGCCCATATTAACGTGCTCCCCCAGAATGTGTTCCAGCATAATCACGCTTTGCAGAGCATCGATCTGAGCCACGTGGGCTTAAAAGCGCTTCCCATAAATCTATTCTCCAAGAACCATAATTTAGACAGCATTTACTTGTCGCATAATCTCTTGCAGGAAGTTTCAGAGAACACTTTCAAAAATTTAAGAAATCTAACCCATTTAGATTTGTCATATAACAACATCGTAACGATCCGAACGCCGGCCTTTGTGAACGTGATGTCTATCCAGTATTTATCTTTGAGAGGTAATCAATTAAACGCGTTTAAAGGAGAGTTCTTCAACACTGGCACAAGTCTCGAAGTAATAGATCTTTCCGACAATCAATTAAGTTACTTGTTTCCGTCTTCATTCAAGATACATCCTCGCCTGAGAGAGATCATACTCACAAACAACAAGTTCAACTTTTTCCCATCGGAGCTTATAAGTACGCTACAGTATTTGGAACTTGTAGATTTATCTGGGAATGCCTTAAAGAATGTGGACGAGCTTGACTTCGCCCGCCTTCCGAAATTAAGGACGATTTTGCTAGCGAGAAACGAACTTGAAACAATAAGTGAAATGGCTTTCCACAACTCCTCTCAAATTCAGCACTTGGATTTGTCTGATAATAAAATAGACCGTTTAGGAGATAGGCTCTTTGAAGGGCTTATTAGACTGGAAGTTTTAGATTTGGGCGGTAATTTACTTACTGAACTTCCGGAAAATATATTTGAACGCTCACGCCTCCACATGCTTGAAAATATCGTATTGCGCAGAAATCAATTTGAACATGCTCCATTGAAACCGCTGCAAAAACAATACTTTTTTGTTTCGACCGTTGATTTGTCCCACAATCAAATTATGGACATTCCAGCTGAGAATAGTGTTATGGTGAACATAAAAAAATTAGACCTGTCTTTCAACCCACTATCAGAGAAAACAATAAACAACATTCTTACCGAACCAAAAACTGTTCGTGAATTGAATTTAGCAGGAACTGGAGTAAAATCCATCGAGCAATTGGAGACACCCTTTTTACACAGCTTGAACATATCCTATAACAACATCTCAAAGTTATCTGAGAAAACATTCACTAGAACAACGTTATTGGAATCATTAGATATTTCTTACAATCAGATCACAGACGTTACAAAAGCACTTGCTATCTCGTGGCCGAAGTTGAAAAACCTTCAACGGTTAAATATATCGAACAATCCTATTTTAATGGTCATGGATGGTAACTTCGAAGGGTTGACTTCTCTTCAAGTGTTAGACATAAAAAATCTAGAGAAATGCACAAGAATAGAAAAAAATACATTTAAGGCCTTACCAAATCTGATAGAACTAAGAGCCTATGGATACCCAAGACTAGGATATTTTGATGTTCAAGGAACTCTGGAACATTTGTTTGCCTTAGAAAAATTAGACGTAGAATTTAAGGACACCACAATTGGACCAGATCAGTTGCACTCAACTTTGCACCCCAGGCTAGAAGAACTAGGCATGAGAGGCGATAGACTGAAAACTATATCTTCAGGAGTTTTAGCCGGCTTAAAAGCACCAGCTATAACTGTACGACTACGTAATACTTCTGTGAGTTCTCTACCACCAGCCCTTCTGTTCCCACTACCAAGATCTTCACAAATTACAATTGATGTTAGTGGCAGTCAGTTGACAACGTTACAACCGCAATTGCTTGTTGCTCTTGACGACAGACGGGCGGACCTCTCGATGTTTGGTCTGGAAAGTAACCCAATAAAATGTGACTGTAACGCACGAGCATTAAGAAGATGGTTACCTAATGTCGGCATAGAAGACGTAAAATGCGAGTCCCCCGATTTTTTGGCCGGATTTCTGCTGACTGAAATCGGTGATGATGAATTGACTTGCGATATTAGACGAAGGACAACAGCGCCTATTCCGACAAGTAGTTTCTCGACTACTGCTCCACCGAGACTAGTACATCGTACTTCAGCAGAGCCTGATATAATTTGGTCAGTTGCTCCAACGCATGACCGTCCGAAACCTCAAGGAGAGCCTAAAGGGGCTCCTGTGATCAGCGTCGCTTCAACCAACGACGATAACTTGATTATAGGGATCGTAGGAGGTGTCGTTGCATTTATAGTTATCTTGATCGTTGCGATATGTATTGTAAGATTGCGTATGTCCTCAAATTCGTATAGGGGAGGTCCCTTGGCGAGTAGCCCGGCTGGAGGCGCCCCGCCGATGTGGGGCCCGCCTTGGCCGGGCTATGGAGGAACTATGCCCCCTCCGTCGATTTCTACGGCTACTCTGCCTCACAAAATGCAGCCCGGGCCTGGTTCCGTTCGATACTTAGCCCAACCTCCCCAACCAGCGCCTTACTTCATAAGTATGCCCCCTCACGACGACAAAATTTATCGGTAAATAACTTAATAACTTAACTTTTTGGAACTTACAATGTTCAATGGAATATATTATTTTGTACGTAAAAGTATGTTGTAAGTTCTATTAGTTATTTGGAAGTAGTTCGTGCTCGTTATTGCCTTATTTTATAGGACTCGTGTAAATATTAGTGTTTTGGGAGAATTCATCATATCAAAGAAATAATACAAAGGTGCCTTTATTACATTTTTACGCGTAGGTTACGACTGTTTCTGTTTTCAAGGATGTTAAAATAAAAGGTGTGTGTGCGATTCACACACGATAGAAGTGAAACTTCAGTAAATCGACAAAAGAATGAGATGAATGAAAAAAAAACCAAAAAAAAAGGTGTGTGTGCGATTCACACACGATAGAAGTGAAACTTCAGTAAATCGACAAAAGAATAAGAATAAAAAAAAAATCTATGCAAAAAGATTTTGTTCGGGCGGTCACCCATCCAAGTACTGGCGTCGCGCAAAGTTGCTTAACCTTGTTAGCGTTTAAGATTGGCTTACCTGACAGGTAAGCCAATCTTATTTCCATTTCCGTTGCATCCGGTTTCAAATCACAACGATTCCAAAGAAGTTTCACTTCAAAAAGAAATACTGTGCATAAAGATTTTGTTCGGGCGGTCACCCAAGTACTGGCGTCGCGCAACGTTGCTTAACCTTGTTAGCGTTTAAGATTGGCTTACCTGTCGTTTTTTCCGTTGCATCCGGTTTGAAATCACAACGATTCTAAAGAAGTTTCACTTCAAAAACGTTCAAGATTGTGGGTTGTTGTTTTAATTTATAAACTAACCCACTGAACGTTTTTTATGAATGTATTCATATTATTTTAGACGAGCGATAGTTTTGTCTAGTCACCCTTTAATTCAGCCTGGTTAATAGGCATCTACATGTCAGACAATTTCTACTATTGCGAGTAAATAATACCTCTGTAACATAATTAATTTATAACCTTTATTGTTAAGTTATGGTAATTTAATTAATAAACACATTTAAGGTTATGTTTGTGTTTTTATTTCAAAGTGTATAAAGTTTCTATATATTTATTATAAAATGTAGAATATATTCTGGGTTTGTTTCAGTGTAAACCCATAGTAGTTACCTAGTTTACCTTCATTACCCATTTTCACGCAAGTCATTTAATATAATTAATTTATGCTGGTCAATCTATACTTACAGAGCTACCTCAAGCCCTTAGATAAACTCAGATCAACAGAAATCGAATTTGTTCAATAAAATTGACTTAAGGATTTTATTTTGTTCTTAAATAACAACTAAGCCAGAAACAAGTTCCATACAATATAACAATATTGTTGTAAACCCAAAGTTGTATTAAAAGATATTTAGTCAGCGGCTTTGGGCAATTCTGTAAAAAAAAATATACCTACACGGAAAAGTTTATACATAGTTTGCATTAGAAATATTTAAAATCAATAAAAAAAATTATTTTAAAGTGTTACTTTAAAAAATGTCAATTATATTCTATGGTGTAGTGACGTTTACTCATAAATGGGTAAAATCTGCTGTCAATGGTAACCATTTTTATATGAATCACCAAAACTATTAGTTCTAAACATTTTCGTTCATTGTTAACATTTCGTGTATTTTGTCCCTTATTTAAAGGCTTTAACGTCATTGAAATTGATAGGCTATTTTTAATTTTACCCTTAAAGTAAAAATATAGCCGAGGGCTTAAAAATTACAAAAGACGGGTATCAGTTTGACGTCAATTTTATCGACTTTGTTTATTATCAGGAATTTGCATGTAATTCGAAAGGCTGTCACAGGCTAGCAACCTACCCATTGTGTTAATATTCATTTAAATTAGCGTTTTGCGTAGTTTTGCATTAGAACAGATTGGTATGTTAAATCACTGTCTGATGTGGCGGATGTCAATTTAATTTTAAACAGTGGTATTGGATGACATGTTGCTTTAAATAGGTTAATGTAAAATATATAAGAGCTCACTTCGATCGCGCCGAGGACGTGGGCGGGCTGCGTGGCACCTTCCGGCTCGCTTGGGACTAGCTATCCTTACATTAGAAACTTGTCAAACTATTAGGGTGGACCGAGGTGAATAGTATCAAAATGAGAAATTCAGTTACATATATTTTAATAACGCGCACAAGGTGGAAACGACTGATAATTTATAACCCTCTGCTACCCTTCCACTGTAGGAATTGTCTATATTTGATCTATAGATTATTGAAAGTGATGCGCAAACGAATCTAAAAAAAGGTGTCTTTAATAATTGAATGGAATGAAATTTCGTTGTTAAAGTTTAAAATAAAATAAATTTTCTGAGGGGATGTCTAAACCCTATAAGGAACTGAAATATGAAATTTCAAGTTTTTTACTAAGAAAATAAGACACAAACTTTAAAGCCCCGGCTAACCCATTAAAAAAATAAAAAATTAAATTAGTTTAAAAAATATTTTATACTTGTTTCATAAGTTTTCTTGCAGAACGCTTATGCGGAATTTCATTCGAATAACTTCAAAAACGATAAAGTATCTAACTCTGCACAAAACTTTTACACCTTCCAAGAGTGAATTTTCAAAATCCTTCCTTAGGAACCCCTGTGTAAAGTTTCAAGTTTCTAACCGTCTTAGTTTAAGGCCCTGCATTGATATGTCCATCAGTCAGATTTTCCTTATACTCGTAAATATACATACACATTATAATGTAGATAAGTATTCTCGGCGTTTGAGGGAGTGTGTTGATGAAAACCGAAGGAAAATACATATTGTGCCGACCCCACTTGATGTAGGACAAGGACAAGGAAATAATGAGGGACTCTGCTGTTGTCTCCTTAATTATAGTACCTGCATGGCCAAGTAACCAAACAAATAAAATACTCCTTCGTCACGCGCCACAAACACAGTCAAACAAAAATTTGATAAGTGAAATAGAGCCGTAATACACCTAGGGTTCTGTGTCCAGTTTATACATATTTAGCAATAAAAAATAAACAATAATATTTTAATTGCATATTAATACTGTCAGAGTTGTCACCAATCAAGTACAGACTGGCGTAACGTTGGTTAACTTTCAAACTATCGTGGTTATCAAAACTATTACGATTTATAACGGGATAAAAAGAGTTCTAAAACTCGAAAGACAACGAATCATGGTAAATATCTCGTTATAGATCTTAATGGCGTTGGTAACTTTATAAAAATCACGTTTTTAGTATGGGAGCACCCCAATATATTTATATATTTTATATGTTGTTATAGAGGCAACATAAATACATCATCCCTCAAATCTCTATCTATCACGGTTCTTGAAATACATCCTGGTGACAGACAGACAAACAGACAAGACGAAGAAGTCTCAGTCTTTTTTATTCTTTAGGTACGGAACTCTAAAAAGTAATGGTCTTATGTAAAAATGAATTATTAACTAACTGACTCTGAAAATGTACCTATATAAAAAACTATTAGTATTAATAATGTTTAAATTGTAGTTAGTTTATAACTGTCTAAGCCCCATTGGCTAAACACGGTTTACCTCCTAAGTGAGATAAAGTTGTCATATTTCTATGGTTAATCTTGGTCCGTTAAAACTCGTTTTGTAGCACAAAATGTTGAAATTGGGTCTATGAGTCCGTCTTAATTAACCAATAGGTAAGCAAGCTGTCTCTAAACTTGAACATAAGCATTGTTGCTAAGGACCATGGTTACCCGAGCCTCTTGAGCAAGTTTGATCACTGAACCCAATTACTATAACCATAAGACCTATGAAGATAATAAAGTTAAAGTTTATCAGCAACCCAAGCATCATCTGCAGAGGCAATCAAAAGTTACACAAAGTATTTGTAATGTCAACATTGTATTATATTCCGAGGATAACTTCCAGATGCTGAGTTGATATATCGCCGAGATGACGTTTTACTTTTCTTATGGTGATTTCATTATCATCATTATCATTTTGAACATATGCTGCTCTTAAAATATAATGAGGTTAAACCAATATTCGGCGGAAAATGCCACAGCCTGATGAAGTCGAAGATACATACTATATAAATACACCTCATATTGTGAAGTAAATTATATCATCAGTATTTTCGTAATTCGAAACCCACTCACGGCACGTTGGCCTTCTTTCTTACCAAAAGGGTTCGAACATTTTTGTATGGAGCCTGGCATAACTACTTGTCCGCCATTTTGAAAAAAACGTAATTCGGCGGCCAGTGATGAAACTCATGTCAAATGATTACAAACAAAAAGTGTTCAATGATCAAATCTCCTAAGCGATACGGTTTCTGAGATATTCAGTTTTTGGGTATTCTAAATGACGGACTATTTGTTATATTTATTCATCAAACCTATTGAACTTTTGCCTGAACATTGACGGAGCTAAGCTGTAATCCTCCCGTGCTAGTGTTAAACTGAATTAACAAGCTGCACGGCGGATGAGTGAAATGGCTTCAGCGATATATTAATAAAACTCTGAATAACTTTGTTTTTCACGTTTTGGATGTTTGAGAAATATTTTATGAGAATATTTGGCAAAAGTTGTATAAAATAATGAAAAGAATCCATATAAATTATCCTAAATAAAATCTAATACCGAAGTGAGTGGGCACTTCGGAATAGATTTTATTTTTAGAAGTGCTTAGTTGAGTCAGTTTAAAACCAATCTGTGGTAAAGTAAATAATCTAACCGCTGTAACTTTAATGTATGAAAGTCAATAGAAATGAATTTAAAGAATTAGATGGACTCATATTGCACCAAGGGCTACGTTTAGAGTTTATGTAACATTTGCAATTAAAAAAAAACTAAAAAATGAAAACAAAAGCAACGTTGCTTAATTTCGTATAATTCACGTTTATTGTTTAGAAGCCAACTTAAATATTTATTTATTGTATGTTTTTATTTTAGCGGCAACAGAAATACATCTTCCCTCAAAATTTCAACACTCAAGCTATCGCGGTTCTTGAGATATACAGCCTGTTGACAGACAGACAGACCGACGACGAAGTTTCAGCAATAGGGTCCCATTTTACCCATTGGGTACGGAAACCTAAGAACAAAACAAGTAATTTAGGTTAACTAACTTTTTTACAGTATGTTGTTTGTTGTATGTTGCAAAGCCGTGAAAGTTAGTTCCCCAATATAATAGTATGCCTTTGTTCCAATTGAACTATTGCCTGAACACAGGCATTGATCGGACTAAGCTGTAATCCTGTAAGCTCCAGTGCTAGTGTTAAATTGAATTTCCATGCTGCATCGCGGATGAGTAAAACGCAGGCTTTTATGAAATATGTATAACATTTTGAATAACTTTGTACTTCGCTTGCCGGTTTATTTATTCGACTGTGGGCGAAGGTCCACTTGAGGCGCATGAGGCTAGTGTTTGTATGTTCTGCGAGCAGTTTCGCCTGGGTGTTTAATATGTACAATAGAAAATATCTATATTATGTATGTCTATTATATATAGTATTATATTTATTTATTTATCGAAATCGATGTCTAGTACGAGTATATCAGATGTCTAGTACCCGATACACGAGCTCAGAGCTTACGACGGGACTAAATGTTGTTGTGTGGATTGTCCGGAGACATTTATTTATTTATTTTTTAGGAAGTATTTCATAAGTGTGTTTTTAAAGTAGATTATACAAGATAATGATGAAGTCGAAAATATAAATTCGATATGTAGCAACCTACGGTAAATTTTCTTTGCCTTTTGCTCTTAGAGGTTAAAATAGCTGAATTTAGATTTTTTTCTGTTATGTGCATGTTTGACTAGCAATTGTTTGTAAATATTAAATGTATAATAAGTGATAACCATGTTGTACACCAATATTGTTATAATAACAACATAAGAGATGGAAGCTGAGTTGTTATATTCGCTTCTCAACTCAGTGTAAAAAATTGAAGCGAACTGTCAAGACAATTCACCATGGAAGACCAGCGCTATGACAGGACCTAATTCTGTCATAGCACATGCTGATTGGTGACCATTTATGTCATTAGGAATCTCTATGTAGCATCTATAGAATATTTAATTTACTTTTAACTTATGACATAATAAAAATCTTTTTTATCTTCTTTTTTTTATTACAATGTTATTTCCTTGATTATTCTTAGTTTTTATTAAAATTAGCTTAAGTTGACCTGTCCATGTAAGCATAGGCTTCTAAGGAAATAAACGTTTTGACATTGACTTAGAGTTCCAGACAATTTAGGAATTTTAGAACCGAAATCTGCGGAAAAGTGTTTGTGTAATTAAATTATGTTTTTAAATAGTCAAATCATGGTACGTGCCGTTTTATCTCCTCATATCATTTTTCCTATTTACTTTGTATGTACATTTTGTTATTGTATCATTGTCTTGTCTCAGACCTAGTAAAATATTGAACGAAAATATTTTATGTGGTATAATTTGGCCGCAGATTGCCCTTTAGATAGGACTAAGTTATGGTGGGGTTATGGATCTCCATTGTAGTAGGCTATTTTTCCAAGACCATACACCGTTAATAAAATATTATGTTTTCATTTGTATCTAAAAAAGTTGTAGCGATTTACCTAACACAATTTTACTAATATGTCTTGTTAATTAGCCAACTAAGTTGAAATCTTCAATTTCAAGTTATGGAAAAAATATAATATATATTTAGTTAAGCTGTTCTTTTTAGAACCACGGTTTATTTATGAACTAGGCACAACTAGTTCCCAAGTCACTACGCTGTTTTCGGCTATAAATTATATGTAAGTACATATTGTTCTTATCAATCTTAAATTCTCTTTATTTTGTAGTAACTGCTAATAAATTGTAACGTATTTTTTTCTTGAAAAATCAAGACGATACAGTGCGTATAAGTTTCTTGTGATGTATTTTTTAATTTTTTTTATGATCGATAAGCCTTCATTTGACCACAATCTTACCTGATGTAAAGTGACGATGTGGTCCAAGATGGGACATGAAGACCTAGAACAGATGTAACGATTTCTAACGATTTGAACCCCATCAACACGTCCGATGCAGTACCTATCTACGTATCCAGAAAATATCTCATTAAATACATCATACTGAATCTATACTTATCAAGCTTAGGAGCTTGTAAGCTTGCTACGGGACCTTGATGCTCTATTATATTGGCACTTTTTATTAAATTGATTAAGCGAATAATATGTGTCTAGTATTATTGGACGGCCAAACAGATGGACTAATAAATCTAAATTTAAAATTTAAGAAAAACCCCCGATTCCCATGCCTTAATTTCCTTAAACGTAAAACAACATAATATTTTGTAATGTGGACGCGATGCGATTTCATTTGATACCCCACACTAGTATATTTGCAGATTTTCGGTTTTCCTTACCCACTCTCACCCCCATAACTTTTAAACGGCACAACCGATTTTCATAAAACATGTCTAAGAACACTCGCGCCAGACTCACCTTTCATACAAAAAAAACTAAATTGAAATCGCTCCATCCGTTTGGGAGCTATGGTGCCACAGACAGACAGACAGACACACAGACAGACAGACACGTCAAACTTATAACAACCCTCTTTTTTGGTCGGGGGTTAAAAAGAATACCTATTGAAGTGATACTTCTATAGAATCGTTGTGATTTGAAACCGGATGAAACGGAAATGGAAATAAGATTGGCTTACCTGTCGGGTTAGCCAATCTTAAACGCTAACAAGGTTAAGCAGCCTGTGCGCGACGCCAGTACTTGCATGGTGCCGCCCGAACAAAATCTTTTTGCATAGTATTTTTTTTTTTTTTTTTTTATTATTATTGTTTTGTCGATTTACTGAAGTTTCACTTCTTTCGTGTGTGAATCGCACACCCAACTTTTTTTTTTATGTAGTTATCACGCCTATTGTATGTGCCTCTTTAGGGACGACGTTGTGTGGAGAATGTTACGTATTCTGAAATTCTAGTTTGATCCAATTTCATCAGTAGGTAAATAAGGTATAAAGTATTAGACGCTACATAAACTCAAATATCTTGTAAATTATCTGCGCAATTCACCGTATCATAACGTAATGTTTAATTTAAGCGAAATCCAACGTCTAGGATTAAGCAAATCTATTTAAAACTTCAGCTCATTACTGTAATGGATGTTCTAACATCAAAATCATGCCAAAATATGTATGATTTGCAAAGCGAACTTGCTAATAACTAATTTGCATACATAAAACGTCATTATGACAACCTCAGTGCCTTGTGGGCGTTATGTCATCCTGAGACTCTTGGAGGTTGCGATTTCTATTGCCCCTGGGGCGCAATACTTTGCATATTTTCAGGTTTCGGGCCTAAGTATCTATATTTTTTTTTATTATTGTTAGTTGATTTCAGATCCATCTTTCATCCAGGTGCCTGAAAGATGTCACTGTATGTAAATTTTGCTTAGTAAATATAAAATAAAATTAATTTATTTCGAACAACATTATAAATTAAAATAATATTAAGATGAGGTCTATCTCACATTAGTAACAATTAACTTAAACTATGATAGTGTTAAAAATTAGTTACAATAAACTTAATATAGGTACCTAGGCTTAGCATGGGGTTAGATGACGTACCATAAACCTACAGGCACAGGTTTACCTGATGTAATCGATATGAAACAGATTTTTTTATATAAATTCGAATGAGGACCTCGCTTATTACTACTACTAGCTATTGAAAATAAAAAATCTGCTAACCTAAAAAAATTTATAATAGATTTTGTCTCCAAGATATTTCTTTATGCCCACTGTAGTTTCATTCACCAGTCTATGATTGTTAATGAGTTTCCGCTGGGATTCAAAGGCAAAGAATCGCAACTTAATTAGCAAAGATCCTCAAAGACCATAAAATTCAAAAGTCATTTAGAAAGATGGAATATTTTTCCCCGTTGCGGGACTAGAATAGCAAACTCGGTTATTAAAACGTAATAAGCTAAAATGAAGGGTTCCTCGGCCTCTTCGGCCACTGTAATATAGCAGTTGGCACATCGCCAAATTGCACGAACCGACTTCAAGTGCCGACACTTTAATACCACAAAACTTTATGAAAATGAAAGAAAAATCTATTTTATGAGTTTGGAATACTTCTTGTAATGTCTGGGTGGATTCGATATCTATATCTTATCTGTGGGTGGTTAATGGGGCGGCTACGTCTTCCTATGTTCCGGTTCGGAAGCTGCGAGAGTTATAGACAGTTTTTTGCTGAGCCAGCCGGAGAAATTATATTGAATTGTTCTTTTGTGTGACTATATCCGTAGGAAAACGTTTTCCTTAAAGTAAGCAGGTTCTACAAAATACTATTTCCATTTAATTTCTTCTTTTGGATCAGGGGTTTGTATTTTTATATGAAATATAGTTGCGTGCAGATATTGTTTATTATATTGAACAAGTTTTGTGTTCAACATATTTTTTTATAAGTATACAGACAAAAAAAGGCATTGCAACTTAAAAAAAACGTAATAAGCTACGTATAGGACGTGACCACTGTCGTCACCAATGTCAACAAATGGGATTTCTTTCTTGTTTGTAACGTTTGAACGGACAGGGTAATGCAAGAGGGAATGAACCGTTTTATTTGGTTGTTAAATATAAATTGATTGATTAATAAGGTTCTAATTTATAAACTGCCTCACCATAGATTACTGAGTTGATTTTGATAGTTATAAGCAGACAAAGCCTCACTCAAAGAAACCATACTATTACGAGTATTATATTTAACTATCAATGTCATAACAGCACAAATTGATACTTTAATAGTTAATCGATACCTAAATAGACCGAACTACATCAAAGCTCAGTTAATTAGTGAGTTGATTTCGCGTGAATTTGATAAGGCCTAATGAACGCGACTAACAGTTTCCAAATCACGTGTGACAATAACTAAGCCTGCCAATTAGTAAGGGTAACCCTTGGCGTACCTTATAAGGACGTCTAATGTCTCCGGTTTTAAGGACATAACCGACTACCGCCATTGTGTGCAATAAAGAATATTTATCTTCATCATCATCAGCACCCTATTAACGTTCCCACTGCTGGGACACAGGGACTTCTCTCTTGACGAGAGAGATTAGGCCTTAATTCACCACGCTGGCCAAGTGCGGGTTGGTGAATGTGACATGTCCTATATATATATGACAGCGTGACGTCCTGGTTCTTCACTGTAGTGCGTTTGTAGTAGCATAGAATCAACTTAAAATGTCCGATGGCGTGAGCGGGGCGCTCACGCCACTCGATCGCGCGATGTTTACCTGCGGCCGGTACCGGTCTGTGCCAGCCGACCGGTCTAACAGCCAATCGGGTGGCCGCAGGTAGAGGGGTTGTTTACGAGTTGCACTGCTATTTAAAGTACCGTTCCAATAGTCCGGGAAGCATTCTTTCTTTGGCTTCTGCTCTGTGCAAACGCTGTCGGAGTTACTTATTGACTTTATCTATATCTCTGTTAAACTGAGCCTCAGATATTTGTGTGATTGATATTGTTCGATTAATCCCGTAATTAATTATTATTCAATGATATAATCTGTTTAAATCAATATGTCAAACCTTTCACCTACATATATATATAATATTTATCATTAAGAACACATAAACAGCGGTAAGATAACCGCTGTTTATGTGTTCTTGATGTGTAATACATAGGAAATAAATATAATTTCTGGATGATTGAAATAGATAATTGGATGAAATCGTCCAATTTGTTCAACTGGTTGAACAGATAGTAGAACGAATTGGACTAGACCTGGCTGGCGCTATGTGGTGCTATTAGTATAGTTCTTGTTTTAAGTTTGTACGTGTGCAATTTTGATCCTACACTCACCCGAAGGTTGTTAGCATAAAGCTGAGGCAAAATCTTTGGTCCACACACTCACACACACACAATGTACAATGTTTACTTACTGTGTATTGTGTGAATCAATAAATTATCTCATTCTATATTTCTATGACGGCTGCTTTTGAGTTTTGGCTGTTTTGTTGATACTGTGACTATTGCAATAAATATTAGGAAGAGAATAAACTTTCGACAATATAGTCGAAAGTAGAATAAATTATTACTGGATCCGAAAGTTTTTCGCGAGCACCATAACAATTTATTAAACAGACGACGATCTATAAAAATATTATAAAGTTAAAGAATTGATTGCTATGAAGGCGCGTATCTCATAAACTAAACTTGCTTTATCTTGGTCCGATCCGATGGTCATGGCGTAAAAAGCTTGTCCCATACATGACGAGTAGTAGCGTTGGATAACCCAACGGCCGTTATGATATAATTATTCATAATTGGAGTTATGATGATTTTAATATAAATGTAGAAGAGGTCAGCGATGGGTTGGCAGCTCTAAGAAGACAGCAGCTTAACAGATTAATGTATAGCATCAATGGATCGGAACTGTGGATCAACAGTGGCCGAACGGGTCACGGTATATGGGTATTAACATGTTTAGTATTATATATATATATAGATTCCCTTTATAATTTATTTATTTATATAAATCACATACAACTTACAGATTACTTATAATCTAAAACGTTATTTTGTGGCACAAAATTATATTAAAATTCAACAATATCTTATTTAATATAAATATTTTTATAATAGAACTTGAGATCAGTTTTCAACATTTTACAACTAGGGTTAATAATATAAGATGATATCGAATATTTACTAATTAAAACTGATATTATAGACTATTTTTAAATTGTATGCAGAAAAAATTAAACACATCCGTAACCTTCGCGCACAGGTGAGTTTAATCTGCAAAGTGAGGTTTATCACTTATTAAAAACCATTAAAATTGATATTATAGGTACGTAAAAGAACGCGGGTCACATAGTCCAACGGATTTTCTCCTTGAAGTGGAAGTTGCTGAAAAGTTAAAACGGCAAGTCCATCTACAAGATGGACGGATGTCGAACCGGGCCGTTTTTAATCCAGTGCAAAATAGTATGCGCTGGTTCCACCGAGATTTGAACTCGGATCGCTTTTTAAAGGAGTACAAAATAATATGTGAAGGTCCCACCGAGATTTGAACTCGGATCGCTGGATTCAAAGTCCAGAGTGCTAACCATTACACCATGGGACCGTGATGATTTTAGTTGAAAATCCGTTACCAAAACTTAATTCAATAATTGAATCATTTTTTTAAACAATTGTGTGCTAGATTGTAGCTGCGTATGATACCGTAAACCTATATTGTATCTTCAATATTTATTATGTTAATATTTATTTAAATTCGTGCTGTTCTCAATATCACTTAACCAAACAACTTATGTATCAGGTCTAGAGAGTTCAGAGCAATACAATAATTACTTTAATTTGTACATAAAATAACTGGAGGTTTTGGCTGTTCACGTCCGTAAGTGGTAACCCTCTGAATCCTTACACGTGACCTCCGGGTGGTGCTAAGAACAGTCTCTGGTGGTAGGCTTCGGCCGCGGCTTGTCACCACCCTCCGGGCTGGGCCAGTGCGTGAAGCGATTTTTTCGTGTTTCGTAATGTGGTCCGGAGAAGCCATCTTCTAGGCCTTCATGCTCCATCTTAGACCACACCTTCACTTTACATCAGGTGAAATTGTGGTCAAATGAAGGCTTATCAATAATAAAAAAAAAAAAAAAAAAAACTGATTTGCCGCTTTAGATCTAACTCGTAAGTTTAATGAAGAAAATAATTAATTGGCCTTAGAATCCGGTCAAGAGAAGTTTATTGAGGGTAGCAGCGTCTTCATAGAATACAACATCGAAATTCGAATAAAAATCATCATAAACTCATTCAAGGCATAAATCTTAATATTCCTTTATTAATATTAATCTTCGTCTTCTTAAACGAAAAAATTATGTATTAAGATTACGATCTGTTAAAAGTATAGTAATTGCTCCTGCTTAAACAATTATAACTGTATAAACTCCTAATCTAGTACCTACAACATAAAAAAAAAATCCTAAGTATATGAAATTCCTAAAATTAAATAATAAAATTAAACTAAGGCATTAAAATTCTATGTTGTGTTCTATAAAGACCATCTAACATCGAAATTCGTGTTGTGTTTTATGATAGAATACTGCACCCATTATTGCATTATGTCACACGCATGGCGAAAATGGCAATTAAGGGGCGTTCCTATAATTATTTTGTTCTAAAAGGCAAGATTAATAAGCAAATTGGTATTCCACTTTTAGCTTATTTCTTCTTTAGCAATAATTATTTAATGTTAATAATATCACTTTCTATAAGATCTTAAAAAGATTAGGTGTTAAATTAACTTTCTAAGAAGAAATTGAGTTGTTTTGTGTAGCTAATCTTGATACAGAAAAAACAGCTAGGGCCGTGGAAGATAAACCATTATATTCAGGATGAAAGAACCTTTTTGGTTTACGAATTTCCCGAGTAACAAATTGATTAGCTTTAATCATTTCGCTGAATGTAATGAATTTAGTAATCTTCTTCAATTTAGATTAAATATAGAGTGAAAAGATCTTTCTTTTCATGATTAGACTACCATATTATGAGAGTTAATTTATATTATTCCACATACGGCCTTATTTTATTTATCTAATGAGGTGGGATTATGTGTAGCTGCTGTTATACATTTTAATACATTTAAATGGTACTGATGAATATAAGACTCAATGAGATTCAGGCAAGTAATAAATATAAACAAATACACCTATACATATAGAAAACGAAGTTAATGCGTTTGATCTCATCGATTTCTTTAACTTCGAACTTGCGTCAAAATATCAAATCATGGTATGTTACCCGTTTCAAGTTCTACTTTTGTTTAAAACCATGGAAGTTATATTTTTTACTTTTATTATTTTTGATGCTTCTTAAAAAGTACTTACCATACTCCAATATCAAAATAATTAGGCATAAGAACACCAAACATGATAAAGTTAAGCGTATACAGGTGTAAAATGCACACAGAATACAGATATCCATATAGTAACAGAGTATCCCTTTTAGCATGTAGCAGCGAAGAATGTAGCTTACTAAGCTCGATAGCAGAAAATAACCTGTCCGGTTTGCCATATACTTACTGGTGAAGGCCGCCCGTCGCACGCTTCTCTGGAGGAACAAGGGTGAGAGCGGAGAGCGGAAAATGATATGCTTTAGAGCGAGTTCAGTTGGTAAAACCATAATGTTAAGCGCTAGATTTAAGATCTGAAAAAAGGCAATTTTATTTATTTTATTTGAGAGGAAAATGATGTATCCCAAAAGGAATAAACCTGAAAATTATAAGATGGTCCTATAGCTTTATTGCTTGTATTAATTAAAAAATTGTAAAACTGATAAAACTGTGTTGTTATATTCGTTTCTCAACTCAGTATTATAAAATTGAAGCGAACTGTCAAGACAAAGATATATCCTTAATATTTTTTGCTAAAAAAAAATTGTTTTATAATTTAAAGTTGGAAAAGCTATTGGGCCAAGGGAGAGCTAATGAAAGATGGAGACTTTCCCCTCTCCCTCAAACGCAAGCTCATGGACACCTGTGTTCTCCCCGTTTTAACGTATGGTGCGCAATGTTGGTCTTTGACACAGCGACAAAAGTCCCAAATCAAGGTCTGCCAAAGAAATATGGAGCGCAGCATCTTAGGTGTCCGTTTAACGGATAGAGTACGTAACACCGAAATTCGCGCTAGAACTCAAATAACAGACGTAGCTAAGAAAGCCGCAAAGCTAAAGTGGGATTGGGCTGGTCATGTCTGCCGTATGCCAGGAGAGCTGTGGGCAAAAGTAGCGACGGATTGGTGCCCTGATACGGCGAGAAGGCGACGCGGTAGACCAAAACAAAGATGGCGGAACGAATTGGACCGATTTCTAGCCGACTGGATGACGGTTGCTATAGAAAGAGATGCCTGGAGAGAATGGGGGGAGGCCTTTGCCCAGCAGTGGGATGATACCGGCTCATAATAATAATAATAATAGTAATAATAATAATAATAAACGATGTTTGGCCATAATAGGGGCCTTGAACCCGCTGCTAGCCCCTTACCTGTTGACTAGCAGCGACCTTACTGATACCCACTCTATTCTTTACTGTGGGGCTATCGCGGCTTGCCGTGTTGCACGAGTAAAGTTTCCGGACACTATCCGTGCACCACGCCGACCCGACGATATCCCCGCGTGGCAATTGAGGATAGAGCGGCGTATTAGTAAGTTCAGGACCCTTATTGCAAAATTAATCTGTTTTAGGCAGGGCAATCATCGTCCTAGAGTCATGCGCTTTGTGACAGAAGCTTTTGTTGGTACTGACATTCAACCACAGAACTATTTAGTTTCTGTCACAGAGCGCATAGACTACCTAAAGCAGAAAGTCTATGCTTGGGCGAGCCGAATCAGACGGTTCAAGAAGCGAGTTGACAGATATTGGCAGAATCGCAACTTTCAAAGTGACCAAAGGAAATTCTACCGAAATTGGGAGAAACCCGATCTGTGTGTGTCCGACAACCGGGTACCGGATGCCGAAACTGGAAATAATTTCTGGCGAGGCATCTGGTCAGAGCCGGTTGGACACACAGAAGGCGATTGGATGAGTGTAGTAAGTGCCGACTGTGAAAGCATCGAAACTATGGAAGCCATCTCCATCTCTCCATCAGATGTAAGTAATGCGATCCGTTCGGCCCAGAACTGGAAAAGTCCTGGACCGGATGGATTGCATAACTTTTGGCTGAAATGGTTTCGATGCTCGCACTCGGTTCTTGCTACACAATTCCAAGAGGCCGTAGAAATCGGATCTCTCCCAAATTTTATGACAACTGGTATAACTTTCCTGCTCCACAAGTCCGGTAGTGCCTCGGAACCCAAGAACTATAGACCTATAACATGCTTGCCTACAATCTACAAGTTCCTTACATCCATTCTGACCACTAAAATTAACAACCACATTGTGAGGAACAATATTTTGGCACCCGCTCAGAATGGATGTAGGGTTGGGTCTCGAGGCACTAAGGAGCTCCTCCTCATTGACATGGCAATTAGCCAAAAAGTTAAGCGTGGTAGAGGGAGCCTTTCGGCTGCTTGGATAGACTATAAGAAAGCCTATGATTCAGTGCCTCATGCATGGCTCGAGAGAGTCTTAGAGTTGTATAAAATAGATACAACTTTAAGAACATTCTTGGGCGCGTGCATGAGACAGTGGACCACCGTCCTTCGTCATCCTGGCAGCCGACAGATTCCCTCTGCTTCGCTTAACTTTATAAGGATTGAGAGGGGTATATTCCAAGGCGACAGCCTGAGTCCTTTATGGTTTTGCCTAGCCCTGAATCCGCTCAGTACACTACTGAAGAATTCAGGACTAGGCTATCAACTTAAGAGAGGTAGCGAGGTCATTTCTCACTTGTTGTATATGGATGACCTCAAACTTTTTGCACCAAACAAATACGAGTTAATAGCCTTGTTAAATATCACACAGACATTTAGCAGTGCTATTAACATGGAATTTGGTGTTGATAAGTGTGCGGTCATACAAATACAACGAGGGAAAGTTGTGAATTCTAATAATTTACAACTTTCCGAGAATATGTCCCTCAAAAATCTCTCTGAAGGTGAAACCTATAAATACCTTGGTATGTCAGAAGCGTTAGGTATTGTGGATGGTGATGTAAAACAGTCGGTGAAGGAGCGTTTCTTTTGCCGCCTCTCAAAAGTGCTCAACAGCCTTTTGTCAGGTGGCAATAAAGTGCGTGCTTACAACGGCTGGGTTATGCCGCTACTCACATATACTTTTGGCATACTAAGGTGGACTCAGACTGAGCTAGAAGCCCTGGACTGCAAAGTCCGTCAACTGCTTACCACCCACCGCATGCGGCATCCTCGTTCTTCGGTAATGAGATTATATATCCCACGGAAGTGTGGAGGACGAGGCTTTTTAAATGCCAAGACCCTACATAACCGTGAGGTATGCAATCTCAGGGATTATTTCATGAAAACCGAGTGTGAGATGCATCGTGCGGTGGTAGCAGTTGACAGGGGATTTACCCCACTCTCGTTGGCTAACGAGAACTGGCGCAAACCCGCGGTGATGAGCACTCAGGACAGGAAGGCTGTATGGGAGAGCAAGGAGTTGCATGGGAGATTCTACAAGGCCTTAACAGGGTCTAATGTAGATCTCCTTAGTTCGGTAACTTGGCTGCGCTTTGGTGACCTCTTTGGGGAAACCGAGGGTTTTGTTTGTGCAATTATGGATGAGGTGGTAAAGACGAACAATTACAGAAAGTATATCATGAAAGATGGCACAATCGACATATGTCGAGCATGCCATCTTCCAGGGGAATCCCTGAGGCATATACTTTCGGGTTGTTCGCATCTTGCCAACTCTGAATACTTGCACAGGCATAACCAAGTAGCCAAGATTATCCACCAACAACTTGCTCTTCAATACAACCTCACTGGACCTGAGGTTCCGTACTACAAATACACACCGCCGCCAGTTCTCGAAAACGGCCGTGCAACGCTCTATTGGGACCGATCTATCATTACAGACAGGACTATTCTAGCGAATAAACCTGATATTGTACTGATAGATCGGTTAAAGCGGAAAGCGATACTTGTTGATGTCACTATCCCGCATGATGCCAATCTCGTGAAGGCTGAGAATGATAAGGTTAACAAATATCATGACTTGGCCCGCGAGATTGTCACCATGTGGGATGTTGAGTCGGCGATTATCGTCCCTATAGTCGTGTCCGTTAACGGCCTAATAGCGAAGAGTCTCGACCAACACCTTCAGAGGCTCTCGTTGGGAAGCTGGATCAAGGGTCAGATTCAGAAGGCAGTACTTCTGGACTCGGCACGTATTGTCAGGAAGTTCCTCTCTCTACAGCCCTAGTCACCGGTCGCTTGAGCCGAGCTTCGCGACCAGTGATTCTCCGTTTTGATATATTTTTTACAGTAGGTAGTTTTATATAATTTATTACGTAATCTAATGTAAAAAATATATTTTTGACGTGTTTAAAATGAAATAAAGAATATAATAATAATAATAATTTAAAGTTGATATATTCATGTAGGCTCTTTGCTTATAAGGAAATAAATGATTTGACTTTTTACCTATTAATTCAATAGTTTAGGCACTTATTGTTTGAAAACAAAATTGCTCCTTAACAGCAATAATTCACTAACTGCTTTAGACAAGATAATTAATTATATTATTTTATAATGCACTTGAACATGGCATTTTTGTAATTAATTTGTCCCACTGTTTCCTTATACTTTTTTATACAAATAGTGATATAACTTGTAACAGAAACTAACATTTTCATAGGATTTACAATTTGTATAAGAATAAAATTATTGTGCAATCTCTAATCAAAAGACCGAATATTACTTTTTGCTTAGTAAAAGCGAACTGATTATGTTAAGGTAAAATGTACACAATTTTTTATAAAATATGCTCTTAAAATAATACAATAATAGTTATTGTTACACAGTTGTATGTAAAACGTATGTTGTTGTGTAAAACAATATCTATGAATTACTCATTCTATACCCGAACTATCTGATACCCGAATACCCGGGTACAGTTGTTTCTCAGTCAACGAAGCTCAAGGGAATTCACGTATCGATATTTAACAAAATGACTGAATGAATTTTAATTAAAAATCGCTCAGCTTATAACTAAACGCAGTTTCTTCATATCTGTAATATTCCTAACGTGCGGAGCGTTGGTCGCGAGGCTTGTTTACTTTGCATTTGCTTTCTGAAAAGATGCTGCTGGAAAATCTGCGAATTTTATTTAATACAGTTTGCTTAGTATCGGTGTTCGCTTATAAGAGAAAATCTTGGACCAGCAGGAATAAACAGTTCCTGGAGACCAAGATACTTTGAGATTGAGATTTTTCTGTGAATTTTATTTCATGACAAGTTTGTAAAAGAAGTAGATAAAGTTACAATAGGTAAGTAAAGTACAATACTCGTATGGCTGAAAATTTATCTTCTGTGGGTTTTTCTGGCAATGAAGACAAAGAATCTATATAATTTTTGGCTTTTCACGCTACAGCCTAGCTCTGTTTGATGGATTTTTGTAGGAGCCTAACATTATTACCTAAAACAAGTAGAAATTAAAAAATATATACCTATAACCCAACTAAAAAAGCCGTGTAAGTTAAAAAAGCCGCGTTAGCTAAGTGGACACTTAGCTTAGACACACACTCGACTTTCATTCCGAATGTCGTGTGTTCAAACCCAGCACGAACAAACATTTATTATACATTTTTCAAGAAGAAAAATCGGGAACTGGTATTTTCTTCTTGAAAAATGCACGTGCGCTTTAAAACACGTACTTTAACGGTGAAGGCAAACATCTGAGGAAACCGGCATGTTCTGAGAAATTTTAAGAGTTTGATGGACATTGTGACATTCTCCAACCCGCGCTTGGCCAGCGTGGTGAATTAGTACCTAATCTCTCTCGCCAAGAGTGAAGTCCCTGCGTCCCAGGAGTGGGAACGATAATAGGGTGATGATGATGATAACTCGACTACAACTTAACTTTTTTGGGAATTTTGTCTTTCAAGTGAGAATTGTTGTTACGCAACTTTAAATCTACATAGATACTAAACGGTTAGTCTGATCGATGTAAAATGTGCAAAAAAAAACTAAAATAATTTTTAAATACCTATTGAACGATACCCCACATGACATAGTTGGTTGACTTATATGTTCTTTATTTTTACAAAATGGGGTCCAGTAGTCGCTGTTTTGAATTTTTACTTACGTCATAATTATGTCTTTAGTGACATTCGCCGTACTATGAAGAATCTATTGACTTGTGAAATCATATTAATTGGCCAAGCGTTTGGTATGTATAGTTGGACAAAGGAACATACATATATGCATACATAGACTGTTAAACACCACTCCGTTGCGTAGTGCAGATAAGTAATTCGTTTCTTGCGACTTATCCGATTAGTGATTCGATTATCGTACTGTTTGGACAAAATTATTCCAAATATTTAACAGGCTCTTTAGCTTCATAATCAGTTTAGTTAATGATAAAACGAAGATCTGAGTACTTTGAAGCAATAATATTGGTACATATAACCAATCTCAGATAACTTTACCCTTATTTGCATAATAAAATTAGCCACAATTCTGTCTGGTCTGGTTGGGATTTCAAGTTGAGACTTATTTGTTTATATCAAGGCTATCTTGGCTCTCCGTACTGGCTGAAAACGTAAGAGCCTTGAAATATTTTCTAGAACTTTGGTCGGAAGCCACCGTAAACCATACAAAATAAATACTTAACAAATCTAGGTAAATATATATAGGCCACGTCACTTCAGACACTCCGGTATAATGTAGGAAAGATCATTGCGTTTTGTTTTTTTTGTTCAATAGCACAGTTTTTATTTATAATTATTAGGTATAACTACAGGTATAAATAATTGAAATTCAAGGGCTCCACACTAGGCTTCAGGCCCGTGACGCGAGTGCCTTACACTACGATAATGCAAAACACTTTGTAATAGATTTCTAGAGTATCAGAAACACGACACAAAATTTTGATACAGTTGTTGTGTCCGCTTGTTAAAAATTACATGAAAGAACTAAAATGTGAAGAAGGTAAATACTCGTTATTATAAGTTTTTCCATACGTACCTAATTAGTTAGGCGATAATTTTAAGAATGAATGGTTGGGTGCAGTTTTCGTATTTTAGTCGAAATTAACTTGCCAAGGTTTATGTTTAGAAATACGAGAACTCTAAGAATTACGTTTCAAAGCTGCTCCGGTGCATTCTGCTTCTGAGAGCGAGATAACTAATGCTAACAGATAAGGCGCCAGTACAGATGTTCCGACTGCTTCAGAACTGAGTTTTCAATTCATTGTTGCTTTAGAACTGTAAACTTTGGTATTAATATGTGTGTGGATGGCCTTATCTCGCTAACTAGCGACGAGTTGAGGTTTAGTCTGTTATATGCATTGAATCTACATTATTTTTCTTATTGAATGTAAACAGATGTATGCCGTATTTGCCCTTTGCGACAATAAATCTATATTCGTACCAGTTTCTATTACGCATTCGCCCCTTAACTAATTGTATGTATTAAATCCATTTTTGTCCCAGTTTCTATTACTAATAAATAAATAATAAATAAATATTGTATGTATGCATATTTTTCCTAACAGGTCTAGAGGTAATAGAGAAGCTGCCTTAAGATAATCCATAATTCATAAATTTTTATTGCACACACAAAAATACACATAAAAAAAGTTTATAACTAAGCCAAAATGTACAAAAGGTGAGCTTAACCCTAAAAGAGTTTTCTAATAGTTAGATAATTATACAATATTAGCTACTTCTGCACACCAATTGAAATGGAAGAAACGATCTGTGTAGATAGTACTGCAAAATTCAATATAGTCATGACGATCTTTCAAAATATTGGTCCTTACATATGAAATTGGCGTTTTTCGTACTGGCCACTTTAATCACAAATTTCTCCTCTTTGGTAAGGAATTCCAAATTCAAATTTGTACAGCTATAGACTCATGTATTTGTGCTTCGATGATCGTCATTCATTTGTTTTTTTTCTTCTGTTTTTTTCTGTTTGCGTCACTCATTTTACAAAATGGAAAACTTAAAATATCGCATTATTTACGAGTGCGAGGTCCGCCGTGGCACTAGTGCTGCGGAAACAACTCGAAGGGTGAATGATGTGTATGGCGGTCGTGTTGCAAAAGAAAACACAGTTCGTTTTTGGTTCCAACGTTTTCGTTCTGGAAATTTCGACTTGCAGAACAAGCCCCGTGGACGGCCTGAGACTCAAGTTGATAATGAAGAGTTGAAGGCTATTGTGGAAGCGGATCCATCGCAAACCACGTCCGAGTTAGCTGCAGGCTGCGGTGTTAGTGATAAAACTGTTTTAATTCACTTGAAGCAAATTGGGAAGATTAAAAAGCTTGAAAGGTGGGTACCTCACGAATTGACTGAAGCAAACCGGCAAACGCGCGTCGACTGCTGCGTTACATTACTAAACCGGCACAATAATGAAGGTATTTTAAACCGAATCATTACCTGTGATGAAAAATGGGTTCTTTACGATAATCGGAAGCGCTCAGCGCAATGGTTGGATCCTGGCCAGCCAGCCAAATCCTGCCCCAAGCGAAAATTAACCCCAAAAAAGTTACTTGTAAGCGTTTGGTGGACTAGTGCCGGTATTGTTCATTACAGTTTTCTCAAATCTGGCCAGACTATTACGGCTGATGTCTATTGTCAGCAATTGCAAACCATGATGGAAAAGCTAGCGGCTAAACAACCTAGGCTGGTCAATCGCTCCACGCCACTGCTGCTTCACGACAACGCTAGACCACACACTGCGCAACAGACGGCTACTAAATTAGAAGAGCTTCAATTGGAAAGTCTAAGACATCCTCCGTACTCCCCGGACCTTGCTCCAACAGATTACCATTTTTTTCGAAATTTGGATAACTTCTTGCAAGGGAAAAAATTCAACTCCGATGGGGCAGTCCAAATCGCCTTCAAAGATTTTATTGATTCCCGTCCGACTGGTTTTTTTAGTAAAGGGATCAATGAACTACCTATAAGATGGCAAAAGTGCATAGAAAATAATGGTTCATACTTTGATTAATTAAATATATTATATTAAAAAATATTCGACTTTTTGTTCCTCCCATACAAAACGCCAATTTCATATGTAAGGACCTAATATTTATCTATTCGTTTTGACTGGACGTGCACCTCTTAGTAGGGTTTACAAAATTTTGTAGATCCTTCTAAACAGACAGCTTTAGCAGCATCACATAAAGGAATTCAATTCAAATCAGCATTTCAATACAAAGTTCGCACAATGATTCTCAACATCGGAGCTGTCAACAAAGTTGCCACAAAAGTTAGACTCAACTTACAGCTCAGTATTACGCCCGATCCCGCATGCAAGTATTCAGAACTCCTACTCATATAAATGTAAATGCTGAAACATAGAGAACGACTTGTTTGGACGTAGCTTCCACTTTTATTAACCTGTGACTTTTGTAGGAGTTTTATGGAGTTTTTAGTAGACTATTATATGTTTTTTTTAAGGATTACGCCTTTTAAATTTTAGCTTACCTACGACCAAATTCCTATTGCTAAAAACTTTCTATCCATTTAATTAGAAGAAAAAAAAATCTCCAATCAAAACTACCCCTTTAAATGCTAATTATAGTAAATTAAATATTTTTAAATAGCCGTTATTTTATGCCAAAACATCAAAGATAAGTTTTTTTAAAGTTTGGGTGAAATGAAATTACCAAAACAACGCCAGACTTATACATTTCCTTTTCAACCTATTCAAAATAAATGCAAAGGCCACAAGACTGGATGCTACTAGCAAAATAAAAATAGAAGGAAATATATGTATAAGATTACCTACAAACAATCTCTTTTCTCTGACAAGTGTCTTATTCAGCAAGCGTCTTGCGCCAAGGACCCGTGAAATTAATTAGACGACAAGCTCCGTACACGTTAACATGCATGTTTGAGACAACTTAGCGAACTGCCGGAATTAACTTAGATATAGATAAATTTCCTGTATTAACAATATTGCTCAATATCTGCCTTTATTGTGAGAAAGGAGATAAATAGAAGGATCAAGCTCGGAGCCATGCAGCTACAAATACAAAAATAATTTAATGACTTTTAATAATTATATAATCAGGGTCGACGGGGAATTTTGTACTAGGATCAAATTCTGTATCCTGTATTTCAATTAACCAGTCGAGAAAAAAACATACGCGATGAATTGAGAATCTCCTTTTTTCGTTGAAAGACTGTTAAAATGAATTTAAAAAGTATTATTGTAAGTAATTATCCATGGCAACTCACAGAAGCAGTCACGTTGCGCGTATGGCAAAACTACGATTGTCAGGGTCAGCTAGTTATAAGATTCAAAAAGTATTATTCCCGTTTATTATACATTTTTGTAACCAAATGGAATTATTAGTATCAAAATTTACAAAGAATCTAAGCGTAAGTACAACATACTTCATACATATAATATATAAACAAATTATATAGTACTAGCGGCACGCCCCGGCTTCGCACGGGTAATTATTTTTCCGGCAATAATTTGTTTTTTTTTCTCGCCGTAAAAACCATTCTTGAAATCCACCGACATTTAAAAAAATATGGTCATATTGGTCCAGGCGTTATTGAGTAATGCGCTTAGCAACACATTTTGCGATTATTTTTTATAAGTAAGATTATAAAGCTCTAATATATTTGTGATTATTATGTACCAGCTCTACGGCGTAGCTTTTGAGTTGTAGCGTAAGTGCTTTAGCGTAGCATTTAAATTGTAGCGTAAATGCTACGCCGTAGTAGCAAACGATTTTATAATAATTTTATCAAACCGCTCCTGAACGATATTTTCTCACAAATAAACACTTTAAACGAAAGAACGGACTGTCCGAAAAATATCGAAAATTATGTCGCAGGCGTCTCCGACACGCTTTTGGGACTTTATTTAATTTTCTTCGGGATTTAATTTCTCTGGGTTCACATTGTTTTTGGTAATAAATTGAATTCTTGTTAAAATGGTTCTGACGTGTTTTTAAATTTTGTTATTACGAGATTGCTTTTTATGCACGGTTATGGGAATATTACATTATCCTTATAGTATGTAAGAAGGGTGAATATGGATCAAAGTATACACAACGCAAATAATATAAAATGTAAGAGTTTGTTTGGTTGAATGCTGGGCTGCTGCTGCTGGATACATAAAAATAAAATAAAAATATATTTCCGGCCCATTCTTAAGAATTTGCAGAACATGCCAAACAAATATATTTACATACATAAGCACTCATACTCTAGAACATAGCCCTCCTTTTGGTGGAGTCGGGCAAAAACGCCGCCATTTTCAGTAAATCCATCTATTCAGATTTGCCGTAAACCTGTATTGGGAGTTCACTGTCGGCGAAGGTAGGTACTTACACTCGTAGTGTGTGTGTGTATGTATACATACATACTTCATTGGCGCAGTATATCTAATGTATGCGCACAATCGTAGGTACGCCTATTGAATAGTGAGATTAATTACTGAACTGCATCTAATTTGATGTAAATACATTTGCGTTAGGCGAATAGACAATTGGGTTTATTGTATGGATGTTCAATATTAACATTAAGCTCGCCTTTTGGTATGAAACCATATTATGAACAAGTAAAGCGTTTAATAAATAAATAACAATGTGTTAAAAATACATAATTATTAAGGCTACTTTTTTAATTGTCAAGTGACTTTCTCTGATCTGTATAATAAGTAATTACGATACAGTAATAATATAATAAGTTTACTAGTTTTTTGAGGCGCCGTTTTAAAGTTATTATAATATCTGTTAATGGTAACTTTTTTAATAAATGAAAGAATTTTTAAGATGTTTTCCAACTGTTTAACATTAATTTATTCATCAATAAAACGATGTGAAGTATGTCCATTTCCAAGCTTTTAAATTTTCTGAGTGATTAAAATAAATGTCTTGATTCTAAGTTTTGATACCTGAAAGTTCAAGAGACGATATTTGCCACAAAATGATAAAAATAATAAAATAAACTTTTATTAATTCCAAACTTTAGAAGTACTAGATTTTATCTTAATTATTAGATACTATAAGAAATTGTGTTATTCACCTTCAGTGTTTGGGTATAGGCCTCTTTTGGCTTTGGGCTCTTTGGTTTTATTATAGGCCTTCTCCAGGTTAGCCAAGACTGACTGTTAATATGTGCTTTCCTTTTCCATTCCTTGCCTTCTTTATAATATTAAAAAAAGACTAACAAATCATTGTTGTAAAGTTTGAGAACAAAAATGAGCCAGAGTTTCTAATTGCTTTTTGTTTCAGTGTAAAAAAGCGAAGTTGCCAGATATGATATTTTTTTCCTATTTACCGATAAGTAATTATGTTCAATGGGATTTATGTATTTGATTTATGACGTTTCTAAGATTTGTATAATCAAACATACTTTTAGCAGCGAAATGATACTTACTGGTAAATGCAAACTCGCAATGAGTATAATATCTATCATATGACTATCATACGTATCGAACAGAGTTCCGAAGATTCAAAAGATAATATTTAATAACATGCTCGAGAAAATGCCCTAGCGTATAACCACTTAAGAGAAGCCTACTACTAGCAGGCGCTAGACAGGTAATTATAAACAGCACGCAAACAGATTCTAAAATTCAAGTCACGTGGGTGCGCGTCAAGCCGTGCTTAACCTACCCCATGCGGAGCTTGAATGATTAATGTCGTGAGTTGGATCTGCGCTAGACGAGCACTATGCTATATGCACCATAGATTTAATATTTTAGTAGATAGCCTGATATCGTGTGACAAAGTGTTTTATTTGACTGAAGGGCGTAATGGAATATCAACTTAGTTATGAAATTACCACTGAATCATTAAAAAAAGACAATCACGAATGTTTTATTTTTTTTGATTTGGGCGATTCAATTTAAAAGACAATTTAAATATATATGTATTTGGTATTTTCAGTAAAAGTAATCAATAATATTCCTACATAAATAAAAAAATACAGTGGCTGGATCGCAGTGGATGCAACTATTGTCCATAAGAAGAATTAAAATTAAATTACTTTTTTATTTTTCTCTCATGGTTCAAAGATTTCTCTTCCAGCGCGTAGCCGAAATAAAAATACGTTTTTTTCTAAAGGCTGAATTACGCCTAAATCTCGTCCTCTATAGTTAAAATTACTGCGTTCTCACACTCATACACGCTAAGCTCCTAAGAGGGGTTTCAGCGGACATGAAATTAACAAAAGGCCCTTTTGCACAACAATGTCCGTAAAAATACACCAACACTTTGTATCCTTGCCGCTGAGCTGAACTGAGCTATTTGCGGTAGCGCCCACGCTGAAACTATTAAAATGTTATTTTCTTTAAAGTTTTCCGTATTGGCATCTCTCAATTTTCACAACAGAAACAAGTTGGGAAACAAGAGAGATAATAAGGATCCCACTTATAACAATTAAATTGTAACTGTATTTAAATAATAATCATAAGAGTTTAACTAGTTTAGCATCTGCTAAATCGGTTTAATATCTGGTAAGTTACAATAGAGAAAATGGCAACACTAAATACCTGTCAAATGGCTTTACAAATGTTAAAATATATCGTTTTGACTGACTGACAGACTTAAATTTTAACCATTGAATTTTTTACTCAGATATGATCAAACAATTTCTATTATATCCATACATCATTATATATTATGTGTATATCCTAAGATAAGCACAAATCAATGATGGATATCCGTTCAAATAAACCTATATTAAATACCTGTATTTGTATTTATCTTTGTTTGTTAACATATTTGACAACTCTATTTCTGTCTAACTAAAACTTTGGATACTTAGATATATTTAAATATATTTTAAGAAACAATCATAATGTAACTACAGCTCGATTCGTTTTGTGAAAATTGAAATGAAACGGTGGAATATATACGCCATTGCGTTCACTAGAAAGCTAAAAAAACTTTTAAAAAGTCAATTTAAATTCTTCGGTCGAGGATTTGAAAAGATTTTTTTTCAAGTAGGGCATTATTTCTCGGGCTTAGAAGGCTTAAAGGCATTATGGGACCTCGAGGGCCCGCCATTACAAAGTCAAATAATTAAGTCCCAAACGTGGATTACTCTGAATAATACCAAAGCTTCGTTGTATTTTTAAAGAGTTTTTAATTATTTTGTGTGCTTGAAGTATTTTTGTCGGATTTTCGCTGTTATAATACTTTTAATAATGAAAATCAAGTTAACTATTTGTGAAACCGCAATAATAGACTGAGTTCTGAACAAATTAATGAGAAAGTTTTAATTTTATTGGATAACCGATACCCAAATTAAGATTATAATAACTATATTTAGAAATTCATGACTGACTTTTCTTGTTTTAATAATTAAATTCGAGATTATGTTAAGTTTTATATCCATTGCATCAGGCGGTATGTTGTTTTTAGCAGTATTGTAAGTTTTTGTAAGGATGCATTAATGAAGTTTTCAATTAATTTTCATAAACTTGTCGAAAGAAATAGTAGTTTTTGTATCGGAATGGGCTATTTTACGGACTGTTATATGTTCATAATTGTAATTTTGATAAATGGCTTAAATAAATAAATATATATAAAATATGACAATCGATCAAAAAGTGTGACTAACACCAAATATTGTGCTTGTAATTTAATTTTGACTGTAATGTATATTATATACATATAGTAAGAAAAATATTTTGAAATGATTTTATTCTAAACTAGCGGCCCCAGCTTCATGCTCCATCTTAGACCACATCGTCACTTTACATCAGGTGAGATTGTGGTCAAATGAAGGCTTATAAATGAATAAATGAATCAATTATTTCTTGAATTTATAGAAGTATCTTTTTAATTTCAAAAAGTTTTTTGCTCTGTAGCGGCTGACAAGATGTGTTGAGTTATCGACATCACGATAATACTATCTATACAGTATTTCAACTTCATACAAATGGTCTAACCTAGAGCTATACCCACCTATATGTACATAGCAAGCGCCACGATCGAGTGTGCCGCAGTGAAGAAAGGGCCGAGTGTTGCTTATTAAAATGTTAGTAATACAATTAGACTACATATATTGTACTGTTTTTAGTTGCATTAATTCCTCAATATCTTACCCAGGGCTTTTGTTTTTAGGTTTCCATAACTCAAAAGGGAACAATGGTTATAAGGGTTCATTATAGGATTACTTTGTCGTTTCTGTATAGATAATAAAACCGGGTCGACATTATCTTCCCAAAGGAGTCATCAGTTTTGCTAAAGTAGTATGACCCACTATGAAGATGATAAAATAATATCTGTAAAAGTTCTGAGTATCATACATAACATAACCAACGAAGTCCCTGTGTCCCAGCAGTAGGAACGTAAATAGGGGTAAAGTCTCACTGCTGGGATATACGGACTTCTCTCTTGACAAGAGAGATTAGGCATTGATTCACCGCTCTGGCCAAGTGCGGGATGGTGAATGTCTGGTCACATATCCTTCAAACTCTTCAAAAGTTCTCAGAACATGCCGGGTTCCTCACGATGTTTGTCTTTATCACCACTTAAAGTACGTGTTATAAGGGCGAATTTTTGAATTTTTAGAAGAAACATCCAGAGTCGCTCATGTCCTTCGGAATTAATGTCGAGTGAGCCCCCAACGCGGCGTAAAATTTCTGTGAAATTCTTAAAATTAGTTGACATTATTTTGGCGGTGTTTTGCTTAGTTTAATAAGAATGCTGTCTGTTTGTCAGTTTTCACCGGTCTTTATTTATTTATTTCAAAATTACAAATTATAGGACTTTGACCCGTTTGCCGGCAATGACAGCCCTGTTAAAACCATTCCATAGAAGTAATTATTTTACTCAAAAAATATTTTCTGCTGGACAAAAAAAAAACAGTTGAAATGTTATGTTTGATGTAGATAGATAGATAACATGCCATTTTTTTTTGCACGCCATGCCATTACGAACTAAATTACAAAAAAAACAGTAAACTAATAGCGGCAAAATCGGCGGCCTTATCGCTAAAAGTGATTTCTTCCATGGGACCCTTAGATGGATAGGATTTATTAGGAAAATGAATGACGATGCACACATTGACATGTGTGCATCGTCATTAATTTAAATATCTTATTAATATATTATGAACAGTGAATACCATAAATGTTAAACTTTTAATTATAATTATGAGGTTATAAGAGTTAATAATGCTGATGAACCATGGTTTTAAATGTGTCTTTCCGAATTTATAAAAGTAGTGACGTTCTAAAGACAAGCGGCTCGCTCAGAAAATGGTAGGTAGGTATATCTTATTGACACTATAACAACAATTACTAAAACCAGATTATAATTATTTTTAAGGGCTGTCATACAACGAACGTATATTTTTTAATACAATAATAGTATTACTGTGTATTGTAGTTATTTTTTTTATTTTTTTAATGTAAAACTATACGTGGTCATAGAAATACATTTTAAATTTATTAAAAAAAATATCATAAAACGCTCTGAATTAAAAACATTACTTTATTAAAATATTAATCAAATTTTACCTATCTAATAAAATAACACATAAATCAGCACTTACTTAAACATTACGAATAAAAAACGATTATTATTCCTCACGAATCTTACATTCATTTTTCCGGCCTATCGTGAATTTAACAATTTTCTCGACAATTATTTTTCTCTAGAAATTGGGAAGAAAAATGTTTTATACCCCGGGGGTCGATTAGCGAGACAAGCGAGGGTAGTGCGTCCTTTAGTCCTACCACGAATTGCCACTTACGACTGTTGGAGATTACTACATGTTGTAATCCCATGCATTTGACAGATTAACAACTAAAATTTTATCTTTATCTGACTGCCTCAGTGGCGCGGTGGGCAAAGGGCCGCCTGCGGCGCAAGAGGTAGCGGGCTCGATTCCGGCCAAGGGGACAAGTGTTTGTATTTTCTGCAAGCACTTTCTCCTTGGTCAGGGTGGTTAATATAAAAATAAAAAAAATCTATACATGTTTGTCTATTATATTAAGTATATAAGATGTTTAGTACCCGTTACCCAAGCGTAGAGCTTACCACGGGGCTAGATGTTGTTGTGTGTATCGTCCGTAAATATAAATATATATACATTATATATAAAATATGTGTATCTGTCATGCTGGCAGCGCCCCAAAGCTGTTTACCGTAAGTCCAGATCGTCAAATGCTATGATTCTACAGAGAGCACAGAACTACTTTAAAAAAAATCTAAAACTCACCTTGGATTAAGAGAAGAGCAGAAATACACGAGATTATTAACATGTCAATGATAGTGGAAGAAATTGCTACAGAGACAAGTACAAGAAAAGGCTTGATAATCAGCCAAACCAGCTTGCTTGGTCACTGGTCCCCACTGACCGTATCAGAATCTAATCGTCGCCTTAAAAAACGACGAGATATTTTTGACCAATAGTGAAGGGCCTGCCTCAATGAAAACAGTGCATAAAAGACAAGCAGCACATTTATAGTACAACATGTTGTAATCTCCGACAGTCGTTAGTGCCAACTCGTGGTAGGGCTACTTGTCACTCAATGTCGCGAGTGCTATATTAGCATGCAAATTGATGGGCCCGATTTAATAGATGGCTCTTATTGTTTTAGAACGAGGTATTTTTTGCTGGTCAAATCCCTGCTGTGGGACTTTGGAAGATTGCTGTAGACCTAAAGAAATCAAATTATAAAAAGGCATGGAATTGTATTTTGGTAAGCTAAGTGTAATGGCCCTTATTACTATTGACTTTTTTTTTAATTTAATCTTTAATATATATAAATCTCGTGTCACAATGTTTGTCCTCAATGGACTCCTAAACCACTTAACCGATTATAATAAAATTCGCACACCATGTGCAGTTCGATCCAACTTGAGAGATAGCATGGTTTTTACGGCGAGAAAAATTCGAATAATTTCCGGGAAAATGTTATACCCGTGCGTCGCCGGGGCGGGCCGCTAGTATTTATATATAATATATATACTAGCTGACCCCAGCAAACGTTGTTTTGCAAAATGAAAAATAGATAGTAGCCGATTCTCAGACCTACTGAATACGCAATATACGCATATAAAATTTGGTAAAAACCGGTTAAGCCGTTTCGTAGGAGAACGGTAACTAACATTGTGACATGGAAATTTTATATATTAGATTTATAATAGTTAATAAATATTTAAGTTAAAATGTAGCTAAGACCGAGTAATCCATAATATTATTATAAAACTGAGTTTGTTTGTTAAACGGGCTAATCTAAGGAACTACTGGTCTCATTTGAAAAATCTACTAAACACGGGCGACGCCGAGGTGTGAAAAGCTTATGTTAAATGTAAATTAGTTTTCGTGAAATTTCATCTTAAGTTTTCAGACTGTTTCAGGATAAAGGTTTAATTATGTATTTTGGTTATTCCTCCTCTTCCTAGCTCGCTGCATACATCAATATTATAATAGGTCATCTTAGATTTTGATTATCTTTATTGCTTCGTTATCTGCTTGACATTTCCTTTAATTTGATACCCATATTAAGGTGATAAAAAAAAATTGCCAGCACTACAAATTTTGTAGTAATACCGCCATTTTGTAGTGCAGGCAATCTTAAATTTACTATATACTATATTTTTGTTTACTATTGTACATAAATTGCAGATGTCATCTTCCACTAGATCTGTTGATGTGTAGAGGGCCACAATACTTAAGTGTGATGAAATGTAAATGGACAAAATTGCAAATTTGTGTTTGCCAGGTCCCTTTGGGATCACATTGAAAGGGTTCGGTGTTCTTAGGCGTTTTAGCTTAAGGATAATGCGTTATGTTCAGCAAACTGTAGTTACCTACTTTGTAAGTTGTAACTGAGAGATGTTTTGTTTTGGTCTGGGTGTTACTAGTTTTAAATTTATCAGATGTCTAGTACCCGTAACACAAGCTTAGAGCTAGATGTTGTTGTGTGGATTGTCCGGCAATATTTATTATTAACTAGCGGCCCGCCCCGGCTTCGCTTGGGTAATTATTCAAATTGTTTTCCAGGCGATTATTAGAATTTGTCTCGCCTTTTTAAACCTTCCCTAGACCTCCAAGAACAGTTCAAGACTAAGATAAGATAAATCCCTTCAACCGTTCTCGAGTTTTAGTGAGACTAACGAACAGCAATTCATTTTTATATATAAGAAGATAGAAGATTTAGGGTTTCTAACATCTTGATTTTATTATTATAATTAGCATTTCAGTCGTAAGTCAGATATAGGCCTCTATTTTAGATTTGCAGTTCTATGGTTGAAAGAGAACCTGCGGCCTTTACCAAGTTCTCTTCTTCTTCTTTTCCGTAACGCTCTTAACAGAGCTGGTGTGTTGGCGGTGTGGGTAGATGATAATATTATTCGCCTCACGACAGCGCGCCACATTTCTCTGTTGCAGGTCATCCTACTGCAATCGTTTAACAGTCCCCCTACAGTACCAACCAAGTTTACCAAGTTATCATCTGACTATCGATCTTCAGCAGTCTTCATTATAGATCTTTTAAGACCAACGACTATAATGAATGGTCTGCCCACTGAATCCAAAAACGAACTAATCTGTTTTACTATGTTATTAGCCCTTGTTCGTCTTCGTTTCTCTCATAGATCTTAAGTAGGTAATATTTGTATTTAATCTGAATCACGACAACGATTCAAACGATTTTCATGCAATTGTATAGGTAAATTGGATTTCTGGGGCAATTAGTCGATCTAGTTAAATTTCACAGTGAAAACGTCGATTGATTAATACGGGTACGGCTTTCATTCACAGCTTATAATTAACTCACTTAAATAAACAACGACAGGGCTATCGAAATCCAATTCTGTTTAATTGTCACATGTAGATAAACAGTAACTGACCATGTCTATTTGCCAAAGTGCTGTTGAAACAGCGAGCAACATAGTAAAATAGAAATACTGACGGTAATTACCTACCGTTTCTAATCCAAACAATGGTAACAAAGTAATCGTACGCAAATTAGACTGACGTTCAGTCTGAATGGTTAAAGTTTCCGGTTATACGCGAGGCAGTAAAATATCGAAGCTATTGCAGTAATTCATTCATTTATTCACCATAGGAAATAATAGTGCACTTGGTTTCGTTATAATTAGTGTACATTTTGGCAAAATAAAATAGTTGCTCAAACGTGAATCCTTGGGACTACTTAGAATTTAAGTTTACATTATGGTAAAATAAAATAGGTGCGCAAAAGTGAATACTTGGGACTACTTCGAATTTTGGCAATTTACAACATGCTTAAACTTAAGACTAAAATTACATTAGAGCATCTTCTGTCATTTTAGTCATATATGACGTCATCTTAGTTAGGTTTACGCATGTTGTTAATAGCTACTATTGTGTGTTTTATTTAACGGCTAATCAATGCCTTTCTATACTTAAATTATCTTAATACGAGTAAAATCGTTACAGAAAGTCACACAACTCAATAACATTACATAACAAGCTACTTTAAGAATAATAAATACTATGTACATGTTATTTTCAGGTGCAAATACAGTCTTCACTGTGTAGGTTAAATCTATTTTATTTGAGTTCGAGAATTAGGTTGCTTTGATTATCTCGCAAAACATTTATCGTATTATTTATTTATTTAATAACTAGTACAGATAATCCAATAACACTAGCTAATCTAATAAATAAAAAAGTACCTTTGGTACCTAAATACATAGGTGTACAAACTGGAGTTGTTCCATTAAGCAACCTAAGTAATCTAAGGACAAACAAACCGTAAAAAGTCTGCCATTGAAATTTGAAAACTCGCAAAACACCCCGCAGACCCGTTCCATGTAACGCGATCTCAGATTCCTTAAGAAACTTTTTCACTTTACGCTAACGTATTTCGAATGTGAGATTACTGGCCCATTTTGTATTGTATCTCATTTTTTTCGAGAAAATCCAGAAGGTAATATCCCGCGACGCTCGGTTCCATCCGTCTCACAAACAATGCCTCTGGCGGGTTTCATGCCGATAGGGTGACGACACACATAGCTAAATATAAACTTATATTATAATGCTGAAGAGTCTGTTTGAACGCGCTTATTTGAGGCACTTCTGGTCCGATTTAAATAACTCTTTCACTTTTATCTATCAGTGAAAGAATTATCTATAGAGATAGATATAAGAACCGGTGTGAACTTGGCAGCCAAACGTAGCGGCCAATAATCCGACCAAATTACGAAGACTTTTTTGTGAAGTTAGCAGCCAATCTTGAATAAGTCTAGAAATTGAATTAATTCAACAGAAATCAATTAAGTATGGCAACAGAGTAATAAAAGGTACAAAAATTATTTAAAAAAAAATTGTCAAATTATAATTAGCTTTGCAATTCAATATATTGACTTTGTGCACAGACTTTAATGTAGACTACAGTGGTCCTCTGAAATCCGTTTTCGTTTACATGTTTTTAGTAAAGATGAACTCTGATACACAAACTGTAGAAGTTTCAGAGCGGCAGAACGACTGCAACTATTAATACCATCTTAACCCTCAACTCCAACCTAACTCACAACAACAAGTTTTAACGGCTGACCTTTGAGCATGAATTGCGCTGAAAACTACAGTGGTCCCCTGAAATCCGTTTATGTTTGGACGTTTTTAGTAACAATAAACTCTGACACACAAACTGTACAAGTTTCAGAGCGGCAGAACGACTGGAACTATTTAAAATCCTGCCCCGAAAGTAACTTAAGAAGAAATTTTATCGGGAGTAGGAATGGCTGCTGGCGATTTAAGCATACTCATCCCCTGAAAAGGCTACAAATCATACATCAAAATGAAGAATAATGTCCAAGGCATCGAACTATTGTAGATTGAATGCGGCAGTTAAGGTATTTAACCCTAAACTGGGGCCCTAAAATGACAGAAAATTCTTATAAAATAAAACATTTTTGTATGGTGTATTTAGACATGTAGTCCCCTGAAAAAAAATCTTTTCAGTAATAAAATACTTGGTTTAATTCATAATCTTTTGAAAAACTATAGTTTCAATGCGGCAGAATACCATCTTAACCCTCAACTCCAACCTAACTCACAACAACAAGTTTTAACGGCTGACCTTTGAGCATGAATTGCGCTGAAAACTACAGTGGTCCCCTGAAATCCGTTTATGTTTGGTCGTTTTTAGTAACAATAAACTCTGACACACAAACTGTACAAGTTTCAGAGCGGCAGAACGACTGGAACTATTTAAAATCCTGCCCCGAAAGTAACTTAAGAAGTAATTTTATCGGGAGTAGGAATGGCTGCTGGCGATTTAAGCATACTCATCCCCTGAAAAAGGCTACAAATCATACATCAAAATGAAGAATAATGTCCAAGGCATCGAATGAATGTAGTTTAAATGCGGCAGTTAAGGTATTTAACCCTAAACTGGGGCCCTAAAAAGATGAAACGAAAATTAGAAAAATTCATTATTGTATGGATTATTAAGACATGTAGTCCCCTGTAATATTAACTTTTGAGGTATTTAAATCTTGCTATGGTTTATAATCTTTAGAAAAATAGTAGTTTCAATGCGGCAGAACGCCTTCTTAACCCTCAACTACTGCAAAATTCACAATCACTATTTATAAAAGTGTGCCTAGGAGCGTGGATTGCGCTGAAAACTCCAGTGGTCCCCTGAATTATAAAACTATATGAACATTTTTTGTAACAATAAACTCTAACACATTAACTGTAGAAGTCCCAGAGAGGCAGAACGAATGCAACTATTTAAAATCCTGCCCCAAAAGTAACTTAAGAAGTAATTTTATCGGGAGTATGAATGGCTGCTGGCGATTTATGTACATTCATCCCCTGAAAAAGGCTACAAATTATACATCAAAATAAAGAATAATGTCCAAGGCATCGAATGATTGTAGTTTGAATGCGGCAGTTAAGGTATTTAACCCTAAACTGGGGCCCTAAAATGACAGAAAATTCTTATAAAATAAAACATTTTTGTATGCTGTATTTAGACATGTAGTCCCCTGAAAAAAAATCTTTTCAGTAATAAAATACTTGGTTTAATTCATAATCTTTTGAAAAACTATAGTTTCAATGCGGCAGAATACCATCTTAACCCTCAACTCCAACCTAACTCACAACAACAAGTTTTAACGGCTGACCTTTGAGCATTAATTGTGCTGAAAACTATAGTGGTCCCCTGAAATCCGTTTTTGTTTGGACGTTTTTAGTAACAATAAACTCTGACATACAAACTGTAGAAGTTTCAGAGCGGCAGAATGACTGCAACTATTTAAAATCCTGCCCCGAAAGTAACTTAAGAAGTAATTTTATCGGGAGTATGAATGGCTGCTGGCGATTTAAGCATACTCATCCCCTGAAAAAGGCTACAAATTATACATCAAAATAAAGAATAATGTCCAAGGCATCGAACTATTGTAGTTTGAATGCGGCAGTTAAGGTATTTAACCCTAAGCTGGGGCCCTAAAAAGATAAAGCGAAAATACGAAAAATTCATTTTTGTATGCAGTATTTAGTCATGAAGTCCCCTGAAAAAAAATCTTTTCAGTAATAAAATACTTGGTTTAATTCCTAATCTTTTGAAAAAATATAGTTTCAATGCGGCAGAATACCATCTTAACCCTCAACTCCAACCTAACTCACAACAACAAGTTTAAACGGCTGACCTTTGAGCATGACTTGCGCTGAAAACTACAGTGGTCCCCTGAAATCCGTTTTTGTTTGGACGTTTTTAATAACAATAAACTCTGACACACAAACTGTAGAAGTTTCAGAGCGGCAGAACGACTGCAACTATTAAGCATCCTGCCCCGAAAGTAACTTATGAACTAATTTTATCGGGAGTAGGAATGGCTGCTGGCGATTTATGTACACTCATCCCCTGAAAAAGGCTACAAATTATACATCAAAATAAAGAATAATGTCCAAGGCATCGAATGATTGTAGTTTGAATGCGGCAGTTAAGGTATTTAACCCTAAACTGGGGCCCTAAAATGACAGAAAATTCTTATAAAATAAAACATTTTTGTATGGTGTACTTAGATATGTAGTCCCCTGAAAAAAAACTTTTCAGTAATAAAATACTTGGTTTAATTCATAATCTTTTGAAAAAATATAGTTTCAATGCGGCAGAATACCATCTTAACCCTCAACTCCAACCTAACTCACAACAACAAGTTTTAACGGCTGACCTTTGAGCATTAATTGCGCTGAAAACTATAGTGGTCCCCTGAAATCCGTTTTTGTTTGGACGTTTTTAGTAACAATAAACTCTGACATACAAACTGTAGAAGTTTCAGAGCGGCAGAATGACTGCAACTATTTAAAATCCTGCCCCGAAAGTAACTTAAGAAGTAATTTTATCGGGAGTATGAATGGCTGCTGGCGATTTAAGCATACTCATCCCCTGAAAAAGGCTACAAATTATACATCAAAATAAAGAATAATGTCCAAGGCATCGAACTATTGTAGTTTGAATGCGGCAGTTAAGGTATTTAACCCTAAGCTGGGGCCCTAAAAAGATAAAGCGAAAATACGAAAAATTCATTTTTGTATGCAGTATTTAGTCATGAAGTCCCCTGAAAAAAAATCTTTTCAGTAATAAAATACTTGGTTTAATTCCTAATCTTTTGAAAAAATATAGTTTTAATGCGGCAGAATACCATCTTTACCCTCAACTCCAACCTAACTCACAACAACAAGTTTTAACGGCTGACCTTTGAGCATGACTTGCGCTGAAAACTACAGTGGTCCCCTGAAACCCGTTTTTGTTTGGACGTTTTTAGTAACAATAAACTCTGACACACAAACTGTAGAAGTTTCAGAGCGGCAGAACGACTGCAACTATTAAGCATCCTGCCCCGAAAGTAACTTATGAACTAATTTTATCGGGAGTAGGAATGGCTGCTGGCGATTTATGTACACTCATCCCCTGAAAAAGGCTACAAATTATACATCAAAATAAAGAATAATGTCCAATGCATCGAATGATTGTAGTTTGAATGCGGCAGTTAAGGTATTTAACCCTAAACTGGGGCCCTAAAATGACAGAAAATTCTTATAAAATAAAACATTTTTGTATGGTGTACTTAGACATGTAGTCCCCTGAAAAAAAACTTTTCAGTAATAAAATACTTGGTTTAATTCATAATCTTTTGAAAAAATATAGTTTCAATGCGGCAGAATACCATCTTAACCCTCAACTCCAACCTAACTCACAACAACAAGTTTTAACGGCTGACCTTTGAGCATTAATTGCGCTGAAAACTATAGTGGTCCCCTGAAATCCGTTTTTGTTTGGACGTTTTTAGTAACAATAAACTCTGACATACAAACTGTAGAAGTTTCAGAGCGGCAGAATGACTGCAACTATTTAAAATCCTGCCCCGAAAGTAACTTAAGAAGTAATTTTATCGGGAGTATGAATGGCTGCTGGCGATTTAAGCATACTCATCCCCTGAAAAAGGCTACAAATTATACATCAAAATAAAGAATAATGTCCAAGGCATCGAACTATTGTAGTTTGAATGCGGCAGTTAAGGTATTTAACCCTAAGCTGGGGCCCTAAAAAGATAAAGCGAAAATACGAAAAATTCATTTTTGTATGCAGTATTTAGTCATGAAGTCCCCTGAAAAAAAATCTTTTCAGTAATAAAATACTTGGTTTAATTCCTAATCTTTTGAAAAAATATAGTTTTAATGCGGCAGAATACCATCTTTACCCTCAACTCCAACCTAACTCACAACAACAAGTTTTAACGGCTGACCTTTGAGCATGACTTGCGCTGAAAACTACAGTGGTCCCCTGAAACCCGTTTTTGTTTGGACGTTTTTAGTAACAATAAACTCTGACACACAAACTGTAGAAGTTTCAGAGCGGCAGAACGACTGCAACTATTAAGCATCCTGCCCCGAATGTAACTTAAGAACTAATTTTATCGGGAGTAGGAATGGCTGCTGGCGATTTATGTACACTTATCCCCTGAAAAAGGCTACAAATTATACATCAAAATAAAGAATAATGTCCAAGGCATCGAATGATTGTAGTTTGAATGCGGCAGTTAAGGTATTTAACCCTAAACTGGGGCCCTAAAATGACAGGAAATTCTTATAAAAAAAAACATTTTTGTATGGTGTATTTAGACATGTAGTCCCCTGAAATATTGAAATATTTTTTCAAAAGATTATGAATTAAACCAAGTATTTTATTACTGAAAAGATTTTTTTCAGGGGACTACATGTCTAAATACACCATACAATAATGTTTTATTTTATAAGAATTTTCTGTCATTTTAGGGCCCCAGTTTAGGGTTAAATACCTTAACTGCCGCATTCAAACTACAATCATTCGATGCCTTGGACATTATTCTTTATTTTGATGTATAATTTGTAGCCTTTTTCAGGGGATGAGTGTACATAAATCGCCAGCAGCCATTCCTACTCCCGATAAAATTACTTCTTAAGTTACTTTCGGGGCAGGATGCTTAATAGTTGCAGTCATTCTGCCGCTCTGAAACTTCTACAGTTTGTGTGTCAGAGTTTATTGTTATTAAAAACGTCCAAACAAAAACGGATTTCAGGGGACCACTGTAGTTTTCAGCGCAAGTCATGCTCAAAGGTCAGCCGTTTAAACTTGTTGTTGTGAGTTAGGTTGAAGTTGAGGGTTAAAATGGTATTCTGCCGCATTGAAACTATATTTTTTCAAAAGATTATGAATTAAACCAAGTATTTTATTACTGAAAAGATTTTTTTTCAGGGGACTTCATGACTAAATACTGCATACAAAAATGAATTTTTCGTATTTTCGCTTTATCTTTTTAGGGCCCCAGCTTAGGGTTAAATACCTTAACTGCCGCATTCAAACTACAATAGTTCGATGCCTTGGACATTATTCTTTATTTTGATGTATAATTTGTAGCCTTTTTCAGGGGATGAGTATGCTTAAATCGCCAGAAGCCATTCATACTCCCGATAAAATTACTTCTTAAGTTACTTTCGGGGCAGGATTTTAAATAGTTCCAGTCGTTCTGCCGCTCTGAAACTTGTACAGTTTGTGTGTCAGAGTTTATTGTTACTAAAACGTCCAAACATAAACGGATTTCAGGGGACCACTGTAGTTTTCAGCGCAATTCATGCTCAAAGGTCAGCCGTTAAAACTTGTTGTTGTGAGTTAGGTTGGAGTTGAGGGTTAAGATGGTATTCTGCCGCATTGAAACTATAGTTTTTCAAAAGATAATGAATTAAACCAAGTATTTTATAACTGAAAAGATTTTTTTTCAGGGAACTACATGTCTAAATACACCATACAAAAATGTTTTATTTTATAAGAATTTTCTGTCATTTTAGGGCCCCAGTTTAGGGTTAAATACCTTAACTGCCGCATTCAAACTACAATCATTCGATGCCTTGGACATTATTCTTTATTTTGATGTATAATTTGTAGCCTTTTTCAGGGGATGAGTGTACATAAATCGCCAGCAGCCATTCATACTCCCGATAAAATTACTTCTTAAGTTACTTTTGGGGCAGGATTTTAAATAGTTGCATTCGTTCTGCCTCTCTGGGACTTCTACAGTTAATGTGTTAGAGTTTATTGTTACAAAAAATGTTCATATAGTTTTATAATTCAGGGGACCACTGGAGTTTTCAGCGCAATCCACGCTCCTAGGCACACTTTTATAAATAGTGATTGTGAATTTTGCAGTAGTTGAGGGTTAAGAAGGCGTTCTGCCGCATTGAAACTACTATTTTTCTAAAGATTATAAACCATAGCAAGATTTAAATACCTCAAAAGTTAATATTACAGGGGACTACATGTCTTAATAATCCATACAATAATGAATTTTTCTAATTTTCGTTTCATCTTTTTAGGGCCCCAGTTTAGGGTTAAATACCTTAACTGCCGCATTTAAACTACATTCATTCGATGCCTTGAACATTATTCTTCATTTTGATGTATGATTTGTAGCCTTTTTCAGGGGATGAGTATGCTTAAATCGCCAGCAGCCATTCCTACTCCCGATAAAATTACTTCTTAAGTTACTTTCGGGGCAGGATTTTAAATAGTTCCAGTCGTTCTGCCGCTCTGAAACTTGTACAGTTTGTGTGTCAGAGTTTATTGTTACTAAAAACGACCAAACATAAACGGATTTCAGGGGACCACTGTAGTTTTCAGCGCAATTCATGCTCAAAGGTCAGCCGTTAAAACTTGTTGTTGTGAGTTAGGTTGGAGTTGAGGGTTAAGATGGTATTCTGCCGCATTGAAACTATAGTTTTTCAAAAGATTATGAATTAAACCAAGTATTTTATTACTGAAAAGATTTTTTTTCAGGGGACTACATGTCTAAATACACCATACAAAAATGTTTTATTTTATAAGAATTTTCTGTCATTTTAGGGCCCCAGTTTAGGGTTAAATACCTTAACTGCCGCATTCAATCTACAATAGTTCGATGCCTTGGACATTATTCTTTATTTTGATGTATAATTTGTAGCCTTTTTCAGGGGATGAGTATGCTTAAATCGCCAGCAGCCATTCATACTCCCGATAAAATTACTTCTTAAGTTACTTTTGGGGCAGGATTTTAAATAGTTCCAGTCGTTCTGCCGCTCTGAAACTTCTACAGTTTGTGTGTCCGAGTTTATTGTTACTAAAAACGTACAAACAAAAACGGACTTCAGGGGACCACTGTAGTTTTCAGCGCAATTCATGCTCAAAGGTCAGCCGTTAAAACTTGTTGTTGTGAGTTAGGTTGGAGTTGAGGGTTAAAATGGTATTCTGCCGCATTGAAACTATATTTTTTCAAAAGATTATGAATTAAACCAAGTATTTTATTACTGAAAAGATTTTTTTTCAGGGGACTTCATGACTAAATACTGCATACAAAAATGAATTTTTCGTATTTTCGCTTTATCTTTTTAGGGCCCCAGCTTAGGGTTAAATACCTTAACTGCCGCATTCAAACTACAATAGTTCGATGCCTTGGACATTATTCTTTATTTTGATGTATAATTTGTAGCCTTTTTCAGGGGATGAGTATGCTTAAATCGCCAGAAGCCATTCATACTCCCGATAAAATTACTTCTTAAGTTACTTTCGGGGCAGGATTTTAAATAGTTCCAGTCGTTCTGCCGCTCTGAAACTTGTACAGTTTGTGTGTCAGAGTTTATTGTTACTAAAAACGACCAAACATAAACGGATTTCAGGGGACCACTGTAGTTTTCAGCGCAATTCATGCTCAAAGGTCAGCCGTTAAAACTTGTTGTTGTGAGTTAGGTTGGAGTTGAGGGTTAAGATGGTATTCTGCCGCATTGAAACTATAGTTTTTCAAAAGATTATGAATTAAACCAAGTATTTTATTACTGAAAAGATTTTTTTTTCAGGGAACTACATGTCTAAATACACCATACAAAAATGTTTTATTTTATAAGAATTTTCTGTCATTTTAGGGCCCCAGTTTAGGGTTAAATACCTTAACTGCCGCATTCAAACTACAATCATTCGATGCCTTGGACAATATTCTTTATTTTGATGTATAATTTGTAGCCTTTTTCAGGGGATGAGTGTACATAAATCGCCAGCAGCCATTCATACTCCCGATAAAATTACTTCTTAAGTTACTTTTGGGGCAGGATTTTAAATAGTTGCATTCGTTCTGCCTCTCTGGGACTTCTACAGTTAATGTGTTAGAGTTTATTGTTACAAAAAATGTTCATATAGTTTTATAATTCAGGGGACCACTGGAGTTTTCAGCGCAATCCACGCTCCTAGGCACACTTTTATAAATAGTGATTGTGAATTTTGCAGTAGTTGAGGGTTAAGAAGGCGTTCTGCCGCATTGAAACTACTATTTTTCTAAAGATTATAAACCATAGCAAGATTTAAATACCTCAAAAGTTAATATTACAGGGGACTACATGTCTTAATAATCCATACAATAATGATTTTTTCTAATTTTCGTTTCATCTTTTTAGGGCCCCAGTTTAGGGTTAAATACCTTAACTGCCGCATTTAAACTACATTCATTCGATGCCTTGAACATTATTCTTCATTTTGATGTATGATTTGTAGCCTTTTTCAGGGGATGAGTATGCTCAAATCGCCAGCAGCCATTCCTACTCCCGATAAAATTACTTCTTAAGTTACTTTCGGGGCAGGATTTTAAATAGTTCCAGTCGTTCTGCCGCTCTGAAACTTGTACAGTTTGTGTGTCAGAGTTTATTGTTACTAAAAACGACCAAACATAAACGGATTTCAGGGGACCACTGTAGTTTTCAGCGCAATTCATGCTCAAAGGTCAGCCGTTAAAACTTGTTGTTGTGAGTTAGGTTGGAGTTGAGGGTTAAGATGGTATTCTGCCGCATTGAAACTATAGTTTTTCAAAAGATTATGAATTAAACCAAGTATTTTATTACTGAAAAGATTTTTTTTCAGGGGACTACATGTCTAAATACACCATACAAAAATGTTTTATTTTATAAGAATTTTCTGTCATTTTAGGGCCCCAGTTTAGGGTTAAATACCTTAACTGCCGCATTCAATCTACAATAGTTCGATGCCTTGGACATTATTCTTTATTTTGATGTATAATTTGTAGCCTTTTTCAGGGGATGAGTATGCTTAAATCGCCAGCAGCCATTCATACTCCCGATAAAATTACTTCTTAAGTTACTTTTGGGGCAGGATTTTAAATAGTTCCAGTCGTTCTGCCGCTCTGAAACTTCTACAGTTTGTGTGTCAGAGTTTATTGTTACTAAAAACGTACAAACAAAAACGGACTTCAGGGGACCACTGTAGTTTTCAGCGCAATTCATGCTCAAAGGTCAGCCGTTAAAACTTGTTGTTGTGAGTTAGGTTGGAGTTGAGGGTTAAAATGGTATTCTGCCGCATTGAAACTATATTTTTTCAAAAGATTATGAATTAAACCAAGTATTTTATTACTGAAAAGATTTTTTTTCAGGGGACTTCATGACTAAATACTGCATACAAAAATGAATTTTTCGTATTTTCGCTTTATCTTTTTAGGGCCCCAGCTTAGGGTTAAATACCTTAACTGCCGCATTCAAACTACAATAGGTCGATGCCTTGGACATTATTCTTTATTTTGATGTATAATTTGTAGCCTTTTTCAGGGGATGAGTATGCTTAAATCGCCAGCAGCCATTCATACTCCCGATAAAATTACTTCTTAAGTTACTTTTGGGGCAGGATTTTAAATAGTTGCATTCGTTCTGCCTCTCTGGGACTTCTACAGTTAATGTGTTAGAGTTTATTGTTACAAAAAATGTTCATATAGTTTTATAATTCAGGGGACCACTGGAGTTTTCAGCGCAATCCACGCTCCTAGGCACACTTTTATAAATAGTGATTGTGAATTTTGCAGTAGTTAAGGGTTAAGAAGGCGTTCTGCCGCATTGAAACTACTATTTTTCTAAAGATTATAAACCATAGCAAGATTTAAATACCTCAAAAGTTAATATTACAGGGGACTACATGTCTTAATAATCCATACAATAATGAATTTTTCTAATTTTCGTTTCATCTTTTTAGGGCCCCAGTTTAGGGTTAAATACCTTAACTGCCGCATTTAAACTACATTCATTCGATGCCTTGGACATTATTCTTCATTTTGATGTATGATTTGTAGCCTTTTCAGGGGATGAGTATGCTTAAATCGCCAGCAGCCATTCCTACTCCCGATAAAATTTCTTCTTAAGTTACTTTCGGGGCAGGATTTTAAATAGTTCCAGTCGTTCTGCCGCTCTGAAACTTGTACAGTTTGTGTGTCAGAGTTTATTGTTACTAAAAACGACCAAACATAAACGGATTTCAGGGGACCACTGTAGTTTTCAGCGCAATTCATGCTCAAAGGTCAGCCGTTAAAACTTGTTGTTGTGAGTTAGGTTGGAGTTGAGGGTTAAGATGGTATAGTTGCAGTCGTTCTGCCGCTCTGAAACTTCTACAATTTGTGTATCAGAGTTCATCTTTACTAAAAACATGTAAACGAAAACGGATTTCAGAGGACCACTGTAGTCTACATTAAAGTCTGTGCACAAAGTCAATATATTGAATTGCAAAGCTAATTATAATTTGACAATATTTTTTTTAAATAATGTTTGTACCTTTCATTACTCTGTTGCCATACTTAATTGATTTCTGTTGAATTAATTCAATTTCTAGACTTATTCAAGATTGGCTGCTAACTTCACAAAAAAGTCTTCGTAATTTGGTCGGATTATTGGCCGCTAAGTTTGGCTGCCAAGTTCACACCGGTGATATAAGATAGGCTATATTATTATACTTTTGACTGTGAAATACGTCCTTACCGCGGTAGAATCCATAAAACACGGGAAATGCTACCGCGTAAAAAGCTAGTGTTCTATATAGATTTTTGGCGACTGTATGGATCTAAGCGAGGATTATATTTTGTTATGGTATTTTAAGTTCTTTGGCTAGAACAATTGTTTTAAAGAGCGAGTAGTGGTAATTTTTAAATAATAATAACAAATATTTCCCTACAATCCACACAACAACATCTTGCCCCATGGTAAGCTTAGCTTTGTTACGAGTACTAGACATCTGATATTACTTACTTACTTACTTAATATAATAGACATACTTACATAGATATTTTATTACCATACAAATTAAACACCCAGATCAAGGAGAAAGTGCTTGCATAAAAACAAACACTTAACCCCTGGGCCGGAATCGAACCCGCTACCTCTTGCGTCGCAAGTGGCCCTTTGCCAATCGCGCCACTGAGGTAGTCATTTTTTCTATAATTTTAATAAATATTACTCAAAAAACGGGTAACATACCATGATTTAACGGTAAACTCGTATTATGTAGTTTGTCAGTCACCACCGTTCAAGCATTGTTTAGTCAATGCAAGCGGAGCTAATTGCAAACCGAATCAGCGTTCACATAATATAGGCTTGCAATATATGTAGCTTGACCTTTGTTCTCAGTTACGCAGGTCTAGTGTTTGTCCCGGTAAACCCAAGTCCTAAGAAACAAGACCCCGAGTGAGTACAAGGCAAGCTTATTTGTGTCTCTCCCCGCTCGAATGTTGCTTTGATATATGCCTCTATTGCTATTGACTCTGTGGAGCTTTGTCTGGAATTAGAGGTTTATTTTGATGGTGATTGATTTGAAGGAAATCTTTGAAGGATTTTGAGCGATGCGTGTTAGAAACGGATCAAACTTTTCCTGTGTAGGTTGGTATGTTGAAAGGCTTCGGGGATTGGTAATAATTCCTTATATATAAATAAATAAATAAATAAACATCCAAACCAAAATAGCAACCCTGTTGAAAGCTAACCTTTCTTCGGTATAATTTTAAGATTATAAACTTACTTCGAATATCTCGAAAATATTGTTGAAACTGGATTAAAATCTTTTAATTATTTTGAAAATACTCAGCATATACCTCTAGTATAACAAAAACTACTTCGTTAAATACAACAAATGTATAGGATGTTGAACTACAAGTTGTCCCAAAACAAAGTATATATTTATTTAGTTGAGTGCGTGAAGGTAACGAATCCAAGAGGCGCGGGGCTTATGTCAATCAGTAGCCTGGCTCTTGGGAATTCTGATATGTGGTGTTTCTAAGGAGCAGACCGAGCGTTGTACGTGCGAGAGTTTTTCAAAAACGATGATTCGGTGTCTGTAGCGCATAGGAGATTATACAGTATTCGAGGTTATCGCCGCTCAAATGATAAGACAAGCATTCGTCTTATTCGAAAATGGGACAAAAGTTTGAAAAAAACCAAAACCCGGCCGACCAAGGTCATCAAGAACGGTCGAAAATGTGGCAAGTGTAAGTTCGTCATGACCCGAACTTTTCAATGTGAATAAATCATCATTGCACCACATTTTGCACAAATATTAAAAGGTGCACACCTACAAAATAAAAAAATACACACGCACAATACATCTTTGCAACGAGTACGTAAAATTTTTTAGGCAAATTTAATAAATAAATAAATAATAAATATTTCCAGACAATGCACACAACAACATCTAGCCCCGTGGTAAGCTCTAAGCTTGTGTTACGGGTACTAGATATCTGATATACTTAATATAATAGTCATACATAATATAGATATTTTTTATTATACATATTAAACACCCAGACCAAGGAAAAAGTGCTTGCAGAACATACAAACACTTTCACCCTCGGCGGGAATCGAACCCGCTACCTCTTGCGCCGCAAGCGGACCCTCGCCCACCGCGCCACTGAAGCAGTCAATTTCTCAATTGTCAATTTATTTCCAGAAGAGGTGATATTAATGGCCTCCACGCAGTCCTGTTTTCCTGTCCTGACCCCTATGGAATTTTCCCTAAATATTAAAATATATAAAACTTACGCCAATTAGACCTGGCGTGTTAGTAAGAAAATATCCGTCACGAAATGGCAGCTATCACAGAGTCCACCTGCCTAACCGTCACTAGTAATTTTACTGTTCGAATAAATGAGTGCCTCGAACGCAAGGGTCTAGATTTGGACGCTATTATTTTTAAGAAATTAATTCCTTTATTGTGTATTTTAATAATATATAAATATTTTACACGGCTTTCTTTTTCTTTAATTGATTACTAAATATATATTTTCATTATTTTGAGGCACCTTATATACCTTTATTTTTAACTGAATTAAGAACAAGATAAAATTGAAAATGATTCATAAAATATAATAAAAATGAACAATAATATATCATCAAAGGCCGAAAGCAATCTAAAATGTCGCTTAACGCAATCTTCACCATATGCCTCAACCTTAACGATAATCATACCAAGGATTATAAATCCATAATAGTATTTCAGGATTTGAAAATGGCGGATATTACGTGCAAAGGTGGCAAGTAGGCATAAAGCGTAGTCAGGAAATTGCCTGCTGGAGCATTATCGACATCGGCAAAAACACTTGAGATGTGAGGCTGTACGTGGAAATAAGGAACTTGTGATCGAGCACCTCATTTTGAGATAGCATTCCATTATTTTTTATGTTATCTATCCTATAGACTATAATATTTGTAAAGAAAGAAAGAAAGAGAAAGAAAGAAAGAAAAACATTTATTGATTCACACACATTATACAGTAGGTAATCACAAAATAACTTGGTACATTGCGTGTGTGGACCAAAAGGTTTTGCCTCAGCTTTAAGTTGCTTCGATGCGCGATGCGTAGCAACGCTGGTTTTCAGACAAACCCTTGGGTGAGTGTAGGCACGGAATTACACAAACTAAAACTAAAGCTAAACCTACTAATACACAATAACAACAAAAGGTAATAAAAGGAAGAATAATAAAAAAAAAGATTTTCGTCTGTTCACTCAAACCTGATCAGAACCTTACCTGGGCAAGTTGGATAAAAAAAAGAAATAATAATATAAAACAAACAAAATTGTAGAACAGCGTAAAACGCGGCAAATTACATTAAAAAATAATAATAAAAAAAAACAAAAAAACTATACAGGCATCTATTACAATTCCTATTATTTATAAAATATCAGAAAAATATATAAAAGTGATGAGTTAGTTTGTTATCATGAGCGCGCTAATGATAGAAACCATTAGATCTAAATTGTATTTTATACTCGTAATGCCCCGCGGTGTTTTTCGCGTTACAATGGATTTTCCCGCGAAATGTAATTGTGGTAAAAAATAGCATATGTCCTTTCTCAGGTTATAGAGAATCTTAGTAACAAATTTCATTTGAATCAGTTCAGTGGTTTTTGCGTGAAAAAGGTACAGATCGCATACATAATATAACATTAGTATACTTTTTACCGTACTTATTATGTACTTATATATTTTAAACTATTTATATTTACATAACTTGGTTATTGGAAAAAATAAAGAGTATTGAGTATGTATTACGTAATTTAGTTGTATTAAATATAATAGAATCTTATAAGTATTTTTTCAATTTTATAAAACACCATCTATGTACACACAGTTTTATACAATTAATGTTCTTCTTCTTCTTCTCTGAATAAACCATTTTAATATTCGCAAAATACAAAATTAGTGAACTACGTTTTAACCCGTAGACATGACATAGAGCAAGCCGACATACAAGGGTGGGACATGTTTGCTTGCGGCTTTTTTGTTCTTAGCCTTATTTGTCAGTGTCACTGTTACGGTAGAAATATCAGCTACAATTTTGCAATATGAAGTACAAAGCCATAACAGGCAACAGATATGTGCTCTACTCGAAATGATAAGATTATTTTACTTTTAACCCATATCTGCAAATACTTACATGTCAACACCACAACGAAATGAATTGTAAGAAATGAACCTTATTTTAGAGAAAATTTTAGGAGAAAAACAAACCACGACCGTTTGCAAACCTCAAAAAATTATTGCTTAACCGAAAACCTTGTGTGAAGAGGTGATGGTCGAATTGCTTACTCGCGTGTTTTATTTATTTATTAAGGCCATCAACAGCACATAAAACTAACATGTTTATAGTAGTAATTTAAACATTAAGCTATGGCCTAAAATAGGTGAAACCCATGATCATGATCGCACATGAGCGTGAAAATACACACGCGTTCTATTAGGACAATGGACAAATAAACTTGAGCATAGTCTACGTAAGTGACTTTATTATGCTTTATAGTCCAAATATTGGTGGCAATTTACAACATGTTTAAACTTAACTAAGGTCACGTCATTTGACTAAAATTACAGATGTTGTGTGGCTCTTATGTTATTTTAGTCATATGACGTCATCTTAGTTAAGTTTAACCATGCTATGAAATGCATCGTAATTGATTTGGATTTATGTGCCACAATGGTGGCAATTCACAGCATGCTTAAACTTAATTAACATGAAGTCATAATGGTTAATGCGTGAGGATAATTATCACTGATGTCAAAATTATACACACACACAATACTTAGACATTCAAAACACCAAAAGCAAACTTCTCAAGATTGTGTACGTCGAAATACGACCCTAATTAAGCGGCGGGTCGAGGTCGAAATGTCTATCACATGGATATAACATATCCAGTGTATAATGGTATCTTGTAGGCGGCTCCGGGGGCAAGCGATTGTCCGTCATAACTACGAATGAAACTAGAAACAAAGGCAATGTAAACATAAAATAGTAACGCAATAATTTAAAAATATATCGTGATAATGACGAATAATTACGACGATGAGATTGGTAAACACTTTACACTACACAAATAAAAAATAAACTTTACAAAACAGGGTTCAAAGGCCTTATTGGTATGAGCGATCTCATCCAGGCAACCTTGGGATGAACAGTAAATAAAATGAATGAAAGATAGAATAATGTACAGAACAATGGTAGTGTTTATGGCAAAAAGTTGTAGCGGTAATGCGAAATGTGCGCTAAGTATGGGCACAGAATATAATTTTTTTTATAAATTGTTGTTTATTTAATTCCGAAATGTGTATAAACCGTACGTGGAACCCTGGTGTCGTATAAGTCCATCAAATACCTATCAAATTTATTTGTACTACAATTTCTGAATTAGATTCAGAAATATTATGTTCAAAAATATACAACGCAACATGTAAATAAGTGAACTTATCTCTAAGGACTTGCGAACGCGTTTCATGAACAATAACTCAGTGCATGGGCATGAAATAAAGTGTCTGGGTTCTAATAGCTTCCGGAATTAAATAAATACATTTTGAGCGCAAAAAATACAGAGGGAACAGTTATAATAATTATTACTCTTCTTTCTGATCTGGGGATTGCCATGTGTATAATAAAAATATTTATAATGGAAAAGCCTTGCGTCTCAAATTAAAGGTATAGCAAACTGAAATAAAAAAAAACACTAATTCTTTAGCATTTAGGGTTTATTGTGACATGTTGGAATTTTGATACTCGAATTTGGTTACATTTGTTAATACTTCATTATATTTATATTAATAACATAATAATAACAATAACATTTTATCGTTTTTACAGTTAGTTTAAAGAAACTAATAATAATGTAAGTCTCATTAAAAACGGCGTTGAAATTGGTTCAGTACTTTAATAACAAACATACCGATGTACTTAATTTTATAAGTATCTTAAATCTAAATGTGAATCCTATCCGAACCAAAAAAAAAGTACTTGCAGAACATACTACACAAACACTGATCTACCTTTTGGTATCGAACCCGCTAACACTTACACTGCAAGCAAACTATGTCCTACTTCGCCACAGGCAGTAAAATGTTTTTTACGTGTAGAGAAGTTGATATACTGTAAAACTTTTGAAATATATATTTACTATGTTAATTATCAACTGTACCTACTGTTCCCGATACTATACACTGTAAAGGGTAGCCCTACATCCATATAGATTCTCGATGAACGCTTAATTTATAAACAAATAAACAAACACCGGAAATAAGATGTTTTCAATCAAAACATTTATATTACCGCAAAATTTCATACATTATTTATAAAATGGATCTTTATTTATATTTTTTAAACGTACCATTACTTTGCCATCCGATAAGGATTGTATTTTTTCTTTTTTATACTCGTATTTCGATTACTACTGGTAAATTTCAACGGACCCGCCGGAAATTTTGAGAGTAAAGAGATAAAAAATGAAAGACACGATATTTTGTCGCATTTTGTAAAAATATTGTAGAATGACTCATGAGAATGTACTTAATGTAATTAATTTCAATAGAATTCGATATAATTATGCAGAATATATTAAATTACCATTCATAAGTACTTCACGGTAGATAGATAACAACTTTTTTGCACAACATTTCTTACGAACTAAATAAAATAAAAAACAAACGCCTTATCGTTAAAAGCTATTTCTTCCAGGCAACCTTTGTATGGTATGTAGTAGCAAAGATGTTTAAAGTCTTAATTGCAATATTGTGTTGAATTTTTTACCATTGCTGTGACATAAGTATAAAAAATTATATGATTTATGGATTCATCATTATCACTTTAGCCGTACTGGGCTGGATCAACGCGAGAGATTTATATCTCTCTCGTTGATCAAATTGAGGCGAGTTCTTAGCTCAAAGTTAGAATCAGAGAAGAAAATTAAGATATATAGATAGAAAATTCTTTAATACATACACCAATGATGTCTCATATACGTATATAAAATTCAACTGTCACAGTGTTAGTTACCATACTCCTCCGAAACGGCTTACTCGATTATTATGAAACGGCTACTATCTATTTTTCATTTAGCAAAACAATGTTTGCTGGGGTCAGCTAGTCTCAAATGTATATAAAATTCACCTGTCATAGTGTTATTTACCATAATACTCCTCCGAAACGGCTTAATAGATTATTATGAAATATTATATGCATATTCAGTAGCTCTGAGAATCGGCTACTATCTATTTTTCATTTTGCAAAACAACGTTTGCTGGGGTCAGCAAGTATAAATATAAAATTATTAATAGTAAGGTCACTGCATAATGGGCGCTTCAGTTGTATTAGGAGGTAGTAGTTTATTTTTTATGCAGATGTGCTTGGAAGTCCCCAATGTATGTATCCTCAAATTCCAAAAGAAAACAATTGTTTTTCTAGAGTGGAACCCAAAAAATCGCCTCGGATGTTTTAATATCTTACACAAGATTTGAACCCTCGACCGCCCCAACATAAACAAAACGCGGGTATTGCTTCTATCTTATCTCGGGAAAAATATTGGGTATTGCAAGGATCCCCGATTTCATTTATAGGGATTAGTTCTAGGGCCAAGGTGCTAGCCATGAATCAAAAGAATTTTCGATCAAGATAACAAAGAAACAGGGCTGAATGTCGGCCATAACTGTGTCAAATATTACGCAATATTTTTATAAAAATTGTTTTGTTAGTGTGTCTCTCCCTTTTTTGTAAATAGATAGATAGAAAATACTTGATTACACACCAGACGAAGAAATTGTCAATCTATTATAAATAAAAATTAATTGTTGTTCGTTAGTCTGATTAAAACTCGAGAACGGCTAAACGGACTTATCTTATCATAGTCTTGAAATGTTCGTGGAGGTCTAGGAAAGTATTAAAAGGCGAGAAAAACTCGAATAATTGCCGGGAAAAAAAATTTAATAAAACCCCGTGCGAAGCCGGGGCGGGCCACTAGTAAGAAAATAAAACCTTAACCTAGAATGCGTAATGGGCGGTCTTATTGCTTAAAGCCATTTCTTCCATATAAACGTGGATGGAAAGAAAAAATTACAATTGTAATTTATTTGCCTTGTATAAACGATGTTATATGATGTATCCGCCGACAGCCTTTTACGCCGTGGCGTTGCTCGTGTTTTATGGATTTTCCCGAGGGAACGACGGATTTGCTCGATAAATAATAACAGTGAAATAATTATTTAAATCGGGTCAGTACTGCCTTAGATTAGCGCATTTAAACAAACATACTCTTCAGCATTATATTCTTATACAAGGTGTTTCCTTTATGGTATATACTCCGGAAAGGGGGTAAAGGGCAAGCACCAGGCGAACATATTTTGTTCTACAACTTTTCGATTTGGAAGCCTATTTGTCGAAAAAAAATCTTTAAAGTGTAAATCTGTAGATCAAAGTTTTTCGTGAATGATAGCCATAAACTAATATTTTTTTTATGTTAATTGGATACCTTGAGAGGTAATAACTAAAGTAAAACCTATCTCATTTAGTATCAATAAATAATCATTAAATAAACAGAAGTTAAAATTTTAATTTAATTTTAAAAACTTCTTCCAGGTGTTACAAAAATTAAATCAACTGATTTAAGGCTAAACATGACCTAGAGATTAGATTAATAAAAGGCCTCGAAATAGAAAAGTTGTAGAACAAAATTTGTTCGTCTGGTGCGTGCCCTTCACCCCCTTTCCGGAGTATATACCATAAATGAAACACCTTGTATGTAAAATTCACCTGTCACAATGTTAGTTGCCGAACTCCTCCGAAAGCCGATTTTTAAGAAATTTTATATGCATATTCAGTAGGCCTGAGAATCGGCTACTATCTATTTCTCATTTTGCAAAACAACGATTGCTGGGGTCAGCTTGTATTACTATAGATTTAAATGACGATGATAGAGAGATGATAGTATATTAACGAAAAGAAAATAATTAAAAGTAAAATAAAGTGTATACTCGTAGTAAGTATCGCAATTTATAAAAAATAATTTATTTTCAAGCTTTATTAGACAAAAAATAAAATGAGATGCTGTCATTATTATATGCTCAAGTGCAAAGAAAAACAATATTGGATCTTTTATTTCAGTCTGTAAAGAGAATTGATAAAGCTGTGAATTAAATCATAATTGACCTTTTCCTAGAAAGTTGATTTACACAAGAAAATAATTCGCGAAACAAAGAAAGCTCCACGAATTTATGCCTGTAAAATTTTTCATTGTTTTATTCCATCCAACCTTTGTCTTCGAAAAATCTCCGTACACATTTACAAAGGAATATTTTATTTGTTCAAAGGCTCCTTCGAACAAAGTAAATAAAAGGAACACATTGAACCTCACTAATAAGTAAGTACTGCGACCCTTGACTGGTCTCATGTAATGGCCACTAAAAAAACACTTACTACGCAAAATTTTACTTTCACGCGCTACGTAGCGTTTACGATTGCTACGAAACTGCTACGGGCCTTCTACGAGGCACTTAAATCACACAAACGTAACTTATTACTCGTTTCCCAACGTAAATGTGAATTTTACATCCCAAACCATTAAACTCAAAGCTTTCCGACCGGAAGAAATCGTCCACTCAAAAGCAAACGATTTGCATTCTAGTGGCCGAACTAGTCGCGTTATATGAACTGTGAAGTGGTTAGCGGTTTGGCTGGTTACTACCGGAAATTTGTCATCCGGATTCCGGACCCATTCGCAGTGAGTATAATAAGTCCGAAATGACGATTTGAATTGTAAAAGTAGGTGGGTAAGTTAAGAGGCGAGTGACTTGCGCATTTCACACCGCTCTCGCACAGCTTGCCGGTCTCGTGTCGGCTTCGCAGTCAGTGTTGCCCTGGACCTGGTGGACGGAGGACGTGTTTGTGCGCTATTCACTTTAGTTCTTTCGCGTACGTTATATAATACACCTGTGTTTGTTTTGTGGCTGAAGTTATAGAAGCGGGAGGATTTTTCTAAACATAGAGGTAAGCCCGCGCACTTTTTTCTATCAAATGTTTTTAAATAGTAAACTCCTGTGTCAGGTAAATAATGTAAGAATCTTTGGGTCGTAAGCTCTCGTAAATAATGCAAAAGCCCTTTTTGGTAAATAAGGCGGTGTGTTCAAAGGATTGTGTCATGTTGCAGGGTCGACCTTTACTAAGTTAATGCTCTTAAGTAAATTAGAACCTCTTTGAGGTTTAGGTTTGAGTAAATATGTGCCTTTCGAATACTACACAGCTGTTTTGAAGCACCCCCGTTAAACCATGCTATTTGAGGGATCCCATGATTCATATTTCAAAGGCTTTGAAGTAGTAATGAAATAGTTCGATGAATAATATATACGTATTCACCAGAAACGAAAGGAGATGTTGAATGTGAAATTAACTTCGTTATAATAGGAAAGACAATAAATCTATATAAATGTTTTTTTTTATATATTTCTTATTTGTAGTCTCTTTCGAGAATTATCAATATAAGTATCACTATCATAATTAACAACATTTAAAAATACAATTAGTTTTCGAGATGACAATGTGACACTACAAATATGAAAATATATTGTCGGTATTGTAGGTATATTGCTTAGAAACAAACATTTATTATTTTAAGTAATAGAATATAGAGGTATTATGTAAATGTAGATTTGATAACACTAGACTACGTTAATATTTTTAATATAAGCGGAACAGTTTGTGTTTTTGAAGTCCTAGTACCTAATAATTTGAAGAACCTTTTCTAAATGGGCTCGCAAGAACTTTACACTTTGTAATTGTACTAAAACTTAACATAAAAGAAAGTCAGCTTCTAATGATAAATTATGCTATGATTAGTATTGTCGAGGAACAGATTACGTCTGTTGAGAGGATGAATCATCTCAGCAGTTAGTGTTTCGTAATGTGGTCCGGAGAAGCCATCTCCCATCTAGGTCTTCATTGCCCAGCTTAGACCACATCGTCACTTTACATCAGGGGAGATTGTGGTCAAATAAAGCTTTATCAAACATAAAAAAATAAGTTTACCGTGACGTCATATAAACGTCTTAATATGTATAGTAATAAGAAGCGCAATTCTTATGTTTTCCTCTACATTAAAAACAATTTAGTCACTTTTTAGGGTTCCGAACACAAAGGAGACCCTATTGCTGAGACTTCGTCGTCTGACTGTCTGTCACCAGGCTGTATTGTATATCTCAAGAACCGCGTTAACTAGAGAGTTGACATTTTAGAGGATCATGTGTTTCTATTGCCGCTACGACAACAAAAACTAAAAACATAGAATTAATAAATATTTAAGGGGCTCCCATACAACAAACGTGATTTTTACAAGGTTAAGCATCGTTGCGCGCAGCCATTACATGGATAGGTGACCGGCAAGATCGCATCGTTTTGCAATTAAAAAAAATATCTAATTTCTTTTTTGTGCAAAAAGTGTATAAATAAACAGTAACGGAACCCTAGGTGTAGTATGAGTCCATCTTTTATTTTTAATATTTATTTTCCTAGAATATGTCTGTACCTACGATACACAAACCAGGAGTTTAGGTGTAAAAATAAAAAAGCCCCAATTAATGCGGCGGTTTTTACTATTTGATTGGCGGTTATGCGTTAAACAATAATTGACTGCCTCAGTGGCGCGGTGGGCGAGAGTCCGCTTGTGGCGCAAGAGGTAGCGGGTTCGATTCCCGCCGAGGGGTCAAGTGCTCGTATGTTCTGCAAGCACTCTCTCCTTGGTCTGGGTGTTTAATATGTATAATTAAAAGTATCTATGTACGTATGTATATTATATTAAGTATATCAGACGTCTAGTACCCGTAACACAAGCTAAGAGCTTACCACGGGGCTACATGTTGTTGTGTGGATTGTCAGGAAATATTTTTATATTTATTTTAATTGTTTTTTTTTTATTTAGAAAGAAAAGGACTTTGGAGCCTTCGTAAAATATATACAATATTTTCAACGGGGTTTTCTAGAATACTGCTCCAGTCAAAAAAAAATAATATGGTAATACTCGTAAGTAGAAGACTTTTTGTGTAAAACACATCAGACAGAAGTTTTTGGCAATTACTTTTATTTCTATAATTATTATCTGTAGTGGTCCCATAGAGTCTTATGATAAATCCATATCATGTAACTATTCTTCTATAATATAGAAATGAATCGCAAAATGTGTTGGTAAGCGCATAACTCAACAACGCCTGGACAAAGTTTTGCAATTATGTTTTTTAAATGTTCTTAGAAGTCAAGGATGGTTTTTACGGCGAGCAAAATTGGAATAAACAATTTTGAATAGTTACCCGTGCGTAGCCGGGGCGGGACGCTAGTTTTAAAAAAATGCTACATCAATCGTTTTAAATTATAACTGATGGACTAAATAGAAGTAAAGAAACAATTACTGTATTTCATAGTTTAGTATGTAATTTTCTTAAGGGTTGATTTGTTATCGTCAAAAAATTTATTTATATTTGAAGCAAGCAATTGTTCATCAAATCATAGATATTGATGTAGATAGATAGATAGATAATATCTTTATTGCACACCAATTCTTACAGACTAACTCAAAAATAAAAAGCAATAGCCACAAACGTTGTACAATCGGCGGCCTTATCGCTTAAAGCGATCTCTTCCAGGCCACCTTCTCAGGATGTAGGTTCTTCAGGTAAATTTGCAGTAACAGAATCAAAGTATCTTTTTAACTTTATAATTTTATTTAACTTAACAATGGCAAACTGACTGACGCTTCAAGCGCAGAGGCCTAATATAAAGGACTTGAATTGAAACACAAGGCGTACATACAGGTCAACTTAAAATTAATATAACTAAAATTAACAAGGAAATAACATTTAAATCTAACTAACTAAACAAATAAAACGGGGTCCAGAGTCTATAACGTTATTAAGCAAACTTCCATTACGGCATGAAAATTTGCCAACTTTTGTTTTCCATCGAACAAAACAAACTCAATAATATTTACATCTCCCAACAACACTTCCTTAGTGAAGTTTCTGAAGGGGAACGGCAAAAATAAGGTTTTTGTGTGTATTGACACAGAGAATACAGAATACAATCGAATGCCCATATATCTCCGGGGATTATTGAGGTTCAACTAGATTTGAAGGTTTTATCGTCTGATATAGAAAAATTCGGATTTCGTTGTACATTTTTAAATATTTTTAGTGGGAAGCAAATACTTAATTGGAACCTTAAACAATCCGTTCTGTGAAAAATTGCAATTTCCAGAGATTTTATTTGCAAAATTAATTATTAAATAATCGTGAGTTACGCTATTCGTTATAAGGATTTACTCACGTAAAAGTTGGATTCCGGTAAAATTTTCAGCTTTTACCGGACTCCAAAGTCCTTCAAAGGGAGTTTAATGTGAAGAAACATTACAAATGCCTCAACTATTTACGTGAGTGTATCACATTTTTTAAATTAATTTATTAATTTCTTTAATATTAATTCATGACCTCAGAACAATATTACTGAACTACTCAGCTACTATTCATCATTTTTATAGTACCTACCCTTCTCCCATAGGTGTATTTGGGATCATAGTCAGTACTGCAAAAAATATGAAATGATTGCTAATATAAACAATCTATAATATAAAAATGAATCGCAACATTTGTTGGTAAGCGGATAACTCATTATCGCCTGGACCAATTTGGCCATTTCTGTTTTAGATGTTCGTAGAAGTCCAAGGATGGATTTTATGGCGAGAAATAATCAAATAATTGCCGGAAAATCATTTTAAAGAATTACCAATGCGAAGCCGGAGCAGGCCGCTTGTATCAAATACAATCAAAACAGGGTAGTTACCATGACCGCAACGAAAGTTATATGAACACCATATATCTTGGGAAATCCGTAATTTGTATATAAAACCGGATCGTATATTAATCCAATGTTTATTAAACATGACTATCAAAATAAAGGAGAATGTAAATAAGTATTATTGGGATCAGACGAAACATGAATAATTTAAACACAATTTTGTAATCTAAATAATAAACTTTTCAAAGTTTCGTATTCAAAGGCCGGTTTGCTTAGGGATAAAGTGAAATTAGATATAATTTTCTGGCTTCCGATTATAATGTATTATGAGCTTATGGAAAATCTATTAAATAATTTTTGTGAAAATTCAATTCTGCGATAAGCTTCAAAGGCCTCTGGAAATTCTTTACACGTGGGTTATAAGAATAAGGAAGACTGTTACTTTGATGTTGATAAAGTTTTGACCTACGTAAGTTAACAGGATTCGGCGCGAATCATTTCTCATTTACAAGATACAAAGATACAAAATCATTTATTTCCATGGATTGGTTTTACAGGCTGTCTCCACGAGCGAGAGCGAGAATCTCGGCGATGTTAATTCGTGCCACTTATTTCTATCCGCTCTCTTAGCGTGTCTCCACACGACGATGATATCGCGGCGATGCGACAAGTGTACGCGCGAAACGGTATGCGTCGCTAACTTGTAACCCCTTCTGCATACAAACCACCACTGCAAGGGGTTACCAGTTAGCGACGGTTGGTACTATTAGATACTGTACGTCTCGCGGCGAGCCTTTGCTTCGAGCCGCGCGCTCCACGCAGAACATGGTGTTCTCACAGCGAGCGCGCTAGATGCTTGATGTCAAACGCAGGCGTCGCTTTGCGTAACGAGTGGCAACAAAAAAAAATTTAATAGTCGTAGTATATAGCCTTCCTCAATAAACACTCTATCTGGAAATAAATATACTAATAAATCTAAATTTAAAATTTAAGAAAAACCCCCGATTCTAATGCCTTAATTTCCTTAAATGTAAAACAACATAATAATATGTAATGTGGACGCGATGCGTTTTCATTTGATACCCCACACTAGTATATTTGCAGATTTTCGGTTTTGCTTCCCCACTCTCACCCCCATAACTTTTAAACGGCCTAACCGATTTTCATGAAACATGTCTAAGAACACTCACGCAAGACTCACCTTTCATACAAAAAAAAAATAATTTGAAATCGCTCCATCCGTTCGGGAGCTATGGTGACACAGACAGACAGACAGACACATCAAACTTATAACACCCCTCTTTTTTGGTCGGGGGTTAATAAATAATAAATATTCTACGTATAGTTAAATATATAAAGGTAGTCTCAATTGTAAATCACTATCGATTTAATATACATATATGCGGCATAGGTAATCTCGTCCATCATCATCAGTATACCAGCTGTAGGACGTCCACTGCTGGACAAAAGCCGATAGACAGTTATTTCAGATATATCACCTTGTACCAAATGAGCCGTCTATCTAGTTTGTGGACGTCCTACGTTGCGCTTGCCGCGCGTGCTCTCCATTCGAGAACTTTTCATCCAAACTTCACAAATATATATTACGCCGTAGCTAACCACTCTGGTCCTTCCGGTATTCATAATAAATGTCAGTATCGTCTTTTTTGTTTTCCCTATTTTTCCTTTCAAGGGATATCCATTCTGTTACACATTTTGTCCATTTCGTGTTAGACATTCGGTCATCGTAGAAGTGTATAGTTTGATCCGCCAACTTCCATTTTAAATATCCTTTTCTCTGGTTCCGTACCCTTTGGGATAAAACGGAACAATACTAAAACCTATCTTAGAATTCGCAAATTCGTCAGTAGGAAATACACACTCTATTTCACAGTGATTATTAAAAACAACCTAACGATTTAAAACGAAGAAGGAAGACTTTTAAAGACAATCAATCAAATTAAGTGTATGTACTTGTAAAGTAATTGATTGAGGTGTAGCTAGAATTATAATTTTCACACTTGACATTACAAATAATTTGTAATGTAATTATTATGAAATAAGACATTTATTGAATATTATTAATTTAATGCACTAGGATAAAGGCTATTTTTATTTATTTTATTCTTAGCCAAAAGCCCCAGGTATTTCTTTTATATTCACGAATGCATTTTTCGCTTTAGGTAAAAGGAACATGGAAATTCCCAGATTTGCACATTTTAATATTAACACCGGGTTGTAACATATTTCGGTACCGAATTACTTTTACATGTAATATTCATCGAGCAAGCACGTAAACGTCAGTATTTTGGGACAGAAAAAGGTAAAATAGATTATCTTTATACAGGTACGAAAATCTATTAGTTTTAAAATTGCTTCACAGCAGGGTTTCCTGCTAGAAATAACCACTATGTTTATGGCTCTTAGTTGGAGATGGTTCCGTATGAAAACACTTACTGAAATTGTCAACGTTTATTTTTCACCAAGTATGAAAAATTAACGTATATATATAATATATATTGATGAATGTACTTTGAATGGCAAAATAAAAAGCAAAAAGGTTTTTATTTAGCCTTCTTTGTACACTTTAAACAAAAATTGCTGGTCGAATAAGGTTTTTGTATGCATGCTCCCTATTTTATTAACTTCTGAGTGACTAAAGATTACAAAACCTGCTCATTACACGACTATAATGGGAGAAAAAAATATTTTAGGTTAATTATAACAGGGATCATTACTATCCATTACTATCTTAAACCAAATGCACTATACACAGTGGTGGATTTACCAGTAGGCTGAGTAGGCTTGAGCCTAGGGCGGCAGATTTTGGGGGCGGCAAATTTGGGGAACGATATTTATTTAACCTCATAGAAATCAAAAAGATTTTTCTATGACGGTTTTCTGATGTCTTACATATAGAAGTCTGCAACAAATTTTCTCAATGACTTTTCTCTCTCACTTGTCATTGCACATTCCGATAGTAGCAAACTTATTCCGATTAGCTCAAAAATATACCGAAAAATTATATAATGTGAAATTTCAACGAAATTGTTGCATTGTAAAAATAATGTTTGATATGACAATTGTTGAGGCAAGGGCGGCAAAAACTATTCAGCCTATATCTTGTAAATTTGTAAATCATAGAAGTCTGCAACAAATTTTGGAAATTACTTTTCTCTCTCACTTGTCATTGCACATTCCGAGAGTAGCAAACTTATACCGATTAGCTGAAAAATTTAAAGAAAAATTATTATACGTGCAATTTCAACGAAAAAACGAATAAAAACGAATTGTAAAAATATTGTATGATATGACAAATGTTGAGGCAAGGGCGGCAAATACTATTCAGCCTATACCTTGAAAATTTGTAAATCCGCCACTGACTATACAACCTTTGTAATCGCACGTTTGTCGCTAGAATTGGGTACATTAGTCACATAAGATCTAGACATTGCTGAGGTCACTGTAGCCGAAATCGGCTAGGTGTATTATATATATATATATATATATATATACAACCTTTAACTAAGTCTCAGATCTGGCTGCCAAAGAGAACCGAGATAAGACTAGCGAGCTCTGCTTATATAAAATATGTATTCTTTTCCAAAAAGACATTGTTAGAAAATAATGCGATTTGACTAACACCGCAAAATGAGCTGTAGAAATGAGAGAAATCAAAAATTAGGCTTGAATGACGCGCGATCTTCTGCTTCTTCTTCTTCTTGGTCTTATGGCTTGCACCGTTCGCTGGTTGCTACGATTCTGCCAGTGTCGTCAGTTACTTGATAGTATCGTGAACATAATGCAGCAAAAGACGGGATATTATTTACAACACCAAACTGATTAAGCTAAAAAGAAAGGACGACGCGCGATCTATTCGCGCGCTGTACACTGTCAACTGGCAGGGTACCTTATCGCTATTTTCAAGAAAAACTATGACACATGTACTTACTTCATTCATGTGTTTCAATTAGTTTAACTTGACACTGGCAAACTGACGCTTCAAGCGCAGAGTCCAATTTTATTATAAGGAATTGAATCGTTTCAATTAGAACTGACACTTTTGGTAAAATAGCCTCCGTTCACACAGTTATATCAAAGTCAAAACGTTTATTTCCTTAGACGCTTATGCATACATGGACAGGTCAACTTAAAGGTAATTTAAATAAAATCTAAGAATAATCAAGCTTCAATTTTTAACACTGAGTTGAGAAGATATTGTTATATTTATCCATAATTTCCTGTCGAGCAATAACGATTGGAATGTTTTTGCGTTACAAAGGCAGGTCGGCCTCCCACGCTTATCAAAAATAACCATTTCATCAGATTGATTGTACGCTAAAAATAAAATTACAGTCCTCATTTGTCCGGAAATATTTATTTATTTTTCCTCGCTCTTCTTTCATAATCCTAGGTTTTACAACAAAAAATGCAAAAATAATACGGGTATCGTACTCATTTTATCCAAAGTACTAAGCCAAACAAGCAGTAAAGCTGTTGAAGACAACTATTATTTTTCCTATTAACTTGGCTCATCCCAGTACAATACCTTCCCATGAGAGGTACAGTCAACAGCAAAAGAAACTGATTAAATTGTGCCCCAAAATAATATATACAGTAAATTAAGTTACGGACTATTGTAGTTTCTAAGAAGTAAAGGAACAAATGACGTGTCAAAGGTAAGATCACATTTAGTTCGATCCTCGATGCTAATATGATCATTTTCTTTTGTAAAGTTAAAACTTCATTCGAAATTGACGCTTTGGTATAACTTGTTACATCTGGCACTTCACACTACAAGATATTTTGAAACGTTGATATTGATCACTTTTGCTGTTAACAGTACGAAAACACGTTGTTCTTGTACAACGTTATTATAAAGCTTTCCACAAGCTTGTTCGAAAAGTCCGTAGTTTTACGTCCACGGGTATAAGGATCATATTTGAGTGTGTAAGAAAACACTGGACCAATATCGATACCCATTATATATCGTTATACTTCTAATAGACAAGGCGCGGTGGGAACGCTCTGCGGCGAAGAAAACTTTCTCATAGTTTGACCTTTGTTGGTCAACGCAGGTTATATGTTCACACGTTTCTGGTAGCTTTCATATTTTAGAAGATTAATTTCTGAAATGTGTAGACGACGTTAGAAGGAAAATAGGATACAAAACATGTTCTCTTACTGAAATTATTTACGGTAAACCGGAATATATTAGGAACTTGAATGCAGATGTTGCTTCAATGCGGACCACATTTATCTTAGATTTAATTATAGTTGTATATAGGCACAAGATAATGAAGCATGTCTTGCAATATCTTTCCTGGAATAATTGTTTACATATATCTACGTAATTGAATTTACGTATAGGCTTGTAATCTGAAATAGCGAAGTTTGAGTACATGCATAACTGATTTTCTTGGGTTAAACTCTTGTTCCTCTGGAGTTTTCTTGTTGAAAAATGTATAAGCTTGATAAGAGTTTAAAACGCGTGCTTTAACGTTGAAGGCAAACATAGTGAAGAAACCGGCATGTTCTGAGAATTTAAAAGAGTTTGAAGGACATGTGACGTTGTGAGTTAAGGCCTAAACAATCTTGTCAAGAGATCAGTCACTGTGTCCCAGCAGTGGGAACGTTAATGGGTGATGATGATGGGCTTGGAATCTGGAATAGAGAAGTTTCCATACACACATTACTGATATTCTTGGGTAAAACACTTATCTGAAGAAAGGCAAAAATATGGCATTTTTATAGTCTCAACGCGGCAAGGCCGTAAGCCAGAAAACTTTCTTATAGTTGTTCTTAAAAGTTCCAGAAATGTTAGCGAACTTTTTGGTCCGTTATTACAATGCAGATAAGGATAAATATATAATAAAAGGCCACCAGCGTCCTGTTGTTTAGTAAAATGGGAGTTACTGTACTGCGTTCGAGTCTTTCGAGTTTCCCGATATTTCGGCACGGCGCGACGGCATGTACTTGTGCTGAAATAATACATTATGTATGTCACGTTATAAATCTAAATAGTGCTGATAATCAAGATAGTTTCAAAAATTGTATTAATGGGTACTGATAAAACTGTTATTTAAGCGTCTTACTGATTATTTTCCTTTACTCGAAATAATCATAAATATTTCCGGTAAATCCACACAACAACATCTAGCCCCGTAGTAAGCTCTAAGCTTGTGTTACGGGTACTAGACATCTAATATACTTAATATATGTAATAGACATACATATATAGATATTTTTTTCTAAATACATATTAAACAACCAGACCAAGGATAAAGTTATTGCAGAACATAATTATGAACACTTGACCCCTCAGCGGGAATGGAACCCAACCAAACTTTACCTCCTGTTAAAAGCGTACAAATCGACGTAGGTATTTTCATAAAAAAATATCTTGCAGCTGCCAGCATTAGGGAAGCTGTGTAGAGAGAATACCAATCGCACTCGCACCTCCCCGATGAAAGTTTAACGAACTCGAAAAGTAATCTGATTTGTGTACAGCTTTATTTTGCAACGCGGAGCAAAAACGGAAACTGTACTGAGTGCTGAGTCTGAGTTTACAAATTGTAGTTAACTTTCTCGATCGTGAGAACGTTAACTATAATTTGTATGGGATCGAAACAGCGCCTCTTGTGGCAAACTTGAGAAACATAATTTGCTAGTTTGAGATTCACTATCGACCGTCGATCGTCGACTCGTTTACGCTCACGTTCGAAAGTGAGAACGTTAACGCATTTGATTGGTTGTTTGAAAATTTTCCCGAGTTCGTGTTACCATTTTTGACATTCGAATAGTAAACGCGCTCGAAAAAGTATTCGTCTAGCATTCACTTAGAATTTCTCAGTGAGTAGAGGTGAGAGTGCAAAGTTATTCAGTAAAATCATTAATATTTACAAATAAATTATGGCCGGACGTTTCTTTTTCGCTTGGATATCGTCTTACAAAGACAGCTTTTAAGTTTTTGTGCAGAGAATTAAAACAATTGACGAATTTAAGGTCCTCTCAACTCGTTTTGTTGGAACTTATATTATGTACTTTTTGTTATTTATTAATTAAAATATTAAAAAGTACCTAGCTATAGTTTCGACACCTAATTAATTTGTTCTTCGCAGGTGTTCACGGCTCTCTTCTTTTTTGCTTCTGGTTCATACAAAAGCCAATTTGAGTAGCAAAACAATGCAATGATATTTTTTTCAGTTACCTATGTGATGATCAATACTACATTTTAAATGTTAACCCTGAGTTTGGAGGTGCAAAGCATGATTCTTTGTATGGGAAAACAGTGACTTGAATACATAAATTCAATCTCTGCACCAAAATAGAGAAATGGTCTGGCTTCTATATACCTAGGTAAAGTATCTTTAGGTACTTGATTTATTAAAATGCATTATGTTTTGATCCCTTTCACTATTCTATCTTTTACATAATTATTTATTTTTAGGAGACTCTGGATACCCTCAGCGCCCAGGCTAATGACTCCAATTTTAGATGCAAATACTGGTACACCAGAGGCCAATTATAATAACAAGCAAATGAGGGCTAGAGTAATAATAGAAAATACATTTTCAAATGCTGAAAAACAGATGGTAGTGCTTAGACAAGGATGGAGTTCATCCACTTCAAGCCACTCAAATATGCTTCTATTATTATAGCATACTCAGTATTGCATAACATAGTTATCAATCTTGGCATTGATCTAAATCTTACTCGGTGTCCGAGTAAGATTTAGGTGGGTCTAGTTAAGGTAAAATATTTCATATGATATTATAACAAAATACCTATTTATGTTACAATTAATCATATCTAGTTCCAGGAAACTTAAATAGTGAACCGGGTTACAATGACTATGTGGAAGGAGCTGGAGCTACCAGCGGACCAATTTTAGTAAGAAGACTGATAAATAGTGTGTGATATATATATGTATGTAGTTATCAGTTATATATTGTGTTAATGTACTATTGCTATTTATAGAAGTGTGCTTAGGATTATAAGGTTAAGGATATTGTATTGTGACAATGAATAAATAAACAAAATTATATAAGATGAACTTTATTTTTTTACCTAATTAGACAGTCAGAATTGACAAGTTAAATTTATAAACTTATATACTTATATTTACAAAAATATAAACTAATCATTACAGAGTCTATTAACTAACTTATCTTAAACTCTTATTCCTATTGCTTGCCAATCTCTGGCTCTGCGCTTCCATCTCCCTAATCATATTTTGCTCTCTCCTCAAGCTTATGTTACTCTATTATAAACATTCTCCAAAACTCTTCAGCTTGTAGAAAATTTTGTGCTAGCCTCAAAATTCTTCAAGGAATTCTTGCATGGCAAGGTGGTGTTTGCCCAAAGCAAGCAGGCTCAGGCCGAATCAGATTGCTCTCACAGAGCCTTATAGGAGAGAGTGCATGGGCATCTGTAAAAATACATTAATGTTATTATAATCTTATTAACATTATAATTATGTTATCCTTAAAAAAGTTAAGTCTTACCTTCCAGTGCTTCCAATGTTGTGAAATAAATCTCAAAAACAAATCCAATATTGTGACAATATTGTGAACTGGGGTTGTTACAGTAATTCTTTGACTGGGGCTTAGGACTGGGGCAACATATGATGTTGATGGCCCAGGTTCATCCCAATGTCTGAGGTCTCCATGCCTAGAAACAACAATAAACTTAGTTTTTTCTTCGTCGATGAAACAACTTCACATAAATAGATCTAAACATCAAATAAATTATCAAACACTCACTGCTCCATGAACTTGTCTTCATTTTTAGACTGTTTAACTCATAGTTTCAATTTATTATTAATTTATCGGCCGGCCACTTCTTCCTACTCGAACGAAAGTTTTCATTTCAAACGTAAACAAAACACAGAATAATCATAACATTTTTGATAGACAGCTGCTTCTTGACAAAATACTAGTAAAAATATCATTCTGAATTTGGCCGGTTAATGATTTGATGACGTCATGCTACCACCCTAACAAAAATATTTAACTATGCTCACGGTGAGTGAACGCTTTCGTATAGTTTTTGTCGATAGGAACTCCAACTTGCATGCCATTGCTTTTCGATTCGAGTTTCGTTAGCTCGATTAACGAGATAGTAAAGTCATTCGAAAACGTTTGTGGAACTTAGACTCAGCACTCTGAGTGCTGAGTCTGAGTTTACAAATTGTAGTTAACTTTCTCGATCGTGAGAACGTTAACTATAATTTGTATGGGATCGAAACAGCGCCTCTTGTGGCAAACTTGAGAAACATAATTTGCTAGTTTGAGATTCACTATCGACCGTCGATCGTCGACTCGTTTACGCTCACGTTCGAAAGTGAGAACGTTAACGCATTTGATTGGTTGTTTGAAAATTTTCCCGAGTTCGTGTTACCATTTTTGACATTCGAATAGTAAACGCGCTCGAAAAAGTATTCGTCTAGCATTCACTTAGAATTTCTCAGTGAGTAGAGGTGAGAGTGCAAAGTTATTCAGTAAAATCATTAATATTTACAAATAAATTATGGCCGAACGTTTCTTTTTCGCTTGGATATCGTCTTACAAAGACAGCTTTTAAGTTTTTGTGCAGAGAATTAAAACAATTGACGAATTTAAGGTCCTCTCAACTCGTTTTGTTGGAACTTATATTATGTACTTTTTGTTATTTATTAATTAAAATATTAAAAAGTACCTAGCTATAGTTTCGACACCTAATTAATTTGTTCTTCGCAGGTGTTCACGGCTCTCTTCTTTTTTGTTTCTGGTTCATACAAAAGCCAATTTGAGTAGCAAAACAATGCAATGATATTTTTTTCAGTTACCTATGTGATGATCAATACTACATTTTAAATGTTAACCCTAAGTTTGGAGGTGCAAAGCATGATTCTTTGTATGGGAAAACAGTGACTTGAATACATAAATTCAATCTCTGCACCAAAATAGAGAAATGGTCTGGCTTCTATATAGGTAAAGTATCTTTAGGTACTTGATTTATTAAAATGCATTATGTTTTGATCCCTTTCACTATTCTATCTTTTACATAATTATTTATTTTTAGGAGACTCTGGATACCCTCAGCGCCCAGGCTAATGACTCCAATTTTAGATGCAAATACTGGTACACCAGAGGCCAATTATAATAACAAGCAAATGAGGGCTAGAGTAATAATAGAAAATACATTTTCAAATGCTGAAAAACAGATGGTAGTGCTTAGAAGCCACTTCAAGCCACTCAAATATGCTTCTATTATTATAGCATACTCAGTATTGCATAACATAGTTATCAATCTTGGCATTGATCTAAATCTTACTCGGTGTCCGAGTAAGATTTAGGTGGGTCTAGTTAAGGTAAAATATTTCATAATGATATTATAACAAAATACCTATTTATGTTACAATTAATCATATCTAGTTCCAGGAAACTTAAATAGTGAACTGGGTTACAATGACTATGTGGAAGGAGCTGGAGCTACCAGCGGACCAATTTTAGTAAGAAGACTGATAAATAGTGTGTGATATATATATGTATGTAGTTCTCAGTTATATATTGTGTTAATGTACTATTGCTATTTATAGAAGTGTGCTTAGGATTATAAGGTTAAGGATATTGTATTGTGACAATGAATAAATAAACAAAATTATATAAGATGAACTTTATTTTTTTACCTAATTAGACAGTCAGAATTGACAAGTTAAATTTATAAACTTATATACTTATATTTACAAAAATATAAACTAATCATTACAGAGTCTATTAACTAACTTATCTTAAACTCTTATTCCTATTGCTTGCCAATCTCTGGCTCTGCGCTTCCATCTCCCTAATCATATTTTGCTCTCTCCTCAAGCTTATGTTACTCTATTATAAACTTTCTCCAAAACTCTTCAGCTTGTAGAAAATTTTGTGCTAGCCTCAAAATTCTTCAAGGAATTCTTGCATGGCAAGGTGGTGTTTGCCCAAAGCAAGCAGGCTCAGGCCGAATCAGATTGCTCTCACAGAGCCTTATAGGAGAGTGCATGGGCATCTGTAAAAATACATTAATGTTATTATAATCTTATTAACATTATAATTATGTTATCCTTAAAAAAGTTAAGTCTTACCTTCCAGTGCTTCCAATGTTGTGAAATAAATCTCAAAAACAAATCCAATATTGTGACAATATTGTGAACTGGGGTTGTTACAGTAATTCTTTGACTGGGGCTTAGGACTGGGGCAACATATGATGTTGATGGCCCAGGTTCATCCTAATGTCTGAGGTCTCCATGCCTAGAAACAACAATAAACTTAGTTTTTTCTTCGTCGATGAAACAACTTCACATAAATAGATCTAAACATCAAATAAATTATCAAACATTCACTGCTCCATGAACTTGTCTTCATTTTTAGACTGTTTAACTCATAGTTTCAATTTATTATTAATTTATCGGCCGGCCACTTCTTCCTACTCGAACGAAAGTTTTCATTTCAAACGTAAACAAAACACAGAATAGGTAATCATAACATTTTTGATAGACAGCTACTTCTTGACAAAATACTAGTAAAAATATCATTCTGAATTTGGCCGGTTAATGATTTGATGACGTCATGCTACCACCCTAACAAAAATATTTAACTATGCTCACGGTGAGTGAACGCTTTCGTATAGTTTTTGTCGATAGGAACTCCAACTTGCATGCCATTGCTTTTCGATTCGAATTTCGTTAGCTCGATTAACGAGATAGTAAAGTCATTCGAAAACGTTTGTGGAACTTAGACTCAGCACTCTGATTTGATTATATAAATGTTTTAAAAAGATTTGTGGGGATGATCTTCTCATTTCGTTTTTTTGGGTTTTCCCACTTGGCAATTTTGAAAGGTCGATATTACGTCACTTGGTGTTATTCGAAGCGAAACCTTACTAATGTTAGAAGTGAATTAATTGTATAAGCCTCTTTATCGGTTATTGTATTATGATTTCATAGAGGCAGCTTGAGCCCTGATAGAAAGGATACAATTTTATTAAACTTATGTGCGAAATACATTTTACATGAAAAGCCACACGTAAAAGCTGACATTACTATAAACTGTATTCCAACTTCCGTTCAAACCCCGCCACGCACCTCTGGATTTTTCTTCATGAGAAATCAATGTGCGCTTTAAACGGTGAAGGCAAAACATAATGAGGAAAGCGGCATGCTCTGAAAACTTTGAAGAGTTTGAAGGACATGGTGACATTCATCAACCCGCACTAGGCCAGCGTGGTTAATTAAGGCCTAATCGCTTTCTTTAAGACAGAAGCCCCTGTGTCCCAGCAGTAGGAACGTAAACAGCGGTGTTTATGTTACTATAAAACAGTAGAATCCAATTATTAGTTAATTAAGATCAGAAACCAAAAAATAAAAAGCATATAAAAGAAATTTAAGACCATGGGTTATATAAAGACCACTTTTCAATACACAGGCAAAAATGTTATCTGTTGAGTCATCAAACGTTGTCGAGACGGAAACTTAGTGGTACCATCCTAGTCAGGCATCATTTGATCGTCCCTTCGCCCCTACCCTTAGGAAATTATCCAAGGAGGTTACCCAATAAATAATTAACGCGGAATAGCAGTATTAGGCCAGGCGACTTTCCGTAACAGTTTTGAATAAAAATATAATGAATTTTAATAAAATGGTATCATCATCATCCTGCCCTTGTCCCACACTATGTGGGGTCGGCACAACATGTGTTTTTCTTCCATTTCCCTCTATCACCCGTCATCTCAGCACTCACTCCTTTCTTACACATTCTTCTTTCACACATCTTTTCTTCGGTCTCCCTCTTCCGTACCATCACATATCCATCCACTTATTAATAAAATGGTATGTTTTAAAAATAAAGTTTAAATACAATGTAATGAAACTTCAATATGAAACTTAATCACTCGCTTCGAGCTGCTGTGTGTTACAGACAATAATGTCAGTCTGTTCACAATAATTCCTTAATTTTTGTTTATTATTTTTTTGCATACTGGTTAAAAATTGTTCACGGACCCTAGGTGTAGTATGTGTCCAATGTATACTTTGGAACTTTAATTTGTTATAATCATCATTCATTACTAAGCATTTCGCATTAACTGTAAAATATGGTCATTAGTAGTATCAGAAGTCTAGAAATAATGCTGATTTTTATATACTGCAAACCGGCGGAGTTAACAGTCTTATTGTAATAAATGGGTATCTCTTACTCAAACGACTCTAGGCACAGTTTTGTTTTTAATTATTCAAAGCCTTTGCCGATAATCGAATCTATATGACGGCGCGCGCCAGTAACGCCGGATAACCAAATAACCGAATAAGAGATACCGTTTTACCATACCGATAACGGCTTTGCTCTAGTGAAGCGTCGTATCTATGGTGGCAGGGCGGCCATGTTGGTTTTGGCCCTTGTCAAAACTTGTCAGAACGGAATGGTCGCTTGCGCACCAAGTCCACGGCGAATCACTAAAATTCGGTGTAATCCTATTTGATTTCGATTATAATCAAATCTAGAATTGATCAGGGTAGTCTAGTTTATCTATCAGTGATATTATTTCGTGTTAATTTGTGTAGCAAGAAAATTAAATTGAAACCTGTTATACCTGGTGTTGTGATTTAGCTCATTGCCCTAAAAACCTACGACGCCTGACCCAGAGAGGCCTCCTGTTCCGACATATATAATTTCTCCAATTTGATATTGTACGTAACAACAAAAAATAATGTTTATCTGAAAGGTTTTGTGCTAATGACCTATCATAACATTAAAGCTTCGAAAAATAAGTACATTTTGTATTGTTTGTTCTTTGAAGTCTTTGAATTAATGATATTTTCGTAGACAGATTAGCAAAAGCCCAATCAATACCTTGTAAAAACAGGTATCTACTATAATTTATCAATTAAATACTAAATACACACATGCACACAACAACATCTAGCCCCGTGGTAAGCTCTAAGCTTGTGTTGCTAGACATCTGATATACTTAATATAATAGTCATATATAGACATATATAGATATCTTTTATTATACATATTTAACACCCAGACCAAGGAGTAAGTGATTGCAGAACATACAAACACTTGACCCCTCGGCGGGAATCGAACCCGCTACCTCTTGCGCCGCAAGCGGACTGTTGCCCACCGCGCCACAGAGGCAGTCAATTAAAACTAAATTGAGTAATGTGAGCTTAAGCCTTAACAAGCTGCTGGTAAATTTTGAAGAAAGTTCCTTTTCACCCTCAAATTTCTGATAATTCAGCACAAATTATTAAACTTTACTAGAATATACTGGATGTTCAAATATGGCTGTTTTAACTTAGGAGCTGATTCTAGAGAGAAAGTTTAATGAAATATAACACTACTTTTTTTTGCTGAATATTTGCTGATATAATAATAAATAGATAAATATTTTTTTTGTAAACATATATAGAGGTACAAAATTATGAATAGTAAGGTAACATTTAAACTTAGCATGCGTGATGGGCAGTCTTATTGCTTAAAGCATACGTCTGCTGCATTATGAACACCCTGTTAACGCTCCCACTGCTGGGACACAGGGACATCTCTCTTGACGAGAGAGATAAGGCCACGCTGGCCAAGGGCAGATTGGTGATTGTCACATGTCTTTCAAACTCTTAAAAGCTTTCTTTTTACACTTTACTCCTTTTTATTTTTGACGCCTGACAAACTTTAAGAAAATAATTTCAAATTGTGAGTGACGCGTAAAATAGCGCTATCTCTCTCTCGCGCGAGCTTCTGTATGCACGAAAGAATGAGAAGCCAGTCAGACTCACTTTCCCGTATGGCATAATGGTTGAACTGTTTTCGAATAATATTTCGATTTTCATGCAGATTTCTGCAATAGGTAGTGTAACTCAGGAGGACTAACTCGTGGTGAATTAAGGCCTAATCTCTCTCGCCAAGAGAGAAGTCCCTGTGTCCCAGCAGTGGGAACATGAATAGGGTGATGATGATGATGTACCTATCTGAAGTAGAACATAGTAAAACATTATATTTAAACACACAATGGAACAATATAAAGAATTGATAAATAGAACGGTAACTAGCTACGCTAATTAACTTAGCTTGTAGCTTTTTTTAGTTTAAAAATAATTGATAACCTAAAATTTCTCTTATTATTAACTTTCTATGAATTCTAGTATTTATTTAGAACACTCAGATAATGATCAAAGGCCTACTTTAGTTTTCATTAAATAATCCCCATATAATTTAGAAGAAATCCTTGTAACCTTTGATGAAGCCGAAGGAACGAAGATAATTTCCCCAGCTAATAAAAAATACGTTGGTTCTTAGAACAAAACCACTCAAAACCGCCACGAAATTCATGAATTCAGCAAACATAATAATTGGTGAAAATTTTATGGTGTTTAATATATTCAAAATAGAAATTAAATATTTGAATTGTTAGTTAACTATTATAGAGGTATAAGGCATTTTTTTTTCGATTATATTGAATGCAAACAGTATTATAATGTTTGTTATGTACAAGTGTTTCAAAATTGTGATATAAAGCGAAAAAGGTGTGAATGGCACGCTCCAGGCAAACATATATAGTTTTACAACAAAAAAGCCTTTTTTTTAGCCTTATCTCATCTCTGAGTCATATTTACCCTCATAGCAGTTGATTTAATTACTGTAACCCATGGAAGAAGTTAAAAAAGTTAAATATGTAAATATCTTTAGGCACCTTGAATACATACTATAAAATATGTATGTACATTATAATTGTATAAATTTCACTAATTGAAACCATTTTCTTTTGACCCACCACCATATGTATTTGTCACCAGTAAATAAGGAAATACGTAAATAAAAAAAAAAAAGTTATAATACAAATTATTTACTTTCACATTTTCATAAATTTAATTATTTCCCATCCCCTCCAACCTATTCAACCTATCTAGAGGTACTTATTTGGTGAAAGCCCTACTCTGTGCTAGACGAATCGCAGACTCCTGTCAAGAAGTTTTCGTCCCCAGCCTCTTGATATAAATTAACTGTACGAGTATAAGCTACTTGACCTGCCCACATGTGACTTTATCAGTAACTCGCGCTCTACTACCTACCAGGCAGATTAACCTAAATAATATATCTAATGTACTCATGGTAATAAACTCTCGTGTCCATATTAATTCCTAGGGATCTCGGGAGGGGAGCGGGACGTCAGAAATATGTAGGACAAAGCTGACCTTTATTATTTTTCATAAAACTAATTATGCCTGTCGTAATGATCATTAGCCATTAAAGCTAAATTATAATCATAATAAGATGTTAACGGGGATACGACCTAATTAATTATTTTCCATAATATTTAAGATAATTAAGAAAATATTGTTATTATTGAAAAGGTAATTAGGTTTTAATATTTTTTACTTAAATAACAACTCTTTAGATCTTTCATCAAAAGATCTGAAGACTTTCTTTTGTTTAAAAAAAGATGCCATAATATATTTTGAAACAATATAATCAACGTGTTTCTGTAGGAAAACATTTTAAACGGGGTTCGACATTTTAGTGACTATATTTAATTAATTTAATTGATAATAAACCATAAAACTATCAAAGTGTTTAAATATGAGTACAAATACATCACAGGATTTCTGTAGATGAATTGTTTTATTTTACTACGGAAACGGCTCCTACAATTTTCATAAAATTTAGTATGCAGTTCAAGAAAAAATAATCCATCTAGCCAGTGCTCATTAAAAAATACCAAGCAAGGCGCGTTCAAATAGTTACTTAGTTTTTAGGGCATTAACATCTATCTATTCATGTTATAAAGTTGAAGAGTTCGTTTATCGCGCTTGACCACTGATCCAATGTTAGAAATGATTTTTACCGAGGGAAAATCCAAAATTAGTCATCAATAACAAAAAAAACTATCTAAAAAGACCCAATTTCACAAAAATATATTGCGACAGTCAGCTATAGATCTGTAAATTGAAGGATAGTTCTAAATAATTACACGTGTTATTGGTCTATTCCCTACTGCCCCCGGCTACACACAAACACTTTGTTAGACACCAAAAAAAAACAAACAACTCCATACACTCGTGTTTAACAAATAAATGTACCATTCTCGCAATAAAACAGATATCATTGTTTGAACATAACCCAAAAGTTTACCTACGTTAATTAATTATCAGTGTACCATAAAATGGGTGTGGGTTTCCAATGCGAATTCACCCTCGGGTGGATTTGATAGCTTGAGCTTAACAAGGGTTCTGCTCGGCTATTTCATTCCTGTAATTAATAACATTCATATTGCTTTATGTATTCTCTATATTATGCTATTTGTACTTATTTTGTATATATAGTACGTGCGTAATTGAAAATAATGGAGCTGGAATAACGGTGTAATATTATCTATATAAATAAAAATGAATTGTTGTTCGTTAGTCTGATTAAAACTCGAGAACGGCTGAACGGATTTATCTTATCATAGTCTAGAAATGTTCGTGGAGGTCTAGGGAAGGTTTAAAAGGCGAGAAAATATCGAATAATTGCCGGGAAAAAAAATTGAATAAAAACCCGTGCGAAGCCGGGGCGGGCCACTAGTAAGGAATATAATGTAATATTTAGTAATATAAGATTTATATTTGTATTTATGTTCGTCTGTAAGGTAAATGTTTTAATGAGCCTGAGATGCTTGCAATAATTAATAATAATTATTATTATAAGAGTAAAGTGTGAGTGTGTTATTTTCAATAGAAAATAGCAGCTGCGGACGTTTTCCAAAACTTTTAAGAACACAGAATATTTTACGATCTCAAAAAAACAACGGTAATTATTTAGTACGTACTTGTGCCCAGTATTATAAGTCGAACATACATACTAAGATTAACTGCACAAACGGTCTGCGCAGTCAAATAGCTAAGATATATCGTTGGCCTGTGTACCGACCATTCATATTTTTCTTTGCTAAATTATATAACGTTTTTACGGGTTCATCTAACTCGTGATTTTTCAATAAAACTGATATTGATATAAAATGTATGTCAATATCAATATTTATATTATAAACTAGTGGACCACCCCGACTTCGCACGGATATTTATAAAAAAAAATTCACGGCAATTATTCTATTTTTTCTCGCCTTTTAAACCTTTCCTAGACCTCCACGAACATTTCAAGACTATAATAAGATAAATCCGTTCAGCCGTTCTCGAGTTTTAATCAGACTAACGAACAACAATTAATTTTTATTTATATAGATAATGAATTATTTTAAGCAACACTTATGTTCCTATTCATAAAGTATTAGAGCAATAACATTAATATTGATTTGTTGTGACTAAAAAGGCGCGGATGAAGATTGAAATATTAAATCTGAAGAAACTTTGGTCATAAATGCCATATTAAATTAAATTCAAAATCATGAAACAAAAAGCATATTGAAAGAAAGGCATATCGATGGATGTTTTTCATATCATTTATTTCCTTTTAATGTTCGAAAGAAGTTCTCCCTGGTATCCATATATTATGGTTTACATAATTATCAACAATGTTATTTGTTTTATGTCATTCAGGCTCATTCGACTTACTCGTACGTGTAATCAAATATTATAATTGGGGATAAAACATTTTTTAGTATCTAAGCCTCAAATTCATTCCATCAACAATAACAACAGTAAGCTACCGGTTATTAAAGGAACGTAAATTATAACAAAACATATTGGTGGCTACATTAGTGTACGAAGATCGTGTCGCGTTGGCGCACTCAAATCAACATCACCTAACCCCAAACTAAGCAGATCTTTTTTTATTTTTTTTGATTGATAAGTCTTCATTTGACCACAATCTCACCTGATGTAAAGTGACGATGTGGTCTAAGATGGGACATGAAGACCTAGAAGATGGCTTCTCCGGACCACATTACGAAACACGAAAAAATCGTTTCACACACTGGCCCAGCCCGGAGGGTGGTGACAAGCCGCGGCCGAAGCCTACCACCAGAGACTGTTCTTAGCACCACCCGGAGGTCACGTGTAAGGATTCAGAGGGTTACCACTTACGGACGTTAACAGACAAAACCTCCAAAACTACTACTACTATAGGTGTTAGGTGACTGATATACTACATAGATACATTTTTTTGTAAATAAACACATAATACGTTTAACTGAGTCTTATTTCCTGCCGGAAATGTCTTCTTTAGTATTGACATGACCGAGTACATATAAGAAGCAGAAGGGTGTATAACCTTCTAGGTCTTCATGCCCCATCTTAGACCACATCGTCACTTTACATCAGGTGAGATTGCGGTCAAATGAAGGCTTATCTAACATTAAAAAAAAAATGATACCTAGAAACCACCCAGACCCGAAACAAGAAATTGTACAAAATCTGGTCCCCCGGCGGTTGTCGTTATATTATTACCCGTAACCGATTATGGTGGTAGTGGTGAATAAGAGCCATAATATGAAATAATCCAGATCTGGGATTAAAAAAAAAATAATAAGTTCCTGACAAATGTTAGATAACGGTCTAGAACACAAAATGTATTTTTTAAAACAATATACCGTTGCATACATACACAGTTCGTGACCATACTATCTTATTGGTTACATCAAGGTAATGATTGGCTTAATACAGTGCACGCTATAAAGCGATTCCAACTTTTTGCCATTCCTACTAGTCCGCCATTTTGAATTTTTCATAATAGTGGACTTAGTATGCCAGGCTCCATACAAAAAAGTCGTAAATTTTTGCTAAATTACATTTTTACAGTTTATATAAATATGTCATTAATATCTGAAAGTAAAAATAAATTTATAAACTAAGCAGATCTATATAAGCAAAATATCTGTCAGGCAAAAGGGTTATAAGCCGGAATCCTTCCTGAAAGCAATATCCCTTGTTAGTTCTAAGTAAGCCCTTTATCAATGTTTGGATAGATACCCAAATATCAAGAGAAATGTATGAGTACCGTTACCAGTAATGGCATATCTAAACTGCTGATAGGGAAACTTAATCCATAATAAATAGCCCCAATTTGTCCGGTATCGAACCGCCATTTTGACCCTTAGCGCTACAATTATTTAGCAAAATGTCAAACTTTTAATTACTAGAGCCTACGTAATTGTTTTACGAGTGTTTTGCGTCGAGTTCTTAATAATTATCTTGTTAAATGAAACCCAAATTGAACAGTTTCAAACGTTCTCGTTGCTTATATTTTGTTGACCGTTTATATTTTAATTGGAAGGTAATCATTAATTAGATCAAAAATAGTAACGTAAGTACAATGTACCTACATAATATAAGAAATAAACAAAAAAATATTAGTACTTAGGAGATAGATAGATATTACATTATTTTACAATGAAGAAAAAAACTGAAATTATTTTTATATAATCCTACTACTATTATAAAGGCGAAAGTTTGTAAGTATGGATGTATGGATGTTTGTTACTCTTTCACGCGAAAACTACTGAACCGATTTAAATGAAATTTGGTACACAGAATCTCTAGAGCCTGAAAAATAACATAGGCTACTTTTTACCGCGGGCAAACGTCATTCCGCGGGAAAATCCATTATAATGCGGGTAACACCGCGGGGCACAGCTAGTAGTGCATAAATATGCAATCAGAGCGGTCAACCATTCAAGTACTGACCTGGCGAAATATTGTTTAACTTTATAAATATCAAGTTTGTTGTATGGGAGCTCCCTTATACATGTCATATGTTTAAATATTCATTTATTAAACGCTTATGGTATGGTAGTTTAATAAAAACAAGTTTAAAAGTTTTTTTCACATTTAAAATTTTAGGTAGCTTTATGTCTAGATAATGCCTTAGGTTACGAATATTAACATAACTAAACTTAATTTATGTAGAAAACTAAATAGAATATATAATAACCCTGTACTGTAATTGTACTTGTTTAGTATCTAAATGAAAAGCTGTTTATTTAGCTTAGAACTAGCTGGTTAAAGCAGATAAGACGGGATAAACTCGGACATGTCTAAACGACTGTTTAGACATTTTAATACGCTTTGTTACAGCAATAGAATGTTTAAAGGGTTCTTTACACAAAAGCTACATGGAAAACAATATATTTTATTATTTGTGTATAATCCATGCATACCTAAAGAACTTATAAGAACGATTGTTGTGCTGAAAGTCAATAATATTAAATAACATTTAAAAAAAAACCCTATTCCAGAACTTTAGTTTCTTTAAAGTAAAAAATGGAAGGCCGTGTTGGCTAAGTGGGAGGACACTCGACTTTCATTCCGAAGGTCGTGGGTTCAAACCCCGCCACGCACCGCTGGATTTTTTTTCTTGAGAAATTTATGTGCGCTTTAAACACGTGCTTTCACGGTGAAGGCAAACATCGTGAGGAAACCGGCATGTTCCAAGAACTTAAAAAAAAAAGAGTTTGAAGGACATGTGACATTCACCAACCCGCACTTGGCCAACGTGGTGAATTAAGGCCTAATCTCTCTCGTCAAGAGAGAAGTCCCTGTGGCCCAGCAGTGGGAACGTTAATAGGGTGATAATGATGATGATGAAAAAATGCACATGATGCGCTTTCATTTGTAGTAGGTTTGCTGATTTTCGGTTCTCTTCACCACTTTCACCCCTCATTACTTTTAAATGGCTCAACGGATTTTCATCGAACATATCAAAGAACACTCGCGCAAAAGTCACCCTTTTAAATGAAACTCAATTGAAATCGCTTCATCCGTTCGGGAGCTATGATGCCACAGACGTCAAACCCCTCTTTGTTGGTCGGGGGTTAAAAATAGCACGGGAGAGGTTTCTGAGAAAAGTAATTACCGGCCAATCTCATTGGCAACTGTCTTAGCAAAGATTTTAGATCGAAATATCGACGAGCACTTGACTAAGCATATACGAACCCATGATGGAAAATGATGTATCAGGCCCGGTCTATCGTTAGAAAGTGCTTTAGAAAGAGCTTTATATAGCTTTGAAACACGGTGAATAGTAATTCACCGTGTTTTAAAGCTATATAATATCATACATAAATAGCTATATATAGCGTGACATAGTAATGTCACTGTATGTTATATGCAACTCCTATGTATGATTCTATATTGTGGTGTTGCTATAAAAAAATATATTGTATTGTATGTCGACAGACGTACTCCGGTTTTGCGTGTTTTATCGATCTAAGCCGTGCTTTTGTCTCTGTTTGTAACGTTTTATTGGGCAAAAGCTTCGTGACACTTGGTACATCTAAGAACCCATTAATTAAAAAGTTAATTATTATTATCTAACTTCTATTGTCCCACTGCAGGGCAAAAGCATTTAAACCAAAAGTGAAAAGTTAATGCTGATAAATAAATTAAATTTTAAAATTATCATATGCTATTTTACATATACTAACCCTAATTAATTAATTTTAAGTTACTAATGAAGCTGGATCTTTACTGTCCGAAATTATAAATAAATTTTAATATTTTTTTTATAACAAACTTTGAGGATATTATTCTATAATCTATAAATATGTATATAAAAAGTTATCTTAGTCAATATACTAAACGAGTTGTATCATAAGAGCCCAAACTTCTACCTTCTAGGTCTTCATGTCCCATCTTAGACCACATCATCGCCTTACATCAGGTGAGATTGTGGCCAAATGAAGGCTTATCAAGCTTAAAAAAATAAAAAAAACTTGATGCCTTGGGACTATGTCATTTTGCAACAATGTTTCTTACAACATCAACATAAGATAATTTAATATAATAATAGTACATAATATAAGCATTTACTTTAGGTACTTATAATGGTTCGGCTACATTTAGCGGCCTACGGCGAATATTCTTGCCGACACGGTATGTTGCCGGGTACATTGAAAACGATGTTTAGCATGGACGTCGTGGCTACAACTACGTCACCTAAGCATCTAGCGCGCAACGAAACATAAATCTTTGTCCGCTTGTGCATACAAAAACATCGCATAAACCCGTTCACGAGGGGTTTAGCGCGCCATAGCGACACGAATCGTCAGCGGCTAATGTAGCCGCACAGACATTTTAAATGAGAAGTTAGATTATTTCTCTTATCGACTGTCTCAGTGGCGCGGTGGGCCATAGCTCTTTTGCGGCGCAAGAGGTAGCTGGTTCGATTTCCGCCGAGGTTTAAAGTGTATGCAAGCACTTTCACCTTGATCTGGGTGTCTAATATGTATCATAAAAATATCTATATATATGTAAGTATATCAGATGTCTAGCGCCCAAAAAAAGTATCCGGGGTTAGATGTTGTTATGAGGATTGTCCGATAATATTTATTTATTTACATTATTTATTTTCTCACATCAATATACAATGGAAGCTTTGGCGAGTAGAGACCTTAACACAAGAAAATCTACAAGGTTTCTGTAAGCAGTCTAAAAAGTGTACAGATACATGTACACTTTAGCTATTCTAGAAGGTGAAGCAGTTTCGCATTTCCGAATATCGAATGAGATCAAGATACAACATTTCTGAACTAGTTTTAGATACGTAGCCTGACTTGTAAGATAGTCAATGTATTTTTTTTGATTAAATTTGTATAACATTTTCGTTATCTGTATGTTTGATCTCTCCTGTTTTCATGAAAATTCGGTTGAAAGGGTGAATGTAATCAGTAATCTCATTTTTGTTTATAGCTATTTCGTTATTCATAAGCACACCTATTTACGCCTCCACTGCTGGGACACAGGGACTTCTCTCTTGAAGAGAGAGATTAGCCCTTAATTCACCAGGCTGCCCAAGTGCGGGTTGTTGAATGTCACATATCCTTCAAATTCTTGAAAGCTCTCAGAACATGCCAGTTTCCAGCTGTTTGTCTTTACCGTTTTTAAAGCATATGCTAAAAGCGCACATATTATTTTCAAGAAGAAAAACCCCGAGGTGCACTGCGGCGCTACATTATCAGTACACTATCTTTATGAATGATTGTCATTAATATATCCTCCTCGATTACGTTGAAATTTGCATATGTTTGTGAGGGCCATAAACAATTTCAACTACATAAAACTGACATTGTTAATATAATGCATGAGAGGGTTGGTTTCCTGCCCGTGCAACCATAACACAATCGGTAGAGCAATACATCAATAGTGCTACAGGAAATTAAAAAATGCGTCTACCTACGCCTATCCATGAATTCGTTTGTATCTTTCAAATAATAAATGTTTTTTTTTTAACTAGAGGTTTCTATATTACAAATATAATGAGCCCAACATTATGCAGATATCTTAACCATTGAACCTAACATAAGTAATAATCTTGATTTAAAATTTAATTAAAACCCCGATTCCAAAACAAAAAATTGCACAGTTATTTGGTATATATTTTGCTAAAACAAGTCTGCTATGAGTTAGTTTGTAATGGCAGCTTGGACTATTTTTAACCCCCGACCAAAAAAGAGGGGTGTTATAAGTTTGACGTGTCTGTCTGTCTGTCTGTCTGTCTGTGTCACCATAGCTCCCGAACGGATGGAGTGATTTCAATTTAGTTTTTTTTGTATGAAAGGTGAGTCTTGCGCGAGTGCTCTTAGACATGTTTCAAGAAAATCGGTTGGGCCGTTTAAAAGTTATGGGGGTGAGAGTGGGGAAGCAAAACCGAAAATCTGCAAATATACTAGTGTGGGGTATCAAATGAAAACGCATCGCGTCCACATTACATATTATTATGTTGTTTTACATTTAAGGAAATTAAGGCATTGAAATCGGGGGTTTTTCTTAAATTTTAAATTTAGATTTATGTATAAACTATATCAAATATTCCATACGTAGCGGTTCTCTTAGAGCTCGTATTCATAAAAACTGCTATAACTGGCTAACTTAATGAATTTTTAGGTAAAACCTTTAAAAAAGCCCTTTAATTATTTTTGAGACTACGAGTATTTTAGAGATAAACTTGTATTTAACTATTATTAAAAAGATTTAGCACTTATTTCGGTTTATAAGTAACGCTTTTTATCAAACATTCTATTGACCTCTTAAAAATATTATACAAAAACTGTAATATTGATAAAATATAAATTCGACACAATCTAGACTATTCTCGAACTTCGGAATACCGAGAGCTCATAACATTACTAGAGTAGGACACTTTTGCCAAGCCAGGAAATTATATATTCGAAATACGAATACAGATGAATGAATATTCCTTCCACATTCTCGTAATCGGGAAGGCTCGTGTAGTTTCGTGGGGAATTTGCAGCCGCCTATAACACAATTATGCGATAGGATGCCTGCCAATATTATAATCCGAACGGGTTTTCTGATAAGATACTCTTTGGAACTTGCTCCAATATTTTTTTGGATACAGTAGAGGTTTTAGTTATTACAATTGGGTTATTATTAATATTATTAAGAATACTTTATTGCACAAGATAAATACAGAGTTGTACATAAGGTGGGCTTAATGCCAAGGCATTTTCTACCTGCCAACCTCAAACAGGTTTATGATAAAAAGTTGGCGGGCAAGAATGTATAAATAATGGGTTATAGTACCTTATATATTATTTTAGGAACGGAGAATTGTATGTTTATCTAAAATATATATTCTTATATTATAAAGCTCAAGAGTTTCTTAGTGTGAACGGGCTAATCTCAGGAACTACTCGGAACTACGGTCAAATTTGAATAATGCTTTCACTGTAAGATAGCCTCTTTATAAAAAAAAAGTCTTTTATTTCAGATAACATAGATCCATAGAGGATTTATCCAGGATGGCTATAACTATAGCTATTAAAGAAAATACGTCCCCGCGGGAAAATCAATGAAACACGGGCAACCGGTGAAAAGTTAATAAATAAAACTATTACAGAGAGAAACGAGGAATGATGAGGAATTTTGAATTAGTATTGGGTTGAGTAATAAATCAATTCACTTAGAGTATAAATTATTTCCAGTCCATTACAGTCGATCCCGCTATCGGAATTACGACAATAACTTAATTGATAAATATGTATGAGGCATGAATGACGACACAATACAGAATTACTATTCTGTTAAGTCCGGCTGTAAGCCCGTCCAAAAAAAACTCAACAATAATTTTTCCTTTATAATTTAATTTTAATTTTTTTTTTTTAATGTATAAGACAGATTTATTTATTTACTAGTCGACCCGACAGACGTTGTCCTGTCCCACGTCTCAAAAAACAATATCCAGTTGACCGTATTGTGAATCTAAACCATTCCCAGATCCCCTTGAACACACACAAAAAATTTCATCAAAATCGGTCCACTCGTTTGAGAGAAGTTCGGTGACACACTCACTGAAGAATTATATATTTAAAGATAAGACAGTGCCAAGACAGAGCATCCAAGTTCTGGAGTAGGGTTTGTGCCGTTCAAATTTAGTACAAATTGACGAAAGCGTTACGTCGTCCCGCGAAACTTCAATGGACTGTATCGTCTTGATTATTCATTTGCAAGATAAAAAAAATATTTGCATCACATATAAAATTTATTAAAATAACTGTTTGTAAATAAAATTAGCAGACATACTCAAGATAACTCAGTCAAGATCTCACCTTAGTCAATAATTACTAAGCTACATGTAGCTTAGGAAAGCTTTTTTTTTATTCTAATTTATTTGTTAGGACTATTGTCATACATTGACATGTCAGTCCTATCATACCCTAAACGATTATTTTTATTACACTATTACTTAACTAATTTAAACAATCTAAGTAATGACATATTATATTAGCTTTCACGCAACGGCGGCTTTGCCTTCGTTTAATGGCTTCTCCCGCTGGAATAGGATATTTGGCTGAGGAAAACTAACTTACTTCCTTGACTTATTTTCTTGACGGGCTTGGTTCACTATTACTGAAATATATTATTAATTGAACCAGTAATTTCTTAGATAAATATATACGTACCTATTGTCTATGTTAGTAACAAATTCAAATAGCGGTACCAGTTGCCCGAATTAAAACGTGCATTACGTCATCCGGGCCCGAAGGGCTGGTTCGTGCGGGCCCAGTCTACTAAAAAGCCAAGTAAATTATCTACCTATTTCGTAAATAGTAGTGGTGATAAGGTGTTAAGGTTAAACTTATACGCAATGCGTAAGAATAAGAACGAATTAAACGAACCTATAAAAGTAGGTCATCTAAGTAGAACAGTATTATTTTTATTACAATTATTTTTATTACAGCAGAAATAGTTCAATTCATTTGGGAGGTGGAAATGGAAAATGGGGTTAGTTTTTAATTAACAGGCAACCGGAGATCTGGCCTAGAACTGGAAATAAAATTAAATGTACCCACATCCATTCTAGGATTTCCTACCGTTATGCATAAATAAAGTACGCTCCATTTTGAAACTTGATAAAATGTGGGGTTAAATTGAATTGATTCCAAACTAGGTAAAATAAACGTAGGCTACAATAAATTCATAAGCATAAGCACCACTATTTACGTTCCCACTGCTGGGACACAGGGACTTTTCTCTTGACGAGGGAGATAAGGCCTTAAATCACCACGCTGGCCAAGTGCGGGTTGGTGAATAATAATAATATTTATTCAAGAAATCACTTATATCTAAAGTTGACAAAAATCCTTAAAATTTAATTAGAACTATGATGTATGTATTTATTTTGCTTTACCACTTAGCCAACACGGCTTACTTAGCCAACACGGCCAAGACACTTTCTTCTTGAATAATAAATAGATAATCGATAACCTAAACCAGATCCATATTAAAATATGGCTGCTACGGAATTAGCACTGGCAAACGAGGTTATAGCAGTGACGGGTGGCGGCCGTCGTCCGCAAGCTAGCTGCTCTGCCGAGACCAATTTACGGGTGTTTGCAGTCAATTAGGGTTTCGACGTACTGAGCTGGTTTTCATATGCTAATCCTGGATCTGGAGTGAAATGTGGCTGGATAAGGTGATAGTACCTTTGTACATATATTTTGTATGTACATTCTAGTACATTGAAATGGAATATAGGATAAATTAGAAAGGATAATGGAAAAGTAGGAAATAAACCTATTTTAAAAAGTTAATTATTATAAATGTAAAATATCGCGCGGAAATGAAACAAGGATTTCCTACATAGTTCAGGTGTATTCATTCAGTATTCTCAGCTCAGTTTTTGTACTTTGTTCTATAAACATAATATTTAATTAGGTAAACATAATAATAATGATGAGTAAGATATACTTCATGTACCTACACATAAGCACCCCTATTTACGTTCCCACAGCCGGGACTCGGGAAGAAAGATAAGTCTTTAATTCACCTCGTGTATATGTTTTGTAAAACCAAACAAATGGAAATAAATGATTTTGTGTTTTGACGATCTCTTTGGCTCGGTGGGCGAACGTCCTGAGGCGTAGGAGGTTGCGGGTTCGATTCGCGCCGGGGGACAAGATTTTGTACGATCTACAATTTCCTGTTTCGGGTCTGGGTGTTTTCTATGTATCATATGTATGGATTTACAAGAAAAAATATGTATAAATGTAGTATATCAGTCACCTAACACCCAAAGTACAAGCTCTGCTTAGTTTGGGCATGGGGTGTTATCCAGAAGAAATGCCGCGTTGTGCAAAGCATGCAATGCACTCTAGCGGTGAACTGTGGAACTAGTTACTCTTTAGGCTTACTATTATTGTTACCAGTGTCGGATTTTTTAAAGTTATAAAAAAGAGCTACTCGATCACAGATGGCGTGCAACGTTAGTCACGTAATCTGTTGCCAAGTAGCTGAATTAAACTGTAGCAGATTGGTTCAAACTTTGAACCAATCTGTGCTAAACATTGAGCTAATATCTAGATATTAGCTCAATGGTGCTAAATGACTCTAAAGAACGTCAAACAAAGTATTTAATAAATTCATTACACAGGTCCGCAATGCAGAAAATTTGCTTTAAATATTGTTAAAAACAAAGGATAGATTTCAGAATTTAAAGTTACTCCAAATTTCAGCCGTTTAACCCTTTTGATAACAAAATATGAAACATTTGAACAATCATAATTTTGATATGGTGCTTCCGGTGCTTCCAACAAGTGTTACGACAAATGCGCTAGGTCTTTCAAATTTTTGCAATAATTTATTTTTTACACATAATACATTAACTTATTTGTTAGTTACATACATTATTTTTATGCATGTAAAACATGTTTATGCATGTTATTATAGCTAATTATTGTAATAATTGAAACTATTTATCTAATATTCATTTAAGGGGTTAAATTTGAATATTAATTTAACGTAACTAAATATCTTGTTCTCTAAATATCGATAATAAGCTACATAGCTATATAGTTGAAAGTGTGCAAAATCTAAAATGGCAGCAGCTATAGATTTATAACAGATGATCAATTTACTATCTAATAGAGTACATAAATTAATTATTCATCATAATTTTCTTGCCCTTATCTTACATTACGCGAGGCAGGCATAACAATACAAGAACTAGGTACTTGCATTACAATAAATATATATGAAAATTACAATATTTGTTATAATGCCAAAAATAATTTGCCTGGATTTCTGTTAGTTTACGTATTCGTAAAAATATAGCTGGCAGCACAGCTCGCCGGTTGCGGTTGCTATTGCCGAGTAGGTACAGTAAGGTTGTAGTTACCTACTTCTCTGCTGCGCTGTTTGTTGAGTGTTTTTCTTGAAATTCATTTAATTCTTTTGACCTCGGATTGTATATTGGACGATTACCTGCTTTATTGTTTGACCCTTGCTACGTTTATGGACTCCGATACCGCTATACTCGATTGACCAATTGCATACAACTCACACTGGACTTTGGATCTGCCTTCGATAAAATCCCTACGTTTAGATTACGTAAGGTTGGGAACTCTTTTAGGGGAAATTGTGTCCGTTTTTGTAATAAGCTTCCGCAGTTTATAACTGAGCTGACCCAATCGAAAGCTTAAGGTTTTTAAAAAAAAATGTCTTCTGAAAAAAGGTTTTTATTCTACAGAAGACTTTATCAAAGAATGGGCAAAATAGCTGTATTTAGTTTTTTTTTCTGTTATGTGCATGTTTGACAAGCATTTGTTTGTTAATGTTAAATCTATATGTGGTAACCACATTAATATTGTTATAATAACATCATAACATAACCACTGTAACGTCCAGCGCCCTCAGCGTAACTAGCCACGTAACTTCCCAGCCAGCGTTACGCAAGCATTGCGTAACACGCTGCGCGATCTTCCCGATAAAACTATTTATCACCTAAAAAGTACTAAACCTATTTCAAAACCAAAAATGTATTTATGTTCTTTATTATAAATAAATAAACTTGAATAATAATATGAATCATCGTACCTACATCTTCATATACTAAAAAATTATCAAACATAGGATGGTAGCATTTTTAGACAGATTTGAAGACCTATTTTGATAAATTTATTTGAAATACTTCCTCTGAATTAGTCTGAATTATTATTTTGGTATCGTTTTAACGGGGTTGGGGTCTAGTTTTTTCCAGTGTGAGTACGGGTCTTCTAATACTGGTTCTAGCTTCCAAATTAGTACAAACGTGCTTTCCGTCCAAATTAAGTTGACCCCTGGCTTATCCAACCGGAGTTCTGAGTATTTTGAATGAATGAGGAGCGTATTTGAATGGACTCACGTAGATAGCTGGCTTTGTGTATCGGCACAGAATACATAATAGTACAAGTAGTATCCGGTGAACACCTCCTGCGCACTTATGTTGCCTCCTCATTTCTCTACTATTTTGTTTTGTTTTTATAATAAATCTAACACATGTCACAGAATTGTAAGTGCTGTTGAAATAAATTACTCAAAGTGTCCACCATTCCATTTATTAGTTGAATCAATCAAAGTTAACATTTACACAATTAAATGAGACTTAAATGCTTATTTAAACTACTTAATAATGTCTCCTGAGTACCTTATGTAATTTTATAGTTAGAAATCGTTATTTATCTCAGAATCTGTGAAGCTATCACCTACATATTTAGGTAAATTATAATTCGAACTTTTATCTTGGATTCCATCGTTTCGAAAACACGATTATATTTGTTTATAAGTATATAAACAATAAAAAACACGAAATGTTATTAAAAACAACAACCACTGAAGTGCGAAATAGGGCCCGAAAATGTATAAGAAACCAAGGTTCACATTTTGAAAATTAATTATAAACGATTTGAATATTAATAAAATGTTTAATTAACCTCTATAATTAGGACTTTTTTAAATTCTTTGTTGTAACCGGACTTAAGTTGGGTTTATGTACCTACTCTTGTTCTGAGAAATAGGCAAGCATCAACGAGTATGATACACCAATCGAAATCGAAAGGGCAATAATACTTAATGTTTTTAAAAATGTTCGAATGTTTTAGACTTCTCTATTGAAAAAAAAGAACTACCTATTTCAAAAAGTAATTTTAATTTTTGAATTTTTTTTCTTTATTAAATACCTCCCATTTAGTCAGTTATTTGGATACGGATGATTGTTTTGGTGTTTATCGATTGAATACACATTATGCTAGGACGCAAACAAATTCATAGGCACTCATAGGCAATTCATAGGCTAAATAACTGTCTGTTTGATTACTATAAATGAATAAGCATATGATTTTGGTAAATTTTTAAAAAATCATGGATATTATGATAACTCTGAATTCGTCGACATTGGACTAAGGTAATAGGTAGCCTGAATATATGCGTAACGAGGTGACCTACCCCCTGTATATTTAAGTGTGCAATAAAGAATATTCTATTCTAGCTTTCTGCTAGGATTGAATTGTACCTATTGTAATGTAAATATAAAAAACAAAAATAAGCTTAAAATATGTTACGGAACCCTCACGAGTGATTGTAACCGGCTTGACTGATGCGTACAAAAATATACTTTATACCTACAATTCTAGCAGTATTTTATTATTCGCCCCGAATTTTCTACACTACCTAGCGGTAAGGTAATTTTATTTTCTTCCTAATTTTTTTTTCTTACATACTTACTGACTTTTTAGTTCCTAAGTAATTTTCTCTAGGTACTACAGGTACCTAGAGCACTTTCTAGAAAATCATACATAATCCAGTGCCAAATAATATTCTCCAAAGATTAATAGGATACAATTCTTCAAACTCGCCCTAGGTATTCTTTTTTGGATTTACTACAAACCAAAAATAAATCATAACAATCAACTACAAACGATTATCTATACGAACGAATCAATAAAAAATATGTATTAGTAATATTCCCAAAGTTAGTAGTACCACAGATTAGATACTATCAGATGGTCTATGCCTAAAATCATATTTTTATTTCACATCCTCTTTGATAGATGGCGCCTTATGTAGCGATTAGAAAATAAGCTTTGTGAACATAAGCTGATCGACATAGAAGTTGCGCTGAAAATGTTTTAAATAAAATCCTTGGTTAGATAATATTTAATTGTTGCGTTTATCACTTCACATTTAGAATAAATTAAAAAATAAATATATTATGTTTAATTGCCTCCTTGTGGTATGTATCAGAACTATTTTGCTAACTCATTTTCATTATAATAATGCTACTGGTTGGTAGATGGCGTATTTATATGTAAGTATTAATTAGGAAATTGTATGCTACTCCCTCATAGATGGCGTTGTTGACCAAACACAATTAGTGCGTTTCATTTTTATAAAAATCTGTAGTAAGTAGGTAATCTTCGGGAGGTATGATAAATTTATGATTTAAATAAATTAATGAAAACATTATTTTTGCTTGTCATTTTTCATTGTATTAATCTTTTTTAAAAATCTAGCTAGTTGGTATATTTCTAAAACTACGAACGAAACGCAACAGCGAAATTTATATTGTTACTAGGGGATACAACACAGATAAAAAACATCAATGCTTCATGAACCTGAAGTTTTAAACGTTTAATTTTTAAACAAAAATATTTTAAAAAAAAATTTTTGTATCGTTTTTTTTGTATTTTATAATTTACTATTACCTTCCTGGGGGTCCCTAAAAGCTAGATAAAAAACATGACGCATCTAATACGACGGGAACTAACCTTTTTATTATTTACACTCGCCCCTGAGACTTTATATATGAACAAAAATATTTACGAGGACTAGTATCGATCTGAAAATTTATCAAGATCTTCCTCGTGATCTCAATAAGCTATAAAAAAACATCAAACATGTACAGTGACGGGAACTTCCCCATTTATAAATGACACCCCTTCTTTGAAAATTCAATACTTAAAGGAAACTTATTGATCTGTTAATTCGAGAGAATCGAGAGAATTTTCGATAATTTCACCCCTACATGGAAGATTCAATATATTATATACTTATAGGACTAGTATAGATCTGAAAATTACACTTGGCCAGCATGGTGAGTTTTAAAATTTTCAAAGTAAGGGTGTGAAAAGGGTTGTTCCCGTCTCTGTACATGTTTGATGTTTTTTTATAGCTTATTGAGATCACAAGGAAGATCCTGATTAATTTTCAGTTCGATACTAGTCCTCGTAAATATTTTTGTTCATATATAAAGTCTCAGGGGCGAGTGTAAATAATAAAAAGGTTAGTTCCCGTCGTATTAGATGCGTCATGTTTTTTATCTAGCTTTTGAGGACCCTCAGTAAGGTAATAGTAAATTATCAAATCGATACAAAAAAAAAAGTTTTTAAATATTTTTGTTTAAAAATTAAACGTTTAAAACTTCAGGTTCATAATGCTTCTGGAACTGAATCATTATTTAATATAAAATAAGTTTACGAGCTGTTAATGAACGTGTAATTATATTACGTATGTTTATATGAAATCTTGCAACTAAATTTTGTTTACTTTCATTTTGGATGATAGTAATGCATGACGACGTTATCTCTGAGCGTTTAAATAATAAATAAAATCATTATTCCTGGAAAATCCAAACAACAATATTAAGCCTCGTGGTACTCTAACCTTGTGTTACGGGTACTAGACGAGAGATATACTTAATATAAAAGACATACATATATTATACATTTTGTTTAACCAACGTTGACATCCTTAGGGCACCTTATGCTATGTGGATGTTAAGCGTCTACCGATTTTAGCTTATGTTACAAAAATATAAAATATAAGCTTAAAATTTGTCATACTGTATTTTAAAATCTACTTTTATTAGCATAAAGCTGTCTACCACCCCGCGTACCCCACGCTCAGTAGGTACGAGCAGTTTGGGCAAAGGCCACTATAAGCCGACCTCTGTGCTAAACCCGCGTGCTTGTAATGCTCAGCTCTCGATAGGTTGGTACAATAGAACACTATCTTTTTCGGAAATTATTTTATTGTTAACCCCTCACAAAAAGAGGGATGTTATAGGTTTGAAGTGTCTGTCTTTCTGTCTGAGATAAGTAATCAACTTTTTAGTTTTTTTTTGTATCATAGACATGGTTCATAAAAACTCATATTTTAAGAAAAACGTTCATACTAGAATCCTGATTTTTGACACTAACCTATCTGAATCGTAGCCAGTACTTACGCAATTTTTAACTTTGAGCATCGTGCCATACCTACCTCAGCCAAAATTGTAATTGCGCTTGAGTTCGTCGGCTGACGGGGCGCGGGGCGCGGGGCGCGGGGCGGACGCGGCAAGGCGCGGTGCGCGCGCGGGCGGCTTGCCGCGTTATAATTCGCGCCGTAGTAACTACCTATTTATTAACTGTGTTCGGGAGCAACGCTATTGGGTTCACGCGAAGTCAAAAAAATCTCATTACAATATTTTTTTCTAAAAGCTAGGTACCTAATATAGCTAGTAAAATACTGATACTTGAAATTATCAAATAAATATGAAGGTGGATGCTTTTTAGTAGGTAGTCTAACATATTTAAACATTTTTAAAAACATCCCGTATTATTATTTATTACCCTTTTGATTGGTGTATCATACACGTAGATACCTTCCTAATTCTCAGAACTAGAGTAAGTACATATACATAAACCCAACTTAAGTCCGGTTTCAACAAAGAATTTAAAAAAGTCCTAGTTATAAATTAAACATTTTATTAATAATCAAATCGTTTATTATTAAAAATTAAAGTAACTAGTCTATAACACTAATAGCTTTTATGATCAGTGTAAATTGAATAAATCTGAAAATACGCCTCAGTCAGACCATATATTTTTTTAGAAGTAAATCCAGAGGCGGGGGCGCGGGATTTCAATAAAGATTTTCTTTCTTTCTTGAACCCACGACCTTCGGAATATAAGTCAAGTGTGCTCGAACTAAGCCAACACGGCTTTTTTTGGTATTTTATGTAGGTATTCATAGACGTAAAATCTGGGATTACATAAGTACATTATCTGTATATACAAACAAACAGTGTTAATCAAAATAATATCATATATTGTAAGCGGCAAGGCTCAATATCCCCGGGCTAGCAGTCCATGGAGTTACTGCATTTTTGAGTCAAGACGTTGAACACGCTAAGTTGTGGCGCTGTGCTACATACATCGCAGGTCAGCTAAGGTACTAAATCAGCAACGTTCCTTCTAAGCAAGCAGTGGATAACATTACAGGCGAAAAATTCGCGGGTTTACAGATCTGTCGAAAATATCGAATACTGTTCTTCCAAAGCGCAAAGTACCCACCTACAATTCGTGAAATAAAAACTACTAGATCAATTTTAATCACATAGGCTATATATTTTATACCCGTGCGAAGCCGGGGCGGGTCGCTAGTATTTTATATATTTAAATTCAAACAAATATTTTCACTTCATTTTTCATCATCATCATTTCAGCTATAAGACGCCCACGGCTAGTCGGCTGGACATAAGCCTCAAAGACGACCAAACATTACAATCGGTCGCTAATTGCATCCAACCCTGACCATGTCATCTGCTGTCATATTTTAAATAATTTATATCGACCTTTTCATAATTTCTAATAATAATGATTAATATTGACATGATATATTTTCTAATTAACACTATTTGTTTTGTATTATATCTTAAATTGAGTGTGATAGTATAATATAATGAGTAACGTATTTTATTTTTAACCCCCGACCAAAACAGAGGGGTGTTATAAGTTTGGTGAGTCGGTCTGTCTGCCTGTCTGGGACATCATAGCTCCCGAACGAATGAAGAGATTTCAATTTAGTTTTTGTATGAAAGGTGAGTCTGGCGCGAGTGTTCTTAGATATGTTTCATGAAAATCGGTTGTCCCGTTTAAAAGTTATGGGGGTGAGAGTGGGTAAGGAAAACCGAAAATCTGCAAATATACTAGTGTGGGGTATCAAATGAAATCGCATCGCGTCCACATTACATAATATTATGTTGTTTTACGTTTAAGGAAATTATGGCATTGTAATCGGGGGTAAAATTTAAGAAAATTAAATTTTAAATTTAGATTTATTATGTTAGGTACCTACTAAAATCGATGACATGGTTCCTAACAATAAATCTTTGCATGACTCATAGTTTCAGATTTTCCAAAGTCATATTACATCATGTACCTTAGTAAGTATAGTATATTTAGATTATAGCACAGATTTGATTATAGATAGATCCAGGTCTATATTTGAAATTTATTGCCATAAATGCGAACATACTGCGACAACTATAAGACGCAGCAAGAGAAAGGCCTACGTGTAAGAAGAGGACAGCAACATTAGGTAAATAACAAGGGAGCTGGATTAAGCTGAATTCCACTTAATTCCGTTCCGTTACATTATGGGTTATTTTTTTATATAGAGACGCGCTTGACCTTGAAAGAACTGTTGTATAACGTAAAGTTGCATAAAGATGACAAGTACCTGTTTCTCAATTTCCGAATTAAATTGTCAATATTTAATATATAGAGACCGTTACCGGTTGCACGACTGAGTTTACTCGGAGGTTGTGAAACAAACCGATGTAATGATGTAAACCTGCCTCTTCAAATGCTCTTTAACAAGTACCTAGCGATAGACTAGATATTTATGTAGATAAAGTAGATCTAAACAGCATCTGTTGTTAATAAATATACGAACGGGCATAATACTTATTATTATAAATGCGGAACTACTGAAGCACTTTAAAAGAAACTTGGTTTCTACACAGATTTTAAAGTACCAGAGAAAGACGCGGAAAATACAAAGGTATGTCTGCGGGAAAATTCATTATAACGCCGGTAACACCGCGAGGCACTGCTAGTATCTAGTAGCAAATAAAATAATAGTAATTCCTTGTAAACAAGCTTAAACTGCTTGAACCTTAATAGGGTAGGACGTAGGCATAAGTCCATATAAATATTAAAGGTAAGTATATTTTAGTGTATTATAGTGAATACCTACAATCTGAAACATTCAAGAAACTAGTCTCTAACACCAATACCTTTTATGATCAGTGTAAATTGAATAAATCTGAAAATAATGATTGTGAACAAATGATTGTGCATATCCAAATGTGCGAAAGAGACGCATAGACCCATCCTTCTTTTTAAATTGCGCGAGCACGCTTTGAATAGACATTTAGCGACATCTTGTAGTGAGTCGAGGAATTATTACGCTAGTGAAATCGAACTCAAAACTTGGGTTCTAGTCTTGTGCAAACATTGAACCACAGAATACATAATAGTACCCTTCGGGTGCCCGAAACTATTCGAGAATTAGTACGGACCATGGCGTCATTTGGCATGGAGTATCTAGATGTATCTAATCTGTGGTAGTACGTACCTACCTACTAAGTGAAGTAGTTTTAAATAAAAAAGCGCTGAATATGATATGAACTTGTATTGCGTTAAACAAGGGACTCGTGTGCTCGGCTCGAGCGCCGGAATCTGGTAGGGGCGCGCGGGGCGCGGGCGCCCGGGCGCGCCGCGCCGCGCCGCGCCCCGTGCCTCGCCGCGGCCGTTGCGATTCACGACTTAAGCCGAGGCTACCCGATCGCGCCCGAAGTCCGTAGGCACCGAGACTGAAGTTGCTGTGACGCACGCAACAGGCACGCACGCTCCTATCCGCATTCAGCCGACATTCGTACAAAGTTATAAAATTCAAATGCTGTTTCGGCCATGAGGTCTGAAAAGAACTCCTCTGTTGTTTTACTGAAAGATATTTCGGTGTTAGTGAGCATTGCATAACTGGTTTAAAAAATATGACGGTGCTCGCGAAAAAGTACCTTACGGCCTTTTTTAGGTTTGAAGATATTTAGTATTTTGTGAAATGATGCAAAAGTATTTCATTGAATTCGAATGAAAACAAGGCAATGTTATACACTGCTTGCTTAGAAGGAACGTTGCTGATTTAGTACCTTAGCTGGCCTGCGATGAATGTATCACAGTGCAAAAGCGTCCCTAACAGTACTTGAGATTCTATGTTCATTATCTTAACACAAAAATGAAGTAACTCCATGGACTGCTAGCCCGGGGATATTGAGTCTTGCCGCTTACAATCTATGATATTATTTAGCCTCACTGTTTATTTAATTTATGCAAAAACATGACAGAACAATTTTTTAAAACTCTTTAACTACCTACTTTTTACAATGCGATTGTTTTGGAGGGTTCATTGTGGTTTGGTTGACCTTATTTTGCGTATAATATATTCGATGTTTTATAACTTTGATATCGTTTTTATTTCCCTACATATAAAATGTTTAGTTACGTCGGTATAAGGCCTGTCCATTCCTGTCATTAATGTAGTAATTAAGTTTTGTTTTTTGCAACATTTTATAACCCCCGACACAAAAGGGGTGGGGACAGACAAACCTCTGTATGTCTGCGTCTGTCTGTCTGCCTGGGACATCATAGCTCCCGAACGGATAGTTACATGAAAGATGAGTTTCGCGCGAGTGTTCTTTGACATGTTTGATGAAAATCGGTTGACCTGTTTATAAGTTATGAGTACTTATGAGGGTAAAAGTGGGGAAGGAAAACCGAAAATCTGCATATATACCTACTCGAGTGGGGTCTCAAAAGAAAATAACAATTAAGCACCAGATTCGAATCAATCTGCACTTAACTGTTAGCACTCCTTTTTGTTGTTTTTTAATTAGGTATCTGTATCTCTAAAGCCTGACTTTGTTATCTGCAACTTCCATAAGAAAATCTTATTAAGAACTTACATTCACACATTTAAATAGATGGAAAACTAAACATAGTGACTATAAAACAGTCTAAAATAATAAGATCTGGTGAAATTTCTTAATATAACCGACTTAAATTATGTTGATATATATTTATGTTAATTATAGCTTTATGGTAAAACTAATAATTCTAACGCAAAATATTTAGGGCACTGACATTTGATACACAAATTCTCTAATCCCCAAAAAGAACAAAAGATATTTTAACCGCGAGAAAATATGTACCTATTTCGCGGTACTTATTTTTCCGCGTACAATACAATACAATATTCTTTATTGAAACACCAACAATATGAAAATATTACAGAGAATTGGTATAGTAAGAGAAGTGAGACTAATTATTATTATTTTAGTCATGTACCCTATTTGCGCTACATGAAAGTTAGTAAGAGTTATATTTTAACTACACTATTTAGTTTATAATTATAACAAACGCCATCTACTGATATTTTATTAACAATAATTAACTACTTCACTCACTACTAGAGGTCGCTGTTTTGAATTCTATAAAATTACATTAATTACGTTCGATTTATACTAGCAGCGGCACCTAGTATGGAGTAGCCAGTAATACAGATCTATTCCATCTAGCGATACGTGTTGGTATTATTTAATCAGGGTGTTGACTAAAACTCCTGTTCGCAAAATCCTGTTCGCTAGCAAGTCGAGTTTCGTTGAATGGGATGACGCTTCTGTTACGTAGTAATTTATTATTCTATGGTTTGGGGTTAGGCGATGCTGTGTGAGTAGTCCGGAAATATTTATTTTATTTTATTTTGTATCTTGTACCACACTGGCCATGTGCGAGTTGGTGAAAATCACATGACATTCACCAACCATTATGTACTATGTACATACAAAATATCTGTAGATACATTGCGTTCTTCAAGCATTTCAAAGATCTCAGAAAATGCCGTTTTTCTTAGCACGTCTTTTAAAGCGCACATACATTTTGTAAGAAGAAAAATCCAGAAGAACGTTTAAGGGCCACGACCATTGGAATCAAAGTCAAGTGTGCACTTAGTCAACACGACCTTAAAAAAAACTTGTTTTAGCAATTTATTTAAAAAAACATAAGAAATTTCAATCTACTGATCATTTTATCTAGGTTTCTATCCATTTTTTTAGCTCGTAATGTTATAAGTATTTGATGAAATTCTATAAGAGAGTAATAATTATGAAGATCGTTTTAAAGCTCTGCTTGACTTGAAGCTTGACTGCTTCATTGGCACGGTGGGCGCAGGTCCCCTTGCGGTGCAAGAGGTAGCGGGTTCGATTCCCTCCGAGGGGTCAAGTGTTTGTATGTTCTACACGCACTTGCTCTTTGCACTGGGTGTTTAATATGGACAATAAAACATATTTATACCTATATTTATATAGATGTCTAGCACCCGTAACACAAGCTAAGAGGTTACCTCGGGGCTATTGTTGTGTGGATAGTCCGGAAATATGTATTTATAAAGATTTAGCCCCGAGTAAGTACATAAAACAGAGCTTATTTATTCTGAGCGAAAATGCCATATTCCTCTGGGAAATTATAATAACTTTATTACAGACAAAGTAGCGGAAGCCTTGTCTATAATTAATGAGCACCGTATTACTGCAATAAATATCATGACAATTTTGTATAGTATGGCGGTGTAATAAATAACATCATAAGCACGGTACCCCTATATCGTTCCCACCGCTGGGACACAGAGACTTCTCTCTTGATGACATGATATGGCCTTAGTTCACCACGCTGAACGAGAGCGGTTTGGTGAATGTCAAATGTCCTTCAAAATCTTCAAAGTTCGCAAACCATGTCGGATTCCTCACGACGTTTGCCCTCGCCGATAAAGCAAGCGTTTTATAGCGCATTTAAATTTTCCAAGAAGTTAAATCCAGAGATGCGCGGCTTTTTTATAAATAACTTGCTGACCCCAGTAAATGTTGTTTTGCAAAATGAATAAATCTAAATTTTAAATTTAAGAAAAACCCTCGATTCCTGTGCCTTAATTTCCTTAAACGTAAAAAAACAACATAATATTATGTAATGTGGACGCGCTTTTTTGGTCGGGGGTTAAAAATAGACATATTCTCCGACGTACTGAACATGCATATAACATTTTATAATAATAGGTTAAGCCGTTTCGGAGGAGTATAATTACTAACACTGTGACAGTTGAATTTTATATATAAGATGTACTTGTAATATGACAACTCAAATTACTTGTATTTAAAGCAAGGATTTTAAGTAGTCAATATTGTTTACATATCACCCGATTAAGTTTGTACGATGAATGACTCAATAAAGAAAATGCTAGGTTTAGTAAAAAAAAAATGCTTTGTTTATGTGTTGCCCCGTATGTATTTACGCATTTCAATTTTCAAATCGTGTTCTCTTGTAAATACTCAAACAATAAACCGATAATTGATACGTCATAGGACTCTTCTTTAGAATGTAGCTTATTCTTAGCAAATGAAAACCGCGAGAAAATCGTTTATTATTATTGGCTTACAGGGAGCTTACATAGCTTAGGTGAATCATTTTAACTGTAGATTTCAAGTTTACATTAATAACGTTTTAAAGATATACTGAGCTTATTGTATAGACTGCCGCAACGACCTTTCAAATCGTATACCTATCTTGAATTTGACATAATACGTTAAGCGTTATAATACCTTTTCAAAGTTATTAATTAAAAGCAACGCGACCTCAATTCTGAAAGCAACCATTTAATTAAGTCATCTCACATCAAAGATACAAAGTTTCCAGACTTCAATTCAAGGGATGGTGCGAACATTATAATTTGTTTAGAAACAGCGAGCGGGGCATTATGCCCCGAGAAACAACTCAAGCATTTTATATAGAATTTTCAGCCGACGATCTTGATTCGATTACATGCTCAATGCGTCAGCCTCTAGTGTAAATAGCTGGGTTACAATAGACTGTACCTATAAGCACGCTACCTATAAGTAATAATCCCACACGTGGAATGAATAGATCCAAATTCCTTTCGAAGCGATGGAGAGACAAATGATTCGATCGGTGTCGGTTATCGGTAATGGCCACGGGGTATCGGTTAATAAAAATCTAGTGATGAATTGTCTTGGGCAGAATGCTCGCTCGGCCATTTTCCCAGTGGGTTTGACAGCTGGGTTTGACAGCTTTGTTGGAATGGGAGTCTAAATATTATAACGTTACGATAAAATCGTAACGTTATAATATTTAGACTTCGTATCACACAATGGCAACATTTCTTTATTTATTTTATATCATTCGGAAAACGTTCAGTATTAAAATCTAAAAAAAAACTAAAACTACATTTAAAACGACGCAATAATAACGTGTTTTCACATGTGAATATCCATATTTTCAAAACACAACATTCATTTAACTTTATAAACTAAAAAAAGTGTTTTGCGCAACGAACCGCAGGCGAATTTCCCAATACCATGAATAGAGCATAGATTAGTTTGGATGACACATGACGGCGAAAGCGTTGGGTCAAGCCAGAGGCTAACAATGAAACAACCCCAAACTGTAATAATTTATCAACAATTGGTAATTTTTACTGAAATCGATATAATGCATATACGTCACTATTTTATTGAATAAACAGTTAAAACCAAGTACCCATCAATATCAACAACCCAAGCAAGTAGCCAAAAATATTTGCATCCTCTAGATAAGGAAAACATGTATCGAACTGTAACTACTGATCATCTTTTTGTTATTATATTGTAACCCATGTTTCCACATAAACATAATTCTTATTCAAATAATTAACACCATCCTCCTTTGTTTCAGATTATAACAGCATCCAAATGTGTGTAGTGGTCAGGACAGTGTGAAAAACCGGTGATGTGAGTGACATTATGCTGAGGAGCAGCCAGTGGGTGGCAATGTTGGCGGTGCTGGCTGTGGTGGGCGCCACGGAGATCAACTGCGTGTGTGAGCCAAGGGAATGCGACGCGCTGGAGCCGAGTGGCTGTCCTGGCCTAGGAGTCATTGTATGGGACCCTTGCAAGTGAGTATAAATAACATTAATATTATAAGAAATTATTTGGTATTTTGTGCTGGCTACTGTAATGTGAGTGACATTATGAGGAGCAGCCAGTGGGTGGCAATGTTGGCGGTGCTGGCTATGGTGGCCTAGGAGTCATTGTATGGGACCCTTGCAAGTGAGTATAAATAACATTCATATTATAAGAAATTATTTGGTATATTGTGCTGGCTACTGTTATGCGAGTGGCATTATGAGGAGCAGCCAGTGACTGGCAATGTTGGCGGTGCTGGCTATGGTGGCCTAGGAGTCATTGTTTGCGATCCTTGCAAGTGAGTTTAAAACTTATTCAATCATTTGTTATATCGTAACTGTGGAAGTCATGCGAGGAGCAGCTATTGGGTGGAAATGGCGCCGCGGAGATCAACTGAGGGAGAAAGGGAATGCGACACGCTAGAGCTGAGTGGTATATCCCAACCTAGTCATTGTATGGGACCCTTGCAAGTGATTATAAACTGAGTTCTATTTTTTGGGTTTTGGTGTTGGTGAATGTGGCACGCGGGATTGGCCCAGCCAAGAAGTTATTGTAATAGACCCTGAGTATTAAAGAAATTCTCGTTTTCGAAAAAGTTTTGGGTTGAATTAAGACCAACGGAGCCTCAATCAGACGTTGTTTACGAGTCAGCTTAGTTCGGACGTATTAACGAGCTCTCCGTTGTTCTGCGCACAGATCCAAAGCGACTTTTCGAACAGTTTTGGTACTCATATATATTGTTACATTCCCAAAAAAATCCGGCAGTTTCACATTTGCCAACGGATTTTTCCTGCTGGCAGGGTAATAATATTTTTGTAGTTTCGTAGCCAAATTGCAAAAAACTCAACCCTTTTGGCTATGTCACTTTTTTCGATACTACGAGTTATATATATATATATATATATTATATACTCGTACGAGTATAAGTACTGTTGTAACTTAGGAAGAAGATGTATTCTGAGTTCCACATTAAGATTTGCACACAAAAACTTAGAACTGGAATTCCAAATAATTTTTTCATCAATCACAAACGTGTGGGATAGCTATGGATAGATCTTCATAATTTATATAGAGGTTTTCTTACATCACATTTTTTTCTAAACAAAATAGTTTGCACGAGAGGCACTTCCAAAGTAGTAAATTGTGTGTCCTCTTCTCCTGTTTTTTTAATTTAAAACCTCAAATATAAGATAATAATAAAAAAAATCAATAAATATATGACGTACATTATTATCCATTGAAACTTGAACTTGAACGAGATTTAGTAAGTAGATTATTTAAATTGTAAACCACAATTTATAATGCGAAGCAACTTTGAGCTTGGATGGTTGACCGCTCAGACTATAGCCTTTTGCACCATTTATATGTGTTTTTTTTAATACAATAAGTGCATAAATTGTTGAAATATATAGAACCCTCCCTGTCTTCGAGTCCATTTCGTACTCATCATTTTTTTCTACCTATTTCAATTCGGAGGTATACTTTTTTACTTATTATCCACTATTACAATACAATACACTACAAAACACTTTATTGCACACACAGGGAAACAAAATACAACATCACGTAGGAAACAAAATGTACAATGGGCGGCCTTATCGCTAAAAAGCGATCTATTCCAGGCAACCTTTGGATGGAAAAATAACTTTAATAAGATAATTAGTACTAATAAGTATTACTATTACAATACGTCTAGAAACTGTATAAATGCTTCAAGTTTTAAAATCACATAAATCGTATATAAAGTTTTATATGGTAATCTAGTTGAACTTCATTACACGTGTAACATATCTACACATCTCAGTCCTATTAAATTGTACCTATATGCAGAGAATTATCGAAGCGCGAATGATGGATGGACTATCAATTGGTACAATCTGCATTTGTCTCCATGACCCAGTTCAATCAAGTATGTGTTATGTTTACAGTCAGCGCCATATTGATACTTGCGTCTATTCAAAATAATCATAATAATAATAGTCATTATAATCATTTATTGATAATATAAATTATAAGTCACAACCTTAAAAAAACGATTTGATAATAGGTTTACGAAGTTCAACATTCATCATATCAAACCTATAAGTGTTATCTATCCTCACTTTAGGTTGAACTATTTAAATTTGAACAAGAATAAGATGATCCCATAACTTTAAGTATAGAATGCACGATTTGAACCCATTCATTTAATGGTACGCATTGAAGTGATTCATAATTATTGTTTTAGGCGCTTAAAGTGCTCAGCGTATTTCTCATTGTATCAAATTAAAATTATCTTCGCAAATAAAGCTGCCAAAGGTGGAATGCAAATTCTGTAATACAGATAAATTTGTGAGCTAAAGATAGTTTTGAACTGTCTACCTACTCATATAAATTGAAATGAGAAATAAGATATTTTTAAAATCTAGGCCGTTTACAACAATAATTATTCTGTGTTCGATACATTTCAAACACCTCAGCAGCTTGGACGAGGGCGATCTGCTTAAGACAGTGTTTATGCAGCGTTTATCCGTGTCACACTGATTAGCATTAAAGTCGTAATTTACGTATAATAAATATATTGTAAAGTGATTTCGGCTCTATTATTTAGAAGCAGCATCTAAGAATTAGCTAGCGCAATTTCTTACATTCTGCGTATTTCAAATTGCATTTCTAAAAATATTTTAGTTTTTTTGCTCACAGATTGTATGTACAGTCAGCGCAAATTGATTTGAGCAAAATGTTCATGCATGCAATGTTGGTATCTGTAAACAAAGTGAATTTCAAATTCACAGAGATAATTACTTTTGTGGTGTGTTATTTGTGAAATACTGCGTGATACCTGATTAACATCATGTTAGTGGCTTTTTTGCGGACAAACAATATTGTTCGGTCTAGTTCACAATTTTAATTATTCACAAGCATGACGTTTTGGAATTATGGAAACAAACTTTGAAACAACAATAACCAATTTTTAAATTTCATGCAGTAAATGATTAAGACACATCCGTAACCTTCGCACACAGGAGCGCCATCGTTTCCATTGAATCTGAATTGCAATCAATCAATTCAATCAAAATTATTGATCAATTTCAGCTAGGAAGTAGAATTCCTTGGATTCTTGGATTTTTTACGAGATGTCGTTAGTCGGTGCTTCACTCGATATTACAAAGTGCAGAGAAATTTGACCTATCACGTGATGACGCGTCGGTGTAATTGGCAGCACGTCAGGTCGCTATATGGGCCGATATGCTGGGGTAAGCGCCATTACCCGGCGAGCGCTAATCCCCCTCCGTACCCTGTTTCTTTTTATTACAGTAAGCGAATAAACTGTTGAAATACACGGAACCCTTGGTGTAAGAGTCCACCTCATTAATATCAAATTTATTTATTGTATGAGGTGAGACGAAGCTATTTAACCAATAGATTGATTTTTTTTAGGTAAGAGTATTTGGTTATTTTTAGGTTTTTATACTTACTTAGAGATTTGTGAATAACAAAAAATAATTACATTTGTTTTATTGTATGTAGCTAATATTAGCTGGCCCGTTCTGGTTTTGCACAAATGCAAAACTCCTGAATCAATCTATTTTCACCTATTGCTGAATTTTGAGATGCGATAAAATATTTTGGTATGACCTTTTCTATGAGAATTAAATATGAATAAAATTCCGTATATGCGCATAGTATGTTTAAATTCACAGGGTAACGTGTAGCTACATGAAATATTAAATTTACTGAATAATAAAATCACGATTCCAAAACTGGCATCCCACTAGAAGATGACCTTTCTATTATTTGCCGGTGACCCATTTAAGATGTCAGGTGGTCTAAATTTTACCGATTTAGATTTATAGAATGACCTAGGAATGGACTGAATTGTATACGATTAGCCTTAAAACGAGGAGATACGTAGAAGAACTCGGCTTCTTATTCTTATTCTTAAAGAGGCAAATTGGTCATGTAGCAAGTAGAACAGATAGCTGTTGGGGCCGGAAAGTTCTCGAATGGAGAAAACGAATTAGCAGCGTAGGACGTCCATCAAGGAGATGGACAGACTACTTGGGGAAGGTAGCGGGCTCACTGTCGTTACAGGCTGCTACCAACCGAAATTACTGGAAGTGGTTGGGGCAGGTCTATGTCCAGCTGTGGACGTCCTACGGCTAAAATGATGAGGGGCCTTAAAAATTATATCAATTGTATCAGATTTTTATCAGGTCAGATCAGTCGATATACATAATTAGTAATTACATATAGCACATTACTAAAAAGAGATATTTTAGTTTTTTATTAAGTGCAAATCGTCCGAAAGCGAGATTTCTCGATACCTTTACATATTAAATTATACGTAGGTACCGTCGATGGACGGTATAGTAGAAAAGACAAGAAAAAGTATTACCGACTTATGGGAATTTTTACTGTCTATAAGCCTTTTAGGCAACTTTAAATCAACATAGAAACTAAACGGTCAGTCGAATCGAAAATATTGAAAAAAAATAGAACCATAGTTTGTTGTTTACCTTTTTTGTAGTTTTACAAAATGGCGTCTAGTAGTCGCCATGTTGAATTTTTACCTAAGTGACACTCACCGTAGTAAGAGGAATCGAATGACGTGTGATTCATAAAAATAGGCCTAGGCGTTTGGCCTGTATAGTGGGACAAAGGAACATACATACATAGACAGTTAAACTGATTACCACTCCTTTGCGTTGCCCAGTCGGGTAATAACATGAACCTCTATTATTTACGCCTTTTAAACTCTATACAACATAAAGCAAAACAACCGCGGATAATGAAGTAGAAAAGAGTTAGCAGAACCCACCTGTGATATTAATTGCCGTTTATATAAATTTCTAATTATAAAACAATGCTCAAATCCTCACAAAACTGGGACAGATTGACCAATAGCCAGATAAATGTAAATAACAACAACGACCAACAACCACATTATGATTATATATGTATTATGTCTATGTTTATTTTTGTATATTTTGTGTGGTGTGCAATAAAGTGTTGTATAATAATCTAAAATTAAAATATACAAATAATAAACTCTAATGAAAAATTCTTTGTTGAATTGCTGATGATAAACTATTTGATGTTGACACAAAGTAGACAAAAGATTCACGATATTTCGGCACAGTTACATGTGCCATGATCACGGTTGAATAATATATCATGATAAATATCCAGTTATAAATCTAAAAAGTGTTGATAGTTTGAAAGTTTTGTAGATACTCTCGGCTTTTACCAACAAACTTCCAACCTACAGTGATCCACTTACCAAAACTTCACCCTGGACTTCAACATAAGTAGCTCGAAACAACTAATGCAATTACCCGGGAAACTTTTAAAACATCAATTTACAGCGAAACAAAATTATCTTATCTCAAAAATTCAAAGAAAATGTTTAGACTCGTTCCTTCGTGACCGTTATAGTTGAGCGAGTGCCTAACAAGCTTAAAGAAATTTCAGGGTGGTTAACCTTATCTCTTTTAATTCCCGCTTATAATAAAATTGAAGTCTGTTTTTGTCAGTTACATTCCTACAGTAAATCTGGGAAACACGAAATGCCTTCAAGCAATGACGTCTTAAGTGGATATTTTAAAGAGAGTTAATATTATGTAGGTCAAGACTTTTACGTATATTGGATTATCTCTATACAGTTTTTTTTGTACTATATACAAGGTGTTTCCTTTATGGTATATACTCCGGAAAGGGGCACGCACCAGGCTAACATATTTTGTTTTTTTTTTCGATATGATGTCAGCTGTTATATGTGTAGTAGTAATAGATAAATCAGATGTCTAGTACCCGTAACACAAGCTTAGAGCTTACCAATGGGGTAAATGTTGTTGTGTGGATTGTCCGGAAATAGATTATTTATTTATAAATACATTTTCTAAGGATAATAATCCATAAAATGGCTTCATAAAAATAAAGCTTATACTTTTAAATTATATTTGAATTATTTTCTTACATTATCTCAAACTCATATTGTTTTAGCTCAAATATCAATGTTTTACACACAAATAATAAACACGAGAGGACCATATTAAAAAATACACTGCAAACTCGTATTGATTCCGTTAAATACTAAATGATTGTCAACATCATGGTTGCGGACATGAAACGTCCATTGCAAATTTTCTTAATATAAGAAGGGTTTGAGAACGTAATTTAACCCGCTGGGGGTTGGTGAGAGTACCAAAGGTTATTTCGTTGTTCGACTGGGATACCACGAACTGGTAACGATATTCGAAACCCCATAGCGACCATTAAATAACTTGAACTGAAGATTTTTTGATAACAAACCGACCGACTTTGGCCTAATTAAATGTCTTAAGTAATTAATCTTGTTGCAGATGCTGTAAGGTGTGTGCAAGGACACTGGGAGAAGAATGCGGTGGATTCAGCGGTACCTGCGAGCCCGGCCTCAAATGCTACGAGGGGTCCTGTTCACCCATCACGTGAACTGACCCACCACCCAACTGTAATATAATGTGTATAGTGTTTATAAACATATCCGCGAGGGGAGAGCGAGGACCACACGGTAGGCACGCTAGGCGTGTGACAATAAACGGATTGAAAAAATGGAAACTGTGGAAAAAATCATGCTTAACTTAATAAAACAAACTATATTTTGTCACTTTTGGAACTATGGTTTTCAACTTTGTTAAGTATTAATAAAGTTTAACGGGATATCTGCCATGATTTATTAGATTTTTAGTTTCCCGATATATCGGCCAAGTTTCATGCGCCATAATCACGGTTGAACTGAAGCTACAGCGCACGTGAAAAAATATCGGGAAACTAATATATATAAAGAACCCGTTGTAAATATTAATAATACTTATCTTTTATAATATTCTGCGTCAATACAAGATATTATTTAGCAACAAAGATGTGCACCTTATATTTAATTCTATTTGATTCGTGGATTCTGAGAAAGAAAAAGTCAGGTTGATTAAAATTTCACGGTTCAATAAGAATTTAAGATTTATTTTCAGAATCGTGTACTGTTTTTGTATTTCCTTTTAATTTTAAGCGGAGTGTAATAAAATGTTTGAATTATAACATAACTACATAGCTGGGCCGTTCCGGCTATGCTCAGATATTGCAGAATACAGAAAAAAGATCCGATCTTTAGTTTTGAATTTATCATATTATTTTTAAGACTGGAACACAAACAGACGCGGCTGGGAACTTTAATTATATAATATTTATAGATAAACTTAAGTTTAGTGATTGTCAAAACTTTAATAATATAAAATATATAAAAAAAACTGTTGTACGGGTCTATGCTAGAAGAGGGACATACAGAAATAAATAAACCCCAAAATTACTAATTCAAAACTTAAGGTGTGTTTTGTACCGTTCAGGATGTTATCTGCTTAGTTGATATCTAAAACCAACATTTTCTATAGCAAAAAATGTGACATAAAAACAATTATTCATGAAATAACAATGTTCCTTGATATTGTTAAGCTTTCCTTTCAAAAGCGCGGTGGCATTGTGTTTATTTAGAAAACAAATGTTGTTTTAATGCTCTTCAACCTAAACGCGATAGAATCTGTAGCTTTGTACCGCACTCGTTAAAATTCCATTCAAGTAAATGAAAGGGTTTCCAAGGAATCGTCTGCAAGATACTGAAAGCTTGATAACTGCTGGATTTTTGAAGCTCAGGAAATATAATAATTCCTTTGTTACAATAACGAATAAATTTAACGCCAAGTTTGGAAGTTATGCATAATGCTTTATTATTTTGTAAAAAGGCTTCTTATACTAAGCACAATAATTATATGGAACTGCTAACCAAAACCAGAAGAATATATGCCATGCTACGATGCAGTAAAATGATTGTATGTAATATAACTTTCGAACTTGCGGTATACTCTTTAGTTTGGTATAATGGTATAAATAGCTCAAATTATTTTTCGGGACATCAATGTACCTAATAAAGAGCTTCAAAGATAATCTTTGAGGGAGGCCTATGTCGAGCAGTGGACGTCTTACGGCTGAAATGATGATGATGATGATAAATATAGAGCAACACAGAAATTGACATCATACGAGTATTATAGTTATACATTTAAATGAAATTTGGTTCTCAAGATATTAATTTGGAAAATTATGTTCTGTATTCTGTGTGCTTCCACATAATATGTAGAAAATAAGTTTTGGATAATATCAATAACCATTTAGAATGTTATGGTCTTGTAAATAATAATTTGACTAGCATTTTTATCTTGTAGGATTGTATATTTCAAGAATAACCTTGTGTATTTGGTATACTGAAAAGATGCGTAGGTTTAACAAAATTTGGGATAGTTAAAAGATAACAGATTGTTAATATTCGTGTTTTGTTAGTTTCTATAGATTGTGCCTATCTATACTAAAATTGATGTAATATAATGTGTCTGTTTGTTACAAAACTAATTTAACAATTCAATGTCATTTCTTTAAACGTTCTTGAAAAAATCTATTTTATTCAGAAAGCCTCGTGTAACTATTGATTAATATTATAACAAAAATATTTTATGTATGCAAAACTATTTTTTTTAAGTTTTGGGTTTAAAAATAAAAACTAAATAAGTTACAATAATACATTTCAAGTATTGCTGATAAATTAAAACATTGCTTTATCCATGCAACGAAATATTTTTTTATGTTCCACTCAATTATATTAAATACAAATCCATTTAATGTTAAACGTAGGTACTGAGAATAATTTAGCCGATTGTAAATTAGATATAAGTTGTAAAAAGGAAATTCAATGCTACTCGTTAATTGTGCACATAAATAAAGAAATACTATGTAATAATTATGATGTTTCTTTTTGCAGTATTTTCCAATTTTCTTAGTCGACTCAAATATTGAATGTTGGAAGATTTGTTGAATCTGAATAAATACATCAACTTTAATTAGCTTTTATGAGCTTACCACGGCTAGATGTTCATAATTTGATCTATTTTGATTCCCTCGCTGACGATCAGGGTTCTTATAATTTAGGAGAATCCTTCCTTGCTCATTTATAAAAAAGTGTACGCTGTTAAAAGCAACTTTGCACTCTTCAAATAACTATTTACGGTGGGAACATCTTTTATTACGCGGGCAATAAATTATATAATGATGATGATGACATTCCCAGGAATTATTCTTATAAATACATATTTTTTTTATATATCCGGAAAATCCAATCAACAACATCTAGCCCCGTGGTAAGGCTCTAAAACTTGTGTTGCGGGTACTAGATCTATCTATATAAATAAAAATGAATTGTTGTTCGTTAGTCTGATTAAAACTCGAGAACGGCTGGGCCGATTGTGCTGATTTTGGTTTTAAAATGTTTGTCGTAGTCCAGGGTAGGTCTAAACAGTGAGCAAATAAGGAAAAATTGCTGGGAACTTTTTTTACCCGTGCGACGCCGGGGCGGGCCGCTAGTATCTAATAATACTTTATATAATAGACATACATTCATAGATATTTTTTATAATACATATTATACACCCAAACCAAGGAAAAAGTGCTGGAAGAATCGAACCCGCTACCCCTTGCGCCCACCGCGCCACTGAGGCAGTCATTTAAATGTACCCTAACCTATAAAGAAAGAAAACCTATCTTTACGTGTGGGTTTTTATTGACTTTTAGAATATTATGGATTCGGATATGATTTCAAATAATATATTAGCTGGAACGGAAATACAAGCTAACATTATGAATTGGGAGAATATAAGAACATGTACATATTTCCAAGTATCGATTACTATGAAACTTTCCACGCAAAAAGAAAAGAAAATATCCCTCTGTACCTCAATTTTTCCAAATCGTTGGGCACGTGAGAGGAGGGATTATTTTTATGACAGTATTTTGGGAAGATAAAGCAAAATAAATCTAAGGCTACGTTACTAAGTTGATAGAATACATTTCTACGCCTGTCGCACTCTACCTAGTGAATTTATGGCGAAAGTAAAGATATATTTTAGCCGCGAAGACGTGTTATAATTGAGTTCGGTGCAAAAACTCTGTATTCCTATATAATACTTAATACTAAATGCAGGTCACATATACTTTTTGTTTTCATTCAATAGTTTGGCTGGTTTGGCTATCGTCTTTATCAGTTATCCATCGAATATAGACTTGTTTGAAAGAAGTATTTTAATAGAAAAATCAATCTTAAGAATATTTTCTAAGCTTTCAATAGTCCTCTTAAAAAACATTCCATAGAGAAATTCGCTATGGAAAATGTTTGTTTGTGATACAAGATGAAAAGTGTGTTGTTTCTTATGGGTTTAAGCGCAAGAAAGTAAGAATAAAAATAAAGTAAATATTTCCAGACAATTCATAGTAAGCATACGAGTATCGCCTAGCCTCAAACTAAGCTTGTAAGTACTGTGGAATTTAGGTGCCTGATATACATCGCAGATACATTTTTTTTAAATACATATTAAGATGCATAGATAAAACCGACACCCGAAACAAGAAATAATAGATCGTACAAAAACTGGTCCCACGGCGGGAATCGAGCACGCCACCTCTTGCACCTCAGGCGGACCTTCGACCACCGCGCCACAGAGGTCGTCAAGGTACAGTGAAGTGAGTGATATCATAAATATTCAAAAACCTTTAGTTAAAAACTTATTTTATTTGAAAAGATTTATAAACAAATCTTTTGTCTGCTTTTCCTAAACTTCACGTATCCAAAATGGTATTTTTTTTAACCATTCAAAGCTATTTTAACGTTATCACTTTTAAAACTGTTCGTAAAGTTGGAGCTTTTTTACTGCTTCCAAGTGAATTGCAAATATTAGTTTTTCAAACTCACTAGCTCTGTCTAGCGGTTTCGCCACTTAAATTTCGCAGTTGCAAAGGATCAAAAAAAATGTTTAATCCTTATATTAGATTTATATCTGTAGACTAACTTATTTTTATCCGACTCGACAAGTATTTTATAATATTAAGGACTATAGCGAAAAGTGAATTCGTGGCCAACTTACCCCATTGATTGCTGGCTGGCTCGTCCAAACGAGGTGTTGGTTACGCACAGCTTCCGGCTAACATTGGAATTTAACAGGGTGGAGTAATCTTCTTGATTGGTGTATTGGATTGGCGGTGGTGTAATTGGGGACACAGAACCAGATACAGCAAGGACCGTATCATGATACGTTTTCGTTCAGAATTACGAGTGAAACTATCTATATTCATAGTATTATATTAGATTTCATTAATTACTAAAGTAATAAAATTTACATAAAAAAATCCTAGTTGCAGAATAAGTAGCATTTTTGTGGAGGGTATTTATAAATATTTATCTATGGCATGTTCTGAGAACTTAGACGAGTTTGAAGGACATTTGACAAGCCATTTGGCCAGCGTGGTGAATTAAGGCCTAATCTCTCCCATCAAGAGAAAAATCCCTTCGTGGGACGAAGAGATTTTTCTGGGACTGGGAACGCAAATAGGGGTATGTACGTATCGTACTCATCAATCTATTATAAGCTAACCAGATACTTAAGTTTCCTTCACACTTTACAACTTGTTATGAATATTGATAGCTGTTTTTATGGGTTCATCCCAGTTTCTTGCGAGTATACGCGTACCTTGAGCTAGTTGCTACGTTATGAAAAGTTAAGGGAGTTGCTGGAATGGGCAAAGTTATGAGTGATTTGAAGACGGGTGGTGGTTATAAGAGTATGTTTGAACGTTAAACAAGGCTATTGTGTTTTAGATAGAATATAATTTTGTTTAAGTAAAAAATAATAACCCGTAGGATGAATTTAGTTAAAGTTGAGTTGCCCACAAGTTGTAAAGTCTTGTCCACTATTACTATTTACGTTTTAAAAGTGTTTGACGAAAATTTTGCAAAAAGGCCCTATTTTGCACGATGGTTCACTTGCGACATAGGAATTTGGGCTCAAATAAATCAACCTGGCAAAAATCGCAGCTCATTTTGGGCTTATAGAGTAACCCGTGTGAATAGCACAACAATCTAAACATATCTTAATGTATTTATTCTAGTGTGCTATAAGTATATTGACTTTCTATAGCAACACTGAAGGCTGGATAAAATTATGTGTCGACGTATCGTACATAAACTGACTTAGTGTAGTCACATAAAATTACGTAAATAAATTTGCTATTTTTATATTTTTTTACAAAATGTATTCGTTTTACAAGGACAGTAAAATATAACTGAATCAGACGGAAGAACGCGTTTTTATTAAATACCTTTAAATATAGATCTCTATAGTAAGTTTTCAATTACATCGCCTTGAAATCTCTAACGATATCGATTTTGTGTTACATAAATCCGAATGTTACATAACTCATACAACGCCATCTATGATCGAAAAGCGTAGTTATAAGTCACAACATTTTATTTTAAAGCTTGGAATCTAAAACGTTCTAAGTACGTTCTTGTACAGCATAAATTCAATCATAATGTGGACGCATGAGGTTATTTTTGCTCATGTAGGTGCAATCAAATAAAACATTTCTGGTGGAAAAGAGACCAATAGAGCTCATTGCAGCGATGAAAATAATTTCATATCACTTGTATATGTGTGTTTGGCGACAGCGTTCTCCAAACTAATTAAGTGACATAAGACTTCCACTGTTATTTACAAGATAAAATTAAAAAAAACCTTCAGTGTCGCATTGGGGGCTAAAAATGATTATTATTATGCTACAAAACAAAACAAGCGAGATTGATATCACTATTTACGTATACTGTGCCAAAATATACATAAATCTTGAGGTGTAGGGAGCGTTGTGTGTTTAGCACTAAAGAAAATTATGTTTAATCAGGTTATGACAACAAAGTTACGCAACATGCTTTCTGTCTACGTGTGTAAGGAGTTACGTAGTAATTTATTATTCTATGGTTACGAGTATACTCGCGTGCCATTACGATATAAAATTTTTGTCAAGAAATTTATTATTATTATAGGTATACTAGCAGACCCCAGCAAACGTTGTTTTGCAAAATAAAAAATAGATGTTGGCCGATTCTCGGACCTACTCAATATACTCACAAAATTTCATGAGAATTGGTCAAGCCGTTTCGGAGGAGTACCGGAACGAAAACTGTGACACGAGAATTTTATATATAAGATACATAAGTGTGAGAAAATTGAGTGCAAATGATAATTATCTACTCTTGTCATATACATAAGTTTTGATATTTTTAATACTAATGTCAGCGTGGGTGCTTCTCTATTATATCGGAGATGGATGTTGTAAGGTAGACAATGAAATGGCGTTATCCAATGTACTAGTTTAGTGTCCTAGTTCCGATTAAAGGATTAGGTTCAGTGAACAACCGATAATAATCCGTTCTAGGGATAACTAACTTTTAATTTCAGATATATCCATAAATAGCAGTATTTTACCTTAGCATATAAAAGATATAGCTCTTACTAGCGGAACACTACATTTTCAGTGTCGTGTCGTGACACTAAGGCCTCACATGTAGAGCGTGCAATGTATCTTTATGCAAATCTCAGCTTTGAAAGCGTCTGTAACCGGAATTACTAACTGCAATTGCAGCTAAGTGGTACTCTTAGTAAGCGCTCTTATTACCTTTGACAGTAGTTCGTTCATAATTATCATCATTTAGACAGAGTACGTAAGTATTATACTGCCGTCCGTTACCTAAAAGGCGGCTAAGTGACATTTAGTCAATTTTGACTTTTAAATGCCATGATAGTCAGTTCAAAATTCTCTATCAATCTGTCTAGGACACGTATTCGTATCGTTTATAGTTTCTGATTTAGCGATGGGAAGAAAGCGGTTAAAAAATGCACAATATTAAAATTGCAACGCTAAATTACGGCTATCTGCTAATCCTTATCTAAAAAGCATTTAAAGTCATATAACTATTTTGAGCTATAGGAAACATGCCCAGAGATGCACAGCTAAAACGCCGTTACTCAATTTTGGTAAGCTACAACGGGGTTAAGGTATCATAACTCCTCTTAAGTCTAGTTTTGTTTTTCTATTATTTATTGCAGTGCTAAGCTAAAAAGTGGTTATGTGCAAATTACTACGCTATAAAGAAGTTAAAGTCGCCTAACCACTTTATAGCTTTGTGTGTTTGATTTGATTTTGATACAACCACAACACTATATGGCGGCTATGTCGCACTCCTTCGCTATAAAGCCGTTATCTACGATCGGCCATGCCATCCCACCCCCGATTCCAAAAATAAAAATCACAAAGGTTCCGGAAAGGAACCCTAAACGTAAATTTTCGCTGAAAAATGTGGATGGCGTTTTGGTTGATGTTTGCAAAGTATTCTTTTTGACAATATTAGGCTTCGAAAAATCAAATGATAAGATTTTATATACTCCATTCACTGGTGAAGAATCTTTTAAAAAGGGGATTGCATAGAAGAACACCTCTACTTGATCGAGATTTGCTAGCTCAACACGTTGAATCTTTCAACCCGGTAAAACCACATTACAGACGCGAACACGCCCCTTTACGGCAATACATTCCAAGCGATATTAGATTTGCAACAATGCACAAACACTTTCAATAAAATTATCCATTAAATAAAGTTTCCTACGAACTTTATAGGAAGCATGTCAGGCAAATGAACATATCATTCACACGGCTTGGAAATGAAGAGTGTGAAATGTGTATATCTTATAGACTACACAAATTGCAGTCTGCCCATAATGCAACGACTCAAGCTGACTGTAATGACTGTGCTATATGCATCCAGCTTCATAATAGTTACAAGAAAGCAAGATAAATGTACGATGCGCATAAGCAGATCGCACAAAACAATACTCAGATATTTTTTAGTGCTGATTTAGAAAAGGTGACAATGCTACCAAGGATGGAATCATTTAAATCAGTTATATTTTGTCAGCGGCTCGTGTCATTTAATCAAACTTTCCAACCATCAACGAATCCAAACCTGTAGCCGTAATTTGGAATGACGACATAGCAGGGAGAAAACAAGAAGATATAATGAGTATAATTATAATAGGTACATATTACCTATTTATATTGCTGAACCGAGATGTCAAAAATGACAACATTACACCATTATTATTGATAATTGCAGTGCCCAAAATTGGTTGCTGTATTCGTTGATAGTACACTTGATAAATAGTGATCTAATTGCCACTGTAAGTATCATACTGTATTATTTTGAACCAGGTCATACATTCATGAGAGCTGACCAGATACACCACAAAATATAATTCTATAACAAGGAAGGTAGGAACGACTTTGAAGATTTTGAAGAAGCAGTGGCTTCGATAAATAGCTCTAAAGTGGTAGTAAAATCAATGAAGCCAGAAAATTTGATCAACGTCTTAAATGTTGTATCTGATAGGTGCATTCTTAGTTCTAATTCCAGAGCGTATTTGAAAAATATGGCAGAATTATGTTTCAAACGAAATAATTATGATCTTCTTTACAGAAACCATTTCAGTGAAGATTTTAAGTCATTGAGATTTTTAAATAATTGATATTTAAAGAATAACTATACACCGATAGTAACTTTTCGATCAGAGTACAAAGGTGTGCAGCCTGAAAGAAAAGAAGCTCTTTTGAGCAAACTCTCTACAATTATTCCATCATTTTAGCAAAATTTAAATTAATTTCCAAAAGGAGTAGGAGAACACTACAATTTTTTCAACTCAAAACATTAATAATAGATTAAAAATGCCAGGAGGGCGAACGTCCGCCTGAGGCGCAGCAGGTTACGGGTTCGATTCCCGCCGGGGGACCAGATTTTGTACGATCTACAAGTTCTGGTTTCGGGTCTGGGTGTTTTCTATGTATCATATGTACCTATGTATTAACAAAAAAAAGAAAAAAATATATGTAATATAATCAGTCACCTAACACCCATAGTATTCTATATTTGCATAGTATTTTATTCTATATTGACATGTTATTAATTTATGAAACAATCATTATCATGTATAGTTTTTACGAAAGTAAAACTTATATATAAATGTAATTGACGTGTAAATCTTGTATTATACGAAATAAATGATTTTTTTTTAAGTTTTTGTACAACCTCTGCTTAGTGTGGGGTTAGGTTAGGATGCTGTGAAAGTAGTCCGGAAATATTTATTTATACTTTTCGCGATAAGTACAAAGGTAGATAAGTACCTTGTCTAAGATATAAGTCTGTAAGTACATAATTGACCTCAGACAATTTGATTTTAAAATGAAATATTGAATTTCGCAATTTAATTACTTTTATTTTAGCATTTAACGTAGTTCTTTAGTAGAAACCCTGAATTATCAATAAATTAATACAAAACTATAAAGCGGTTATTAAAACAGGTTTTGTATATAGCTGCGTTTTAGTCATGTGCATCAAGATATAAATAACAAAAAATACAATTTACGTGCTAATGCTAAGCTTAAAAGCCGTAAAATACAGAAACCCTGTTTTAGCTTGGCAGGTGCCACCATGTCAAAATAAACTATCCTACGCTTAAAAGCAGTTATGTGCAAATCCTTAACTAAAGCGCCGTTAAGGTATACATAGCCGCTTTAAAGTGGTGTAAACTAAGCAATTTCATTAAATCATTGCTAAAACTAAATGAAAAAAAATCATTTTGTGAATCATTTTTATTAGGAAGTTAAGTTTAAAGCAAACTATTCGATAGTACTCACGTCATTCTATTTTTCAGTGTCAAAAAATCTGTCATATGAATAATAGTAATCAAATGGCAGCAATTTCAAAACTCTCGCCGCGTTTTTTGCGTTTTTCTCGAAACTTGCTTTTGCGACTTAGCCGCTTTTTAGATAACGGACGGCAGTATACAAAATGGCTACCCATCTGCCTCGTTCGTTTGCGATACGCAAGCTCAAAAGACCCAATAAGTATATACAAATTGACTATCGGTCTGCCTCGTTCTTTTTGGGTCTTTTGGGCTTGCGATACGGCAAGGAACATCTTTTCAACAAATAATGAATAGCAGGGGGGCTGAATGGGGATTTACTTGAGCGGCATCGAGACCTATTGGGTTGCGAAGTTTAGGTAAAAAGAAACAAAATTGTCTTTTAGTGTTAACCTTTTCGGTGGGGAGATGAAATATGACCGTTTGGATTACGGCGCCGGCGGTGATACAATGTGAGTTGAATATGAAACAAATTAATTAGAGAGATTTTTGTTGCGTAAAAAAATACAATTATTTTATACTTAATAATTATTGGATTTCGTCATATTAAGATATATTAATGGTTGCTTTGCTGCTTTGCCCTGACATGATGTGTCTTAATTTGACGATTATTGAAAGAGATTGGTCATATCTAACAATTTTTTTTGTTTACATCAAACTAAAAAGAACTACAAAATTAAACTGTTTATGTCCCCGTCGGCTCGGAGTTTCAAATACAGCATAAATTAATAGAATATTTGTTTTTCTATAAATGGCGCGTCTAACTAAAGGATGCTAATATTTGGTGGAGGTGCTTTATAGAGTACAAGTAATTATGCTTCTGTCTTCCAATTAAGTAAGAGACATATTGAAACGAAATTAATTGGAAGATAATTAATTTCATTTAGAAATCAAAAACGAAAATTACAAAACAAACAGTGCAGACTCAAAAAGTTTATCTAGACCTTTAATTATGCGCAACATTAGTATTGTACCTATTGTGTTAAACATAAGAGTAGAACAAGTAACAAAAAGTTTCTGTGGTGCGAAATGAATTTAACCTACTTACAGTTGCTGCAGTAATAACTACCAGTTTACTTAGCAAGGCAAAACTTAACATGCTGCTAACTATTTGATAACTTTAAAAGTATGCCATTACTATGCGGGCATTATTCTTACTGTACTACCAAGCCGACTCACTTTTGAATTAAATTTCAATGAATAAAAAAAGGGTTCTTAATTCAACGCATATTTTTAACTACCTTTCAACGTCACGGCGTTTCCCGTGTTTTTGTATTTTCCCGCGATATAAAAGTAAGACCTATCATAGCCTTCTAGCTATATAGCCCGATAAATAGGCCATCAAACAGAGAAAAAATAGTCAAAGCTTTATATTGCTATTTATTTTCACAGTATGGATTATACGAAAGCTATGTTAGTTTTATTTTTATTATTTTCATATTTATATTTTTCCGCCGACTGATTGCACAAAATCATAGTTTTCGAGTTATTTTAGATGGGCGCCAGGTGGATATGAGTATGACATGCAAAACATGAGGACCGCATTTCTGTAAATAGTTTTCAATGTAGAAAATCTTGAAGATTATAATTCTGTATATGGCCAGGGTGTTCGTTCGTCCATTTATTTTTCCCATCCCCTAGATAAAGTAGGTTTTTTTCAGGTACACAAATTTGAGCATAGCTGCCGGTCCTCACATTTTGATTTCCTACTCAACATCCTTTAGAGTCTGTAATATCATGAACATCATAACAAAACAGTTTTAGTCTTAATGAGTTTAACGACACTGCTCAAGCAAGCACATCTCGATGATATTATATTTTTTTATAGTTATTATATTATGTACTCAGCTGATCATGATCATTTGCCATTGTTTGAGTACATTTCAGATGTATGCAGATTATTATATAAAATTATCATGTAATCCATACAAAACGGACCGCAAAATAAATCTAATTACCCTCAAAGCAGTAAATTGTTATCAAATCACTCGCCACATAACCAAACCGGGCCAAAAGCAGGTGTATTCAGTCCATACATAATAATGAGAAACGATTGATAAATATTATTTATCAATCGTTTCTCATAATAAATCTAAATTTAAAATTTAAGAAAACACCCGATTGCAATGCCTTAATTTCCTTATAAGTAAAACACCATAATATTTAGTAGTTAGAGCACGCGATGCTCATTTGCAGATTTTCAGTTTTCCTTCCGAACTCCCACCCCCATAACTTTTGTACGGCTCAAGCTCATGTCTAAGAACACCCAAGCCAAACTCACCTTTCATACAAAAAAAATACTAAATTGAAATCGCTCCATCCGTTCGGGAGCTATGATGCCACAGACAGACAGTCAGACACACAGACAGACAGACAGACACGTCAAACTAATAACACCCCTCTTTTTTGGTAGGGGGTTAAAAATTAAAACCTATTTTAAGCTGCGCATTGACGGTCAGTTTATCGCGTCATTTGAACTGACATCCATCCGAAATTTTATTCTTATCGTCGAATCATCACTCCTGCGTATTAATTGAAGTCGCGCCCGAAATTTTACCGTGGCTACCGTGATCGGCCGCAGAAACGCCAGTGAGTGGGAAAATTTACTTGATCTAAAACCATTTGGAGTTAACGCAAAAAACTGACCGTCAATGTAATAATAAACAAATTTATGTTACACATCCAATCCTGGAAGTTGCCCATAGCAACACTGGCCAATGCGTAAAATCCTGGTAATTCGAATGGGCAATCCCGACTATACTGATAGCATTATCCTAATTATGACCCAGCCACTTGAACATTACATTCACAGTTTACCGTATCATGGCTTAATTTGTATTACTTTGTCGAGTCAAATGTAATGGGGTTACATTAAAACATGTTTGCTCACTGAGGTTAACATTATAATTGCAAACAATGTAAGCTAAGGTATATTGTGGTCAGGCTTTCATCAGTAAGATTTTATAATCATATATATAAAAATGAATCGCAGAATGTGTTGCTAAGCGCATAAACAACGCCTGGACCAATTAAGCTTTTTCATATTCAAATATTTCAATTTTTTTTAATGTTCTATGGAGTTTATGGATGAAAAAAACTCAAATAATTGACGGGAAATTAAATTTAACAATTTTGTGTAACAGTGATTTTTTTATGTGTCTTGCTTCTCTGCGTACTTCCAGCAGTGGCCATTATACGACACGTAAATGTCCTCTCTGATTATTTATTTAAATAGTCTTAAATTATCACTCCGGCGATTTAATTGTTTGCAAAGAGAATCACTACGATGTCGTGAAAGACTGCAAGTAGATGCTGGATGCGTCTAGCCGAGGTCAGGGCGCTGTGGCACTCATTAGGGTAAGCCTATGTTCAGCCGTGGACTAGTGTAAGCTGATGTTGATGGTTGATGATGACGTCATCGTATGTAATGCGAACGCTTATAGCCTAAGTGCCGAAGACCCACCTTCGTTATTTTATAAACGCAGAATGTTTGCGTGGGCATGTCTCCAACACAGTAAGAATAACCAGCGAATTCATAAATAATATAAATTTTGTTTATAAATATGGTTACAAAATTACTCAATTTCCATCCATGGTGTTAAGAAATGTATTTGAATATCAAGTCAATCAAGGTACCCATTGTCGGACACTCTCTATGGTGTCTTGTTGCTGTCAGACACCCAGGAACTTAAGTACTTTTTCACAAAATTATAGAAACGAATGGTGCTAGGAGTCTCAAATTTTGTAGGTATGTTTAAAAAAATGGGTTTTGCAAAATACCTGACATCATTAATTCAGTGTCATACTAACATTGACACCCCAATTTTTTAGTTAAAGGTGGTGTTGTATTTTGCAAAACAATATCTATAAATCTATTTTTAAACCTACTAGTCGTAAACTGTATCGTACAATAAAAAGCGTTTTTTTTGTGTTATTAAAGGTTTTGCTCGATACTTGTGAAAGTGATATTGATGTTGTGATTTAATATCACAACATCAATATCATTAATTAAAAAAACTCTGTACAATCCCATAATAATTAATGTTTTGTAATATATCATTAAGTGAATTGTAATTAGTTTGAGATAATAAAGTTCTTTAAGCCGATAGTACTTTATAGAAGTTGAGGTGTAGTGAGGCTGCGGGTTCGATTCCCGTCGGGAGACCAGATTTTGTACGATATACAATTTCTGGTTTCGGATCCGGATGTTTTCTATTATCATAAGTATGTATTTACAAAAAAAATGTATCTATGTAGTACCAGTCACCTAAAACCCAGTACAATCTCTGCTAAGTTAGGTTAGGTTAGGGGTTAGGTGATCTGTGTAATTAGTCCTGGAATATTTATTTATATATTTATAGGTACTATATCTATCTAAAAACGAACCAAGCAGATGCTTTGGATTGCATCGTAGCGGGCTATCTTCAGCATTTAGCCCATCGACCGTGACATTAGCGACAACACGACCAAGCTTCACCTCTAGTGTTGGCGGTACCAAGAAAGCATGAGGCAAGCAGGCGAGTTTCCGGCTTTTTGGCGATTTATATAACGATTTCGAATTGAACAAATTATTAACTTATTTATAGTAATTCAACAATTTATTGTTATCGTAGTAAATAATAAACTCCGTTTAAAAAACCCGACTTCAGCATCTCATAACGTTTCAGGGTTGCTTTCAAATTTTCTGTGATTCCACCTTCAGATTTTGACATGGTGCCAATGGGAACACACATTTATCATATCCTTTCGAATAAAACAAGAATTTCCAAAATCGGTTCACAACTTACGGAGATATCGCGTAACAAACATACAAAAAAAGACATTTAATCGACTTGAGAACTTCCTCATTTTTTAAGTCGGTTAATAATAAGGGAATAAATACTTCCACGGTAGTTTTAGGGGTGGCCTAGCTTCTCAGATTACGTCCAGCAAAAACGTTACAGTACAGAAATGATGGGCACAACTGCAGTCACCATCATCTATACTAATATATAAAGCTGAAGAGTTTGTTTGTTTGTTTGTTTGAACGCGCTAATCTCCGAAACTACTGGTTCGAATTGAATAATTCTTTTTGTGTTCGATAGTCCAGTTATCGAGGAAGGCTATAGGCTATATAACATCACGCTACGACCAATAGGAGCAAAGATATAGTGGTAAATGTGTAAAAAACGGGAGAAATTGTTCATCTTTGAAGCCTTCCGTTGCGTGCGCCGTGAAAACGATTCAAGATACACAAAAAATATGTATTAAAGAATAATAGCTCTTTTAATGATCTAAAAAACAGTCCGCAATAGTGTATGTCTATCTTTTAAGATTAGCTCACAAAAACCGTTTTTATGGTACCTAATCTGGTCGAAATAATTTGTTTAAGTTGTATCAACATAATAATATTAATCTTTATTCAAATTAATATGTTGTTGGTTAAGAGTACTTCATCCATTATAACGCGGGTAGCACCGCAGGGCACAGCTAGTCTATAATATAAAAATGAATCGCAAAATGTGTTGGTAAGCGCATAACTCAACAACGCCTGGACCAATTTGGCCAAATCTTATTTTTAAATGTTCGATGAAGTTCAAGGATGGTTTTTACGGCGAGAAAATATAGAACTATTGCTGGAAAACCCCTAAAAATAGCCCTTTTCTTTTTCCCATACAAATGATTTGTAACTAAAACGTAGTCAATTTGAGCTTTATTGCTATGGTATAAAGTTCATATTAAATTACAAGCACTCACTGTTGTCTAAGGAATGTAGGTGTGTTCCTAACGTCAAAGATCATATCTATCAAAAGTATATAAAATTTTCATGTCACAATGTTAGTTACCGTACTCCTCCGAAACTGCTTTACCGATTTTTACCAAATTTTATATGCGTATACAGTAGGTCTGGAGAATCAGCTACTATCAATTTTTCATTTTGCAAAACAACGTTTGCTGGGGTCAGCTAGTTGTTAAAACCATTTAAGTTGGCTGTTAACGTGAACAACTTAATTCGATCACATCAATAAATTGCCTCGGTTTACGTATTACTAAATTTTGGATTTTTTGAAGTTGCTTGCAACTACTGTTAACCAACGAACCAGATTTAATTAAATTATGAGTTCATCTAGCACTTTACCTACCTAGAAAGTACACATACATACATTAGTAGTGTACTTTTAATATGAATGAAGTATCAATCAGTCGGTATAAAGTTGAACAAAGTTTTCTGAAAGTTTCCATTCAGGAACCTTTCGTCCCAAACTATTACCAATATAGTATTAAAAGTCCGGCTTAGTTCAGTTCCTTTTCTAAACTATTCCGGCCAACCGACACGACTAATATGGAAGCAAATTTCATTTTAATGACCCGCGCGCAGGACCGCTCGATACGATCTCCGCTCGATTTACTCTACAGGGTTGCCAACTTTTATCTCTGCGCTAATGTTTGCCTACTAACGTGGTGTTACGCTGTGTTTATTCGTGAGTCGTTTAGTGTTCATGTAAGAATTGTGAAATTCAGACTTTAAAATAAAAAGTAAAAGTTTTGAAGATTGTTAAAAATTATCATCCGATATTTACGAAGATTTAGTGTACATTAATGATTTAATCTAAATATTTAATGATTGAAACTCTGTAATAATTTTAAGTGACTGTAATGCATGATTGGATGATACTTCTGAGTGTGATCATTGGCCATAATAAAAAAAAAACGTTCAATACTATGCCTTATTAGCATGGTTAAAAATGAAGCTGTTCCCCATAACTATTTTAACAATAAGAATAAATCTAAATTTAAAATTTAAGAAAAACCCCCGACTCTAATGCCTTAATTTCCTTAAATGTAAAACAACATAATATTATGTAATGTGGACGCGATGCGTTTTCATTTGATACCCCACACTAGTATATTTGCAGATTTTCGGTTTTGCTTCCCCACTCTCACCCCCATAACTTTTAAACGGTACAACCGATTTTCATGAAACATGTCTAAGAACACTCGCGCAAGACTCACCTTTCATACAAAAAAAACTAAATTGAAATCGCTCCATCCGTTCGGGAGCTATGGTGACACAGACAGACAGACAGACAGACAGACAGACACGTCAAACTTATAACACCCCTCTTTTTTGGTCGGGGGTTAAAAATCAACCGATTTTTGTAAAAAATATTTAAATTACTACACGGATGCCTTTAAAATATTTTTTAGCTTATATAAAAACCATAAACTGTTGTTAACTTTTGCTTTATCAAATACTTAAGATTAACATCCAACTAAATTTAGAGTTATAATACGCCCTGTTAATAAGGCATTTTTAAACTCAAAAAATAGTTTTACACCATGGCCGGGATTTTGACCATTTATGGAAGGAAATTCCTATTTTATGACATACGAATTTTTCTTTATACACAAAAACTTTTATCCGTAAAAATTACACCCCTAATCCAGGCTTATATAACTCCCAAAAGTACAATGTGCGTGCAAGCCTCCTCTGCATATCGGCAGGCTTCGATCAGCATTCGTGATTTTACTACAAGCGGATTCGATAACGGCCGCTGTAATAGCCAATTAGTTTTATGACGCGGCACTTATGGTAACCCTAGCGTTATGCGCCACAGAGAATACAGATCAGAGATTCAGCTTTTCTTACTTGCAGTTCTGATAAACCGGCTTTTCGTAACCATGTACTTTTATGACAGCCCTAATCTTTAGTTTTTAGGGTTCAGAAGTGGAGAATAATAACGGATTACAGAAAATAGCTTGTTATTGTATTTGAATTAATTCGTTTAAATTACATGAAACGCAACTTAGATTGAAATAGAACCTTTCCAGCTCGTGGCAGCTTTATGCTACAAAAAATAAGCAAAATAATTTGTACGTCTGAATAATGACTTTGGTGCATAATACCTATAGGTCTCAGCTACCAACTTAAAACTAGCCTTTATAGCAATAGCCATAAGCTGTGCTGTAAGCCATTTTATCGTGACCAAGGCTTATTCTTAACATTATACAGTACGTTCTACAAACAACTAAGCTAGCTTACGCCCCAGTTGGTTCCAAGTGCGCTATCTAGGCGGTATAATCCATGGACATTTTGTGTAACCAGTGTAACTCGGATTTTGCTCTGTGACCGGTCCCGTCGCCCTGAATAGCTTTTGTGTGGTACACTTGCCTTTTGTTGTTTTGACAGCAGCATGACAGAAGGGAACCAGCGATTCTCTAGATTTACGACGAGACCGAAAGCATTTTATTTTGTACAACGCGTTAAATTTCATTGTATCGTTTTACTTTATTACCTTGGTGAGTGCGTGAGTTCTTATCTGTATCTGATTTAGGGTGGACAATTATTATAAATTTTGTGAGTTAATTACGTTACGTTATGTTACGTTTGTTTGCGAAAATGATCTAAAGTTATGTGTGTTCGTTTATGGCTTGTTTTATTACTTCTGTATGAAGACAGTAGAGATCTTCTAGATTATTGTTAATGTCTTCTGTAGTAATTACCGATAACAATCATAATAATAAAGTATAATAGAAGTAAAGTAACAGTTTGGCAGAAATAAAAGCGATACGACTATTATGGTATTTCTTATTGTGGTAATAAGGAATCGCTTTATCGCGCGACAATATTGTTGACACTGTGCGTTAATAATATTGTTACTTACCTTAAGGTGAGTCTGAGATTGATCTCAATTTTCTTGTAATAATATTGATTTCTACCTGAAAATAAGAGTTTAGTTTTAAAAGATTATCATAAATATTATCATAAAGATTAACTTTTGAAACTATCATGGTTATCAATACTACTCAATTGAAATTTTAATTGTCAATCAATCATGGTAAATAATAAATATCGCGTTATAAATCAAAATAGTATCACAAAGATAATCCGTTTCTTCCAATATGTTCAGTTCAGTTCATTTTCTTATAATTGAACTCTGCGCTTGAAGCGGCAATTTGCCAGTGTCGAATTAAATAAAATTATGAAGTAAAAAAGATGACGTCCGTCTCCAATATATCAGATTTTAAATTCAGAGCCATTATTTAATACGATGCTGGCTTAAGACTTGACATTTACGTCAGTATAATAAGCATTTTTGGTCTTGTAAACATGAAATACCACAGAAGAGAAAAAAGTTACTTGTTCTGACTGAAAACCCCTCACCGCTACGTATAAATACAAATTCAGTGTCAAACTATATCAAATAAGCTTTTACGGTATTTCCGTCTATCCATAAATTAAAATTTCTAGTGTTGTTAGCACAATTTGTTAGAAGTACTCCGTTAAGATAGGTTCTCGAAACCTTTTTATACACGGAAAGGGAGGTTTTAAAGGGGTTGCACGTGAACCTCGTAATTAATGCGAAACAAGGAGAAATAAAACACTACGAGATCCGGCCCGGCGAGCCGTATAATTAAAACATCAGGGCCCTTATTATGTATTTGTATAGGATATATGCTATCTATTCGAATCCATTTCCATCTATTGCTGTGTGTAGGGGAATGTGATTCTGAAGGCCGACTTACCTTAATGACTTCACGTTGGCTCATCTAGATTTGGTCTCCAGTAGTAGTCCAGCTACCAGCTAACATTAGAATTCCACAGAGTGCTGGTACGGAGTGATCTGCTCGGTTGGTGTATGGCGACAAAACAAAACGCAGTAAGGACAAATCTAACCTTCGAGGAAATCTTTATCTAGTCATTTCAACCTGGCTCTATCGCGGTAGTCTTATAAATACAAGTAAATGACACATTTTTATTTGCAAAATAAAATTCATTATTTTTCTTCATAGTTGGGTTCCGAGTTTGTGATTTTAGGATTGGGTGTAGAGACAATATAACCATATTTCGTTTTCATATTGAAATAATCTGATATTTTAGTACAAAATTCACTAAGGCCGTCGAGATATGGGTATGAATATTTTACTAAAACCTTATTGTATGTTTTGAGATTTTAAATTTTCTTTCGTTAAACTTGAATCCCCGAGAAAGGCAAAACTATTTTAAAGCGTAATAGCATGAATTCTATTACGCTTTAAAATAATTCAATTTCATGAATAAAAGATGCGCAAATATATTTCAATTAGACTTGCTCAGATTTTTTTATTTTTAGTACCTACTGTATATTGGCTTTATTACGTACAAGTCAATAAATAATACACATTACAATGTACAGTTTACCGAAGTATTGTAAACCTAATTTGTTAAGAATAAAGCGAAAACAGTAAAAACCACGGATAAAAGATTTACTTTCTACCAGCTAAGCACGACAATTCCTTTCTATTTAAAATTACATTTAATTAGTTAAAAGTAGTGTTTAAATTTAAAAGTTTGCATATTTTTTTTAACAAGATGCTTTAATTTGTAAGTACATACCTAAGCTATGTTTTTCAAAAATGATAATAAAATTATTCTTATTCTTATTCCATTAGAGAAAAAACAAGGACAAGGATAAAGGATACGCTCGGTCTCTTTCCGAAACCGTGTCTACTGTAAAATGTAAAAAAATTACAAAATGGCGTCTGACCTTGATTTTGAAGATGTAGATTTCTTTCTAGGGTAAAATCATTGAATAAATGTAATGTGCCAATTAGATTTCTTAATAAAACTTATGACAAAAACACTATTTAAAGCAATGAAACAAAAATTACGATTATTAATCAATTTTACTATGAGAGTGTGAGTACTCTCATAAATTCAGAAACATAAAAATTACATCACGAGACAATAAGTCTATTCTACATACACAAGAACTCTATTCTACCCCTAGACAGCGTTTCTTCTCTGCCTAGACAACAATCACTGTGCTAAGCAGGCTGCAGAAATTTAAGGCGAGAACGCCTTTAAGTAAGTAATTTAAGCGCCGTAAAGTTGGCTCATTTCGGCACATCACTAGGTGTTTGTACCTACTCGCGTGTAGGTTTATGGTAATGTAAAGCCACTCGCTTATCGCTCCAACCAGACCACATAAAAAGCGTAATTAACACTCCTGGGATACGTTTTAAACGAATTGTATGCTCCTATTTCATTCACATATCTGCGAAACGTTATACTGAAATTGCAGTTTCATTAAAAATATATTTAAAATAATTAGAAGGTTTATTTTTCTAGGTAAAAGCCGCGGGCAGGCAGTGCTAGATAACTATTGCTATTATATTATATTATATACAATATAATAGTGATCTAGAACCAGGACATACACTCAAATCTCACTCTTGCTATTTCCTATTTCTACCGCTAGTATTTAGGTTCAATATGCGAAAACAAATAAATGGGTTGTAGTTATTAATTATGTGTATTAAATAAGTAATTAAAACTGTTCGTTTTCCGATTAAAATTAAAAAAAATAGCTAAATCTCTGATGTGTCGATGTCCAAAAATGATTTATGTAGAGATACTGAATATACGAGTATCACTACAAAGAATATTTTTGATTATAAAGCCAAGAGATTAAATTAAACTATGATTAAATAAAAAATCATATTAAACGGGACGTTCGTAATTAAATTGCAATTTTTTATATTCAAGAATATTTTTTGTAGGGAGACTGCTACACCTCATTCAGATAGGAAAAGTATTATTGGCATTAACACATCTTATTAACATAACCAACAATTGCTTTGTTTTCTCGGATTTTGTTGAACAAAACCTTAATTTTAAGCGAGCGCTTTTACTAAGAGAACCTTAAGTATACTAATTTTACAGCACCCTGCCCTTAAAAGCTCTGCTTAGTTTAGAGTAAGACGAAACTGTGTGATGGCCGCATAAGATTCTAATGGAATACGCGGATACCATGTGTCTTGGGCTTGATTTACAGAAAAGGTTCCTTTCCGATCCTATCCATTTAAATGTTAAATATTCGGTTTACCCGAAAATGTTAACATGGGTAAACGCGGAGTTAGAAAAATATACTGAGCGAAATAGCTATAAACGTTAACCATTTTCTAATTTAACTTGGAGATTGTGTAACAGGCAATAAGTGTTATTTTTTCGTATAAGTAAATAAAATGTAGCGCACACATTATCATCATCATTTTTGTTTGAGCGTTGTGAGCCATAGGGCGTCCACGGCAGGTTATAGGCTTTTAAAAAAAACTTATATTCATACGTATACAGTTTTTTGTAAAATCCTTTAAAAACATCAAGATTCAACTGATTTTTCTTCCATTCCATACTTCAAAATATTTCAACATACCAGGAGTTCATAACTTCATAACGCATCTACATCACATTTAATGAACATCCAATACAAGTAGGTAATAACATTTGACAGCGTATAGAATTATCGGAAGCTAAGAAAAACTGCTGACTTTTTCGGATTTTCCCATCCTGTGCCCCGCGAGATATCAGAAGCATTTTCTTTTTCAGAACATCAAGCTAATATTAGGTCCTTACATATGAAATTGGCGTTTTGTATGGGAGGAACAAAAAGTCGAATATTTTTTAATATAATATATTTAATTAATCAAAGTATGAACCATTATTTTCTATGCACTTTTGCCATCTTATAGGTAGTTCATTGATCCCTTTACTAAAAAAACCAGTCGGACGGGAATCAATAAAATCTTTGAAGGCGATTTGGACTGCCCCATCGGAGTTGAATTTTTTCCCTTGCAAGAAGTTATCCAAATTTCGAAAAAAATGGTAATCTGTTGGAGCAAGGTCCGGGGAGTACGGAGGATGTCTTAGACTTTCCAATTGAAGCTCTTCTAATTTAGTAGCCGTCTGTTGCGCAGTGTGTGGTCTAGCGTTGTCGTGAAGCAGCAGTGGCGTGGAGCGATTGACCAGCCTAGGTTGTTTAGCCGCTAGCTTTTCCATCATGGTTTGCAATTGCTGACAATAGACATCAGCCGTAATAGTCTGGCCAGATTTGAGAAAACTGTAATGAACAATACCGGCACTAGTCCACCAAACGCTTACAAGTAACTTTTTTGGGGTTAATTTTCGCTTGGGGCAGGATTTGGCTGGCTGGCCAGGATCCAACCATTGCGCTGAGCGCTTCCGATTATCGTAAAGAACCCATTTTTCATCACAGGTAATGATTCGGTTTAAAATACCTTCATTATTGTGCCGGTTTAGTAATGTAACGCAGCAGTCGACGCGCGTTTGCCGGTTTGCTTCAGTCAATTCGTGAGGTACCCACCTTTCAAGCTTTTTAATCTTCCCAATTTGCTTCAAGTGAATTAAAACAGTTTTATCACTAACACCGCAGCCTGCAGCTAACTCGGACGTGGTTTGCGATGGATCCGCTTCCACAATAGCCTTCAACTCTTCATTATCAACTTGAGTCTCAGGCCGTCCACGGGGCTTGTTCTGCAAGTCGAAATTTCCAGAACGAAAACGTTGGAACCAAAAACGAACTGTGTTTTCTTTTGCAACACGACCGCCATACACATCATTCACCCTTCGAGTTGTTTCCGCAGCACTAGTGCCACGGCGGAACTCGTACTCGTAAATAATGCGATATTTTAAGTTTTCCATTTTGTAAAATGAGTGACGCAAACAGAAAAAAACAGAAGAAAAAAAACAAATGAATGACGATCATCGAAGCACAAATACATGAGTCTATAGCTGTACAAATTTGAATTTGGAATTCCTTACCAAAGAGGAGAAATTTGTGATTAAAGTGGCCAGTACGAAAAACGCCAATTTCATATGTAAGGACCTAATAGTTTCCCGAGGGCTTATAGAAAGTAATAAATTTTATTTCATCTTGACGTATCTGCCTTTTTCTATTACGCAATGCGTAGGGCCAAAATACTAAGCGGACAATGATTACGTTCGCAAACTTAATTTAAACAAGATCCTTCAATTTAAAAGGATACTTAGCTTACGACGTCCGTAGGATCCGCAGGATTTCCTTGTAGTAGAATACCTACGTCTTTTTCAGAAGAAATGTAATGTAGGTAGGTACATGTTTCTTTTAATTTAAATAAGTTTCAATTACATGGATGCTTAAGCGAAAAGGTAACTACTAGAATACAGTCAAAAAAGCCGTGTTGGCTAAGTGGGAGAACACTCGACTCTCATTCCGAAGGTCGTGGGTACCTTAGCTAAATTACTTGTCTTTAATGTTGATAAATGGATGTACGTTTTTAATACAAAGAAGGCAAACATCGTCAGGAAACCAGATGTTCTGAGAACATTGAAGAGATTTGTGACATTCACCAACCCGGATTTGGCCAACGTGGTGAATAATGGCCTAATCTCTCTCGTCAAGAGAGAAGTCCCTGTTCTTATGATGATGAATACATACAACGAAAACATTTTTGCATAGCCTAAGGGTGCTGTTATCTACAATTACTCGCACCACATTTTTTTTATGTAAATCATCGTACCTACCTATAGATCAAAAATGTTAAAACAAAGAGAAGGATAGATTTTAACAGTAATTAAATTTATTGCACTGATAATGGTTTATTTGAAACTAAAAAAGGTTAGTAATTAGATCTCAATGGCTCAGTGGGAGAAAATCTTCCGGTGCATAGGAGGTTACCGGTTCGATTCGTGGCCACATTTTACATAATAATACCATAATACAAAATCGCTTCCCCCGTCTGTCTGGCACCTGTCTGTATATATGCATAAAACTTTAAATCTTGAGGATTTTAATGCGGTTTTTTTAATAGATAGAAGCGACTTTGCGCGAGTCCAGTAATTGGATGGGTTACTGGTCTAACAACATCTTTTTACACTTTATTTGTTGTTTTTTCTAAATGCAAACTGTTCATAAATTGTAGTCATAACCCTAGGTGTGGTACGAGTCCATCACAGACTTATCAAATTAATTTATTTATTAGAATGGTCAATGAATATCAATCTTTTTTTTAAAGGAAAGAAAAGCAAGCATTTTAAATTCCCCACAGAATTACGCTTGCCGTTAAATTTCCTCCGAGAACAATAAGTATTGCTGACCCAAGGACCGTTTAAATTGTAAACGGCCAAACAGATGCGACCTTTAAACCTTTGTATAACTTTATGGGCTTATAGGGTTTGGAAGCTCAGTTTAAGTTGGCGTAGGTATGTGTGTGAAATTTAAATTCCCAATGTGGTAATTACAGACCAGTGCTGGGTGAAACGGCCGCTGTGACGAGTGCTGGGCCTCAATCCCAGCTAATTATAAGACTGACAAGTGATTATAACTAGCCGTTGATGCCACTGATTCTATTTCAGTTCAGTCACTATTTCAGTCGTAGGACGTCTATTATTTATTTTAAACCGAGATTCAACGAAAAAAGGAGGTTATCAATACGTCGCGTGTATTTTTTTAACTAATCTAACACGATTTATACAACCAATTACATTAGTTACTATAGGATAATACTCATAATTATCAAATAAATCACAAATTAGTTAATACAATCAAATAGATAATTTAATAACATTATTCTTATAAATTAAATGGTTAAGGTGCATTAGAAACATTACGTAACTAAAATTAAAAAATAATATTACGTAGAATTTAATGAATATAATAAAAATAACTAATTGAGTAAGCCGTGTTGGCTAAGTGGAAGGACACTCGACTTTCAATCCGAAGGTCGTGGGTTCAAACCCCGCCACGCACCTCTGGATTTTTCTTCTTGAGAAATTTATGTGCGCTTTAAACACGTGCTTTAACGGTGAAGGAAAACATCGTGAGGAAACCGGCATGTTCTGATAACTTTAAACAGTTTGAAGGACATGTGACATTCACCAACCCGCACTTGGCCAGCGTGGTGAATTAAGGCCTAATCTCTCTCGTCAAGAGAGAAGTCCCTGTGTCCCAGCAGTGGGAACGTTGATAGGGTGATGATGATGATTATGAACTAATTAAGCAAACATCCTTCGACTCATTTATCACTCCATCCATTGCTATATAATGTATAGACCTCCCTCACATATTTCCAGTTACTTCGGTTGGCATCAGCCTGTATACCGAGGCGTGCACTTAGTTGCCCATCTAGTTGGTGAACGTCCTACGCTGTGGTAGCCAATCCGCGATCTTCTTTGTATAAAATTTCGGCATCAACAGTCATCTGTTCTAGGAGTTACATGGCCAGCACACTGCTACTTTAACGAACTAATCAGTTTGACTAAAATGCATTTTTCTTTGTATTTCGTTATTCCTGATTCAATCTTGTAAAACAAGCCCTTATGCCCCTAATCACATTACCAGATTTTTAGAGATATTTTTTTATCACATTGTATCTTTATAACGGAATATTTACCATGGCTTAAAGGTTTTGGAGTTTCCCGATATTTCGGCACAAGCTTAGTTTGACGTAATTGCACGGTAGGACTGATCGTTAAATCATGGTAAATATCCCGTTGTAAATCTTAATAATGTTAAAAAAAATATTTTCAATAGATGTATAACATTTGGTTCCTCAAGCTATGATGGGCAACTCATCAATAAGTGTATCGTTTATATTGTTTAAAATTGTTTAACCCCCGACCAAAAAAGAGGGGTGTTATAAGTTTGACGTGTCTGTCTGTCTGTGTGTCTGTCTGTATGTCTGTGGCACCATAGCTCCCGAACGGATGGAGCGATTTCAATTTAGTTTTTTTTGTATGAAAGGTCTGGCGCGAGTGTTCTTAGACATGTTTCATGAAAATCGGTTGTGCCGTTAAAAAGTTATGGGGGTGAGAGTGAGTAAGGAAAACCGAAAATCTGCAAATATACTAGTGTGTGGCATCAAATGAAATCGCATCGCGTCCACATGTCATAATATTATGTTGTTTTACGTTTAAGGAAATTATGGCATTGGAATCGGGGGTTTTTCTTAAATTTTAAATTTAGATTTAATGTATTGTCATTCTAATTAGCTCACCATAGTATACACAAATGTACGTGTATTGTGCACAAATCTTACAAAGCTGGCGCTACGAAAGACCGGTACTACTATAGTGCAAATTGCGCCCTACGGTAGAATTTTACAAACTAAAGACCGAACAACTGAACATGTGTGTTAAGTGTGTTATTTTCCTAAAATTGTGTTTTTGTGTCTATGGTGCAGCAGAGTTCATTGCAAACACCTAATAAAATAAATTTCAGGATATGAAGACAAGGCATTACTTCGATTTATTTAGGACATCACGTTTCGTAGTAAAATTTTGTGCCCCGCGGCGTTGGTAGCGACCATTTTTGTTGTCATAAGCCTTAGTTGATAATTTTTTTTTTCTTCGTCCTAATAATAATTATTTTTATTTTATATGACGACATCATTATCATTATACCCGCAACACAAGCTTACAGCTTACCACGGGGCTAGATGTTTTGTGTGGATTATCCGGATATATTTATTATATCCATTCCGTATTCGTATTCAGTATGCTAGTTGCTACCTATTCGCTTTTATCTATGTAATAGGAACTTATTACAATTGGGTCTTTACGTTTAACCTTTGTTGTCTGGATTAAAATGAAATTCCATTTACTTAGTCAAAATAATTTGTTTCAGGTTTGCCTTAGGGTTTGGACAAAAAGCTGGGTAGCATCAAGAGTAAATATTATAACACAATTTGGCTACTAACTACATGCCGACCTTGGTTTTTATGCCACCTTTCCAAAACTTCAAACATACATACCCCAAATGCAAACAGCATTTTTGACAACAAAAAGAAGATATTTGAAGGATGCGTCGTCTTATTTTACGTATAAAAAGTCAGCCAGTCGGTAATACGAGTACAAGTAATTTGTTAGTGCGCCTTTTGGTATACACCTCTATAAAAAATTACATTGACATTATTACAAGTAAATTTATATTTAAACCAAAATAACAGACCTAAGTGCCAAATATAAACACTAAGAGCCTCTGTTTCCGAGTTTCTGTTTTAGTTTTGTTGATCTACGAGTAAAATTAGACAATGGTTAAAATATGAAGCTATTACGCTCATGTGTTCTATAGTTATTTATTTCCTTCCTATAACATACCTTTTTTGTTACTCTTGATCCTGTCCATCCAAACGTTGCCTGGAAGAGATCGCTCATAGCGATAAGGCCGCCCATTGTACTCTAACATTATGATTATATGCTAAGTCTATGTTTGTTATTGTATAATCTATTTGCAGACTATTTATTATTAGCATCTACTCTATTGGAAATAACATGGATGAAGTATAATTCATATTACTATAACTGTAAGCATGTATTGGTCTATTGTAAGACCAAAAGTTTAAAAAGCCATTTAGGCCCTTTAAATTAAGTTTATCTTAAAGTATTTTACATAATAAATTGAAAGTAGTTCGAGAAACTTTAAAGCAACTTCTTTTGTTTTGAATAAGATATGGAAATCGAAGCTCTGTTTGGAATAACTAACTAACTTAAATGAATCAATTTCGACGCGACGTGAATTTTTTGTTAAAAATTAAACTTATAGTATTATAACAAGAACATTTTATACCATGATTTATTTATTATTTTGATTTACAAATATCAAAATGAGTTTGAAGAACATATTTGTGTCATACACCAACCCGTACATGGCCAGCGTGGTGAATTAGGGCCTAATCTGGAAAACGGTGGGACAAAGGGACTTCTCTCTGATAGAAGTTCCTTTGTCCCAGCAGTGGGAACGTTAATAGGGGTGCTTCCATTCGTGGATATTGTAAGATTTCTAAGGCTGGTGAGAGAGAAATGTGAGGGGCCACACAAATTAAATTAATTTAGGGATTTAATTTTTGCCATATTACTTCTCTAGGTACATTGTACTAAATGTATTAGTTTAATTAAATTCAAAGTTTAATTTAATCGTTTTAGATCACTCAAGCATAAAACCTTGATTTAAAACAGTTGTTATAGGTAGTTGATTTATTTCATAGTTATTATGAGAAGTCGTACTATTTTTTGTGGTCTACTTAGCAAGTATTTGATAATGGCTTAACACTCCACAACGTTGTACGTGTTTCAATGGAGGATTCAAGAAAATCTTCTTGCAAGAATTACGTATTTCCCCGTAGTAAAAGTTACCTATAGCCTTCCTTGATAAATGGGCTATATAACTCTTAAATATTTTTCAAATCGGTCCAGAAGTTCTTGAGATTAGCGCGTTCAAACAAACTTCAGATTTATAATTATAAGTAAAGATTCAATTTGTGGTAGTGCAGAAAAATTAACGAGTCCGACGTCTTGGATAATCCACCATACTGGATTTATGCATTGGCATCTAAACTAAGCGTGTATACAAGATAAAAAAATAATAATTTGTAAGATTTGTCCTATACTAACAGGGTTAAATAAAAGCTTTATAAAATCATCTCGATGTCATGAAATCTCATTATAATCCACCAATTTAATAAATATTATGATATTTATGTTGCCGTTATTGTGTGCCCACCATTATTTCACAAACTTTTACAGCCATTATCACACCTATTGATACTCATGATTGGAAATGTCAAATTGCTTAACAAAAAAAAATGCAGCTACAAGTTTTTTGGTCACCTCTTGTTCATCACGAAACAAAAGGAAAATAATGATGAATATTGTTATTCTAAATTACTTAATTCAAAGCTATAGTTTTAAAACGGATCAGTCAAAGCCTACGAGAAAATGTGTGCTGATTCTCGCTCGAGTACACTCAGGGCTCCAGAGTTCACCCAAATGAAAAGTTCACCCTTTCACCTCAGAGCGTGGCCAGTCAGCCTCACCCACAGACTACTAATAAAATCTGTGTGCGAAAAGAACTATTCATGTCAAAGAAACATCAAAAGAAAGCTGGAGAAAGAACTGGCTGGCTGTTTTATTCCACACCCGAAATCTGCAGATAAACCCCGTTAAACAGGCAGAAGCCAGCGACCGACCTCACTGTCCGTTCAACGGTTCACTTAGTTCGCCAAGGTCGCATCATCACTGGCCAATAAACACTTGACGAAGGTCACCCATTCAAGTGGGGTTTGCCTACACCCTTGTCGTATTTTATTACAATAGGACTCGCACATTGAGACTCATTCCTTTGTTGATAGGCATTTGAAGTTGAGTTTTGTGTCATCGGTGTAATGTGAACCGGCTAAGAATTCAATTATCGATGTTTAGTACTATTAGTTTTTATTTTATTTTCGGCAGTAAGAAGTTCAAAGCAGGTCATAGGCCTCCCATTTAAGAATAAGGTGGTTTATTTATACTCGCCACGCAGGCGAGTTAGCAATTACTGTACTGTGTGTGTACATATATGTGCAAATATTATTATTTTCACATATATGCTACAAAGTAAATCAAAAAGTATTCAGTAAAATAATGATAATGATAATGTTTTGATGAGTGAAATTTGTGTACACAAACAAACTTTTGATATTTCACTCATCAAAACATTATCATTATCATTATTTTACTAAATACTTTTTGATTTACTTTGTAGCATGCGCTCGGATATTCAATATCTGAACAGATAACAATGAAAAAAAACCCTTGTGATAAAAATATTATATTCATAAGGTAAAATCTAAAAAGAATACAGCACTTACAAAACATAATAATGACGTGGCCGTAAAGATCCTATCTAAACATTTCCATGGAACACAGAAAGTGATACTTGGAAATGGAATCCAAAAACAATATTTAAGTGAGCGGGAACAAATAAGTATAAAATTCTTGAACAACGTAAGATAGCAGAAACTCGACCACAAAACTTTCGACTTTCTCAGACCATTGTCCAGGAAAATTCTCTTTGAAGTTTCGCTGGGTGATGACAAAGTTTTGGAGAACTAAAGGTTATACTTAAAATTTTAATACAGAAAACTTATAATTTTCAATTTAGGTAAGTACTAAAGTAATGATTTTTACTAAGATTTTGTTAATAGAGATTGTATATAATTTGGAAGCAATAATCTTGGGTTTGGTCGTACGGAGAACTGATAACATTTAGGGTAAACGTGTTCTGGAGTGGAGTCTTCGTCTCGGTAAGCATAATGTGGGACGTCCTCGGGCCAGGTGGACTTACGAATGCTGCAGGCAGATGCTGGATGCGTCAGGCCGTGGACAGACCAACAGTGGACTAGCATAGGCTGATGTGGAATCTCCCAAGATTCCACATCATGGGTTTTGTTATCCAGTTTTTTGTTCAAAGGCAACTATTAAAACGATATCTCTATAATAATATAACTATATATCTCTGACGCCATGTAGGTATCTAATAATACACTGATACAAAATATGCCACAAAAAAAAATATATAAAAGTATTTCATTTATAAAACAAAATATCATTTAGAACCCCCACCCATTATAACCCATTTTTACCTTACACTAGAACCCGTATTTAATTTTTTTTTTTACTTTTGCTATAAGACTTACCTACAGGAGGTTAATAAAATGTTTTATAAAAACGTTATTCAAAAACCTAAATTTGTGCTAAATCTGTTTTATAAAAGTTCATTTCTTATCTCTATAATAGTAAGATTAGGTGTAAACAGGCTTATTATTGTGTGTTTAAGCTAATACAGTTATATTAACCAGAAATAGCAGTTTTTATGAATACGAGCGAAGGTATCTCCGTAACTATGCTAACCAAACATACTTCAAATGCTTCAATTTTTAGTTCATCGATATCTGCGTGAACAGGTGCAAGCCGGCCATTCGTATGTTATACGGTATCGTATTTGGGTCATGCTGAAAGCAACGATATCTACATATTATATACTGCAGGTACCCACACTACTACAGGTACTTGTGCGCTACCCATTCTACACATAGTCTAATGAATATTGAATGAACAGTACGTAACTTTACATAAATAGCCTTGTTGGCTAAGTGGGAGGACACTCGACTTTCATTCCGAAGGTCGTGGGTTCAAACCCAAGCACAAGCACCTCTGGATTTTTCTTCTTGAGAGATTTATGTGCGCTTTAAACACGTGCTTTAACGGTGAAGGCAAACATCGTGAGGAAACCGGCATGTTCTGAGAACTTTAAAAGAGTTTGAAGGACATGTGACATTCACAACCCGCACTTGGCCAGCGTGGTGAATTAAGGCCTAATCTCTCTCGTCATGAGAGAAGTCCCTGTGTCCCAGCAGTGGGAACGTTAATAGGGTGATGATGATGATGAGTACGTAACATTACTGAAAGATAAAAATGATGAAATCTAGACGAGTTTTTAATAAACAATAATAATATGTTTATTAGTCAGGATCACGATCCGTCGATCACATAAAAATACACGAACACATAAAAACCGAGTCTTAATATATTTTATAAATTTTTTATTTTAAAATTTTATTATTGAGTTCTTTTGTAAGCTCTTTGAGGGAGTTTTATCTTCAAATCCTAATAATTATAAACACGATAGTTGTGAGTGATGTAAGTGTATAAAGTGTTTATTGCTCTTTCATGCAAAAACTTCTGAATGGATTTGGATGAAACTTACACAGTAATAAAGATTACCTATACATCAGATTACTCATAGGCATATGTATATACTATTATATTATAATTACTAGCGGCCCGCCCCGGCGTCGCACAAGTATAAAATTTTCCCGGAAATTATTCGAGTTTTTCTCGCCGTATAAACCATCCTATCTCTCTAGTTGGATTGAACTGCACATGGTGTGTGAATTTTATTATAATCGGTTAGGTATGTGGTTTAGGAGTCCATTGAGGACAAACATTCTGACACGAGATTTATATTATATTAAGATATTATAATAATATATACATATGCAAGCCTATGAGTAATCTGATTTCCTGCAAAAAGAGGTATTTTAAATATATTATATTTACGGAAAAGCCACGGGCGGACAGTTAGTATTGATAATCCTTTGTACTTGTACCACTTAGTGTATTGTTATTGATTGATTGGGAAAATGAATGGAAACCAGATTATAGAGTAGAATAAGTCTAAACAGAACAAGACTCATTGAATCAAAGACATAATTATCTGGTTAGACGAATGATTTTATAGTAATCCACCTCGGAATATCAACATCATCATCATTTCAGCCATTAGACGCCCACTGCTGGACATAAGCCTCCCTCAAAGACGACCAATTATTCCGATTAGTCACCACTTGCATTCACCGTGAGCCAGCAAGTTTGACCAAGTCATCTGTCCATCTTGTTGGTGGTCATCCGACGCTGCGCTTACCAATCCGCGGTCTCCATTCGAGAACCTTTCGGCCCCATCTGTTCTACGTACTAGTTGGCCTGCCCACGGCCACTTCAAAGAGCCTCTGAATATATATCCATAGAATCTCGGGACTGGCCTGATTCAACATCATCATCTCAGCCGTAGGACGTCCACTTCTGGACATAGGCCCCCCTCAAAGATCTCCCGTAATTTCGGGTGGCAGTGGCCTGCATCCACCGTGAGCCCGCAGCCTTCACCAGGTCGTCCGTCCTTATAGTTACCTGATTATTATTTCATAAAACCTATTTTGGTAATCAAATTTAATTGAAATTCACTCAGTCCAATGTATTCAATTTATCGGTAATCATTTACCACACTACTGGAAAATAAAATAAATAATACTTACAGTAGTGATTTATGGAATGCTGAGATCACATTGTTCAAATACTTCCGGTCATTTAACATTGACATTGCACCACATGAAAGACCGATGAACTAAAAATGAAAAAGTGTTTAACGACAGTTCATAAATCGCTATAAAATTAAAGCTCCATAATATATCAAAGGTCAACCAAGCTTTAGGGTGTTTTCACTTTATCCGATCCGATATCGGTGTCGGAGTCGGAGTCGTTTTCCGACAAAATTCTTCCGATACGGACGTTGAATTGATAACTTAGTCGAGCCGTTATCATGGCAAACAATTATATGCCTAAAGCTGTAGCTGTATCAGATATAATTGAGATGCAAACAAGGTTACTAACCAGAAAGTCCATACTTGATAACCGACCAACGTGGAAGCTAACTATTCATAAAGCATTTTGTGCCTACAATCCACAAAACATCACTAGAAAGTGTTTAATTACTTTCATAATAGTAGTTTAATCCTGATTTGTCAATTTATCTTACAAATTATCAATCGTTTGAAGAATATTTTAAGAGTGTATACTTACATGTAATACATTTTCGATTGAATCGGGGCCCTAAAGATGTTTTCTATGACACGAGAGATACTCGTAATTAAGATAAACCATCATACGCACAAATATGATTTACCTACAGCATACTATGAAGCGGCTCCGATATCCGATATCGGATCGGATAATAATTACGCTATATTCTGCCCAGCAATATTGATTTATCTTGCGTCAATATTGTGGAACGTCAAATATACAAAATGATCAGGTACTTTCGCATACTGACACAAGGCTTAGGCAGAAAATTCAAAATAAGCAATTATTAAATTTATATTGGATTTAACATTATACCTCTTTAACTAGCGTTTTCATTGTTTTGGATGTTGTTTCAGTACCCTATAATCTCTATGTAAGATTGTACGTGGACGTTAGCAAAGTCGTAGGAAGCGCAATTTATGTGCAAAGCTACTTCCGACTTTAAAATAGTGCTTGGGCCAAACAGACTGCTATGTGGGAGCGTCTGCCGCGCGGCAGACTCTTTTTTATATAGATAGATATTCTTCATTTACTACCACAATCTCACCTGATGTAAAGTGACTATGTGGGCATGAAGACCTACCTTCTAGGTAGGATGTCTTCTCCGAAACGCAATACGAAACACGAAAAAAACGTTTCACGCACTGGCCCAGCCCGGAGGGTGGTGACAAGCTATAGTGCTCTGCTGTATGGCTCTTTTCGCACACTTACGCGACTACAAAGCGGTACGTTTTAGGCAAAAAATGTCCCTCGTTGCAAACGCTCACGTCCCACTACCCGCGTCGCAAATGAGTAAGTTAAGCCGAAGCCTTAAGAATAGGTACTCACCATTCCCATCATAGCTATCAATTTTGTAGCAGTCATCAGATGTATGCATGAGCAGTAATCTTTTGATGGCGCAATCCTATCCACTATTGAACTACTTTGTCTAATATATGACGACATTTTCATATAATAAAATTAATAGCAATAAAATTAAATATTAAAAAAAGCTTGGAAAAAATTCAAGAACTATATAAAAATGTAATCTAATATTAGCAGAGAGTATATAATCACTACGTTTTAAGAGACGGGACTAGGAAGGAAATTTTTGATCTAGGCAAAATGTCAAATCGAAGTTTACTATAAGTGAAACACCAACATAATAAATAATCTGTTAGAAGTTTAAAAGCAATTGTACCAACATAAAGATAATTTTAAACCTTAAAGAAGAAGAAGGGTATAGGGTTGCACTCGTACAGAATCGAGTTTTATCGATATCGATGATTTAGGTTTCTCTCAATAATAAGTTGGACCTACATACTGAAATTGGGAACAGGGAGGAGGATACTTAGTACAAAAACAAAGTGCAAAGCAAAATATTTATTTATACAATATATTATGTTCATAGTGCGTACCCATTATTTATGGCGAGATGTAAAACATCATCACATGATCATGATGATAACATGATCTATTGAATTGAATTAAATAATACATAGTATATTATAATCTATTTTGAGTTACTCTATTGCACTAGGAAACATGATGTAAACAATGAGAAAGTAATTTTGTTGTTGAATAAATAAATAATTAACTTTTGGTATTATGCTATTGCAAAGTGTGTTAAAACCGCAAATTATTTTTCAACACATCGAGATTAATCTAAGAATATGATACTCCTCCTATAATGTGTCATTTAAATGAGGTTGACCAAGCATCATCTGAAAAAAAAGTTTAATTATATTCGGAAAAACAGCACAACAACAAATTAATTAATATATAGTATTTAAACTCCTGATCATATTGATGGTTAATGGTTTTAGATGCCGAGTGTTGAACTGAGGATGTGGGAGACAAATTCGTTATATTTATGTTCAAATAAAGTAAAAAATAACAGGCCATAGCATATTATCGTGTTATAGATACAATTTTGAAATGAGGCTTATGTCCTAGTATATTTAAAATGATGATGAATAATTCATATTTAATTTGTAGCATAGAACCATTGAGGTCTGGTGGACTTGTAATTTTGTGGTATGAAAATATATCGATGATAGGCGAGCAACCAAAACGCCTATTGTTTACAGAAGCAATAAATAACATATTGGTAAATGTACTCACCGATCTTCATCCAGGGCAAATATTTGGTATAAGCTTTTTGTCTTCACTTGTCTGCTGTATGAGTTACTTGCAAATTTCGCATCGAATAGAATTTTTATGAATTGTTTTGTTCTTCATAATTTTCACAAATTTGCGGTCATGACAATTAAAGGTCAAGTACTAGACTGATAGGTGACAAATTGACAATGATCCATGAAGAATAAAACCTATTTAACAAGAAGAAGAAGAATAATAATACCACTTATCTCAGAAGTAGCAGTTACAAAATGATTTGCGAACCACTAAAGCGTATTTAATATTTGGAAGTATTATAGTCGCGATTAGTTTTATTAAGTTGGCATTTTTTTTTATTAAGGTGGCAATTTTTTCAAAGCAATGCCTTAGCAAAGCTTCATGTCAGATTCTATCATAGACACTTGCACCAGCCTGATATTAGTAGCATGCCAATTATTATTAGACAGATGAAAAGATTTGACAGAATCTTGAAAAACTCTTCATTTAAACCTCAATTCAAGAATGTTCATGTTCAAAAATATTTTTTACCAAAGAGGCCGTGTAGTTAAATTTATCACAGATCAAAAAGGAACAAACTTAGTTAGAAAGCACTCCTTCAGAAATGTAGGAATCAGCTACATAAGCATATTTTATGATTTTTTTACTTTTGATTTTTCTAAGATTAAAAAAATCAAACAATGTAAATAAATAAACGATTGATAGAAATACGAGGTTGGAACTTTAGTACATAACATCAAAATTAATCAAAAAAATTGTTCGAATGTCACTTTACATCTCCTTCCTGTAGAATCCGTTTTAGATAAATTGAACAGTCGTAAAATATGTAAGGTGGCCGGCGCCGGCGGTTCTAGAATAAATATTTCCGGACAAATATTTCCGGACAATCTACACAACAACATCTAGCCCCGTGGTAAGCTCTAAGCTTGTGTTACGGGCAATAGATATCTGATATATTTAATATAATATACATACATATATAGTTATTTTTATTATACATATTAAACACCCAGACCAAGGAGAAAAGTGCTTGCAGATCATACAAACAATTTTACCCTCGGCGGGAATCGAACCCGCTACCTCTAGCTCTGCAAGCGGACATTCGCCCACCGCGCCACCGAGGCAGTCTGGCAGAATGGCGCGAAAGTAAATTTTGTCAACAGGGTTTTAACCTGCTTCTGATGTGATATATTTAAAGTCTATAAATTTTAAATTAAAAAAAAACCCTGTTACTAAAGTCTCAGTTTCCTTGAGAGTAGAAAAAACATTATTATTTTGTAATGTGCATGTGATGCGCTTTCATTTGGTACCCATGAGGGATAAGAACTGAATATCTGCAAATATCTAAGTATCTTCCCACTTTCACCCCCCATAACTTTTAAACGGCTCTACCTATTGTACGTGGACGTTCAAATCAAACATGTCTAAGAACTCGGGCATAATTCACATTTCATACAAGAAAACTATATTGAAATATCTGCATCCGTTCGGGAGCTATGGTGCCACAGACAGACAGAAAAGTCAAACTTATAACACCCGTTTTTTTTGGTCGGGAGTTAATGATGAAGATGACTGATATTTTCTCTCTGACGTTTGCTTTAAAAGCTACATGTATAAAACCCTTTAACCTTTACTTATGCCATCCAGCAAATCATCTCACCATTTTGTAAAGTTAATCAAAACGGTCCCTTCCATTACAGAAAAACTGCAATTCATCTCCTAATACGAACAATAGCGGGCAACACACGTTTTGGAGCCAATTTATACTAAGCACTACCCGCGATGATTGATGGATTCTTTGCTGCGGGAACTAAGCAAGGAAAAACGGCTGCTTCAAATAGAAAGGTATATAATTTAACTAGCTGTTGGCAGCCTCGGCAGTGTTGATTGATAATTCCTGAGGGTATATATTTATTTCCCACGGTATAATAAAGTTTATGTAAAAACGTAGTACAATCAGCGTCAAATTAATTAAAACCGTTAGAGTAGAAAAGTTAATCTAAACATATAAAACCAAATTGATTTAAGCAGCAGGAATCATCATTTTCAACCCCCGACCAAAAAAGAGGAGTGTTATAAGTTTGACCTGCCTGTCTGTCTGGGACATCATAGCACCCGAACGGATGGAGCGATTTCAGTGTAGTGTTTTTTTATGTATGAAAGGTGAGTTTGGCCCGGGTGTTCTTCACATGTTTCATGAAAATCGGTTGAGCCGTTTAAAATATTTCCAGACAATATATTTCCAGACAATTCACACAACAACATCTAGCCCCGTGGTAAGCTCTAAGCTTGTGTTACAGGTACTAGATATCTGATATACTTAATATAATAGTCATATATATAGATATTTTTATTATACAATGTAACGTAATTCGTTACCTTGAAATAGCTTATTAGGAATAATATTTATTATCTGTAGTATTCGTTGTTTACGACTCGATGGATCGATCGAGAGTTTGACGGCCATAGATAAGTTCGTCAACACACGCCTAACTTCACAGCGCTCCGTGCGGGGGTTTATGGTCGCGAGCTGTCGAGTCATGACATTTCACTGCGCAGGAGAAAACGAGACGGACGCAGCGGCGGCGCCTAGCGTCGTCGCTGTGTTAGCGTACGTCGGGCATGGCGTCGGTCGCCATTTTGACTCGCCGATGCGCTCATTGTTCGCTGCCGTCTGCGCAATTTTCATAATTTTTACCTAATTACAATTTTATATTAACTACTAGGAGTGATATCAAACCCCTGTTGGGTAAGTGTTGCACTGATTTGTAATGCAGGCTGTATAGACACTCATTCTCATGCTCGAAGAATGACGTGGTATTTTTCATTCTTGCCATGTCATCTCTGAATCTCTTTATATATTGCACACGAGCTTGGCTTTGCATTACCTATTGTTAGCGTCATTTCTTTCTTATCACTATGTACTATTTCTAGCAAATCATAATGTCACTTTTACATTCCTTTAACATTTAATTTTTATTTTCACCTCCCGTTCTGATTGTGACTTCCACGGCATCATGAACACTTAGTGCTTTAGCTTTTTGTGCTGCCGTGGGAGCCCGTCACCCTGCGAGGAGCTGGTTGTAATGCCTTGCTTTATGGCGCGTTCCAGGGTTCAAAGTCCACCCTAGGGCAGTCTTCGTCTCCGGCCGGACTTCTCACGAGCTGCCTCCCTTTTACTGGGACATTCAGCACTGCCTTCGCCGTCGGGTCGCTTCTACACTCGCGGCGCTATAAAGGACAGTGCTGAGGAAGCCTCCCTTTTACTTGGACATCCAGCACTGCCTTCGCCGTCGGGTCGCTGCTACACTCGCGGCGCACTAAAAGGACAGTACTGAGGAAGAGGAAAAACAAGGAGAAGACTTTCATAACCACTAGAATCAGCGGTCTGTAGGAACTTTAACGAACCCATTTCTAAGCCCCTCCGGCAGTTATGAGCTAGATTTAAATTAATTCTATAGCCCTTCTGGCTCTCTATAAACTTATTTAAATAAAATACAATTACAGTAATTCCGTGTTTTTTTATGCTCCCCGGTTACCTAGTTCCGGACACTTTTTAGGTCCGGACACTTTTTAGGTCCGGGCAATTTTTGCAAACGGGACAACATATTAAACACCCAGACCAAGGAGAAAGTGCTTGCAGAACATACAAACACTTTCACCCTTGGCGGGAATCGAACCCGCTACCTCTTGCGCCGCAAGCGGACCCTCGCCCGCTGCGCCACTGAAGCAGTCAAAAGTTATGAGGGTGGGGAAGGAAAACCGTAAATGTGCAAATATACTCGAGTGGAGTATCAAATGAAAGAGCATCGCGTGCAAATTACTAAATATTATGGTGATTTACTTTTAAGGAAATTAAGGCATTGGTATAGGGGGTTTATCTTAAATTTAAAATTTTGATTTATATGAAACTTTTTTGACACTTTATGCGCATACAATATTATAATGATTCAAACTGCTTATATGAATTATATTTTATGTTTTAAAATTAATTTGACTGCTCTAGGCGCTTATATCAATTTGACGCTGACAGTATGTTTATCACTATCACTTAAGACGAAGATCATCATGCTGGATAAAGACCTGTGCTGTTTGCTTAAAAAAAACAAGTGTAAGTTTAAAGAACTCGTTACTCAAAGCACAAGCAAGTGCAAGTACTACTACGATGATTTTTTTCTGTTTTGCGTTTGTTCCTTTAAGAACATGGCTATTTTTAGTATAGTAAAATCAATATACAAGGTGTCTCAAGAATGAAGGTAAATATAATGATGTGCTACTGTTTGTTATCAAAGAACTTATTATTATTATTTATTAAAAAAAAGTTACCATTAACAGATATTATAATAAAACATTCTGGAAACCCTTAGGGGTTTCTTTGGAATGAAATTTCCATTCCTCGATAACTTAAAACTTAACAAAAATGAAAGATAAACTAAATGATTTTAAAAATAAATATAAAAATTACAAATTATGGTACCTTACTAACCCTACTACATAAAATCTATTTCGCTATTCAAGCGCGTCGATAACACAACATGCCCTGCCGCACCGCCGCATACAATTGTCACCTGAGCCGGCTGAGCGATGACAAAGCAACCACCGATCAGGTGATGTTGGCGTGCTGACAGAGTGAACCAGAACAAGTGCATAATACATTCATCCAAAATAATTCAAACTTTCTTACAATTTATCGTTATACAAAGAAACTAGTTATCTCTTATAAGCTGTGGTTGTCCGTAGTATTTATAAAGCAGTGTGTGGGATTAACCTTGGCACCTATTATGTCAGGATAGCGAAGATTGATAGTATTTGCCGTGCGGCGAGAATAGAAAGATATTTTTTTGCATTAAGCTTTTGTAAGAGATTAAATATATCACCTTAGAAGTTAATCCTTTCAATATGGGACAATTTATCAAGTGCTTATAGGGCGTTTGGAAATATTTTTGATAGCTCACTTTAAGGCTGGTTTATAAGTGACGCGTTTGCCAGCGTTGTTAGTTAGTACGCCTTTGTGTATAAAATCGATTTTTTAACCAACAACCAAAAAAGAGGGGTGCTAAAAGTTGCCTGACGTGTCTGTATGTCTGTGGCATCGTAGCTCCCGAACGGATGAAGCGATTTTTCTATGAAAGGTGAGTTTTGCTCAAATTGTCTTACATTTGTTTTATGAAAATCGGTTGAGCTGTTTAAAAGTAATGGGGGTGATAGAACCGAATATCTGAAAATATACTCAAGTGAGGTCACAAATGAAAGCCATTAAATAAATTATTATTTATTTATTTATTATTTTTCTTTATTTTAAATTTATGTTGAACCACCCTCTATATTTGAAGTTTATTTTAAGGCTTGATTCGTGGTGTTGATACAGTTTTTGTAGCACGCTGTGTTTGTTATTCAAAAATAAACTTTTACTATCCCAATGAATGGGAAATTGTTCCTTTTCACGAACAATTTGTAAATACAAAGGCAATTTGAAAACTGTTGCCGGAGTTTCAAAATGGACGCTTTGTTATGATTCTTAAGTTTATTCTTTGTTCATGACGTTACACAATTTTCGCATTAAAGTTGGGAAATATTTATTTTGTAAGCACATTCTCCAACGAGCAAATGGACTAGAAAAGTGGGGTTCTTATTCATATAAAATTGAATTTATAGTCTTGAGAGCTGAATACATCATGGATAAAGGCCATAACCCTCAAGTAGTTTAGATTTTATGGAAACTTATAATTAAAATTACTTATATAATTTACCATTTTTTTATATAAGAAAATAAATATTCATTCGTAATCATATTTGTGAACTCTGAAAATCCCAAATGAATAATCTATTTATATTAATTTGGTTTTTCCTAAGTTACTTTGTGTATTTGTAATTAAATAATCAATAAAATTCGTGTAAATTGATTCAAACTAACTCTACTTATGCTTTTAATATACGTACTAGATGATGTGCTGTGTATCAACAAATTACATACATTTCAGTTTTTAATCTAAATATTCCGTTAGTTCAAATCTACTAGGTAAATGTACATCAAAGTTTTTTTTGATAATGCTTAGACTAATAAGAAAGTCGGACTTTCGTAGTTAACTGCAAAATACATTGTACAGCTATCACCTAACTTTATGTTATTATATTTATAATTTTAATAAACTCACGAGTCTTGCAACTTACAAAGTAATTGCAAGTTCAAATGCAACAATTTTGAATATTTTTATATAAAAACATAAACAAAATCACTTATCCTGGCTCCACAATCTTCATTAATTGCGCTACGGCGCGCTAAGGAAAAAAATGCCTACATTAAATAACTAAGTTTTATAAAACATCGGAGCCCTATATAATAATTATTTCAGAAACTTATAAAACTGTATACAGATTATCAAATAAGTAACGCAGATACTTAAGTATTTCAAAGGTAAGGTCATATTTAAGTTAATAACGCCAAATAGCTCGTAGCTGATTGGACAATCTTTTGTCAGCCAGTAAAATGCCTTCAGTCTTCGTCTTTCGGACTTTTCTGAAAGAAATTACAAACTCAATTATCACAATTTACATAAACACAGTTATTCAGTTTATTTCATCTTTTAGCTCGTCCAAAAATACTGAGCAACAGAAATTAAGTTTCTCAAAAAAAAAAAATTATGGAGCATCAAATTTCCTTAGGTTTGTAGCGTATATTTTAAATATAAATCGTCGTCTCGATTTTTCAAAAAATATTTGTTTAAACTTTAATAATTGAATGATGGACTATTTTCTTTTAGTTATCTGCCCATTAGGTTAATAAATAGAATGAAGCGATATGTTTTTAAGCAAAATTCACCCTATTTTGTGATCCAGTCCATAAGCTACTAATAAGATCCTATAAGGTTTAAGTAGTTTCAGTCAATAAATAAAGACTTAACCGTGTTGACTAAGTGGGAGAGTACTTGTAATTTACTCCAAAAGTCGCGAGTTCCAGCGCGCAGGGCTGAATTTTTTTTTTGTTCTTGAAACATTTATTTATTTGCTTTAAACACATGTTTTAACGGTGAAGTCAAGCATTGTGAGGAAGCCGGCATGTTCTTAGAACATTGAAGAGTTTGAAAGACATGTGTCATTCAGCAACCCGCGCTTATACAGCGTGGTCAATTGATGGCTTATCTCTCTCTTAAGGAGAGAAGAACCTGTGTCCCAGCAGTGGTAACGTTGATAGGCTTGCTCAATGTATTTTTAACCCCCGACCAAAAAAGAGGGGTTATAAGTTTGACGTGTCTGTCTGTCAGTGTGTCTGTCTGTCTGTCTGTGGCACCATAGCTCCCGAACGGATAGAGCGATTTCAATTTAGTTTTTGTTGTATGAAAGGTGAGTCTGGCGCGAGTGTTCTTAGACATATTTCATGAAAATCGGTTGTGCCGTTTAAAAGTTATGGGGGTGAGAGTGGGTAAGGAAAACCGAAAATCTGCAAAAATACTAGTGTGGGGTATCAAATGAAATCGCATCACATTACATAATATTATGTTGTTTTACGTTTAAGGGAGTTTTTCTTAAATTTTAAATTTAGATTTATTAATAATGACTATATTACCATACAAAGTTTTACCTAAATCAGACGCTTGCAGGGTCTTATGAATCTGGTTTTTCATGCAAATAACTTCTCTTGTAGTAATATTTGCGTAATAACACGGCAATATAAGCAAACCATTGTACCTCAGCATACGAACTACGAGAAAGCCAACTAATGAAAAATTCTGTGCCTGGAAAAGTAGTTAAAATTATATTAGTTTTATTCTGTTGTTCATCTGATTAATCACGTGCGTCATACACAAGAATTGAAAAGTTTCATCAAATGGTTTTTTTTTTAAATGATGCATCGGATCTATTATCAGGTGGGAACTTTTTCCTTGATCAGATGCAACTCCAAACGAATCATATTGATCAGATGGAAATATCCAATTATAATTCCACGCTTTGCCTATTATGACCACAATTCAATATTTTTTTTATAAATCTCGTTTTTTTTCATAATTTTGTATAGTTAGTTGGGTTTTGTTAAAATAATATTTGTTTTACCTGGTTATTAATTTCAGAGTCGAAATACAAACATAGTATACAAAACAAACTTGATACGGTGTATACACCTGTCATCGTGATTGTCGTTAATATCTGAAAAAATATATATTATGAGACGTTTTCCAAAAAGCGAAAACTATGAGCAAAAAATGTATTCTTAAAAGTATTCGTTTGTTAGTATACGTAATGAATTATTATAGTCACAAATTTAAAAATGTTTACTGATCTCAGACATCACACGTAGATAATGTACTACGAGTAGTTAGAGCCAACGACTTCATATTGAATTTGTTACAGTTAAAACAAAGGTACTATTAAGATTTATAACGGGACATTTACCATGATTGATTGTCTTTCGAGTTTCTCGATATTTCGGAACAGTTACATGCGCCATACTCACTGTTACACTGAAGCTGCAGTGATTGGGGTGTCAGTTTCATTGGCAGACAAAGCGGTCTACCCCCTTTCTCACTCTTTTATTACTAGAGTTGGTAAATATCTCGTTATAAATCTTAATATAGTTCGGCCTTTCAGAGAATGCGTTCCTGACAGATGTCAGAAAAATCACGCCTATGAAGTCCTGAATTTCTTATTAGTACAGACAATAGCTGTCATTGTAATACTTAATAGGCATGCCGAATTACCTAGTGATGGAGATGAATCATCGTGCATAGTTAAAAAAGTAATATAACTTATTATCAGTTTATAATAATAAGTTACTGATATTTAAAAAAAGTATTTTATTTCATAGTACAAACAAACACTGGTTTATTTACGTACTCCTGTTATATAATTGATAAAATAAAATATTAGTAAGTACCTACCTATATAAAATCTAATCTAGTCTGGCTGCTTAGAGATAGCGTTTCTGACAGGTCGTGATCGAATAGGCGATGTAACTTGGAACTGGCGTACAATTTACTTAATTTAATAAGTTATACTTTATTCAATAGAAATACAGATTGTAACTTTGTAACAAAGAATAAATAAAACAATTTTATTATATTAATAAAAGCTTTTTTTTGGTTTACACTTAAATACTAAAATATATATTTTAAATGATTCCGCCAATTTAAATCGAAAATATTCTTAAAAATAACGCGTCTCCATTTTGGAGGAACGGTAACGAACTTATTGTTATGTTGCCCATCACTAGTCGTGACTAGCTGATAGGTGTCAAACGCATTCTTTGAACGGCTAGTATTGTTAACCATGATAGTTTCAAAAGTTATAAATCATAGGTATTCATAAAAAATATCAAAAATTTAAAATAAAATATAACATAAAAGAACATTACTTAGTACACCTCCCCACAATCAAAGTTGCATTTCAAGTTAATAAATTCAAATACATAGGTTTATAATTTTATCCCCGTTTTTTACAATCTAAAGGGCACAATTTTTGATAAAAAATTAGTGTCTTGATTTAATCACTCTGATTTTCAATCGAATATACACTTTCAACTCCATTTTTACACCAAGAGCTCGTAAAATCAGTTATTAACTGACATCTATACCCTATTATAAACAAACCCGCCAATTTTCAATTTTCTAGGTATAATAATTTCTGAGATTTTGTGATTAATCAGTGTGTGGTAGAAAAATTGTTTCTCTTTTTAACCTTCGACCAAAAAAAGGGGTGTTGTTATAAGTTTGACGTGTCTGTCTGTCTGTCTGTGGCATCATAGCTCCCGATCAGATGGAGCGATTTCAATTTTTTTTTATGTATGAAAGGTGTGTTTTGCACGGGTGTTCTTAGTCATGTTTCATGAAAATCGGTTGATCCGTTGAAAAGTTATAGGGGTGAGAGTGGGGAAGGAAAACCGAAAATCTGCAAATATACTCGAGTGGGGTATCAATTGAAAGAGCATCGCGTGCCCTAAATCAATATTATGGTGTTTTACTTATAAGGAAATTAAGGCTTGGAATCAGGGGCGTTTCTTAAATTTTCAATTTAGATTTTATATAAAGGGTTTCCCAGAAACGGTGGATAATTCTGAACGTGCGTTACCGGGAAGGGGATGCCCACATCACAAAGAAAATAGAGGTAAATAAAAAATATCATTATTATTATTGTAATTAATAAATTTTCGGTTATTACTTTTACAATTTTCAAACGAACTACTTTTTCACATTATTAGCTTTAGCTCATTTTTTATGATAAAAGTACATTATAATGTTACTGTTTTAGTATCCTTATAATGTAGGTAGAAAAGGTTTTTACGTGGTTACAAAGATACATACCTACAATACAAATGTGAGGAACACTGGTATTTTAGTTAATATTACATAAAAATTCGTAGACCGCGGATTGGAACTCAATTTTTTTCTTTATAGGTGTGTAGTCTCACCTCCTTCCCCCATTGCAAATATATCCACCAATTGTGGGAAACACTGTATATAGATGATATAATAGAAAACACTTTATTGTACACCATACAAATAAAGAATAAACTTTACAAAAACCGTAACAAAAATTTTTCTATATTTTTATATATAAATATGAAAGTTTTTCTATCGACTTGACTGCCAATGGCGTGCCATGGATCACAATACGCTAGCCAGCAAGATTTTATGAATTGAATTGAATTGAAAGACTCACCGAATAATTCATAAACGAATTTAATATCCTTGAACACCGTAAGAGTTCTTCGTAGGCTTTATGTAATGAGTAAGTAGACAGCTGAACTTGTTTCGATAATATTAGGTCCTTACATATGAAATTGGCGTTTTTCGTACTGGCCACTTTAATCACAAATTTCTCCTCTTTGGTAAGGAATTCCAAATTCAAATTTGTACAGCTATAGACTCATGTATTTGTGCTTCGATGATCGTCATTCATTTGTTTTTTTTCTTCTGTTTTTTTCTGTTTGCGTCACTCATTTTACAAAATGGAAAACTTAAAATATCGCATTATTTACGAGTACGAGTTCCGCCGTGGCACTAGTGCTGCGGAAACAACTCGAAGGGTGAATGATGTGTATGGCGGTCGTGTTGCAAAAGAAAACACAGTTCGTTTTTGGTTCCAACGTTTTCGTTCTGGAAATTTCGACTTGCAGAACAAGCCCCGTGGACGGCCTGAGACTCAAGTTGATAATGAAGAGTTGAAGGCTATTGTGGAAGCGGATCCATCGCAAACCACGTCCGAGTTAGCTGCAGGCTGCGGTGTTAGTGATAAAACTGTTTTAATTCACTTGAAGCAAATTGGGAAGATTAAAAAGCTTGAAAGGTGGGTACCTCACGAATTGACTGAAGCAAACCGGCAAACGCGCGTCGACTGCTGCGTTACATTACTAAACCGGCACAATAATGAAGGTATTTTAAACCGAATCATTACCTATGATGAAAAATGGGTTCTTTACGATAATCGGAAGCGCTCAGCGCAATGGTTGGATCCTGGCCAGCCAGCCAAATCCTGCCCCAAGCGAAAATTAACCCCAAAAAAGTTACTTGTAAGCGTTTGGTGGACTAGTGCCGGTATTGTTCATTACAGTTTTCTCAAATCTGGCCAGACTATTACGGCTGATGTCTATTGTCAGCAATTGCAAACCATGATGGAAAAGCTAGCGGCTAAACAACCTAGGCTGGTCAATCGCTCCACGCCACTGCTGCTTCACGACACCGCTAGACCACACACTGCGCAACAGACGGCTACTAAATTAGAAGAGCTTCAATTGGAAAGTCTAAGACATCCTCCGTACTCCCCGGACCTTGCTCCAACAGATTACCATTTTTTTCGAAATTTGGATAACTTCTTGCAAGGGAAAAAATTCAACTCCGATGGGGCAGTCCAAATCGCCTTCAAAGATTTTATTGATTCCCGTCCGACTGGTTTTTTTAGTAAAGGGATCAATGAACTACCTATAAGATGGCAAAAGTGCATAGAAAATAATGGTTCATACTTTGATTAATTAAATATATTATATTAAAAAATATTCGACTTTTTGTTACTCCCATACAAAACGCCAATTTCATATGTAAGGACCTAATATTTCAATATCATTTAGTGGTTGAAATTTTCTATTTATTTTGTCATTTATGTGTGCTTGAAGTATTAAAACTCGCTGAAAAACAGAGTAGAGAAGCGACAAAAAGAAAAATACATCTAAATCCTGAGCCATAATCGCAAAAAATATAATAAAATATGATAGGACATTTTTCAACGCATTAAAGTTCAAAACTAAAATAAATTCTACAATATTGAGTATCATTGCGGATGACAATGTGTATTTTAAACCTCTGCTAAAGGATCTAATATTTGTCTCACTTTGAATACTGAACATGTGATCGAAGCAATTAATTCTTTCATATAATTCCTTTGGTTCACTATGGAATATCATCGATAGAAGAGTAATAATAATTTTCTCAATACCAGGAATATTACGGGCGACAACCTTTACAAATTTTATTTCATGTTCCGAAAACATTACAAAAATATGCAAAACTGCACATAAGCAACAATAAAAGTAACTTATAAGTACAATAATTTTTTTGCACTGTAATAAATATATGCGGTTTATTCCGAAAATAGTTTCAGTGATAATTAATAACTTAATTTCTTTAGATTTCGGAGGATTTTCGGAGTTTTATGCGCCATATTGATATTCACTGTCATTTATTTATTTATTTACAAAATATCATTTCAACCGTTTGTATTTATAAAAAAAAACGTGTTTGTTCTTAAATGCTCGTTAGAAATATGCCATTACACACGCCCTTATCCATTTTATCAATTAAAATAAGTGATTACTATATTTTCACGACACATTATCATATTAATAATAAATGGTGCCATAACAAAGTGGTTTTCATAAAATTGTTTTGTATTGATAAACATTAATTTAGAAATTATCTTTAACTGATATTAGTTAAGTTGCTTCCTCAAAGTAAACACTAAAAGGGATTTGTATAAATCATAAATATAAAAACGTTTGCACAAAAAGATTCAATGCCTGTTGCAATGTTTTTAGAATCACTCGCATCTCTATTTGCGTCGGCGGCGGTGGCGCATGTGTGCAGTGGAGCGGTGCAGCGGCGGCGCGGTGGTGGCATCGTGTGCCTTTCCCGGGCTCGGGCGCGTGTTTATACAAATGAGCTATGTCGCGAGGCCCGCAAAGTCATGAGGCGATATCAGATGAGTAATTTATTTTGAATGAAAGGTCTGAATATGAGAAACATTCATTCGACTATATCTTCTCGACTCCTCACTCACGAGCCTCATTTTGTATAAATTAAAACAGAGATATTATTGAGTGATAATGTATGTATGTTTAAGGGGGCTTCCATACAACAAACTTCATTTTATAAGGTCAAAAAAGCTAGCCAGCGGTCTTACAGTACAGTTGCCCGCTTAGAGCGTCTTTTTATGTTTATTTTGGTTTTATTCCAAAAAGTGAAATAGAAATATGAGTGAATTAATCCCTGGGTGTATGAACCCATTTCATAGCTATCGAAAGTATTAATTTAGTATTTTGACAATGAATATTTATTAGTTTTACCATAAAAATGGTTTTAAATGGTTTTACTTTAAGTTTATTCGGAGCGGACTTCGTTCCAAGCATTTTTATCTTCTGCTTGCTGACCATTATACATACATATTCCCCCTGGAACTATCGTATCTATCATATATCCTGGACCTATCGTTTTTCATTCTCTACGTAAGAACCATCCTCGTTCTTTGAGGGATATAAAAAAATCGGATCAGGTGTTCACAAGTTATGAAACTAGCAACACATTTGGCTATTCATTTTTATATCATGTTTATAATCAGAACCTTTTGTCAGCAATCTTTATAAGTATATAACTACATATTTAGATAGTGAATTCGTGAAACATAATTGTGTAATCATTTGCGAATATTGTTGTACATTTTTACAAAAGAGTATAGTTGAATATGTGAAAAAGAAATGTTTGATAAACATTTTAACGAAAATTCAAGACGTTTCAATGCATTGACGTTTTGCGTGACGTAACGCTATAGTGCGAATTGTACTAAATTTGTATGTCAAAACCCCTTTTCAGAACTTTGATGCACTATATCTTGGCACTTTCTTATTAAATTGATAAAGCAATAAATAGGTGTCCAGTATTTTCGGCTATCAGACGGACTAAATAGAATACCTATTTTTTTTAGTAGTCATCATGCTACACTAAATGTAATGTAAAAACTTCTGTAATGAGTTCTATAAAACACAATTTCAACATTTCTTTCTGCTCTAGACACATACGAATAATTAATGAACCATTACTTGATTGCGTTACCATTACACAAATTGAAAACCCGATTAATTTAAGAAATTACAGTTTTACAAAGTTACTTATAATGTTTTTCGTATACCACAGACATGAGTCGTGTTAGTGTTATCTCATTGAACGATACAAATTCTCAATTTGATTCTGAGAAGAATAATTTAACAAGCAATACGAATAACAATGCAAATCACTCAAAATGTGTGATAATTGCCCAAGCTCTACTTGGCATCAATAGGCTCTACCTTCTTTGTTATAATAAATTTGTGATAAGAATCAGTTTAGTATACAGTTTATTAGTTTTGTGTGCTGTTACTATACTATTTATGGAAATAAAACATGAAACTGCAACGATTTCCTCAATCAAATATACAAAGCACGCAGAGTTTATGTTGCTCATCGTAGCGGTGTTGCTATTTAACAAAAAACTAAACAGAACTTATTTCGATAACTTAGATTGCTTTGATAAAGTTATAAAGATTCCAAACTGGATGACTGCTTCATGTAACTATTCGATATTATGGACAATAATGTGTATTTTGGTAAACATCTTGGATGAGAGCATTGGCGCGGGCATTTTTAAAATGAATTACAATATGATTGGATACTATATTATAAACTTAGGACATGATCTTGAACTTGCATTTTTGACCACACAACTGAGAAATATTTACCTGAGAATCTTGGTATTTAAAGCTCATATCGTAAAAATGTTTGATGTTCCTTCAAAGAAATTGGAGTTGAACAAAGTGGAAAATGTATCGGCAAAGAACCAATTTGATATTTCCTCTCTGCATTGCTATTATGAGCTGCTGCATAAATGTTTTGAACAATTAAATGCAGCTATGAACTTTTCGGTGAGTTATAAATTTAATCAAAATTGTTAGTTTTAAAGCACTTTTGTATCATCTTAGTTCTAATGTCTTACAATTTTCGAGATTCGAAAATTATGTACTTAGGTAAGCAAAATTATTAGCAGATTAAAATAAAATAAAATTAAATCAACTGATATTTATTTATAAGGAGAATACTTAATTATTTTTTATGTTTATTATTTGTTAATATAGTTAAATTGATAATATAATACAATACCACACTTTATTGAAACACAAATATTATAATACAACAAAATAATGCTTAAGAACTAAAATACATGTAAATAATAGTGTAACAATGCCTGTGCCTTATCACTAAAAGTGATCTCTTCCAGACAACCTTTGGATGGACTGGAGATAACTAAAAACGTCGGGTGTTGCAAAATTGGTAAAATTCATAAAAATATAAACGTTGAATAACAAAATAAGCTTTACATATAAAATAAATACTTACACAATATATCTTATATTAATTAAAAGTAATACATAATATATACCATAAATACATATAGGTCTATATATATATATATATATATATATATATATATACGTATATAATTGATGTACACACATAATAAATACGAATGAAAAACTATAATTTTTATTTAAGGAAATGCTTATGCACGAGGTTCTGAAATGTGGTAACAGATTTGGCTGATTGATTTGATAATATTATGTTATCAAAGCAAAAATATAGTTAGTTAGGAGGGCCTTGATTTTCCGCATTTAGACTCAAGGTGGTCCATTGTGCGTGGAGTGGGCAAGCTAAAATAAAGTACAATATCTATATCTTCTTTCTTCTTCTATAATATAAAAATGAATCGCAAAATGTGTTGGTAAGCGCATAACTCAACAACGCCTGGACCAATTTGGCCAAATCTTTTTTTAAAATGTTCGTTGAAGTTCAAGGATGGTTTTTACGGCGAGAAAAATTAGAATTATTGCTGGAAAAACCCTAAAAATAGCCCTTTTCTTTTTCCCATACAAATGATTTGTAACTAAAACGTAGCCAATTTGAGCTTTATTGCTATGGTATAAAGTTCATATTAAATTACAAGCACTCACTGTTGTCTAAGCAATGTAGGTGTGTTCCTAACGTCAAAGATCATATCTATCAAAAGTATATAAAATATTCATGTCACAATGTTAGTTACCGTACTCCTCCGAAAATGCTTTACCGATTTTTACCAAATTTTATATGCGTATACAGCAGGTCTGGAGAATCAGCTACTATCAATTTTTCATTTTGCAAAACAACGTTTGCTGGGGTCAGCTAGTTTAAAATAAAAATTTATCCTTATAACTATTTTGTTAAGACACTTATTTCCTACGCTTTCCAAAGGTTAAGACTGACTCGCACTAAAAATATTTACGTGTTCAAATGATACGCGCATTTATTATTATTTATTTACAGATTGTTATAATATTAAGCACTTCAAGCTTAATAACTATTATGTTGTTGATAAAATTGATTAACGTGGTTCAAAATCCTAGCTCTGTTAAGGTAAGAATATATTTAAGCTGTTGCTCTCGCAGTGGTAGGGGGCGGGATTATTTCAATTTTTTCTACGGTAATTGAAAAACCTGAAACATAATACGGTCACTTTCCCTTATTTTTATGGACATGCAGACTTGGAAAAAAAACGAATGGAATTTTTTTTTCTCTATCTTTCATAATGCTATGAATATTGATCTTTTTCAGGAACCAAGGATGATAGTTCTCCTCGCAGCTTTTCGTTTTTTAAAATACTTTATTTGTATTGTATTTCCTTGCCACTACTCCAGTGCCACAAAAGGACAGACACGAGAGTTGGGATCTATTCTACAATACGCTGCAGATAATATCAGTATGAGTAAGTTATATTTCCACTAACACATAGGTACCGTACCACATAATTTAGATAAATAAAAATGAATTGTTGTTCGTTAGTCTGATTAAAACTCGAGAACGGCTGAACGGATGTATCTTATCATAGTCTTGAAATGTTCGTGGAGGTCTAGGAAAGGTTTAAATGGCGAGAAAAAATCGAATAATTGCCGGGAAAAAAATATGAATAAAAACCCGTGCGAAGCCGGGGCGGGCCACTAGTTTTGGCTGCTCACGTCCGTAAGTGGTAACCCTCTGAATCCTTACACGTGACCTCCGGGTGGTGCTAAGAACAGTCTCTGGTGGTAGGCTTCGGCCGCGGCTTGTCACCACCCTCCGGGCTCCATTGCGTGAAGCGATTTTTTCGTGTTTCGTAATGTGGCCCGGAGAAGCCATCTTCTAGGCCTTCATGCTCCATCTTGGATCACATCTTCACTTTACATCGGGTGAGATTGTGGTCAAATAAAGGCTTATCAATAAAAAAAAAAAAATAGTAATATATATTTTTAAGTCATCATAAGCCGTGTTGGCTAAGTGGGAGCTCTTGACTTTCATTCTCAAGATCGTGGGTTCAAACCTCCCTTAGGTCCCCGCGTTCTAATGATTTTTTTCGCGGAATGACACTTTCCCGCCATAAAAAGTAGTCTATGTCCTTTCTCAGGCTCTAGAAAATAGGTGTACCAAATTTCATTTAAATCAAGTCAGTTAGTTTGTCGTGAAAGAGGATTAGACAGAAGATACAAATCATTTATTTCCATTGTTTGGTTTTACAAAACTTAGACACAGTTATAGTTACTTTCGCATTTATAATATTAGTATGGATTATTAATACTTCTATATGTATTTGCTTTCAGGTAAGACAGAGCGCCGCAAAGTGAGGGCGTTCGTTCTGCTAACCAGATATAATGACTTTAGTTATGTAGTTTGTGGAGTTATCAGATTGAATATGTCTCTTCTCTTAAGTTATGTTAGCCTCGGCGCTACGTATCTAGTGATTGTCGTGCAGTTCTCGAAGTTTATCGATTGAATATAATTTGGTAAATTTTATTATAGCCTTTGACCACTTAGTTTGCTTTTGCAATGTATTAAATTATGCTATTTCATTTCAAACCTCAATTTTTGGAAAACTAACAGCTTTGTATTATTCATAAATTCTTTATTGTACACAAGAAGGATACATTAAGGTTTATTAACAATGGTCATGTACAAAGGCGAGCTTAACCCTATAAGAGTTTTCTTACAGCAAACCTGTGGTGATGAAGAAATTTGAAACAAATAAGAGTAGGTAGAGATGCAGTGTACATACAAGTTAGAAATAAAGATTAAAATAGAAAAAAATATTATATTGCAAATCCTAGTATAATAATAACAATTACACGTGGTTTCAAAACTAACGCGAATTACATTATTCATTTTGAAAATGGGTTTAACCATAACGGGTTATAATATCGTCACAGTTTACGTGCGTAAAACCGTTTTTAAACATGTGCCATAAAAATAGGCACACGTATACTGAAGTCTATATACTAGTTTCCAGTATCAAATTGAACCAAATTTACAAAGAAAAAGAGAAGTAGACAACTTAAAAATTACACAATAATTTAAAGCTATATAATAATAAGCTATATGATAATGTAAGCATGTTGGATTCTGCCGATAATGAGGGTAGTTGTACTACCAAACCTAGTTAAGGCTTTTATTGGCTTAAATACCGTACCGCGCGCTGGTGTGAGTTGACGTTAATTTGTCATCCCGCGTTGAGGAATAATCATCATCACCCTATTAACGTTCCCACTGCTGGGACACAGGGACTTCTCCCTTGACGAGAGAGATTAGGCCTTAATTCACCACGCTGGCCAAGTGCGTGTTGGTGAATGTCACATGTCTTTCAAAATCTTTGTTTTTTTGAAGTTCTCAGAACATGCCGGTTTCCTCACGATGTTTGCCTTTACCGTTAAAGCACGTGTTTAAAGCGCACATAAATTTCTAAAGAAAAATCCAGAGGTGCGTGGCGGGGTTTGAACCCACGACCTTCGGAATGAAAGTCGAGTGTCCTCCCACTTAGCCAACACGGCTTATAGCAAATTTCTTAAAATCTGCTAATCTCAAGTGCCTTCTTGGAGTGTTGTGTATCATTAGCCTATCCAGCTGAATCCAGGAGCGCTGAAGCAGTGTGTGCTTCGCCTGAAGGAGATGTTACCAAGGTAGGTGGTGTTAACTATATCTCGGAGTAATAAACATTACTAGGTACCGCTTGGTAACACCTTCGCACAGGTTACAGAAATCTAAGAAGTCTATTTATATAATCGGTCCTTCTATTTATAATACATTACCAGGTTGTTGTTCGATTCACTTCGAACACCTCAGCAGCATCAGCGATTTGTCTTATGTAGGTCGCACGGTTACTACCTTGGACCAAGCGAATCTACGTAAGACAGTGCACAAGCAGCGTTCATCCGTGTCGCACTCATCAGAATCATTAGAATCGTTAATTACGTTTATGCAATAAATCTATTGTCAAGTGATTTCGGTTCTATTATTCAGCATCAAGGAAGTAGCTAGCGCGATTTCCTACAGTTGTATTCGTGACGCAGCTTCCACGCCTATTTTTAGAAACAAGCTGAGAAAGTGGCTTACTGTAATGATACTCTATGATATCAGTGATTTCCTTAGTTAACCGTTTATATAAAAAACAAACACAAAAAAGGTGTGTGTGCGATTCACACACGATAGAAGTGAAACTTCAGTAAATCGACGAAAGAATAAGAAGAATAAAAAAAAAGTGTGTGTGTGTCAGCTACGACGCACGATTGGAGTCTACCACTTACGAACTATATTCGATATATTATAATTAAACTACATATATATTAAACTATTCTATTCGATATATTATATCGAATAGAATAGTTTAATAGAAAAAAAGGGTAAATGAACGCATCTGCTAAAATGTTAAGAGAAACAAACATAATATCTGTAATTATTCGGATTATTTATAATATTTCAATAAAGCGTATTACATAAAGTATGTTACAAAATAATATAAATAAAATACAGCAATACCTCTTTGCGCGATACTTCGTAGTCTCAACTACGAAGTATCGCGCAAAAATAAATTTAAATAAAGCATTTTTGCATCCGGTTTGAAATCACTACGATTCTATAGAAGTTTCACTTCGTAACTACAATGTAATTATAACTTTATTATTATAATATTTGTAACATAAATTTTATTTAATTAATTAATTTCTGACATGTAGTAATGGTATTATGAATAAATTCTGTATTCTGTATTCTCGGTATTGGCAGAATCGTTACATGTTTGATGTTTTTCCTGTAAGCACTGAAATATTTCGGATTTAGACCATTAACAATAATATGAAAGGGGATTGCTAATATCCTACCAAGCATGTTACCTTATTTGGTATGCGAGTAAGGCACCTTTAAAGCACCCACGATCTTTGGAATGAAAGTTGAGTGTCCTCCCACTTAGCCACAGCAACATTTTTTTTTTATATTGTACAATTAAAATTAAATTAAAAATATAAATAATTCCGTCATACATTTTGATTGATTGATTTGATTCTATATAGACCTTTTAAACTTGATTGAATTCGAAAAGGGTTATACGCAATTAATTTATGAATAATATTCAACCAAACTAATTATAGATCACATCTACAAATAATATAGCATAGAAACAAAAAAATGGTCTACCTGATAATTTAAGGTGTTTTTAATTAAATAACAGAAATCGTCGTATAATTATCAAAGTTCCATGCAAAATAAACGTTTTACGTGCAAAGTCAATCCTCAAATTAGGTACCTATATCTTCTGTGCTTAAAATCTTACACAAGAACAAGGTTTACGGTCAGTTTAAACACCTTTGCCAAGCTACACTTAAACTTTAAACTTGAGATTCAGAACCAGGGAAGCCATTAAGGAGTTGGTGGAGTTATTTGACGTAGAAAGTGTTAAAACTCACACGAGGTCCGAAGTAGTTCGAATATACATTTGTATTCGCAACACGGGTGTGTCCGTTTACGTCAACCAACCGTGTCTACCTTCTTGTCTTGTGAGACAATTTACCTATGTTTGAGTGGTTGAGGTGATGATATATTCACCGGACGGCCATGATATGGGGTCTAGCTATATACGAGTGTAGAGGTATATGCAATTGTATACTTTTCTTGCTACAAACACGTGCTTTAACGGTGAAGGCATTGTGAAACATCGTGAGGAAACCGACATGTTCTGAGAACTTTAATGAGTTTGAAGGACATGTGACATTCACCAACCCGCACTTGGCCAGCGTGGTTAATTGAAGCCTAATCTCTCTCTCGCCAACTGGGGAGTCCTTGGGTCCAAGCAGTGGGAACGTTAATAGGGTGATGATGATGATGATACTTTTATTAGAATATTTTTGTTGGATTATCCAGCAAAATCAAGTCTCGTATTATTTTGGTGGGTGGGTGTTAGGTGACTGATATAATTCTACATAGAATTTTTTATTAGATCCATACGTATTATATATAGAAAACACCAAGAGCCGAAACCGGAAATAGTAGATCGTACAAAATCTGGTCCACCAGCAGGAATCGAACCCGCAACCTCATGCGCCTCAGGCGGGCCTAGGCTCGCCGAGCACCAGAGGTCGTCAAATATAGGACTAGGATACTCAAATAATAAATCGGATAAATCTTAAGTTTGTAACAGAACTAAATAAAACGGACACTGACTTACAAATCCGGCTACCAAATAAATACATTATTGTATACATAATGTGTTTCCCGGGATCAGATATCGTAAACCCTCTGACGTGCTAACCATCTATACTAATACTTGTTTTATGAAAGGTTTTACGAAATGGGTTCTGTGCTACTTCTTATTTAGGGGTTTTTAGGTCAGGATCACATGTGGTTGTGTTTCTGAGGTTTTTTTATTTGGATTACGTTGTTATAGAACGACGTATAATTTTGTCTTGGGTTTTTAACCCACGGTTAAAAAAGCGGGGTGTTATAAGTTTGACGTGGTTGTCTGTCTGGGACATAGCTCTCGAACGGATGGAGCGATATTATTATTTTTTTTTTGTATGAAAGGTGAGTTTGGGTTTTCTTAGACATGTTTCAGGAAAATCGGTTGAGCCGTTTAAAAGTTATGAGGGTAAGAGTGTGATAGTAAAACCGAAAATCTGCAAATATACTCGAGTGGGGTATCAAATGAAAGCGCATCGCGTGCACATTTCTAAATAAGGTGTTTTACTTGTAAGGAAATTAAGGCATTGGATTCGGCGAATTGTGAATAAGTAAAGTAATTCACAAGGAAGGTTTCATGTATTAGTTGTTAGATTTAAAAAGTTATTTCAATGTTAAATGGCCCATTTATCGAGGAGGGCTGTAATTTCACGGAAAAATCCATTAAAACGCGTGTAACACAGCTAGTATTATAAAAGCATATTTTCTTTTCTAGTGGTTTGACGGATTGTAGGGGCTTAGACATTCGAAAAATTCTGTCATGTTTCTAAGTCGCCAGTGTTATAAATATCGAAAGCGTTTTCGAGATACATCATAAAACTGTGTGCATGCGCAGTGAGTGTTCCTACCTCCGATCATCGCAAAAATACTGAGAATTGCCCACCTGAGTGGCGACATTAGAGACTGATTTATGTTTAAATATTGGCGGTTTAATAATGCTGCTGGGATAATTCACCATAAAGTACACTTTTAATTTGTAATATCAAAACGTAGCGGTATAATCCGCTCACCCCAAGTGTTGGCAACACTCGGCTAGCAATTTCTCAATATCTTTGACATAAAAATAATCTATGAAGGATTTAGATACATGAAATCGTTCTACGGCTAAAATAATAATACCTTTATAATAAATCTAAATTTAAAATTTAAGAAAAACCCCCGATTCCAATGCCTACATTTCCTTAAATGTAAAATTACGTAATATTATGTAATGTGGGCGCGATGCGCTTTCATTTGATACCCCACACTAGTATATTTGCAGATTTTCTGTTTTCCTTCCCCACTCTCACCCCCATAACTTTTAAACGGCTCAACCGATTTTCATGAAACATGTCTAAGAACACCCGGGCCAAACTCACCTTTCATACAAAAAAAACTAAATTGAAATCGCTCCGTTCGGGAGCTATGATGCCACAGACAGACAGACAGACACGTCAAACTTATAACACCCCTCTTTTTTGGTCGGGGGTTAAAAAATGGCTATGGTGATAGATATATGCTAAAAAACATTTTTATAAACAAATTTGCTTTCTTATGTTACCAGTTAACCAAAAGCTATCGAGGTTTTCAGATAACAAAGTTTACAAACTTAATAGGAGATTAATAACAGTTCCCGAGTTTAAGTTCTCTGAACTTGCATAGTCTAATCATCTTGTGTGAGGCACGGATTATTTAGTTTAGTTAACTTCATATTTACTTAGTGGTATTACGGTGGTGGAACTTAGAAAATGCTTTACAGCAAATTTCTTGGTAGGGCTATGTTTGAACCTTGAACCTAAGATGATATGCTGAGCCAGAGCCAGTTTTTCTAGCAAATCATATTTTAAGCTTCTCTTTTTGCCACTATTTTTGATTAAATTATATTATTGTTTGATAGAAAAGTTTAAATACTTTTCTTTATTTTTAACTAGTGGCCCACCCCGGCTCCGCACGGGTTTTTATTTAAAATTTTTTCCCGGCAATTATTTGATTTTTTCTCGCCTTTTGAACCTTCCCTAGACCTCCACGAACATTTCAAGACTATGATAAGATAAATCCGTTCAGCCGTTCTCGAGTTTTAATCAGACTAACGAACAACAATTCATTTTTATTTAAAAAGATCCAGCACTGAACTATGCCAACTGTAATACAAGATATTTAGCCCCCCGGCTTTTTTTAGCATGAGGTCAGCTGTTTTGCCGTAAAATGATGTTTTAAATTAATTATTTAATTTAAAGCCCATTACTATAAGTTTTTTTAGAATATAATATGAATAGGCAAAAAAATACAGTGTGTGCTGTTAAATAAAATTAACAGACATACAGAATTTATTCATAATACCATTATTACATGTCAGAAGTTAATTAATTAAATATAATTGCAGTTACAAATATTATAATATTATAGTTACAATTACATTGTAGTTACAAAAAAAAATTGTTTTTAATTATCAATGATTGTGTATATAATTGTATTTGTATTATGTTTTTTAACCTTAGGTATATTTTTTCGCATTCTTATAAGTATAAGTCAAATATATATATCCACTTAAACATCCACTGGCACTTTTGTGCCACAAAATTTTATGCCGACTTACGTCCATGGTACTAAAAGGCCACACGTAGTTTATAAATTAATGTTTAAAAAGCGCTGAAACAGCTAATGCGATCTTCTATTTCAATTTAAAACAGAAGTGTGCTAAGATCTCTTTATTATCTGTTTGTTAAGAAAAGCCTAATGTTAAATTTTTAAACGGAATTTTTCTTAGAAACAGACTGTCGCATAAAACTAGTATAAATTCTAGTTATATGTTAATTTTATAATTTAATGCGCTGGTTTTGTGCTTCAATCTAAATACTTCACATTTTACGAAACTCATTAGGAGAGTCCTGATGAAGCTTCTACGATATAGCTATCCCTACAAATGTTAACTTTACTGTTTAGCATATAAATTACTGTCTTTTATACGAATCAAAAAGATTTAAATGCCTTCATTACCTCAATGTGCCTTCTAATACAAGTATTTCCATACTTAACAGAAGGTCTCCAATATTGTTGTGCAAAATTGTAAACACTGTTAATGAAAATAAACATTTTGTATTTTGTACCTCAATGTTTTCTTCTTTCATTATAGATAACAAATATATAACTATATTAAAAAGCCACCACCGCGCAGCCACCGCGCCTCCGCCGCTTTTCCCTTTGCGTCGCTGCTTACTTAGCTATTCCTAACTAGCAATGTTATTTGTAATGTTGCGTGTAACCAACAATGTATTACAAACAGCCGTATAGTGGACCGGTATAATTTGGCTTTAACGGCGCGGTGGTAGCATTTGCAACAAGTGTCAACTGCAAAATTTGATAACATCTCCCGTTAAACTAACTTTGATATAGAACAATTAAAAACATATACAAATTTATCATCTGATATTCTAAGTGTGTATAGTCTCGTTACACAAACATCTTCGCTATGAATCTTGTTAAATAAAGAAGCGCAAAATACTCGTACAGTATACAGTAGATATACAAGCTCAATTGCTTTCAGAAAGACTTGTAAGATAAATTGAACACCGGAGTAGGGAATCGTCAGACGGAATATTGTATAGATTTCCCGTTATTGCACTATCAATTCGATTCTCAAGGTATGCAAAGTAAAGTAAGTAAGTAGTGGTAAGTATGCTTCTCAATGCTACTCTTCGAGTTTACTATACATTTTACCAAAATAATTTGCTTGAATTACTTGCAGCTTTTGAAGTACCTAAAGTGGTTTTAAATTGGTGAAATTTACAAGAAATAAAATAAAAAACCAACGACCTTCGGAATGAAAGTCGAGTGTGCTAAAAGATAAATATTTCCGGATATCCACACAACAACATCTAGCCCCGTGGTAAGCTCTAAGCTTGATGTGTTACGGGTAGTACTAGTCATCTGATATTCTTAATAATGGTAAATATAATATGATGAGTATTTTTTAATTATCATATTAAAAACCAGACATGACCCAGACTAAGAGGAAAATTGCTTGCAGAACATACAAACTCGTGACCACTCGGCGGGAATCGAACCCGCGACCTCTTGTGCCGCAAACGGATCTGTTTTCACTGCGCCAATGAGCCACTGAGGCAGAAAACAACTAACAAAAATCAAACTCTATTAATTAAGGAGCAAGAGATTTAAATCTGTTTGACTCTTTCTATGTAAGGTAATTGGTACCTTCATAAAATAATTTGGTATAAAAACATAATGGCATCCTCTGAAGATGTCGTTAATTAATTGTCGTGATAATTTTCACAAACTTTCGTTATTCAATGCTGCTTAACTGCATATTCGTTGATAGCTAGCACTTTATCAGTTCATTAGGGATTCCACCCAGCTAATTTCCTTAGCACGTACACATTTCCTGAGTGGGACTACCCATAATGTCTTGTCATTGTCATTGTATGTTTCTTTACGTCTCCTACGCCGCCATTTTAGTAAAAAAATAACTGGTATTACTTAACTTTATCATAAAATTAATATAATTTAACAATACAACATTATTTGTTGATACGCCAACTACACAGAGAAATGTGCCTATTACAGAGTGAAACAATAGGCGGCCTTATCGCTAAAAGCTACAAATTTTTACTGTATTACTGGCTGGCCGCCCGCGGCTTTGCCCGCGTTATAATACTTTTATGAATCAAAAGCAAGTTGTTAAAAAAATACTTAACTTAGTACCTAACGAAAACGATAACAATTCACCCACAATAGTGGTCCTTTCAGCCCGAAGACTCAATGACTCAGGTGTTTTGATATCAAAAAAATTTTTGAAGTGAAACTTCTATAGAATCGTAGTGATTTCAAACCGGATGCAAAAAGATGAAACAGAAATGGTAAGAGACACAAATACAATGCTTTATTTTAATTTCTTTGCGCGATACTTCGTAGTTGAGACTACGAAGTATCGCGCAAAGAGGTATTGCTGTATTTTATTTATATTATTTTGTAACATACTTTATGGAAGTAATATAAATAATCCGAATAATTACAGATATATGTTTGTTTCTCTTATCATTTTAGCAGATGCGTTCATTTACCCTTTTTTTCTATTCGATATCCTACTACTATTACCTATAAAGGCGAAAGTTTGTAATTTGTAAGTATGGATGTATGGATGTTTGTTACTCTTTCACGTAAAAACTACTGAATGGATTTGAATGAAATTTGGTACACAGAATCTCTAGAGCCTGAAAAATAAAAAAAGAATAAGAAGAATAAAAAAAAGTGTGTGTGTCAGCTACGACGCACTATTGGAGTCTACTACTTACGAACTATAATTATGATATACTAGCTGTGCCCCGCGGTGCTACCCGCGTTATAATGGATTTTCCCGCGGAATGACGTTTTCCCGCGGTAAATAGTAGTTTTTGTACTTTACTGGGTAAATAGCTATGTCCATTCCAAATCTGACTCACATCGGGCTTTGATTATAACAATTTTATTTTCTCGCGAAAAGAGGTATTTTACCGCGGTAAAAAGAAGCCTATGTGTAGCCTTATTCAAATTCTTACACACTTTGTTACTTACATCGTCACAAACTTTATAATATTAGTAGGATTACTATAGAATCTTGAATCAAGAAGCATAAAAGATTTTGAACTGCAATCGAAGTTGGCTATAACTTCGAACTGAATGACCATTCCAACGAAACTTGATGCATAGCACCTACTGCTTATTGGAATATCTTGGTTGATTAGATATTGCTATTTTGGAGTTGCAAACAGTTATTGAGGGTAGGTAAATAAAATAAGTATCAACATTAATTCAACATTAAATTATAGATAAATCCCGTTTTAAAATGAATAGTTTAAAACCTCTTTGACGCTTTTAAGTTACCACAAAATAAATTATGATTAAAAATTAAAGCAAGCTTCTCAATAAGTAGTTCATCAATTTGTCGTCTTGCTTCTTCCCTTTGGTTATAAATTTCTCCTATATGGAGCCTCCTTGGGCATGCCCCTAAACACATTGATTTAACTCGAGGAAGTGGCAATGAGTAAGCTCGTATACTATGGGAAACACGTAAAGAAATTTTTACGTATTTTAAGGCCGTAGCGTCATTCAAACTTCCCTCAGCAGACACTTATGACCTACATAATTAAATTAATTTGATTCTTCCCCTTTTGCCTGAAAATTATAATGTCAAACAGCAAAAATGTGTTTAACTTTGGATAGTTCTTAAATTGTCCACGAGAGTATTTTTATTTGATATACTACTACTATTACTTTTCTGGGGGCACGGCAGTGCCCCCACCAAGTCGAGCAAAAAAGCGTCACGGCCGTACCATCCTTTTCTCGAAGCAATTCAGGCCATTTTCGACCCCCTGTAACTTCGTTGTGGATGAAACTAGAAGACTGAAATTTTCAGTAACCATGCAGGATTGTAAAGACTCTGTATATTTCAAATTTCATTCAATTTGAACTAGTATTTTAAGAATTATAACGGGTCAAATTTCGTAATTTTGTCACTCACTGACTGACTCACCGATCATCAAAATTCTAAGGCACTTCTAGCAGACCTAGAAGCTTCAAATTTGGAATATAAGTAGTGTTTGGTGTATGAATCAAGGAAAAACTAAAAAATCTAGAAATAACCGGTATAGAGGGCGCTGTCGTACCTTTTCTCGAAGCAATTCAGGCCATTTTCGACCCCCTGTAACTTCGTTGTGGATAAAACTAGAAGACTGAAATTTTTAGTAACCATGCAAGCATTGTAAAGACGCGGTATATTTCAAATTTCATTAAATTTGAACCAGTATTTTAAGAATTATAACGGGTCAAATTTCTTAACTTTGTCACTCATTGACTCACCGATCATCAAAATTCTAAGGCACTTCTAACAGACCTAGAAGCTTCAAATTTGGAATATAAGTAGTGTTTGGTGTATGAATCAAGGAAAAACTAAAAAATCTAGAAAAGACCGGTATAGAGGGCGCTGTCGCAACGCCACGTATATTCGAAATATGTACTGAAGTAATAACAATGCGAAATAATTTATATTTAAATCCAATCTGGACCGGCAAAAAGAAAATTATATGGACATATATACAATAAGTAGAAGGTACCGAAAAGGAAAAAAGTAGAACTGTCTACAAAATACAAAAAGAAATGAGATCCCATCAAAAACAATACTTGTCAAAAAAACCAAGTCGCGCAACTCAGTTGTTCTGCGGTAAAAAGTTGTGAGATCCATCTAATACCAAGTCGGTTATTAATTTATTCAGTCTCTACTTAAGCGAATGTTTTATATAAATATATTAAAACTTGGCCATCGCCTGAAAACACGTGTAAATTCAATTATTTAGTGCGATGGCCAAGTCTATATATTTATATAAAACATTCGCTTGAGTAGAGACTGAATAAATTAATAACCGACTTGGTATTAGATGGATCTCACAACTTTTTACCGCAGAACAACTGAGTTGCGCGACTTGGTTTTTTTGACAAGTATTGTTTTTGATGGGATAAATGTTTACTGCGTCCTTAAAGCCCTAATTTTGTTCTGATAACTAACAAAATCAAACAAACAATTCTGATTTATGTTGAGGTTTATTAAAATCAGTAATGCCATTTCGTAAGTACCCCTTAACCCTTCTGGATTGACGGACGGGGACACAAGATTAGTTAACTCATTCTATGAAACCATGTTATCCATGATACGACAAAGATACACCAGTTAAATCGAGTAACATGGAACACCAAAGCATCACATTTAACTCAAGCATCTTTCGATTCAACATTGTACCTACCAAGTGGTTCCCTTAAGCCTCATGAACTTGAGCATTCAAAGCTGTTCAAAAGCAACAATCTCGTGAAACTAACCGGAGTGCAATCAAACCGAGTCACCGTGTGCTCCGAACGGCCACTTTGCGGCAAGTTAGCCACTGGAGTCTACTTCCCCTACAGCTGTTCCTAAAACTGCTGTAATCATAAGACAATGCACGTTTTAGTTTGTAGTGTAACAGGTTTACATCCAGAAAAAGAGTAGTGTACGATTTGGGTTTGTAAGTGAAACAGTTGCATTAAATTGAATACGTTCTATTTATCGGAAAGCCAATACACCCCACAATCTTTACGTCGGTGGATTTTAGAATATGGTTTCATAATTATTGTGATACATGCAAAAATTAAGAACCTTTTTTAATGCAAGTATAAGGGTGAAAAATACATTTTCTGTAAAAATACGTACGTGAAATGAATAAAATCGAAATAAAATTGCATGCATTGCATGTGAGCATGCATTTTTGCTATACTAAATTTTAGAACAAAATACGATTTTATTATTTTTAATTTTTATTATTTAATGGGCTTATTTTTGACTACAGTCTAGCCAGAAGGCAGAGATGAGAACGATGGAACATGGTTTGCCCAGAAAAAGGGGCTAAACTCGGGTCTATAAAGTGGTCGGGTGGAGGTAGTTATTCTCACTATGCACAAAATTTGCGAAAATGCATGGCAGGCGTTTAACTTGCTCGTATTTTTTTTATTGATAGAAAAACACCTTGATCTTCGAAAATGAAGTCCAACACTAGGACCTCATTTCTAATGACTTAGGTTGTATCGGATTGATTTGTGAATGAATCCGGTTCAAAACCCAGTTATTTACTGGGTGGGATCTGAATGACGTTGTCAATCACGTACCCACTGGCACTGTGTCGCTGTCGTGAGTGATTGATCGAATGATGGAATAGAATGAATATTGGATGGTTTGAAATAGCTTCCGTAAACATGTGCGATTATGTTACAAACAAAACAAATATGTTATACTATTCATAATAATAATATTTTGTTTTGTATGTTTGAAATTAGGAAACAGTTATTATGAGTACGTTTTTTGCTAACAAAAAGGTTCAATTTAACCAGCTACAATATTCTCATGTTGTAAATTTTATTTATTAAATGTAGGTTTAAAATGAACTAATATTTAAATGCGAGAGATTAGGCCTTTATTCACTTATGCTAGCCAAGTGTGGGTTGGTGAATGTCACATGTCCTTCAAACTCTTAAAAGTTCAGTTCATTGCAGGTTTTTAGTATCTATCTAGCAATTAAATAATTACGTCGTTCTGTCTTTGTCTTGGTATTTAGAAATATCGTTCATCAAATCGTAAGTAGCCGGTTTTTAGAAAACCGATAATTTTATCAAACTTATTTTATGGTTCAAGCCACACTAATGGAATAGGCCTTTGCAATCAAGAGATTGAAATCTATATCTTGTTGTTCGCAATGCTAACTACAAGCGCATTTAGTGGACTCGGAAGTAATGTGGAGCTGATACAAACGATTGGCCATTACTTCCGCGATCGGATAGTAAAAGGGTAAACGAGTTCTCGATTGCAGATCGTGGCTTCGCAATGGCAATTTATTTTTACAAACTATGTTGTTCCGTAGCTGAAATCTATAAACAATAAAGATTCTGTTACGACATTACGTTTGTTCTCAATACAGAAACCAATAAAATCATGTGAAATATCCCGTTATTAACTTTAATGGGGTATTTTAAGGCGTTGCCATTGCCAATATCTGAATAATATATTCTTCTTCAGGGTTACATACATATATGCCGAGGGCCTGTTTCACTATATTCGAGTAAAATTATACAATTGTTAAAATTAACAAGTTTCGCTCAGTCAGATGAAAAATATTTCCGGACATTTAATCACACAGTAGTATGTAGTGATCATCACCTAACCCCAAAATGGGTGTTAGATGACTGATAAACTAAATAGATATTTTTTTTTGTAAATGCATACCTACATATAAAACATAGAAAGACTCTTGACATATCTAACCTCGGTTAGTTTACTCGAATTCAGTGAAATAAGTCTCATATAAAATAATTCTTTTACCTCAAATACCAATTAATTACTTAGAAAACCAACATTTTGCGGATATATTAAATTTTAACCGGTTCAGGACCACAAATGGCTATTAGGCTGAAATAGTGGTACCATCACCTCTAAATAATATTCATTTAGCCATCAATTCTGCCGAGTAATCAAGATATGGTAATGGTCTCTTTGATATTCAAAGTCGTGTGCAAACGCTCTTACGGAGCTCATCAGTGGTATCTTGACCAATGCGGCTGACAGTTGTAATTAACTATTGTGTATTTAGCTTAAATAAGGATACACACTATGATGAAATTACGCGACCGAAGATCGTCCTGATTACGCTTACAATGCTATTTGAATTACTGACGACACGCTCGGTCGGGCGTTAATTTTTTTACTTATGGGAGGGATGGATCTTTGTTTACGTAAGTTCAGCACCAACTTATTTTGTAGACCACACATTATACGCGACCTAACTTCGTCCAATCGGATGCAAATCAACATCACAAAAGTGCTCGAGACACTGAATACACATACAAAGTTACGCGACTGAATTCTGTTTCGTAACGCGTTTTCAGATCCGACATAATCTAATGCTAGTGTGAACTCTAGCATTTAAATGCTGTTGACCGGAACGTACAAAAAATCAGATTCGACAGAGTTAGTCACCATTTAATGCTACAAATCGAGTTTTATGGAACCTAGTTTAACCATTGAAAAATGTCAATTAAATGTCAATTTGAACTCAATTAGGCGTTTATAGCCAATGTTGAAATCGGGGCTAAGGCACGACGCCACGTGAACGCAACGTTAGTCGTATCCATTAGTGTGTCGTATCAGCCGAATACGACGGGACCGAATATTATATCAGCCGAAAATCAGCTGTGGAACTTCGCTCGTGTAATTTCAGCATAGTATGCTTCAGCTCCTATATCTCACAATAGTTGTTGGCAAGTGTACTTGTAGTTCATCTGTTTGCTGTTTGCAATTATGAGATAAACAAACGTTGATGTTGCCTTGTTCTAGTTTATGCTCTCGCAATCAGGAACAAACTGGTGTTTCAAGCTTTGATAAGCTTCAGGATTGGCTATTAAGCCGCTGTGGCTAATATTGTTGTGTGGCGATATTGAATTCTTCAGCTATAGGAAAACCATTTTTGACACAAACCTACCTTATTGACGTTCAATGTCTGAGTCAGGAAATGGTCTTCTTTAAGACTGAATTTAAAGAAGACCATTTCCTGTCTCAGGCCGGGTGGTTACTCTTTACTCTTAGTAGGTAGGTTGCTTATCGCTGTAATTGATTGAGATTGATAGATTGAAAACGTAGCTGTCCTTGTTCTGACGTAACCCTTTAACCGAGTTGTGTATAGAAAATTATGAAACAATTGCAAAACCATTAAGATTAATTATATTTTCCATAACATTTTCAAAATAACACGGCAGCAAAACGACCTATCGCTTTGTTATAAGCATAGTTTGTTCTAATCCCTATTAGATTTATTGATATACTACACCGATAAACAACATCCTACTTCTCGGGAATCGAACCCTACTTCCTTGCGTTCGCCGGAAGTACGCCCACCAAGCCAGTTCCGTAAGCAGTTGCCAGTTCTGGAACACGAACCATTAGCCCTTTTTACATGTACATGTATGACCGAGTCAGCAATAATTCGTGATTAAGCGCGCGAGTAAATGCACACACTCTATCGCGAGTGATATTCAAAATCCGCGTATGTACTGCACACATTCCGAAACAAACAGGAATGTTCGCGCGCGAATGAACGGGGAAGCGTTAATAAGCGTTTTTTCTGCCATTTTTGGTTATTTTACCAAGTCTTAAAGATTTGGCGGTAAATTTACTTATAAAAGTAATGCGAATGAGCGTGCAGACTTTCTCGCGCGCTATCATGCATTCCAAAGAACGCGCTATAGAGTGTCTGTGTAAACGCGCCCGTTACGTAATCAAGAACTTCATTATGTCTTTAGCTAAATTTCGGGTATTTAAGTAATTTACGTACTGTACTTGGATGAAGCAGTTTTGGGCCCATTAGATATTTGTTATTTAAGCAATTTAGTTTTATTAATTTTAAGTTGACCTGTCCATGTAGGCTATGTGCTTCTAAGGAAATAAACGTTTTGACTTTTTGACTTTGAAATTCTTGTAATATTATAAAATAATATTCAAACGTTAAGTTAAGTGTTAAGGTTGGTTTCGATAGTTCTGAATTTTCATAATAGGACCATTGTATTACCCAAAATTAAATGAATAAAAATATTTTATATGTTAATACAGTTTGTGAGTAAATTTCCATAGGAAGTCACTGAAATGATTTTAAAATAATGATTTTTGCAAGTCGACCAACTAAAAAATATCAATATTATGTAACTGTACCCGTAACACAAGCTAAGAGTAATTTATTATTCTATGCTTAGAGTTTACCACGACGGGGCTAGTTGTTGTTGTGCGGATTAACCGAATAAAAAAAGCCTTAGCCTGTTGATGGCTACAGCGTTAAGTCGAGGCAAAACAAGTGGATTTGTTTAGTTGCATTCTGAATGTTCAATAAAAGTGCTTTAACAAAACAACGTGCACAATGTGTAACTTCAACAGGCCATTTTCTCTTTTTGAGGAGGAAATTCTGCAAGCAGATATCACTCAACATGAAAGTGCAATGTGATTATGTGGGGTGGTCGAAACGACATACTAAATCTTCCTCGGTTGCCAACATCCATGCATTGTAAAAACACTAGCGGCTATGGTCCCTGCAATGATAATATTTCGTTCGGCTATCTATGCCTGCCAGCTATGACTAACACGAATACGTTGACGGCCATAATTACTCCACACGAGATTCGCAAAAACTGAGAGCTGTAACGAGACTTACAAAGTCGTCGAAACTGGTTCACGTGATTTATCACGTGCTCCATCGATGCAATCCTTTAAGCTAAGGCTTAAAAACTGGTTAGTTAAGATACCTTTTGAAAAGATCGTTTTTTTTGTTACTATTTATAAGCCATACTAATATTATTAATGCGAAAGTTACTCTGTCTATCTGTACGCATAAACTACTAAACCGATTTAAATGAAATTTGGGACACAGATTTTGTAGAGCCTGAGAAAGGACATAAGCTACTTTTTACCGCGGGAAAATGTTAACACGGCGGCCGGTTTTGTATAATTTAATTTTATGTTGTACGTTTTTTTTTTGACATAATTAACATAATTTCTTCATTTTTATGCCAATTAATTTAAATTAGTTAAATCCCTATTCGATGCATTATAAAATAATGTTTTTTTTTTATTATTGATAAGCTTTCATTTGACCACATTCTCACCTGATGTAAAGTGACGATGTGGTCTAAGATGGAGCATGAAGGCCTAGATAGAATATAATGATGCATAATAAGTAGTGAGCATAAACTATTTCATATTGCTTTTGTTACAATAAGATATATCTACCATAAATAATATTGTTTAATATATTTTAATATTTAATATTAATATATAATATTTCTACATAGTTGTTTATGTTAACTTAATTGTGAATTGCCGCTATACTACCTATCTACGTGATCCGAAGCTCAAGGAAATGACTTAGCTTAGAATTATAAATTGCTACGATATTTTAGTAACTTGACAATTTTATTAAATATTTAGTAGACATAGAGGGCCTGTTTCTGAATTAAAGAGTAAAATGTGTCTATGGTTATAATAAAGAGCTATCATTTGAACTGACAACTATCAGACGGGAATCAAGATTGCTCCATGTTTTAATCTTATGTAGTATACATTAATAATTTTAATTTCCTTGGATATTGTGAAACGTTTGTATTATGCTTGCATATTTCTTATATTTTGTTGAAGAATTAGTTTGTGAAAATGCCACAAAGAAACGCCAGAACCAATTCATTATCTCAAAATCCAAAGGTAAAATGGTAAACCGAAATTTCAACGCAATAGATTTTCAATTTATTTACATCCGTTGGGATTATCTCCCACCTCCGGTTTCTAATTAGCGAAGGGGAATTTAATTGATTCCTTTGAGCTCTCTATTAATTAGCTTGTAATTGTTGCTGTAGTTCCGAAATATATTATGTGCAATGATTTTCTAGGTTACTATTTAGTTTGCTTCAAATAATTTAGTTCCGATATTTTTGTATGGAACCTGGCAAACCTACTAATCGGCCATTTTGTTTTGTTCAAAATGGCCGACTTAAAACTATCGTAAGATAACATTATTAAAATATTGGATAAATCTTGCATTGAGTCATAAGTATACATAATATTGCCTTTTTATACCCTACTGCGCAACGCAAAGGAGTGATACCTCATGTATATAACAGTCTATGTATGTTATTCCTTTGTCCTACTATCTAGAACGCCTGGGCCGATTTATATGATTTACCCGTCAATCGATTCCACTTAGTACGGCGAATGTCACTAAAAACAGGACGTGTCATAAACCGGATAACGCATGAGTATTCACATGATGAACAAAAGATATTGATATAAATCTTCATAAAATCATAAATTCTTTTTGTACATAAATAAATAAATAAATATTTCCGGACAATCAACAACAACATCTAGCCCCGTGGTAAGCTCTTAGCTTGTGTAACGGGTACAAGACATCTGATATACTTAATATAATAGACATACATACATAGATATATTTTTTATTATACATATTAAATACCCAGACCAAGGAGAAAGTGTTTGCAGAACATACAAACACTTGACCCAAAAAAAACTTGATAAAAAGGATACATTAAGGTTTATTAACAATGGTCATGTACAAAGGCTAGCTTAACCCTATAAGAGTTTTCTTACAGCAAACCTGTGGTGATGCTTAACATTAAAAGCCTTCATCCGCAACTTTAAGTAAAGTGGTAATTAAATGAAAAAAACTAAATAAATCCGAATTTCCGCTGCTTTTTCATTTCGCTTTAAACGTAGTCAACACTTTTCAGATTCCCACCGCAAAGACAATAGCACTACATGGAAGAATCTGAATCGAAATGACCGCGTTCGATTAAAAGCAACCATTTGTGTTTGTTGTTTCGCGTCCCGATTCGTATGCAAAACCGCATAGTCAAAACGAAGCGATTGACAATTTGCCAACAATTCGACACAACCGCATTTGTGCAAAACGCTGGAAGTTTAATGTCCCTACATGCTCCGGTTTATCGGAGAGTTCTCGACCTTCAGAAGAAGAACTATATAATAAACTAGCTGTGCCCTGCAGTGCTACCCGCGTTATAATGGATGAAGTACTCTTAACCAACAACATAATAGTCATTAATAGTCATTAATTGATAATATTATTATACGTCACAATTACATTTTGTTTTACATATTTATTTGAATAAAGATTAATATTATTATGTTGATACAACTTAAACAAATTATTTCGACCAAATTAGGTACCATAAAAACGGTTTTTGTGAGTTAATCTTAAAAGATAGACATATACTATCGCGGACTGTTTTTTAGATCATTAAAAGAGCTATTATTCTTTAATACATATTTTTTGTGTATCTTGAACCGTTTTCACGGCGCACGCAACGGAAGGCTTCAAAGATGAACAATTTCTCCCGTTTTTTACACATTTACCCCTATATCTTTTCTCCTATTGCTTGTAGCGTGATGTTATATAGCCTATAGCCTTCCTCGATAACTGGACTATCCAACACAAAAAGAATTATTCAATTCGAACCAGTAGTTTCGGAGATTAGCGCGTTCAAACAAACAAACAAACAAACAAACAAACAAACAAACAAACTCTTCAGCTTTATAATATTAGTATAGATTTCTCCTGGGTTTGGGTGTTTAAATAAATAAATATTTCCGGACTAATCACACAGCATCACCTAACTAAGCATACTACGCCCAAACTAAGCATAGCTTGTACTATGGGTGTTAGTTGACTGATATACATCGTAAATACGTTTTAATAGCCAACTAGAATCAGAATGTTTTGCTCTTTCTAGTGATGTTTACAATTAACGTAAACTAATTTTGCACACTTATCGGGGATTATCACTGCTCCCTCCATATAAGATATTTGATAAAATTGTAATTTATATCACCTGTCGCTTGACAATTGTCACCGTGGTGAAATAAGGGCTTGATAGTTCATGTTTTTATCAGATTTAAATATAGATTAATCATTACCATAATAGGCATTTGGAATATTCTCCTTCATTTTGTTCTTAGTTACGTTAGGCTGACATGCATGCATCATTCCATTTGTCGTAACTCGTACATATTACTTACTCTAAGTAAAAACTGCTTGGACTACCAACTAGATGGACAGACGACCTGGTGAAGGCTGCGGGCTCAAGGTGGATGCAGGCCGCTGCCAGCTGAAATGACTGGAGATCTTTGAGGGCGGCCTATGTCCAGCAGTGGACATCCTATGGCTGTGATGATGAAAAACTTATTTGGTTTCATTACAGTGCTCACCTGTTTCTTGTTTAATCGCAGTCCAGCCACCCACAGTGATATAAATGTGGGTGGTACCTTCACAGACTTGTATTGTGAAGCTTAACGAGGATTGAGTTGGGAACCGTTTTATTGGATCGACTATTGCGAAACTGTTTCAAAAACGCGGGTAAATAAGATGTCAGGTACACTGTTAAATAACTACATATATTTTGTTACAAAAGCATTTTTTAAAATTTTTTTTGTTGTTCAATCCACACAAAAACATCTAGCCCCGTGCTATATGGTTGTGTTACGGGTACTAGACATCTGATATACTTAATATAATTTATTATACATATAAAACACCAAGACTAAGGAGAAAGTCCTTGTAGTTCATACAAACACTTGACCTCTCGGCGGGAATCAAACCCGCTACCTGTTGCGCCGCAAGCGGACCTCCGCCCGCCGCGCCACTGAGGCAGTCATACATACATTTTATACCAAAACTACATGAAAAGAAACAAAATTGATAAAGTAAACATGTTACTCAATTAACATTAGAACTATTTTATGTCTATGATTTATAAGTATGTATGTATATAGGACAAACAGTTTATGGCAGGTTTATTCCATTAAATGGTGTTCTTACCTTTCATTAGAAAATGTATTGTAGTATAATAATGTATGTATTGATTATTTTAACGCGTTTGTTATATATTCTGTTGGTGTAGCCTATTTTAAAAAATAAATTCCAAAATAGATTGTAGAATAACATTTACACGTAAACAACCTGCTTGCTACAAAATACTGGGAATATATGAGAGCTAATGGGAATAAAAACTGGGAATATAGTTACATTTTCGTTTGAGTCATGAGAAAAACCTAGAATTATGATTCTAATGGAGTTGATCATGTTCGGGATATTTTGCCTTTGCCGTCTGTCTGATAAAAGTGAGCTCCAATAAAATTTACATCGACTATTTCTGATTCCATACTTTGCAGAGTTTTTAGTAACTACATACATCCAAAAGCTTTTGAGTCTGTTGGTCGTTGCTCTAAAAATACTTTTCTTTTTATTTTCATCGTGATTACATATCAGCTACTTCTCTTTGATATTAAGGCGATTTTACCTACGAAAATATGCGTTTCTCTTCATAATAAGGATTCAAATAATTCAAGTACACGTTAAGATCTTTTCTGTCACCTACGTTTCCGTCAAATTGTTCCTGGGGCAGGCACCTTTCTTCTTTCCGTTTCCCTTTCCTTTTTACGGCGGGGTTTATGTGGGTTCTTCCTAATAATCTCCTAAGTATGTTTATTTTTGGGCTTCTTGCTCAACGATGGCCTTCATGACATCATGGTTTCAGAAACAGTTCAGTTTATAAAATTATTGTTTTTGTGTTATTTTTAACAGCGAACAGCATTTTTTTAATATGGTAAATAAAATACTGTTCTTAATAATCGATTTCGATTCCTTTATTGTTGGAAAGATATTTGTTAATTTTGCGGACCCGGCTTAATATAACAATTTCTTTAATGGTGATACCGAAACCGTAATCTTTGGTCAGGAATTTAAACGCGAAAAAATTTTAAAATCTACGAATCCTTACATTCCCTCTAGCGCAACAATTTAATACGAACTAATGCTCCGAAACTAAATCCCTCATTAGTTCGGATGGATCTATTTCGCCACATTTTCCGCGCTTATTTTACATTTTGTTCCGCCTCAGATCCATCCACCTAATTGGCAATTAACACGAGAACTGGCTAATCTAATGTTTAGCTTCCTCACTTAGCCCCATTTAGTACTAATCGATGCAGATCAAACAATTTGTGTGATGTTATTACAACTTAAACCTTTTGAAATTGCAAGGATTATCACCTTATTGCGATGGCAATAGGCAGGGTAAAGCAATACGCAGGCTATGGCATGAATATCGATAAAGTTCAAGAATGGAGTCCGCAAATATTATAGAGCTTGACTACCTTGATGCAGCAGAATAAGGTATGTATGTAAATTGTATTTAACATTTAGCTTCGATTTCACCATTGACTATGAAAGCGATCAAATCTGGCTAAGCTTGATTTCTAGAATAAAATGGCGACATTGGGCTTATTGTATCAAATTTATGTAGTAAACATAATGTGGATTAGATTTTATTGTGTGAAGTGGCTAAATCGTCGTATTTTAACTTATATTATATTTTTTTCGTTAAGAACATAAAACAGCACTTGTCATACAGGGTCCCAATATTATAACGATGCCTGAAATTAGCTACATTATCATTAAATAAATATTTTTTTCCGGACAATCGACACAATAACAAATAGCCCCGTGGCGTAGTAATTTATTGTTCTATGCCCGTGGTAAGCTCTCAGCTTTTTTTTTGTAATAATTGTTAGTGAATATTGTTTTTCGAAATATAACATAATAATGTAATTATTTGTTGGGAAAAAATATACTCCTATTTTGTTTCGTTTTTTAGTTTTTGTAAGCTTGTGTGACGGCTATGCATACATATGGATTTAGATATTTTAAAATAAATCTTGTAAGAGCAGTAATAACGAAGATGCCTAAGTATTTACATTTTAAATTTTAGAATTTAAGATGATTAAGTATCTGTCCGCTCATTCCGAGATTAAAGCCATTACAAGAATTGAGCATTAGGAATAGGCATTTCAATTTTGGGGTGAGCTTCAAATTACTCCTAGAAAGTGGTCCATTACTTAATGCCAAGTCTAATTTGGCATAGTTTATATGAGATATGTTCTTGTATTATTAGATACTCAAATGCATTAATTTTTTTTAAGGTTAATAGTAAACAATAATTAGCTCGAACCATAAAAACGCTGCTCCAACTCCACACAGTCATGTTATTTAAATTGGGCTTTCAGTGGACAAGCACACATAAAACCAACAAGGGATAGGTATATAGATAAAAAATATCTTGAGAACGACCACATTAAAATACTCTGTAAAAAATTGCTTAACTATGACCTTACCTCTTGCAGCGTTAGAACCCCACTAAATGACAAATAAAGAAATTAGGTATACTCTTTACTAAATTCATTTAAACTTTAGTAGGTAGTTTTTAATATAATTACCTATTAAACTCCTACACAAACAAACATGTTGGCATAAAAGGTAGTAGACAGACATGGTAAAACTGAAAGGGTTATAAAAACCCTAAAAAATCTACGTCAAACAATGCTCGGAGAAAAATCTTTCCAAATGTTACGCGTATGTATTCGCACCACGTAGTTTAAACAATACACGGTATCTTAAGTCAGGTCTACGAATAACTTTTAACGTATCAGAGGTTCGTGTCTATTGCTAGAAGCATCTAAATTGCAATTTATATCGTCAAGTAAATATCTGCGAATTTGAAGCAATCCTAATAGATTTCTGGTTGTAGAAATTGTTTAATCGGTATATGGAGTTTACAGCCGTGTTTGGATGTACGAGTGTTTGGTTTTCCATACACGGCACAGAAATGAATGTAACAGGAAAACTACGGGTTTCCTCTTTGTTTTAGGTCGTTCGCATTTTTCGGTAGGCATGAAAAGATTTGTAGCAGCGGAAACGCGTCTGGGCTGTGTTAAAAGTTTAGTGTTACAAAGGGATAATGCTGCAGGTTTTCGCAGTTATTAAGCTTAAATTTCAGTGCACAGTGTGCAAATGAATTTGCATCTCGTGCGAAATGTGATTCTATTTTGTTTGCTTGGAGTAGTATTTGAGCTACTCGTAATAATTATAATTTCTGGTTTCGGGTGTGGGTGTTTTCTATGTATCATAAGTATGTATTTACAAAAAAACAAAAAAAGGTATGTGTGCGATTCACACACGGTAGAAGTGAAACTTCAGTAAATCGACAAAAGAATGAGATGAATAAAAAAAAATACTGTGCAAAAAGATTTTGTTCGGGCGGTCACCCATCCAAGTACTGGCGTTCGGGAAAATTGCTTAACCTTGTTAGCGTTTAAGATTGGCTTACCTGACGTATTTCCGTTGCATCCTGAAATCACAACGATTCTAAAGAAGTTTCACTTCAAAATGGATCTCCATGTAGTATATCAGTCACCTAACACCCATAGTACAAGCTCTGCGTAGTTTGGGGTTTGGTGATGCTGTGTGATTAGTCCGGTAATATTTATTTATTTATTTATTATTATGATCTTGATTCTGATGTCGCTGGATAACGCCCCATTCATAAACAATATACCATATATTTTTTTGCTTTCTACGACTCACGGGAAAAAAATGGGAACATTCTCATTAGTTAAATCATGTATATAAAAATAGCATAGCTCTGTCAATAGTATAGCAGCTGGGTTGAACATTATTGAAACAGTATAACAATACAGACATAAATGATAAAATTTAAAAAAAAAATTCATTACGTACCCATAGCTGTAGCAGGTTATTCTATTTTTCATGACGTCTCGTCCCATTTCTCAAGTTAACCTTAAATAGTAAAATAGTATGTCAAACTCAACTTAAGATATGCTTTAACTATTCGGCCAACAGTCACGTGCACCACGCGCTATGACCTGTCTGACAACTACGTTCGACATTGTCGGTTACCGTGTTATTATATTTATATATGTATCTATTCGACCTCATAAGAAGTATAATCACTATTGAAAACAATTTAAACGTCATCAAAATTCGAATGACTCCTAAGTAAATAACCTCTGGGCTTCTTTCAGGACCCCAATAAGCATCACACTGACAAAATGCGGCGTCGATTTACCCTTCCGCTATCCACGGATGTCCAATCTCTACGCGTCAGTTTTAAATGAAATGCTCGAATGAACCGTGCTTCCTTGAGTAGGAGTAACGAGGGGTTTTTATAGAAAATGTTAAGATATCGTCAGCCTTGGGAGTTTTTGATATGGATGTGAAGGTTTAAAAGCTGAGTTCTTTATGAAAAAAATAAGTATTTTCACGGTTCGGGTATTGCTTGTAATGTTTGTAATTATCAACTCATTATCATCAGCATTCATATGACGTGTATTCTGGAGAAAGGTTGTGCATGGTGGCGTTAAAACGTGGCGTGACAGACGCCGTAAAAATATTAATCAAATTCAGATCAAACTAACAGGTGCTTATTATATTAAATGTTCTTAAAGTTTTTGATTCAACCTCAAGAGTATCTAATAAAATAAAATAAAACATTCCTATGACGTGATAAAACTTAAAGTTCACAGCGTTGGACTTTTCAGAACCTGACAAAGCATTATGAGTAAGTAATATAACTTTAACTTTTAAAAATTCATGGTTATCAATACTATTTAAATTTATAACGGGATATTTACCATGCTTGTCTTTCGATTTTCGCGATATTTCGGCACAGTTACATACGCCATGATCACGGTTGAGTTCGGTGTCTAGTCATCGACTAATAATAAAAGAGTGAGAAAGAGGGTAGTTCGATTTGTCTGCCAATAAAACTGTTAATCCAATCGCTGCAGCTTCAGTTCCACCTTGGTACTGTGCCGAAATATCGGGAAACTCGAAAGAATCATGGTAAATCACAATCAATCATGGTAAATATCTCGCTAAAATTCTAAATAGTATTGGTAACCATGATAGTTTCAAAAGTTATTTTACTCATAATGCTTTGTCAAGTTCTGAAAAGTCCGACGAATGAGTCATTGATATTACATTTTGTTTCAACTTCTAAACTTGTTTTATTTTTAGCTAACCTACATAATTTTTCTTTTTTCTTTGTAATTTAATACAACAAAAAACTTTATCCGTCTCACCACTTTATCTCAAAATACGGTATTTTTAATGCATTTAGCTTTCAAGCGAAAACAATGGCGAGTAACACTGAAAACTAAAGAAAAGGCAACCGGAAAAGTAACCTGTTTAGGCTGTAATTGTGCCGCGGGCTCTCGGAGATAAACTCGTTTCTTTTTAATTTTCCTTCTGGAGATAACTTCAATTCCCTCGTTGTATAAATGAGAACTGCAGCCAAGTGCCTGCCAAATACTTTAAAAATATATATTTATGTAACATATTTCTACGCTTAAAATTATGATGAGAAATAAAAATAAGTTAAATATTTTATTTCTATATTTGAAGACGGTTTATAAAAGTAGTGATGACAACCAGTCAAAACGATTACGAGTATATCCTTAGAGGCACAAGGCAGAAAGAGAAAGAGAGAGAGAAACATTTATTGACACATCACAACACAAAATACAATAAAACAAAGAAAAACAACAAATACTTAACACATAATTTTGTGATGTGTCAAGAAAAGGCATACATGGACAGGATACTTAGAGTTAATTTTCAAAGAACGGCCTTTATTCACCGTGACCTAGTAGCTCCAACTAAGTATGTCATGACGCTAGACTATCAACGATCTGTATCATAGATGACCTACGATTATTTATAAAACAATAGTCATTAATAGTCATTTATTGATAATAAAATTATACGTCACAACTCCATTTTGGTTATACACTGTTTTTTAGTAATAAAAATGTCAAAACAAATAGATCATCAAATTCAATAACTTAATAAATATACATAGTACAAATGTACCTAATTAGACGTTTTTAACTCTAAGAGAATGTATGCTGATACTAGGTATACTACAAGGTCTTTCTTTTGTTATAAAATACAATACACATCACTTTATACTTAAAAAATAAAACAAAGGCATTGAGAACTTTAAAGAAAAGGCAACCGGTAAGTTACCTTTTTAGGCAGTAATTGTGCCGCGGGGTCTTAGAGATAAACTGGCTTCCTTTTAATTTTCCTTCTGGATATCTTCAAATTCCCTCATTGTATAAATGAGAGCTGCAGCCTAGTGCCTGCGTAATACATTCTGGCCACAAAAGATAATGCTAAGAAATACAATACCTTCTATGTCTTAATCATTAATGCCCCATAATAGACCACATCGTCACTTTACATCAGGTGATATTGTGCTCAAATGATAGCTCAATGATAGCTTATAAAAGTAATCATTACTTAATACCTACATTATGTACATAGAATGTTTGACCAGTGATTATTTTGATATTTTTCCATAGCAAGTATTTTCCCGCAATATACCTATCGCCTTTAAACCTGAAGTACCATATTATACATTATATTTATATAACATACTACACAACAAGAAGACAACAACGGAAGGTTAAGTTATAGGCATAACTCTATGTTTATAACTTAACCTTTTTATACAAAATAGAAAGCAAAGCTCTCTAAGTTAGCATGAATTTTGTCTCTTTCTAAAATACACAAATGTCAAGGTCAAGGATAACCGAATGCTACCGACATTTGATCTAAAATAGGTTACGTTGACTATATCGCATAAGGGGGTAAATATAGGCTCTTAACTAGCATGCGCTTCAACAAACTCTTGAGGCTTGAGGTCCGACGGTTTGTAAAACAAAAGATCATCGAAAAATGATGAGAAATTCGTCTCAGTGCCCTGGAACATAAAACTGGTGGGTCTGTGAGTATATTCTTCGGTTTTAGGAGCATACTTCCGTTCGGAGCAGCCGTCATCTCGCCACTTCGAAAAATCAGGGCCGGGGATATGAGAGCACGGTACAGGAGAGTTCCTGAAAGAACATTTTACTTAGTTGTATTCCAGAATTTTCTAGAAAGGTATTTTTTATCCGTGTTTGCGGACTTTAACATCATTTGAGTTGTGTTGTCCCCTGGTTTTAGGAGTTAAAGTATTAAGTAGCTTATTAAGTTTTCAGTACTGAGAGTTATAGTTCCATAGTTGGTTATGTAAGTTCACCAAGGTCTGCTTGCGGTACGGAGCTTGAGGTAGCGGTTTCGATTCCCGCCGAGGGAGCAAGTATTTACCTCTATATGTTTAACAAGTACTTTTGTTATGTTAGTTACCTCAGAACTTTGATCATTATACATTGGATAAGGACATATTCTACTTTAAACCGAGGGAAAATACATCGTTTCATGGGAAAATTAACCAACACGGGGCACTGATAGTACTACTACTGGTCGGTTGTTTTTTGTTAAAAATCTTCTTGTTATAAAAAGCAAATAAACATAAATTAGGATAAATAAGGATGAAGGTTTCTTATTATCTCTATAATATTGTTATTGCATTAAAGGTATATAACGTTTTTTATAAGCAAAAATCCGCAGAAAGACATTTGTGTTAATATAAATCACGTATAGCGGATATGAATACTTGACGACATAAGCCATTGCTGGTGTCCTCGCTCCAAATATTCAAATAGTCCCTTTTATTTCGCCTCTCTCGTTTACTTGATTACGTTCCAAATTTCGTACGTCGGCAATTTAGGCTTGTAACGCCGTACATCTTCTTTGTTCTCTCATTTAATTTGTTTTATTTTAAATGCAAATTGCCGCAATGGAGTTTTATGGCTTGTTCCACTCAATAAGATGTCTTGTTTTATCGAGAGGATTTTAGATCAAGAGATTCGACGCATTCGAACTCGAATATGGATTATGCAGGATCATTGTGTAGTTTGCGTTCATCTGTTATTCAGTGAACATGAATGCGACACGAAAACCGATAAACATAATTAAATTATGTTGATACATACCCCGGCTTTACATTCAGGAAAGCTTGCGGTTGTATGTAGTGAATGCCATCCGCGTTGTCGCAAGCGAGGCGCGCCATGTTAGCCTTTCTGATTTCATGTAATTGACCTGAGGACGTTTTATTTTTCAATGAATAAAACTTTTGAAATACAGCGAACTGAACTGGAAAATGTTTTCAGCAACGGCTATTACAATGTGAATAACGATTCTGCAGTGAAACTTGTTTTAAACCACACCATTTTTCCACTCTATCGCTGGCATTGTATTTTTGGGCATTCGTTTTGTTAATGTTACTTTTATAGTTTTGTTAATAAAGTTGAAATTTTAGCTAACATTGCAAAAATATCTGACTTTTATTAGAGCGTGTGCAATAACAGTGAATCTGTTTTTTATTGAACGTGAGTGAGAATGATCTTATTTTTCGTAACATATTGGCCTCAGTAGTTTAATAAAACTAGTGTTATTTTTCCTTCCTTTCACACACACACACACAAGCACCCTTACTTGCGTTACCACTGCTGGAACACAGGGACGTCTTGTTGACGAGAGTAATTAGGTCTTAATTCACCACGCTGGCCAAGTGCGGGATGTGAATGATGAATGTCCTTCAAACACTTCAAGGTTCATAGAACATTACGGTTTCCTCAAGATGTTTTTTTTTCACCGTTCTAGTACGTGTTTAAAGCGCACATACATTTATAAAAAAAGAAAAATCTAGTGGTGCGTGGCGGGGTTTGTACTTACGACTTTTGGAATAAAATACAAGTGTGCTTGAGTTTGCCCACTTAGCCAATTCTACTTTCTTTCAGGATTCCTTAAATATGTACGTACATACTAGCATTAGCAGTGTGGGAAAAACACTTACCTAAAGAAAAACTATGAAACTGGTCTCCTCTTTCATACCAGAATCTATCAGAGTATTTAAATATTTGGAGCTGTTTCGTGATAATGCAGAACAGTACCGGTCCTACGAAGGTTCCTTGAATAAACTTTTCACTCATGATGCCAGCCAGCAGGTCTATATCGTCCACAGTTTCATATAAATGCTTAAGAGCCTCTAATTTCTGAAATAAACAAGGAAAATAAATTCTAATAAAACAATGAATTAAATAACTCGGAAACTCGGAGCAAGTATTTTCAAAAGCATCAGATTTCAAATTAAAATGTGATCAGATCAATGACGAAATTGATAAATATAAAAGTACTAGCGGCCCGCCCCGGCGTCGCACGGTTATAAAATTTTCCCGGAAATTATTCGAATTTTTCTCGCCGTAAAAACCATCCTATCTCTCAAGTTGGATCGAACTGCACATGGTGTGCGAATTTTATTATAATCGGTTAAGTGGTTTAGGAGTCCATTGAGGACAAACATTGTTACACGAGATTTATATATATTAAGATTTAGTATAGAATAAAAATTGTCTTCAATATAAAGAAACTTCTTGTTGTTCGTTTTAAACCAATGTAGAATAAGAATTGTACATAAATTAAGGCCGTTACACCCACAATACCCTCAATTTTCCTAAAAAAAGAAATAATTACCTCCACATCCATAACATCAAACAAATCTTCAAAATTTTTTACGTCCTTTAGGCCGCAAAGCTTCCGATACTCATTATATCCTCGAAGGCCCATATCCCTGCCTCTCTGAATATGAATAGCATTCAAATCGTGAGCCTTTTGCAAATCCCCATAAAAGTTGTCTGAAATCTGATCAAAGATAAAAATCAGTTGAGGATTCAGGTCAATAGAATCATAATCCCTGTAATAAATTCTCCGGTTACCTCAGGGTCTTGAATGTCGTCTATTTTGGCAGAAGTTTGGAGGAAAGTGCCGCGATTGATTTCTTCGAAGTTTTCACCGTGTTCGATAAGACCTTGACGGTATAAGGTTTCGCTGTAGGGGAACTCGCCTTTGTAATGATGGGTGTCGCTGTATAATCTGTAATATCCGTTATAATCTGTAATACTTAGGTATTTGTTAGTATATGTAGTTAATTAAGTAAAAATCACAAAAAAATACTGTAGTGTTAAAACTGTGGAAGATACCTAATATTTTATATTAGAAATAGAAAATAGATATAAGTACCTTTTAAACCTTTTCTCTGAAATAAAACTCTTTATTATTATGATTTACTTTTTTATGTTTATCCTTCTCAATTTTCAAAGAAAACCGGATTTGACCAGAAACAGTATTAAGCTGAAAGCTCAGTTTGAAGAAATGTATTTTTATTTTTTTCTCATATAAATACATTTTATATAACCGAAAAACCTAAGCAAAAGTAAATTTAAAGCTATATATAGAGATCGACTTTTAACTTAGCTTTGGCAATACTCCAAAGGGAAAATGTGTGTAGAATTCAGGCAGCTACTTAAATATTGAGTACCTAGATGGAGTGCCCAAGTATTTTAAAAGCACCTACAATGCTTGAGATTTGTCGTATGGTTCTATATTATTATAGGTGCATGATCATCATCAACATTTCTGCTGAGGTCCATTTCGGTTGGAGGCGGCCTGCATCCACCATTAACTTACAGCCTTTCAATTTGTCCGTCCGAACACTCGGTTCCAAAAATAAAAGGTCGGTCAAAAAACGAAATATCTCCAAAACTGTTTAAGTTAGATGAATGAAATAAAAAACAATATAGACTTTTTAGTTTCTACATATTACAAATACAGGTTTTAGAGGAAGTTAGGAGAGGAATGGGAAGGTGTTTCTCAGCATCGGCTCCGAAATTTGGTGTACAGCATGCCAGATTGCCTGGAAGCTGTCGTAAAAGCTTGTGGAGGCAATAAAAGGACTTCAATGAAGAAAAAAATGAATTATAAAAAATAGAACTTTTAAAAAATAGAACTTTTTTTTTTTTTTTGAGATTTTGCACATAAGTTTTATTTTACTTTTGTCTTTATAGGGTTCTGTTCAATTGAGAATTTAAATCTCAATTGAACAGAACCCTCTCTTTCATTAGGATAGCATACGTAGTTTGGGAGATATTCGATTCAAAGTTAAAGTCAAAACGTTTATTTCCTTAGAAGCACATGGCCTACATGGACAGGTCGACCTAAAATTAATAGAACTAAATAATTGTTTAAACAATAATTATCTTTATGTGACTAAGATAGGTTTATGTGACTGGTCCGTTATTTTTGGAACGAGTGTAGTTATCATGAATAGTTTAGAATATTATAAATAACTAACGATGACGTATCCAATATATACGACACGTATCTTTGTTTATAAATATTGCAAAATATACTCACTTAACCCTACCATCTAGAAGTGTGTGAAAATATCTCATGGCAATTTCATACTCTGCATAAATTAGGGGTGGCGTCTTTTCATCATATATCTTCTCATAGGCTACATGTTCTGTGATGAGCTCGTTGCTCACCAAGTTTTGGATATCTTGAATTATAATTAACGATTAATCCCATAAACTTATAGTGATTTATATTTAACCAGTATTTATTTTTTACTGAATAAATATCTTATTGAACTTTAAAGTTGAAACATGGTGCAATTGGAAGTGTTTGTTTTTCAATTATACGTTGGCATGTATTTGTACTTTTCTTAATAGCCAATTTTGTTTTAATAAGTATTTTTATGTTGTTTTTTTTTCTCTAGTTCGAGTTAGCTATTATTTATTTTTTCGACTGTCCTAAAATACTGGACATATTTTTTACCTCAATCAACATCAAAGCAAGCATCAAAGATCAGAAGTGGGGCTTTTGACGTAATATAGTACAAATAGTCACGCACAACCTCAATGCACTGATTGAATTAACTTTTCGTATGCAAATAAATTGAAGTATTTTTTTTTTAATTTTAACAACGGACTAATTAATTTATCACTCATCTAACCTATTATTATACTGTGCATTAATTAACTTTACTCGTGCAAAGCTGGGATATATCGATTATTATTATTGATAAAATACTTACTGAGTAGCAATGGTAACAACTCATACAAAAATATATTGGATGCAGTAGCTATATTTATCTGTCTTGATACTTTAAACAAACGATCGTCTTTCCAACAAGGGTTGATATTAAGAAGTTTCGCTGCTATTCTATTATGCTCTCGCATAAAAAAAATACCAAGAGCGGTTGTTCTTAACCCATAATTTCCTGCTTCGGGGAAACCTTAAAAATAAAGTTTACTTTCTGAAATCACTTTTAACAAAGGAAAAGTTTTAACAAGTAAGAACTCCCAAACGAAAATCAACTTAAAAGCAAATTGCGGCAATAGGAAGAAAAAATCTACGACGCTTAAAAGTCGACTTCTTAAAAGCTTCTTTTAGTAAAATGTATCTGAGAATATCTTACCGAACTGATAGCAAGTATCATTGCCTTTATTTTGTAAACAAACGTCAGCTGATTTTAAGTTTTGAATAAATTTTACAGGTTTGGCAGTCACTTGCTCTATAACATTGTCTTCAACTGATAAACTTTCATTGCTCGATTTTTTCATCTCCTCTTCTTTTGTTATGTTCATATCCTTTGTTTTAATTTGTGTCTTTTTTATGCTTTTACTTTTAGGTGACCAAATAGTTGTAACATCATTGATATCTCGTGGAAAGTAATTGTTGTTCCTCTTTTTCAAAACCAGTAATCCTTTCTCACCTTTTCTTACTTTAGCCAGAGCATCATCATCCACTCCATATATAGTTGACAAATCAAGTAAAGGAGTTTGGACATTTATCTGAAATTTTAACACAATTTAACAGTTTCCATTTGTAAATCGAAATTTGTTACGAACTAGAAAGACACTATACTATGTGACACGCTTACAAAGTGGTTGTTTAGTATTCAAGCTCCATCCACGAGTAGATAAAGTTACGATTTAAAGGCACTGAATATTTTGATATTGAAATATGAATGTTACTCTAAAGATCATTTTCGCACGTATCATGACCTCAACACGGGCAAGTTAGAAAGTTAATAACCTGTTCTGGGTGTATAATTTCGGGTGAACATCCAGATTCTTGGAAAGTTTGTGCCCTGGTGAAGTTGAGACAGCGGATACCAGTCACTTTGAGATAAGGATCGTCCCTGGGGACACTAATGGGCATACAATGCGAGTCCAGTTTAGCGTCATCTTGACAGCAGTGTTGACTTCCTCTCAGGTAGTCTCCTGAAACACAAATGATACATTTAATGTCATATTGCTTTAAATATTCATCCTCACTGATGGTCAAAGGTGGAGTTATACCAATGTCTATATGTTCTAGAAAAGCCTGCCTGGTTGTCCTAGTTACCAATTTTCACATTATGCATGAATATACCTTTAATTGGAATATACACCTTTAATTGGCTGAAGTACAGTGCCGGAATGACATAAAATTGCTATTCTATACATACCAATGTACAGAGACATACAGACTTCTAGGCGGAATTGCAAAACTTCACCGAGCAAAAGCAAAATACCTAGGCTACATTTCCCAACTTTAAATACACGAGCTCTCAAAACTCAGAACCACAAACATCCAAAGCAAAACGAATTGCCCTAAAGCCGTTCGCAATACATTCTGGTTGGATTATTTCGAACAAAGACTTACTGGATGCATTGAGGAGGCTGACGTCTCTGTGGATGAACTCCAAGTAATGTGTCACGGCGACGGTGAATCTTGATTTATCGACTCGCCCTGTGGTCTGGACCGAGGTCCTCACTTTTCGCGAGGAGGGTAACGGTGCGCCGGTCTTGCTTGTTCGGATGTTACTGTCTGAGAAAATGCACCAATTTTAATGTTCATATCCTGCTCTCTTGATCCTTCCTGACTTAATAAATTAAATAAAAAGTTACAGCAAAACGAATTGGTTTATTTCTTATGCAATTACCTTGGCCAACCGGACAGTTAATAGCTTAGTTTCGACACCTCGTACTAAACTAAGTTCTAGACTTGTAATATAGTCATAGGGCACCTCGACTAGGTTACTTAAGGTTGTCATTACATAACATGGAAATTACAGGTGTTTAAATAATTAAAAATCCTTGTTTGATGCTGTCTAATTTAAATACATATAAGTATATATAATGTTCTAATGTATATCTAATACATAAAATTTACATATCATAATGTTAGTTACCGTAATCCTCCGAAACGGCTTCACCGATTATTATGAAATTATATGTGCATATTCAGTAGGTCTGAGAATCGTCTACTATCTATTTTTCATTTTGCAAAACAACGTTTGTTTAGGTCAGCTTGTAATATATATACAGTATATTTTAATTACTTTTCAACCTTTATTTTATTTTAGGCTATGATTATACACTTACAAGAATTAAAATATTTCTCTGTTTGATTATATGTATTTAGAAAAAAAGTAAAATGTTCAAATATAAACCAAGTCATCTGCCCGTCTTCCTGTTGGGAACTCTTTCACTATATCCAAGTAAAGCTGGGTCCACACTTGTATCATTTCGGCGTATCGTATCTCCGTCGCGTATCCTCGGCGCGTATCATGATCGCTAGTTTGGACGCAAGCTGATACGCGTTAATGATACATGCCGTATCCGATACGGCCCGATCCGCCCCCGATCTCCAATGGTCGCGTATCAAGATATCTGATACGCGTATCACGGTGGTATGGACGTATTTTGATACTGTATCATGATACTGTATCGTGATACGATACGTGATACACCCCGAACCATCCTGTGTCGGTTTTTCCGCGATCATCAAAGGGGATACGCGTTGCATTGAACAAGTTTGGACGTGAATGCTTGATGCAGTGTTGCCAAACGACGACCTCTGTGGCTCGGTGGGCGAACGTCCGCCTGAGGCGCAGGAGGTTGCGGGTTCGATTCCCGCCGGGGGACCAGATTTTGTACGATCTATAATTTCTGGTTTCGGGTCTGGGTGTTTTCTTTGTATCATATATGTATGTATTTACAAAAAAAATGTACCTATGTAGTATATCCGTCACCTAACACCCATAGTACAAGCTCTGCTTAGTTTGGGGTTAGGTGATGATGTGTGAGTAGTCCGGAAATATTTATTTTATTTATATTTAATGCTGCGGCAATTACCGTGTTCTACGGCTTTCAGCTTTCAGCTTTTCCAAAATATTACACAATGCACTGCCTACGGCTGCAAATCTGTAGCCGTAGCAGTTTCTACGGCTATTCGCAAATTCTACGGTAATTGATTAAATCCGATGCGCCAAATTACTCACTTCTCACTTACCCAAATATGATTTGACAGAAGATCGAGAGGAACAGCAATTTGGGATTGTCGATTTTAAACATCGGAGTAGCTAACTTCGTATTCGATTAATAATCCAAATATACCGAAAGCCAACATTGCAAAGTTGTCTATGGTTGTATTGACTTTGTTACTCTTGAAGTTACTTGTTACATTTTTTTTTTTGAAGCGTCCATATTTGTAAAGTTAAATTTGATACGCTGAAATGATACAGTATCACATAAGTATAAAATGAGCGTCCATACTTATGATACGGATACTCGATACGCCACGCCTGATCGTGATACACCGAAATGATACAAGTGTGGACCCAGCCTAATATCCCACGTATTTAACAAACTGTGTAACTGAACAAGATAGCTCTATATTTACCCAGTGATTAGCTACTAAGGAGTTTACTCGATGACGTTAAACCAGGCCCTCATTGAGCGTCTTTAATAGACATCTTTATCAATTATATCTCTCTTCTCTTCTGCTTATTAAGGTAACAACAATAATATAGCTTTAATGACCTAATGCACAAAGGCAAAGTTCGCTAGTAACTGAGGTAATTTCAGTGTACATTAAAACAAAGTAAAGCTGTGCTCAATTCCAGGCACCGGAAAGGAGCTTATTGACATTTTACTTGGCACGTAAAGGCAGGGAGCGTGTTGTTGGCAACATTGTACTAAACTAACTAGTCGACTGTACAATATATTGTAATGGTACATTGTTATGGTTAAATTTGTAGGGGTAATAGTTTTATACAACACTGCTTAGTCGGTTAAACATAAAATATATACGGAAGCCCTGTTTTTGAAGTAATAGACTTGGAATTTGGCATTTAAGTTTCTTATAAGGTATAATAGACATCAGTTAAGAAACTTCACCCCCAAAGGAGTAAATTGGGGGTAGGTAGCCCCCAATTTAAGTTTTTAAGAGAGTCTTCAAATAGATTAAGAAACTTGAAACATAAAATGTATACGTAAATAGTATGGTGTAACAATAACGAATCTTTTGAAATCAATTTATTCCTTCCATTTGTAATGTATCTAAATAACAAACTTCACGCGTACGAAGTCGTGGGCGTCCAGTAGTTTATATATAACCGGCAATTATTTAAATTTTTTTAAAGGGTTTTTTAACTTTAAAAGGGGCTAACTACCTTAGTTCGCCCCTACCGACACGCGTGTTCTAAACAATTAAAAACATCGATATTCCGTAAAAAACGGAATCTAGGTCGAGCAACGTGATTGATGTTTGAATTGACACTTGTATCTAGGCTGTGTCCAATACTAAGGTTGGAACGTGTTTAATATACCTACGTCTTGAAGCACGCAATCGGTTCGACACCGACAGTGATATGTGAAAACGAAATGATTGGCGATATAGTGAACTTGGTGTACCTACTTGGTTGCTCTTTATAAGACAAGTATAAATAATATTAGTACTTAGTGTTGAGCAGCGTCAACTCCTGTTGGGTTGAGTAGAATTAATGCAATGTGGTACCACGGAGAGGTGATAATTTTGCTACACATTTATGCTTTTAATTTTATCTTTCTTATTTATATTATGTGTATGTTAATTGAAATATATGTCGGAACAGGAGGCCTCTCTGGGTCAGGCGTCGTAGGTTTTTAGGGCAATGAGCTAAATCACAACACCAGGTATAACAGGTTTCAATTTAATTTTCTTGCTACACAAATTAACACGAAATAATATCACTGATAGATAAACTAGACTACCCTGATCAATTCTAGATTTGATTATAATCGAAATCAAATAGGATTACACCGAATTTTAGTGATTCGCCGTGGACTTGGTGCGCAAGCGACCATTCCGTTCTGACAAGTTTTAACAAGTGCCAAAACCAACATGGCCGCCCCGCCACCACAGATACGGAGCTTCACTAGAGCAAACCCTATATCGGTCTCGCTCTCATTCGGTCATCCGGCGCCACTGGCGCGCGCGCCGTCACGGCCATACTGACTATCGACCGTCCTCGGGCGCATTTCAGCAATTGGTCTTGAAACAAGACAACAACCATGACCTAGATATCCGCTCGTCCAGCCTGACAAGCCTAAAGGTTCCTAGATCTCATCTCATTTAATGTTTCGACTATTACTCGTGACTGAATGAGTGTGTCCTTTCGACCAGCAATAACTTAATGAAAAGCGGAGCATGGACCGGACGACACTATTCTTTCAACAGCTCAATGCACACAGAATTATGTGGACCGGACGAGTGTGTCCCTTCGACCAGCGATAACTTAGTTAAAAGTATTGCATGGACCGGACGACACTGTCCCTTCGACCACCCATCGTGTGGACCGGACGAGTGTGTCCCTTCGACCAGCCATAACTTAGTTAAAAGTATGGCATGGACCGGACGGCACTGTCCCTTCGACCACCCACGAGAATTAATGCACACAAAATTATGTGGACCGGACGAGTGTGTCCCTTCGACCAGCCATAACTTAGTTAAAAGTATGGCATGGACCGGACGGCACTGTCCCTTCGACCACCCACGAGAATGAAGACGTGCATCCCTTCAACCAAATACTCTTTGGCCCGGACGACACTCTCCATCAACCATTTCACTCAACAAGTTTGGACCGGACGAGTGCATCGTTGACCAGACTCTGGTAACAACAGCACTGTCCTTTCGACCAACTTCACAATCATCACACACAAAGTATAGGTATTACACAAATCAAAATGATCATACCTAAGACTGCGGACCATCTTATTCAGTATATAGTAAATTCGACTTCACACTGTACTTCAATCTGCTCAGGATCAGAGTATACACTATCAGTATCCGAACCCGCCGTTAGTGTATCAGAGCGGCTTACAGAAATGGTATCAGAGCACGCGCAGTTTCTAGATAATCTATCATAACTACTGTCTACTCGAAGGCTATCACTACCATCTACATCTATCGGCGCCGTCACGGTCTCCCCTTCACTCATTAGACTAGTTGAAACTTCCAGTAAACCTTCGTGCCCAGCAGGCACTGTGCGCAAGCCCTCACGTGCGTATTTGTAGGAGCGCGAAGAATTTTTTAAGCCCTTTAGCTACTAGCTGTCGTTTTCAAGAACAGCTGTTATAATAAACGGTCCCTTAAATTTTCTATCCAGTTAAGTTTAACTATGCTCGCTATTTTTAATAAACATGAAATCCCCTTCAGAAAACGGACTCACGATTGAACGTCTGCGATTAAAGCGTTCTATTTCAGATGCTGCAGCCCGTTTAATATTATTTAAGGCGTCCTCCCTAATAACATCGAGTTCTAATCGAGCTGGTAAGTTTTGTTATACAGGGTCCAAGCCAGATATGCCTAATGATTGAGCTCGAATCCTAAACATCAATTCCGTGGGTGTGTATTTAGTAACAGCTGACCCGGTGCCGCTAATTGCAAGCTGAACATTGCCTAATTCGTCACGCCAGTTTTATTACCATCATTTTCTATTACCGTAAGCAAGCTGTAGCAATAAAATGGAGCTCAATTTTATGCCTAGCACAGAAGTCTTTGAATTCGGAGCTAACGTAACACCTCCCTTGATCTACTATAATTCGTTAAGGCGCTCCGAAAAGGGGAACAGCCTTTTGCAATGCTTTAATTGCACTTTCTGCACCAATAGACATAGTATGTTCTAGCAACACGTACTTGGTAAAGGCGTCAATTATCACCGAGCAGTATTTATTCCTTTCGGTCGCTCTTCCCACTCAACTGTCCCGTAAAGTCAATGTGAATAGTGTGCCAGGGCACGGAAACCTTGGGTATCGGATGTAATTGAACAGGTTGAGCACCAGGTGGGTTTTTTGATGACTTGCAAACTATACAAGAATCGATAAACTTACGTACGCATTTCGACATTTGCGGGAACCAATACTGTTCGTATAATTTTTATCTTTGCCTAAATACTGTACTTATCTCATTGTGAACGTGATTTATTAATGTCCAAATCAATGAACGCGGTACTACTGGCAACCATGACACTACTTTATTTCGAACAACTTTTATTTAGAGAATACCATCACACACATCATAAGTCATAAGTACACACACACACACATACAGTATATAGTCACATCATAAGTATGCGCTACATTTTCGGGTAATTCATCGTTGTTGAATTTTGTGGTCCAATCCCTTCAATATCACGCTTTTGTTCAACCGATAACCAACCTTGATGTAACTCGACAAACTGAACAATTTTAGCCTCTGCAGTGACCGGTTTTGGAGCGTCCGCTTGGGGTTGCAGATTTCGAGAGAAACAATCAGCGCGCTCCACTCCGAGACCCTCACGGCAAATTATGTCAAAGTCGCAGGCCTGTAAAAACGCCCACCGCAGGCGCACTCGAGCAGTTAAACCGACCCTAGACCTCGACGCTCTAAGCGAATTGCAGTCAGTATATGAAACCGTCGTCCGTACAGACAATACCTGAAGTGTTCAACCGCAAGTACGAAAGCAAGTGCCCCCAACCCACACGAGTGATACCGAGATTCCACTTCGGTCGTACGTCGGCCGAAGTACTCCACGACATGAGGGAGACCCCCCTCTTCCGCACAAGGACCGCGCCATAACTCTCTGAATTGTCCCTCCCTATCACCAGGAGCATAGGGCCTGCAAAAGGAGAGGAACCTTCTTGAATGACCCCAGATTCTAGGAGCTAGTCTATAAGGACAACGCTGAACAACTTTGTGTTGATTAAGTCTGTCTTAAGCTCCCCCGTTTTGACTCGATTTGTAGGTATACCTTCGATAAAGTGATCGGCGTATTTATTCAACAGTGTCACAAGTGCCTCTTTTTCCTTCCCCTGCAAATCTGTATCTACATCTGTAAATTGTTTTCCCGCAGCCAAGTCACAAAAATGTGAAGTTTGTTTATAATTGAATGACAAGGTATCATTATCAAGGTTAACACTAATGCCTTTCTCCAAAATGTCCCTACCAATAATAGCAGGCACAGCAATGCTGCTATCAGGCACAATGTGAAAAAGCCTAATCGTTATTATTTGATCAATCGCCACCTCACTAAGGATCTGAGACGTGCACTCAATATTATTTTTAGGAGCTGACTGCCAACCTTCAGTAATGAAGTGGCACCTAAAGAAGAAGACTCAATATTATCCCCACCTATACCGCTAAGACAAACTAGATCATTGCACACAGCACCCGAAAAAAACTGACAGTAACTGATCAAGATGATCCGCTATCAAATAAAAAAAGGAACGCGCTCACCGGATGCTCCAACTGCCCCGCCCGAAGGTCGATGTTCACACAGACTGACGACTCCGACCGCGGCCCCATCACCGCTCTTTCCGTCCGGACACGCAGGAGCTATGTGGCCTTCCACATGTGTAGCAGGACACTGATGGTGACCCCTCCAGAAGTCGAGTTGATCCTGAAGATTGCTGCAGCCTGCTAGAAGGAGCAGCGTCATCCCGTTGTCGTTTTCGGCAGTCGGCCCGTGACCCGCAAGGCCACAATAGTTGTCACCATTAAATCTTTCATTCGAAATACGAGAGCGTTTAATTTCCGGTTCTTGTTTATCACTGCCGTCAAACCGTCGCGTTAGAGATATTCCACCAAGTGTTCTAAAGACTTGAGCCCTGGTTGTGATTGTATGAGCATTCAACTCTCGGCGCATAGCACTGATATTACGAGCCCCGTTATAATCTCTTCGATCATTTCTAATTTGGGTATGCGCTCAGTAAAATTCCACAAACGCATAGCGGCTTAGGATGCTGACTCCTTAAATCCAATTTCAAAACGCAATATATCATCAAAATAATCCTGATACAGTTTGGGTTTGGAAAACCTTGCGATTAAAGTTTGTTTAACCACATCCCAAGTCAGTTCGTTCAAATTCAGCCTAGTAAGGCACGCGGCGGCACGTCCTTTTAATGCACTTGTAAGCGCGACAAGCAAATCCACACCTTCTAGCCGTTTTCCTTTTATAATCAGATCAGACACGTTACACTAGCCGTCTATGTCGGCATCCAAGTCATCAGGATTGAATTCCAATAGCTTCGTAGGAGTATTACTCACGGTTGCATTCTGCGACATCGATAGCACACGAGACAATAACGCTTCCATGTTGCTAAGTAATTTTGTGGCAGAGGATTCATCCATTTGTTGTTGATATCGCTCATTTGGTTGCCCCATAGATCCCACTTCTGATGTCGGAACAGGAGGCCTCTCTGGGTCAGGCGTCGTAGGTTTTTAGGGCAATGAGCTAAATCACAACACCAGGTATAACAGGTTTCAATTTAATTTTCTTGCTACACAAATTAACACGAAATAATATCACTGATAGATAAACTAGACTACCCTGATCAATTCTAGATTTGATTATAATCGAAATCAAATAGGATTACACCGAATTTTAGTGATTCGCCGTGGACTTGGTGCGCAAGCGACCATTCCGTTCTGACAAGTTTTAACAAGTGCCAAAACCAACATGGCCGCCCCGCCACCACAGATACGGAGCTTCACTAGAGCAAACCCTATATCGGTCTCGCTCTCATTCGGTCATCCGGCGCCACTGGCGCGCGCGCCGTCATATAGTTAAATTATATCAAATATTTTATTTATTTAATGAATATCGTTTGGTCATACCTGCAATCATTCGAGAAAGTTTTGTTATATTCAAGTTCTACGGATCCTATATAGACAGAATACAGATATTTTGCTTTCACCTTAAAAGCACGTGTTTAAAGCGCACATAAATTTATTAAATAGAAAAATCACAGCGGAAATTGAACCCACGACCTTCAGAATGAAAGTCGAGTGTCCTCCCATTTAGCCAACATGGTTCCACACAGTTTTCATTATATTCACAACAAGATCGCATTGACAGTGGAGTGATTTGCAAATTTTCTATAAGTACATAATGTGCAGGATTTGGCAACACGTACCACGCCCCCTTATCATAAATCTCTTACTTTTAGTATCTGTGGTGGCAAATTAAAACGCCGTAACTCCACATCGTTGACTTAAAATTAATGGAAAATTAGAAGCTTATTATTAAACTCACTGTTCCCATAATCTGGAGGCAACAATCTTAGGTATGGTCCACCAGCGGAGCCCCAGCTCGGGTTCTTGTAGTTGTTGCATGTACCATCTACTCGGCTGCCTTCGTGGGAAACACAATCTTGTATTTCTATAAAGCATTGACTGTAACAATAAAATAAATAAATATTTCCGGACTCATCATCACCTAACCCCAAACGAAGCAGAGCTTGTACTATGGGTGTTAGGTGACTGATAGTCAAAGTCAAAACGTTTATTTCCTTAGAAGTCTATGTTTACATGGACAGGTCAACTTAAATTATGATATACTACATAGATAATTTTTTTTGGTAATACATACATATTATTATTATTTATTTTTTTAGGATTATCCTACTCGATTTTCCAAGAAAACCGGATTTGACCAGAAACAAACGGGCCTAAGCCAAGTTTGCTCTAGTTTTAAGATGAAGGCTCAGTTTGGAGAAATTTTCTGACAATCCTACATGTGTTTAAGATGACAGCTTTCTGTAGGAGGACATATATGTTTTTAGGCAGGCTTAATAGTTCTATTGATTGGAATAGTTGTTTTGGAATAACTCCTGTAGATGATATTACTATTGGAATAATACTAACTTTTTTCAAACGCCACATGCGGGTAATTTCGTTCTTAAGGTCTACATATTTTGAAAGTTTCTCTGCAATGGTGGTCTGCATATTGTGGGTGTTTGGTACGGCAATATCAATAAGCAATGCAGTATTATTAGATTTGTCCAATAATGTAATGTCGGGTCTATTGAAGTGTGTGGTTCGATCAGTAAGAATGGCTCGATCGAAGTAAAGTTTGTGTGTGGCGTTTTCTAAGACTGTAGCTGGTGAATATTTGTAATAGGGGACGGGTCTTTCAGTTTCTTCAATTAAGTTGTATTTCTTTGCTAGATTTTGATGTATAACATTTGCAACTTGATCGTGTCTGAATTTGTAGTCAGTTTGGGCTATAGCTTTACAGGCCCCTGTAACGTGTTGAATTGTTTCAGAACAACTGCTACATCTTCGACAAAAATCAGTGGTTAGATTTTGTTTCATTATATGTTTTTGATAATTTCTAGTTTCGATTACTTGGTCCTGTATTGCTATCATGAACCCTTCAGTCTCAGGAAAGAGTTCACCACGATTGAGCCATTCGTTCGACGCCTGTTTGTCGACGGTAGGCTGGCTCAAGTCGTGGTAGTGCCTTCCATGTAGAGATTTCCGGGCCCAGTCTGCTGTTAGAGTTTGTCTGTCAGTTAAGTCTTCATTTTGTTGTTTATTTAAGTCATTTAAATTGAGCGGTGTGAGCTTACGGTCTAGGCCTACGACCGAACTATGCAGTGATGATGTTTCAGATTTATTGTGAAAGTACGACCTAAGTGTACCTATTTGTTTATTGTGAAGGTTGTAGATGTCGACAATCCCCCTTCCGCCTTCTATTCGTGGTAGAACCTGTCTCTGTTTACAAGCCCTAGGGTGGTGTTTTCTGTGTTTTGTCATAGTGACGTTTATAACACGTTGAAGATTACTAAGCTCAGTCTTAGTCCACTTAATAATTCCGAAAGAGTAAGTAAGAATTGGGATCGCATATGAGTTTATGGCTTTAGTGGTGTTCTTGGAATAAAGTTGTGTTCGTAGTATGGTGTTGAGTCTATGCTTGAAATTCTGTGTGAGTTTACTTTTTATTTCCTTTGATGTAATCTGTTTAGCTTGTTGATATCCTAAATATTTATAAGTTTCATTGTCTAATAATGGGTCTATAGTTTCTCCAGTCTCCAAAAGATATGAATGTTGATAGGATTCACCTCCTTTAATAGAGTTTATTTTGCATTTGTCGACACCAAAGTTCATAGCAATATCTATAGAAAACTGTTCCGTGATACTTATAAGGTACTCTAGATCGGATTGAGTGGATGATTAGATTTTTATATCATCCATATACAAAAGGTGATTGAGCTTGTATACTGGGTTGTCAGTCAGTCGGTCGGAGTCACTACACATGGAATAGCCAATGTTAAAAGAGTTAAGCCAATTTGAGAGGGGGTTTAGGGCAAGACAAAACCATAATGGGCTGAGAGAGTCTCCTTGAAATATTCCACGTTGAATTTTTATTGGTTCTGTTTCTATTGTAGTTTGTGTAGTTTGCAATTGTAATTTTGTATTCCATTTGGGCATAATGTTTTGCAGGAATAATAATACTTCAGGGTTAATTTTGTATATTTCTAATATTTTTATGAGCCAGTCATGAGGGACAGAGTCAAACGCTTTTTTGTAATCTATATAAACAGAATACAGGTCTTTCTTCATTTTTTGAACGTTATTTAAGATTACCGCGTCTATTGTAAGCTGCTCCTTACACCCCTGACTAAATTTTCTACAACCTTTTTGTTGTTCCGCCAGTATGTTGTTGGTATTTACGTGTTTGTAGATAAGGTGGGTTATACATGCTGTTAAAATTTTATAAATAGTCTGGAGGCAAGTAATAGGTCTGAATTTAGATGGATTAGTTGGATCCTTAGGGTCTTTAAGGATCAAGTAGGTGATTCCCGTTGTTATATAATCAGGCATTGTACTAGGTTCTTTGATGAAATTATTTATGTGGTTGTATAAGAAAGGGTGAACGGTTGTAAGTTTTTTGTACCAGTAATTGTGTATATGGTCGGAACCTGGTGCTTTCCAATTGTGCGATGATTTCAGTACTTGGTGAAAAATTTCTACTGGTATCCCTTGGTACTCCATATTCGGGATAGCATCCCATATCGCAGTTTCCTTTTGGATCCATTCTGCATCATTTTTGTAATTGACCGGCGTTTCCCATATATTAGCCCAAAAATCGCGGAATATTTTAGGGTCTAAATTATTAGTCTCACGAGTTGAAGATATATTCGATTGATTACTGTTCGTTTTTGACAAGTTTTGATAGAATTTTCTTTCGTTGTTGAAGAATTGGTTATTTTGAGCTTTTCTTAAGGAACAAGCTTTATAACGTCGAAGACGGCTACTGGTAACAGTTAGTTTTTGTTTTAAAGTATCTAGATAATGACTAGGTTCGGTATTATGTTGCTCGTGTGTAGTGTGAATTTTATATTGTTCTATGATTGCATCAACTTGTTTTATTAAATTGCTACTTCTATTGCCATTTACAAATTGTGTCAATCTACCTATCTTTTTCCTTAACTCTTCTATTTTTCTTTCCAAACGCTTTTGCCATGCAGGGACTATGGATTTAGTTGTCTGGTATCCATTAACAGTTTTTTCAGGCGTAGGTATTGAGAGTTTAGACCCATTCATTTTAGCCGCAGTCCATGCCGCACAATACACAGTGGCTTGAACCGTTTTAAAGTCAGTATTTACGTCTATAGTTTCCGGGATTAATGTTTCGTTAAGATATTTGACGATGTTTGCTAGCTTTTTTGTGGTTTTTTGTTTTGGGATAAAGGGTCTTCTATCCGGATCTAGATTAATAAAATATTGAAAAGCTTGGTTGAATGCAAGATCAACATTATGAAGTCTTTCTTGTTCGACGTTGTCTGTTAAGTTGTGAGTGTTTCGTGTGTCTGGTGTAAGTGTGCTATTAAGAAGGTCTGAGTTATTTATAGCATCATACCAGACGGTTGAGTTGAGATTGTCCTGATTATTTTCTGAAGAGGTGTTGACGACGGAAGTCTGTTCAATTTCTTTGGCAATTTCATCTTTAATAATACTTAGTCTATGATCATCAATCAGCCGGTTTGTTATTATGACTCGCCTTTGGTCCGCTATTCTTTGCGCGCTTAGGTGTATAAGGTGTGGGTATTCATTAATAAAGTGTTCGTGTAGTGTGTTCCTATATGCAGTTTTATTTGTTTCGAGGTTAGTAATCCTGTAATAGTCTTTTATTATGAATTCGTTCATATGATTAGACCACTGCATCCGTTGAGATTGTGGTTTTGTTGTTTGAGATGTTATGATTTCTTGCGGTGTAGTTGATAAATACGATTCAACGTCAGAACGGATATTACTAAGAGTTGTCGATGAAAGTAGTTTACTTCGTATGATAGCTCTCCTTTGATCGCCAACCCTTTGTCTGCTAACATCCATATCAGGGAATTTTTCAATGAATTGTTTATGTAATTCTGAGAGATATGCCTTTGTGTCAGTTTCTAATCTTGTAATAGTGAGGTATGTGCGCTGGATGAATATGTTCATTTCTTCCGTCCATTTTCGACGCGCACGAGTTTTGGTTTGGACGGGTGCAGGATTATGGACAAATGTCGCCTGCACAACGTCGTCGGCCATTAAGGATGAAGGTGAAGAAATAGATGAAGGATGAGAGATGAATTCTAGGTATGCTGGAGGGGATGAAGTTAGAGAAGAGAATAGAGATATGGGTGAGGATGCGGCAGATCGAGCGTCTTGGTCCTCTTCAGCCCGATCAATCAAGCGTCGGTCTCGCTCCTCAACAGAGACCAATCGCGATACTCCAACTTCTGCAGTCGTGCAGCTCGAATTTTCTTGTACGGTTTGAGAAGAGCACCGAATTGAATTTCTCCGCGGTCGTAGGTTGTACCTTCTATTGGGCTTACCTTTTTCGGGTGACCCGGCAGAGGGCCGCCCATTACCCTCGCCACCGATGGTTCGCATGCTGTGACGTCCAGCATCGGCTCCAGACGTGCCCCGATGATCGCCCTCGGGAAGCGACCATATACTTAATTTTTTACTTTGCTCCATCATCATCATGGGTTTGCCAGGACCCTTTTTTGTCACTCGGTAAGTTATTTCATTTCGAGTGTCCGCCCCTCACGTGGCTTAGGTGGTCAGCACGGACGTGGGGTTGGGCTTTGAGGGGCTTATTATTATTATTATTAATAGTACTTTATTGCACAATATAAATACAGAGTTGTACAAAAGGTGGGCTTAATGCCAAGGCATTTTCTACCTGCCAACCTCAAACAGGTTTAAGATAAAAAGTTGGCGCATATACATATTATGATGCATTGAAAACACCCAGACCCGAAATTAATTAATAACCTTATGCTTAACCAATCCGTATTATTAATGCATGTTTTTGAGAAAACAGTTGTGCATTTTATATTTACCTAATTTTAACTGGCTAATCTGCAAAGTATTAACAAAAGTCTTGTCAACAAAATATTAGCAGAAAAGCTTTTATGTGAATTTTTGACTTAACCCTAATAAGATTTTTGTTAATTTCCTTCACCTTTGCCCTCCGCGCCACTGAGGCAGCCATAGTAAAACTTAAGAAAATTGTGCTCCATGAAATTTATTTAACTAATTGTTCAAAGTTAATTGAATTGAACTCATAAAGGAAACTCACTCAGTAGCGTTTTTCCGCAGCTCCTCCACCTGACCTGGATCCAGTTGTTTCCCGCTGAATCTGTCAAAGACAGCTCCACCCGAGCGAGATATCGCAATAAATATTAAAGCATTGAATAAATAATTCATTTTCTTCGTGAATGTGCTGATGGGCGAACAGTACGGTACTATTTGATACAGTCTGTTAAGTAAACGATTGAACGCTTATGCAATGATACCGGTTTTGCAATGTTTACACGTGACCGATTGAAAATTAGGAACTAGGATTAGTAAGGAGACAGTAATTCATGCAAAGTAATTTTACCATACCAAAATATTCAATAATTCGCAGCTGTGTAGAAAGTTTTTTATTCAACTGTGCAGCAAAAACAAAAGGTCCTAATTAGTTAATTTAAATTATAAATCAATTCACCAGTCAAACCATAAATTATGTATATGGTTAGCCTTTTAACGTTTGAATTTAATCTGTGTAAGAAATCATCATCATCTTTTCAGCCGTAGGACGTCCACTTTTAAAGATAAGCCTCCCTCAAAGTATTTGAGTTCCATCCAGTAACTTCGGTCGGTAGCTGTCTGTAACCACCGCAAGCCCGTGTGTAAAATATATAATATAAAAAAATTCCATGTCACAATGTTAGTTACCCTACTCCTCCGTAACGGCTTTACCGATTTTAAGTACCAAATTTTGTATGCGTATTCAGTAGGTCTGAGAATCTACTATCTATTTTTCATTTTGCAAAACAACGTTTGCTGGGCTAGTAGCTATATACACTATATAGTTTATGGACTACCCATTAATATACATCTTATAATATTATTATACCCAAATAACAATGAGATAGTTGCCTACACTTATACTACGAAATAAAATAAAGGTAGAAAATAATAAAGTATTATATTATTATTATTATCTTGTTCAAAGCCGTGTTGGCTAAGTGGGAGGACACCCGACTTTCATTCCGAAGGTTCAAACCCCGCCACGCACCTCTGGATTTTTCTTCTTGAGAAATTTTGTGCGCTTTAAACACGTGCTTTAACGGTGATGGCAAACATCGTGAGGAAACCGGCATGTTCTGAGAACTTTAAAAGAGTTTGAAGGACATATGACATTCACCAACCCGCACTTGGCCAGCGTGGTGAATTAAGGCCTAATCTCTCTCGTCAAGAGAGAAGTCCCTGTGTCCCAGCAGTGGGAACGTTAATAGGGTGATGATGATATTATTAAATATATATGAAACTAGTTAGACATGCCGCAAGGATGGACAATACTGAACTATTGCTACATGCATATTATTTGCATATTGTTCACGAGCGATGTGACCAACTCAACACTATGTAACTAGTTGGTCAGGTTTTGTTACCGCTCCACTAGTTGCATACCGTCACTGCTTTCAGACTATTTCCTTTGTAGGTGATTAAGTAAAACCTTTTTGTTTGTTTTAGTTATTATCGTATTCTTTTGCTTCTAAAGATATGTTTTGTATTCTTTATTCGTAATTTAAATAATAATTGGATGTTTTGCTGATGAGTTGAAAGGCAACAGGCAAAAAGTGTGAGCTGTGTTTCTAATCTACCAAACATCAAATATGGATATCATTTTGTCGAGATCAATATGAAGTTCTGCCTCTTGAGGTTGTTCTATTACCTGTCTGGGTGTTTATGTATATGTTTTTATCATTTGTATGTTGGTATTAGTTGGGACAGCAAGTAAATAAAAAAAAAACTATTATTGTTATTATTTACTTATATAAGGCTCAAGCTCTGCTTCTCCTCAAATATTAGGTGCAACTGTGTGAACGGAAATACCCTCCATATTGAACCTCAACCTTGAGAAATCAAATAAAAGTGGTCATTCCTTGATTTAGCACTCCGCTTAGAGGGATCCGGACGATATTACAATTCATAACTTCACGCTCTGTCCTAGACCAGAAACTACGATAAGCTATGGTTGAAGAGCCACCATAGATTGAATTGTTTGAATATTAAGGTAAGGTATCCTTAGTTCACGTGCAGGTATATTGAGAGTTGGCATCAAGAAGTCAAGCAATAAGAGCTATTCGGAATAAAATGAAGCAGTTCTTGTATCCACCGTCAACAACAATGTTTTTTTATGGGATAATGAACCTTGTTTGTTCACAATCAACTAAAACCAAATCAATATTAAAACATAAAACATGCAACAAACTTGATTTAACGAAATTACCGTTATAATGTTTCCAATCTAAATATTTTTATTATAAAACATAACGATCGAAATGCACAGGGTTTTTAAGCATCAACAATCAGAACATGGCGTCCTACCACAAGTTTCAAGCGAGAAAAACGTCACCTTGGACAATGTATCGAGCTGGATCAGCAAGCAAATTGAGTGTATTGAAAAAGCCTCAACATAAATATAGGCAGAGTCACCACATACTATTTTGCTGCCACAACCTGAGACATAATTGATAGCCACGTGTCTGTCATTCGACAGTAACTAATTATTCCATTTAATCCGAAACATCATTGTTGTGTTCTCCAAAATGTGCATGTTGGCATTTCACACACTGACATCTAACAAATAATACACCTAAGTTATTATGGGTTATGCCTTTTTGGAACCACAAAAATAACCGCTTTATCACAAAAAACAAAAACACGGCTTAGCTGCTAAGCAATAGTTTCTATGGATCACTTTTGCTGGACTTCTGTTAAACACATGTTTAAGTTGTGTTTACTCTTTTGGTTAGGAAGGAAAGGATCTGTCTCTGTCAAAACAAAACTTAGCGACACGCTTCTTCAGACAGATAGTTCTCATTTAAGCAACTAACGTTTCAAAAGCATTTCTTCGTTTACAGCGTTACTGATAATATTTTTAGCGTTATTTGTAAAAATAGTAACGGTAATATTAGGTACGTAAAAATGTAAAAAAAAAAACATCTTAAATTGTTATAAACATTCGTTTAATTTAATGTTTTTATGAATATTTCCGTAATAAAACATATTTAATATAATATTGTAGAAGACGATGGATCCTCGTTCTGCACGCCAGTAATTATAATTAACACTAAACACTGGCTCGGCAATGTCCACGTATTTAGCTTGTAACTTCACCTCCGTGCTCGCCCTCGGCCGTGTTGCACCCCAGTGACAGTTACTTTCCCGCCAATCCGTGACACACGAGACAGTGACGTATGACGTTTGAGCTACCAGCTTAACCGCATACACTACATCCCTCCCTTGATGTTAAATTAGATGACTAACAACAAAGGTTGAAATCAAAACAATTTATTCCTTTAATCAGTCTTCCAAGGTTAGACATTTGACGCTACATAACATTAGTTAGATAAAACATCTCTAGCATTTGCATAACAACAATAGGAAAATTAGTAATTAACAAGTAAGACACTCAATCACAGATCACGGTTGGTCCATTTCGTCACTATCACTATTTTTATTCCCTTCAGCGTATCCAGATTCTCATCCTGCACTGCTTTCCATTTCCTTCTACTCTTTTTAGATGAACCACGTTTCTTCTCAATACCGGTCAGATCGTTCTTTACGGTAACATCTCCTCTATTAGAACTCTGAACCGTATGAGGTGTTGGGTTGTAGTTTGGACATAGCTTGTTGGATTTATCCATAATTTTTACGTAAAGTTTATCACCTTCAGTTAGATTTGATTCCACAACTCCACTCCTTTTATCTGCATACTCCTTCCCTTTCTCTTTCTGAATTTTGTCTCTGTCACACACATCTAGATCAACATCCATTCCTTCCAGTCTATCTATTGATGGAATTTTGTCCGTGTTCTTTTTTCTAAAGAACAGTTCTGACGGAGACTTGCCTGTAGTCGAATGAGGCGTGCTGTTGTACATGAGTAAGTAATCCATCAGACTTTCTTTTATGTCTTTTTTATCCAGATGACTGATCTTGAGACATTTCATTATTTCTCGATTGTCTTTCATAAACTCTGTTGTTTTTGGAAGGAAATATACATGGAGTTTTTTGATAGCAACCTCGAAAACACCTACTCCGTCTTTGGGTTTAACATTTGCACCGGGTATAATATAATATATATCTTGCAGGGCCGGTCCCCCATAATGCAACAATGTAGCTCGTTTTGTTATGTCAGCCGTGGTTTCAGTAAGCTCAAGATAAGTGATCTTTTCCATCTCTCCCATTTACTGCCAATAGAGCTCCTGTCCCCAATTGAGTCGAAGTATTCCATTGACGGGTGTTGAGCCATCATTCTTCGGGGTAACCTTAAATAAACATTTTTTTTGGTGACCTATGGGAAGACTTGATCCAATTTAATGGAGGTATTCATTTGAACCACCAGACATTTTCCAATTTAATGGAGGTTGTCAACCATTTCAAATTAAATAGAGGAGTTCATTTGAACCACAAACATTTTCCAATTTAATGGAGGTGCTCATTTGAACCACCAGACATTTTCCAATTTAATGGAGGTTGTCAACCATTTCCAATTTAATGGAGGTGCTCATTTGAACCACCAGACATTTTCCAATTTAATGGAGGTTGTCAACCATTTCCAATTTAATGGAGGTGCTCATTTGAACCACCAGACATTTTCCAATTTAATGGAGGTTGTCAACCATTTCCAATTTAATGGAGGTGCTCATTTGAACCACCAGACATTTTTCCAATTTAATGGAGGTTGTCAACCATTTCCAATTTAATGGAGGTGCTCATTTGAACCACCAGACATTTTCCAATTTAATGGAGGTTGTCAACCATTTCAAATTAAATAGAGGAGTTCATTTGAACCACAAACATTTTCCAATTTAATGGAGGTGCTCATTTGAACCACCAGACATTTTCCAATTTAATGGAGGTTGTCAACCATTTCCAATTTAATGGAGGTGCTCATTTGAACCACCAGACATTTTCCAATTTAATGGAGGTGATCATTTGAACCACCAGACATTTTCCAATTTAATGGAGGTTGTCAACCATTTCAAATTAAATAGAGGAGCTCATTTGAACTACCCAACTATTTCCAATTTAATGGAGGTTGTCAACCATTCCCTGTCAGTGTTAGGGTTGATTTGTACTGTTAGATGGAGATAATGGAAAATTAATATTCATAACATCAATCCAATTTAATTTGAATCATTTTCAACATTATCATTGCAATAAAAGGTGACTATTAGAGGCAAATTTATTTACCATTTTTTATGTTACATAACACAATATAATTATTCCTAACTCTTTAGGACTTAATACCGGTATGCTAGTTACATTATCTAGTCATACTTGACTACTCTTTATAAAAGCCAATAAGGTTGGAGTAATTTATTTATTTAACTCAATCCATGCTTCTAGTATTCCACCCATGTTATGTATTTGGTGTATGTATATATTTATTTACCTAACTTCAGCACCTATATTTTAAATTAAGAAATTTAATAATATCATTTATTGAGGCAATAATGAGATCCAGTGCCATGTAATAGCTCCTTTTGATTTATCACTCTAATTGACAGTCTGTGATTCAAGTAAACCATTATAGTACATAGTACCACAGAATGAATAACCTAGAAATCTATGCATTTTTTATATCAAAATACATGATTAATTTCTATACAAACTGTAACATTTATAGTGTCGTGTATTCAATGCAGAATGTAGATATAGTTTAGCGTGAGAATTTGTTGTTTTCAGTCACTATTGTAATAAATATCTCACTGAGTTAGGACTAAGCCGGGTAAGTAATTCTCTCAGTTTTTTTTTGTTAAAATTTTACTATAATATTGCTCATAATGCGGAATTTAATGTAAATGCTGTAATTAATCATGTGTTTTAATCGTTTAACCTTGTATTTAGATTAGAAACGAAATTTCCGCAATAACATAACTGGTACTTATGACCGTTCGGTTGGTCGTTTTTTGTACACATGATTATTACAATACCTAATTTACCTTTTTCCTCGTCGCCACTTGTAGAGGACGATGGATCCTCGTTCTGCACGCCAGTAATTATAATTAACACTAAACACTGGCTCGGCAATGTCCACGTATTTAGCTTGTAACTTCACCTCCGTGCTCGCCCTCGGCCGTGTTGCACCCCAGTGACAGTTACTTTCCCGCCAATCCGTGACACACGAGACAGTGACGTATGACGTTTGAGCTACCAGCTTAACCGCATACACTACAAATATATTTAAACAATTAACATTATAACCCTTTGCCTGAGCGACAATATCCCGTGTCAGCCGTTCAAAGATATTTTTTAAAAAATGTTTTCCTACAATTAGTTGGTCAAAGATAATATTTAATGTCTATTTTTTCATGAAATAATGATTAAAGACTTATCTTAATTTTGATATCTAATAAATCTCTATTTTTAATCATTACAAAACTACCTACATAATGTTTTCCTTAAGTTAACGCCATTTCTCTTTCCTCCCCTATATTGTAATCCAACCTAAAACTGTGACCAGCATAAAGAGTTCTTCTTTCTCCTATTAGTGGTTGCTTATTATTCCACAATATGCGGCTTCACTGCAGAAAATATTGCAATCCTAACGACTTTAATTAAACCAAGTGAGTTTGCATTATCGACCGGTGAGTCTTGAAAGTCAGAGAATATGAAACGGAGACTGCAAAATAGGTTCTTTTGTATAAATATGTACGAGTATTATATTAAAACTCTTAATATAAATCTACAATATAAATTAACTTTGTAAATGAATTCCATAGGTTCTTTTTGTTTTACTAGCATCCTATTTTGTGAATCATTGTCAACAGACCCCATACCAAAATAAAAAAATAAAAATCAAACCTGTATGAGTCCCGTACGTATAAGGACTTAAAAAATTATATTAGGGTTCATCGTTACTTTTTTTTTCTAAAATAAATAGTTTGCGCGAAATACTACCAATGTTGTAAAATGTGACCCCTTAATTTCTAAAATATAAAAATTAGTGGATAAACCATTGAAGTACTAGGAACTCTATGTACTCGTATGAGACAATCTCACACATAAAATGATTTTTTTCTTTTTAATTCAATTTTTTTTTTTTTTATAATGTACTAGTGGCCCGCCCCGGCGTCGCACGCGTAAAAAAGTTCCCGGCAATTTTTCCTTATTTGCTCACCGTTTAGACCAACCCTGGACTACGACAAACATTTTAAAACCAAAATCAGCTCAATCGGCTCAGCCGTTCTCGAGTTTTAATCAGACTAACGAACAACAATTCATTTTTATTTATATAGATTAGTGGTTCTTGTGTCCGCAATTAAACATTATTATTATTTTTATTTATTATTATCATTTAGTTATTGTATAGATTTTCCCAGAAGTGAATGTCTAATCGCTCCCCTCATAAAACAGCTGAATAAACACCGCCGCTGTAAAAGCCTTTGTCCCTTACGAGCACTTGAGAGCAGTGATTTTAATGAGCAATGCTTCAGTCATTCTCCAACCGCGTCTCAAAATCCGAGCTATAATAAAAACTTCAATTACGTATTCACCAAGTTTAAAATGGACAAAGTTTTATTTACGCTGAAAGAGCGTCACGAACCAACCCCAGTGTATCAGCAGTTGAAAAAACTTTTAATGAGTTTCTTTCACTGGCATGAAGGTGTGCGATATCTGTTCGTTGTAGGTATGTTAAAAGCTGTACAGTATACTAGCTTTTCCAAACGATACCCGAGTTTATGGCTTTTATTGCGAGAACAACGCATTACCCGCTAAAAAAAAATTGCCTAAAGCCTATCTTCATAAGCGAGCGTATGTAGTGGATATTCCCTCCACTCGTACTAAGCGATTCTCATCCACCTTTATAATTAACGGCAAAAGTCTGGAATTCGCTCCCTGCTGCTGTATTTCCTAATTACTACAACCTGAGTGTCTTCCAGACAAGAGTGAATAGGTACCTTCTAGATCTATGTGTTCCATCTTTGTCCACATCGACACTTTCCATCAGGTGAGATTGTGGACAAACGTTAATCTATCTCCGATAAAAAAAAAGAGCTACCAGTGAAAGAATTGTTCAAGTCGAGTCAGTAGTTTCTGAGATTGGCGCGTTCAAACAAACAAACTTATTAAAATTCATCTTTATAAGTAAAGATACCAACTATAAAGGTGACATTTTTATTCAGGTCAGGTTTTTACAGTTTAAGGTTAAACCGGGTAAATAGGTGCCTCAGTTCATAAAAAACTAACTTCCCAAACTGTAAAAATCTTGTCTCGGTAAAGTATTTTATTCAACGAAGAGCAAGACAAGGGTTAACAGTTTCAAACAAAGCGCCCGGCGCTTTTATCGGGTTAAGTTGAATGTATGAAATATAAACATATTATAAATAAATAAATATACATAAATAATTCCGGACAATCCACACAGTAATATTTAGCCCCGTGGTAAGCTCTAAGCTTGTGTTACGGGTACTAAGACATCTGATATACTTAATATAATAGACAACCATATATGTTTTTTTTATACTTATTAAACACCCACATCAAGCAGAAAGTGATTCCAGAAAATACAAACACTTGACCCCTCGGCGGGAATCGAACCCGCTACTTCTTGCGCCACAAGCGGGCCTTAGCCCACCGCGCCACTGAGGCAGCCAATTATGTATCTAAAATTGAAAAAAAACAATGATAAAATGTTTTTTTAACAGGAAAATTACAGTTCATAGTAATTAACCAGCGATCTCCTACTCTAGGCAAAGCCAGTATCGTGAAAATCAATTTTATTATGAAATGAACAGATCAGATAATGCGGCCTTACTCAACACAACTTAAAACATTTCAAACAATTAATTAAAATTTAAAGGGCGGTCACCCTTTAAAAAAAGTTACCATAATATATCATGATACCTGGTATCAGGCCGTATCCGTAACCCCATGGTTACGGAGATATAACATCTGATATCTTATGTGATATCGGATCGGATAATGTGAAAACGCTCTTATCAAACTCGTCGGCATGAATTTCATATCTGTCATAATGTTCAGCGCCTTTCATTCTAACTACTGTTGCTCATACGAGTACGAATAATTTTGACTGAGAAAAACAATGAGGAAATGATATTCAGGGTACGAATTCAAATTGAGAACATTTAAATCCTTAAACAACAAATTTTCAATTCATTTTATTTTTACAAAAAGAACCGATACACTTTTAACAGTATTTCAATTTGTTCTATGTACTGAAAATAGCAAAAGGTTTTAACCAATTAAAGCAGTGGAAACGCTGAATAGAGTGAATTCCAGTAGGTAACCTACTGCTAATTTGCTGCAACTGAACACTACTGCAAAGCTGTTAATTGGATAATGTAGATAATAAATAACAGAATGATGAAACAAAGCCAAATCAGTTTTATTTATTATTTTAAATCTAACTACTGATATGGCTGAGATCTGTGAATCCTTTTACTATTGTTAATTGGATGATATTCCATTGAAACCCTGAGAAAGCATTTATTTTCGTAAATAAATAAAAATAAACTTTTATGAAAATACTCGCGGACACCTTTGAACTCGTAACCTGGTACCTACATAGATGTATAATATTCTCCTGATCATAAGGATGCCAAAAAATGAGGTTAAAAGCGTCGATGTCAATGTTGCTTTTGTATAATTCATGTTTTATGTAAATGTACTATAAACACATTATATTGAAACTGAATATAATATATAGTTTTTAGGTAGGTATTCGAAGTATTTACTGTAGGTACACGGCAAAACAAATATAAATAATGACTGATGTACCTTTATGTTTTTACAAATTGATAAAACTCACATTTATTTCGTGGTTTCGAGCCCCATTTCGCAACGTTACGTTACTTCATATTTTATTAAAGACGGATATTTCGCTATATTGGTAATTGACATTTATCATTATTTATAATACAAAAAGCACATAATTTAGGAAACCACATGTTGTGCCGACCCCACATAGGCAGGAGTATGATATACTAGTACTAGTAAGTATATCATACTCCTGCCTATGTGGGGTCGGCACAACATGTGGTTTTCTTAGGCAAGATAATTAAAAAATAATCTATACTAATATTACAAAGAGGAAAGGTTTTTTTTTTTTTGTTTGTTTGTTTGTCTCGAATAGGCTCTGAAACTACAGCACCGATTTAAAAAATTCTTTCACCATTCGAAAGCTACAATATCCCTGAGTGACATAGGCTATATTTAGTTTTCAAAAATAATATGATTCCTTACCAAACTCCGATAATGTAACCCATGGTAGAAAAAAAGAACCTAAAATCTTTCTTTAATCGCGAATGCTGCGAAAACTATTGAATATATAACAAAGTGATGTATTACAACTTTGTAGAACTTATCATTATCTACAAAAAACGTCGTTGCATCATATCTCTAACTATTATAGTTTTGTGACAATAAAAGATTTTTTTTGAAAAAATAAACCTAAAACCTTATTTAATCGCGAATGCTGCGAAAACTGTTGAATATATAACAAAGAGATGTATTACAACTTTGTAGAACTTATCATTAACAACAAAAAACGTCGTTACATCATATCTCTAACTATTATAGTTTTGTGACAATAAAAGATTTTTTGAAAAAATAAACCTAAAACCTTATTTAATCGCGAATGCTGCGAAAACTATTGAATATATGTATAACAAAATGATGTATTACAACTTTGTAGAACTTATCATTATCTACAAAAAACGTCCTTACATCATATCTCTAACTATTATAGTTTTGTGACAATAAGCGATTATTTTGAAAAAATAAACCTAAAATCTTTCTTTAATCGCGAATGCTGCGAAAACTATTGAATATAATAACAAAGTGATGTATTACAACTTTATAGAACTTATCATTATCTACAAAAAACGTCGTTACATCATATCTCTAACTATTATAGTTTTGTGACAATAAAAGATTTTTTGAAAAAATAAACCTAAAACCTTATTTAATCGCGAATGCTGCGAAAACTATTGAATATATGTATAACAAAATGATGTATTACAACTTTGTAGAACTTATCATTATCTACAAAAAACGTCCTTACATCATATCTCTAACTATTATAGTTTTGTGACAATAAAAGATTTTTTGAAAAAATAAACCTAAAACCTTATTTAATCGCGAATGCTGCGAAAACTATTGAATATATGTATAACAAAATGATGTATTACAACTTTGTAGAACTTATCATTATCTACAAAAAACGTCCTTACATCATATCTCTAACTATTATAGTTTTGTGACAATAAGCGATTATTTTGAAAAAATAAACCTAAAATCTTTCTTTAATCGCGAATGCTGCGAAAACTATTGAATATAATAACAAAGTGATGTATTACAACTTTATAGAACTTATCATTATCTACAAAAAACGTCGTTACATCATATCTCTAACTATTATAGTTTTGTGACAATAAGCGATTTTTTATATTAAAAAATTAAAATACCACTGTTTGAAAAGGCTCTTTATTTGTATCTTGGTATTAATCCTTAACAAAATAAATTATTTATTATGTAAGATTGCTTTAAAACCTTTATATAACTTTTTGAATTATTAGTTTCTGATATTCCATTCAAAAGATATCACGAGTAAATTTTTTTTAAAATAACCGCTCGGTGGCTAACGATGCGTTGTGGAGTGGCAGGCGTCACTCGGGCACGGAGGTACGAAATAATCTGTCGGCTCCCTACTGAATGGTCGTGTGCGGAAATAAAAAAATTGTCGCTTGATAATATTTTGTCGCTTAGTTAGTAGTTAATAATTCGTTAACAGGTAACTAATCCCATTCAAAAAGTTATTTACAGAACTAAACCCTAGCATATAGCATAGATATTGTACATAATTATATCGTCGGTTGCAGGTTCAATTGGGGTAGCCACCAAAACACGTAAAATAAGTTGAGTATACCGCTTTTTTTAGTTTTTTCTGTTCTTTGGAATGGTATAATAATAGAATTCTAGCTTTAAAAAAAAACAGTTACGCTACATTATTTTAACTGTGAATTTTGCAGACTTCCGGCGAAATTATGTTGTAACTGAGTATTAGGTATGTGATCCATTTACATAAGTTGAATTGTTGTATTCCTATGACCGAAGAAGGTTATATTTTGGTTTACCCGAGCAAAGCCGGGGCGTGCCGCTAGTAATGAAATATGTACCATTATAAATGTAAATTTTCAAGTAAATTGTTATTATAATAAACAACAATGTTTATAAATTGTTATTATAATAACAACAAATATCGCTCATAGCGATAAGGCCGCCCATTGCACTCCAACATTATGATTATGCTAAGTCTATGTTTGTTTTATTTTTGTGTGTTTTGTGTGGAGTGCAATAAAGTATTATCTATCTATCTATCTATCAATGTTATAGAATAGAATCCATGATTGGATACAATAAGTGATAAAGAAAAAAAATAATGTCTTCATGTCTTGTTAAGCAGACTAAGGCCGCGTTTAATGACAAGCGGCACAATCCGCGATGCGTGACCGAAACACAAACATTTATTATGTATATTTAGTTATTACAAACACATGGAGCTCTAGGTATCAATAAAGGATATTTACCATGATTGATTGTCTTTCGAGTTTCCCGATATTTCGGCACAGTTACATGCGCCATGAATAATGCGGGATAAATATCCCGTTATAAATCTAAATAATATTAATAAACATGATAGTTTCAAAAGTTATAGCAATAAAGGAGTTACCTAATTCAATATGAAATAGGAACACAGTGAAATGTTCAGTTGTTGTCATGTTGTTGCACGCGGCCACTGCAACTGAAGGTGCTAAAATGTTTGTAATGCCGCAAGTCGCTGATTCCGCCGCCATACGCGCCGCTCGACGCCTGTAGCTCCGCTGAACGCGTCTCTCGACGCTACGCTTGTCCTTGAACGCAACCTTAGGATGACGTGCAATAAGGAGTCGTCTTTGTGTAGTCTGTATGTCTTGTTAAGCGTACTGTCTGTGCTTATTAGACCGTTCCCAATCCTGCTTGAACGAGCTTCTAAATTGCACCTGGCACCTTATAAAGCTTTCCAAATGCTCTTAAACCGTTCGAGGAAAGGGATTCAATTACGTTACAAACATAATGATTTTAGTGTTAATATAGGATATTTTTGTCTCGCGACTGTTGACTGACTTTGTCTGTTAGACTGTTGTCTATCAAAAACCTTTTTTTCTAGGAATGCGTATTAAACTGAAATTCATATAAGTTTTCAGGTCTTATATGCCTTCGAGCTGTATTTCCTCAGTTTCCTGTATTTCGTTTCAATTCAAATACTTCTAGAAAAATAAAAAATCTCTTTTTTAGTTACATTTTTATAGATAAACTTCTTAAGTTAAAAAAATTGAAATTACTTTTAAATGCTTTTATGCAAAAAATGGGTCTTAATTTGTTTGTGCATAAAAATTTAATATAATGAAAACCTTGTGTTTTTTTAGTTAGGTATAAGATAAGCCTACACATTAATATAAATTCCGTAGACCCACCGAGAATATTTAGGCACGAATCAGGGCTTTAATTAAACTCAGCAATCAGACTGACAGGCGTGTTGCCGAAGTAGACATATCGGGAAATCGATTTAATTACCATCCCCGAATGTCTAACATTTCAAGTGAATTTGATGTATATTTGGGGCTATAATTATGTTAGTCATCAAGTCAGAACGTTTTTGGTCTATGATGTCGGCTGGATTGAGGGAATTGTAATTATGGTGTCTGTCTGTCTGGGACGTCCCGAACGGATTAAGCGATTTTAATTTAGTTTTTTGTATGGAAGGTGAGTTTGGCGCGAGTGTTCTTAGACATGTTTATGAAAATCGGTTGTGCCGTTCAAAAGTTATGGTGTTTTACTTTTAAGAAAATTATTTATTGAAAACAGGGGCTTTTCATAAATTTAAAATTTAGATTTACTATATATTCATTAACATTATAAAAACATTTGTCGAGCAACCATACATACATATTTTGTTCTTAAAAAGTTCGTGGAATAGCTGTATATGCAAAGGCAGGTATATTGTTTCTAGAGTAGTCAAGTTATTTATCGAAATAGCAGACACTTACATTTATAATACCCACCAACTAGATGGACGGACGATCTGGTGAAGGCTGCGGGCTCACGGTGGATGCAGGCCGCTGCCAGCCGAAACTACTGGAGATCTTTAAGGGAGGCCTATGTCCAACAGAGGACGTCTTACGGCTGAGATGATGATGATGAAAATTTATAACAATAGTACAAAATAACCATACACATACATTTTATTATAAACAACTGAATTCGGTACCTGAGTGAGTTCTGTATATGTACGTAGGTACATAGTAATGAGTTTCGATAACGTCTTATCTACACATGATCAGGTTTTCTACCGTGCTTACTTTCACATATCGACCTAAATGATACTTACGGCTGAGATGATGATGATGAAAATTTATAACAATAGTACAAAAATTAGCCTACACATACATTTTTATTATATACAACTGAATTCGGTACATGAGTGAGCTCTGTGTACATAGTAATGAGTTTCGATTACGTCTTATCTACACATGATCAGGTTTTCTACCGTGCTTACTTTCACATATCGACCTAAATGATAAATGGACCGAGCTGAAACCCGGCGGTGTAGGCATTAGAATTATTGAGACGTCTCGTACGAGACGGGACTTGTTATTCATTTTGTAAGAATTCTTACGGTACCTTCGGATTTTGTCAAATAAAATAATTGAAACGTACAGTTATTAACAGAATAAACTTATGAAATAGGGTAATAATAAAATTATCTTATACAGGGTGGAAAAATCGAATGCCACATGGATGGCAACTACCTTAAATATTGTAAATAGTACATTTTGCGTAAGGGAGACTTTCCTTTGTTTTTAAAAACAATAAATACTGCATTTAAGGATTTATGAAAAATCGTTTGCCTCAGTCGGGACTCGAACCGGTCAAATGTGACAAAAAATAATGTGCTGTATTTTATGATGCAGTTGGAAAGGGTTACTGATAAGGTTAGTTTTTCTCTTAATAACAAATACAATCAGAATAACGGAAGGCCATGAAAATTATCAATTACCTTTTAAATTTGATTTCACCCGTCACGTAAAATATGACGTAATCCTTGGAATACAAGGAAAATAAAGACGTTTAAATGACATGATAATGATGAGCTACACTTATGTTTACTTATCACTTTACTTGCGAATACTAATGCCTTAATTAGTAAAAAGGGAATATTAAATGGCCGGCCAGATCTCCGGATCTAACACCATTGGACTACTTTTTGTGGGGATGCGTGAAGGATGTAAATAAATTAAAAACTTAAAAGAACTTTCGAAAACGTATGCGAATTGAAAACCGAAGTCAATGCAGCTATTACTAATATTCACTACAATTTATTGCAACGAGCTACGAAAAGTCAATTCCTCAAAAGATTAAATTTATGCAGACGCCAAAACGGGGCTTATTTTGAACAACTACTTTAATTGTAGTAAGGTTATATGAATATTGTTTTATTTTGTGTGTTTTAATTTTTCGTTTACAATTTTCATGGCTTTCCGTTATTCTGATTGTATTTGTTATTTATAGAGAAAAATGAACCTTATAAGTAACCCTTTCAATCTGCATCATAAAATACAACACATTATTTTTTGTCACATTTGACCGGTTCGAGTCCCGACTGAGGAAAGCGATTTTTCATAAATCCTTAAATGCAGTATTTATTGTTTTTAAAAACAAAGGAAAGTCTCCCTTACACAAAATGTGCTATTAACAATATTTAAGGTAGTTGCCATACATGTTGTGGCATTAGATTTTTCCACCCTGTAGGTATATAAAATTCATAGTGTTAGTTACCATAGACCTCCGAAACGGCTTAACCGATTATTATGAAATTTTATATAGATATTCAGTAGGTCTGAGTTCGGCTCCTATCTATTTTTCATTTTGCAAAACTGCGTTTGCTGGGGTCAGCTGGTAAGTATACAGTAAATTATTGACCGATTAAAACTTCATTTGAAATTGGCATTTGAGTATAATTTGTTAAATCTAGCTCGTCACACTACATGTTTTGAAACGTTGATTTTAATCACTTACTTTTGCTGTGAATTTAGGAATATATGCAATATACATATACACATTTTATTTCTTTAATATAAAAAAAATGTTTTTAAACCCTGAGGCATTGACATTTTGAAATGGAATTTATCGCAGGGATAAGAAATCTATTGACACCTCTAAAAAGAAAACATAAAAACATCGAGTAAATAATTATTATGGATTTCATCAATACTATTGCGTTTTAATCCACTTCACACGGACTAGAGATACAAAAACGAAACTCATACTAAGAGTAATATAGTAGCACGCATAAATTTCTAAAAGATACCTGCTACCACAGAAGTAATATAATGGTAATATTGCTGTCTAATTAAAATATAAGCCCGCCAAGCCTAAATAGGATCCGTTCACCCATTGTTATGTTATAACTGCGATTTTACTCTCACACTGAGAAAAAACGAATTTAAGAATAAATTAAGTTTTATTGGTGGAGGCTTTGAAACACTTTTCTCATTACTTTTTCTAATACTTTATTTTAACCTGGACGGTTATTTAGTTATTTTATAAACACTTTTCCAAACCCACTTCTAGTGGGAATTTTCTTCGCAGCAGATTCTCTTCAAAATATCTAGTCGTGCTTGAAGGAAATAAGAGGATTGTCGGTCCAAACGCGACTTACACAATATTTCAGCATTCTATTCTTAGGCATTACAATCGCTTCAATATAAGCTACGTGGTCGGTGGCGAAGCTCTGCAATTGTAGAATTATCTAATACATATAAGCTTATTCTAGTCCAATTGTATCTTTGAAAGGAAGGATTTTGTAAGTTGGTATTAGAAATAGTATATTGTTGCCTCAACAATGTTTTGAAAATATGTATATTCATCTATTCGGTTAGATAGGATACGGTCATACCTTTCCTTGTTTTTTTATACAAAGGTATTTTCACTTATAATACATCCTCTAAACATGTTGAGAAATAATGTAAGTGAAGCACCTGCTTAGCTTTCCAAAAGTATTAATAGATCATCTCCTTTGGATGCGGAAACAATAGATATGGAACCAAATATTTAGTGGTAATTCCGCACACACTTTTCCGTGGAAACCTTCTACGAAATGATCACTCACGCGCGTAAATAAATTTCCTAAAAGAAACATTTTACATTCGATAGGTAACTCGTAAACGACGCAATAATGGAACTTACTATATTGTGGTGTTACAATAAAGAATTTTTGTATTGTATTGTATTGTACTATTTTAATCAATGATAGATCACCTTAAGAAGAATGTTTCAGTATTAGTCACAAGTTGTACTTTTGCGTTTTAAGGGAGGAAAAACTGAAATAAACATTAAATAACATAATTGAAAAGTTTGTTATCAGAGGTGAATCCCGCCGGAGGGCAGTGTTTGTTTGTCTTCTGGCACTGTTCCCTTGGTCATGGTGTTTTCTAAGTATATTCAAAAATATCTAAATATGTATGTTGTGTATTATATAAAGTAGCTTATAATATAAAAGTGTATTACATGTCTAGTAGGTACCCAAAACAGAAGTTTAGTGCTTACCACGGTTCTCAATGTTGCTGTGTGGATTATCCAGCAATATTTATTTTATTTAATCATTTATTTATTATTATGTTTTATCCAGATCAAGGTCACAAAATGATATAAAAAAAAACTATTTAAAGTTTACACAAAGTTGTTTGACTCTGGAGTTTAAAATGTATTTCTTATCACCAAATGAGAAATACAGCATTAGTATTTTTTTGAGTGCTATGTACGGTACGCGCCGCTTACTGGTAACCCCTTTGCAGTAGTAGTTTGTATGCATATGGGGTTACCAGTTAGGGACACATCCTGTACACTGTCCCACATTCTCTCCCACGTACAACGTACAACAAATGAAACGCAACTAAGGCAGCGAAGGCACTTGTAAAGCTTTCAAACTAACACTTCATGCAATGACACGTTCACTGGATAAACAACACCTACGGCCCTACAAAAAAGCAAAATCCTACCAAGCAAGCCAACTAGTTTCGCTTCAACACGAAGCATCATCGGGACCACGTCACAGCGCTCTCATTCACGCCTCACTTAAACGTCAGCCACTAACACGCGTAGAAAGAACCCACAGGTATTTCCTACATTTCCATCCTATATTCCTTATATAAATTTTAACGACAAGTCTAGAGGTATAAGAACTATTATGAATGGATTATCATACAAGATAAGCAAATTTATGCCTGAATCTTAGGATACATAGGAATGATGACTACTTAAAAATATTTATTCTGTTTAGTCGGTGTGTTAGCCCGTCAAAAAATACTGGACACCTATTTCATCTTAATAAATTTTATAAAAAAGTGCCAAGATTTATAGACGTATTATACAGTACCTTAGGCTAAAAAGCATTTCATACCTCAAACGAAACTACAATGTACTGTATTGTCTTGATTTTTCGTTGGCAAAAATAAAAAAATGCTTTAATTCCTCTAAGTAATATTTTTTTTATGTTAAATAGGCCTTAATTTGACCAAAATCTCACCTGATGTAAAGTGACTATGTGTTCTAAGATGGGGCATGAAGACCTAGAAGTAAATGAAGTAAATGACGAACTTATTTTATATATTAATTATAGTCATCTAACTTAACATTTGGATAAAAAAATGTTGAGAGTAATTGTCTGGTCCTGGGATATCCTTTAATATACTATACTTCTAATACTTTCCCAGGCCAAAACCAAGACAATTTGTTTAGCTCTATTGAGAGCCAAAATTTTGTACCTGATGATGGCAGATATCGCCATTACTTACTACCTGCCGCAGATCTTGGGTTGGGTGGTTTATCGTGTAAACCATGCTGATTTTGTACTAAGAATATTTTTCCTAAATCATTCTAAACGATGTTAATGTTGATAAGGTGATGCCGTGTGAGTAGTCCGGAAATATTTATCTCTCTAATATATAAAATTCTCGTGTCAAGGGGTGCGTATTCGAACTCCTCCGAAACGGCTTGACCGATTCTCATGAAATTTTGTGAGCATATTCAGTAGGTCTGAGAATCGGCCAACATATATTTTTCATTATGAAAAAAAAAATGTTTGCAAAACAACGTTTGCTGGGGTCAGCTAGTTAATTTATAAAACGAACTTGATTCAAATTGCCTCAAAGAATCAAGCTAGTAAAATACAACATACCTTCTAGGTCTTCATGTCCCATCTTAGACCACATCGTCACTTTACATCAGGTGAGATTGTGGTCAAATGAAGGCTTATCGATCATAAAAAAAAAAAAAAAAAAAAAAAAAAAAAAAAAAAAAAAAAACCTTAATATTATAGACAATTCATGATCAAATAATAATAAAAAGGTACTGGAAGAGTTTTAAGCCAATTTATCTTTTATCTTATAGTAATATTTTGTTCAATCTGTTATGAAGTCCAATTATCTGTGAGAGATACTTGGCTACAGCAAGTCGTAAAATTGCATCTCTTCAACTAACTTGCTATCCTACCATCTTCCTTCAACAGAATTAACATGAGACCCTTATCGCGAGTGAGAACACATTTACACAGAAAACATTATTTGTTGGTTTATAAATTAGAAGTTAAAAACATGGTTTGGTTATTAAAATTTGAGGGAGAAAGGTTATGCACACCGTACATGAAGTTTCCGTCCACCGTTTGGAGGTTTTGTCTGTTCACGTCCGTAAGTGGTAACCCTCTGAATCCTTACACATGACCTCCGGGTGGTGCTAAGAACAGTCTCTGGTGGTAGGCTTCGGCCGCGGCTTGTCACCACCCTCCGGGCTGGGCCAGTGCGTGAAGCAATTTTTTTTCGTGTTTCGTAATGTGGCCCGGTGAAACCATCTTCTAGGCCTTCATGCTCCATCTTAGACCACATCTTCACTTTACATCAGGTGAGATTGTGGTCAAATGAAGGCTTATCAATAATAAAAATAAAAAAAATCTAAATCTTTTTGCACTTTGAAATTCATATTTTTTTTTATTTTAAATGTGTTTAAACTGTACACAGTAGTAGAAGTCCATGTTAAAGGTGACATGACATGTGTAAGAAAGGGGTGAGTGTTGAGATGACGGGTGATAGAGGGAAATGGAAGCAAAAAACATGCCCCGACCCCACGTAATGTGGGATAAGATTAGGAAGATAAGAATAAGAATCATATATTTTGTCACAATCACAATAAAATACAACAACAACATAAATTAACATTAGGTTAGAACATTATTAAGATTTATTTTTATTTATTTATTTAAGTTATAATAATTACATGGTCTTAACAGTAAGATGCACATGCACATACCGAGAACGACAATGTAATTAACTTAATTATAATCTAAAATATTAACATTACACAGTTATAAAATCCAAAAAGTAATAAAATATACTTAAAAGATGATGATGACTGTAGTGTTAGTCCATACTTATCAAATTTATTTATGTAGTCGTCTCGCCTATTTCACTGATTTCGGTGTAAATGTTCTCAGAGTACAGGATTCATTCCACTTTATTGCAACTCAACTGAGAAGGTCACTACGGGACTGTTCGGGTAATCGAATAATCCAGCTTTCTGAGCTGAATTGTTTATTTGGAACCTAGTGAGGGTTAGATACAAACATTATGAGTAACAATCTTGTATAACATTCCCTTTAAAGTTATTAATGCACGGCCCACGTTGTCGTGCTCTCGCTCTTTCCTGAACCCATTTTTGTAAATAGATATAAAAATAAAATATATACTATTTGTTCAATTTAAATTAAACGGACAATAAATAATTTTCAGACTGTAGAAGAATCATTAGAAAAATCATGGTTGCAGGGAGAATCGAAATTTTTATACTGTTACAAAAGTATAAATGCTTAAATAATATCAAGTTGATTTTTCATGTAAACGTCAATCTCCTATATGAAATTTAAATTTGAATATTAACAAATAAAAACACTTTGTTTTTACTTTAAGTAAAACGAGTTACGAGTATTGAACGTTTTATTTTGTCGAATTTTGAAATCCCTTTTTTATTATTTAACGCATATACTTTAACGTAACTAATTATATTTTGAGAGATAAAATTAAGTCTTATTATAAAAACACCCATTAATGTGCGTGCTCATCTATGTATATAATAATGCTGTCACTTTACCAAATACCCCTCAAAATTTATTTACCTTATTAAATGAAACATTTAATTTTCATATTCAAAGTCAACATAAACGACTGAAACATCCACCCTTATCCACAATTTTCCAAGTCAAAGGTTGCTAGTTAGCTCACGTAGAATATTCGAGTCACGGCTGCCTTAGGCATACATTATTAGGTATGACTGTCCATTTGATATGCATGCGGCACCTTGGAAAAGTCATAACGCCGGCCATGACTTCTATCAGCCTGTAGGACATAAAAATAAACTATTTTGACCTGAACTTTTAATCGCATAAATGAAAACAAAATGTCACATGACCTTCAAACTCCTTAAAGTTCTCAGAACATGCAGGTTTTCTCACGATGTTCACCTTCACCGTTAAAGCACGTGTTTTAAAGCACACATACATATTTCAAAGAAGAAAAACCCAGAGGTGCGTGGCTGGGTTTGAACCCACGACCTTCGGAATGAAAGTCAGTCTGTCACTTAAAACGTAATCAGACTTAAAGGAAAACCCCTACAACCCAGCTACAAACATCTAAAGATTCTCTTAGCTCACAGGGGCGTACATCTGGATAATCCGTTTCGGTGTATTTGCGCTACTTTGTAAGCTCTTTACTCATTCTGTAAGCGCTAAAAAGAAAATAGACATTTCCCTACGGTTAACGTTTTAACATCCTAAAGAGCATCCGGATAACCCCTTTGCGGGTTCACACTAACCTATTTAAAACTAGCTTAAGAAGCTTATTCTGAAAGTGGGTTAAGTATCTGCTCTATTTAAGGGCCGACAAGAGCATAAATAAAAGCAAGTTAAAATGCAATACTTGGTTTGTGAAATATGTGTCGAATTTGGATTTTCGCTACGTTAGAATTTTGTTATCTACTTTGGCTTTTATTTTATAACAACGATTTTTTACGATCTGAGTAATTAACCAAATTAGCCATCAAATAAACAAAATATTTGTAAATAATTTATATCTACAATTTTGAAAACCAATCACTAACAATGACTACAAAAAATATATACAAACTCTCTTACGACTCTTGGAGATTACATCATGTTGTTCATCCATCCCATACAATTGACGAATAAAGACGAAATTTTAATTGTGAAAAATCTGTCAAATGACTGGGATAACAACATGTTTGACGTGTCTAAGTTTTGTAAAACCAAATAATGGAAATAAATGTTTTTGTATCTTGTTGTAATCTCTGACAGTCTTAAGTGACAATTCGTGGTAGGGCTACATAACATAAGGTTTTTATTTGGATAACTATTAAAGACAGTAAATAGTAATCGAAATCATTATCTGAAAAAATCAAAGTTTAGGTAATATGTATTATATATTCTATAAAGTCGCTTTATTGACAGTGATATGAGATTGTTTTCTTTTATTATTGTTTTCATTGTCTTTAACAATATTATTGTTATAGACAATGAAAACAATAACTAACATATCACTGTCAATAAAGCGACTTTATAGAATATATAATATTACCTAAACTTTGATTTTTTCAGATAATGATTTCGATTACTATTTACTGTCTTTAATAGCATAAATTGTTGAAGATATTTGATCATATTATGATCAAATATCTTCAACAATTTATGTTTTTCGAAAATTCTAAGCCTATGTGGCTTAGAATTTTCGGTCAAACCTGCGCGACGAAAACGACTGCGAAGCGCTTGAGTATGGCCCATTGCACAGCTACGCGACCACACAACGGGACATTTACTGGTAAAAATGTCCCGCGTTCCAGACGCTCCCGCTTTGGTCGCGCAGGTTTTTTCCGAAACTTTACCTATATACTATCATCATCATCATTTCAGCCGTAGGACTTCCACTGCTGGACATAGGCCTCCCTCAAAGACTTCCAGTGACTTCGTTCGGTAGCAGCTTGTAACCACCGCGAGCTCGCCACCTTCACCAGGTCGTCCGTCCATCTAGTTGATGGACGTCCTACTCTGCGTTTGCCGATTTGTGGTCTCCATTCAAGAACTTTCCGGCCCCAACGGCCATCTGTTCTGCGCTCTACATGGCCTGCCCATTGTCACTTTAGCGAGCTAATTCGCTTGGCTATGTCGGTGACCCGCCTATATACTATAATCTATATTAAAATTAAAAAGCTGAAGCTCTTAATTGTTTGTTTGAACGCGCTAATTCCAAGAACTTCTCGTGCAATTTGAAAAAGTTTTCAGTGTTATAAAGCCTATTTGTCGTAGAAGGCTACATTTTACCGAAAAAACCATAAACACAGTCAACGCTGTGGCATGCAAAGCTATTCACAGAAATATAAATTAAATAGAAATATAAAAACAATGATCGGGTCCGAATCGAGAATAAAATTATTTCATTGTGGCCATTGAGAACAGCTTATTGGTATTTGGATATTATGAGGTATAATTATATTATTGCCTACTATAGAAAAGTACAGACAGCTCATATAAATCAATCATTTTATCATTTATTAAAAACCAAAGAATGTATTACATAATTGACGTGGTCTTTAGGGCTTTACCTCCTATGATAGTTGGAAACTGTGTTACGGCACGGTCATAATATATTTTATCAAAAAAGCATCTCGGTGAAGGTCGTTCTATAACGAATCCGGGCTGGGCCAGTGCGTGAAGCGATTTTTTCGTGTTTCGTAATGTGGCCCGGAGAAGCCATCTATCTTCATCCTTCTAGGTCTTCATGTCCCATCTTAGACCACATCTTCACTTTACATGAGGTGAAATTGTGGTCAAATGAAGACTTATCGAGCATTAAAAAAAAACCTGTATTATCACACTTATATTCATAAAATTCCGTTACTATTACCAGTGCCTGTTTAAAATTTTGAGCATTTCTCATGAACTATTCCAGCGAGAATATATTACAAGTAACCTGTAGGTGTTTCTTTGAGTAGTGGTTTTCCTCCGTATAATGACGCAGGATTCCAACCTTTCTGATCCTTTCCTGAAAGGGACCATAAAATATTCTATACACAATTTGTTTTCGCAAACTCCTCAATTTTAAGGTGTTTTTTTTTTTGGCTTTGTAACATTTGATATAGTTTACTTTATAAATGTACCTAATTTTAAAAATGCTTTGTAAATTTGAGTATATTTTTTAAAACAAACTTCATTTATATTAAATTGTAAAGAAAAAGATTAATCTTTGCCTTAATCTTTTTACGCACAAATAGAGCTTTCTCGGAAAAAGGCCCCAAATATACCAGGGGAACATTTTTTTTTATAATAAAACATGTTCCCCTGGTGCGTGCCATTCACACCCTATGCGCCTTATACACCATATCCAAAACACTTTATATATCATCCCTCAAAATTTCAACTATCTATCTATCACGGTTTTGTGAGATACAGCCTGGTGAATGACAAACAGAGACATACGACGATTTCTCAGTAATAGGGTCCAGTTTTACTTGTTAGTTGTTTTTAGGTATGGAACCCTAAAAACGCTATATCTAGATGCTGGTAAAAAGCGTTGAGGTGAAAAAGTTCCACTCCAATTTATCATTTTATTCGGGTATTTCAGCATATTTGCCTACTGGACGTATTAACACACAGCTCCCACGCTCAAACATTCATAAAATCTAAGTATTTGTTTAAAATTTCAAGAGCTTTCCATGAGAACTATTTCAGCTAGAATATAATAATACAAAAAGGATATTTTATCATATATCATCACAATCAATTGATAAAAAAATTATTCAAAAGGCAGTATTCCTGGATTCGGCGTGTCTTGTCAGTTCTAAGACATGTTTCATGAAAATCGGTTGTGCCGTTTAAAAGTTATGGGGGTGAGAGTGGGGAAGGAAAACCGAAAATCTGCAAATATACTAGTGTGGGGTATCAAATGAAAACGCATTGCGTCCACATTACATAATAATTATGTTGTACATTTAAGGAAATAAAAGCATTGGAATCGGGGGTTTTTCTTAAATTTTAAATTTAGATTTATGATATAATATTTTACAGTAGTTAATTTTTTAAAGTTTTCATAATTGTAAAAACTATATTTTGAATGTGTTTTTTAAATTAGTAAACTGAATTCGAAAACCTTTCGTTATAAAAATTAAAACAACTAGAATTTCCACTAGAATGTTTCCATTGATTCACAATTTTTTGTTTTATTATGTTGTGTTCAATAAAGAGTATTGTATTGTATTGTATAGAATGTATTACAATTTGTGACCTGTTGCCTTAACGAGTTGCGACTTACAACTGTTGGAGATTACAATATCTTGTAATCACATACATATATGTAATTGTCAGTAATTCTGTCTGTCTCTCTGTTCCTCTTCCGCGCAAAAAACTACGGAACCGATTTGAAAATCAAATGAAATTTGGTCCACATATAAATCCGTCTCTAGAGCCTGAAAAATTTCATCAAAGGCTACTTTTACTTCACCACAATAAAATCAGTTTTCTAACTTTTCAATGATTTTAATATAAACTATTTAAAATCAATCTCACAAAATTTTGTTAGAATTTCCAAATTTGTTCTCATTTCTTTTGTTCTCTATCGAACGCGTTTTTACCTCGAAGATAAGTCACAAGAGAATTATCGGCATCTATCACCGCTTACTAATCTTATAGCCTTCATTTCCCAAGCTTTGCCTTTAATCTTATTATGATTGTTTTTTTACGAGCGCAACGTACTTTTACGAGTAGAATGACCGACTGGGCGGGCTCACTCAATGATTTTGTAAATTTTGAGGCTGGGTTTTTAAAAACGAAAGCATCTGGTGGCGTCGTAACGAAATATTAACTTTATTTAAGCAGGAGCGAGCACGTGCGGTGTAAAACAATATTTTTTATTAAAGATATTTTACTTTTTGAAAATACATTATTCTTAAATTTTTGTTTTTACGAAGTTGGTGATACTTTAAACCCGGGGGTTCACAGTCTAATTTCAGTGGAATAAAGTTGCACTCAAAACTTTTACTTTTACTCGACTTTAACTTGATAAATTTGCATGCAATTGACGTTCAAAATATGTATATCAGTTAGGGCCTGTTTCATCAACTCCGATTATAAGCAATGGTTGACATATAGAACTGTTTCGCTCAGTTACAGTTACGTAACAGCGAGATAGCTCTTGTCATAACTAACCATTGGCACGTTTTATTGACATATTTAACTATTACTAAGTTTACTAGAAATTTGTGAAATAAGACCTTAGCCTTATTGTTAATACTTTGTAACCTTTTTATGCCATACCATTTTAAGCTTTCTGTTCAATCTTTTACAAGCTTCAATTTCTTTAAACTTGACGAAAATGTTGTTGTAAAAATAATGTTAATGAATTCTTCTTTAACCTAACCAGACATGTGTTGCTTTTCATTACACTTATTACCATAAAACACTTTACCAACAAACTAATCTGAATAATACACTTTCAAGATACAAAGAAGGTTCTAGTGAAAAATATATTTTTTCAGCACTTTATGCCCAACACGTTGTAAAGGAATGATGTTTGAAATATTATGCATATTTCGTGGCCTGTTTAGTTAAGAGAATGTGGTTTGTCTGACGAGAATACTTTATCACCCTTGTTAGAATTATTACGTAGAATTTTCTGTAGTTTATAAACCATGTACCTGAAAAAGGGTTCTTCTTTATTTCTAGTTGTTTCGTATGTTTTTAATTATTTTCTTAATTATAGTTATACAATCGCTGTAACGACGAAGTGCTAAATACAATAAACTTGAAGAATATTATAATTTTATTTAGTTCTAATGGCATTTTTTGTAGGCTACTATTAAATGGGTTTTAACGTGCTTAAAAGGCAAAGTCATATAATATGTAGGCCTTGTAAAAAAATTAAGTGATTCAAATGTTTCGTTTTCCTAGAAGATTTTGCTTTTTATCTGGAGAATTTTTTTGGGAGTGTTCTCCGAAGGTATTTTTCAATAAATAAAACCGATTAGCCTCGCCCAAGGCTCTGAAGTTTTAGGCGTAGGTACCTTTTGCAATTCCAATTGTGGAGTCCTACTCCGTACTAAGCGCTAGGAGTAGACGTTAATAGCCTAATAATATAAAAAAGTACAACAAAGGTTTTTCTTAAAAATCGATTAAACACGTTTTACACACTCAGAGATAAATGAAGGTTATTCAACAGATTATCTACACAAGTTAACAATTGGGTAAAACCCTTTGGTTACGGATATTTTAAAAATGAGTTTATTCTACCGTGAAGCTATCAGTGAGTGCATGCAAAACTAACCGGTAATTTCAATATTTTTCTGGCTGGCAAAAATGTTATATAAATAAACGAAGTTCCGACGCCATTTAAAATGGCAGATTTGAATATCACTGCATGAGTTTGGTAACCGAATTCAAATTTAGAATGTTTTAGAAAAATAGAACGTGGAATTGAATTTTAAAATGCACCATGCGCATTGCCGGAGCCAGTTTGGACACGTAACGATAGAATTGCGTACAGTTTTGAAAGTTTTTGAAGCACTTTTTGAAATTCTGTAGCAAAACAGAAGTTTGTCATGAATATTTTATTTGTTGAGTGCAAAATAGGTAAATTGATAATATAAATTGGGAATAAAATTTTCTGTTACTGATATTATTTATCAAGCTTATTATTTTCTTTAAGTGTCCATAAAATTCTCTAACAACAGCCTTTGCATATTTTTGTACCAATTTATGACTGAAGTCACAAACTAAAGATTATGAGGGTTGTTTAAAACAAAACCAAATAGCTGGAAATATCAGCAAACTGAATTTACCCCAACTTGCATTTATTAGAGGGCTCATGTATCAAACATTTTACGACTTCAGAGAACTTAAATGGACGCAAAGGCAATAAAAAGTGGTCGCCGCAGGGCATATAAAATAGGGTAAATATATTTTATGTTTTGGTGACGTTTTGAAGGTTAACATCAGATTTAACCCTCATTCGCTCGTAAATGTGAATTTTATCTTGTGATTCTGATAGAACCGAGAAGATGATAAATAATGCAGAGTTTCACGCAGCCAATGAATTTTATAGTAATGAAGAGTGTGATATATTAAAAATCATATTTTTTAACAAGTACTTGCTAATAGCGGCTTTGGTACTTGAATTTTTAATGTTATTTATTTTAATATGTAAAATTGACGCATTAACTAATTCATAGTTTTTGTTTTAAAGCAAAAAAAAACGTTTCCATCTAAATAGTGTTTTTTTTTTAATTCGTGTTCATAACATCAATAGTATTATTTAGTAATACTATTATAATATTTATAATAGTATTATAAATGATATTTAATTAACAAGTTAAATTTTATACATATAAAAATACTCGTTTAAGATTTTCATTTCGTTGGAATAAAACGCACTATTGAAAATCCTTATCGTTATTTGAAGTTAAATAGTTTTTCTTCAAAAAGTGTAAAAAATAATAATCATAGTTTAATTTTCAGTTGTCTGAAATCCTTTAACCTCCTCTCAATGTAAATAAATTGGTTTAGCGAACTAAATATTTACATAATAATTTGAAATTCAGTACTTACTTATTACGGCCTATTTTGTAGAACTAATTGACAGGGAATACAATAGCCTTCTTCAGCCAATTTCTAAATAAACAGATTAGATTAATGCTTTAAGTTAAAAGCCTTTCTTTAAGAACGAAGTTTAAATAAATAAAGAAATACTTGAAGATTTAATGGTGAAATCTTTTGAAATATATTAAAAAATCTGTAAACCATAGGACTGTCATACAAACTTTCGACCCCCGTTTTACCCTTTAGGGGTGAGTTTTGAAAAATCCATTCAAAATGATGTAGAAGAAAAGAAAGTACCTACCATATTACAAGTCTCCTACTATTAAAATATAGGACTTTCATTCAAATTTCCAACCCCCGTTTTAGCCCCAATAGGAAGATTATTTTATTTGAGAAAAAACAATGTTTGTTTTGTAACACTTCGCTTAAAATAAATAATGAAATCATGTGAATCGGTCACATTGGCCCCAGCAGTATACCAGCGCTGGTTACAAAACCTGCAAAAGCTGAGCTGGGACCCTTTTGTATCTAAATAATTGATTTACTCTTTTACCTTATTTTATTAATTTATATTTCATGCTTATGATTGTATTTTTTTTTTGCTTATGATTATTATTTTTCATATTATTGAATATGCATAATATTTATAAAATGTTTTAGATACTAATAAACTTTTTGATTTTGATATAAATGGTTTATTATTATTACTCAGAGAGGAGTAAAAAAGTAGTTTCTCTTATAAAAACCAGTAAATTGATAATAAGAAAATATTTTTTCATTTAGAAATTAATACACTCTACAGGCATAATTAGTCCGTGGGTACTCTTACTATCTAACACAAAACTTGTCATGACACAGTATAACGCTCCATGATACAGAAGTATACGAACCGTTAATTGTATTTATTGTAATTAAGTTTTACATTGTACTAAACTATTTTTCCAATTTTGTTACCATTTTACGCAATCTTCTAGAATAAGGATCATTTCTTTGATAATAATAAAAATAAATAGTCATCGGCAACAAATGATAAATACGATGATTCGTAGGAAAACATCAACAGTGTATCGCAAAGTGCTGAATCATTTTGCGTGTACATACGAGAAACCGTAATGGTATTTTTATCTGCCCTCCGTTTTGGCACAACAACCTCATTTCCGGAACATACCTGCCATTCTACTATAACAAGAAAAATATTATGGCTACCTGGGAGTGTGCCAGCTAGATCATTATTTGAAACCGTTTTATAATCTTTTCGATATACGAGAGAAAAAGCCGTGTTAGCTAAGTAGGGGCACACTTTAATTCCGAAGGCCGTGGGCTCAAACCCCGTCACACACCTCTGAACTATTCTTCTAGAAAAATGTAAGTGCGCTTAAAACACGTGCTTTATCGTGAAGAACCTGGCTCTTACTGAGAACTCGGAAGAGTTTGAAAGACAAGTGACTTTCAACTACCCGCAAGACTACAACAACAACGACCTCCTTACACGTGACCTTCGGGTGGTGCTAAGAACAGTCTCTGGTGGTAGGCTTCGGCCGCGGCTTGTCACCATCCTCCGGGCTGGGCCAGTGCGTAAAGCGTTTTTTTCGTGTTTCGTAATGTGGTCCGGAGAAGCCATCTTCTAGGCCTTCATGCTCCATCTTAGACCACATCGTCACTTTACATCAGGTGAGATTGTGATCAAATAAGGGCTTATAAATAATTAAAAAAAAAAAAATAATAACCTAAGTATATAGGTGCTATGATGTCAATTAAGGCTTAGGATCAACCTAATTTGACGAATCGACGACGATGCAAACATTGCATTGTATTGTTGACATCTGTCTACTTTATAATTATCTCTTTTCCATCCTAAGTGTTTCAGGAAGAGATCGCTCTTAAGCTGCTCTTTGTGCTTCGTCCTCATATGTGATTTTATATAACTTTGTTTGCTTTGAAGCACAATAAAGTGTTTTTGTATTTCATTGTAATTTTTTGTATACTTTGGCAATATTTTTCCTTAGCTATTGGGAAAGGTGTGTGCATTGTCTCATGAATAAAGGATACATGTATTTTGCATACATTATTATTTCGTTCCATGCAGCCGATGGGGCAGCTAACGCATGAGATGATATGACAACAACGTTGCGTACGTCTGATATGGATACAATGCCCATCCTATGAGAAATGCTGGAATAAGTTATAAATTAATTATTATTTCATTAGCAAAGCACTAAAAGTATGTAATTATTTGTTTAACTAATTGACTCCAGAAGGGAACGACGTACCTAATAAGACACGACTCATTTTGGGGGTTCTCTAGCCAAAATATGGATATTATTATTCTGTTCTAACATACAATTATTGATAATGTCTACGGAAATAAGTAAATGAAAAAAGATCACAATAACACGTTTATGTGATTGTTAATCAGCACCCTGAGTTGCATTCTCTTTTTGGGTGCTTTTGGGTGCTTTTGGACTTATCATAAATCATTTATTTAGTAGAATACAGATACGTTTGGTCTTACATAAAATCACAAAAGGTCTTAACATTCTGCCTCCTAAAGGCATGCAAATCATAATTAAATTAATTAAAAAAAATAAAATAAAAGTTAATTTGGTCATAATACAATTAATTTGATTTGAATAAATGTAAGCAAATAATGTCAGAAAATGTTTTTTTTTATTTTATAATAGCTATAATAATAATAATTGTTATAAGTCAATCGTTGATGTCCAAGTATATGTAAGTCAAAGTCCACCACCAGCGTGGGTTGTACTGCATACTTCCCGCTTATGCTGAGTAAGGTCCATTTTGCAGTGCTGAAGACAAATTATTTGTTTAACTATAATTATAAGCTGTATAATTTTTATGTTGATGTAATTTGTGTTTAGCTGCAAATAAATGATTTCTATTCTATTCTATTCTATTCCAACTACATGTCATTTACGTCATAGAAACATTTATCCAATAACCAATTGTTAAATTTAAAATACAGACAAAGATCGTCAGACCGTCGGGCAACTTGTTATAGACTTAATAGGATAACATTCTTCCTAATCAGTTTAACTTACCATTGCGCAGCGTAGTGTTGATCTCAATGCCTTGATCTCTCATTCTTTTCATCTTGATTCTCTCATTTCGGCGTAGGTTTTATTTCCTCTTAATCACATAGGACCATGTCGTATTTATTTCAACACTACGGAACGCCGGAACGGTTAGAGATATATTTTTATTATACTCGTTCTCGAATAACATCATCAGTATAAAAAATGAATCCATCATAACGCTGGTAACACAGGGCTTGATAATAAAAACTCTCAGAGCTCATATCTTCCTATATTTTAGCAATCTAGACCTAAAATCACAATAGAACTTAACGCAAATGCACAGAAAAGTCTCGAAGCTAAATATAAAACCTAATTTCATCTCGCAGCCAAAACAACAAAGGATCAGCTGAATGACGCAATCCTCTGGTTTCAGGAGTTCAGATAAGGAGTCACCATTTGCGTCACCCCGAATTTCACCAAGATGGACGGCTTGTAATAAAACTGAATGTTATCTCGCTAATTTTTTCTTCCAAAACTCTCCAGTTACCCGGTAAAACAGACCTTAGGAAATTGCGTAGAGTGCTAAGGATTTTTGTAGGAAAATCGATGTTGCGATTTACTAGCTACAATTATCTTCGATGCTGCAAGTCAAAGGTAATATGATATCAGAAATTGGTCTGCCTCATTATTAAGCCAACAACAACGTTAATTGAACTCATTATCGATCATTAAGGTAGTATTATTTTCTGATTTCGATATAAAGGTAACATTTTCAGTAACGTTTAGTTTGACAATTTGACAAATTTTACTTTCAGGGAGTAGGAATTCAATCTACCTTTTATAACCTTGTATAGAATACAGGGTGTGTCGCAAATAATGGATACTCCGTTAAGGGTATCATCCCTTAACGGAGTATCCAGCTAACAGGCTTCAATAAAAGCATATTTTTATGTAAAGTGTAACAGTATAACAATGGTCATTAAGATTTTATTTAATGTTTGCTTCTTCGGCCGTTCAATTGACTGCCATTTCAACAAAATTAGATATTATCGTTTAATTTGTTTGTCATCAATCTCGTAGATACTTTATTTATTTAATTAAATTACATAAAAAGTCGTTATTATCGTAAAACATTAATAAAATTCCAATTTTAAGAAGTTTGTTTCAAACTGTAGTTTTGTTCCATTATTGTGAAAAAATATGTATCGTGCAATGAAATGCTGGTATGCTTAGCTAGCAAAAATAGCTACAAAATAACGAATCGTGACCTGGATATAAACAAATAACTATTTTCATGAATTTTAGTTAAACGATAATAACACCTCTTAATATAATTTTATTTAATTAAACAAGTATCTAAAATAACAATGACAAAAAAGTACCAAATTTTGTTAAAATGGCAAGAATAAAATAAAAATATAAAAACATCACCATTTTTACACAGTTGGTTTAAATGTCATAAAAACATTTTATTTTAGCCGCATATCTGGGCTACCTCCCCTTAACAGATTATTCATTACTAACGCGACACTCTATAGAAAATTTCTATAGTCTAGAATCCATTGAATTGAAACGTGAACAGGTTTAAATCCAAAAACAAACGGCTTTTGGTTTTATGCTAAGGTAACGCAGAACGTCCGTAAACAAGATGGAGACTGTTTACAAAATTTCTCGTATTATTTCTCCCCACATCCAAATGGAACAATTACTAAGGATACTTACATCTTTAACCAGATCACGTCATACACGAAGCAATGATGATGCTAATGACGATCCTAACTCGGGTAAACCTGATTTAAAACTAACGATGGTACAGGACAGCTCCAGTTTAACAATAAACAGTCCGTATTGATAGAACCCAATTTTATTTTATTAGATCCGTAGTCCCGTTCCCTGAAAGTTAATCAAGAGGGCCTCGTGTTTCGTGCGATTTGTAGGCCTATTTGACCCTTCATAACAGTCAACAGGGTCCACAATGATGTTTTCGTTTCAAAAAACGACCATCTAATTTCGACCTTTTAAGTGTTGGCACGATAACGGTTCTTTAGCAAGCTGGTTTTATCGCAAGTAATTTGTCGCGCCTAAATGATCCAACGTTTTTGGTAATGACTGAAAAGCATATTAAAGTTTATATCTGAAGTAAATAATTTTTGATGTGCGCCTTTACCATCTGGTAGGAACATGTGGGATTAGGGGACAGGTATTTATGCTAGGTTTAATTTTACTTTTAATTGTATTTTTGTATAGGTGTGTGTAATAAAGAATTTTCTATCTATCTAACTAATAAAAAAACCGGTAGATCTATTACGTAAAACTTTGCAGTAGCGACAGCAACAGCAAAGCAATGGCGACCGCTACGCGATTGGTTGAAACATATCAGATTTTGACTGCATCAGTGGCGCAGTGGGCGAGGGTCCGCTTGCGGCGCATGAGGTAGCGGGTTCGATTCCCGCCGATGGGTCAAGTGTTTGTATGTTCTGCAAGCACTTTCTCCTTGGTCTGGGTGTTTAATATTTATAATAAAAAATATCTATATATGTATGACTATTATATTAAGTATATCAGATATCTAGTACCCGTAACACAAGCTTAGAGCTTACCACGGGGCTAGATGTTGTTGTGTGAATTGTCTGGAAATATTTATTTTTATTATTTTTGAAACAGGCTAGAAACAATTTTGCAACCAATCGCATACCGGTCGCTGTCACTTTGCTGTTGCTGTCGCTACTGCAAAGTTTTACGTAATAGACCTGCGGGTTTTGCTCACGTATAATTAGATTCTACTTCTTTCTTTCGTTCGTTCTTCAACGTTTCGGACAACAAATAGTCAAGAGAAGTCCTACATTGGAAAAAGTGAGCGTGAGAGTGTTTAAAACATGAGTAAATCCCGGCTTTTAAAATGAATGGTGAAACTTACGATAACTTTGAAAGTGTAAGCAGCAAATATGATTTTCTGTTTAATATAATTCTTTAATTTTAGTAAAAATATCAGCTATTAAGAAGTGGACACTTTAATTTATACTTAAGGGCTTATGACATGTTTCCACGAATTATAAAAACAACTACCAGTTAGAATAACTAGGGCTTGTTAATTTTTAAGTATTGATTTAATTTAGTTTTTCATTGATCATTGAAACAGTGTTGTCTCATTCGTGAATAAGGCGTTTAATATAATAACATACATTATAATAGATGCCATATTGTAAATTTAATGAAAACTACATTTCAAGTCATAGTTGTGCGACGTTAAAAAAACATGTATCTTTCACACAAATCTGTATAAAACTATAGGCACACTTAGTCCCGATTTCACCAATCGATATTAATCAAGCTAGACTCATTTTACTGCCTAACTGAGATCAAATTGATCAAGGGGAGACGCAAAATGGCGTTCAACTGTGTAAAATTTTTTTCACTTTATAAATTTTATTTAACTTGACACTGGCAAATTGTCGCTTCAAGCGCAAAGTCCAATTACAAGAAACTGAACTGAACTGAGATCAAATTGACATTCAATTCAAGTCATTTTTCAAGCAAAGAACTTGGAACATAAAACTCGATATGTAGCATCAAATGGTGAAATTGGAGATTTGCTTAGTCTATAAACTTTGAGAATTGTACAGTAATAACAAGATACGTTGTGCAGAGACTTATGTAGCTCAAAGGCAAGGACATATCAAGCTGAAAAACTCCACAGAGAGCGTAACTGAAGTTCCTTTCACGGGTCAAATGCGAAAATGCCTTCACTTGGCGACGCTCTGTTCTACCTGTAAAAATGTAAAATATTTAGTGATTCTCAAGATGCAAGAAGTAGCGTTCGATTCCCGTCGATGGATCAAGTGTTTGTATGTTATGCAAGCACTTTCTCCTTGGTCTGGGTGTTTAATATGTATATACAAAATATATATAATATATAACTTTTGAAACTATCATGGTTTCATTACTATTTAGATTTATAACGGGATTTACATACACAGTTATCTAAGCCACTGTTCAATCGTGATAATGGAGCATGTAACTGTGCCGGAATATCGGGAAACTCGAAAGACAGTTAACCATGGTAAATATCCCGTTATAAATCTAAATAGGATATAGTTGTATCTATTATATTAAGAAAATCAGATGTCTATAGTACCCGTAACACAAGCTTAGAGCTTACCATGGGGCTGTTGTTAGTCCGTAAATATTTATTTATTCATTAATAAAAGAAACATAACATTAGAGCTATGCCGAAGAGAAACATACTATATACAAAGTTCCGATTTTTGGCTGATTTTTATTTCGTCGTATTCGGCCGATAAGTCACATTATCCGTGGCGACTTATGAGACTGAAATTAGATGCGCGATACGAATCGATATTTTGCTGTATCGATACAAAGTATTGCGATATATCGATATTTTGAATCGTTACACGACCATACGATACGCACCGATATAGTATCGTATCGGGAATAAAATATCAAATCCATGTTTATCTGATATGTTACTTTATATTACGATTTAATTCAACTTGTTTATTTTGCCTGCGTATTTTGCTAAGGAGAGATTAATTTATAAAAAGTAGGCAAAAAATCTTTGCTTATCATGCTCTTATAATATTTTAAACTGTACCCAAAGTAACCACTTGTAGAAAAAAAAGAAATGTCAAAACTTTTGCTCGCATAAAATGAGGATAGAAAATTTTAGTATGGAATTTTTACTAATAGAAAAAATGATCATGGAATATATGCTATAGACATAAATGAGAATGAAGAATTTTGCGAATATCAAAAAATGCGACGCGGTAATAAAGCAAATGGTAAAATATGCGCCGTACTCAATGTATTATCGTATTATAATAGACCACAATAGTATTTGACCTAATCTCCTAGGCCATTTCAAAATTGTTGTTAATAAGTTATCTACTTACACGACTCGACGTAGTGATTTTACTCTTCTTGGATTCATTTACAAGTATCCACTGCCTGACCACATTTTAAGTGTACGTGGTGTAATTGTTTTTTTTTTTATTTATTATTATTGATAAGCCTTCATTTGACCACAATCTCACCTGATGTAAAGTGACGATGTGGTCTAAGATGGAGCATGAAGGCCTAGAAGATGGCTTCTCCGGGCCACATTACGAAACACGAAAAAATCGCTTCACGCACTTGCCCAGCCCGGAGGGTGGTGACAAGCCGCGGCCGAAGCCTACGTAAGTAAGTGTCGTAAGAATATTGTGGGTTGACCGATACTTACTCATAGGAATGATGTTAACTGCATCGTTAAGCACCGTCTTAATGTCACACGTCTGACTGGCAGTGACGCTGGAGTAATAGCAAGGAATTACCACGTAAACTGTATACTTTACAAACTGACAAACTACGAAGATTATTTGTTCCTAAAATAAAATTCCAATTTAGTTAATGTATGTGTTACGTTTTTATACTTAGTACATTATATGCGTCAATACACTCTGCTTAATGTGAGTTTAGAATACGTGTCACGTGGTGTCAGTAATGAGTTTAATGACTCCACATTTATTATAGAGTGTTTTCTCTATTATCTTAGTGATAAATAAATGTACAGAATACTAACGGCACTTGCACCCGTCGTCTGAAAAGCTGTTATCATTTTTTTCATCATCATAATCGTAACCAAAGATGATGTTATAAAAATAATGAGCATCTGCAAAAAAAAGTATAAGATTATTTTTTTATTAGCTTACGCTCAGTTTTATATCTTTATTTATTTTAGACACGATACTTTTCTTGCCTCCCCACTTCTCCAACATTTCTCATTATCATCAACATCAACACCTTATTAACGTTGCCACTGCTGGGACACAGGGATTTCTCTCTTGACGAGAGAGATTAGGCCTTTATTCACCAAGCTGGCCAAGTGCTGGTTAGTGAATATCACATGTCCTTCAAACTGTTTAAAGTTCTCAGAACATGCTGGTTTTCTCATGACGTTTGCCTTCACCGTTAAAGTTTAAAGAACACATATTTTTTTTAGAAAATAATGCAGAGGTGCGTGGTGCACACGACCTTCGCAATGAAAGTCGTGTGTGCTACCACTTAGCCAATACGGCTTTCATTGAAATACATATTGGTAACATACCGGAAGGTTCATGGTACAATTTAGTTGTTCAGAGCATCGATGTAGTAATTCGTACATCCTGTACAAAGAAGTTACATCCAAACGGGCCTTCTCAGACAATTTCTCCACTTTATTCAACTTCTTCTTTGTAACAAACAATTTATTCACATGAGCTTTTAGTACCAACAGTCGGAAGTAAATACTCCGAAGTTGTGTGAAGAAAAACACGTTCTCCAAATCGTGAGATAAAACTGATAAAAAATAACCAATTACTGTATACCAACGGACTGTAGCGAGTCTTACCACTGCAAAAATTATCTCAAGTATATTCAAAACTATACTAATCATTATCCATATCGCGATGTGTTTCAATGAACTAGTTATATTTAAATCGTTTTGAATGTTCAGGGTCTCATCAAAGATGCTCAAGTTCTTAAAAAAAGTTTTCATCTGTCGCCTGCAAACTAAAGATACCGCGATGAAAAGTATGTACTCTACGGATTTTGTTAATTTTATTGCAATAGAGGAGGTTGAATCGAATTCTTTTTCATTTATAAGCACCATCGTGCCACACATAAGAAAAATGCTGTACAGGACACTGATGATTAACAGTAGTTTGTTATACTGCAGCAGATGAACTCTATTGATTCCGAGCACTGTTTCCAAAATTATTAAGATTCTAGATTGTTTTATAATAGTTAAGTCATTTTTGTCAAAATTGTTTTTCCGCGGGCTTGGAGTTGGGGCTACTTTTATTTGAGAAATATTGCTTATAGTATTTATTTCCATATTATTCGTATTTTTTATGACAACTCACGTCAGTTAATAGTAAATGTTCAATGGCAAATAATAAGATTGCATGGCGAGTTAATTTAATGGTCGTCTAATCAAGTAATGTTATATTAATAATTCAAAGGCTTTAGCTTTAATAAAAGTATGTAATAGTACATTTACGCGTATACAAGCGTAAATACTCAGAGTTCACGATTATTAAGGTGAGCAATGTGACATTAAATAAAAATTCTTATTGATTGTCCTATTTTAAGAATTGAACGACTAGTGGGTTTTATTAAATCTGGAGGTACCTACTGTGGCAATCCTTACTTACTACGAGTAGTTAAGTTAATAACTACATATGTACGTTATAAATAACATATAAGTACAAAACGTACTTATCTGCACTTGGAATAAGAGAAACTGATACAAAGTTCAGTCTGTCTGAATGTGACGGAGAATAAAATTAGATAAAATTAGTTTATTAAAATGTTTTTTTCACTTTTTAATCACGCGAACCGACTCCGCGCAGATACGTCACAGATAAGGTCTCGCCGACATGCAAAATGCATTAAAAATGGCGGCTACAAACTAAGGGATAACCGAGTATATTATACAATGGTTAAAATCTATAGCTATTTCGCTCAGTCGCATGTGACAAAGCGAGATAGCTCTTGACATAACTTTCCATCCACACGTAATTATTGACATAACTTACCATTGCTGTTTATTCGAATTTTGTGTAACAAGCCCTTATTCTGCAAGAATTGATTCCATGGTCTATGTGATTTGAAAGTATAGTATATATATGTGTATATATTGTATATAGGTTGTCTAGTACGCGTATAACAAACTCAGAGCTTACCACGAGTCTAGATGTTGATGTGTGGATTTAATTCTTCAAACTTACCGTCTAATTCATTTTTAAGAAAGGTGCGGTGCATCGGGAAAGGAAGGTATACTTTTTAACATGTTACTAGTGAATGGACATAAAAAAAATATTCTATCTCTATAGTCTATCTATCTATCTATAAAAAAAATATTATCAGCTATTCTGTCCGTCTGTTAGCCCGTCCACTGTAATGGGCATTATATATATATTATATATATATACATATTATATAATATTTATATTTTATTATTTATCAATTTATTAAGCAAGTTCAAAGATAGTGTTGTGCGAAACACCAAAGTGCCAGAGTGGGGGCTTGTTACTGTGAAATTTAGTACAAATTGGACGAAATCCTTACGTCACGTGAACAAAGCACTGTAACGTATTATGAGTTTTAAAATTTTTTCGTTAGCTAAAATAAAGAAAATGTATACTTTAAAAAAAAACTAAATAACGGATATATGGAGGAGGGTGGTGCTAAGAACAGTCTCTGGTGGTAGGCTTCGGCCGCGGCTTGTCACCACCCTCCGGGCTGGGCCAGTGCGTGAAGCGATTTTTTCGTGTTTCGTAATGTGGCCCGGAGAAGCCATCTTCTAGGCCTTCATGCTCCATCTTAGACCACATCGCCACTTTACATCAGGTGAGATTGTGGTCAAATGAAGGCTTATCAATAAAAATAAAAAAAAAAAAATATTTTTTTAGTCATTAATCCTATTTTTTTTTGTTTATAGATTACCTAACTTATAAGCATTACATTATATATTCTTATAGGTACGTAAGTTTAGGAATACCAAGTTCTTGAAACAAAGTAAACTAATTTAGAAAAGTCATAAAAATATTTATAAGTTTATTACATAATTTTTGTACTACTGCGAAACAATTTAGTCTATAAATTTAGAGAATTGTATAACAATTACAAGATACGTTGTGCAAAGACTAATGTAGCTCAAAGGTAAAGACATATCTAACTGGATCACTCCACAGATTGCGTAACTGAAGTCACTTTCACGGGTCAGATGGAAAAAAGCCTTCACTTGCCGGCGCTCTGTCATACCTGTAAAAAATAAAATTCATTATGTCTTCGAATGGATATGAGTGTTCCATTATCCGCTTTAACTTTTTTTGCTTTGACATTTTTTGCAGTAAAACTTCTTTAGAATCGTTGTGATTTCAAACCGGATGTAACGGAAAAACGACAGATAAGAGACACAAACACAATAGTCGCCTGTAATTAATTAGTGAGCCAGAGCGAGAGCAGATGTCGGTGTGTATGTATATTCACACTGTTTAATACTTGCTTGTATTTGAGCATTATCGTGTGTTAAGCTGGGTCCACACTTGTATCATTTCGGCGTATCGTATCTCCGTCGCGTATCCTCGGCGCGTATCATGATCGCTAGTTTGGACGCAAGCTGATACGCGTTAATGATACACCGCGTATCCGATACGCGTATCACGGTGGTATGGACGTATTTTGATACTGTATCATGATACTGTATCGTGATAAGATACGTGATACACCCCGAACCATCCTGTGTCGGTTTTTCCGCGATCATCAAAGGGGATACGCGTTGCATTGAACAAGTTTGGACGTGAATACTTGATGCAGTGTTGCCAAACGATGACCTCTGTGGCTCGGTGGGCGAACGTCCGCCTGAGGCGCAGGAGGTTGCGGGTTCGATTCCCGCCGGGGGACCAGATTTGTACGATCTATAATTTCTGGTTTCGGGTCTGGGTGTTTTCTATGTATCATAAATGTATGTATTTACAAAAAAAAATGTATCTATGTAGTATATCCGTCACCTAACACCCATAGTACCATAGCTCTGGTTAGTTTGGTGTTAGGTGATGATGTGTGAGTAGTCCGGAAAGATTTATTTTATTTATATTTTATGCTGCGGCAATTACCGTGTTCTACGGCTTTCAGGCCAAAATATTACACAATGCATTGCCTACGGCTGCAACCCTGTAGCCGTAGCAGTTTCTACGGCTATTCGCAAATTCTACGGTAATTGATTAAATCCGATGCGCGAAATTACTCACTTCTCACTTACCCAAATATGATTTGACAGGAGATCGAGAGGAACAGCACTTTGGGATTGTCGATTTTAAACATCGGAGTAGCTAACTGTATTCGATTAATAATCCAAATATACCGAAAGCCAACATTGCAAAGTTGTCTATGGTTGTATGGACTTTGTTACTCTTGAAGTTACTTGTTACATTTTCTTTTTGAAGCGTCCATATTTGTAAAGTTAAAGTTGATACGCTGAAATGATACAGTATCACATAAGTATAAAATGAGCGGCCATACTTATGATACGGATACTCGATACGCCACGCCTGATCGTGATACACCGAAATGATACAAGTGTGGACCCAGCCTTAGTGTATGTGAAAACTACGTGAGCTAATAAATACTACTGTACAATGTATGCGGCTGCGAATTACAGCTTTTTAGTAAGATGTCAGCGTGGTGTGTTATTATCTAACAGTGTGTTTGTGACTATTTTTATATCTTGTTGTGCTAAATAATAAATTTTATAAGATGCCGAAAACTAATGCCGAAATGTGTCTTTAAACTTTGTAATTATCCTACCCTTGTTATATAATATATTTATCTCATGCTTTTGTCGATTTACTGAAGTTTCACTTCTATCGTGAGTGAATCGCACACTAAATTTTTTTTTTTATTTGGTTATTTGACAATTTTTTACTAAATCCTCACAAATTTCGTGAAGATTGGAGGTAAAAACACTCACAGCGCATTAATAGTAATCTTTTCGGATTGGTTTAAAAAAATTTTTTTTCTTAATTTTCTAGTAAAATTTACTATAGCAGCGTGTCCCGGACCCTCAAGCTTGTCCGCGTTTAAAGGCCACTGTGTAGCTTGTGGCCCTTCGACATATAATCCATGCATAGTTTGAATTTCGCATTTTACAGCACAAGGTGCCAACCTCCATATTATAAAGAGTTAAAGTTTGTGAGATTGTTTATAACATTGGAAGGGGTAAAACTCTGGATCTTCCAAACCGATTTGATGGAAGTCCAGATATAAACAGATTCTCTAAAGCATGAGAATTGACATAGATAGGCGACTTTTTACCTCGGAAAAACCAATACAAGCGGAGTACTGCTAGTCCGACAAAAAGACATGCTTTGGACGCCCCTCACTGATAATTTCGGTTTATTAGTTTTGAAAGATGATTAATCTGAGTGTGTACTTACTCATAGGCATGTTGTTGACTGCATCATGAAGTATTGTCCGAATCAAGCTCGTCTGACCAGCAGTAACGCTGGAGTAGTAGCAAGGGATCACCACGTAAGCAGTGTACTTCACACACCGAAATACTACTAAAATAATTTGTTCCTAAAAAGAAGTTGATAAAGTTGTAACAGAATAATATGTGAGTAAAATTGTAACACAATAAAGTATCTTCAATATACATATTTATCATTATTGGGTATTGATGTTTCTTGTTACCGTTTAGATTTGAATTTGGAATAATTTAAATTTAAATTTTAGAAAAATCCCAGATTCGAATGCTTTAATTTCCGTAAAAGTAAAACACCATAATATTTCGTTATATGCACGCGATGAGCTTTCATTTCATACCCACTCAAGTATATTTGCAGATTTTAGGTTTTCCTTCCCTACTCTCATCCTTCTTTTAAACGGCACAACCGATTTTCATGAAACATGTCTAAGACTCACTCGCCAACCACACCTTTTTTTCTTTAAAAACAAAATTGAAATCTCTTCATCCGTTTGGGAGCTACGATGTCCCAGACAGACAGACACGTCAAACTTATAACAGCCCTCTTATTTGGTCGGTGGTTAAAAATGTATAAAACTATTTATAGTTAGCGTCGAATAACAAGAAACTTGTGGTTCTTAACTATGATTTACTTACAACTCCTACACAAAACAATATTTGAACCTTGAGTTTAGTTACCTTGAGATAGCAATTAAAGTAAAACCAATCTCATCAAAAATTATGATAAAATTACTAACAAATATTATATTATTATTAAAGCCAAAGTCAAAACGTTTATTTCCTTAGAAGCACATAGCCTACATGGACAGGTCAACTTAAATTAATAAAACTAAATTGCTTAAACAAAAAATATCAAGGACATAATAGGGATAACATTGTCTGGACAGTTCGCTGCCATGTTTTATACTGAGTTGATTATTATTAAAACAGTTGTTAAATAAATAAAAACCAATAAATAAATATTTCCAGACAATTCACACAAAAAAAGATAACTTTCAGTGATTAAAAACTGATATGAGGATAAACACGACCTATAGATTAGATTAGGGGCCTTTTTTCGAGATGTTGTAGAACAAAATACATATGTTCGCCTAGTGCGGGTCATTCTATAGATACTAACTTACATACTAAATCACCTTGTACCTATATGTATAGAGAATGATTACGTAATGTATGCAATTATTAATATCATAACTTTTTGTACTAACCGCATCTGAGCCCGTCGTCTGAAAGGCAGTAATCATTTTTTTCAGCATCATTATCGTTACCAGGGAAGATGTGATAAAAATGATGAGAATCTGCAACGAAAATATATTTTTTATGTTAATTTATCTCGGCGAAAAATTGTTGTAAGAAAATATGCAACCAGCAGAGTATTAAAAAAACAAATCAAGGTAATTTGTCATTAAATTTGAAATAATAAAAAAATGCTAATTTCAAATTTGGGCAATATTACGAGATTCTGACAATGTTTTACTTGAGTTTGTCGAGGTGTATCTCTACTAATATTGAAAAGCTCAAGAGTTTGTTACTTCCTAAAGATCTGGTCCGATTTGAAAAATTCTTTCAGTGATAGATAGCCTATTTAATGCGAAAGGGTATAGGCTACATTTAACATCGTATGTTCCCGCGGTATAATCCAAACACACGGGCAACGCCGTCGCTTCTAAAGCTGGAGTGATATAAAATAATTACTTTGAATGATTATACATATTTTTTACAGTCGTCAGCAAAAATGAAGTTATAAATCTCAATTTAAAATTTAAGAAAAACCCTCGATTCCAATGCCTTAATTTCCTTAAAAGTAAAACACCATAATATTTCGTAATGTGCACGCGATGCGCTTTCATTTGATATCCCTTTCGAGTATTTTTGGAGATTTTCGGTTTTCCTTCCCCACTCTCGCCCCCCATAACTGTTGAACGGCACAACTGATTTTCATGAAACATATTTAAGAACACTCGCGCGAAACTAACCTTTCATAGAAAAAAAAATTAATTGAGATCGCTCCATCCGTTCGGGAGCTATGATGTCCCAGACTGACAGACACACAGACAGACACGTCAAACTTATAACACCCCTCTTCATATATATATTAATATTCATTTATTTTTTAACAATTATTTTGCAAATTATTCTTATTTCTAAGTCTTAATCTAAAAATAAAAATAAAATAATCATTATAAGCATGCAAAAATAAAAACAATAATAATAATAGTACAATACAATACAAATACGAAATTCTTTATTGCAACACCACAATATAGGAACATACATAGGAGATACATGATACGGGGCTCATGTCAGGGTATTTATAAAACTTAACACCATTTGTAACCATATGAATCAACGAATAAATGAATATGAATATGAATACATATTTCATACAGTTCCAGTTAGTACATAATTGAAGGAAGTTCTCAGCCTCATATTCATCTATGGTCTTGATCGGGGGTTAAATTTAAGGGTTGAAATGACTCACCGGAAGGTTCATAGTTGCATTCAGTTGTTCAGCGCATTGATGTAGTAACTCATACACTCTGTGCAAAGAAGTCACATCAAACCGTACCTTCTCAGATAATTTCTCAACTTTATTCAACTTCTTACTTGTATTTAGGAGCAGCAATTTTCTCACATGGGCTTTTAGTACCAAAAGTCGGAAGTAGACACTGCGTAACAGTGTGAAGAAAAAGACGTGTTCCAAATCGTGAGATAAATTTGACGCAAAGGAACATGCAACCGCATACCAAGAAAATTCTGTGTAAGCCATAGCTCCGATACTCAAGTCAAATATGTTGAAAACAACAGTTGCCAATACCCAGATGGCAATGTTGCTTGAAGGACTAATTATATTCAAATCGTTTTGAATATTCAATGTCTCATCGAACGTACTCATGTTTTTGAAGAAGGTTTTTATCTGTCGCTTGTAGACTAATGCTACTGCGATGAAAAGTATCATCTCTAAGGATTTGGTTAATTTTATTGTTATCGTGGAAGTGGTATCGGCATCTGAATTAAAATTAATCGTGAATATAGAACAAAGTACAAAAAGGCTGTACAAAACGCTAATGCCTATAATTAATTTGTTATACTGCAGCAGATGCAATCTGTTGATTCCGAGTAATGATTCTAAAATTATTAGGAGCCTCGATTGATTTACAATAGTTAAGTCATTTTTGACAAAATTGTTTTTAAGCGGGTTGGGGGTTGGGGCCACTTTTTTTTGAGAAATATAGCTTATAGTGTTCATTTTTACGTATTTCTGGTTAAAGTTCACGTCAGCTTATGGTTAATTGTCTATGGTTAATGATAAGATTGAATGGTGTATTAATTTGATGGCCGCTTAATCAAGTAATGTCTTGTTAATAATTCAAAGGCATTTAACGTTTAATACATTATTGACGTAGGCTTTGACTTGGGTCACCTAGGATGAGCTGCGAATAAATATATAATTCTCGTTATCTTTAGTTTTTCCCTTGTGAGAAGAATGAACGAAGGTAGGTTTGCACTAGGGATGGGAATTCTTTCCGAAAAAGATCGATTTTTAGATCGATTCGAATCGTGACCTATATCATAGATCCACAAAAAAAATCGAGGTCTAAAGGCTCGATTTCCAAAAAATCGATCTTTTTTTCAAATTTGCTTTTTACAGTAAGTATAAATAAATTTTATTAAAGACAAGACAAATATTATATTTAACAATTATTTTTATTTCCATATCAAAATATCAGATAAGGTAGAAAACAAGACAATATTTTCAAAATTGATTGTTCACAAAACAAATAGAGGTAGATAATTTAGCTTATAGTAGTCCAATGCTTAATATCTAAACTTTTTACAGGACGTATACAAAAAGTCAAAGATTATAAAGTACCTTCCTTTTGTTGAAGAGGCGAACTAGACTTAACACACAGCCATCTCGCGAGATTTTGACTAATTAACCGGCTACACTCTTGTAAAACGGGCACCATCTAATGGTATGGTTTACACCCAAACAGAAAAATCGAATGTCGATTTTCAAGGGTGATGTATCGATCCAATTAATCAATATATCCAATACTTCATATCGATATAAAAATCGATATTTTTGGCTCCAAAAATCGAATTTTCGTTAAATCTATCACAGATCGCCATCCCTATTTTGCACCATAGAACATTAAACTTCAATAACTGGTGTAAAGTTTATTTCCTAAAATGTTTACCTTATAAGTTTATTTATTTTAACTATCGTGGCTTTTAACAATATTAAAACTGGTAATATGCCATGTAGCCCTACCATGGGTTGCAAAATGACACAACATGTTGTTATCCCGTAGATTTGACATTTCCAACAGCAGTCGTAGGTGGCAGCTCGTGGTCACGGCAGAAACAGTTAATGCCGTTATCATGGCGCTTGCAACAACGTCGAATATCGGAAACCTCAAAAACCTATCAAATCATGTTCGCGTTTCAAGCTTTTAAATAAAGACAGACCATTATTTCCGAGAATTCTTTTAAGATAACAGTCATTTGTCGAGAACACAAACATCAAAACCAGACATTTTACCTGACTGTACCGATGGTTAAATGTTTCGGCGATGCTCATCGCAATTTGTTGCTCAACGGATTTTATTGGGCTACTATATTTTAATTCACCCAGGTACATCCAAGTACACTTTTGCAGTAAACAGTTCACATAGATGGATCCAGCGGAATGTTTTTTAGTTAAATTTTTAAGACGAAGACGGGTCGGGGCGTTAGTATTGCTATTATTAACATGTCATACATTTATAGGTTTATGGAATATGTATCTGAATCTACTAGAGTGTAAATATCTTTCTTTTCTCTCTCTCTCCCTTTCTTATTTTTGTCTGGACTATCATTATTATCCATCGACAAATCCAATTATTATGGAGAACTATGCGTTGAGATAAGATTTTATTTTGGATACTTTTATGTAATAATTTAACAACTTGTAATGTTTTACTTTTTTGAAATGTTGAATCCTTAAAATTGCTTGTAGCAACCCGAGGCCTGATCGAAGCAATGATTTATGCGTCTGTCATACCCATATGTTGTGTGACAGATGAACTCTGAAATTGTTCATTACTCTTACAGATTGGTCTCAGAGACGTATCAAACAAAATAAAGTGATATTGACCACGAACAAGCTACAGTCGATATAATCTAACTGAGTTTCATAAAAACAAAAACGAGAAACTACTAGGTGAACTAGATCTTCAGAGTGTTCAATATCTTCAATGTAAGAACACTTTTTGAAATATGCAAAATATTACCAGGTGAAATTATACTAACTAGCCCATTCGGCTTTGCATAGATGCAAAAACCTTTCCCTTGAATCACTTTACTTATTATACTGTTTGATTTTATCGCGAACATAAATTGAGAACAAACATTAATAAAAATATATATAACAAGCCATATAAAAATGGCTGTGTTTTTTACTGAAGATTCGTAACAAATACATACATTACAATCTTACATTTCATAACATTTTATAAGTATACCGCCCCGCCTAACACACACATTCCTTGTTATCAAGTTCTATAAAAAAAAGTTTTTTTAATGTAATGTTACACAATATTTGGCAACAAATGCCGGAGGTTTCAAATTTGGCAACTCTTACGGACACACCATAATGAATTCATAAAAAAATATATGTTTCGAGAAGTTTTTTGGCATAAAATTTTGTTGGGAAACAAACAATAATAATGTACGAAATACTAATAATACGCTTTTGGTTATATGTGGGTGTTTTTGTTTACTTTTGTACTCATGTTTGTATCTTAAATTTCCTACTCTTATTTATCTTACTCGTTATATAGGGTAGATGCCAAAAAAATAATCGTCCGTCATTTTGATTATCGTCGTTGCGCCTGGAAAAACCGATAAAGATGAAAACCCCACTTTTTAGGAGAGACAAAAAACCGTTTTTTTAATAACTAAGGTCTATAAGGAAAAAACGGAGTATACAGAAAATTAAAATAAGATAACATGGATCTGTTGTGGTACTGAATTTCTGTAATTAAACGGTGTGTTAGGACACAGATTATTATTTCTTTAATTTTGACACATAACTGTTTATTTTTGAGTCGTGAAAATCCGCTTTGTGATTTTCATTACAAAGCAGTTTTTCCATTTCTTCATAATTGAACTATATTGATCCTACTCCTCTACATAGCGGATTTTCCCCTACAATATTAGTTCTGAAATTCACTTTTACATTAAAACAGGACCTTCATAAAATGTCCTTTTCTCTCTTTATTTTGTCCTCCCATATGCAAACATTTTCAAAGAAACGAAGGTAGTCAAATGATGAAATTAAATTAAATTAGTTAAGTCAATAATAATGAAATGAAATTAGTCAGATGAAATTAAATAAGTTAGGTGTTAAGTTGGCTAGTAATTGAGTGTAAGTAAGAAGCTATAAGTAAATTTAATTACGATAATGTCCATTTGAACTAACCTCTAGAAAAAATATTAAACAACTTAAATTAAAGAATAGCATATTTATTCAGCAATATTAAAGGTACTTTTAATGAGAAACAAATGCAGGCAAGACATAATCATTAGGTACACATTTTGACACTAAAGGCAAACAATAATAAGTTTAATAAAAAGACTTCTTACTTAAACATTGTTCCTGTCACTCTTTTCTATTTGACTTTATGACGAAGTGTGATATTGACAGGAACAATGATTAAGTGTTTAACATTTTTTTGTAAGTAAGGGGAGATAAGAAGCTTAAGCGTGAGTTATTAAAACCTCAAATTATCATAAAAGCTATGATAGTCACGATGCATGTAAGGTTTAAGCAACTTGAGTTGGTCAAATTTACTTTTATCTATTTTCTTTGGCTCTTGGTAAAGCGAAGATGGTGTTTGGTACAAATCTTGTTTCCTTCGTTGAGGCAATAATTTCCAATCATCCTTGTGCATAAGTTTGTACCAAACATCACCTTGCTTGTACAAAAGAGCTCTGATATCCGTTACAGTCGGATCTCCTGTTTTTTTTCCAGGTCGGATTGATGTGAAATTGCTTGGTAATTCGTCATAGTTTTTGAAAAATGTATAGTCAATATGATTTAATTTGTAGGGTTGAGTAGGTCTGGCTTGAAGGATTCGATTAACATAATCATTGGGAGAGAACAACGGTGCTTGGAATAGTTTTTCGAGTGTGGAATGAACACTATCTACTTCCATCATCGTATGTCCCTTTTCCAATATTATTTGTTGTATATCCAAACTTTCCCTCTTTGAAATGTCTGCAAAAGCACTTGCTAAAGCTTTGTTTTTATTTTGATATGCACAACCATCGGATATTATAGTGAACTTCTTGTACCCTTTTTCTTCTTCCCTTTTGCACAAAGTCCATAATGCACGTTATAAATTCATTCGCCGTTACTCCTCCATCACCTTCATGCCATATATAAACAACCACATCTTTATTGTTATTTATATAAATTGTGAAAATATGAATTTGCAATTTCTGTTTATAGTATTGCGCTGAAACCAATAATTTAGGGCACAGCTGAACACTTTGTAAGTCCATCGTAGCGACACAATGATCATTTGAGGCTTCAGAAATTGCTTTTTTCTTAGCTTCGCGAGCCTCGTTTTTCTTAGAAACATGAACTTGATACTCTTCATCACTCAAGTTTCCTTCTTTATGTGCAACACAAGTATCGCATTGGTCCTTGCGTGGCTTGAAAATTGAAATCTTTTGTCCTTCTAATATTTCACCAAACTTTTTGAAGTGAAACTTCTATAGAATCGTAGTGATTTCAAACCGGATGCAAAAAGATGAAACGGAAATGGTAAGAGACACAAATACAATGCTTTATTAAAATTTGAGGTATTGCTGTATTTTATTTATATTATTTTGTAACATACTTTATGTAATACGCTTTATTGAAGTAATATAAATAATCCAAATAATTACAGATATATGTTTGTTTCTCTTAACATTTTAGCAGATGCGTTACTTTACTATTTTTTTTTTTTCGATATAATATCATAATTATAGTTCGTAAGTAGTAGACTCCAATCGTGCGTCGTAGCTGACACACACACACTTTTTTTATTCTTCTTATTCTTTCGTAGATTTATTGAAGTTTCACTTCTATCGTGTGTGAATCGCACACACACTTTTTTTCTTTGGACGGACGGTAAATCTTTTTCCTGACACCATTTTAAATACTCCTTGTGCATTTTAGAGTATGATTGCAGGGAATCGTCAACGTATATCCGTGAACTACTTGAACGACAATAATGACTTAGGACCTTGGGAAGTTCGCTTAGCCATTTATTTACCGAATCGGATTTCAAAGGTTTCTTCGCATTGGTTTCACCGACATTATTGTTTGTTCGCTTTAAAATTTTGTTAATGTCGTTTTTTTTTTGGTTTGGATTAAGTCAGTCAGTAAACAAGTCTTTTTTAATAGCCAGTGTAGCTAAAAAAAACTCTTTGCAAACTCTGACTTTAGTGCCATCACATTTCGGCAAATAGCAGTCTATCCCATTCTGCCGTCTCGGGATTGCAGTTTCTTCAGAAGATTCCGATACCTTGCGCCGTTTATGGATATTTCTCACCGTGACAAGACCAGTCACATAAGATTTTTTTGCTTCCCATGAAGAAAGCGACCAAAAATAATCGAAAACATCTTTTCGGGCTTGTTCTGTTACTGAACCGCAGATGAACGATCTTTTTGAATTCGCAATAGCTCGATGTTGACATGGAACACATTGCATAACTTTTTCAGGGATAGTCTTTTGTGTTTTACTTTTATAGGATTTCCCAAATAATCGGAGAGTTTGGTTTAATTTTCTTTGGTCCTTTATTCCGTATTCTTGGTGTGTAATGACATCACTTTCAGCAGAAATGTTTGGTGAACTTTCAAAAAGTCCTGTAGTGGCATTAAGAATCATGTTGGAATGTATTTCTGTAATTTGCGAGTCCGTAGTGTGAGATGATGCTTGAGAGGGCGAGGCTATGTGATAAGCTGCATGGTTGTTGGCTTCTGATTGAAATTGCGAGGGTATGTCAGGTGATGTGTGATCGTCGGCTACTGCTCGAGAATGCGATGGAATGTCAGATGATGTATGGTCATCGGCTGCTGCTTGAGAATCCGAGGGAATTCCAGGTGATGTATGATCTTCGGCAACTGATTGAGAGTGCGAGGGAATGCCAGGTGATGTATGATCGTCGGCTACTGCTCGAGAATGCGATGGAATGTCAGATGATGTATGATCGTTGGCTACTGCTCGAGAATGCGAGGGAGTGCCAGGTGTGGTATGATTACTAGCCTCTGCTTGAGAAGAATAAGGCTTGGCTGGTATTAAGTGATTTTCTATTTGTGATGTATTTGTTGCGAGAATAACAGGTTCTTAAGCACTGAAGTACAAACAGATGAAATAACTAGGTGATTTTAGGTTAGGTTTTGTTATTTTAGCTAAATACTAAGTATAATCATCAACAGTTTTAAATAATACTCACCTTTGCTATACGTTAAATAGCTGCAACTGTAGGTTTATATCACTAATAATGTAGGAGTGCAGTTGAAAATTATTCACAACACGACAAAATTAAAAGAAATGATACCCAACGCAAGATTTGGCGCGAATGATATTACGCTTTGTGCAACCGTGCGCGCAACGCAGCATGTGGGTACTTCGCGGATGTCAAAATGGAAAAACCGCTACGTGTCAATATGGCACAAAGCGGTTTGGAGCGCGTATTTTTGTTTGAACGATACATAGCGGAAAATGCCATTTTCGTTTTTATTTCAGATATCACAAAACGGGTTTTCCAGGCATGTCGGGCATGGCAAATTAGGCCTAAAACGTTAAAAAAGTCATTTTAAGAAAAAAAGCGTTTATCGGTTTTTCCAGGCGCAACGACGTTATATAAAAACAATCAAACATGTTTTCCTTGAAAAACATAAAAAATTGGTGTATTGATTTTTGTTTACAAAAATAGTAGATTTTTGTTGAATAGGTATTTAAAAAATATGAGATCTGAGATCATTATTGCCATTGACTACGGAAGCTGTTTTCCACCAAGATGGCTGCTTGCTTGTGTACGCCACCTTATTGGCATAAACCTGACGTTTATTAATCTAAATCACAAATAAATAATTCGAAGTAAATTATTTAGAAATCTACAAATTGTTGACTATGACGATTTAATAATTTTAGACGAATAGATTAGAATTTCCATTTTAGTTTGAAGGTTAAATTAGTTTAAAGCTGTATTGAGTATCGAGTGTCCGAGGTTACTCATTTGAGTTGACAGTGTGATTTTATAATGTCATGGAGCCGTGAGCACTTCATAAAGATGGATAAACTCGGTTCATTGGCTCACGGTAATGTATTGTGCATTGTGCTGGCCAACGGAAAATGTGATAAACTGAAAACTGGATAATACCAGAAGTTATGCGTTTATACTTTCGTGTATAACGTGTGCATGCCTTGTGAGTATTCTTACCTCCGAGCTTCACCAAAATTTGTGAGGATCTAGGCAAAAAAAATGTCAAAACCTAATGGTAAATAAATAAATTGTACCAAATAAATAAATTGTCAAAGTTATGGCGAATTTAATGGAACACTCATATTATCAAAACGCTTATTTTCAAAAGTCGTTTAACGTTAATTTCAGGTTAAAATCTTCTTAACTTTGCACAGACTTATAGTTATGGAAAGCTGCAAATATACTACAAGATACATACATAATCTTTGCAAAATTTTAAGTATATCCATCTTTACACTCACTATTATATCCCTGAAACAGTAAGAGCCTTTTTGAAAAAACATAGGAACTCGAATTTGACTAGTTTACCTTTTAAATAAAATAAAAAAAAAACACCATCGATTCATCTGTTTGGGTGCTTTAACGCTTCGTTCGAGACACAAACACATACCTTATTACTTATTTTCTGACACAACAACATCAGAATGCTTCAAAAATAGAAACAACAAGCCTTCAGAACACCTTGCTGTTTTCATCATCACCCTATTAACGTTCCCACTGCTGGGACATAGGGACTTCTCTCTCGTCGCGCAAGTGCGGGTTGGTGAATGTCACATGTCCTTCAAACTCTTTAAAGTTCTCAGAACATGCCGGTTTCCTCACGATGTTTGCTTTCACCGTTAAAGCACGTGTTTAAAGCGCTCATAAATTTCTCAAGAAGAAAAATTCAGAGGTGCGTGGCAGAGTTTGAACCCATGACCTTCGGAATGAAAGTCGAGTGTCCTCCCAGTTAGCCAATACGGCTTTTTTGCTGTTTTCAATAAGTATTTATCACGGATTTAACCTTGGATGACCAATAACCCTGCAAAACCGTCGACGTGTGTCATTACGGATTCAATCGCTGCCCCAAAGGACCACACATGCAACTGCGATTCCGAATTATTATCCTACTGTGCTGCTTCTGACCCATGAGAATAGCAACGAAACTCATAATTCACAATTGGGTTGCCTTTTCTTTGTATACAGTATTTGATTTAGAACGTGCCTTGGCCAAGATATACCCGGTGCTTACAAAGGTAGACAATTTTTGGCTGTCAAAAAAAATGCTATTTCCTTGTTTATTTTTTGTTAAACAAAATAGTTTATTAGCTTAAGTTGACCTTTCCATGTATTCCCTGTGTTTCTAAGAAAATAAACGTCTTGAGTTTGACTATTGACTTTGGTTACAAGCAATGATAACAATTTAATTTTAATAATATGTAGTATATTGATTTTTATTTTAATATGTTGTATTTTTAACCCCCGACCAAAAAAGAGGGGTGTTATAAGTTTGACGTGTCTGTCTCTCTCTGTCTGTCTGCCTGCCTGTGTGTCTGTGTGTCTGTCTGTCTGTTCCATCATAGCTCCCGAACGGATGGAGCGATTTCAATTTAGTTTTTTTGTATGAAAGGTGAGTTTGGCTCGGGTGTTCTTAGACATGTTTCATGAAAATCGGTTGAGCCGTTTAAATGTTATGGGGGTGAGAGTGGGGAAGGAAAACAGAAAATCTGCAAATATACTAGTGTGGGGTATCAAATGAATGCGCATCGCGTCCACATTACATAATATTATGTTATTTTACATTTAAGGAAATGAAGGCATTGGAATCGGGGGTTTTTCTTAAATTTTAAATTTAGATTTATTAATAGTCATATGTAAATAACTAGCTCAATTTTAGAGTAAAATAATAATAATTTATTTACTTATCTTCACAAATACAGGTTCCTTTATAATAAATAAATATGGATCACAATAATTTTCTAAGCCTTTTGAACCACATTGTGAAGACTGGTGCCTGAAAATCTAAGAACACTCTCAATTAATTCAAGTTACAAACGTAAATATCAAAATAAACTTTGGTTCAATCGGCAAGTCACCGCTGTATTACGTTTCTGCGAATAACACGGCGGTTAACATATCTAGGTATATTTATATATTATCAAATCCTCGGAACACCTTGCGGATTTAGTAAGTAGGTATGACAGATACTTCAACCTGAAGGCACCATAACCCAACAAAACCGTAGACGTGAGTCATTCCGGATTCAACCGCTGCCCTAAAGGACCACCTTCTCCATCGTACTGCGATTCTAAATTATTATCCTACTGTACAACTTCTGCCTCAATAGAAGAGCAATAAAACTCACAATTCACTATTGAGATTAATTTAAGCTTATATTATTACTTTGTAGTTCCACAGACTGAAAGTGAAAGGATGAAAATGTTTAAGTTTTGTACAAAAATGGTTTACTTTTTAAATATCGCATTTATACACGATACGTATAATAATAGTTAGGATAATATTACAATTTCTGGCACAGTGCAGCGCCACTTTTTGAATATTTAACGACGTCCGAAGGGTTGGTGTAAATGGCTCCATAAAATAAAAGAGCCGGTATATATAAAGTGCAACCCTTCCAATAGGGCCCACGGGACCTCCTTAAAGCCTATTCAGAGCATTGGTGGTGTTAGATTTATGGGACATTCGTATTGATAGACATTGCTTGATAAAGCTTTCTTGTAACATTTCGGTCTGGTTTTTCCTGCGTTATATAGATAGCTACATGATTTTTTTCTTGGAAGCGTAATTAAAAAGTCTTATTGGATCACTATCTCACCAGATGTACCTACGTACATTATTTTCAGAATTAAATGACTATGTTAATTAAATATGTAAAGAAAAACATAATTATCGCTTTGTTTCGCTTTTGTTTGTGTTTGCAAATCATATATTTAAATTGAAAAATATTGTTTTTGGGGGAAGCCTATGTCCGGCAGTTGACGACCTACGACTAAACTAATACCCAGAGGAATGTTCGAACACCAAACTTTATACTTATTTACATCCTAGCCAAATTTTCTTGACTGCCAACTCTGAAAATTTGAACATTCAAAAACTTTGAAAACATCATTAAAACCAGGTGTGAAAATAGTCCAGTTGGTATATTAGTGGAAAATGGTAGCCAGGATTTCTCTGATGAAAAACTTCCCTGAGATTAAAACTTAAACGCGGAGTTTAAACTCTTTGAAAGATGCCTAAACTACATGCGGGTAATTTCAAGTTTAATTTACATACTTAAACGAGCGTAGCATGCAAGTTAAAGTGCTTTTCCTTTGTTTTGATTAAACCACTTGATTGGAACTCAAGAGAATTTAAAAGGGCTCATTTCACTTAATCCGAGAAAACTAAGCAATGGTTAGTTATGTCAATAATAAAATAAGTAAAGATATCCGGAGGATAAGCTATTAAGCTTGTGTTACGGGTACTAGAATCTATTTAATATAATAGATATGTATATAGATATTTTTCCATTTAACATTTATTTAACACCCATACCAAGGAGTAAAATGCTTGCAGAATATACAAACACTTGACCCCTCGGCTTTTTTTTCCAATAGTGAAGGTCGACAATAGTTGTGGTTTTATTGAAGTTACTTTGATTGTGTTTAGATTGTGTATTACATTTTTTTTCCATGGAAGATATTGATGCTGCCCAAATACTATCTCTGACTAAACGATATGCCATTTGGAGCGAAAAAATGTGACAAACATACAAAAGTACTTTCATAATAAATTCTTAGGGATCAATTATTGTGTAGGTATCTAATTAATACGTTTCCACATCTGCAATTTTTTCCCAGAAAAAGGGTTCGTTCCCAGTAAATTCGTTGACCAGATCCATTGATTGTGATGGTGATTGAGTATCTAAAATACATTAAGCCCAATCAATTCTACACTGCTTTTCAAACAAAAAATAACTGTGTTTGGCCTACAATAAAGCACACACATTACTGTAAAAAGTACAACAATAAAAGGTTATTAACAAAACACACGAGGAGTTGATTCTTGTTTACATACGAAAGATAAACCAAAAACTAAGAACTTTAATTAATATTTGTGTAGCACAGGTGCGCCAGAATGACCTCTGAAAAATAACCCAAGACAAAATCAGTCATGTAATGTTATCTTTCCATTAGTACTGAATCCTAAGTAAACCAAACCTTTGTTGCAGTTCACGACGCTTTAATAACTAGAGAACAGTAGGTTCACAGAGAACGTATGAGAGGTTTTGTAGATATCTGAAACTTATACTTAGATAAAGAAAGCTACCAAAAACAAAGATAAAGAAAGAAATATATATTATTAAAAAATTTAGTTTTTGGACACATCATGACAAGTTTGGCAGTTTAGCAAACAGTCAATTAATAATGAAAATGCCTAATTTTAATGAAAATGAAAACAAAATTTGTTAATATGAGATAGAACCTACGGTTCCGTGTACAGTTTATTCCCCCGATTTTAATGCCTTAATTTTCTTAAACGTAAAACAACATAATTTTATGTAAATTTGATACGATTTCATTTGATACCCCACACTAGCATATTTGCAGATTTTCGGTTTTCCTTACCCACTCTGGCCCTCATAACTTTTAAACGGCACAACCGATTTTCTTTAAACATGTCTAAGAACAACAGGGTCAGACTCACCTTTCATACAAAAAAAAACTAAATTGAAATTGCTCCATCCGTTCGGGAGCTATGGTGCCACAGACAGACAGACACATAGAGAGACAGACCGACACGTCAAACTTATAACACCCCTCTTTTTTGGTCGAGGGTTAAAAAGAGGCTCTATTACGGAGCATTCGTCTGTCGACAGACATACAGACAGACGACTCTGTCTGTATGTCTGTCGGTCACCAGAATTTATCTCAAGAACCGTGATAGATAGAAACACATAATAAATAAATATAAGGGGGATCCACTCCAACTGTATCTTACTGCAAAATATGTAATATATAATATATTTTGCAATAAAAATAACATTAAAATAGGTTAATCCTTTTTTTTATAATATAAAAAAAATGATTAACCTATTTTAATGTATGTATAAGATGCAGTCGGAGTGGAGCCCCCTTATATTTATTTATTATGTGTTTCTATCTATCACGGTTCTTGAGATATTTTTTTTGTATGAAAGGTGAGTCTGGCTCTGTTGTTCTTAGACATGTTTAATGAAAATCGGTTGTGCCGTTTAAAAGTTATGAGGGCCAGAGTGGGTAAGGAAAACCGAAAATCTGCAAATATGCTAGTGTGGGGTATCAAATGAAATCTCATCGCGTCCACATTACATAATATTATGTTGTTTTACGTTTAAGGAAATTAAGGCAATGGAATCGGGGATTTTTCTCAAATTTTAAATTTAGATTTATGCATTATTATCCTTTGGGATGGATGGATTTTCACTTATCTCTCTTAGTCGGTATAAATTCTTTTTAAACACATTATTCTACGAAACAAGCCAAGCTCCTTACGTATCAGATAAAAAAGTTTCTAAAAGTAAAGCATTGTAAATCATGTAATAAATCATTAATACAGACTCAATAATGTTGTAAGAATCTAATAACGGAAACAAAAGATAAAAGCACCCATCAAACAACTGAAGTTTGAAGTTTTACGTGGAAAAATCCATTAAGAAAGTTACGCGCCTTATTAAGGTACTTTTATTTATTTCATTCCGAGTTTCAATTAACTTACTTACTACCTATACTTATTCAATATTCTTTGTCAAAGAGATTGTTAGTCGTAAAGGTTACAATTTTCAATTTTGGAATCGTGTACCAATTGAATAAAAGGTCCGGGTCTAACAGAATCAATTCAAATAGATGCTTACCTAATCTGCGTAGGCAATTTCATGATTTCCTATTGGATTTTGTAGATCACGTACGAAACTTGAATTGTTCATGAATGTTTAAATTATAAGTAGTTAGGATGTAGGCCAGGGAAGTTAGGCAGCAATTATTCGTCAAACAGATGGCGCCTCAGGCAGTGCCTGGCAGGGTAATAAGCATGGGCCCGCCGCGAAAAACTTTCAAGATTTGATTTAAATTTTCGAGGCTTCGAAGTTGAATGTTTCCTTTATTGGCGGTACGATTGTTCTGAAATGAGTATAACGAGAACAAAGCTTAATTACACGGCTCTTGCTGCAAAATTGTGTTTTAGAATCATCATGATTCAGCTATCAACGTTGGATTGTTGGCAATTTGTATCCACTGATGCAGAAATTATTGTGTTTTTAATTTGACTGCTTTATGTTAGTTTGTTTGTGGTATGTGTAGGTAGACTAATTTAAATAAGATAAGATTGGTAATAAATTGTGTATATGTGTAGTAAAGTGGAAAACATAATGTTCTCGAATTGTATCGAGCCGTATATAATTCCGATCGATGTAAAATTATTATGATCTATATAAATTAACTAATAATTAAACTTAAAGATATAGGTACACAAAATTGAACGAACAATACTGAAATCTTTTTTTTTTTTTTTTTAAAGGAAGGCTATTTCCATTCATTTGTTACCAGGCGTCAATACATAATGAGGTGGTATCGCATTTACAAACAGCCATTCCATCGGCGAAGCTTTCTGGGGTCTTTGCAGGCTTCTCTGAGTGACCTAAGAGGTCTTTTTAATTAGCGTGTGATGACAACAAGATAAGAACTGCTAGTAAAATAATTCATCCAAATGCAATATCGAATTAAAATTTTGCACCTAATATTATATACATTTTTACTGATTTCAAAACGAATGAAACAATCTTTATGTAAAATTAACTAGTTTAAGAAATAGGCACAATAACTCAAAAACAATTATCCTACTGAAATCTTTAAACAGATTTTTTTTTCACATGCAGGCCCATTTCCATTCATATGTTACCAGGCGTCCATACATAATGAGGTGGTGTCGCGTATTTACATACAGCCATTCCGCCTGATGTAGTGGCTGGTGTAATAGAGCCACTGCATCTGGCGTCAGATTTATAGCGGGGGCGTGACCTTTGGCTCATGCTTATAGAATATAGGCCGCAAAATCATAATGTGGAATACTTTATTGAAACTGCAGGTTTATATCATTGATTTTTTTTGTTACCTGTATTCGATTCATGAATCCCTTATAAAAGATAGCCGTTAAATAAAAGTTTACAAAGCAGGGCTGAGGTTGGTTTACATAAGATCTGAAGATAGCAATGATTAGAGCTAAAAACGAAAAATCTTAAAAGTAGTTGTATAAAGGGTATGTCCAGAAGCTCAATAAAATGGTGATAATGATGTTCTAAGAGTACCTATTAGGTGATTATCGCTTTCAAATTCCTGTTTCTGTATAAAAAATAGCATAAAGGTGTCCTTGATTGCTCTTTCTCCGAAGTGAGCCGTTTTCAATAAAGGTCAAAACATCTGAAAAGAAAATGTTTTTAGCAGCAGTCCCTAGACGTTGTTTGGTTTTAGTTGATTTTTTCTGTCAAATATTAAAAATCTCAACTTAACGTACGGCTGTAGATTACTGTGCTTGATTTTTTGTGCTGTCAATGTTTTAGTATTGTGTTTTTTTTTCATTAAAATGCGACTTCAATTTTACGTAAGCTCAACAACAAAAAAAAAAAGAAGTTGCTGTTACTTGTAAAAACATACGACAACGACAAAGCTAACTAATTGACTGAATACTCTTTTTGTCAAATGTATTGTATCTTAGAATATGAGATATCTTAAAACCAAATCCTTACTTAATAATTATATAATACGACAAAACATGAACGACTATGTTAGAAGTTGCCTGTTTTGTCATCTACAGACAAATTTATTCTTTGAATTAAGTTTCTGTTCAAAATCTTATACGTTCTCATAAAAATAAGTGAGTCATCTGTCTAGACTATACTTAATTGGAAACTTGAAATACAATACTCAGGTAAATTACAAAGACTGGAAACTTGCAGTTTCTGTCTTGATATAAAATATCAGAGAGTTTGCAAAAGCTAATGACTTGAACACAAGCAATTTGATTCTAATATATAGCAGGGTTGAATGTTTCGGAGAAATATAATGTGATTTTTATAAATTTCGTAGAAAACTTTTTTTAGGGTAAAACTATGACAGTATTTCTATGTAGGTACTTTATCATTTACTATGACACTATCTTCATCCAACATCTATTTTCATATTGCAAAACAACGTTTGCTGGGGTCAGCTAGTATCTTAATAAAGTATGCCAAAATTTTATTTAAATCTGAATGCGTGAGAATGAAAAGGCGAACATTATATTATGATTTTTCGATATGGAAGCCAAACTGATTTTTACATCAAATTTTACCAGAAGTTTAAAAATGAGGAAATGAGACATGTCCTAAAAATTAGTTTAGGAAAAAAATGTATAGGTCTTTTTTTGAATGAAAGGCAACGAAAAAAAATTGAAATGTTGTTGAACAAAGTATTTTCCACCCCTTCCGCTTCATATCCAATTTTAAAACATCTTGTATACGAGTATTTACAAAATAAATTTAAAATTATAATAAATAAAATTAATTTTTGACATTATCCGAATCCGAGCCCTAAACAGATAGCTTAAGTTTTAATGTTTTAGAACAACTGTTAGTGCATTATTTTAATTAAAACAGAAACTAAATAGGAAACGGAATTTGAGAGTATTCCAAGCAAAATCTGGCATAAGACTTTTGGGTACCTACTCTTCACAGGTGCAGAATAATTCTGTTATCTGGGATGCGAGTGTTGCCAGCGCTAATAAATCATTTCGCTCCGTAAAAGAGGAATATTAAATGGTAGGATGCTGTGAGAACGAAGGGATGGGATGTGAAAAATTGAGGCATAAACGACCGACATTGAGATCACAGGCGTCAATTTTAATTTATTTACTTTTTTGTCTACAATGTTGGATATTACCCGTGATGAGACTGATGATCAAGAGGGCTATTTAAATAAATATGAATAGTGCGTAGAGTAAAATGAAAAAATGGTAACGTAACATTTCGGAAATAAATAAATATTTCCGGACAATCCACACAACAACATTTAGCCCCGAGGTAAGCTCTTTAGCTTGTGATAATAATATGTGTATTATGTTTCGCAGATTCATTCTTTGCGATTTTGGTTTACATATTGTAGTAGCGTTCCCACGTACTAGCCTTGCACGGTATTTTAGAGTTTTTTTTTTTTTTTTTTTGTGGGTAGGCCGTCACTTTGGCCTTCCGCTGTATGCAACCCGCTCGGTCGCTACTTCATATTGTGTTTCCGTGTCGCAGCCTTCGCACATTCGTAACAAAATTTATAAATTATTCGTTATCTACAAGTGTTTTTTGTATAAAATGGGTGGAAAATGGAACAGTTGGCACCGCCTGCTCGGCCGCGCCGCCGCTATGTTGTTTATTCCTCATCGTCGGACGAGAATGAATCGACATGTAAGTAGAACAAAGGAATGTGATGCGCACTTCTATCTTAGAGTCGATGCTGTCACTATTATTTCCTAAAACAGTTCTTGCGATGCGAGCCTCCGTCTATGGGTTGTCTCTGTCGCTATACGGAACAAAGGACCGATCAGCCATGTGATGCGAGCTTCCAAAACCCTGGGTCGACTCTGTCACGAAATATTTTCTGTAAATCAGACATGCTGATCGTTATTTCTGGTTATTGCCAGACTCGACATACAATGCATTCAGGAATTCGCCGTCAGCTTCGCCGGCGTGGCAGGGCTCGCCGTCGTCGCCGCGCCTGCACGCGTCCAGGTCAGCCACGCCCACGCCGCAGCTGGTCACAACTGTTGCCAGTATACACGAGCCCCCGAATGAACCGGTTTCACAGCAACCGGAACCAACGCAGCAAACATCAGACGATCAGGATGTAATATATAATTAGATGATTATATATTAGATTTACTGGGCGAAGCGCCCAAGAACATAACTTTGGTTGGGAAAAATATCCACTAAGAGATTGCCTCCAGATGGAAGGAAATATTACTCAAAGGCTTGTCCAAAGAAAATCGAGAAAAAATAGGACAAGAATACTTGGCACCGGCGAACTGTGATCTTCTAGATTACAGTTTACTTCAAAAACAGCAGCAAATCGGTACTGCGCTTTCGGCGCTGGCGCAAGCGACTGAGCTGATTAACATAAAAGAGCCTTCTGATAAAATCCTAAAACCCCTCAGCGACGCCTGTCGCCTACTCTGCGATGCTCATCACCAAGATACGAGGACTCGCAGAAACTTTGTTCTGTCAGCGGTCAAACCGGAGCTGAAAGAAACACTCGTCAATACTTCACGTGATAAACTTTTGTTCGGTGAAAACTTAAGCAAACAGATAAAATCGGCAAAAAATATACAAAAGTCTGGTGAAGGAATAAAAATTTCCCAAGAACACCCGATGGATAAAAATAAATATATTAGAAATAAAAATATTACACAGAATAATTTAAACTCCAGGCTATTCTATCGCAAGCCACCGCCTTTGGGAAAATTCGAAGCCGGGAGACCTCAAACGTCGCAGCGTTGGGCGCGGAGTCCCGCCGAGTATCCAGAGCGCGCCGCGCCGCCGCCGCAGCCCGCCCCCGCCGCCGCCGCGCCGAGCCCGCAAGTACTAGGCTATCAACATGAGGTACAGTACGCTGGCCGTCTCCGGCTGTTTTCTGATGAGTGGGCACGAATAACTACAGATAAAACCATCCTATCTTGGTTATCTGGTTACAAGACACCTTTCACGTCGATCCCTTTTCGCACTTCCAAATAATTACTGCAGCTCATGAAATTGATGTCAATTATTTAAAATCGATAAATAAATTGATAAAGATTGGTGCTATAATAGAATGTAATCACACTGATGGTAAATTTTTGTCGAGCATATATTTGGTTGATAAGCCGAGTGACGATAAACGATTTTTACTTAATTTAAAAACATTAAATACTTAAATTCATTAAAGCTCATTTTAAAATGGAGGACTACCGCCTCAAAACTCATGTCTAGAGATTGTTATATGTGTTCTATTGATTTAAAGGACGCATATTTTTTTATTCCCATCGCTGAAGCTCATAAGAAATATTTGCGTTTTTTCATATAAGTATCAATGTAAAATAAGAATTCCAGTGCCTTCCCTTCGGTTTATGTACAGCACCTTATGTTTTCATTAATTCATTTCAAAGTTATGAAACATATAATGAAACATCTGAGATCAAGAGGCATAATAACGGTTCAGTATTTAGACGACATTTTCTTCGTTGCTGATAGTTATGAAAGTTGTAAAAATCATATTAACTATGCTTCTAGTTTGCTACAGAAGTTAGGGTTCGTCATAAATTACAATAAAAGCTCCTTGACCCCGTCAAGACAATGCCGCTTTTTAGGGTTTATTGTTGACTACTATATGATTTTATATTTACCGAGTGAAAAAAGAACAAAAATAAAAATTATTTCCAAAAAGAAATTAATAAAATAAATGCAAGCTTCGTGTACTAGCAAGATTAATTGGCCTTCTTATATCAGCCTGCCCAGCTATTCAGTTTTCATGGACTTACACAAAATTGCATGAAAGACATAAATATTTAATGTCTTAATATTCCCTTCTAATATTAAAAAAGATATGTTTTGGTTGATTGATAAAATCGATAATGGCTATTGTCCTTTTAGATATAATAATTTTAGAACAGAGATATTTTCTGATGCATCAAGTTCTGGATGGGGAGCTTATTGTGGAAAATAAAAATCTTACGGTTATTGGAATGATAAAGAAAAACATTTACACATTAATCAACTAGAATAACGCATTTTTGGGTTAAGAGTCTTTGGTAAATAATGCTATAATTGTGAAATTCTTTTAAGAATTGACAACGTTACTGCTGTCGCTTGTATAAATAAAATGGGAAGTATACAGTATCCGCATTTAAAGACAAGAGACATTTGGGAATGGTGTGAATCAAGGAAACTTATAAATTATTTGCGTCTTATATAAATACTAAGGAAAATATAGAAGCAGATTTGCTATCACTTCAAAAGTTGAGTGACACTGAATGGGAATTAGGGGATTACGCTTATAGATTAATAAAAACAGATTAGGCACTCCGAATGTTGATTTATTTGCCAGTCGCGCAAATGTTAAATGTAACACTTACGTATCGTGGAAGAGTGATTAAAAATTTAAATTAACCTTGGATTATAGACGCCTTCACAATCTCGTGGAAAAGTCTATCGTTCCACGCATTTCCTCCTTTTACTCTCATTAAAAAAAAAAAATAATAATACAAAAGATTATTTTAGATAAAGCTGAAGGCATTGTTGTAGTACATAATTGGCCGTTTCAGCCATGGCTTCCGATATTTATAAAACTTGTGAGCTGTAAGCCTATTTATTTCGATTCGAATCCTAACTTGCTGAAATCACCTTTCAGATCAGTCCATAATCTGCATCTGTCTCTGGGGTTAGTTGCCGCGAGATTATCCGGAAAATACACCAAGACCTCTCGCCTCGAGCGGTAGACATTATGCTTGCCGCATTGTCACCTATAATACCTAAAAGCAATATGATGTAGGTATAAGAGCCTGGGTCAATTATTGCAAACAACATGATTATAATTATTTAAATTCAAATGTTTTAGATTTTTCACATATATCTATATTTGAAAAAGGGGCTTCTTTCAATACTATAAATAGTTACAAATCAGAATTATCTGTATTTCTGGATAAAAATGTTTTAAATGATTTACGATACAATACAATACAATGCAATACAAAAACTTTTATTGATAACTGTTGTACAATTAGGTGTTTTATGAATAGGGTACATGTTTTTACAGTTTATCCTCAATAGGACGTACAATATACTTACATACTAAGTAAAATTACGAAACATGAAAGGTGTCTACGAATTAAGACCTTCTGCTCCAATATAATACTCCTTGGGATCCTACTATTATTTTGGATTATTTCGCTCAAAAATGGTCAAATAACAGTCTTACTTTGGAAATTTTGTCAAAAAGACAGTTACTTTACTAGCTTTAGTCACAGCTCATCGTTTACAAACTTTTTCTTTAATCAAGCTGAGTAATATAGAATTAATTCAAAACAAAGATATAATTATTATAATAACTGATATAATTAAAACTTCTGGGCTTATATTATACAGCCAATATTAAAACTTTAAATTTTTGTTCCCAGACCAGAAATTTGCCCAGCCTCTTGCTTACAAGCATATATAAAAAAAAGACAAGTAAATTAAGAAACCCTTCTAATGATTATTATTTATTTATAAGTTATCGTAAACCACATTCTAAGCTCACATCACAGCGACTTAGCCATTGGATCAAAGTTAAGCTCGATAAGAGTGGTATTGACACCAATGTATTTAGTGCACACAGTACCCTTCATGCAGAAATAGTCAATGATTCTATCAATTTTGCAAGCACTATTCTAAATGATTGTAAATTGTAAGTGAATAAAAATTGCTAATATGTATTTCTTGGCGTTATTTCTCTTATAACCTCTTACCGGATTAATTTTATTATGCCAATAATGTTTTTGATGGAATAATATACATACTTATTTCACATTTTTGATAATAGTTCTCTGAACATCCTACAATATGTAAACCAAAATCGCAAAGAATGAATCTGCGAAACATAATTAATGATCAAAGCGAACTTACCCTGTACGTGAAGTTCGATCATAATTATGTGAGCAGATTCATTCGAAGCGATTTACTCACACCCTCCCTATAATAAGATCCTAAGCTATCTCTTGGATACCCAGCCCTTCAAAAATGTGAACAGGTGCTAGGTGCTTTCAACACAATGAAGTAGCGACCGAGCGGGTTGCATACAGCGGAAGGCCAAAGTGACGGCCTAACCACAAAAAAAAAAAAAAAAAAACTCTAAAATACCGTGCAAGGCTAGTACGTGGGAACGCTACTACAATATGTAAACCAAAATCGCTTCGAATGAATCTGCTCACATAATTATGATCGAACTTCACGTACAGGGTAAGTTCGCTTTGATCATTAATTTTATTCATATTGGCCAAATTTCGTTTAGGAGATACATTTTGTAACCCCTATAAAGGAATAGGGGTAAGAGTGAAATTTTGTAACCTCTATTCGTATATAGAGGTAACAAAATTTTAATCATAAATGGTTTATTAACAAAATTTTGTCTTTAGTCATAATCGGTACAGTTACTTTATAAATTATACATATATTATAAATGGACATAATTAAGCCATGGCAAGACGACTTCGATGTGTATAAATAATAAATGAATAAATATTGCCGGACAATCCACACAACAACATCTAGCCCCGTGGTAAGCTATAAGCTTGTGTACTAGACATCTGATATACTTAATATAATAGAAATATATAGATGGATATTTTTTATTATACATATTAAAAACCCAGGCCAAGGAGAAAATGCTTGCAGATCATACAAACACTTGACCCCTCGGCGGGAATTGAACCCGCTACCTCTTGCACCGCAAGCGGACCTCCGCCCACCGCGCCACTGAGGCAGTGTATAACCGCGAATGGTGGAATTCTGCACAGGCCCGGGACACTTGGAGGGATATGGTGAGGCCTTTGCCATGCTGTAGGACACTATAGGCTAATGAAAAAAAACAATTTATTGATTATATATAGAATTACATATTGTATTTACATTGAAATACATCTAGCATTTGTTTGACTGCTGATTTTTACGTCTATATCGTCCTGTCTGTTTTACCATAATTCTAAGCTAAAAGATAAGATTCTGTACTTGCACTATGTGTTTAACGTTACCAAGTGGACCAAGTGATCCTGCGGTGAATAAATAAATGCAATACAAAAAGAAACGTTAATACGCCAAACTAATTGAAGTCGGATAGCAGTCGGCGTTGAAGTATTGTACAAAAAGTATTACTACATTTTACGATGAATATAAAAAGATAAACAGCGCTTATGACTTTCAGTGCCCTTTTCCAAACCGTTATTATTCGTCTACTATTAATGCCCCATATTAAGTTTCAACTCCTAAATATGGGGCATTAGACTCGTAGTTCATATTGCACTAGACCCAGCTATAATAGCATTATCATGTTTGCCACTGCTACCAAACACTGCCCTGAAAACCCAGTCTAGCCATAAATCAGAAAGATATATTTACCTACGCATGGCTTACACGTATGAAATTTCTTGTAATGGAGTGAATTCATTTATCTACAAAACAGCTTCAACCTAAAACAGCTAAACCAAGCTACAACACGAAGTATCAAAAAGAGACTAATAAAGATAACGTATATTTGACACCAAATAAAAAAAAAATGTGCAGATGAATCAGCGGTCTTAGAAATAAAAGCGTTCTTAATGAAAAAAGTTTTAATTAACCTCATCTATTTATACTATTACATTGACTAGATCGACTATAGGTAATGTAAAGGTGATCCGTCATCGGGAGCATTCATGCAATGTAATACGTTAATGATCTGAGCATTACGTCAGTGAAGGAGGTAGGTAATACATGACACGCGAACGCTCATCAGTCAGAGATGTACTATTGTAATGTAGTGCTCAAGTCGCATCTATAATGTTACATTACGAGTACATGCGAATGCTTTGTTTTATGCTGGATGAGCCTTCATTTGACCGCAATATCACCTGCTGTGACGATGTGGTCTAAAATGGAGCATGAAGACCTAGAAGGCACTGGCCCAGCCCGGAGGGTAATGACAAGCCGCGGCCGAAGCCTGCCACCAGTGACTGTTCTTAGCACCACCCGGAGGTCACGACAGTATACACTTAAATCTGCTCCCACACCGGGAGCTGGTGGGAGCCCATTTAAGTGTATACTGCAACAAACATAAAAATACCTAATAAAACACTTACCTAAATTGTTTTAAAATTATTTAGTTGTCGTCATAACTAAATAATTTTACCAAACAATCACAACGCATAATAAAATCAATTTATGTTCATGGCACCTTTAATTACAGAGCATAATGAAATGCAATTAATCACAATCACAATAGTACTCAGTCTCAGCTTCCATAGAATCCAAATACTGTTAGTCAAATCTGTTGATTTTCCTCTCACTAACCAGTTTCTAAGAGATGTGCAAATTGTCTCAAACAACATTTATTTTATGTCTTCGTAAATCGATTAAGAGAATCTCTCCAACTGGAAAGGAAAGGTATGGTTCAGTTTTAAGGGATAATTCTGGCTCTATTTATGTTATTCCCGGGCGTAATAAATTTGAGGTAAATCTTAGATTTATCCAAATGTTATATTAAACGTACCTAGTCTATTTGCATAAAAAGGTGTGTTTAGGTTTTATTTGGAGCACCCTTTTTGTAAATCCGGCTAATCCATACTGTTTTTATAAATGCGAAAGTAACTCTTGTCTGTCTGTCTGTTCCTCTTTAAACTACTTAACCGATTTAAATTAAAATTGGTAAACAGATTTTCTAGGCCTGAACAAGGACATAGGCTACTTTTAACAGCGGGAAAATGTCATTGCGAGTCCATTATTTATCGCTGGTAACACCGTGAGGCACTACAATTATAATAAAACTAATCTAATTGTTCTTATTGAATCTTAACCTTCCAAATGAGTCTATTTCACCATCTTCCAGTATTGTTAGTCAACAGTAAAAATAAAGAGTTATTTTACTCAGTCACATATGACAAAGCGTTATCTCTTGACACAACTAACCATTTCTTAAACTGCTCGGACTATGTGAAATAAAATCTTTGTAAAGACTTTGTAAAATAACAAAAAGTGACAGCAAATAATGTTTTTCAAGAATAAATAAAATTGACACAATACCTTTATGTTATCTGGTAAATCTACAGATTAAGCCTTAATTCACCACGCTGGCCATGTGTGGGTTAGTAAATGTCACATGTCGTACAAATCTCTTCAAATTTCTCAGAACATTAACCGGCATGTTCTGAGAAATGTCGTGTTTTCGAAAAAAATACGTGTTTAAAGCGTACATACAATTTTTTAAGAAGAAAAATCCAAAATTGCATGGCTAGGTTTGAGCCTATGAACTAACCATCCACGAATTAAAGTCCTCCTACTTTCCTAACACGGATTTTTAACCTTATTTTCTAGCATATAGCCATCCTTGATAAATATAATAATATTGAAAACTGAAATATTTTTTCGAGTAGGACAAATAGTTGCTGAGATTAACGTGTTCTAACAAACAAACACCTCAGATTTACAATGTTAGTTCACCTAGAATATGTTAAGAGTATTACGAACTCAAAACTTATTCTAACTCGTAATTAAGTTTTGAGTGATATTGAAATAAGAGTATACATTAAAAACTGTTGTAAGTACCTTTCTATCGCGCTGATTGGCTGGCTGTCTTAACCTAACTAGCCTAAATGTCGTATATTTGTAATGCCTTAAAATATTGTCAGATAAACCTTCAGAGATAAATCACAGCTTTTTATCAAAAATCAGGCCACACAAAGATTGTTGAAGTAGCATATCGGTTGAAACAGCTTAGACTAACATTTGTAATACACACAATTACTTACTACAAAATTGTAATAACTGTTAAAGCTGTGTTGTTCTATTCGCTTCTCAACTCAGTATAAAGCATTGAAGCGAACTGTCATGACAATGTTATTTCCTTAATATTTATTATTTAAACAATTTAGTTTTATTAATTTTTAAGTTGACCTGTCTCAAATAGGCCGTGTGCTTCTAAGGAATTTTGACTTTGTCTTTACATAGATGCATATATCCCTTCATCCAACCGTGAAGGGATTATTCCCAGCTATGTTTTCCAGTATTTACAATTGTATTGCTGCAGCATACTATCAGGTTTCATTGCTTAACCTTGTTTCGTTAAATTGCTTTACGCCATTTTATTTTATTTCTGTTGCCTATGCAAGGTAACGAGGGCAGCATTGAAAAACGTGTAGTGAATGCAGAAACGGCAAAAATCTGCTGTGAAAAACCAAATGCTAGCAACATTGCGCAAAAACTCTCGCAATTCGTTAAAAAAGATCTAATTCAATACGGGTAATGAGGAATTCTTCAATAGATAATATTACTTACTTTTATGTAAAGAGAACATTAAAGACGGCGTTGGGAAAAGTTCGAATATAGAGAGGAAGAATAAGAGAGGAGAGAGCGTTGGACCACAAATAAGGTAGATTGATGACTTGGAAAAATACAATGTTCGTTGGATGCCGACTGCTATCAACCGAATCAACTTTGATCATTCGTGTATTTTTCCTGAGTACCTACTATATCAATTTTATATGTGTAGACCAAATTTCCTTTATAATAATAATATTGGGAATTATGTTCTCGAAATTAATATGTAGGATTGTTGCTGAGCTTTTACATACTTTGAACATTGCAGTTGAACCAATTTATTTCCATTTAAGGTTTCAGCTAAGTATATATCCAGGTAACAATAATTATCATAATTAAAACTTGAAATATTAGAAGAAATGAAAGCCGTATTGGGTAAGTGGGAGTACACTCGACTTTCATTCCGAAGGTCGTGGTTCACGGGTGGACCCAGTCACGCACCACTGAATTTTTCTTCTTGAAAATTGTAGTTACATTTTAAACACATGATAACGGTGAAGGAAAACATCGTGAGGAAACCGGCATGTTCTAAGAACTTTAAAAAAAAAAGTACATGTGACTTTCACCAACCCGCACTTGGCCGTCTTGGTCAATTAAAGTCTAATCTCTCTCGCCAAGAGAAAAGTCCCTATGTCCCAGCAGTGGAAACGTTAATAGGGTGATGATGATGTTGATGAAGTATTAAAAGAGCAAAACTCACACAACCCCATTGTGACACAAATACTGAACAAACTATAATAACCTCCTTACCTATCCTATACTTTTGTTTCAAATAAGCTACAATTACCCGCTAAAGTTCGAAACGAGGAAGCTTGTTGAAGGAGGTTCTAAGAAAAAGTTTCAGATTAAAATACATTTGTCGGTAATAACGACGACTGCTCAGCAACGATACAATTGGATCTTGAGCGCTGCTCAACTTTGTGTAAGTTGTTGGTGAGATATTTCTACCATCTTGCTTCGCTCTTACTTTTACAACTATTTTGAACAAGGGTCTGGGTTTTTATTTAGTTGGAATTAATATGGCAATGGTTTTTAAAATTATACGAAATCATACATAACGTGAAACGTAAACGTGAGTTATGGAAAAAATGGGGCAGAAATGGGGGGAGGCCTATGCCCAGCAGTGGGACACAGGGGGTTAATAATAATAATTATAATTCTATAAAAATGATTTTATTTATTTAGTTATTCAATTATTGAGAGGGCTTACAGAATGTTCAAGCACTAAACATAATAACTTTAGTAATCATAAGGTAGTACCTACCTTTTTTTTTTTTTTTTTTTTTTTTTATTATTGATAAGCCTTCATTTGACCACAATCTCACCTGATGTAAAGTGAAGATGTGGTCTAAGATGGAGCATGAAGGCCTAGAAGATGGCCTCTCCGGACCACATTACGAAACACGAAAAAATCGCTTCACGCACTGGCCCAGCCCGGAGGGTGGTGACAAGCCGCGGCCGAAGCCTCCCACCAGAGACTGTTCTTAGCACCACCCGGAGGTCACGTGTAAGGATTCAGAGGGTTACCACTTACGGACGTGAACAGACAAAACCTCCACCTTCTTTTTATTTACACTAAATCTAATAAAAATAACACACAAAAGACCACCAAAATAAAATCATAGTAAAAGTCATATAAATAAAATAAATTAAGAGGAATTTATAATTGCACAGTACTAAATAAAAATTTAAAATACTATTTTATTTTACACAAAAAAAAAATCAAAATGAAATAGAGGCACAATGACAAAAATAATATATATATCAATAATAATAATATATTAATTCATAAATAATTTGACTTTGCATAAAAACTTAGACATACTGTCAATGAACAAGATAGATGATAGATTTTGAATACTTAGCTTAATTTTATTTATTTGTGGTTCTACAATTTAGCATTCTTCTGTTTTGCCCTAATATAACTATAACTACCCCTTCCTTCCTCTAAACAGTCTGCGTTGTCAATTCATTTTCCAAAAATAAGATCACTTAAAAGCTTTTATTATAATTATATACCTAAATGTAACATTGCTATTGATATAAAAGAAAATTGCAAAATTATAATGTTTTCAAAAATATCTGAACGGAGTTGAAGCTTCTTCAAAAATGTGGGAACATTTTTGAACAAGTTTTACCTTCATACTGATGTCAGCAACATAACGAAAGATTTTTTACCTCCATAATTTGAAGGTATAATATAAAACGCAATTCCCATTTTCCTGCCTATCACGCGATCACGCAATGAGGTGCAGTGACGCGTACTATTGCTGAAAAATTGCTCCATAAAGGCTCCCTCTTACAAATTGCTATGTTACGCTTTCATTACGTGTTTTAAATTGATCGTGATATCGAAAGCTGTAAGGCGAATACCGTAAATAACGATTCGTTATATGGCTTTTGTATCAAAGTTGATATATGAGTATCTCTAGCATATAACTTACATTTTTGGACGAGTAAATAAATTTAAGCAAGACTCACAATAACTGCTTCAGTTGCAGCGTTTGAATGTTGTGCAAACACTTTCTCCTAGGTCTAGGTGTATTATATGTATACTAAAAATATCAATTTATGTATGTTCATTATAATCTTCTTTTTATAAATAAAAATGAATTGTTGTTCGTTAGTCTGATTAAAACTCGAGAACGGCTGACCGGAATTATCTTATCATAGTCTTGAAATGTTCGTGGAGGTCCAGGGAAGGTTTAAAAGGAGAGAAAAAATCAAATAATTGTCGGGGAAAAAAATTGAATAAAAACCCGTGCGAAGCCGGGGCGGGCCACTAGTCTATATAAATAAAAATGAATTGTAGTTCGTTAGTCTGATTAAAACTCGAGAACGGCTGAACGGATTTATCTTATCATAGTCTTGAAATGCTCGTGGAGGTCTAGGGAAGGTTTAAAAGTCGAGAAAAAATCGAATAATTGCCGGGAAAAAAATAAAAATAAAAACCCGTGCGAAGCCGGGGCGGGCCACTAGTCAAGAATATAATTTGTCAAGTACCCGTAACACAAGCTAAGAGCTTACCACGGGGCTATAATATATGTTGTTGTTTGGATAGTCCGAAAATATTTATTTATTTCTAGTTTAATGCCGAGGTAAGTTGTAAGTTGCTAAATATGTGATATATTCGAAAAAAATATATACGTAGATATGTTCACCTTATACCATATGTATATTCTTACTGAACTTTCCTTCAGTGTGTACTGAAACCCATGCGCTGTTAGTAAATTTTAGCCACAGATTAATTGAATATAGTTCAGAAAGAATATTTATTTATTTAGTTTTTGAAACTAGCAATTTCTAAAGAATAATTTATTGGTTAACCTAGACTTTGAAAGAACGTTGTCCTTAAAATTAATAACTGAAAACGCTACGAAAATGTAATATTCGATGCTTCGTTTCCAAAGTCAAACCAAATCAATGTGCGCAAAATAAGCATACAAAATCCATAAAAAAATGATGAAAAGAAGCTCCCTCACAGTAATTACCGCAACGAGCTAGAGACAGGGCTTGGGTTGGTGTTTTTACGAGGCATTATGTTGAGGGTCTTCATGTCCAAACAAGAAGTTGGCTCGTAAATTGCGCAGCAAAACCCTGGAGGCCCGAGTACCCAGACGCATCTGCCTAAACTTTATAATGAGTTCCTAGATTCTTTTATAGCGTTTAGGGTATCTTTGAACTCAATGACTTAGAATCATAATTTTTTAAAGTATATCATTATTATGTTTTTTTTTGAAGAATAATATATTGCTGCTTAAAGTTACCAGAAAAAAAAACTTAAATCTAAGAAGTTTTTAAATAAATATAATGCAACTTTAAGCAAATGTGATACCGTAAACAGCGGGACGTGTGTGCCAAAATCCCGTTCGTTATTGAAACCCTGCGCGGGTTTATTTTATTTAATTTAGAAATACAATAAGAATAAGAATATTATTGTCATTTTACAAAAATAGAGTATAAAATAACAATGAACTCAACGCGTAAAGGTTATGAAATAGAGGTTTATTATGTTACGCAGTATCCAAACGAACTACAAAGGTCTTTTGTTTACTATTTTATTTGTTTTTACCAATGTTATTTAAGCTAGAATTGTTCAATTTGCTCTCTCCATAAGGCCGTGCCTTAATGAGATCAGTCACCTGTCTAACGCCCGTCTACGACAATATTTAAACACCGAAAACAACGAGAATTTACGCTTTACAGTCTAATAAAACAGCGAAGTGAAAATTTATGGTCTCGTAAAAGTTTTGTTCGTCAATAGAGTACACGACGTAAATTTGATTTTATGCACACGTTTGGATGGTAAATGAGTTCATTGTTATCATTTTAATAAGAAGTCATCGCAAAGATGTCGAAGGGTTTCCAACTAGTTTTTGTATAAAGCTATATTTACCATTATCTTCATACGTAGATGCATCATTACCTTATTAACGTTCCCACTGCTGGGACACAGAATTGAATTGGGAATTCTCTCTAGGCGAGAGAGATTAGGCCTTAATTCACCACGCTGGCCAAGTGCGGGTTGGTGAATGTCACATGTCGTTCTAACTCTTTAAAGTTCTCCCAACATGCCGGTTTCCTCACGATGTTTGCCTTCACCGTTAAAGCACGTGTTTAAAGCGCACATAAATGTCTCAAGAAGAAAAATCCCGAGGTACGTGGCGGGGTTTGAACCCACGACCTTCGGAATGAAAGTCGAGTGTCCTCCCACTTAGCCAACACGGCTTTTTTAGATATTACATACGTACATTATTTACTAGATATAAAGGTGATTTTTAAAAGGAATAAATATATGTGTACATTTTTTGAAGCGATAACTTACCGATGCGATACGTAACGCGTAACGGCGCCGGTCTGAATGGCTTCCTTTTCTCTGACGATTACACTAGCGGTCAGCCGCTCCCTATGTTTACTTACCGACTTTTAACAAGCTTTTTTGGCGTATGGGGTGGTAGCGATATTGTAAGGCATTTAGACAAAATATATCATCTTCGTTTCAGTCATAGGTCGTCCTCTTGGACAAAGACCATTAATTATGAAATAATTCGGCTTTATATAAGAATGGGCGGGAGGTATGCCAATACTCCTAATCATTATAATATTGTAACAGCACTAAACTAAAGATTTCTTAAAGGAAGCCGTTCTACATAAAGCCGACAAGTAGGCGGCATCGACTGAGCTGAACTGGAAGGAGCTTAAAGGTGCCGAGTATCGAGTCAAGTACCGAGACCTTTTAAGAGCCCTCGCTGTTGAATAAGAACATCGTCGTTGCACTATCTTGCGTGGGATTTTAGTAACAACTATTTCGTTTCATTAAATAAAAATCTTTTAATTCTAGTACCTAGCTTTTAAATTGGTTTTAATAACGTTAAACTTAATGATTTTTGTGCTTAATGATAACTTTCTGTTTTGTCATATTGATTTAATTTGTTTCGTCAGTGCAGTATAATGTTCCTCACATTTGGTATCCAATCATAGATACTTAATTGTTTTTAAATTGTTTTGTAAATCGCAGCATCTGCTCACTGTGTTACCGTTAACCATTGTAGAAGTGAGTAAAATAACCTTGAAAAACGTAAAGAAATCACAAAAAAAAAAATTATCTATAAAATAATGACTTTTAACATTGCACCAATTTTAAAGTCAGTAACAAAAAGTGTTAACGTACAAATATCAGTTTCAGATAACTAGAAAGTAAGAAAAACCAGTTTTGCTCAAATATATTAATAATGTAGACATTTGTCTATTTTGTAAGTAATACATATTATGTACTTGGATCTCGATTGTGGGTTATTAAATTCCTCTGGAATCCTCAGAAATGCCTGCTAGAATGAATGCTATTGGGAACCTTATGATAATATCCGACACTAGTTTTTGCTCGCTGCTACGATTCTGGCTGATATGATAAGATCTTAAATCCTTCTTAAAACACATTAAACATATTTCTGGCTACCCACATAAATAAGATAATATAGAGTTAGAATAAATTCTTAAAAAAATGTTTTTTGCGAGGTTAAAGAGTAGAAAGAACATTTTGCCGAAATGTAACTATTCCCATGGTAAATTCTACTCATTCATTCTAATCTTTGATATTAACTAATTCACAAACATTCACTTCTCGTGATTTTCAACTTAAGAGAGAATCGAAAATGCTATCATATACAAAAAAACTATAAATCAACTGAATTAGTTAAGTAGGAGTAAGTATTTTCATAAGGTTTTATTTCGATGTATAGCATTAAAATCCCTGAATTAAAGTTCATATTACTTTATTCGTATAATAGCATTCCTGCTTTAAAAAAATCAGATTTTCCCCAACGCTATTCACGTTAAAACCTTCTATATCCAATAACGTAATTTCAAACATAAACAGAAAAATGTTATTCAGACCCCTCACTATTTTCGTAACGAAATTGAAGACGATGAAATGGACTCGAATAAACAAGAGATTGGTTAGGAAAGAGCTCGGATTTCAAAGGACTGCTCAACAGATATCTCATAATAAATTCTTTAAATTTTCTCTTTGCCTATATATTTTAAACGACTTTTCAATCCTTCAATATCATCTGATCTTCAATGTATAAAATAAAGTCAGGCTTATTTTACAAAATCCAATAAACTAAGCTATGGTTAGTGATGTCAATAATACAAAATAGTTAGTTGACCGAGCGAAATAGCTATATATTATGTACTAGCTGTGCCTTGCGGTGCTACCCGCGTTATAATGGATGAAGTACTCTTAACCAACAACATATTTTTTTGAATAAAGATTAATATTATTATGTTGATACAACTTAAACAAATTATTTCGACCAAATTAGGTACCATAAAAACGGTTTTTGTGAGTTAATCTTAAAAGATAGACATATACTATCGCGGACTGTTTTTTAGATCATTCAAAGAGCTATTATTCTTTAATACATATTTTTTGTGTATCTTGAACCGTTTTCACGGCGCACGCAACGGAAGGCTTCAAAGATGAACAATTTCTCCCGTTTTTTACAAATTTACCACTATATCTTTGCTCCTATTGGTCGTAGCGTGATGTTATATAGCCTATAGCCTTCCTCGATAACTGGACTATCCAACACAAAAAGAATTATTCAATTCGAACCAGTAGTTTCGGAGATTAGCGCGTTCAAACAAACAAACAAACAAACTCTTCAGCTTTATATATTAGTATAGATATATAGCTACTTCGCTTTCGCTTTACTATTATCAAATTTACACGTATGGTGAATCAGGTTCAAAGCCTATCAGTCAATAAAAAATAGGAATAGTATGGATATAACGCACAATACGAGGATTCGCTCGTCTGATGATGGTTCAGTCTATATAATAACTGTTTTACTTTAGAGTATGTTTTAAAAAATTAATGAAATAAAAATCCTGTTCACTAGAGCAGAGGCTATAAGAAGTTGAATATGTATGGGGACCGGCAAATAAGCTTAAATTATTTTAACTCAGACACCAAAGATAATAAAAAAACATGTTGCCGGCGGCTGCTCTGGTCCTATCCCGATATTTTTAATTAATAAAAGGAACCCGAGGTTCACGAGAAAAAGGGCGGGGATTTTCTCGGATAAATGGATAAACGGTTTCGATTCTGTTCCTTTTATTAATGAAAAATAAGGGGTTCCTTTTTGTTAAAAATATGGGTACGTCAAAAGTGTTCTTAGCTATGTTTTATACAATCTGTAGATACCATTTAAAAGATATGAGGAAATAGGAGTGAAATGAATGAAAGGCAATGAAAATCGAATGTGTAAAGATATAGGTACCCTTTTTGGGTATTAAATGAAAGGTATCATAATTTATAAACGTTACTCTTTTATATGTATCTATAACGTATATATGAAATAAGTTTTATGGAAATCGGTTTAGCTATTTGAAATTATAAATTATAACATGAATATTTGTAATAATATCCAGAATATAATCTACAGATTTTCTAAGCTTAAAACTTTGCGAATCACGCGGTCCTCATATTCTGCATACTTTACTCCATCCAGCAGTCGCTCTATACTGACAATACTTAAAGATTATGTTTGTGTAAATGGAGTATGTCAGGTGCATTTCGTGCAGGTGGGATAAGCTGGGTGCTGTTACTGGACTACTTTATTTGATTTAGCGCAATGAACTTAGCTTTTCTAAAAATTTGTTTCACAAAATTTTGTAAAACAAATTTTTAGAAATTCAGTATAAAATCGTGTCTAAAAATTATTCATTTATTGTGAAAAATAATAACTAAGTATAAAATTTAGAGCTTTAAATAAGAGAATTTTAATTTCTTAGCTTAAAATATACCTCAACTGTTTGCTGCTATGCAGAGCAGTTTTGGAGTAGCGTGAGCAGTATAAAACTATAGTTTAATAAAATTTTATAAACCATTCGGATCCAAATAAACGAACATTTATGCATGTGTGTGTGCTCTATGGAAGTAATAAAAATCTAGTGAGCCCAGTAGAAAAACACCAAGCTGAATCCACCAGCTATTATGGAAGATTTATAATAGCTTAACTCTAGCCTATGCTGCAGTTTGCCTCAGCTAAACACTATAATTTTTCGGCAAAGTTTAGTCCCCCAGGGTTCGATGCAGTGAATTCATATTTATGAGTCAAGTTTCTGGAATCAAGTTAAGCGCATCGCACCTCCGGAACCGGTTGTTGCTTTATTACATATTTAATAGTAGGTGGGAAATCTTGTTTCTCCATCTGCTTTAATATACACTAGTTTAATTACTATGTATCATAAGGAATAAGGATAAAGTATTTTTTTAATAACTTGCAGTCAATTATTTCATTGGCCAAACCTATGACCAGCAAAAACCTTCCTAAAAGTTTTATTTTTGTCTAATCAGGTAAAACTTTCTTTCAGTAAAAAATACTTATAATCATAATCATTTATTTGTTGTTGCATGTTACCTAAATTTCTTACATTAATTTTATTCCCAGACATGAGCCCTTTTGGGAAATTCCAACATTGACATAGGATTCTTACTATATATTGCTTATAACTAACATTTATATTAAGAAAGGTTGTACTAGACTACTACAACCAGGCTTTCGTAATTTTTAAGTTATGTTCGTACATGACGTATAGTACATACTGTATTCTCATAGCTTCTGGATCTGGGAAAATACATAGTCTATTATTTATTGTGAATTATTAAAACATGAAGTAAGTCAAACCATATAACGTTGTCAAAGTGTTGTTGAATTGCTTTATCAACAAAAATGATAAAATTTGTAACTTTTTTATGGTTTTTGAAAGTAATAAACCTCACTTAGGAACCACAAATTTAAAGTGTGTAAAAAAAAAAGATACGTAACTCAAACCAAATTTAAATTTCTAACAGTCAGCTCATACCGTTAGAGATTATCTCATAAAAATTATTAAATTGCTTATAATATAATATAATACTAGTTTTAAAATAAATTACTAGCTGGTCCGTACCGGCTTTGCACGGACGCAAATACCTTTCTTTTCAATCACTCTACTTATTGCTGAAAGCTGCATAAAGATCCAATCAGTAGGTTTTGAGATAATCGCGAACATAGAGACAGTTAGACGCGGCGGGGGCTATACTTTACAATATAATTGTATAGATAGATTGAGACTTTATGGCTATCAGAGATATATATATTCTATTATGACAAGAGGCAATAAATATCTTATAGGTATTAAAAAGAAAGAGAATATAAAAGTAGGTAAATAAAGACATTGCTTGGCAGTTTATTTGTTATTCACAAAAAAACGCTTTACTTATGCGTCCTGACAGCAATAATAATGACTTTTTTTATTAAAACCGGTCCCCATTTTCAGGATTAGGTTTTTATAAGATAACGCTTTTTATTCGGTGTTAAACGGACAAATCGGATTTAGAATGGATTACGCTGTCATTATAAATCTTAGACCAGGCGCAAGCGGGCCACTGACCACAGCGACCGGTGGCCAGCCACAAGCAGTTCACTTGATTTTTCATACAATTTGTTAAATGCGGTGCACACTTGTGATTGTGTGGTCTCATACACTACTGTAGCGAGTACACTAGCTACAGTATTGTACGCGACTCGCTACTTATAGTTGCTACTAAATATCTCCGGACAATCCACACAACAACATCTAGCCCCGTGGCTACCATACCATAGCTCTAAGCTTGTGTTACGGGTACTATGTATGTGATATACTTAATATAACATACGCATAATATGCGAACTTTGTATATTATACAATGTTATTTTTCAATTTTTACTCTACATGTTAAACACCCAGAACAAGGAGAAAGTACACGTGACTGTCGCGCTACTTTACACGCCCCGCTTAGCGGATTATAAAAAGTGTTGGCTTTCAAACACCGGTGCCTGTTGCTCGCTTCTGACACTTACAAAATACAGATTTAGAAGTAGCGCGCGACCGCTACCGGTCGCTGTAGTCTGTAGCCCGTTTGCGCCGAGCCTTAGTCCGAGACACTGCCAACCTTATTTGCAAAGCCTTATTTTTAGGCAAGGAAAATATGAAAAAATGTTATTTACTACGCGTTATGTTGCGTCGGGATTAAAAAAGTCTGCATTATTATACCAACTTACTTTATGATGAAAACATTTTAGTAAGTTTCGTTTTAAATTCTTTCACACACTCTAAGTGTTGACATAGTTCGGAATATCAAGTTTATAATTATTATATTAATTTGAAAACTCAATTTGATAAGTACCTATTGTTAAAAAATAAATACCTAACATAATTTGAGAAACATTAAGTGAAAAAATTAAAAACTGATTATTTTCTTTTTGGTTTCATGATATTGCCTCAGAGGTCTCGCGCCATCTTTCAAATGTGTCACATCGCAACAGTTGTAGCAGCAAGACATTTCTGGTCTTGGATCTCTGAAAAAAAACACTTTTCTTATAAAAATTGTAAATTACTTACGTTGGTCGTCGCAAAGATAGGTATATAACAGTTTCGTTAGAAACCCATTTTATCCTTAACTTTTTTTTTTTTTTGTTTTAATAATGAAAGGTTTCTTTTTTGTATGTGATAAGTGTGATCAATCACAGGATGCCCAAAGCTCCCGTGGGCGCTACCTCGTCTCGTAAGTCAAAGCTAAAAGATACATTATTATTATTATCTCAACTTTTTCAAAATGTTTGGCGTACATGGTACAATTTTGTTGATTAATAATTCCTACAAAATTGTACCTTCCGTGAAAAGTAAGTTGTGATGAATAAATAAATAAATACTGCTGGGTTTTGTATACCTTAAGATCATGGTAGGTATGTACCGTGTAAGTGACTAGGTTAAGACGAAATAATAACCATGTACGTATTGTAACTTACTAATATTTAGAAACCAACCGATAGTTCCTTAGTTTCTACGTTTAACCAGAACAACGTTTTTTTTCCATTGTTGGAACTCAATTAAACAAACGCCCAAGAACTAATCACATTCGCATAAATATTTAGAAAACAAAAGCAAAGCTCGCAAACGGTAACCAAACAACATTGCCAATCGATTAGCGAGTGCAGCCAAGCAGGCGGAAAAACAAACAACTGTATTTTTAACAAAAGCGGGACTGTTGGTACTTTTTGTACAAAACAGCGCGTAATTGACGGCGTCACCGTGATAAGCTGGGGAAGTATTCTGAAGCGTGCGATATGTTGAATAAATATTGGAATTCATGAAAAAGTAATAGCCAAATAATAAATAAAAAAACTGTAAGTGTTTTGTAGTTGTATCTATGTTAAAAGTCGAGTACAACTGTTGTACAATTATAATTATGTATAATATAAATCAAATCAAATCAAATCAAATGTTTATTTGCAGAATACAATTTTTCAAACATGTCAAGAACTTAAGGACTAGATATAGTTGTATTCAACCCGCAAGCAGGTATGCAAATATTATCAAATGTCAATGTTATGAAGCTACAAAATAAAGAATAAATTAAATAATAAACAAAATATAAAATTTAAATTACAATCTAAATACAAAAATGAATAGAAAAAATGTTAAATAATTATAAATTACAATTTAGATATTCACTAACACTATAAAAACATTTGTCAAGCAGCCAACTATTTAGTTTTGTCTTAAAAATATTCCCCTTCAGCTCCTTTAAGGCTTCAGGTAACTTGTTATAGACTACAATAGACATATTGTAAACATTTTTTTTATAAATTTGTTTGTTACATTGTGGATTGTATAGTAGAGAATTGAATTTAGGTCTTTTCTGTCGAGTGATAACGTCCCTACGCATGGTAAAGTGTTGTGGGTTGAACCTTACAAAGAGGCAAATGTCCCTAATATACATACAGGGCAGAGGCAGGATATTGCAGATTTGAAACAATGGTCTACAAGAGTCACGGAACCATGCCCCGGTTATAACTCTGAGACATCTTTTCTGCACTCTAAAAGCTCGTACAACATCAACAGAGTTACCCCAGAGCAATAAACCATAACTCAGGAGCGAGGATACATGGCCATGATAAGCTGCAAGAGCTGCGTCAAAAGATACTGTTTGTCGAATTTTTTTTAATGCAAAAATAAAGCGACTCAACCTCTGGCAAATATTATCTATGTGAGTCTTCCAATTTAAATGTTTATCCAAAGTAATGCCTAAAAATTTAAATGAAGTTACTTCGTCCACCTTTTCACTATTATAAGAAATGTCAAGAGTTAGTGGGTTAGTATTATACGAGTCAAATTGCATAATTTTAGTTTTGTTTATGTTAATAGCTAAGTTATTATTATTGGTCCAATTTACTATGTCAAAAAGTGTCTGTCAGTTTTAATTAAAATCGTAGTGTCGTCGGCAAAGAGTATACATTTGTGTGATATGTGCTCCGGGAGATCGTTAACATATAACAAAAAAAGGAGGGGACCCAAAATGCTTCCTTGCGGGACGCCACGATTGTTTAGGATCATATCTGATTTAATTGCTTGTTTAGTTACAATTTTAGTATTTAAATTATTATATATTTTTATATGTCGCATCGCTATTATAAGACCAAATTATTTTATTTTTTAGACAATTCACACAACAACATTTAGCCCCGTGGTAAGCCCTAAGCTTTTTTTACGGGTACTAGATATCTGATAAACTTACTATAACAGTCATACATGGATAGATATTTTTACTATACATATTAGACACCCAGACCAAGGAGATCGTGCTTGTAGAACATACAAACACTTTCTCCCTCGGCGCGAATCGAACCCAATTAATTATGAATTAAGTATGGGAATTATGTTGAAATGACACTTTTTTGGGATAAGGCAAAAAACGCTATCTCTTTCTGTACTATAACTATAATTGAGAACGTGATATCTTTTTTTTGGAAATATTATATAAACTACGTATTATTCCCTGCACAGACAAGTTGGAACTAAAATTAATTCTGGGTTTATCGATCGATATCAATACTATTCAATACGCCTGTTTTATTGGCATACGCGCGAAAAATAATCATATTCTCCTGTGTATAAAATATAGCTCAATTTGGTCAATTTTTGACATAATTTGGTCTTGTAATAGCAGTGCAATATATAGGTAGAATAAATTAAGGATACCTCCTCCGGACACAAATCATGTTAATGTCGTAAACTTTTAATCACTGACCTCATCTGTAAGTGACAATCCAACATTGAATCTATCAATCTATGAGCACTATCTTATTTTAATAAACGAAAATCTCATATTATCTAGAGAGAATGAAAGACACAAGTTTATGTACAATACCACGAGCGTCATGGGTCCTAGAAAAAAGACAATCTTTACGATATTCAGTCGTAATTTTTTTTAGATTACGAATTTCTCTCTTCATGTAAGTGTCATTCGTGTCAATGTCACTACATTTGAATGATAACATAAAGGTATGCTAAAATTTTATTTATGTGGTATATGTATTATTTTCTGCCATTTTGGTTATTTTACCAAGTTTTGTCAATTTTCGTTACTTGTCTTGAAGACATAGGTTGTGTAGTTAACAGGAAACAACAGAAGGGAGCGAATTACAAAGCTTTACCGCGCGAATTATGAAGGTGAATGAGAATTGCATAATATAAAATAAATATTAAGTTTAAGATAGTTTAATAGTTAGTAATTATTTAGTTTAAGATAGTAATAATTGGTGAAAAACTATTCAAATTAAATAAATTATTATTATTAAATACTAGTGGCCCGCCCTGGCTTCGCACGGGTATTTATTCAATTTTTTTCCCGGCAATTATTCGATTTTTTCGCGCCTTTTAAACCTTCCCTAGACCTCCACGAACATTTCAAGACTATGATAAGATAAATCCGTTCAGCCGTTCTCGAGTATTAATCAGACTAACGAACAACAATTCATTTTTATTTATATAGATAACGAAACAGATTACATTTTGTATGTAAAAATCAGAGTTAAAGTGAGAAATGGTAGGATTTCGTGATACCAAAAGCTAATAATGTCGGTCAGAATAGCACTGCTTGAATGGGCGCCGGGCGATTTATCCCACGTCACGGCAAATCCAGCCTTCAGCCGTGACTAGTGGCAGCTTCCATGTGTTGCAAAAACTGGTATATTGTAAAATTTATAGCCTTCATTCACGAATGTTACAAAATCAGAGTCAGCATGTCCGATGAATGTCCTTTTCTTATTGCCGAAATGAATTTTAGGACTCTTTTAGGTTGACTTCGGGCATGACATAGGTAAAGGGCATTTTTATCAGAATTTATCTTAAAATTAAAGCTGGAATATTCCAATTAATTCAAAGGGATGGTTGCTAGTACCAAGCTGCAGCTTATCCAAGCATTTTCTCAGAAATAGCGGTAAAAAACGACTTTAGACTTCTCATTTTCATATTAAAAAGTCAATAGCACAAAATAGACGTTCACTGAGAAACCTTTTGAAATAGATCCAGTGCTTTTAAAGACCAACACGTTCATCCAAGCAAAATACCTAATTACCGTACAACTCTTGACCTTCTAAACAAAAATTCTCTCACCAACCTTCAAGCGTGGCGTTTATTGATAAATTCTAAAAATATGACAAAGAACTGAACCAATTTTTATTTTTTGTTTTAATTATGGAAAGCTAATCATGATATTTTATTGGATACTAGTGGCCCGCCCCGGCTTCGCACGTGTTTTTATTCAATTTTTTTTCCGGCAATTATTTGTTTTTTTCTCGTCTTTAAGACCTTTCCTAGACCTCCACGAACATTTCAAGACTAAGATAAGATAAATCCGTTCAGCCGTTCTCGAGTTTTAATCAGACTAACGAACAACAATTAATTTTTATTAATATATAATAGATATAAAAAATATAAAAACTTACGGAAGATTATCTGCAATCCAAGAGCAATAGCAGCTCATCTTCATACCAACGGCCACGTGAACGTCGTCGAGCTTCACACCACCCACCGTAACCGCAATCAGTTTACCTTGCCGCACCACTGGCGCTCCAGAATCATCCTGAATTCAAAAAGCAAAGTATTATCGTGCAATATTATTGCTATATTGTACAGTTTCGAAGTCGACAGCAAAGAGCAACGGTAGCAGTGTTCCAAACCACATCACTAAAATTGACGACCACCTGTCAGCATCGGCCATGGTACAAAATAACAAGCTATAGCATGGCTTTATTTAGGTTTTCTTCAAACTCACCGACTTTATCTATCTTTCTATGCCTAATATTATTAAACTTAAGAGTTTGTTTGTTTAAGCGCGCTTATCTCAGGAACGGCCGATTAAAAAAATATTTCAGAGTTTGATAGCTCTTTTCTCTAGAAGGAAGGATATAAGCGGGGAAATATGTCGTACCCGCGGAAATCTAAAAAACACGAGCAAAGCCGTGGCGAGTAAATTAAGTTTTGTTTATAAAGTATTTTAACATACATCCGTTATGTAATGCCCGTCACCGGAATAGCATACGACGTCATTTTTGCTACCTACAAACATAAAAAAACGTTATATTTTCGCATTGCCATCCATGGTTTTACCTCCAAAGGGTCAATTTTAAAAACCGCAAGGTGTAGTTCAAATAAAATTTTTGCAACCTCAAACAACATCAAAATGTTTTTTCAAATTGCTTCCATAACCAAATATCATCTTAAATTATAATCTAAAAGTGAAGTGATAGTGACAATTATTTTGCTGTCATACCTATATGAAACTCAACAGGCATCACCTTTTCAACAATATTCTCGCAGGTTTTTTGATGAACAAAGCCATAGACGTCAACTTTTAATTTATTTTGCTGAAATATAGAAAACTCATTATAAACCAGTATATAAAAATAAATAATTACGCCAAGCAAGTAAAGCAAGTAATTAATAAAAGAGGTTTTTAAGGGATCGTCTGCTTGAGCGAGGGCGCATCGCCTGTATGATTAAATATTTATTTATAATAATTTGTTAATAAACCTCTGAACCCATTTGTCGTCTCCAATTGTGATAATGATTCCGAATAGCATATAAATCCAATGCTAATTTCGGCGGCCTCATCGTACGTCCATACACTGAGTTACCCTGAAACATATAACCAGGAAATATAACGTGCTTTAACGGTAAAGGCAAATATCGTGAGGAAACCGGCATGTTCTGAGAACTTTAAAGAGTTTGAAGGACATGTGTCATTCACCAACCCGCACTTGGCCGGCGTGGTGAATTAAGGCCTTACCTCTCTCAAAGCTTGGGGTACGGATTAATAGGGTGATGATGATGATATACCAGGATTTCAATAATACTATTCATGATAAATTAATAAGGACTTGAAACGTTTCGCTTAGTTTCTAGTGCACCGCTCAATTGTGCACGAGAAACTACATGGAAACAATTTTTGTTTCTTAATAGTTAAAATTACAATGAAAACAACTGCTACTCAAACAACATTTTTTCATGAAAACGCTTTACATAATATCGAAGTCCATAAAGTATTAGTTTGTTTGGATACGACTTTGCATAAAATGTAACGACGATTTCAATCAGGATGTAAAGCAATAAAAAGTACACCTACCTACTTTTTATTGCTTTTTGAATTAACATGTTTACCTGTTGGTTAAATCCTCTCCAATTTTTAGAATTTTGGTGTTCTATTTCTTTTTTGGTTTCCTCAAATCTTCTTGCATTGACATAAATGGATTTGAGTTCTGGTTGAATTCTTTCTTCCTCGCGCTTAAATCTTTTTCTATTTGGAGATAATATAGCATATCTTGCTTGTTCTATAAATTCATTAATTTCTTTTACATTTGGAGCCTTGTTATTTACAGTACGTCTTCCATATAATGCTTCTTTTTCAGAACTATCATTTGTTACGTTTTCACCTTTGGGATTATTTGCTTTCAATGTTGACTCGGTATCGACCTAGTAATGATAGAAATGAAGAGTAATAAGACAGACCTTGTAATCGATAAGTACTTATGCAGCGGCAACTCAGATGGTGTGGGCACGACCTTAACATATTTAACCGCCGGTTACCTAAAGGTGATGAATGAAATCTTCTATTCCGAGATGGCTAGATAAGAGGAAATACGGTGGTCAGCATCTGCGTCATAAGGACTTTCTTCAAGCTCGCTTCTCAAAGGTTTTATTGGCGTTGTACCATTTTTAGCAAGGTACTTTGAAGATGTTCGTCTTCAAAATATTAGGTCCTTACATATGAAATTGGCGTTTTTCGTACTGGCCACTTTAATCACAAATTTCTCCTCTTTGGTAAGGAATTCCAAATTCAAATTTGTACAGCTATAGACTCATGTATTTGTGCTTCGATGATCGTCATTCATTTGTTTTTTTTCTTCTGTTTTTTTCTGTTTGCGTCACTCATTTTACAAAATGGAAAACTTAAAATATCGCATTATTTACGAGTACGAGTTCCGCCGTGGCACTAGTGCTGCGGAAACAACTCGAAGGGTGAATGATGTGTATGGCGGTCGTGTTGCAAAAGAAAACACAGTTCGTTTTTGGTTCCAACGTTTTCGTTCTGGAAATTTCGACTTGCAGAACAAGCCCCGTGGACGGCCTGAGACTCAAGTTGATAATGAAGAGTTGAAGGCTATTGTGGAAGCGGATCCATCGCAAACCACGTCCGAGTTAGCTGCAGGCTGCGGTGTTAGTGATAAAACTGTTTTAATTCACTTGAAGCAAATTGGGAAGATTAAAAAGCTTGAAAGGTGGGTACCTCACGAATTGACTGAAGCAAACCGGCAAACGCGCGTCGACTGCTGCGTTACATTACTAAACCGGCACAATAATGAAGGTATTTTAAACCGAATCATTACCTGTGATGAAAAATGGGTTCTTTACGATAATCGGAAGCGCTCAGCGCAATGGTTGGATCCTGGCCAGCCAGCCAAATCCTGCCCCAAGCGAAAATTAACCCCAAAAAAGTTACTTGTAAGCGTTTGGTGGACTAGTGCCGGTATTGTTCATTACAGTTTTCTCAAATCTGGCCAGACTATTACGGCTGATGTCTATTGTCAGCAATTGCAAACCATGATGGAAAAGCTAGCGGCTAAACAACCTAGGCTGGTCAATCGCTCCACGCCACTGCTGCTTCACGACAACGCTAGACCACACACTGCGCCACAGACGGCTACTAAATTAGAAGAGCTTCAATTGGAAAGTCTAAGACATCCTCCGTACTCCCCGGACCTTGCTCCAACAGATTACCATTTTTTTCGAAATTTGGATAACTTCTTGCAAGGGAAAAAATTCAACTCCGATGGGGCAGTCCAAATCGCCTTCAAAGATTTTATTGATTCCCGTCCGACTGGTTTTTTTAGTAAAGGGATCAATGAACTACCTATAAGATGGCAAAAGTGCATAGAAAATAATGGTTCATACTTTGATTAATTAAATATATTATATTAAAAAATATTCGACTTTTTGTTCCTCCCATACAAAACGCCAATTTCATATGTAAGGACCTAATATTAACGAAAACCGTCAACTCCGCACAAATATACCAGCTCACGCTCTACTGCCGCACATGCTGACTGTTAAAATCCAAATTTGGTCTGACCTGTCACATGGCTTATAATATATATATATTTATATATATGTTTATAGTAATGATATAAAGTTTATCCAATTATTCAGACAAACTTTATGGCATGGGACCGGAGTTGGTATGGGACCCTATTAAGTAGTGGCAGCAAGAGACGGCTTTTACGGGCTAATTACTTTTTATAAAATACACATATTTATGCATATTCAATTATTTGACATTGTTATTTATAATAGTCGAAGACATAACACAATAAGTTTCATACAAAATCCTTAACTGCATTTCTTCTTCCATTTCGAAATTTGACATCTGGTTGATTCACAAGGTCTGATATTTATTTTAATTTTGTAACATTCTTACACACGATATTTGAATAATATATATACCTTATCATCCTCTATCGACAAATATCGGTGGGTATCTTTAGAGAGTGTGGAAATAGGCGCCGTTCTTGTCGTCAATTCCCGGTTATAACCACCTTTCCGAAGCATAAATGTCTTAAAATAAACAACGAAATTATTTATTATTCGAGTTCATTCCAACCTAATACAGATTACAAATTTATCATAATGTAATGAATGAAAGACACGCAAGTCCCTAAAAATACTAGTGTTGCATGTCTTATGTGAAATTGCATAGTAATTTCTAAATATGTAAGCTCCGCGAATAAATTCAACATTTTGCGTGCTGCCAGGATTTCAGCTCATCATTTTTCATCAGTTTTTTTTTGTAGGATCCGTTTTTTGTATCTGGGCGGGTCAGTGGCAACAGTATTTTAATGCTAGAGTTTACAACAGCATTCAGTATTAAGATCTGACTAAGCCGAACGCTAAGAAATGAGATAAGACAGAGTAAGACACGACTCTGTATAAATGCAGCGTTATATAATGCATGCACGTCCGTAAGTGGTAACCCTCGGAATCCTTACACGTGACCTCCGGGTGGTTTTAAGAACAGTCTCTGGTGGTAGGCTTCGGCCGCGGATTGTCACCACCCTCCGGGCTGGGCCAGTGCGTGAAGCGATTTTTTCGTGTTTCGTAATGTGGTCCGGAGAAGCCATCTACCTTCTAGGTCTTCATGCTCCATCTTAGACCACATCGTCACTTTACATCAAGTGAGATTGTGGTCAAATGAAGACTTATCGAATATAAAAAAAAAATGCTCTTTGACTGATAAATGTGGCGCATAGTATCCTGTTGTCTACTTACATCAACTTGTGGTTCTTGACTTTCATCTCTCTTGGGATACCTTACTCTGTACGGTTTTTGAGTTAGTCTGGTGAATCCTTTTTTCGTTGTTCGTCCAGAGTCGTCCTATACGAGTTTTTTCGGTGATAAACAAGTTTTTTAGTAATCCATAATAATATTATAAATGCCTAAGTAATGTGTCAGTCTGTCCTCTTTCACGCAAAAACTACTGAACCGATTTAAATGTTACCTATATGTTATCGGAACCAGTTTGAAATATAATTTGAAAAGTTAAAAATTTAAAAATTTTAAATAAAAAATCGAGAAAATATGCATAATTAATAAACAAAATTAACATTACATACGTCCGAGTTACAGTCATCTGATTCAGGCTGATAATTTTGATCAGGACTTAACTGAAAACAGAAATTACAATTCTGATGTTAATGTTTTTAATTGCTGAAGGAAGTTGAGTTTGCAGAATTTGAGGACCGGCTGCTATGCTTAAATACTTTTATCTGAGACACCGGACAAAAATTACATCTAAGAAAACATGCTATTTTTGTCTACGCTAAACTATGTTTTAATCTGGTTCTTTTGAAAAATATTAAGAGTGAAAGTGGCAATGTGGCAAATTGTAATGAAAAAAAAAGTAAGAGTTAATAACATAAACTTGTTTCTAATCGCTTCTTTGCTAATGTTAGAGGTTATTATAATGTCAAAGTTATCATGCTTAAGGGCCCGCTTCACATCTCCGAGTAAAATTAGTCAATAGTTAAAATATAGGTAGAGCTATCAAATCAACTGACTACTCTCAGTTTCTAAAAAAGAACAATCATAGACTCATTACTCGGAGATTATAAAAGAAGCCTTTAATCTTAAAAGATATTATAATTATGGTTTGCTCAACATTTGGAGCATGTTTAATTTTACTTTTTTAAATAAACTGCCAAAATTTCTGATTAAATACATATTTTATGATACTTGTGTATAAATAATAATGCTCTATAAAGCAGTATTTCTGTACAAAAACAACATGAGAAAGTCCATACTTATTTAGAGTAGATAATGATTACGCAAAAATACTTGTAATACGAGATTCAGAGAAGCTAAAATATCACAGGAAAATCAAATATCAATCGAAATTTTCTTTTCAAAACGTTCGCATTCTGTTCTTTCTACCGTATCAAATTTTAAAATTTTTGTACACGTATTTTTACTGATACTATTATATGTACATTAGTTACCAAGTTTTGTGTAATTTACGCTTGAGGGGCAAGAGGTTGCGGGTTCGATTCCCGCCGGGGGACCAGATTTTGTACGATCTTCAATTTCTGGTTTCGGGTCTGGGTGTTTTCTATGTATCATAAATATGTATTTACAAAAAAAAATGTATCTATGTAGTATATCAGTCACCCATAGTACAAGCTCTGCTTAGTTTGGGGTTGTGATGCTGTGTGAGTAGTCCGGATTTTTTTTTTAAATTATTTTTTTTATTTTACTGTTTCATGTTCTATTTAACCTTGAATCAAAGACAGATATTACGATTCAGTTAGGGCTCAGTTGAAAGATCGTGTCAGGTAAGTACTACATTAGGATGTAAGCAATGAAAGATAAGATCTTTTAATCGATATAATGTTTTGACTTCTCATTAAATTCCTGATATCTAGAGAAAAGGTAAGAAACAAACTTATGACGCAGAAGATTCAATGTCTAATTGTCACATAGTATGGCCTAAATGGCATATTATATAGCCTTAAATTGCTATTCGTGATAGTACTCAGACAGGTGCTGAACTTATAAATTGACTTCATCAAACGAATGAATGAATGAACACTGTATTACTACGCGCATTGATTAGTTTGACTTCAACTTACAATAGTTCGCAGCGGTCCCCAGCTAAGCACAGTGACGTTCGCATCAACATGAGTGGACGTTCTTTGCCCAGCCAATTCCATGATAGTGCCTTCTTTTCTTCCCGTCATAGGCGCGAAGGTGAAAACCATCGCCAGGTCTGCAGTCCACCCTTCGTACTTCGGATGAATGAGTATCTTCTCGATGGGCAAGTATTGCTCATACCCACTCTTGAACATTTTCTTTGAGCCTACAACTACAAAGGATGCTAGCAGCTCCGGTTTTGCTGTGCCTGCATTTTCTGGACTTGTGCTGTAATTGATTGGGAATTAAAATACAATACGACAGAAGCTTTGTCGCCTACCCACCTTCTAAGCGAGGCGATGGCAAGAATAAACCTTCGTTATATTATGTTAAACATTGTAATATATGGGATCATCTTAACTTATAATATTTATCACATAAGGAAGGGTTAGGTCCGGTTAATGGACTACGGCCAAAGAGTTTTATGAGGTTTTACTCGTAGGGTTAAAATGAAGTCCTATACCTATCTCTAAATATAATAATATTGTAAGTAATTAATGATTGTATATTTTGTGTCGGAATGAAAATATTTTGGGTATTCATTTTTTGCACTGTTTTATTTTTACTGTAATCTGAAGCACTATTTATCTCTCACAAACAGTGTATTTTCAGAATTATCCATAAAGTCTACAATTACAAGCTTTTCCTAGATTGTAAATGTATTATTAAGCTATATTTTAACAAGTGGCGAAATTGTAAGAAGCAACTTTATAGAAAGCGCAAACCCAAACAAGCAGAAATATTTTCTGCTAGACATAGGTTTGTTTGTAAGTTTATTTTGAAGTCAGTTGTATTTTCATTTGCAGGTTCAGAGTTAAATTTAAGTTTAAAAGTAGCTTAAGCTACGGATTAAGAACGAATCATCTCAGCCTAAGAATGTCCGTTATACAAATGTTGCGTTTATAAATTTCCTTACATTACGATTGGAAGAGGCCTAACGTCGTCCATCTAGGATCTTTTACCAAGTCATCCGTCCATTAGCATGACATATTTTTAGTAGTTAGAGAACTTGATTTTCGTTTGCAAGAAAAAAAAGGAAAAATACGTTGCACTATTAATAGTACCATAACTAAACGAATTTGCTCTTTGAAGTGGCAGTGGGCAGGCCTATATGGCACGCAGAACGTTGGTCGTTAGGGCAAAAAAAATATTGAATGGATACCACTGATCGGCAAGCGCAGTGTAGGACGTCCACCAACTAGATGGACGGACGACCTGGTAAAGGCTGCGGGCTCACGGTGGATGCAGGCCGCTGCCAGCCGAAATTACTGGAGACCTTTGAGGGAGGCCTATGTCCAGCAGTGGACGGCTTACGGCTGAGATGATGATGATAATGATGAATAATAGTACCTACTATGTTTTAAATAATGTAAATGATGAGCTAATCAATGTTTTAGTCACCTAACCTATTATGATGTTTTCCTATACATACATAACCCATTATGGGCGTTTTGCTCGCACATGTTTGGATTTAATATTTAAGAATAACACGTACAAGCAATGCCCAGCCGTTAAAACCACCGTCTCGTGGATAATAGTTCCAGTGCATGTTCGTTTGGCCCTGTCTGTGAACACAATGCTGCAACAGAAAGACATACCTAATTACACATTTAAACACTCAAACAGTTTCCTCGGGAATGGAAAGTACTGTGAATGTTTCTGTAAATGTTCTGCCAATTTCCTCTTGTAAATAATATGAGTTTGTTTGTTTGTCTCGCTAGAACGAAAGCAGGTTTTTTAGCACTCCGTTTCCGTTGCTTTCTTTTATCTGGATATAGTTTGTTTTTTAAGAACAAAACAGCGGACCTAGAGAGTGGCCGCGATTTTACCCGCTTTAAAATATATATTCCCTTACAATTATTAAAGAAGTTGGTTTGTTTTTTAACTTTGATTTAACATTTTTATGAATTTTTTTTCAGACAGATCCACCAGTCTAATCACCTTTAATAATTTATACCTAATCTGTATTTTTTTTATTATTTGCTAAATGGTATAACGGTATCTTGGGAAGAGTTGGTCAAAATTTTTAAAGTCGGCAGTACTCGAATTTATGTTTGATGTTTTGAAAAGGTGACAGTAACTAAGGTCGACATTGAGCACTAATAAACCTTTTATTTCTTTAGTAATATATATAGATATATAAAGCAAAATAGTTATTTTCGCAAAAAGACTTACTCCAAAAGTGCCACGAATGTGTGATCTCCAAGTGGGTCCAATTGTAGATCTCGATAATCATCTTCTGAAATATTATAACTTAACTTTTTTTTTTTTTATGTTAGACCTAGGGCGGAAATAACCTATTTTGGCTATCCATATTCTCTTTACAGAACCATAACGAATGTAAAAATGAACCAACACTGCATAAGTTAACCAATAAATCTAAATTTTAAATTTAAGAAAAACCCCTGATTCCAATGCTTTTATTTCCTTAAAAGTAAAACACCATAATATTTAGTAATGTGCTCTTTCATTTGATACCCCACTCGAGTAAATTTGCAGATTTTCGGTTTTCCATCCCCACTCTACTCCCATAACTTTTAAACGGCTCAACCGATTTATCGAAAACTTAACTAAGAACAAACTCACCTTTCATACAAAAAAAAACTAAATTGTAATCGCTCCATCCGTTCGGGAGCGGACAGACAGACAGACAAATAGACCGACAGACAGACACGTCAAACTTATAACACCCCTCTTTTTTGGTCGGGGGTTAAAAAGAGATCAAACTGTGTTCAGTCACATTTGACATAACAAGACAGCTCTTGACAAAACTTACAATTTCTTAGTTTACTGGGATTTTATAAAATAATTAATTATTTACCAAACTTTTAACCAATTAAAACTTATTATCAAAAATTATATACTATTATGTCAGTAATTAAGACTTAATACAACTCACCAGGAGTTCCAGTTTTTGGTATTTGTTGTTTTGTTCTAAGTTGTCCCACTACGAATCCAACATTCACGATACAACTAAAAACAATTGTGTTAAAAATCATAGCACTTGAATACGTGAATTGTGTCACAAACTTTTAATTAAACTGATATCGGAGACTATAAAAACTTTAATAACCATCAGATGCAGTGATTTTAATGGTTTCTTTATGAAGTGTAATTGGAGAGGTTCGTTGGAGGATTTTAATTCGTATGATACTAGGTCACAGAGCGACTTGAATACGAAATATAGGACGATCTAGTCATTGAATAAGACTCAGGACAAATAATGTGCGTAAAAAGTTGACTACAAACTCTCTACTACACTCTTTTTTGATAAATAAATCATTACTTTCTTACTAATCTTCCTTAATAATTCACTCATCATCCTGCCCTTGTCCCACATTATGTGGGGTCGGCACAACATGTGTAACAACTATCTGGATTAATAACATCATCACCTAGCCCCAAACTAAGCAGATCGTATTTTACTCACAACGTCGTTGCCTGTGTTTTTGGATATTTTTTTAAGGAACAACGCATTTTTACGCGGCAAAATAACCTTCGATAAAAAGGTTATCAAACACAGAAATATTTTTTAAAATCGAACTTGCAACCTATTGCGCCTCAGACGGACATTCACTAACCGGGCCAAAGTGAGTTCGTCATAATTATAATCAATTATTTTTCTAATTCTAAGAACTGCAAAACTTAACCATTCGTTTTCTTATCTTATTCACACTAAGAACGTCTCAAGTCTTGTACGTCTTATGTTGTAATGAACTGCTAATGAGGTTCCTAGTCTACCCGCTTTCACTCGCAATTAAGGAGAGATACAACTAGGCTAAAATATAAATAAATAGGACCAAGTATTATTGTATATAGTGTGACTCAAGACAAAAGTCTTAAATAAGTGTGTATTGCCAGTGATGAAGTACGGATCCGAAACGTGGTGCTTGACTATTGGCCTTATGAATAGCCTCAGAATCGCTAAAAAGCTATAGAAAGGGCTATGCTCGGGGTTTCTCTACGGGATCGAATCAGAAATGAGGAGATCCGTAGAAAAACGAGGGCACCGATATAGCCAAACGTATTAGCTCTTTGAAGGACAAACTTGCTGGCTCACGGTGGATGCAAGTAGTGACCGATCGGAATAATTGGTCGTCTTGGCTTTTGTCCAGCTCTGGGCGTCTTATGGCTGAAATGATGATTATTGTATATAAAATAAATGGAACTTGACACTTATCGTAACCATTTAAATATGTATGTAGTAAGTATTATATTCACTTAGAAGAGCTTGTACCTTTAGCTGAATATAGAATTTTGAGCCCGCGGGTTGAGTACACCTTTCACCTGAAGACAGTAGTCGTCGAAACCCGTGTGTTAAGTAGACCCTTTCACTGCAGGAAGTTGTGTCTGAGCCCGTGGCCTGAGTCTTATTCACTCACTTACTCAAAAAACTGATAGGTTCAATGAGCCCGTGGCATAGATTTTCTTCTATGGGTAAATTGCCCAGAGAACAATTTTATTGTATGTATAAGTGGTATAATTCAATCAAATTTTCCCGGCCGATCCAAAATTTGTATTTATCGTCAAAATTTATAAAAAAATATATAGAGGTATATAGGTATGTTCGGATCATTTTTATTACGCACTAGAAGCCAACCTGGTTACACACGTACAAAAAACAATGTACAAAAAACGGTGCATTTACTTTACAGATGTAGGTAGCTGGTGCAACAAATACCAAGAGACATAGTCAAAGTCAAAGTCAAAACGTTTATTTCCTTAGAAGCCTATGCTTACATGGACAGGTCAACATAAGTGTCTGCTTCTCCTTCTTATTATTAATAATTCGAATTTGAAAACGACTTATAATGTAACTTTATTATTATATGCGTCATCAGGAATGAAATTGCAACATACTTAATTCCTACCATCAAGAAACCTATAATTTTATTCAAATCAATCAGTGGTCCAGTAAATCGATAGAGAATGCTCCGTCGCTGTAATTATCATACAATTGCCCGTACGACAAAGTAAATGTAAATCGATTTTGAGTTAAAATAGCCACAGGCAAATTGAATCGTTTATTCTGTTCGGTTGAATTGAATTTAAACGCAGCATTAAGCTAGAATGCAAACCTTGTTTAACTTAAGCATACTCCGGCTATCTCTGGTGAACTTAGGCCGGAATTCATAGTCACAATGTTTCATGTGCAATTATATTAACTGCCTATATTCAGTTGTTAGCAACTACAGATGTTATCGTAGATTGGCCTATAGTCAATTGTAAGCAATTATTGATGTAAAAAATATTTATTGTGAGTAATCGGAGATTATCAGCGACTATTAATTCTGGCCTTAGGTACACTCTGAAGGGGCTGAGGCAGGGAATTTACTATCATAAATTATATGGTAATATAATATAATCGTTAATTTTAAAGCGAGTTTTTTTTTGTAATAATTAATAATACGCGGGCAATTTCGCAAGTACCGCATTGGCGGTTCTAATCCATATTTCCGTAATATATTAAAATTTTAATGCGAAAGTTATTAAGTCTGTTTGCCTGTCCAGCTTTAAAAAAAAACTAATCGGTTTAAATTTAAGGTATACATTCTTTAGAGTCAGAGAAAGGACATAGGCCAATTTTTTACGCGGAGAAATGTAAATATAATCCTCTGATTTTACCATTTTAGCACCACGGGGCGTAGCTAGTAATAATAAATATTTTACATTGTTTTTTGGTAAATATTTTGGCATGGATTCCACGTATATTATTTTTTGGCAACAAAAATTCTAGAAATTTGTTAGTAAAAGACGGAGGTTATTCTTAAATATTTCGGAAATATTAATATTAAAGCAAACTGCAAGCCCGCTTCAGTCCATAAGCCAGAGAAACTTCCTTTTGGAAGCTATTCTAGCAGTATTTTGTGCTAATGGGAGCACACTAGTTCCTGTGTATTATTTTGCTAAGGTCAATGCAGACGAGCGACTTTTACTTCTATTTTTATTTACCACTAGCTGTGCCCTGCGGTGCTACCCGCGTTATAATGGATGAAGTACTCTTAACCAACAACATATTTATTTGAATAAAGATTAATATTATTATGTTGATACAACTTAAACAAATTATTTCGACCATATTAGGTACCATAAAAACGGTTTTTGTGAGTTAATCTAAAAAGTTAGACATATACTATCGCGGACTGTTTTTTAGATCATTAAAAGAGCTATTATTCTTTAATACATATTTTTTGTGTATCTTGAACCGTTTTCACGGCGCACGAAACGGAAGGCTTCAAAGATGAACAATTTCTCCCGTTTTATACACATTTACCACTATATCTTTGCTCCTATTGGTCGTAGCGTGATGTTATATAGCCTTCCTCGATAACTGGACTATCCAACACAAAAAGAATTATTCAATTCGAACCAGTAGTTTCGGAGATTAGCGCGTTCAAACAAACAAACTCTTCAGCTTTATAATATTAGTATAGATTTGTTGCCACTTGACTTGATTTTTAAATTTCCTAAGTCGACTAAGCCCCGATTTCACAGTTATAAACGCGATCATATCAGACTAAGCTCGTATAACCACCTAACTAAGATCAAATTGACATTAAATTGACATAATTCGATGGTTGAACTGAACCTAGATATAACTCGATATGTACCATAAAATGGTGAAGTTGATTCTATTATCTTCTGAGATTGATTCGTAATATATACGTAGAAACAGAACAAACATCAACATGACCAAACGAGGTTTGCTGATTACAGAGGCTTTGAATTGCTAACGAAAAAAATATATTCGAAGGGAATACGAAGTAATTTTTTTTTTGTTTACATAAATATTTCCGGGCAATCTACACAAAAACATCTAGCCCTTAACTAAACTAGAGCTAAACTTGTGTTGCGGGTACTAGAAATATGATATACATAATAGACATTCATACATACTTGACTTATGGTCCTATGTCCCCTAGATGGGGCAGAGGGCGTCCACAGTGCGTCGCCATCCCGTTCAAAAAGTCGAAGACATTAGTATTATTATGACTATTTTTAAAAGCACAATAAAGTTACTAAACATTATCAGGAAGTGATCTCAACTATTTATATTATATCGAAAACTAAAAAAAAAATTTGGCAAATGGAGGTTAAGAAATATATTTGAAGAGCTAAGTCCAATAGCAAGTACAAAGAATATTAACACACGAATTTTTTAATCTCAAAATATTAAATTACAAAACGCAACAGGAAATGAACAACATTTGAAGCAATGAAGGATTATTTCTCTTCTACAATATAACAAAGTTTCCCCTAACATTCATAGCCATCCCGAAAGCTCATTGGCAATCGTAAATAAACAAAGAAACGCAACATAAAAACGATTGAGCGATTCTAAGCCCAGCCTCTCGTATACTGAACCGTCGCTATAAACGGATAATTTCACTGCTAGACATTCTGAAAGGCGAATCGAGGTTACGGCAATAAGGCGACAAGCCGCAATCCACTTTATTGTTCACAGTTGTCAAACCAAATTGTTGCTTGAGAATAAGCGACGGTGAATGCATTAGTGAGGCATAGATGTGAAATGTCTCAGCAGTCTTTCGAAACTTCAAGTAATCTTTTAATATTAAATGTACGAATAATCGCTAACATTTATGAAAATAAATCTTGAATCTCCAGGCACTGTAAAATTGACGTAGGTATTTGAACGGTTAGAGTCTTAATATTATATTCTTCAAGCAGTGCATTGTAACAAACTTGTATCCGAAACGTGGTACCCAAAGTAATTCTTTACTAGGACTTATAAATTGGATCAGGATTGAAGAAGTAAGGAGAGGACTATGCATAAGGTTGTCACTACAGGTTCGAATAAGAAATGAGGTGATACGTAGAATTACGAGGGTCACTGATATAGCCAAGAGGAGTAGCTTGGCTGAAATGGCAATGGTCAGGCCATATAGCTCTTAGAATATCTATTCTAAGAGCTATATGGCCTGAGGCCTGAGGCCTGGCCATCTGGCCGGGGTCACTATGGACGGCAAGTGTGGACCCATCTCTTAATGCGCAGGTACAGTATCCCGTATCCTCTTACTGGCTTGCTGTCTACATATAAACTAGGAGGTCGACGAACTCATATTTATTTTAGTAAAACGAGACTTTAAATAAAGAAAACAATCTGCATTTAGTGGAAAAAAAAATACTCACAATTTTATTGAAATCGTTTTATTAACTGGACGCTTAATAAAGACGAAAAAAGGCGTCTTATATTTCTCAATATCTAATTAAACAAACATGGTTCATAAAAAAGGAGTCCACACTACACTATTATATAGTGTCTATTAAATCACAAGTATCTATTATTATAGAAGCGCAAAAGGTAGCGGGTTCCATTCCAGTTTGTGTTTTGTGCAAGCACTTTCTCTTAGATCGGGGTATTTAAAATATATCTATATATGTATGTATATTATATTAAGTATATCAGGTGTCTAATCCTCTTGACATAAACTTACAGCTTACCACGGGGATAAATATTAATGTGTGGATTATACTGTTTTTTTTTTTAAATTTTTATATATAAAATCATCAAAAGCCTTATAATTACTTCATGCAAAAAACCACGCTTGTCTTCACATCAATATTCATCAAATATGTAGTCTCGCTTCTATTTAATTTTAACGAAAAGCTACCGCATATAAGGAAGGGTTAAATCGCTGGTTGTGAAAGGGACGTGCAAAAACAGCAATTTATTTTATAGCGACGGCTCGGGCTGGGTTTGTCGGCTGCGAGAAATGCTAGTCATTTCCTAGGTGCGCCTTTAACTAAAAGGTAGCCCTTTTAGCTTAATAGCTAGTTTAAAATTAGTTTATTTTTAAATTGTGTTTTTGCACGGAAGCCTTTCGCAACTTGGGACATCAAAATCTTTGCGGATTTCATTTAATGGTATATTACTGTAGTTTCTATTTAGAAATACATACAAGAAAATATTCATTTAACTTTGTTGTTTTAGGCACAACAATAGATTTTGTAGTAATAAATAATTCTCTTTAAACTCGCCTTTGTAAACAATACTATGTTAAAACAACATGTGTTTTAAAACTATATTATGGTCTATATGATATCTACATGTGTTGTATTAGCAACTATTTGACAGCTAGGTAAAGGTAAATTATATAAAGTCAGATTAGTTCAGTTCAGTTCAGTTTCTTGTAATTGGACTTTGCGCTTGCAGCGACAATTTGCCAGGTTTGATATTGATAAAGTTAATTTACAGTGACAAAGGAAATAAAAAGTAGGTTTAGCAATGAAGTTCCAAATATACGAATATGAAGGAATTATAGTTAAATATTTCATTTAAGTTTGATATCAGTTATTTTAAAGATAATTATTAGGTACTTTGAATTATAATTGTAAGTGGAATATGGGTGTATCGTAATAATATTACATTTTTAATTCTAAGAATTTTAACCTTTCAGCTATAACTTAAGTCAGAATTAAATCACATTCATTCTAATATGCAGATAAATTTAACGGTTAATATTTTGTTAACTTTACTTATCATTTAAATTGAGTCAGTATTTTCAGTAAATAAGCTTTTTTGAAGAATTTCATAATTTTAAGTCTTGGTTTTAGTAAATTTCGTAGCATATTATTATTTATTTATTAGTCATGTATCTACCTAATAAGTGTTTTGCCTGTACGTTGTCATCGAGATACAACATACAAAATCATTAATTTCCATTGTTTGAGTGTACAAATCTTAAAAACGTCATATTGAGTAGACCAGTCCCGCAAAAGAACGGGCCCCGCGGAGCCGGTAGACTTTATGCATTTAATTATAGTAATAAAGAATCTCGAGGTTTACCACAAAATATATAACCCTAATACAAACGACAAAACCTACACAGTACATACCCTAAAACAACAATCTACCTTTATGCAAAAGGACAACAGTCTCACGTGACGCCCAAACCCCACACACTGTTCTCAGCCACCGTCACGTAGGGCTCAAAAACACCCTTACCGGGCTTCGACACTGTTTAAAATTCTACAATCGCTGCGTACAATAAATTTTCCTACACAGTCCCGGAGGTAGTAAATTTCGTGCTTATTTCCTACAAATTATTTCAGCTAAGCGTACCCCTAGACAACAGGAGTGCTTTTACCGAACAAAAAATAGATTTAGTGCTAGCTTTTTAGTATGAAAACTGCGTTTTGCGAGGTTTCGCTATTATTTCACGAGGATTGTTTGTTCTGTATGTTTTTTAAAGTTAGTATAGTGGTAGGACTAATCAAGTGTATTTTACCAAATGCTTTTCCTTAAACGTTGTTAAGGCGTTTTATGATTTAAATAGACGTAAACATGAATAAGGTAGACGCTATGTAACTTTATTTTAATAAAGTTTAATTAACCAAAAAAAAATCGATAGCCTAACGGACTTTTATGTCAGAACTTTGTTTATCCAGCAACAAATTTGAATACCTTGTATAAAGTGGTAAAGATATCTGCAGGAAGTTCTTGTACCTATCACACAACTGAAAAATTTGTCCCTAATAATTTATTAAGATGTTTAAAATAAATAATTTAGTTGTTGCTGGTATAAAAATATGGAACATACCTTCCATTTATCAATCCTGCAATAAAATCATTTTCTTGCGTGTGATTTTTGAGATAGGACCTTCAAATATTGTCACTTGAAAACTTGCAGGCTTATTCCGAATTCTACTCTATCTACTGCTGAAAACCGCCTAAAACATAAGACAGACAAACTATATTATACATTTGAAGAGTTGTGAGTTTGTTAATGCACTAGTCACAGGAAACTACTGGTCCGATTCGATATTTTATTCAGTTTTAGATAGCCCGATTAATTGAGGACAACTACAATGGCAATTTAACCGCAAAAATATACAACGCCTGAAGATGGATAATTTTAAGTCTTAGTATTGTTTTCTTATGTAAGTGAAATGTTTACTTAAATAAAATAAAAACCTTAATATTCTAACCAATAGTAGAAAAAGTTAACCAATAAGAAATACCTACGCAGTTAACTGTATTTCCCCGAACTGAAACTATTCACTGAACAAAGTTGAAAGTTCGATAAACCTAAATCAAATGTTTCAGACAGCAAACAGCCACAAATAATCTAGTGCGAGCAAAGTTCAGGGCACGTACGCTGTGTAATCTTAGTTGAGTTGCCCTATTTCTATCTGGAGTTTGGTTTTGCGAAAGACATACTCGTATTACGATTTGCAACAAGTTTTCTGTTAGCTTTTAGGTACTGATTTTTCATTTTACTCAATTATGTTTTATTTTTATATGCAGTTGTTCTTTATAATATCTCTAATCTAATATATAAAATTCTTCTGTCACGGGGTGCGTAATCGAACTTCTCCGAAACGGCTTGACCGATTCTCATGAAATTTTGTGAGCATATTCAGTAGGTCTGAGAATCGGCCAACATCTATTTTTCATTTTGAAAAAAAAATAAAAAATTTTTGCACATCAACGTTTGCTGGGGTCAGCTAGTTATAAAAATAAATCTGCTGTACGTGTGTTAGTCATTGAATTCCTCCTAAACGGCTGGATGATTTAGATATGTTTTTTGTGTATGTTCAAGTGGGTTCGAGAATGGTTTAGTACCGTATTAACAATACGGTCAACTAGGTGCGAAACGGTGAAATGTTGATTAAACATTAAATTGCAATCTAATACAAGAGGTGTTTATCCTTACAGTGCGCAAAACAACGGGTCAGCTAGTAATCTATATAATCTTTACACGTATTACGATTTGCAACAACTTTTCCGTTAGCTTTTACTGATTTTTCATTTTACTCAATATGTTTTATTTTTATCTGCACTTGTTCTTTATAAATATAATCTACACCAATATTCAGAAGCTGAAGAGCTTGTTTGTTTGAACGCTATTAAGTTATTTTCACTGTCAGATAGCCCATTTATCGAGGAATGGTAAAAGCTTTTAACTATTTAATGCTTTTTGGATTTCCCGCGGGAACAACGTATTTTCGCGGGGGAAAAATCCAAAAAACACCAACAACGCCGTGTCGTGTAAAACAAGTTACGTATAAGTCAATAAAATAATAACAAATTTATAAATAACTAGCTGTGCCCTGCGGTGCTACCCGCGTTATATTGGATGAAGTACTCTTAACCAACAACATATTTATTTGAATAAAGATTAATATTATTTTGTTGATACAACTTAAACAAATTATTTCGACCAAATTAGGTACCATAAAAACGGTTTTTGTGAGTTAATCTTAGAAGATAGACATATACTATTGCGGATTATTTTTAGATCATTAAAAGAGCTATTATTCTTTAATACATATTTTTTGTGTATCTTGAACCGTTTTCACGGCGCACGCAACGAAAGGCTTCAAAGATGAAATAATTTCTCCCGTTTTTTACACATTTACCACTATATCTTTGCTCCTATTGGTCGTAGCGTGATGTTATATAGCCTATAGCCTTCCTCGATAACTGGACTATCCAACACAAAAATAATTATTCAATTCGAACCAGTAGTTTCGGAGATTAGCGCGTTCAAACAAACAAACAAACAAACTCTTCAGCTTTATATATAGTAATAGATTTATTATAGTATAGATTAGTTTTGTCATGTTATTATGTTTTTATAACTAAAACAAGAAAAATAACTTCCCTAGATCAGTCGTTAAAAACTTCATGACACATTTCAAACTTTCGAAATGTTAACCTGTGAGATTTCAGCGCTGCCGTCCTCTTAAATGTTCTGTGGTTTCTCTGGGAAGCGGTTCCCTTCCTTGAACATATGGCTCTTACAGAGTCGTCGACAGACTAAAATAACTAAACAGTAATTTAGAATATAAAGTGGCAATTTACCAAAAATACATTAACAAAACTATCCAGCTCGCAAATCCAGGGAGACAAGCGTAGAGCGACACATGCATATTCAAACTGTGTACGGATTAATTTGCTCCCCTTTTTGTGATGGACAAAGCTGCACACAGTCTGGCAAATTGCCTTGGAAATATTAGTCTGGGACTGCATTCAAAATACATAAAGCTCATTACTCAGCTCCGTTATGATGTCGAGTGGCTGCTGTTTACAGAAATAATTCTTGCTGGCAATGCCCTATTTGAAATAAGATACTTAATTTGTTTATTTCAATGTTTTAAATAAATGTATGATCATTAATGTATACGATTAAAATGTTATCTTAGTTTCACTTAGTTGAAAATTTTCTGAGTATCATTCAAAAGAAACTGAAGACTTAACTTATCAGAGCAAGATCGGTCAGTCCATAACTGAGAGGTCTCATTTGACTTGATAGCTGTATATTTTAACCATTGACTAATTTAACTCGAAGAATTTGAATCAGGCCTTTCATGTTATATTTTAAATTTGTATCACAAGCATGACAGCAAACCCAGGTTGTTATACATTGAACATAATGCAAGCACATTACGTCAGAAAAAACAGCCCTAGAATAACAGGCACCTAGAATTTCATTTTTAAACACATAATGATTTTACTAAATCTTTGATTGGCGAATTTAATAACCGAATGAATTAGTTCTAAAGTATTTTAAGCAACATACATAATATCTTTAAAAATTCAAACATTATATTTTATGCAGATTTATCCTAAAATAGTTGTCAATCTCCTAATTCATGTTCAATATTTTTTATAATGGGACTCGGCGCTTGAAGCGTCAGTTTGCTAGTGTCAAGTAAAATAAAATCAGAAATTGTCCGTCACTCTCATAATTCTTGTATGCGTTTGTAAACAAATATAAATGCCATGATCAGAGAGTATATTAGTTATATGTACGTTTTAGCCATGATATAAGAATAAACAAGATTTGAGGACGCAAAATGGCGTTCTACTGAGTAACATCTTTTACACTTTTTAATTTTATTTAACTTGACACTAGCAAAACTGACGTTTCAAGCACAGAGTCCAATTATAATGAATTTAATTGAATTGAATAAACAGTGACACCCATAGATAATGGTTTGCACGATGGTACTCATAGTCTATGACCACAGACATCCAACAATAATAACTTGTTCAAAGGACCATAGTCATATTATTTTTATAAGAAAAGTTCCGAGTAATGTGAATGCAGCATAAAATTGTATCTTTGTATGTAACCGGTCATTGTGTGTTACTCTGAAGAACAAAGCGGTCTACACAGCTTGACCCTCAGTACCTACCAACCACTCTAACAATACATATTATAATAGCAAGTTCTCTCAACTTGTATCCACCCAATTACAACTCGGCAAGCTGCTCCAAAACACTTCGCAGCAGTAACTTGCGGCCAGACAGCTCTACTCAAGCGCTAGTTTACTTGTGGTCAAGCTATTACTGGAAAGATGTTTGCTCAGTACCGTATAACGGAGTACTCGTAATATATCGCTCCAGCTTTTATTGCAGCTGAGATTATTTAAACGGCGGGGTAAGGTCGTAATTTTAGCTTTAAACTGCATTGACACTGTAAACGGGGTAATATTCCAAAATTTGCCTGACTTGAAAGACGTTTTTGGAGGTTTTGTGTGTTCACGTCCGTAATTAGTAACCCTCTGAATCCTTACACGTTTCCGGGTGGTGCTAAGAACAGTCTCTGGTTGTCACCACCCTCCGGGCTGGGCCAGTGCGTGAAGCGATTCGTGTTTCGTAATGTGGTCCGGAGAAGCCATCTACCTTCTAGGCATTCATGCCCCATCTTAGACCACATAGTCACTTTACATCAGGTGAGATTGTGAACAAATGAAGGTTTATTCAGTATAAAAAAAAATATATGTAATTAGTGCACCAAGTTCGGTTTTATACACCTACCTATGTTTTTGATGGAGTTGTGATATAAGACCCTTAACAGGTTTGTTGAAGGGATGCTGCCATTATAAGGTCCAAAGTTGTCCAGTTAACTACATATTATAAACCTACGCTTTTAACGTCAGCCATCAATATCAGACGTAAGACGTCTTTCAACGCGGCGCCTCCCAGCAGGAATCACATTGAATCATTTCGCCTTACTAGCCTATTCAAGACACTTTATATTAACAAGCACTACCATAACCTGTTTTCTTTATTGAACCAGTAGGTATATAAACAACACTGACACCACTATTTCACCGCGGGAAGAAGTCGGTACTTTAAACTTGTAAATGCAGTGATATAAACCTTTGCATTTCCAGCCAACAATATTCAAATCCCGGTATTAACTCAAGCTGCATACTTTATAGTGTTTTATGGGATTAAGTACTTTTATAAAATGCAGTCTGCGACTATTTTCTATTATCCGAACTTTTATACTTTTTTGCGATCTGCATAGAACAGCGATTTGTATCTTCGTATGAAAATAATGGTTTCCATTGAGGATTATAATTTCTAATTATAAATAAATCAATAATTATTTCCGGACAATCCACGTAACAACATCTAGCCCCGTAGTAAGCTCTAAGCTTGTGTTACGGGTACTAGACATGTGATAATACTTAATATAATATACATAAATAGATATTTTTTATTATACATATTAAAGACCCCAGACCAAGGAGAAAGTGCATGCAGAACATAAAAACACCCCCATCGGCGGGAATCGAACCCGCGCGGACCCATCGCCCCATTGAGGCAGTCATATTGACTCTATTTATAGATTCTTTATAAAAATAGCATTGAAAATAAAATGTTCCTCATCTTAACAATTCACTTCAAATAGGAGTTTTGTACTTAGAGTATGAGGGATTTTAATTTATTATCATATAAAAATATATATTATTTATTTTATAACATAGAACATTAGACCACTAGACCCATGGAATGAATAATATGTTGACCTAGTGATATCACCGAAACAATTTCTCTTTTATAAAAGCAAGTTATTCAACATGATTAGGTACCTAATTCTTTCTTCTTTAGTCCGTAAAGCTTTCAGGATGAATTCTTTATTTTCTATGTTTACAAATAAATTAGATTAGTGTGAGATGGACTAATACGCCGAGGGTTCCGCGTGATTTAACAATTTTTTTTATTTATTTATACTTTTACATTGCCATTACAGTACAAAACTAATGCGACAATGGAAAATAATTGGTACATAAAAATTAAATTATATAATTTCAAATATATTAATTATGAAACTTTGGCATTGATGGACAAATAAATTACACTACACCTAGGGTGTACAGTTTATAGACATTTTGGAATAAAATAAAAACCCATCCAAGTACTGACCGCGTGCAACGTTGCTATACTTTATAATTTATCACGTTCGCTGTATGGAATTACATTGATTAAGTGATTTTAGTATAATGTTGTTTTAGCTACAACAGAAATACAGCTTCCCTCAAAATTTCAGCATTTGAGATACATAAAGCCTGGTAATAGACAGACAGACAGACAAACGACGAAGTATAAAAGTATTAAATAGTATAAAAGTACAAGTAAAGTAGTAAAGTACATACCTAGTATTAAAGTCCATTTTTCTTCCTCTGGGTACGGAACCCTAAAAAGTACTTCGCTGTTTCAAAGAAACCTCTCTTAGAATACGAGGAAAGTCAATTATGGCAGAACGAAGTTCCATGTTATCATAGCGGCTATCCAGCTGAACGTTTTTACTTACAACGGAAGAGGAAAACGTGTTAAATGCGATAAGGATGTAAGGATATTGGTCTGTTTGTTTCAATAATATTATTATGATTATACTGCTAAAACAAAAAAGACAGACTTCTTGACTGAAGTTAGTAATCTTGGTTGTTTTAGATAATGCAACCAGACCTGTCCCTGATACCTATTTCATATAAAAATAAACAAATCCTCAACTAACAATCCTCATAACTATTTAAAAATTTACGGTCGAATTGTGAAACCTCCTTTTTTTTAGAAGTCGGTTAAATAGCGCCTTTTTAAATATTTACAATTTACAAATTGACGAATACTGGATTTTATCCCATTGTTTTTCAGCCCCCATTGTTTGCTCGTTGTTGAATTATTGACTTTCTACATGCATCATTGAAGCAGCAACATGTTAGCATTAATTGCTCTGGTTGAATGCATCAGCAGTTTAATTAGAATTTTTGAAAATTTGATTTCCTTTAAGCATAGGTATTTTAGTGCTGGAAACAAATTGTGTTTTTATCACTGTCAAAACCAGTTTTATAACGTCCATTTTTCCGTAATTGATTATCTTTCTCAATATAATTTATTAATTTTGATCTATCCTAGTAATATTATGAATTATAATCATCACCCTATTAACGTCCCAACTATGGGACAGAGGGAATTTTCTCTTGGCGAGAGAGATAAGGCCTTAATTCACCACGCTGGCCAAGTGCGTGTTGGTGAATGTCACATGTCCTTCAAACTCATTAAAGTTGTCAGAACATGCCGCTATCCTCACGATGTTTGCCTTCGCCTATACACGTGTTTTATAATGCACATAATTTTATCAAGAAGAAAAAATACTGGTAATTCACTCATTTAGTTATAACGAATGAATATTATTTAGTATTAAAAAATATATTATATGAATATATTCTTTTATGTCACTATTCAACACAATTACACACTACCTCTATAATATTTAATTTTTTTCAACAAAAACGTAATTAGTCTTTATTGCCATTGAATAATATAAGAAATTGAATAACATTCTCCTATCTATTCCTAGATTTAGGTTAGACATCACTGATATAATTTTAATTGATAATTCTTAATTGACATCCTTTTAATAGATAATTATTCAAGTAGACTCAAACGCTGAGCAGTGACCCAACGTGGTGCATGTACATGTATGTGTAAGCAAAATAAATAAATAAACTATTGTAGATCACTTCACTGCCATTTATATTACAACTCTTTCACTGCAAACGGATTTCTTACTAAGTAACAAGAACCGTCTGCAAAATGCAAGCAATTCCCTCCCATAATCCCCTTGAGTAGGAGCTACTTTGCAATAAGCAATTTGCGAGAAAATTAAAAGTCTCTAATCCATCTTGTGCTCAAGTAATCTAGCTCTAAAACTAACGATCCAACCTTTTCCCATCCGCCTTTCCGTCTTGAAATACGGTTAAATAAACGACTGCTAGAAAGGGTGTCTTCATACTAAAGTGGTGCACTTTACCACAAAAATGCATAGATTTTTTTATTAAATTAATTAAGATTCCTTACCAGAATATGCTTTACAGAGCATATCTCAAAAACCATAAATTGTTTTAAAAATTCAAAACGTACATCTAACACGCCATCTTTTTATCTTGTTAGGTGTACATTTTAAGGGTTCTGTAATCAATGCGTCTGTAAATTGAATAGATTTTTTTATTAAATTAATTAAGATTCCTTACCAGAATGTGCTTTACAGAGCATATTTTCCAAAAACCATAAATTGTTTTAAAAATTCAAAATGTACATCTAACACGCCATCTTTTTATCTTGTTAGTGTTCATTTTAAGGGTTCTGTAATCAATACGTCTGTAAATTCAATAGATTTTTTTATTAAATTATTTAAGATTCCTTACCAGAATGTGCTTTACAGAGCATATTTCCATATAACCATAAATTGTTTTAAAAATTCAAAACGTACATTCAACACGCCATCTTTATAACTTGTTAGTGTACATTTTAGGGTTCTGTAATCAATGCGTCTGTAAATTGAATAGATTTTTTTATTAAATTAATTAAGATTCCTTACCAGGATGTGCTTTACAGAGAAAAAAAACATAAATTGTTTTAAAAATTCAAAACGTACGTCTAACACGCCATCTAACGGCAAGAACCGGAACCTTTATGGATGTGTCATGTATTGTATGTGTGTCTGTCGGCCGCATTAAGATTTTCAAACAATGCTTCATTATATAGATATGTATGTATGTATGTATATAAACTGTATAAATACGCGAAAACCTTTGTGTATGTGTCCATCTCATATATCATATCATATCATATCATCACCCTATTAACGTTCCCACTGCTGGGACACAGGGACTTCTCTCTTGACGAGAGAGATTAATAAGCTAAATTTTTTTTATTTAAATATGTGACAACAACAAGACCTGGAAATTAAAAATATGTACGCGGTCTACAAAAAATACACAAACAATGTGCATTCCAACTCTGTTTGAATCTAACTAGTAGCAGATTACAATGTTTTGATAATCAAAACGTACTGGGCTTAAAGTATTTTGATAAGTGAAGTTGACTTGTAAGGAGGAGTTGTTAATATTACTAGAAAATCAACACAGCAAATACATTTTTAAATTATTTTCGGTACGTGTTTCACATCTGAACGATAGATCATTATGATTCTCCATACTACTTTATATGAAGTACTATTTCACTTAATCCATAACGTTTTTTTGAAAATGTGTTATTAATATGTTTGACTATTATTTAGTCATGATCTATTTAAAAATGAGTGCTGCTTTTTTTCAGGCTCACAATTTTTCGATAAGTTCAGTACACGCATTTTACGATAACTTCGGCTTTTTTAACAAAATCTTTAGTCTTCTTTTGTAAACTCACTACAAGTCTATGTGAAATGCAGTTTAACAGTTTGTTATCTCTCAGAAGTCGCCTGGTGTGACCGCAGTCTTACAAAAATACTGTTAACTCTTCACGTCTGAACTCCATTAAAGATCCAATTAATTACACTTCTATCAAATCGACATATCGCCCGATTCAATTATTTTCACATTCAATTTCCGGAAAAATGGCTGGTAAAGGCATGCTTTAATTTCATTTCAGCATCAGAGTATTTCAGATGTTTGCCATTTTACTTTATCGAGTATATTTTAGCTGCTGTATTAATTAAACATTTTAGATTGATTTCAGTGACTCTTCACAAAATAGGCATGATGACTACTTAAACAAACAGGCATTATGTTTACTCTGTCTGTTAGCACGTCCAAAAAAACTGGACCTCTATTTTTTGCTTTATCAATTTATTATTAAGTATCAAATTGATAAAGCAAAAAATTTCGGCTTGTGACGTATACATTTAGTACATTTTGCTGGAAAGGATTATAGTTAGATTATAGCGAGCGCAAACCATGCGATGGTCGCCTCACCGTCGTCAGTATGTTCGATAGGCTCCATAACATTTCTTTCATATACGTCTCATGGGGTAAGATTATAGGTAATCCTTCTAAAACCTAACTTCGCGGGGATGGAGACGACTGCTGACGCGAAGCACTAAGCCTCTTCGTCAGTTCAATTCCTGTGGCTACTTAGCCACAAGATCTCTAGCTGTTTCAGTTGGAAGCGGCTTATAAAGCCGTGAGCGAGACATCCTCTAGCGGTCTTTAAATCTGCCGTCCATCATCCATCAGTTTGTCCAATGACTCGAAAGATGATCTAAATGTAAATTCCATTTAAAGGACTTCCACAGTTGATTCCCCCTTCTCTCTCTCGCCTTTGAATGGAGTTGTGTCTTGCTTACAGACTTAATATTGAATAGGAAGTTTACGGTTTATGAACTACAGTTTTCTTCAATACACTTACAACTCTTTACGCTGATCAAACTTACATAATTCAGTAATTGGTACGTTTATTTGCAATTTATTTTTGGCAAAATATAACTTTGAGTCTGTAGTGACACAGATTAGCAATAAAGTACGCGGCGCAAACGCGTTTCGTCAATTCAGCTTTTTAATAGTTATGCGGAGCCTCGCCAGTCACTCTTCAAACCTCAGCCGTGTTTAGACATATCCTAATAAGGATTAAATAAATAATATAATTGTAATAACCTGTAACGTGTTAAATGAATAGATTCAGTATAGTGCAATAACTCTTTTATTTCAACCAACCCACATACATAATCACTAAAGACTAGTAGAAATACTAAAAGTCATTGTGTATAATAATTTGAAATTTTATAATAAATAGTTCAATGCTATTTGAGTCATACATTTTCGGTGAAATCCCAATACATTTCATCAACATAAAATTAATTGTTTTAATATTAATTTCAAGCTTGAGCCAACTTTATTTTCTCTTTACATTTTATACTCATCGAGTCAATGAAATCAACAGTTCAATAGTTTTTAATTAAAGCGGTAATTGAGGGGACATTAAAATGGACAATTAATTTTATATAGATATTTGATTTATTCACGCGTAACCAAGTAGGCTTATTATCACGTCACTTATGGCTCCGTTCCTACTGGCGACAAACAAGAAAAGAAGTTCCATTTGTTGCCAGCGGTAACAACGAAGGGGAAAATGATATTACAGTTATTACTATTGGGGATAATCAGACAAAGGAACTTTCCAGTAATTGTTGCCTTTCGAGAATAAAAATTCCCGATTATTAACTGAGACAATACAACAAACTTACTTTACTTTCACTACTTGCTGTATGTTTACTTTGTCTGTTCACGTCCGTAAGTGGTAACCCTCTGAATCCTTACACGTGACCTCCGGGTGGTGCTAAGAACAGTCTCTGGTGGTAGGCTTCGGCCGCGACTTGTCACCACCCTGCGGGCTGGGCCAGTGCGTGAAGCGATTTTTTCGTGTTTCGTTATGTGGTCCGGAGAAGCCATCTTCTAGGCCTTCATGCTCCATCTTAGACCACATCGTCACTTTACATCAGGTGAGATTGTGGTCAATAAATGAAGACTTATCAATATTAAAAAAAAATAAAAATTGTTCTTATTTTGTGTTCGCGCTTCACAATATAAAGTAAGATATCTTCAAGGACTAATCATACTGCTCCACAAAGTGATAAACAGTCTTTTGATTGTAATATTTTGTTTTCGTTTTGAATTATCATGCTCCACCTTATCAATAAAAACGATTTGTCACCTTATTGACAAATTGTTTTTATTCTTCAAATTTATTATTTTAGTGTAGGAGGGCGCTGATACTCATCATCAACACCCTATTAACGTTTCCACTGCTGGGATACAGGGACTTCTCTCTTGACGAGAGAGATCAGGCCTTAATTCACCACGCTGGCCAAGTGCGGGTTGGTACTGCAACACAGTTTTTATAACTTTCGCAGCAGTTCAACGTTATTGTGTAAATTTGTGAAAAGCTTAAAATAAATATTTTTCTGTTTAATATGTCATTCTCAAAAGGTTGTGCTGACAAGACAACCTCAAATTATTATCTTTTTTAATCATTTTATGTTACCTTGTTTGCGCATTGATTTGTGTACCCCACACATATCGCGTTAACACAATTATTCACTGTAGGTCGCTAATATAGTCACAACATCAATGTGACAAACCCCATATTCTAACTAAATTGTGCATGCTAAGTATCAAGCACAAGATAGTTAAATTCAATGCAATGTTTCTAGTTACTGAATGTTGATTTGAATTACAGGCACATATTGCAGAGATAGCAGGTAGGAGGGTAGAGTTCGGTTACCTAGCTATCTTATGGCGTAGTGCAATGTGAACCGATTTGCAAGTGCCTCGGTTTAGGATACCATCACATTGAAGTTAAGTTTATTTACATTAAATAACATGAAGTATTCTATCCGAAGTCTATTCGCAATGTTAAAGCTACTTAGACAATATTATAGAGTGATTCATGAACTTAGTTTATTCATATTTAAATGGGAAAGTGTATGTGTGTGTCTGTTTGTTCCGTCTTTCGGCTCAACCGATTTGCCTGCGATTTGAAATGGTGGTAGATTACGACTTGGAACAGGACATAGGCTGCTTTTTTAAATATTAATAATTAAAATATGTCATTCCGCGGCAAAATCCCTTATAATGCGGGTAATATCGCAGGGCTACGAGTACTCGAAGCATTACACAATTACGCAAATTTATGGTCGCGATGTATCTATACTAACAATATAAAGCTGAAAAGTTTGTGACATTGTTTGAAAGCACTAATATTAGGAACCACTCGTTGGATTTGAAATAGTTTTCCATTGCTAAAAGCCCATTTCTTGAGGAAGATGGTTATAGGCAATATTTACCGCAAAAAAATAATAAATCCTTGCGCAAAGTAGTGACCTGAACAGATGTTCAAAAGAAAATTGTACTCTGGGTGATTGATATCCAACTAACTAACAAATAAATAAATAAATTATGTATCTTGAAGGTTTGTTACTTTATTGGTCAATACATCAATCTTTAATTTTTGTATGCAATTTCGCAAATACATATTTTAACATTACATTATTTTAACACACTTTAGTTATTTGGCCAAAACAACATGAGTTTTTGTGTTTTAGGGAGTTTTTTACTTCTTGTATAGATTGCGTATAAAACTACCTTTAAACCTATCCGACCAAATCCAGATAATCGAATATACTGTCTTGTGTAGACGTTACTCAAACTAACCTACTAATGTTCTTGGCAGATCTAGTTTACGGAAAGGTTGGTATATCGTGAAGCGATAATTTTAACAAGCACTTTATGCGACTGGATCCGGATCTGTTTTGCTCAAGCGTTAGATCTGCAAGGCAGTCATTTTTTCATAAATTAGTGTTATTTTTAATTATTGATATTGTGCTATTTACTTTATTATTTGTTTGTTTTTTTTTCGATCGCATAGTTAAGCTTTTTTTCTTTTTGGTTTATTTTTATATCGCATATTAAAACGTTTTCACTTACCGGCATCTGTTATGCTAGTTCTGTGTTCCTATTCGTTAAGAACTTTAATTAGCTTCTAATTCAAAATCTGATAAAATATTTTTTTTTATCAGATTTTGAATTTTTTGTTATGAGCTAATGGTTTTCCATGTAAATAAATAAATAAATAAAATCCACTGATCTGTAAAAAACACAGCCTAAAACATTCCTTAAACCTTCATTCCAAGATTGTGAGAAATTGCATTGTGTAAAACTGCTCATTACGTATTAAAGGTTTATATTTTACATATACAATATGTATTTATGTATTGTTATTCTTTCTAATAATGGTGTTGGTGATAATTAATTTCTATCTCAGATAATTTATAGATTCTGGCGTATCTTTGCGGAAATCCATTTCAAATAAATAAATATAACCAAATATTACGAACCATATTTTTGTAGAGCCTTGCCAGGGAGAAATGGGTGCAGAAGTAGTATTAAATTGGTACCATTTAGGTATTTGAATTTCCATCTATCTATGTATTTACAAAAAAAATGTGTATATATAACACCCATATTACAAGCTCTGTTTAGTTTGGGGTTAGGTGATGGCTGTGTGAGTAGTCCGGAAATCTTAATATATAAATCTCGTGTCACAATGTTCTCCTGTGTCCTCAATGGACTCCTAAACCACTTAACCGATTATAATAAAATTCGCACACCATGTGCAGTTCGATCCATCTTGAGAGATAGGATGGTTATAACGGCGCGAAAAATTCGAATTAATTTCCGGGAAAATTATATACCCGTGCGACGCCGGGGCGGGCCGCTAGTATTTAATATTTATTTAATTATATGAATATTAATCTACAATTTCTGGTTTCGGGTCTGGGTGTTTTCTATGTATCTTATGTATGTAATTACAAAAAAAAAAATTATCTATGTAGTATATCAGTCACCTAACACCCATAGTACAAGCTCTGCTTAGTTTGGGGTTAGGTGATGCTGTGTGAGTAGTCCGGAAATATTTAATATTTATTTAATTTTATTAATATTAATTTAATATATGTATCCATAGAAGTGAATGCTGTCTTGTGTAAAGGATACGTTAAAGATGAAGCATCTCCAAGCACACACTCCAGTGGCACAGCTGGCACGGCTCCAACCCTGTGTTGGTGCAGACCGCGCTGGCTTATTGGCTGGTTCATGGACCGAAATATTAGTTTCACTTGTTGGCATTTATTATACTCAAACTACATTGGGACCTGTTGGACTAATTTTCTACGAAATATATTTGGGGAGGTTTTAATAGAGTTTCCAATTGTCTGTAAATACTTGTAAATACACCAGAAATTGGTAAGAGATATGAGATTTTTTTAACTATTATATTTTTTTAAATATATTTATTTACAAATTTATAATGTCAATTTACAATACATGATCATATTTATCACATTGGATATAAGAAATCAAATAATTGTAGCTTTGTACTTAATGTATTGTAACGTCACCTCATGACAACAAAAACATCACTGTTCAATTGTAGTTAATTCCGCTATGCTCGGTTTTTTAGGGCTGTAGAAAAAAAAATTACGTTAAAGTATTTTAATGCATTTTTTACACTACTGAATTAACAGATAAACATGCAGCATCTGATAGAATTTGGCTACCGCAGCCTATGGATTATAAAAGAACCTATTATAGAATACAGACCCATCTCACTTTTGAGCCATGTTTAAAAGCTGTTCTCTTGGGTCCTCGTCAAAATAATAGGCAAAGCTAAAAAAGCTTTTTTTATATAGGTAATGTTAATTATATTAATACTTATTCAGTGCAAAAGTGTTTTTTTTCACGAAATCAGTATTAATGAAAAAATAAATACTAGGTGTTTATTACTTTTTAAGATTATACCAAAATAACTGCAAATTGTCGCGTATAATCAGTATTTACTTACCAAACATTTTAATGTATTTATTTAACCACAGTATCACTATAATCTTATCATTTAAGATATTATTCGCCTTACATAAATAGCCTTATATTCACGAAACATCCAGTCCTAGATTTTGAGGTTTACAAACCGCATCGCTTATCTGTATGAATAAATAAGCACCCAGTGCACTCATGTTAATGAAGCTCTTGTCTGCTGTATAATTTAGGTAAGCTCAGGGCTCGTCAGTGCTAAGCATTTACTAGACCAAGCTAGATACCTAAAGGTCAAAAGCCCGAGATGTTTCGGTACCAAGAGTCTATGTAATATGAAACTTATTCATTCTCACGACACACGACGGGAGACTGTTTCAAAGATATTTGAGATCATTCTACTATAACATTTTTATTCTTCCGAACCTATGTGGTTGAAAAGGGTTATGCTCAATGCCGTCCTTTTGTTACTATGCCATCTTCTTACCCGACTGCGCAAGGCAAAGGAGTGGTAAAGGCAAAGGCGCAAGGCAAAGGAGTCGGACCTATGACGATGTTATAAATTCCAAAAAAAAATTAACGCTGTCAGGTTATATTTTTTCTTAATTTATGCTTGTTCAAAACATCGTATATCCATTCCCGTAATGCCGAGTTTTAAAATTTTTGACGATCACGTCACAAGAAACACCTTTTTAAAAACTCCTTTAAAACAACCTAAGATACAATACAATACTCTTTATTGAAACACAAATATAATGCAACAGAACAATGCTTAAGAACTAAAATACATCTCTTCCAGACAACCTTTGGATGGACTGGAGAAAAACAAAAAACGACGATCTTAGATCTTTTCCGTTATAGAACAAAAACCGTTAAAAATAAAAAAATTCACTGTGGAAATATCAAATGTACATGTACCTAAACTATTTTGGTGGTTGACAAAACCAACATTTCATAACAAATCCAATAATATAAATTGTTTGTGTCTGCTACTATTATTTCATCTAATTACCTTCCCCTTACAATTATTGTACAATTATTGTACAGAGGAATTATTCCTCTGTTATAGGAATGCACAGCAAAAATGTTCAGTGAGGAGAAACCCATTTCAAACGCAATGTAATTTACAAACATTCCAGCTACCAGTAAAATTCAGCCCTTTATAATGCAAATTCAAATTAGCAGCAGTGCATTCCGGCTGAATGAACAACTAGAAACATCATTCAAGTTAAATAACCCATGCGCGTAACAACGTGTTCACAATGCGCTTGATAAAGCGATATAACCATATCTAGGCTTATAGTATTTCAAATTAATCCTGTTGCACCCAATCGTAACTTACTCGCACTTTAGAGGACGCTTTCAAACTCCTAGAATGGAAAGGACTAGGCATCAACATTAACGGCGAGTACATCACTCACCTTCGATTCGCTGATGATATCGTGGTCATGGCGAAGACGATGGAAGAACTCAGCACTATGCTCGAAGGCCTCAATCGAGTCTCAGAACGGGTGGGTCTTAGGATGAACATGGACAAGACGAAGGTCATGTCAAATGTCCATGTTGTGCCCGCCCCCGTCTTGGTTGAGAACTCGGTTCTCGAAGTTGTTGACGCATATGTGTACCTAGGACAGACGGTACAATTAGGTAGGTCCAACTTCGAGAAAGAGGTCAGTCGCCGAATCCAGCTCGGATGGGCAGCGTTCGGAAAACTACGCCACGTCTTTACGTCGAAAATACCGCAGTGCCTCAAGACGAAAGTCTTCAATATGTGTGTGTTGCCAGTGATGACTTATGGATCCGAAACGTGGTGCTTCACTGTTGGCCTTATGAATAGGCTCAGAGTCGCTCAAAGAGCTATGGAAAGGGCTATGCTCGGGGTTTCTCTACGGGATCGAATCAGAAATGAGGAGATCCGTAGAAGAACGAGGGTCACCGACATAGCCAAACGGATTAGCTCTTTGAAGTGGCAGTGGGCAGGCCACATAGCACGTAGAACAGATGGCCGTTGGGGCCGAAAAGTTCTCGAATGGAGACCACGGATCGGCAAGCGCAGCGTCGGACGCCCACCAACAAGATGGACAGATGACTTAGTCAAACTTGCTGGCTCTCGGTGGATGCAAGTGGCGACCGATCGGAATGATTGGTCGTCTTTGAGGGAGGCTTATGTCCAGCAGTGGGCGTCTAATGGCTGAAATGATGATGATGATGACCCAATCGTACCTACATCCTTCTAATATTTTAAGTGCGATAGTTTGTGATTTACGTGTAAGTGTGTTCGTTGGTCTTTCAGGCAATTTTTTTTAAATTTTGATTAAAATTTACAATTGGTAATATATATATATATATATATATGTATATATGTAGCTTACACATCCGAACAACACATAAATAATAATTAAGGCCTCATCTCTCTCGTCAAGTCACTGTGTCCCAGCTGTGGGAACGTTAATAGGGTGATGATGATGATCTTTTTACCGTAAAAATAACACATTTTGCGGGATAATCAATTATTGCTAGCAAAGCCCGATTTAATTAAATTTGGCACGTGCAAACATTTTTTGATAATACATAGACTGTTATCGGTTCGGTTATATGGTTCGTTTTTGATTTTGACCGATATTACTATAAGACAAGTTTACTGTAAAAATCAAAAAGCATTGCGCTCAAAAAGAATTTTGTGACCTCTTTGCAGTCAAGTGAAAGATTATAACAATTATTTTTTAAGTACCCTCATTATATTAAAGATCAATAATTTATTACATTATCTCAACAGAAACAACGTTAATATCAATGCTTAATGCATGTAATTTTATAAAATGTAAATTGCCATTATGCGAGCCAAGGTTCGCTTCTTTGACTAACGATGACGCTTTCTGCTGTATAATATTGTCGACAAGTTTCATATTTTCTCTTAGGTATATAATAATGATCTTTATGAAGATATTGGATAAGACTGGATTTAATGTTTCAAATAGGAAAACAAAATGGTATATGTCAACTTGCTGTCAAAAAACTAATGTTAGGTCCATAAATCTGACAAGTTAACAGTAACCTCTCATCAATTTCCATTTCATAAAATCAGTTTCTATGCTTAAAGCATAAATTAACCAATTATCATTTCAAATGTTGTAAATTTAAGTTTTTTTTTTTTTGTTTGTGGCACAAAATAAATATTTTATTATTACTATTATTAAATGTACAGTAAAAATCTAATCTATTTATGACTATTATATTGAGTATATCAGATGTCTAGGACCCGTTACACAAGCTTAGAGCTTACCCTGTAGCTAGATGTTAATTGTTGTTCGGATTATCCGGTGATATTTATTTTTATATTTTATTTATACACACACCAATGAGGTGAGGTACACTACCACATGGGTTTGTCCTCAGTTTGTCGCAATTAATTTCTATCCACGATCTTATGCAGATGTGTTTCACTTTGCTCTTTCTTACTGAGAAACTTTCGCCTAAACGAGATAACTTTCATTCCACGCAAGAACTCTAGTTTCTGGAAATCCGAGTTTAAACTAAAACATATATCATGTATCTCTTTGTTTTAGTTTATAAAGCTCGGATTTCCTCATTTATTTTCGGGGTTTAAAACTCTATTTAACTTTCTCCCACACCGGAGGTAAAATATTTTCATGAGGGTTAAAAGCTCAGAGTGAATATTTAATGCATTGTATGCAGATAAAGTGAAATGTGGTGACCGTTTAAGAGCAAACTGACAAATCGTATACTTTCTCATATTTCACCTGCATTTTAGGAAGTAATTCATACGTTGAGGAAATTGTTTGCGAAGAGTAGACTGTACAGTACGAATATTATTTTGGTTTTTGTTCCATGTCTCATTTTAATAAGCAGGTATCATTAAATCTTACTAATATAATAAACGCGAATGTTTGTGACGATGTTACTGTGTTTGTTCTCTTTGTCTCTCTTCTGAGACTGTTCTGTTGTCTCTTTCACTTTGTACCAAAACAATAAAATTTGGTCAATACCACATTTTTGACCATAAAATTTAGTCACAAATAAAATTTATAATCCTCAGTGTACTGATGGAATACAAATATCCTTGCACAAGCCTTATAAAACCATATTTAACATTTTCCTCGCTTTATCAAGCATTCTTCGTTTAATTCAATGTACATACTAAGAGCAAACCGACTATTCATAGGGCTGTCTGTGATAGCGAAGTATAAAGGCGCGTTTGTATTATTCTTGCAAATATCCCTGACGCTCTTTTATTTTTTTATAATATTATCCATTTGGCATTTATATACTCTTTTGAGAAATATAAAACCTTTGAAAATGAATTAATAAAAAGGCTGGTACTGCTGGATAACTTAATGGCCGATATCGACTAACTAGAGATATTTCAAGTTCGGTATAGGATGCTGTTCGGTACTGTAGGACTCCCCTACATAATTATACTTTGTTTTTAGTTCTTATAAAGAACGATTTGGTATTTTCGTTGTGTATGGTAGTCCATATACCTTTGAATTTGCTGCTTGAAGTGGAAATGGGGTAGTCCCCCTTGCCACTTCAAGCTATGAGCTATGTTGGCGACCCGCGTTTGTCTACATATCTCCTCATTCGTGATACGTTGACGTAAAGCACCTTGAGCATAACCCTATCCATACCTCTTTGAGTGCCTATTCATAAAGCCCATAGTGTAGCAACACGATTCAGCACCATAGTTTACCTACTTATAGGTTTTACTATGTTCAACTGACTTTCGTCCTTAGGAACTAAAATTGGAATGAAAAGAATAAACTTAATTTCTTATTAGTTATAATATCCAGCAGTAAGTTTTTTTTTATGCTAGATAAGCCTTCATTTAACTACAATCTCACCTGACGAAAAGTGTCGATGTGGTCTAAGATGGACCATGAAGACCTAAAAGGTAGATAACCGAGAAAATAGTTTCACGCACTGTCCCAGCCCGGAGGGTGGTGAAAAGTCGCGGTCGAAGCCTACCACCAGATACTGTTCCTAGCACCACCCGGAGGTCACTTGTAAGGATTCAGAGGGTTAACACTTACGGACGTGAACAGAATTAAACCTCCAACTAGAATGATGATGATACAAATAAAACGGTTGAAAATTTCACTTACAAGTGAGATTAAATGGGTTCCACCCATTCCCATCCATTACCAACGAGGAAAAAGTAAAAAACAAAAACCTTTATCGTTATTGAACGCTCAGCAATAAATGTAACGATAGCATTCGTACCCCAAATTTCAACTTTATCAGCGGTGATTTAATATACCTTACCTTTCTCGTTAACGAATCGTAAGGGCTTAAAGGGATTTTCCAGTTAAATAAATCAGTCTAACTACCATTGATGCACGACTTACCGAATCACTGATTCATTCAGTAATGACTAGTCTTAAAGTTTCCTACTTATTTGGGGCCAGGCCGTCAAGTACGAGTATGTAGTAGAGTTAAGACCGCCAATTGTCGCATAGTATTATTGTTATGTTTGTATTATAATTGTGTGCGCAATAAAGAATTATTATTGATATTATTAGGGTCGTGTCAGATTGTATCTGCTCGGCTTTTTTTCAAAACCAGTATTAAATAAAGCACACGGGCCTTATTATTATGTAATAAAGTACTCAGATTTCTGTGTTTGGGGCTTATTCATCATCATCATCATCCTTTTAACGTTCCCACTGCTGGGACACAGCGACTTCTCTTTTAGCAAGAGAGATTAGGCCTTAATTCACCACGCTGGCCAAGTGCGGGTTGTGAATGTCACATGTGCTTCAAACTCTTTAAAGTTCTCAGAACATGCCGGTTTCTTACGAATTTCGCCTTCGCCGTTAAAGCACGTGTTTAAAGCGCACATAAATTTCTCAAGAATAAAAATCCAGAGGTGCGTATTGGGGTTAAACCCACGACCTTCGAATGAAAGTCGAGTGTCCTCCCACTTAGCCAACACGGTTTTTACTACTTGTTTGGGGCTTATTCCTACTTTCATACCCAGTTATATTTATATTTGAGGTTAACTCATATGTGTAATAAATAAATTTAAAAAATATGAGATGGACTTATACTACACCTTGGGTTCTGTGTACAGTTTATACACTTTTTACAATACCACCACCCATGATGGTCACCCATCCAAAGTACTGGCCGCGCGCAACGTTGCTCAACCTTTTAAAAATCACGTTTATTGTACTCCCATACAATAAACAAAAAATATTAGCGATAATATATTTAGTAATGACTTAGACTTGTTACACCTTACAGCTCTGTTTTAATAACATTTTTACGACATCCACCAAAGTGATGTAGATATAAAAAGTGAAACATACGAAAATGTCGATGCGAATGAAAACTTTATGGGAATATTAACTCTCGAAAGCCATAAAAAGGTTTTGCCCTTTTATTGAAATCCCGATTACATTTTCCCGTTCTGATATCATGTCGTAACATTTCAGGTCAAGAGTGCCTTAAATCTGTGGGCATGTGAAAAAATATGGGCATATTTCTTATTTATTGAGTTCGGATATCGTGTTGGTGCCTTCAAGGATTACATGGACCCTTCGGGGTTTGGTTATAGCCAGATATGGCCATCATAAGAATAGAGGAATAAAGACTTACGTTTATTGCTAGATTCTAAAAACTGAGTTCAAAAACATTCTTTGAGTTCAGTTTTATCCAAACAAAAGACAAAAGTCAATAAATACCTCTACACAGGTTATGCTTAAAAATATCAAAAAAAGACTTAAAGATAATGAACATTAAATGTCGAAGTAAATTAACAAATAAACCCAACTAATAAGCAAATCATTCAAATAAGTTTGTCTTGATAGTTTGCTTATTTTTTTTAAACACCGATTATGAGTAGCGTATAGAACAGAATATTGATACAAATTGATAAATTTTACACATGGAACAACCTCATTAATCGCTCAAAAAAAACAAGAAAAAAAGTGCAGAGCCTATATTTTGAGTTTTTAACGAAAATGCAGAGTGGTACAAAACTTTATTTTAAATTATAATTTAGTGATGATTAAGTAATTGAATAAAATTATATCGGAACGAACAATGTACTCACTGGCCCGCAGTTCAAAAATATTTATGAAGAAAATTGGATAATAAGCTTGGTTTAAAGTTGTGGCCATGATTAAAATCGGTCGGACACTCACCGACACAAAATGCATGCATGTTTTGGTGAAGAAGGAATCTGAATACGACGGAGCAAAGTAGTTCAGTTCAGTTTCTTGTAATTGGACTCTGTGCTTGAAGCGTCGCGACAATTTGCCAGTGTCGAGTTAAATAAAATTATAAAGTAAAAAAGATGTTATTCAGTTGAACGCCATTTTGCGTCCTCCGGGAGCAAAGTATTGAAATCCTCAAGAACCCAAACTGACAGAAAAAACTGCGTTTCTTTCAGAGTTGCCAAATAAGACTTTGACAGTCTAGAGTCACATGACTTGATGCAGACACAAGGACTTACCCTGCATAAATACAAATAGCCCATCTACTAATTAACATTATTGCAATGATATCTGCAAATTGACAGTGCTTATTAAAACGTCTATGTGTGAGTGTTGGTCAGTATAAACATGGCCGAGCGATTGAATTGCGTTGTTGATAACTGAGATTAGTTGATTCAATTAGTGGCAGTGGTTCGAATACAAACATTAACTCGGATAATTGATGTGAGTGATACCATAGACTACAATATATTATATATATAGTGATACTTATCTGTTTATACAACTATGACATCAAATATTCAGTAGATTATATATTTTATAAGTATATTTAGGCGTCCTTTGTGGGTACAAAGTAAATAGAGGTTCCTTGTTCTTAGTGTACCTATGCCTATGTAAGCAAGCGTACGCCTGTAAAATCAGATATGTCATATTTAAACCATAAATACAGTCACCGTCAACTTTATATAAGCGTCTAGTAGTCAAAATAATCAGAAAAATATTAAACCAAAATATAGCATGCGAAATTCTTGACATTTGTATTCATTGTTAATGATAATTATGATAGATTGACATTATTTATATTTCGTGTACTTAGTTATAAATTAGACATTATTTTAATTGTATATATGAATTTATTTCAGACTTTGACATTTGAATTAATTGTGTTATTAGTTATTATTATATTTTGGAAAATTTGTGGCATTGGGCAACCACATTAAAACCCATATTGTTACTTTTAGTTAATATTATCAATAAATGACTATTATGACTATTATTACTATTAAGACTATTATGAACTCTTTAAGGTGATAAATTTAAAGGTTTGTTGAACAATTGTCAAATTATATGATTTTTTGAACAGCTTATAACACGAAAAATAAATATTTATACTTATTTTCACTATTCTAGAGGCTTAATCCTCACTATGTACACATTCATTTTTCAAGAAGACAAACCCAGAGGTGCGTGTCGAGGTTTGAACCCACGACTTTCGGAATGAAAGTCGAATGTGCTCCCATTTAGCCAATACGGCTTTCAGATTATGATCATCGACGAATAATATTGAAGAAATTCCTTGAACGAATTACCTATTTGAAAATAATTAATACTTCTAACTATTCTGATTCACATTCAAAAGCGCACCTGCGATGAAAAACTAAAAGATTTCGCAAGAGTTTATAAAATCCTTGCCGCAAGTTATAAAATATTAAATAATGTCTTGAGTGTCCGCTCGTTACGTTTCTTCTTCTGGATTTACATTTATATTACCTGGGTTCATTCAACGGGTTGCATATATAACTATAGTGCCGGAGCCCGCGCCATTAAAGCTACAAGATACAAAATCATTTATTTACATTTTAAGATTTTACAAATCTAAGAAATATAAAAACAGCAGTTGGAACATATGTAGGTACTTAAAGATAAATAGGATATCAATTTATCATATCATCAATCAATCATATCTTGTCGATAAAGATGTGCTAGTTTATTTTTTATTAAACAGATATAATATTTTCTGTATGAATGTAAATTCGTTTTTGTATAGTCTAGCTTACGAGTAATTAGGAATTATTATAAGCAACCCTATTAACGTTTCCACAGCTAAGACATAAGTGTCTAAGTTCTTTATTTTATATCACTCCGTGTTAGTGTTCCTTTTCAAGCTTCCATTACATAACTTTGATAATACATATTATTATTTTTATTGAAATTTTTAATCAGGAAATGGAAAGCCTTAGAGCGCGATGTGCGAATGAGTAATAGGGTGCCCTTTGTACTGTATCGAGATGCCATGAAGTATTTCATACTTAAATATAAATAACCCGAAATAAAATACAGAGGTAGTAGGTATATAGGATAGAATATGCCCAACTGTCTCCTAGCCCATCTGTAACATCCAGTCATGAAATTTTTCCGCCCGTTGCTCTGTAATCGAAATTCGTCGCTACATGTGAACAAGCCGATATTGCGTCGCTTTAATATGCATTTGTGTGATGCCATGGATAGGGGTTATTTAAAAACGTTCCGTACCTGCCTGTAGGGAGTTCTAAAACATCGCGCATTTTAATCTAATACTCGTATCTCCTACATAAATCGCTGCTTCCGTCTGATTCGTTCTCTTCAATTTGTGTCCACCCCAAGGTTAGGCAACCTTGCCCAGGCGTTGTTAGCTATAAAGCTATTGTAACTAACTAATTTTGTAAGCTCTTATATGTTGTGATTTTTTATATGTTCAATAAAGTGTGTTGCATTGCGTCGAGTCACATGTACAGCAAAGAGGTTTACAGTAATGATATTTTTAGTACGAAGATCCTAACTAATTGTTTTTTTTCTAACAATGATTATTTTGAATCAATGATTACATCTATCTTGACTTTTGTCCGTTGTTAGCAGTTACAAATGTAATCATAGATTAAAAAAAAAACGGAGATTATTTGTTAAAAAACTCTTCGCGTTTTATCCGTTCTCGAAATAAATTTGGCGGTAGTATGTATTCAATTGTAGCCCGAAATATAAATAGCTCAATGCCTGTGTACTTCATACTTATACTTGTTATCGGATTAATAATATTTGGGATCTTCTTTGCGAGAGGCGTATGCCTGGCAGTGGTAGGAAAAATATACCTATTAACATAAATCCAAAGCGGCTAATACCAGAGAGCGATACTAATAAGACCTTTTATATTATAATGTATAACAGTATCTATTTTTTTTGTTGTATAATATGTATGTTTAGACAAATAAGTTATGTATATATCAGTATAGGTAGGTATGCTGTTTTGCTTATTAGTCCGAAAATATTTATTCATTTTTATTATTTATTAATTAATTACTGGTATTTTTATAACCTTCGAGCGGTCGAGAGGCATCGATTCGACCGCACTCGAGACATCTTCGTTCGTTTGTTGTTCTTCTTGTTTATTATATTGTTATTTGGTGTCGCTGAGATTGTCCATCCCTAGTACCTACCCTGTCATTGTTTCACCGAGAACCAAATAAGAGGTTCACATCCACTTTCCTAGCTTTCTGGAATACATAGATCGCATTTATTGCAAAAGCGGTTACCAACTTAACCAGTTTACATAAGACGGAAAAAAATAATGTTGTGTTTAATTTTTTAATTTTTATTTTATCTGAGTAAGAGCTTTTTTTTGTCATGACATAATCAACATATAAAAAAAAATATTTAAAATTAATACGACGTATTTAAATCCCTGAAGTATCCCATAGGTTTTTTAGGTTGCGCGCTTAGAATATCTATAGTAGTACAAATACAAAAAGACAAAAAAAAATATTGTATACACAGGGAAATAAAATACAACAACACGTATTAAAACAAATGTACAATGGGTGGCCTTATCGCTAAAAAGCGATCTCTTCCAGGCAACCTTTGGATGGACAAAAATATTTAAGAACAATAAAGTAGTATGGTTTTTTAAGATGATACGCAAATATTGCCGCATGCAGTTATAAATGGCCTCGCGCCCGCTTAAATTTTAATAAAACCTACGGGATACTTTACCATAATAGACCATAAGCTTTTGATTGTAAGTAAATACCTACACGCATAAATTTTCAGAACCTAATCATTTTACATGCTGTTCTCGAATGTTCGTTTGTCGTTGAATTTGGTCAATGCCCGATAGACCTCCAATTTAGCCAATTAACGAGTGATGCATCGATTGCCTCTCATTACACCGATTTGATTGTGTGAAATTAATACCCTGCGCTGGTTCAAACTCAATTACAATTGATTTGGTTAGTATAATTCTAGACGACCTCTGTGGCTCGGTGGGCGAAAGTCCGCCTCAGGTGCAGGAGGTTGCGGGTTCAATTCCCGCCGCGGGACCAGATTTTGTACAATACAATTTCTGTTTTCGGATCTGGTTCTATATATTAAATGTATGTATTTGTAAGTATATCAGTCACCACCAAGTACCCATAGTATGTACAAGCTCTGCTTGGTTTGGGGTTAGGTGATTTTATTTTATTCTTGATATTTATTTAATTTTAATTTATCACAATTCACTTTGAAGGCTATGAATAAGGCTAAAATGAGGCCAAACCGTCGCATGATCTGAGTTGAAAGAGTAACATGTGGAGCCCCAAGAAAAAACGCCGTACCAACACATTTTTTACGAATACTCCGTCTGAAACTTAGCATTATCTAGCTTATAATCTATATCAACTCATAGACTACCTTTTACATGTTATATAATAGTCGGAGGATATACATAATATCGTCACAATATACGTAAAAAATCTCGTTTACAAAATTAACAGAATATATAGTTTTGCAAAGAAAAAGAGAAAACGCGGGGAAACACCATAGCCGGCTTAGCACTGCGATTTCTTTAATATTCCATCCTTGAATATACAAAGACAAGGACGAAGGATACACCTTTTGTATTTGAATGAAAGAGAAATTCAAGTGTAAAAAAGTACCTACACTCGATCTCCTCGCGGAACTAACCTGCACGAAACGCATGTTCTGAGAACTTAAATGAATTTGAAGGACATGTGTCATTCACCAACCCGCACTTGGCCAGCGTGGTGAATTAAGGCCTAATCTCTCTCGCCAAGAGAGAAGTCCCTGTGTCCTAACAGTGGGAACGTTAATAGGGTGATGATAATTATGAAAGGGAATTTCTCGAACGTTCGTATGTCGTTGAATTGGGTCTATTGACCGGCAGTCCTCCAATTGCGCCAATTACCGAGTGTTGCATCGAAAGCCTCTCGTTACACAGATATGATTGCGTGAAATTAATACCCTACTGGCTCAAATTCTATGAGTTTTGGACTTGGTTAGAAAGATACGTTTTTTATGGACAACTAGCGACCCGCCCGGATTCGCAAGGGACCTAAAGTTCTGAAATCAGGATCTTTTTAAAGATTATTATATTATAGAAGATACGGCATAGAGTACAACTCACGTAATCAGCTATCACAATTCAATCTCATCACAACCTTTGTTACAGTTCATCTCTATTCAAATTTAAATCGCATTTGATTGCAAGAAAATTTAAACCTAATGAATACTTCCAGTCTACCTAATATAATTATATTTAGCATATAGCTATTTTTTTTAACTCAAATTTAGGTATAATTCTGAAATACATAAAATTTTAGTTAAATCGTAAAATATATATTTTTATCTTTTAATTAAACCTACCTACAGGTTTGTATGGAACCCTCGGTACGCGAGTACGACTCGCGCTTAGCCGCTCATTTCTCAGTTGATTTTTTAACTAAGATTAATTAATATGGATAAAGTGACTTGACTAAAGCTAAAAGTAGTTTCTACATGTAAGTATGTTTCTTTCCACACAAGATATAAATGATCTAATTATTTCAATGTATGACAGAAAGGTAGGTCTAAATTCAAGGGATGCAAAGCTCAATCACTTTATAGTCTAAACTGTCAAATAATCAAGTTTCATACCATTTATTTCACAAATCTAGGGAATTTGAATTCGCCTATCTCAAATAACACGAATAGAATCCCCCAGAGCCACTTTAAGTGTTTCCCTAAATCCCACACATTTGAAATCTTAGAATCTCTTCAATCTAATTCAATTTGGAAGAATCTGCGCGTTTGTTTTTTATGCGCAATACGAAACTGACTTTTATTGTCTTCAATAAGTTATTAATGGTGTGGAATAAAATGGCTTGGCAAAGTGTGGAGATATGCGGAGATTTATTTCATGTTAATGCAATTGCCTAAAGTATTTACTTAGGTACTTACGGGATGTTTTTTTTTTTGGTTCAATGTGCAAGAGCTCCATACTGACTTTTTTGGAGTGAGAACAGGTCTGCTTGCGTCAATTATTAGCAAAGCTAACATTTTCTATGAAGGTATTTTATTTTTATGATTCATATGTATTTGTATCCTCGACCATTACTTTGCATATAGCAGATCAAATAGCGGGTGTTTAGTCGTTTCTTACCACGCTACGAATCGCCCAAGGGCTGTTTAGAATAGGTCGTTTCGCACCGCAATGATTGTAGAGGTGCGTATCGCCCAATTACTGACTAATGATCTTTAAAATATAATAAAAAAAAGTGTGTGTGTGTGTCAGCTACGACGCACGATTGGAGTTTACTCCTTACGAACGATAATTATGATATACATAATATCGAATAGAAAAAAGGGTAAATGAACGCATCTGCTAAAATGATAAGAGAAACAAACATATATCTGTAATTATTCGGATTATTTATATTACTTCAATAAAGCGTATTATATAAAGTATGTTACAAAATAATATAAATAAAATACAGTGAGACTACGAAGTATCGCGCAAAGAGGAGACCCCGAGAATGAGATACGCTGTGTAATGTATTCCATCTCATTCTTTTACACGTTCAATCCTACAGATATATATAATAGTCTCTTTCTACGTAACGCCTCAACTTTTCCTATTACACTTGATTTTACTCCTCATAAAACTCCGTACCGGGCCTTATAACTCAAATCGTTTTTTAAGGATTCAACTCCAAAAAAGTTTGAAGTAAAAATGCTGTGTGAATAGCCCAGCATCATATATATAAATATATAAACTATATAAAGCAATAAAACTTTGTTCCAACCACGTCTCCTGTTTCGCTAATCTCACGTTCGAGCTCTTAGCACGTAGGAATCTCCAGCATCTTTGTACCACGTAGGCCTTATCAGGTGTCATTGATAACTTCCTGTTTCTCATATAACATGCATTAGCTTGAAGAAAACGTTACCAAACAGAAAATTATAATAATAATAAATATTTCCAGACAATCCACACAAAAACATCTAGCCCCATGGTAAACTCTTAGCTTGTGTTACAGGTACAAGACATCTTATATACTTAATATAATATACATACATATATAGATATTTTTATTATACATACAAAACATCCAGACCAAGGAGAAAATGCTTGCAGAACATACAAACACTTGAACCCTCGACGGGAATCGAACCCGCTATCTCTGGCCGTAAGCGGGCCCTGGCCCACCGCGCCACTGAGGCAGTTATTAAAATAAAATAGAGATTATATTTAACTTCATTGTCATGCCATTTTAGCTGTACCACATAGAAACGTATTTGGTGTATCATCATCATCATCATCATTTCAGCCGTGGGACGTCCACTGCTGAACATAGGCCTCCCTCAAAGACTTCCAGTGATTTCGGTCGGTAGCTGCTTGTAAACACCGCGAGCCCGCTACCTTCACCAGGTCGTCCGTCCATCTGGTTGGTGGACGTCCCACTCTGCGTTTGCCGATTCGTGGTCTCCATTCAAGAACTTTCCGGCCCCAACGGCCATCTGTTCTACGCGCTACATGGCCTGCCCATTGCCACTTTAACGAGCTAATTCGCTTGGCTATGTCGGTGACCCGCGTTCTTCTACGTATCTCCTCATTTCTGATTCGATCACGTAGAGAAACCCCGAGCATAGCCCTTTCCATAGCTCGTTGCGCAACTCTGAGCCTATTCATGAGGCCTATGGTGAAGCACCACGTCTCGGAGCCATATGTCATCACTGGCAACACACACTGGTTAAACACCTTCGTCTTCAGGCACTGAGGTATATTGGATGAAAAGACGTTACGAAGTTTTTGGTGTATAAGTCTAAAGAAATCGCATAACTTAGCGAAAGGGTCTGGTTTTCAAACCTATAGATAGCCCAAGCTCGGAGATAAAGCGATGCGGAGAATACAGATCGTAGAAAAACAAATATAAGTATACCGATATAGGATCCTAAGATCTGAATACTTTATATTTTCATTTTAACCTAAAAAATTAAGAAGTAGATTAGACACTAACACATTAAAATCAAAATTGATTTGAAATTGTATGTTTGTATTATGTATATATTAAATGTATTATAATTAACAATAGGGAAACAAATAATAAATAAAAATTCTAACTAGGTTATTATTTACTATCTGATATGCTTGCAATAGCAATTATGAACTTACTCCTCCGGCTCCTTTACCGAAAACCGTTAATACTAGAATACCTTACCTATTGAAAAAATGACATGTTTTTGGCTTATAAAATTCTGAAAATATCGGATTATCTATCTATGCCATTATTCAAAACATCTCATAACTTTTAAGTGGGTCAACCGGTTTTCATCAAACATGTCTAAGAACACTCCCGCGAAACTTACCTCTCATGCAACACAAAATTTAAATCGCTTCATCCGTTTAGACATATGATTACACAGACAGGCAGACAGACACGTCAAACTTATAACACCCCTCTTTTCGTGTCGGGGTTTAACCTTACAGTAGTAAGCCAAGCCTTGTCCCTGGATTCCACGGTATCACGATAGTTTCTGCAAACGGCCCCTCATTACATCGCTAAGCTTGTAAAGCTGCGAAGCAAACGGCGTAAACCTAAAGTTTTATTGCTGGTCGGTTTATTACCGCTATAAAGATGGAGGGCTAAGTCGCTGCTTAACAAATAAACAAGAAACGTCCAAAACTTGCTGGCAACATTGCATCAAATCTGGTTGAAGACTAGTAGAAGTTTTCATTTCTAGAGAAAGTGAGTTTGATTCACGCCAAGGGCTCAAGTTTTTGCATTTTCTACAAGCATTTTCTCCTTGGTCTAGGTGTATTATATGCATAATCAAATTGCTATATGATAAGTATGTCCATTATTATAATATATCAAATGAGAATTGTTGATAAAGAAAATCCACAAACAAAAAGATATTGTTGTGTGGATTTTCCAGTCATCATCATCACCCTATTAACGTTCCCACTGCTGGGACACAGGGACTTCTCTCTTGACGAGAGAGATTAGGCCTTAATTCACCACGCTGGCCAAGTGCGGGTTGGTGAATGTCACATGCCCTTCAAATTCTTTTAAAGTTCTCAGAACATGCCGGTTTCCTCACGATGTTTGCCTTCACCGTTAAAGCACGTGTTTAAAGCGCACATAAATTTCTCAAGAAGAAAAATACAGAGGTGCGTGGCGGGGTTTGAACCCACGACCTTCGGAATGAAAGTCGAGTGTCCTCCCACTTTAGCCAACACAGCTTTGGATTTTCCAGTAATATAAAAAAAAACTTAAAATATATTAAATATTTTGGATTTATCCTATTTCACAAAAATATAAAATATTTTACAGGATAAACTAAGAGCTTATCTCAGGGCTACATGTTTATGTGTAAACTGTAAAGCAAGATTTTATGGATGATCTAAATTTAAGTGGCAAAGTTTCAATAAGTTCGTACGAAAACCCATTTATTTCAAGACTGGATTATGAAATTCTTTCACATAAATATTATATTTTCTTTTATGAGTTAACGTTTTTTAGTAACTATCCAAAATATTCTCAGAAAACTACTCATTATTGAATAATGGAATTCTGAAAAAGAATAATTTTATGATATATTTTCATCATGTTATCCTAACAAGATACGATATATTTTTAGAATCTAGCAATATTTCTTATTTCATAGGTATTCCAATCCCTAAATATTGTCTTAAACTAAGCATACTATTGCATGGTAGTAAATATAACAATGTTTTAAAATATCTTACATTTTACTTGTTATTAGATACTAGTTTTCAGTCTAGGGGTTTGTTTCCATTATTTCCAAATTCCAATACATAGGTACCCATTTTGGTTTTCCAAAGAGTTTTAATTAGACTTGAACAACATCAGCGCCATTTTCCATATAATCTTTCCTCGATACCTATAAAATAATTTTTAAAATAAAGTTATTTCACCCGAATTTGAGTTTTACATAGCCACAAAATACTAGAGCACATGTGTAAGATTCAAAATATTCTAAGTAAAAACGCCTTAGGGCACGAACATTTATTAGCCCCAAACGGCGCCCTAAATTATAGCCCGTATTACTTTTGTTTAGGGAACGGGTTGAAGTTTCCCAAGTAATTTTATAAAGACGTTTGTCTAGATTCCAAGTGTTCCAAAAACCTTCCAATATAATCTAGAAACTTACTTTGTATAAACTACCATTAATATTTGTGTGACGTATGTGACGTGAAATTTTTTCCGTTTTCCCGGAAATTATTCGAATTTTTCTCGCCGTAAAACCATCCTATCTCTCAAGTTGGATCGAACTGGACATGGTGTGCGAATTTTATTATAATCGGTTAAGTGGTTTAGGAGTCCATTGAGGACAAACATTATGACACGAGATCTATATATATTAAGATTAATGCGAAAGTAACTGTCTGTTTGTTCCTCTTTCACGCAAAAACTACTGAACCGATTGAATTGAGATTTGGTACACAGATTTTTTAGAGTCCGAGAAAGGACATAGGCTACTTTTTATGACGGGAATACCAAGTGTTGTGATGGAAAAATCCATCACAACACTTGGTATCACCACGGGGCACTACTGGTGTTGTTGTCCTAGTGAACGCGATGCTTGTGGCATGGTACATCGTTGCAAAGCGTAGTATCCGAGCGAGGACGTTACAACAACGTGTCTTCAGTGTCTTGTAGGGAACAACGCGCCACAAATATTTTCCCGCTAATGTAGACAACAACACCTTATTACCCGTAAACGATGGTCTTAGCGCGCCAACGCGACTTGAATAAAGATAAAGTTAAGATAAAGAAAATTATTCATGATACATCTGCGTTACAAAACTATATAAAAATATAATCACAAATGAACACAAAAGGGTTGTCGACTCAGCATTTGATGCGACTGTTATGGAGCAGGCACAGCGCTGGTTTTCAGCGACGCCAGTGTGCTGAGCATATCACTCTAAACACTCAATTAACAACAATAATTAATATATAAAACAAAGCTATAAAACTATTTAGTTCTTACAATTAAATTATGGTAAAAAGAAGTTGAGAAACATCTTTAACTATATAAAATATGTATTTTGTAGTTAACAACAAATATATATATAAACTTATCAACTCTATGATTATAATAAAAAATTTAAGGATAACAAGTTATTATGTTTATTTAGTTCTTAAAATTTTATGCAAACCGTTTATAATATTCGCCGGCTAATGCTAAAGAAATTATGACTCGTGATGAGCTGTGTAATTGTATATTTTAGACGACATTATGCAATACCCCTTAGATTGTTACAAAAAGTCAAAAGTCACAGCGTTTATTTCCTTAGAAGCACATAGATGGACAGGTCAACTTAAAATTAATAAAGCGAAGTTTTTAAACTATGTATAATCACATTTTTTATACTTAGTTAAAAAGCGAATAGAACAACACGCCCCATTATTATTTTTTAAATTTTGGAGTTCTTACACATGCCGGGGGCTCAAATGTTTGTATGTTCTCACTCACAATCACTTTCTCTTTGGTGTGTGTGTTTTATATGTATCATAAAAAATATCTAAATATGTATGTATATTATATTAAGAATATCAGATGTCTAGTACCCGTAACACAAGCTTAGAGATCTTAACACACCCGTGTTAAGCTGGATTAGATGTTGTTGTGTGGATTGTCCGAAAATATTTATTTAAACAAATATTTCGGTTAGTGTATAATAAAGCGGTCATCGCCTCATCTCAGTCGATACACAGCGGGCGGGCACGGAACAGGCGCCGTATACATCAGGACACATCCGGCGTGTGAGAGGTTACAGCGTCGAGTCGACGCCTCACGACGAGCGAGCCGCCTACTAAATAGCCTGTCGAATCTACACAGTACCCCACACTCTGTCTATAGTTTGAGAGTATTATAGGCGAATTTACGTAATAAAACCTAAAAATATATATAAATTAAAAAAAAATCCGGACAATCCACACAACAATATCTAGCCCCGTTGTAAGCTCTTAGCTTGTGTTACGGGTACTAGACATCTCATATACTTAATATAATAGGTGTACATATATAGATATTTTTTTACTATACATATTAAACACCCAGACCAAGGAGAAAGTGCTTGCAGACTTGAGACCCTCGGCGGGAATCGAACCCGCTACCTCTTGCGCCGCAATCGGACTCTCGCCCACCGCGCCACTGAAGCAGTCAGAAAAAAACAAACTGAATTATAAAATAAACGTACTTCTTTATGTCCATTTCGTTTAGAAAGTAAAATTAGGAGGACGACGAATTTCATGTCTTCATTAGCTTGATGTGGGTTGGTGGCACCTGAAGCGTAGAAGATTGCCAGTTCCATTATCACCATAAAATGTTAGATAATTTACTAATCTAACTAGGCACAAGGCGTTTTACTAGTCATGGGGAGGGCTTATACTCAAGGTTTTTTTCAAAATAATGTTCGTTATTCCATAAACAAAATGTTTGTATCTGAAAATCCACGAGGGTTAAAAATCCACGTTATTAACATACTATGGCTACGGCAGAAATTTTGCTCCTTTCTTTATGATGGAGACAGAGAAGTGTGTGACCCTGTACTATAGTAAACCCTTGTCACTTTACGGCCCAGGGGAGATTAAAATGCTAGATCCATACAGCTACGTCAGACCACGTGAATAGGCGTTAACCTTTTGTGTGCCTTTTGCCGTTTTATTTTGAGTTCCGATAACTTTAAGTACTGTCAGCTCTTACATTTTATTTTTCTTAGGGTTCCGTACCTCAAAAGTTTAAGAACGGAATTTAGAGGATCACTTTGTTGTCCGTCTGCATGTCTGTCTGTGAAGGCGGTTTTTCTCAGGAAAAAATCTACTTTTTAACAAAAGCGATCATACGATACAGCCGTTTATGTCGCAAAATCCATAGATTTATATACTCTATCTATATACGATACTCGTAAAGATATCAAAATCTTAAGGTACTCTGATCATGACAATGAATAAATAGGTTGCATTTCTTAGTTCCCCTAACCAAGAAAATAAGGCTACCCTAGCATACTACATTTTTTTATTTAAATAGAGAAAATCATAATTAATAACGTCTAGAATAATTTAAGCGGATCCATAATAATCGCCGTGTTTCCAAACATCGTATTAAGGTTCTGAAGCAGTAAATTCTCTTTTGCGGTGGAATTGTTGTTAATTGCTATGCCGAGAGGCTCATTATTATTCTACCCTTATTGCTTAAAATCGATGATAAATATTCGGGAGATTACTTCAAAATTAAAAGTTCCAAACTGTACCTTAATATATTTCCAACCGAGGAAATAAAGGAGGTGGTTCTCAATTTGACACGTACTCTATATAAAAAAAAATTAAATTAGGAAATAATGTACTATTAATGTAAGTTTAGATTGTTTGTTGATGTCCTTATTTTAAAATAATGTGTAACTAAATAGGTTAGTGAGTACCTGCGTCTCAGTTTTTAAATAGCACTTGTTTTTTACCTTAGTGTTTTTGTTGCTCTAAAAAGTGTTAAAAAAATGTTTTTGTGTAATCAAAAATAACGAAAAGTAAAGTAGGTAGTTTATCTCTTTCAATAAAACAGTCATAGCGTAATAAACACTTCATTGTGTTGTAGAATAACACAGAACGCCAATTTCAACTAAAACTGTGTTGAACTGCGTAAACTGTAGCTGAAATCTTGAAATTCTGTAAATCAGAATAAGTGGCCATCATTTCGATTTTAATGGCCCTGAATGAACAACAATATCTATGACTGGAATCCTTATCGAGCGCAAATAGTTGTAATAATACTGGTGGAAAATAATATATTTTATCTAGGATCTTGGCAGACAATGTAGCTAGAGCTGTGAGACTACGCGAAAGACATTTATCGATACATTTACGCAGATTTATAGGGGCATTAAATTTCAAGTTCTTATCTGAGAAAATATTTTCGTGAAACTAAAAACCGTTTGAAATTAATATCTGTCTATTTTTTATAATAATACCTGAACATTTTTAGCCACAATTTTAATTATCAAATTAAATAAAATTGTTTTAAAATGTATATTTGCAATGTACAAATGTATTGTAATAATAATCAATAATCATAATCAATAATAATCATCATTTATTTGCTTCAACATAATGTAGTTTACAAAAGATCTTAATATTAAATGTGTCTCAATTATGTTCTACTTGTTAGCATGCAAAAATCCATTTTATGTCAGAAATTTATCAATAATACGTTAAAAAAATAAAATAATAATATGATTCATTTTAATTATAATAATAAATTAGAAATAATATTCCTTATAAATTCTACATTCAAAATATAAAATTAAAATTAATCATTTAAAAAGTCATGTTTTTAATATTAACATTTTTGCACTAAGAATTGTTTAAATTTCGATTTAAATAAATTATAGTTGAGATTTTTAATATATATGGGTATCTTATTATAAATTTTTGGTGCCATACATATTATAGTCTTGCGCATTAGCGCTGTCTTGCGACTAGGCATAATGAGCCTGTCGGTATTTCGTCTATTACGTGTCACAATATCATTAAATGACATAAATAGATGATTGTTTTTTTTTACAAATAATGCTACTTCTAAGATGTAAAGTATTGTGTATAAAAATAGGCGTTATTTATTTATAGTTTCTATTTCTGCCTGTTTTAGATATTTGTATGAAAAAGTCCGAAGTAAACAGTTACGTTAGCATTAAGCTCTTTTTGAATTTTTAGGCAAAAAAAACATCGACAAATTTTATTTGAAACTGTAAGCTTTTCTAGGTCAATGTATTATTTTTTTAATGTATGGCAATAGACGAATTAATGCAGAGAATCATATTCATATTCATTTATTCGTTGATTCATGTGGTTACAAATGGTGTTAAGTTTTATATATACCCTTACATGAGCCCCGTTGGGACATTACAACTTATACAAAAATAGTCTTAGACTATAGTAGGTAAGTAACTTATTACATATTCAATATTTATAATTAAATTTAAAATTGTTTAAAAGGATAGTTTTATTTTTATGTGTCAAAATTTAAAGGAATTATAGATATAATCTTTTTATAAGTTCGAATTTTCAAAGTATTCTGCCAGTTTCGCATTGCCCAGCAGCCAGATCACTCAAAATTTATCACTGTCAATTGTTGTGTTATAATATTTATTAGATAGTATTAAGTATAATAATTACTTTTATTGAGTGTTTACAGGGCTGTCATAGCCGGTAAACAGCACAACGCTCTATAATTTGAAATTTATAAAAAAAGATATGGTGTCGTTGGACACCAGGTAAGAACGAAGTTCTTTCGGCTAATGTAGAATCGACACAATTTGTAAAAACACATCGTACTCAATTTTATGTAGGTTTACTTGATTTTTCTCTTAAATTTTGCTGATTAGTTTTAATTAAGTACTGGAAAGTATTTAGGAAATTCAGTATTTCAGGAAATAAAATAAATTAAGTAACATAAAAATAAATCGTAATTCTAATTATCAATTAAAATAACAAAATATGTCTCTTTATTTTTGACAACATTTTTTATTTGAAAACATAAAATTACTTAGAAAAATAATTACAAAAAGAAGGAGAAAGAGAAAGGTATGATACCGTCTCATTTAACGGTTTTATTACAGAGACTTTTTTTTTCGGTTTTACTATCACTTTGTTTTCAGTTCGGTTGCGCAGCAAATTCCTATCTCCTCCAAGCCTGCTGTAAGGAACTTCGTTCCAAATATAAAGAAATAAATATTTTTTAATACGAGTATCTATCATCAGAACACGTTTCCTTTACTGATAAATTTATGTAGCACTCTCTGTGGTTTATAATAAATTATTAAAAGTCTTTAAAATTTGACTTTTCTTTTCGACTTATCATGAAATTAAATAAGTCAAAGCTAGAGTACATTATTTATATTCCGTAGAAGTTTTTTTTGCTTACATCTGGATATAATAACACAGTTTTCTTCGTAGAACTGCGATACAATCACAATGCTACCGTGTGCCGTGTACCTACAGTTAGACAGCTGACACAGCGCTCACAAAAGCCTTAAAACTTTACTCATCTGTTGATTCAATAATCAAGTCGCAACTGTTCCATCATTTTCATCGCTTATCGATATTATTAACTGCATCGATCCCATCTCTATGACTGCGGAAGTTTAGTGGAAGTAGCTGCATCTACGGTCGACGCGACGCGCCATAATAGAATGAGACTTCTTGCACTCTTTCAAAGACTACTTGCCTGGTACTATGAGAGAAAATACATAGAATTAAGATAGAGTAAGAAGTGCCAACCGGAGTACATTATTTATCTATAGCAGGTTCCTTGACTAACTAGAGTAAAAATAAAGTGTGTGTGGGTCAGCTAACGACGCATGATTGGAGTTTACTCCTTACGAACGATAGTTATGATATACATTCAGTCAAAAAAGTATCGGGAATAGATAATTTGTCTATGGTTCCCAATTACATTTTTAGTTTTTTTTTTGCTGTTTGATTGGCACAACTGTTTTCCATTTTGGCGCGGATTTTGAGTTGCATCTGTTGTTTAAATTTATTATAGTGCTGTTTTTAGTTAGATCATATCTAGTGTGTACTGCGAATTTCACTATGGACAAAAATATCGAACAAAGAGTTTGTCTTAAATTTTGCATCGTCATCGGAATTTCGTGTTCGGAGTCTCTGAAAATGTTACGGAAGGCTTACGGTGAATCGAATTTATCAAAAACACGTGCTTATGAGTAGGACATAACGTTTAAAAGATTTCGAGATGTGATAGAAGATTTGCCTCGCTCTGGTAGGCCATTAACATCTTCAACTGAAGTTAAGGTCGCTTGTTGTTGACTATCGAGGTGTTGTGCACTCGGAATTCATGCCGGAAGGTGAAACGGTAAATAAGGAATATTATTTGAGTGTTATGCGGCGTTTAAGAGAGCAAATTCGGCGAAAAAGACCAGATTTGTGAAAAGAAAATTCTTGGATTTTGCATCACGATAATGCGCATAGGCACAAGGCCATAATTGTAAACGAATTTTTGACCAAAACCTCAACAAATGCTATCGAGCAACCACCTTATTCACCAGATATGACTCCAGCCGACTTCTTCCTTTTGCCTAAACTCAAATTACTACTTCGTGTCACACGTTTTCATTCGGTAGAAGACATAAAGGAGAATTCGCGACGAGAAATGAACTCAATTCGGGAAAAAGCGTTTAAAAAATGTTTTGATGATTGCAATATTCGTTGGCTTAAGTGTATCGTTTCTAAAGGAGCATACTTTGCAGGCAATAAAATACATTTAGATGAATAACTTACATTGTGTGTATTATTGATCTTTTCCCGGTACTTTCTTGACAGAGTAGTATATCGAATAGAAAAAAGGGTAAATTAACGCATCTGCTAAAATGATAAGAGAAACAAACATATATCTGCAATTATTCGGATTAATTATATTACTTCAATAAAGCGTATTACATAAAGTATGTTACAAAATAATATAAATAAAATACAGTGAGACTACGAAGTATCGCGCAAAGAGGAGACCCCGAGAATGAGATACGCTGTGTAATGTATTCCATCTCATTCTTTTACACGTTCAATCCTACAGATATATATATATATATATATGTTTGTCTCTTTCTACGTAACGCCTCAACTTTTCGTGTTACACTTCATTTTACTCCTCATAAAATTTCCGTCACGGGCCTTATAACTCAAATCGTTTCTTAAGGAGTAAACTCCAAAAATTATATCCTGTAAAAACTGATTAGAAAATTTTAAAATTTTCACACCGACGTGTAGTTTAGAGCATACAGCTATGAATAAATACAAGTGTCTCGAAATTCAGACACACTTATTATTATGCCACCGTGATATAAATTAATATATGTGGATACCATATTACTATTGAGTTCATGTATAATCGCTACATAGCTACTTGACACAATTACAGAGATGTAATTGTAACGTTTATTTATGGTATCAATAAAAATGACTTCTTATTACTAACAATTGATTTTAGGTATTTATGGATTACTAACATGTGTGACAATGAATTTCAGCCTTAGTAATAGATATGTTTTATCTATTTATAAAAATTACAATACTGAATATGATTATACTAATTTTGAGTATCCTGAAATTTCATGCGCCATGGAACCGATCGCAACGAGTCAGTTGACACTCAAAAAATATTTAAACATGGTAATATCACGTTTTAGATTTGATTATGTTAACAACCAATATTGTTAAAAATGTATTCCGTTTTCAAATGCATGCTTTAAAAATATATAGGGTAACTGACCCAAATGCTAGCACTACACCAAAAAATCAGCACTCCGAATAAATAGTAAAATTATAAGGTTCCACTAACTATTATTTGGGTTACCACTTTAAAATAAATTAAATTGATGTTTTTGGAATCCTTCTCCTGGCAATACCATACTTTCCGACTTCAAAATAGCGAACATTTTGTGAACAAACGTTTGTGTCCTGCAGTTCGTCCTGTTTTGGCCTGTTCCTTGTGATCGAAGGTAAGTTCACGTATTTACATTTTATACTATAATAGATCTTTTAAATATTTTATACTGAAACTTTTGATTTCTGTGATTTCTAAGATAGTTTATGAGCATAATCTGAAAAGAAGAATTTGAGGTTATGTTGATATATTGGTAAAAAATATGGTGCTGATAAATGGATCTAATATTTTGCGAATTTCAATTTATCAGCACTGGTGCTGATAAATGAAAAATAGTACGTAAAAACTTATTCCATTTTTTTTATTGTAAATCGTGTTTATTTTATGCATAGAATTAAATTTCTTTGGTAAAATATGTTTAAACCTTGGGAATCTAAATCTTAGCATGGTGCTGAAACTGCATTTGCCATTTGTCAGCATAGTGCTGAAAATAGGATCAAAAGCATGCTGATAATTAGGTTCTCCTAGCATTTCATCATCATTCCTTTTTTTCAGAACCACCTACCATGAAACCAAAGGCAGTAAAAAAAACAAATAAAAGAAAAAAATACACAAACGAGAATCTACTACAGGCCTTGGATGCAGTAAAAAAGGGGATGTCCAAAAAACTGGCCTCGAAAACGTTCAGTGTACCTAGAGGAACTATCCAGTCGCGATTAAGAAAGCCGTGCAAGAATCTACCAGGCCCTGATCCAATATTGTCGAACGAAGAAGAGGGAGTTTTAGTACAGTGGGTTGTAGATTGCTGTCGGAAAGGATTTCCAAAAAGAAAGTCTGATTTACAATTGAGCGTAGCAAATTTCTTAAAGAAAACGTATCCAGAACTTTTCAAGTTGCTCAAAGAGATGACAACCAAATTAGTGACCCACTGGACAAAATAATCAACAATAAGAGAAAGAAAAATTACTCTTTACTAGAACTAGAGAAGATATTTTCTGAGGATTAGAATTGATTGAAGATGTAGAGCAAAAATTATTCTTTTTTATTTGATTTTCTTAGTGCTTATACTTTATTAATCGTAATTTTATGTTCCTTAATGGTTGTACCTACCTAGTAATACCTACCTAGTAATACCTACCATATTATTAAGACACTTTCTAGTGAGATTTAATCTAGTCTAAATACTTACATAACTATAAAGATGTTAAATTTTGTTAAGTTTATAATAAATAGGTACTAATAGACTTTAATTACTTTACTTAAAATATATTATATATAAATGTATATTTATCTATATTGAAAAAAGCAATAAAAGAGATTACAGGTTGTAATAAACATTTTTTATTTCATATAAATTCAATACCACTATCACAGTGCTGTTAATTGGCTCACTTTATGCTGTTAATTGGTGGTGATGGTGCTAGTAAATGGTGAGACGGTAATTTTTTAATCTTGTCTATCTAAAAGAAAATAAGATAAATATTTAACATTTTTTTTTTAAATATCGTATTATTGATTGAATATTGAAACTAAAAAACTCGTCGTAACGGGTGAAAAAGTATTTTTCAATGCTAAAACGGTTTAAGTTAGGACTAACTCTTAAAGTGCTGATGATTGGGTCCTTCACCCGCCCCTTTGTGCAATAATCTTTGTGTTTTCTAAAGAGTTATTCAAACGTAATAAAAACGTAAAGGCATGGATATATTAGATACATTTGATAGATCAGATACGCTTTTATTTATTTGCACGGATACAAAAACTCTTTTTTTTTATAAAACGAAAGAAAGAACGACTGACGCGGTGGTGATTATAATATGATTAAATTATAGTTATAGTAACATTTTATTGTAAAATTAATTTACATCTGCCTATTTTGAAATTAATTTATTTATACCTATTTTTTTATTTTACCCTTGCCGTTAAGTAATGAAACTAAATATTTTACATTGAATAGTAGTAACACGTATTATATAGTAAAATAGCGCTCCGCCCCCGCTTCGCAACTTGATAACCGTATTGTGAATTTGAACCATTCTCGAACCCACAAACACACATAAAAAATTTCATTGATAGAAATAGAAATAATTTATTTGCTTAAATGTGGGTACAATAGATAATTATTTTGTGTCAATATTAGTTCCATTACATTCTGCCTGTCAAGAAGTGCAAATTATTATTTAATTGATATGCTAGTTATATAAATAAAAAAATCTACATGTCAAAATAATAATAAGGAGAATAATAATATTAATAACTCTGAATAAATGTCATTAAAATCGGTCATCAAAAAGTTAGGAGGAGTTCAATGACTAACACAACTACAGAAGATTTATATACATAAAGCTATTGAGGGCTTTAAACATCCACAATGCCTTCAAAACACCATTCAGATTATGAAAAAAGAAATCGTTTCGACCCACTTAACGCCTCGAAATCATGTAAATTAACATAAAATAAATAAAATTAAATTATTTATTAGCACTTAAGATATTAGGTTCGCGACTCGATTTTCATGAAATCGCCAGCTCAGTCAATTTACGACTTTAAAAAGTTACTCGGCTAAATTGTAAGTTCTGCTTTTAATTTTAGTAATGAAAACTTATGACTTTTATACTAATGAAAATTACCTATAGTGAAACTGTGGCCTAATATGAGGTACCTGCGCTCTATTAGGAATTAATAAAAAGAAACAGAAATAATATACATAAGCTTATAAACTTTATTGTTTTGTTTTAAAATTTGGTTAAGCTTATAAGTTTTTCACAAACAAATTTTCAAATATGATTGATCAAAAGCTGGAACGATAGGTGTGCTTGATTTTTATTTTATTAATAATCCAGAATATTACGCCTTAGGGATAGTGAACATTTTAGTCGCGAAGAAAAAGCAAAAAAGTCGAGCATTGGGCTTCCTACCAATTAAAGTAAACTTTGAATAAAAATATTGTGGTTAATTTACAACTGTTTTGCAAACCACACGTAATATGAGATAAATTTAAGAAAAATATGGTTATTCTATCACTGTTTTCTTTTGTTGATATAATAGGTAATAAAACCCTTTTCTGTAGCGGAATACTTAGGTTTTTAGTTGTATTCAATCACCCTTTCGGGTGTCTGACCTCTTATTTATTTACTTCATAATGTACGGGTAAGCAACATGACAATATCAAGAATACACAATTTTGAGGGTAGATCATGATAATTGCTTACTGTTTGTTTTAAAAATTGTGCGAAAGACAGTCCGTTGAGAGCCACGTTACGTAGTAGACCACACATGACAACACATGCGCGCGCTCCCGTGGTTTCCCTCGCTATTTTTAACGGAACATACTATACTACGGTCCCTCCTGTGTCATTCTCTGTGTCTCCATGCACCAATCGAGATTATTCCAATACCAGCACCCTGTGGAATTTTAATGTTAGTCAGAAGCTGTGCGTGACCAACACTGGGGTAAGTCGGCCCACGAATTCACTAATCACAAGAAACCCAGAAATATATTAGTATTTACAATTTACCAACCTAATTTTATTTCGTTGAACCTAATGTCAAAAAAATAGTCATGAACTTTCCTATGCTGCAGTACTAGTTGGCATTCCATGACCGACAAATCGTTTCTTTTTAAAAATAACGACCGTTTTTGCAAAGCAACTAGTAAAATATATTGATGATATACTCAAAGACGAAATTGTGACCTATTTAAGAAACTTTTAAAAGTAAAATTAAAAGGTTTCAGACAGATCATTAAAATAAAGTACTATTCAATATTGCGAAAATTGAACTAAAAAGCAAATTAGTTTGAAGATTTTTCTCGAGAGATCGCTATTAGAATATGAGAACACTAAACAACAAAGAGCCCCGCTGAACTTGAAACTTGGAGTTTTAATTGAATTGAGTAATTTTACATCGGATGGATAAGGGACGCAGATAATGGTATCTAAAATGAAGAAGTAATATTTTATATGGTAAGTGTTTTTATCACCTCTATTATAAATAAACCCAGAATAATTGGAGCTTCGGCCAAACTATTTACTTTGGCTCTTTGTTCTAAGCAATCCCAAAACGGGACGTTTTCTGTCAAAAATGTTTCGCGTTACATAGACATGCAAACACTACATACTTATACTGACATATTAGATAAAAGATAAAAGCTATTACGACAAACCGCGCTCTCTTATGTATGTCCCTTTTTCCGTTTCGATCAAGAAGAAACTCTTCCTCATAGATCGATGAGCTAATCGAGCTTATACTTAAGACCTATAGTAAGCACACAACGTTTCGGGTTCTGAGCAAAAAAGACACCTCAAAGAAATAGTATAGTTATATTAGCTTCATTGGATTATTTCAGTTGTTTGTACATTAATGCCAACATAAACATCCTCACAGCTCTACGAGATAAACTTGGTATTCAATGAAATAAAGCTCGAACATTGAACAGAACTTCCACAGACCCGTTACACATCTGCATTATCGCAAATCAGTTTTTGCTCCAGCTAAAAGCAAAATACAGGACCGCAAACGATAAGGGAGCTTAATTCCATTGTTTGAAAGTCGGCAGCGCGCCACAAACAGAAACCACTGCACATAATTTGGTCCCAATTAAAATATGCCCTCATTACTGTCTTTGTTCATTTAAGCCTTTAGCTTTTTACAATTACTGAAAGTTTCACTAGCATTAATGTAACTTTTATATCAAAGGGCAATGTCAGAATTGTTTAGCTTTAAACTCATGGGTTAAATGTGTTCTGCATCCATTATGATAATCATTTACCAACAATGATAAGGAATAATATTAAACATGTTTTTGACAGTATTTATCACACAGCATCGGCAATTCTTGCACTTGTGACGACTAAAATTGTCATTTATGGCTTTGTCCCAATGCTGCTAAATAAATATTTCCGGACAATCCACACAACAACATCTAGCCCCGTGGTAAGCTCTAAGCTAGTGTTATGGGTACTAGACATCTAATTTACTTAATATAATAGACGTACATAATATAGACATTTATTATTATACTACATATTAAGCACCCAGACCAAAGAGAAAGGTGCTTGCAAAACTTGGCGGGAATTGAACCCGCTACCTCTTGCGCCGCAAGCGGACCTTCGCTCACCTCGACTCTGAGGCAGTCAATACTACTTGTTGCGTCGGTCGTAGCAACTCAGTCTCGGTGCCTACAATGGACTTCGGGCCCGATCGGGCAGCCTCGGCTGAACTCGTAAATCGCTACGGCCGGGGCCCGGCGCCCGCGCGGCCCTACCACATTCCTTCTAGGCGCTCGAGCCGAGTACACGTCCTTTGTTTCACATAATACAAGTTATAATCATAATCAGCGCCTTTTTATTTATCATCTACTCCACGCCAAAAACATCCTTTACACTCAGTAGGGTTTATTCACTGCTATTATATTATTGAAGTGAAACTTCTATAGAATCGTAGTGATTTCAAACCGGATGCAAAAAGATGAAACGGAAATGATGTAAGAGACACAAATACAATGCTTTATTTAAATTTCTTTGCGCGATACTTCGTAGTTGAGACTACGAAGTATCGCGCAAAGAGGTATTGCTGTATTTTATTTATATTATTTTGTAACATACTTTATGTAATACGCTTTATTGAAGTAATATAAATAATCCGAATAATTACAGATATATGTTTGTTTCTCTTAACATTTTAGCAGATGCGTTCATTTACCCTTTTTTTCTATTCGATATATATCATAATTATAGTTCATAAGTAGTAGACTCCAATCGTGCGTCGTAGCTGACACACACACACTTTTTTTTTATTCTTCTTATTATTCTTTTGTCGATTTACTGAAGTTTCACTTCTATCGTGTGTGAATCGCACACACACCTTTTTTTCGTAATATTACTTGGAAAACATTTTAATCACATTTTTCTTCAACATAATTACAATCCATTAAATTTATATTTTACGGAGCTTTATATAACGGCGCCTATCTTACATTTTGTATATTACTTTGTCATGGAACAAATTTAAATCAATTTTAACGAAGCCATTGTACTGTTAATTACAAAGCTCGACTTGTGCGTTCTGATTTTCAATTGTCTTTTGGATTTTTTCGCGACTTGATTGGTGTTGTTTCATAATCAAAGTAATTGGTGTGTCTCACAGTTTGCTACAGGAAAATTACTATGAAATCCGAAAAGAAAGGTTATGTAATAAAATCAGCAAATATTACTGTATTAGACAATGAACAATATTGTTCTAAACAGACGTCTAGCCTTGTGTTGTGTTATCTTTCTTTACAGCGATCGGGTCGATTTTGCAAATCTTCTGATATCGTAAATTTTGAGGTTAACACTTTTATTGCACACCACACAAAAAAAACAAACATACATAGACTTATCACCATTTAAACAGACGCAAAACAGAATTGTTTACATCTGTTTCCAATCATAGTTTGGTAGCAATTTGACGTCCGACGCCTGAGTTTCGAATTACCAACTCCATTCCCAATAAGCCGCAATAGCAGGAATCTGTCCGACAATAGCGAGTCACGGACATGCAATATTGATTCCGTATGTATTGGTTCGGAGTAGTTTCAGATAAGTTGTATTATACGGTCATTCCGGATAAATGAAAAGATAAACGGTAATATTAACCAAAGGGCAAGTAAAAGTTTAATCCGAAGCTTTAGTTTCCTTAATAGTAAAAAATGTCATGTTATGTGCGCGCTTTCATTTCAGACCCCACTGGAATAATAATTGCAGATATATGGTTCTTCTTTCCCACTTTTACCCTCCATAGCTTTTAAACGGTTCAACCGATTTTCATCAAACATTATCTAAAAACACTCGGTCATAAGTGACCTTTCACACAAAAAAAAAAAAAGGTGTGTGTGCGATTCACACACGATAGAAGTGAAACTTCAGTAAATCGACGAAAGAATAATAAGAAGAATAAAAAAAGGTGTGTGTGCGATTCACACACGATAGAAGTGAAACTTCAGTAAATCGACGAAAGAATAATAAGAAGAATAAAAAAAAAGTTTCTGTGTGTCAGCTACGACGCACGATTGGAGTCTACTACTTATGAACTATAATTATGATATAATATCGAATAGAAAAAAAGGGTTAATGAACGTATCTGCTAAAATGATAAGAGAAACAAACATATATCTGTAATTATTCGGATTATATAAATTACTTCAATAAAGCGTATTACATAAAGTATGTTACAAAATAATATAAATAAAATACAGCAATACCTCGATACTTCGTAGTCTCAACTACGAAGTATCGCGCAAAGAAATTTAAATAAAGCATTGTATTTGTGTCTCTTACATCATTTCCGTTTCATCTTTTTGCATCCGGTTTGAAATCACTACGATTCTATAGAAGTTTCACTTCAAAAACTATATAAATTAATATCGCTTCATTCATTTAAGAGCTATGATCCCACAGACAGACAGATAGATAGACTCGTCGAACATATAACATCCCTCTTAATAGGTCGGTGGTTAAAAAACTAAAAGATGAAAACTTTCTGTACCTTCTAATAAGAAATTCCCACCTTGTAACATTCAACAAGTGCAGCGTGACGCGTTGCTAAGAAACATAAACAGGTTGCACTTAAATAATTGATATTAAATGCACATGTTTGCGTACATGTTGCAAAGTGAGCTCAAAGCAACTGTGTGAGAAGGACAGCATCAATTTTGTAGACTGCAGCTGCTGCTGTTTCTGCTAAAATAATGGTGTAACAACAAAATATCTCTACAAGCAGTCTACAAATTTAATATTCCTAATGCAAACAATAATTAATTATATCAGAACACAACTAAGAAACTTTTATGAAAAAAGAAAAAGACACAAGTTTTGCTCACTTATAGAAAATGTTTTTATGGCCATCTAGGGTTGTGCTAGAAATTTAATTTACAAAGTCATATACTTACTAAAAAAAACTATGATAATCAATGTAAATATTTAAGCGATAGAATAACGGTTTGATAAATATTTTCCCTATGGGCGGACAGACTTCACGGATCCAAAAGGTTTCCGTTCTTTGGCATTTCGCTACGGAACTCTAAAAACTTTTCATCATCATCATCATCAACTCAGCCGTAAGACGTCCACTGCTGGACATAGGCCTCCCTCAAAGATTTCCAGTAGTTTCGGCTGGCAGCGGCCTGCATCCACCGTGAGCCCGCAGCCTTCACCAGATCGTCCGTCCATCTGGTTGGTGGACGTCCTACGCTGCGCTTGCCGATCCGTGGTCTCCATTCGAGAACTTTTCGGCCCCAACGACCATCTGTTCTGCGTGCTATATGGCCTGCCCACTGCCACTTCAAAGAGCTAATCCGTTAAAACTTTTAGCTAAGTCAAATTCATTCTCGATATAGATAGATGATAGATGAAGCGTTTATTGTAACTCCAATCACACAAAAACAATAATCGGGCAAAAACAAAAGGATACATTATTAACTTCAGATTAAATAAAATAAAATAAATAAATAAATATATTAAATATATTGAGTGCCTCAGCGGCGCGGTGGGCGATAGTCCGCTTGCGGCGCAAGAGGTAGCGGGTTCGATTCCCGCCGAGGGGTTAAGTGTTTGTATGTTCTGCAAGCACTTTCTCCTTGGTCTGGGTGTTTAATATGTATAATAAAAAATATCTATGTTTGTATGTATATTATATTAAGTATATCAGATGTCTAGTACCCGTAACACAAGCTTAGAGCTTACCACGGGGCTAGATGTTGTTGTGTGGATTGTCCGGAAATACTTTTTTATTTTTTTTTATTTATAAATATTTCCGGTTTAAATCACACAGCACCACCTAACCCCAAACTAAGCAGAGCTTGTACTATGGATTAGGTGACTGATAAACTACATAATTACTAAGATTAGATCATAACATGATTAGCGCATTTGTGCGTTGCAGTAAAACAAAAAGGCTACAGATCAGCGCAAAGTTGCTCATGGAGTAAACACTGATATAATATATCAAATAGGTAAATATTTTTTAATAATGACTTAAGTAAACTAAATACGAAGACCTCTGTGGCTCGGTGGGCGAACGTCCGCCTGAGGCGCAGGAGGTTGCGGGTTCGATTCCCGCCGGGGGACCAGATATTGTAAGATCTACAATCTCTGGTTTCGGGTCTGGGTGTTTTCTATGTATCATATGTATGTATTTACAAAAAAAAATGTATCTATGCAGTATATCAGTCCCCTAACACCCATAGTACAAGCTCTGCTTAGTTTTGGGGTTAGGTGATGCTGTGTGATTAGTCCGGAAATATTTATTTATTTTATTCCTGATATTTATTTCTTTTAATTTATCACAATTCACTTTGAAGTACACTAGTTTGGGGTTAGGTGATGCTATGTGAGTAGTACGGAAATATTTATTTATTTATTTAAACGCTCAACAGGCATGTCCGTTATTTGTTAGAATATTGTTTAAAAAGTAAAAGTAAAAATTTCTTTATTTGACATAAAATGAGGTACAGTAACAAAACTAAGGTCCCATAGGTTCCCGAACTAGTTAAAAACTGTATTTCAGGAGCCAGTGGCTTCTCCTATATAGACTTATTACAAATTATGTCAACAACCTAAAGTAACTTAAACAAACAAGATTTTTAATACAAATAAGAAAGCAAAAAAAAAACATTATATATTATTATATAACAAATTAATATAGTTCAATGTAAAAAGAAGAAAATGATACAATACGTTAGGTTCTCCGCAAGTTTATAAGAATGTGTAAATTTCTACTAGTGTTATATAGATACATACGGTAAAATAGTTTATTTATTTTACATAATTATAGTATAAGGTATAATAGATTATATCTATAGCAAAAATATATAAAGTTAAATAATGTAAAATAGCTTCAACTTCTTCAAAAGGAAGATCCTTCAGCCAGTTTATTGTTAACTGTTTTAATTCTCTGTCGCATATATATTTAATATCTTTATGTTTTCTACTTAAAATATTATAGAGATGGAGGGCTGTAACATCGAAGTGCCTGTGAGCAAATCGACTTTTAACTTTTGGTACATAATATCGTACTATTATTTTTTTTGTATTAGTCTGATTAAAAAAAGTTGTTTTATGGTAACGTCTCATTGTTTATTTCCATACATTACAGTGTTCAGTTGGAACTGCGCCGTGCATGAATTCAACGTGGCACCGGCTAAAGTTCCAAGGATTCCTGTCGGTGTCAGGAATTCTGGACGAGTATCCTGCCAGGTCTAGCATTCCCTCTACTGTAACAGACAAGGCATCCACTTTGTTACTCGGTATTTAGTTAAATCGGTATACATTACCGGATATGTTAAAACTTAGTGCCTTACCTTACTTATAAGCGTTGTGCTCGCCTATTATAGGCACATATTTTATAGTTAATAGGATTTAATGTCTACTCAAAAAATGTTATATGAGCTGTTGATGATGCCATAAATAAATAAATAAATAAATATAATAAAACAACATTTTGTTTTGTAGCGCAGTTCTAAAATCAAATCAATCTAAAATCATGACATTTCAATAAATATTTGGTGTGAAATATTTTAAATCATTAGGTACCTCGGCTATCATTTAAGCGATGACATTGCTATTTTTGTTATGTTCTGATCGGAGTCACACACTTTTTTTCTGATTTTGTATGTATCGCGATATAGTTTGAAAAAAAAAAGATCTAATTAGGAACTAGGTACATGTTTATTGGAAGGATATGTTTGTTGAAAAACAATAACAAAAAAAATTAAAAAAGAGAATTTATAACCGTCTTTTTGGCTAGGTGGTCGAAGATTTTATTATAAATTTTACAAAATTGTGGAAAGGAATTAAAATTGCAAGGTCATTTCGTTCACAGCATCAGTAGTAGCATCAAATATACTCGTATTTATAATGATATTCAAAATATGCAAAATGAAACTCGATCGCAAAAATAAAACGAAAGATATTCTTCAATAAAACTGTAGATTGAAACTTTCAGGAAGTAAAATGCTTCCTGTCGTCGTCGCGTCGGTCCAAAGTGCTTACTTTGATTTCTACCGCGCTGGATAATCTCGTCTACTAGTGCTACGAAGCTACGAGAAGTGCTACGAGAAGTGCTACGAGAAGTGCTACGAAAACTAAGGAGCTACGCTTGCTACGAGCACAACTCACAACTTCAAGTCATTGAAAGTTAGCAATCTGTAATGTTTTTTAGAACTTGCGTTGAACATATTTTATTTTGTATAAGTTGATATTACAGTCGAGTTCATAAATATACTCGTATGTGCATAACTAAGGCTCAAAATTCAAATTTACATAGAAGGGTAAATTATTAATATTTACAAATCAAATTAGATAAGAATATCTTATCTTAAGATCGACCTTTTATGGAGGTTTTTTCTGTTCACGTCCGTAATTGGTAACCCTCTGAATCCTTAAACGTACTTCGGCCGCGGCTTGTCACCACCCTCCGGGCTTGGGCCAGTGCGTGAAGCGATTTTTTCGTGTTTTGTAATATGGCCCAGAGAAGCCACCTTCTAGGTCTTCATGTCCCATCTAAGACCACATCGTCACTTTACATCAGGTGAAATTGTGGTCAAATGAAGGCTTATCAACCATAAAAACAAAAAAAAAAAAAGACCTACCTATACAACGTTAATATTACTTATAAATAATACCTATTAATGTAAGTACCTAATACGTAGTCATATTTTAAGTGAACATTTTCAACAAGTTCTTTTTGAGTATTCATAAAGTTCCTAATTAAATCGAAAAATGTTGAAAGAAAACTGTAAATGATTTTTATATACATAACAAACAAAAACCACGCTTTACTTTTTTTTTACATTTTCACAATATGGCGTCCGATAGTCGCCATAATGAATTTTAAATAACGTCATGTCTTTAGTGACATTCGCCGTACTAAGAGAAATCGATTGACGTATGAATTATACAAATAGGCCCGGGCGTTTGGTCTGCAAGCCGTGTTGACTAAGTGGGTGAACTCTACACTTAAATCCGAAGGTCGTGGGTTCAAACCCCGCCACGCACCTCTGGATTTTTCTCATTGATAAATTTATGTGCGCTTTAAACACGTGCTTTAACGGTGAAGGCAAACATCGTGAGGAAACCGGCATGTTTTGAGAACTATAAAGAGCTTGAAAGACATGTGTCATTCACCAACCCGCACTTGGCCTGCGTGGTGAATTAAGGCCTTATCTCTCTCTCCAAGAGAGAAGTCCCTGTGTCCCAGCAGTGAGAACGTTAATAGGGTGATGATGATGATGATTATTATTTTTGGTCTGCATCGTGCTTTACCACTCCTTAAGGGGTCCCGTAGTAGGGTAAAAGGTTCTTGTGTCAGGAAAGTTCATGTAATGTATCAAAACAAAAATCTAAATATACATAATTATTAAATGTATATTTCGTCTTGATGACATCGATTTCAAAGAGGACAAAATTATATCGGAGAAAAAGCCCAAATGAAAGTTTTAAATTTAATTTTAAAAAGACCTTTTTAACAATTTGTCAAAGATTTTCACAGATGTGATGTTGTACATTGAAATGTTTCAATTTCTTTTAAGAATTAAATACAGGAGCCGAGAATTACGAAACAAGGTCTGCCATTAAGGTTCCATCAAACCAAAATGAGCTTATTTGCATATTTTAATATTCATTTATTTCCTAATGGCATGTTTGAATAACGTAATCCTAATTAGAAACAAAAAGTTGAATTTAAACATGTTTTGATGCTAATGTCTTTTGAAATGCTGTAAATATTTAAGAGGCTGTAGTAAGAAAAAGAATAAACAAGTTATTTTTATTTGAAAGTCAAAGATGATAATTGAAATGAGATCAGATTTTATAATAAAATTTGATAAATTATTTAGTAAAATGTGATGGAGTCAGACTCTTCCAAACCTGCGAGAACAAGGGGTGACCGAAGAGCATCCCACGTCGCAGTCGCTTCCCGCTTCACTGACGCATAGGTTTAGACGAAGCCTTTTATGTAATCTTTAGTTCTTTTAAGCTTATCTTTCAATCTTTCAAATTTGGAACTGCTTGTGACTTTGATTTCATTTTATATAATATAACTAGCTGACCACAGCAAACGTTGTTTTGCAAAATGAAAAATAGATGTTGGCCGATTCTCAGACCAACTCAATATGCTCACAACATTTCATGAGAATCGGTCAAGCCGTTTCGGAGGAGTACGGGAACGAAAACTGTGACACGAGAATCTATACTAATATATAAAGCTGAAGAGTTTGTTTGTTTGTTTGTTTGTTTGTTTGAACGCGATAATCTCCGAAACTACTGGTTCGAATTGAATAATTCTTTTTGTGTTACCAGTTATCGAGGAAGGCTATAGGCTATAAAACATCACGCTACGACCAATAGGAGCAAAGATATAGTGGTAAATGTGTAAAAAACGGGAGAAATTATGTCATCTTTGAAGCCTTCCGTTGCGTGCGCCGTGAAAACGGTTCAAGATACACAAAAAATATGTATTAAAGAATAATAGCTCTTTTAATAATCTAAAAAACAGTCCGCGATAGTATATGTCTTTCTTTTAAGATTAACTCACAAAAACCGTTTTTATGGTACCTAATTTGGTCGAAATAATTTGTTTAAGTTGTATCAACATAATAATATTAATCTTTATTCAAATAAATATGTTGTTGGTTAAGAGTACTTCATCCATTATAACGCGGGTAGCACCGCAGGGCACAGCTAGTTTTATATATAAGACTTGCAGACCCCAGCAAACGTTGTTTTGCAAAATAAAAAAATAGATGTTGGCCGATTCTCAGACCTACTCAATATGCTCACAAAATATTATGAGAATCGGTAAAGCCGTTTCGGTGGAACGAAAACTGTGACACGAGAATTTTATATATAAGATATTAATATTTTTTAATCATGAATAATCTATGCCAAAAAAAAATTATATATTATACACAGCTAATGTATAGACTGTTTTATAACAGTTTTGGCCACGTTCAAAAGGGCGTCAGGCGAAGAGTTGAGTGGCGCGTCAGGCGGTGACTAGGTTTTGTGCACTCGCTGTTTGAAGTTGTTTCTTTACATAATATCATTAAAATATTTATTATTTTTACTATACACAGGTAGTTTCGTAATATACGCTAAGTTTATGTACAAAAACATATTATTTGCGAATCAAAACAAAAACATAACCTCTTTAACAAATGAATGTTTTCTAAACTCATCCAAATCAAAGTAAATCGTTATATTCGTTTTTGAATCAGAGCATAAACATCATTTTAACATATTTTGTATGTCTTGTCATCAAAACCCATTAATTTCAAGAAATATATGAAAATAGTCTATCATACTCATGTTTCTGAAATATTGTGACTAAGTGAAAATATAAAGAATGCTTTATATGGGACCTGAAGTTATTTCTGCCCTTCTCTCCTGAATAAGAAAATAGACATTCATAATTCTTCCAGTGCTTATATAAACGTATTTTATTTCCGCTTTTAAATAAATCCAACAAAACGAATTGAGTCACTAACATCCCTGGGGTGCTTGATTCTGTCATTCCAAACAGCTTTGGATGTGAAAATTTTATTTAGAGGCAAATAACGGAATCATTTAGTAATTTTATTTATTTATTTGTTACGTTGCTGACCACTGCTGGATAAACGGCCTTTACTATTACCATAACTCATGATTTAATAGACTTCCCGCTTATGCTGAGTAAGGTCCATTTTGTTTATCCATCTCTTACTTATTTTATGTAATGGTTTAATTGTATGTTAATTTAATTTATGTTAGCTGCAAATATTTTTTTATTATCTTATAGATTGGTCGATTCATTTCGAATACCTCAGCAGCATCAGTGATTTGTCTAATGTAACTTTGCACTCATTAAGTCTCATTATCTTAGCATTAGAGTCGTTATTACGTACCAACGCACAATAAATCTATTGTAAAGTAATTTGAGCTCTATTACTTAGCAGCAATATTAAAGGAATAGCTAGCGCAATTTCCTACATAGATATTTTATCCCATAAAGTCTGGTTGGTGGGCGTCAAGGTTATCCAGCCATTCTGAGCATCATTCCACTTGGAGGAAGCCTGAGCCTGAAGGTGGAATGAGGCATTTACCTTTTTCAAGATAATGGCTTTTTATCCAACGCCAACCATCATAGCCGTAAAAAGCCGTGTTGGCTAAGTTAGCGAATACTCGACTTTCATTCCGAAGATTGTGGGTTCATACTCCGCCACGCACCTCTGAATATTGGAAAACTACGCGTATTTAGTATTTTAACTAGTCTTTAGTGATTATGTATGTGGGTTGGTTGAAATAAAAGAGTTATTGCACTATACTGAATCTATTCATTTAACACGTTACATGTTATTACAATTATATTATTTATTTAATCCTTATTAGGATATGTCTAAACACGGCTGAGGTTTGAAGAGTGACTGGCGAGGCTCCGCATAACTATTAAAAAGCTGAATTAACGAAACGCGTTTGCGCCGCGTACTTTATTGCTAATCTGTGTCACTACATCAATCCTCCCCTTTTTTCAAAATTTTTTACAAAAAATTTTTATTTTACTTCAATAGTACATTCAAGGTTAAAACATTACAATAACATTACAAATTCAAAGGCTCATGCCTGCTACACAAATATGCTTACGTTTGAAAACAACATGCGATATGAGCTCGCATTCTTTTATGCAGAGGTAAGTACATAGTTATTTCACAATCAAAGTTCGTTCGAATGACCAAAGTACAGTCAGCTTGTAAAATTACATACATGTTTTTTTTTACTTTAAAATACATTTTTAACAATGAAATCTTTTAATAAAGTTGTATAAACAATGAAATAAACTTTGTATGTTAACAAAAAAATACATTTTTAAACTACACATTTTTTTACATAATTCTAATACACTGAAAAATTAATAAAATCTGGATTTCCTAACAAAATAGGTAGTTATTCCCTGACATAAAACAAAATTTACTTTAGCACAATATGCTAAAACCACTGGTGGAATAACGCCTGTCTATACAACGTACTCGGGTCCACTATCTACATAGCTTAGACGTATCTACCACATGACACTGTAATAAAAAATAATTCCAGTTTTAAAATTTTTAAAGATATGTTAAAAAAATGAAATCAAATAAAATGACACTTACTTAAACACTTATAATTTTGACTTTCTGTGGTGCCTGTTGCGACACATTCGGCACTGAATTTTGTATCTCTAAATTTTGAGGAGATACTGTATAAATTTGACGATGCACCCATTTCTTTAATCTTCCATAGCATCTCGTACATATGAAATATATTATCGAAAATATCAAAATTACTGTTAATACAGTAAAAAATAACTTCAAATGATTTAGTTGTTCTTCAATTGCTGATACATTTGCACCAGATTGTGCAATAATTACTTGTTCTTTAACTTCTTTACTTTGATTTTTCCCCATAGTTATGATCATAACAAGGTCTAAGAACCAAATGTGAATAATATCAATTTACTATCTACAGTTACATTTTTTTTGCAAACACAGAATATTTCGAAATAATCATTGCCTTAATGTCAATGCTCTTATGACCTAATAATGTACTTACGCTGCAAATGAGTATGTCTCTGCTATCTGAAAATGTACCTAAAAATATTACTATAGTAGGTGTTTACTTACATAGAATTATTATCAAATAACTTTCTTTGATTTAAAGTCGAAATCTGACTGGCAACTTAACACTACGACCGCTACGAGTAGTTCGAGACGTTACCTTATCGCCTGACTTGTCAGTACTCGTGCACTTAGCTGCGTCACTCTCGCGTTCTGTATTCTGTGACAGGTCACGAGTTCGATTCTCGCTACCAGATGTTCCAATAATGGCTTTAGGTAATGCCTGATTATCAGAATCATTTTCTGCTAAAATATAAGCTGGTTTTACACGATCAATAGAAACGTTAGAAATTCTGTTATTAATTTGCACTTTAAATATTTTATCTGTCCTATCTAATACTTTATAAGGACCATCATAAGGTGGTTGCAAAGATTTTCGCACCGCATCATTTCTTATAAAAATATATTGACATTCTTTTAAATCTTTATGCACAAATATTTTTTTATGTAATTTATTTTCTCTATTCACCGGTTTATAACTATCGATAATTTTTCTTATTTTATTTACATAACCTTCAGAATCTATTTGAACATCCTTTGCTTTTTTATCATAAATTTCACCTGGCAATCTAATAGAAGTTCCGTAAGTCATCTCAGCTGCACTAACGCCTGTATCTACACGAGTCGCTGCTCGTAAACCTAACATCACGGTTGCTAATTCATCTACCCATGAGTTATTATTGAGGCGCGCCATAAGGGCTGATTTCAACGAGCGATGCCAACGCTCTACGGCACCGTTACTTTGTGGATGGTATGGAGTAGTTCTGATTCTATTTATACCCAATAGTGACATTAACTCTCTAAACAAATTACTTTCAAATTGTCGACCTTGATCACTGGTAAGTTTTTCAGGACAACCAAAACGTGAAATCCATCCTTCATAAAAAACTTTCGCAACTGTATCTGCTGTAATATCTTTAGTTGGAATAGCTTCTGTCCATTTAGTACATCTGTCAATCATAGTTACACAATATCTATAACCTTCTGAACTCGTTGGTAAAGGACCTACTATATCGATATGTACGTGCTGAAAACGATCTGTCGTCTGAAACTGGCCTAAATCCAAAACTTTTGATCTCTGGCATCGTACACATGATTTTGACCATAAATTTATGTCTTTATTCATTCCTTTCCAGAAATATCTATCAGTAATTAATTTTCTAGTAGTTCTAATACCAGGATGACTTAAATTATGAATTGCGTCAAAAGCTACATGCCTAAACTTCTCTGTAAGGTAGGGTCTTATACGTTCCGATGACGTTTCACAAACAACGGATGTCTCGCTACCCGGTAACATAATATGTTTAAATTGAAACTTGTTATTGTTACTTGATTCTTCGAACAATTGTGCAAGCTGTTCGTCTGTTTCCTGTGCTACGGCAAGTTCTGCGAAATCTATAATAGTTGGGCAATATATTGTTTCAATTCTAGAAAGACAGTCAGCCACTGTATTATCTTTACCATTTATAAAATGAATTTCAGTGGTAAATTCGCTTATGAACATTATTTGTCTTGTTCTACGAGACGTTTCTTTATCTATACTGTTACCTTTTTTACTAAACAAATATGTCAAAGGCTTGTGATCTGTCAAAACTACTAATTGTCGCCCTTCAATTAAATGACGAAAGTGAATTATCGCTAAATAAATTGCTAATAGTTCTCTATCGTATGTACTATATTTTCTCTGAGCTTCAGACAATCGTTTCGAGAAAAATCCTAACGGTTTCCATGCCATACCTTCTTTCTGCTGTAACGATGCACCAACACTGGTATGACTAGCATCTGTCATGAGGGTCAATGGGCTATCTATAGACGGGTGAGCTAATAAAACTGCTTTTTGCAAGCTTAACTTTGTAAGTTTGAATTGATCATCAGCCATCTCCGTCCAGTTAATTACCGTTTTATCTTTACGTTTGGAATTATGCAAATACTTATTAAGCTCAGCTTGCTGGTCCGCTGCATGAGGAATGTGGGATCTATAAAAGTTTAACATACCCAAGTATCTTCGTAATTCTTCCACGGTGGTAGGCCTCGGAAAATCCATGATGGCTTTTACCTTGTGGTCTAAGGGTCTGATTCCACTTGTCGATACCTCGAATCCTAGAAAATCAAGTTTTTCTTTACCAAAAACACATTTAGAAATATTTATCGTTAGACCATATTCATCAAATCGTTTGAAAACTTCCTCTATATGTTTTCTATGACTTTCTATATCATCACTTGCTATAATTACATCATCTATATATGCAAAAATGAAGTCCAATCCTTGTAAAACGTTATTGTCCATAAACCGCTGGAAAGTTTGCGGGCTATTGCGTAATCCAAAGGGTAGTTTACAGAATTCCCATAATCCGAAGGGAGTAATTACGGCTGTCTTCACTATGTCAGCCTCTGCTACTGGAATGCAATTAAAAGCTCTATTTACATCTAATCTACTATAAATTTTTTTACCTGCCAATACATAGGTAAAATTCTGTAGCCTTGGAACGGGATACCTATCAGGTTTTGTAATCGCGTTCAACATCCTATAATCACCACACGGTCTTATGTCCCCATCTTTTTTCGGTACTATATGCAACGGGCTGGCCCAGGCGCTCTTACTAGGTCTGCAGATTCCTAACTCTTGCATAATCTGAAATTCTTTCTTTGCTTTTACATACCTGTCAGGAGGTAGGGGTCTGGCCTTCGCGTGTACTGGAGCTCCCGTTGTCTCTATATGATGGAAAACACTGTGCTTTGTACCTTCCTTGTAACAAAAAGGTTTCGTTATTTCATTATATTTCTGTAACAGATCATTATATGGGTGAGAATCCACTATAGTTTTCACCGTTGGTTCTTTAGAACTTGTTATAGAAGCTAAAACATTCAAGTTCGTTACTTTATCAATTAATTTACGACCTGCTAAGTCTATTAACAATTGATATTTTACTAAAAAATCTGCACCAATTATAGGTTGCCTAACATCTGCAATAATGAACATCCATCTAAAGTTACGTCTTAATTTTAAATCTAAATCTATAGTATGGAGTCCGTATGTTTTAATTTCTGTCCCGTTGGCCGCATATAGTTTATGTTCACTTTCACTAATATTTAAGTTTTTCTTTATAAAAGTTCGTGGGAATACCGATACGTTAGCACCACTATCTACTAAAAATCTTAACCCGGATCTATTGTCCATTACACTTAGGCGGTGATTCACTATAGGCTTGGTACAGCAGTCCGCCGTCGACTGCACCGAGTCTAGTTTTCCGGTACCTTATTATTCAGCTCCTGTTTACCATTCCGCTCATTCCAGGTGCAGGGTTCGAAACACTTATGTGCCTTATGCTTATAGCGTAAATGATAGGAACAGAGCCAGTTCGGATCACCTGGTTGAATTCGGCTGCGTCCCCTCGAATGCGATCGACCTCCGCGTTCACGAGCACCGCCCCGCTGATAATTGTCGAAACGGGATCTACGGGAATTCTCCAGCTTCCCGAGACGAGCAGATAATGTCTTGATCTCTGCAATTAGTCCGCTGTAGTCCCCAGGCTTCTCGTCGTCGACGCGTGCAACCGCATTTATAGGTCTACTTGTCTCCATAACCTTATCCGCTATCGATGCCAGCGTGGATAATTCCTTAGCGTCCGTTACGGCAAGGACACTCCTTATATTTGTAGGTAAATGATTTAGCCACAGTATTGTAAGCGTTTGATCAGATATCTTATCTCTTGCCAAGTCCTTCATACGGCGCAAAAGTTGTGAGGGCTTTTGATCTCCCAAATCCATTTCGCCAATCAGTTTCTGTATCTGACGGCTTTCCGATTCTTCATAAACGTCCAAAAGTCGTTTTTTAAGTGTTTCAAATTTTCCTGTGGCAGGCGGGTTAATTAATATATCGGTCACCTGTGTAACGGCATCCTTTCCCAGCCTTGCAATAACCACGTTGTATTTGGATTCATCGGACGCATTTTGAGGCTTCAAAATAGCTTCGGCTTGTATAAACCAAAGCCTTGGCTTATCATGCCAAAATTCAGGTATCCTAGTCGAGACAGCAATGGCACTTACTGTTTCGTCGACAATTTCTGAATGTGTTTGTTTATCCATGTTGTATTATAAATTCCTTCAGCCGCGTTCTTAAAGTTGAGTCACTCCTACACGGATAACTTAAACACAACCCACAATATAAATCACGATAATAACGAATCACGTCGGGGTCACCACTTTAGTATTTTAACTAGTCTTTAGTGATTATGTATGTGGGTTGGTTGAAATAAAAGAGTTATTGCACTATACTGAATCTATTCATTTAACACGTTACAGGTTATTACAATTATATTATTTATTTAATCCTTATTAGGATATGTCTAAACACGGCTGAGGTTTGAAGAGTGACTGGCGAGGCTCCGCATAACTATTAAAAAGCTGAATTAACGAAACGCGTTTGCGCCGCGTACTTTATTGCTAATCTGTGTCACTACACGTATATTGCAAAACGAATATTACAAGTTTATGAAAAGCAACAAAAAACAAAATCAACAAAAAAGGAAAATAAATACACAACTATAACGGCCAACCTACGCAAAAAAAAAACAAAAGGGGTCAATGCTCGAGTGGGTTGGATTTTCTCTGGGTCGAATTGCCAACAAAATGACTATTTTATTACCCTGAATTCCGTATTATAAACCTGACTATACTGACCTCAGCAACTATTTAATTATGAAAGTTTAAGTATTGAACAATTTAAAACTACGCAACGTTAGAGTTCAGTATTAGATCAAATAGCCGGGCTACAGCTACTCAATAAATCACGGCAAAGAATGCGAAACTCGCGACTGGGGCGCTCTGTTCGACTTCTTAAGGCACTGTCTCGGTTTGTGCGTTCTGCAGCAATATGAATTACCATTACCATTTCAACGGCTGGACTTCTCCAGTCCTACTTGTTTTCGTTGGAAGTTGCCTGCGTACGCCGAGAATTTGGGGTCCTAGCAAATTCATAAGATAAAGAATTGCTGCCATAGCCTTAGAATGTATGTACAAAGTATTTCAGAGTACGGCGCATAGGTAATGGCAAAATGAGCTATATTTTCTCGTCGCGTTTTTTTGCTATTCTCAAAATAAATTGCAATATACTCAATTACCTAATGGCATACTATTTATTTTTTTATTTAATTATTTATTTATTTATTTAATTAATTTGCACGGCTTAGCCTATTACACAAATTAATAAAAATTAATTACAACAAATTATTCTTAAAAATTAAATTAATTAAAACAAGACACAGAAACAATTTTCTAACATTAAATCACAAATTATATTTTTTTTTTTTTCTTATCTTTATAAAATTTAATGCAAGCACTCAGAGTACTCCAAGCAAGCAGCTCGGAGTACGTGCCAGTCTGCTGCGAACACATCGCAGTCTGGGCGCAGGGCCAGGAGTGCGTTGAGAGCGGAGAGAGATCGCGGGATGGGGGACCTGGAATGAGCCACAGTACGGCACGCCGGGACAGCGAATAGTCTATGTTTCCTAGATCGGCAGTAATTGTTCGGTACATAAAGGCGACACAAACTACTATGCAACTCCGAACAATCTATTAAGCCTCGCAAGATCTTGAACATGTACAAGAGTTGGTCATTAGATCGCCTAACTTCCAAGGAGTTGTACCCCAGACAACCTAGTAGAAACTTAGTCGGGAACATGTAAGGGTAATACCCTAAAAGTCTCTTATACAGGTACCTTAGGAAGGCCTTCTGGACCTTTTCTAGCAGGAGTGCATATGTGCTTTCATACGGGTGCCATACACATGAACTTGCTTCAAGCTTACTGCGTACTAGTGTGTTGTAGATGAGCTTTATTACGGCTATGTTATGTAGATCCTTACAATTTCGAAGCACGAAGCCCAAGCGCCGGAATGATTCTTTAGCGATAGCAGATACGTGGTCATGGAATGTGAGTCTTCGATCGAATACGACCCCGAGATCTTTGATGTTAGATGATCGACTTATGACGTGACCATTCAGTTTATAATTAAATTCGATCGGACATCGCATGCGACCGAACATCATCACATGACATTTTTGACAGTTAAATTCCATCTTATTCTCTACACTCCAGCGATGCACCGTGTCTATGTCACGCTGGATCAGCAGACAATCCCGTTCTGACTTCACTTCACGGTACAACTTTAGATCATCTGCGTATAATAGGCATTTTGAATGCTGCACAACTTCCGGAAGATCATTAATCATGATGATAAACAGCAATGGACCCAGTATTGAACCTTGACTCACACCAGAACGCGTGTGATAGGGTCGTGATTCATATAACCCGTGTCTGACAAATTGCTTTCGGTCTCGAAGGTAGTTCGCGACAAAACGAAGAAGATTTGGTGCTAGACCGATGTTATCAAGCTTCTCAAGCAGCCTATCATTATTGACCCTATCGAACGCCTTCCGGAAGTCAAAGTACAGCACATCAACTTGACCTCCCACATCAAGGTTGGAAGAGATATAGTCCACAATGCCTAAGAGGTTTGTATTAGTAGACCTCTTCCGCCGGAAACCGCGCTGTTCATCACATAGCATTGACTCTACTTGTTCGTATAACTTGACGTGAATAATATGCTCAAATATTTTGGCCACCGTTGGCAATATGGCGATAGGACGATATTCCTCGACAAGTGTCTTATTGGAGCTCTTGGGGATAGGAGTCACTCTTGAGATCTTCCATTGAGCTGGATAGGAGCCAGACCGGAGTGCAGTGTTAAAAAGGTGACAGAGTGGATGCACTACGAGATTTTTTGCTCTTTTTAATAACCAAGGGGGTGTACAATCCGGCCCTACAGAACTACTTGCTTTGAGATTCTGGATTGACAATGCAACGTTACTAGGTGAGATTTCTGCCAAGTAAATGTAGTTAGAAGACTTAGCTTGGGTTTTTTGACTAATTATTTTACCTACATCTAGTTCGGGTTCCTCTTTTAAAAACACACTCGAAAAGAAATCAGCAAATGCCTCGGCAGCTTCTGCTCTAGTCACGTTGAAACCTTCATAAGATACCTGTGGTTCGAAACCACCCTTTGTTCGCAAGTTCGAAATATGGCGCCAAAAGTCTCGGGGGTTAGATTTAATAGTTTGCTCGGTGCGAGACACATAGGAATCATATGCAACCGAGATACTTGCTCTGAGCTCAGTTCTCAACTTGGAGAAGTCGGCATAGAATTCATATGACTTTGAGCTCTTCCATTCCCTATACAACTTATGTTTAAGCTGGATGCATTTAATTATGTCACTTGTAAACCAGACGGGATATTGCGCACTTTTCCCAGATCGACGACGCTTTTGGGGATGCACTCATCAAATATATGATAAAGTGATGCATAGAAGTAATCAGTAGCATGATCAATATTGTCAATCTTGTAGAGTTCAGACCATGATATTTGAGAGAGCATGTCAAACAGGTAAACACAATCACTATTCTTAAAATTCCAGTCCCTACTTGTATCTATGTTACTAGGATCAATGCGTTTAGAACATCTTGGAGTTATAATCTGACACTTAATATACAAAGGAGGGTGGTAGGCATCGGGCCAGACAAGTCCTTCAGTTGCACAGACATTAATCTCGCAAATCTCATCGCACTCCCGAGCTAATACAACATCTAAGCGTCCGTCGTGCCGATTCAAAACATCATTAAAATCAAAAAAAATTACAAAATGATAGAAAGTAGTTATAATAATTACATATATTATAATATGTGCCGTACTTACTCGTATTCAAATCCAAATAACAAATTAATTTAAAAAGGCACGAGTATTAGTGTAAGTAGGTAATGCACCACTTGATCTCGATGTACCGGGTCGCCGTTACGCGTTACTTTACAGATCTGTTTACCCTAGGATTACCAATAGGAAGCGTGTTAACTCAATGGAAAACTAACCATTAATTCAATAAACTTAATATCCTGTCTTTATAAATCTTAAAAATTAAAAAGCTATGGTCGCCGCTATCGCGTCCTGCGAACGCGTCTTTAATATCGGAACTATGCCAGTTGGGAGCGGTCTTTGTGCTCGAGACAGATTTCGGTGCTTAGTGCTCGGGCATTGTTCGATGTACACTAGCTTTTATAATGAACAGAACTTTGAGGAAAATCGCCTTCAAGAGCTTCTCATTTTTTAAAGACTTGAAAATTTTCTTATGCTTTTAGTTTTCATGAAGAATATTTTATCAAAGTGCCAAAAGTAGTTATCGTATTGAGGTAATGTTTTTTCCAAAAAAAAGCGCTTATTTTAATATTACTAGACTTATTATAGACATATAAATTGAATATTCATATGCATTCTTATTTATATGATATCCAACAGAGTATAAAAATAAATTTTATTATTAGTCTCATACAATACCAAAGTTGTTACATTTTTTAGCGAAATTTTGTGTTCCGGAAAATCCCTTAAACGGCTTAAATATATTTATTTTTGATGCTATTTTAGCTTTCGTTCCTGTAGACTTACAGTGTCAGGACCGTCACACTTTAGTATATATTCTATAATCTATACTAATATATAAAGCTGAAGAGTTTGTTTGATTGTTTGTTTGTTTGTTTGTTTGTTTGTTTGTTTGAACGCGCTAATCTCCGAAACTACTGGTTCGAATTGAATAATTCTTTTTGTGTTGGATAGTCCAGTTATCGAGGAAGGCTATAGGCTATATAACATCACGCTACGACCAATAGGAGCAAAGATATAGTGGTAAATGTGTAAAAAACGGGAGAAATTGTTCATCTTTGAAGCCTTCCGTTGCGTGCGCCGTGAAAATGGTTCAAGATACACAAAAAATATGTATTAAAGAATAATAGCTCTTTTAATGATCTAAAAAACAGTCCGCGATAGTATATGTCTATCTTTTAAGATTAACTCACAAAAACCGTTTTTATGGTACCTAATTTGGTCGAAATAATTTGTTTAAGTTGTATCAACATAAGAATATTAATCTTTATTCAAATAAATATGTTGTTGGTTAAGAGTACTTCATCCATTATAACGCGGGTAGCACCGCAGGACACAGCTAGTATAAAAATAAATTGCAAAATGTGTTGGTAAGCGCATAAGTCAACAACGCTTTTTTTAAATGATCGTCGAAGTCCAGGGATGGTTTTTACGACAATTTTTTTTTTAAATTTTCCCGAGAAATCCCTAAAAACATTTTAAAAATACCCGTAATCCGGGCTGGCCCAGTGCGTGAAGCGATTTTTTTGTGTTTCGTAATGTGGCCGCAGAAGCCATCTATCTACCTTCTTGGTCTTAATGCCCCATCTTAGACCACATCGTCACTCAGTCACGTCAGGTGAGATTGTGGTCAAATGAAGGCTTATCTAACATAAAAAAAACCCGTGCTAAGCCGGGGCGGTCCACTAGTTGTATATACAAGGTGGATTTTTGAGAAGGGACATAAGGGTATTAACTGCTATAACAACAAGGATGCGGTCTGAGGAGCCTATCCATAATTTTTAAAGATTTTCTGAACTGCATTCAGAGATTTTGGAAAAAAAACGCTATAGTCAGGTAGAAAATGCCTCAATAGGATTTTTTTTTTTAATATTCGATACTATTTCATAATTTTATGTAGGGATAAAAAATACTAGCAAAATACTATTGGTCCTTACATATGAAATTGGCGTTTTGTATGGGAGGAACAAAAAGTCGAATATTTTTTAATATAATATATTTAATTAATCAAAGTATGAACCATTATTTTCTATGCACTTTTGCCATCTTATAGGTAGTTCATTGATTCCTTTACTAAAAAAACCAGTCGGACGGGAATCAATAAAATCTTTGAAGGCGATTTGGACTGCCCCATCGGAGTTGAATTTTTTCCCTTGCAAGAAGTTATCCAAATTTCGAAAAAAATGGTAATCTGTTGGAGCAAGGTCCGGGGAGTACGGAGGATGTCTTAGACTTTCCAATTGAAGCTCTTCTAATTTAGTAGCCGTCTGTTGCGCAGTGTGTGGTCTAGCGTTGTCGTGAAGCAGCAGTGGCGTGGAGCGATTGACCAGCCTAGGTTGTTTAGCCGCTAGCTTTTCCATCATGGTTTGCAATTGCTGACAATAGACATCAGCCGTAATAGTCTGGCCAGATTTGAGAAAACTGTAATGAACAATACCGGCACTAGTCCACCAAACGCTTACAAGTAACTTTTTTGGGGTTAATTTTCGCTTGGGGCAGGATTTGGCTGGCTGGCCAGGATCCAACCATTGCGCTGAGTGCTTCCGATTATCGTAAAGAACCCATTTTTCATCACAGGTAATGATTCGGTTTAAAATACCTTCATTATTGTGCCGGTTTAGTAATGTAACGCAGCAGTCGACGCGCGTTTGCCGGTTTGCTTCAGTCAATTCGTGAGGTACCCACCTTTCAAGCTTTTTAATCTTCCCAATTTGCTTCAAGTGAATTAAAACAGTTTTATCACTAACACCGCAGCCTGCAGCTAACTCGGACGTGGTTTGCGATGGATCCGCTTCCACAATAGCCTTCAACTCTTCATTATCAACTTGAGTCTCAGGCCGTCCACGGGGCTTGTTCTGCAAGTCGAAATTTCCAGAACGAAAACGTTGGAACCAAAAACGAACTGTGTTTTCTTTTGCAACACGACCGCCATACACATCATTCACCCTTCGAGTTGTTTCCGCAGCACTAGTGCCACGGCGGAACTCGTACTCGTAAATAATGCGATATTTTAAGTTTTCCATTTTGTAAAATGAGTGACGCAAACAGAAAAAAACAGAAGAAAAAAAACAAATGAATGACGATCATCGAAGCACAAATACATGAGTCTATAGCTGTACAAATTTGAATTTGGAATTCCTTACCAAAGAGGAGAAATTTGTGATTAAAGTGGCCAGTACGAAAAACGCCAATTTCATATGTAAGGACCAATATAATAACTGTTTTTTAAAATTCGAATCAAGAATTAAGTTGAATTTATTGTACTGGCCACCATTTTTAACAAAACGATCCGTCACAACTCATCTCTTACCCAAATATTGCGTGGACCTAAATGTCGCTTATGTAAGGTGAGAACACAATACTAAAAAAGGCGACCCTTTAACAAATATTTTCTTTTTTATCATTGTTAAAACAAACGGCAGACCCACCACCCTCATAAATAGCGGAGATCTGTATATTACAAACGGGACATTTTGCCATTTTTCCATTAAAAAAGTAATTTTCACACAGTAACAGATGTAAATATTACTTGGGAGTGTGCTGTAAGTATTTAAGAGAGCGCTCCTTTTTGTTTTTAAGTAAATCTTTGTTTTCTGACTCATAAATTTTATTTCATTTGAGTCAGTATTTTGTCTTCTACAAATATTTTTTCAATCACTTTATAGATTCGGTATTAGTTAGTAATTCGTGATTAGTAATAAGATCTCATAACTTTATAAAAAACACAATCGTACTAACTTTCCTAACAACAACGGCAAACAAATAAAAGTAATGAACCAAAAAGTGGCGTCTAACTCTTTTACCGACAGTAATTATCCGTTGTTCGGAAAGACAAATTACAGTACAGTTCCTGTATCATGTTTACGACCACTGCTATTTATTACTGTTTCTTTCTTTTGTTTACTGTTGAATGTTTAACGGGACGTTGCCTCAAAAAGGAGATTTTTATGGTTGACTTTTGTGGTTGAATGCTGCTAAATATAACTTAATGCTATCTAAACTTTAGCTTTACATTGCGATCTTATTTCTGTATTAATTTATGTCATATCATGTGTTAAGATATGTGTGTAAGTAGTCCACTGTTTGTGGACACTGGCTAAGTGGGATCAATGTCGACTTTCATTCAGAAGCTCGTGGGCTCAAACACCGCCGTGCACCTCTGCATTTTTCTTCTTAAATACGTATGTGCGCTTTAAACACGTGCTTCAACGGCGAAGGTAACATCGTTAAGAAACCGGCATGTTCTGAGCATTTTGAACAGTTTGAAGGATAATATGTGACATTGGCCAACCCGCACTTGGCCAGCGTGTCGAGTTAAGGCCTACTCCCTCTCCGCTCTTGACGAGGGCGTCAAGAGAGAAGTCCGTGTTTCCCACACTGTCCCACAGTACAATAATGTGTATATATAATATTATTTACTTCTTAGTCTTCCAGTATTATGTTCAAAGACCGCAGACAACAGCGCAAACGAGAAATAGTTTCACTTCACGTTAAATATTTGCCCGGTACAATCAAAAGGCGAAAATACCTGTGGAGTCAACAGAAAATAATGGAATATAAGAAGGAATTCGATTAACCCTTCAGCGGCTCCCAAGCCCACTATTTCCTTTCCCTTTTGTGGCCACCGTCCGTCTGACCGTACGTCATAGGATTGCCTTTATAAGTATTCACATAAAAATGTCTGAGCTGTACGCTCGACGCCAAAAATATTGTGCACCGATTGGTGTTAAATTAAATTGAAATTGAAAGTATTTATAATTAAAAAAAATAGATATTAATGTTTAAAAATTTTAAGACTGTCTGCCTTGCCTACCTCATTCATGAGTTTAAGCGTCACATGTTATATAATGTATTATACTGTAAAATACGACTTATTTGTTATTAAATTAAATGGAAATAATAAATCTGATTAATTTTTATTTTGTATTGATTTCTGCTTAATATCAAGTGTAAGAACATTTTAATTAATTGTGTTCAACGTACTTCCCCTTCAAATCTCAATCCAGTGAATTTGTATACCAGCATCAACATTTTTGTCTTTGTTCGTAAATAATTTCATTGTACAAGGGTTATAGAGTAGAAAGTCAAATAAGGAGATCAACATATTTTTTTACAAATACCATCTGTGTGAAAAAACATAGTGGACTCCGTGACTGATGTTCTCTTATCGTTCCTCTTAGATTGTTTACTATAATGTAATATTACAAAAACTTTAGCCACAGCAACGTGTGGCCGGGTCAGCTAGTATAATATAATTCGTAAAATTATAACTAGATGTCGCTACTAAAAGTTGGCGAGCGCTAGATCGCGCTATCGAAGCGTTTCACGCAGTTATGGTTGCAATCTACTCTTGCCTCAGACAATAAACCACTTAACAAAAAACGCACACAAAGCTCAATAGTCACGAGACTTTGAATAAATTTTTACAAGTCTTCTCCTTTTAGAGAAGACCATAATTAAGTGATTTAGAGTTGTCCTAAATAATCGGTTCATCGGTTGTGTCAATAAAACGCCTTGACAAGTATCGTTAGTTAAAAAGATATTTAATTTACTATTATTATTTTATTTTTGCTTTCAAAAATGTAATTAGGTTTTATTGACTTATATCATTAAGAAATTAAATGACTTTCTCTTATCTGTTCGACATGACCTATGATAATATAATTTAATTGATAATTATACATTAACGTGTTATAAGACTAATGCTGTATAAATGTATTTGTAAGCAAAATAAATAAATAAATGTTTGGGGAAACTTCGATTCCTTGTTCAATTTCCCCTGTGTAATCTAATTCACTAGTTTGTTTTTGGGGACGGGATTTGTAATTTAAATGAGTAATTATTTGGAGATTTGGGCAGATTGGTTTGGAAAATAAATTGGAGTTTATATTATGTTGGTATTGTAAAACTGTTAAAACAAACTTCAGATCACAATAAGTATCTAATGATCGTTTATAAAACAAGAACCTTACACCCCTATAAAGAGGATTTGTTATTTAAATGAGCAATTTCAGGTGATTTAAGGAAGTTAATAATATTCATAATTTCATAACAATTGAAAATTTTGCACCAATAAAAAAATACAATTTTGTAAAAATACTTTGGCTTTTAGCAACAGTCCGCAATGGTGGTAATTGCATCATAATAAAAAATATTATAATAACAATCTGGAACACCACATAGTTGTAAGAAGAAGTCACTTTCGAATTCAGAAATGTGTCTTCGAAAACCTTTTAGAATTTAGATTTTCTTTTAACGAAAATATGACTTCCAATGTACATTCGCGACCAAAATGGCTTTGCTGGGTGAACCGGGGCAGGCGCGGCCAAAGGTCTATTCAAATCTGGGCCCGCATGCTCCCCTACAGCTTACTACATACATCATGAGAGAAAAATTCACTCCTAGAACAGGAAGCAAGTTTTAACCTTTACAAGCCATGGCGCTGTCCGTGTTTTTGGATTTTCCCGTGAAAACAAGTATTTTACCGCGCTAAAAAGTAGCATAAAGCCTTTTTCGATAAATGGTCTATCTAACACTGAAATATTTTTTTTAATCGGACTATGAGTTCCTGTGATTGTCGCGTTCAATCGAACTCCTAAGCTTTTATAATATTAGCATAGATACAATAGGCATATGTTTTGGTATAACTGTTATACAAATATGTCTGTATATAAATTAATCATGATCATAATTATTGTTTTATGATCATGATTAATTTATTTCTCTTCTCTTAGTCAAATTTAGTGCAAAATGTTCATATCAAAGATTAGGCAATTCAATACTTGCCAAACCAAAATATGATTTAATTTACAACAAGTAACGCACATTTTCCCATACTCTCCCTCACCAGTGGCAGTTTCCGGACATTTCCGCCACAGATAGGTATATTCCTCGAAGACATCTGCGGCCATCCGTAAAACCAATTTAATGCCTCACGAAATCTGAACAAAATAAATGGAAGTATACAGGATTCACAAATAAATAGTAAAGCGATACATGAAGATGGACTTGGAATTGATTTTATTGTTGTGAAGAGTTTACGGACGTATAAATGGAATAACGGATCCTCGGATTGGAGTAAATAGTTTTCTTTTATTAATTAGATTTCATTATAGTCAAAGTCAAAACGTTTATTTCCTTAGAAGCACATAGCCTACATGGACAGGTCAACTTAAAATTAATAAAACTAAATTGCTTAAATAACAAATATCAATGAAATAACATTGTCTTGACAGTTCGCTTCAATGTTTTATACTGAGTTGAGAAGCGAATAGAACAACACAGCTTTATCAGTTATTACAATTTTGGAGTTCTTATTTATAGGTAACTATTATAAGTTTAACATTTACAATAAAAAAAATGTTTGTCATATAAGGAAGCTATTTTAACATGAGCATATCAGTCCTGGTCAACCAGAATTATTAGAGCCTGTTAATGTGGAACTAAGCAACATCTATCCAAGCTGCATCATCCTTTATATAATCATTTATAGAGTAATACGCTTTTTTTAAAAAAAAGCTTAAAATTGAATTATAAATAAGTATTTAATGTATTGTACCATCAACAAGTAGCAGTCTTTTATTACCCGACTGCGCGACACAAAGGAGTGGTAATGTGTTTATCTCAGACCAAACGCTTGGGCAGATTTTTATGATTCATACGTCGATTTATTTTTAATAGTTCGGCAAGTGTCATTAAAGTCATAACGTGAGTGGAAATTCAATATGGCGACTTTTGAATACCATTTTGTAAAAATAAAACAAAGTCTGCAAACTATGTTGTCATGTCGTGTATCGTTGAATAGGAATAAAAAAAAAGTATTAGTTTCTTTCAAAATTGTTCTATCCGACTGAACGTTTTGGATCTATTTAATTTAAATTGCGTAACGACTATACTCACATAGGCTTAAAGACTATATAAATCCCAAAGAAGGTAAGGCTGTTTTTTTTTTAATTTCAGCTTGTTTTAAATGCCGTTTTTAAAATAATAGGGCTTATTTAATAGTTGTAAGATAGTCTTTAGATGACAAATGTCTGGCGTTTTGGCTTTTGGAATTCATACCATTCATTATTCATGATAGGAAGCCACTGCTGGATTCAAGACGAGGGAGGCTCATTGATCTACAAAGAAGTAACTGTAATAAATCTAAAATTAAATTTTAAATTGGAAGTTGATTGCATCAACCGTGACCCTGCTTTCATAATGTGTTCTCTATCCAGTCTATACAATTGGTAGACGTCAATTTAATAAAAAATATGAACATTGTTGAACAATAAAAAGTTCCAAGGTATTTAACTTTTTTTGTTAAATATTTCAACGTCTGTAAAATATGAATTTTCAGATATTCTGTTAGCAATAATCTCCTCTGACCCCTCAAAAAAGTTTTGAGCGATTTCGCACTCGGAACCGGAAACAAATAAAGTCGTCTCAAGTTTATCAAACAAGCTTTAAACAGATTAACGAGCTAATTTCCGAGTTAATGAGTATCTACGGCTGTTTATCCCTCGTTTTGAATAAGTAAAAAATAATCTCAAGGGTTTATCTTGAAAAGTCTGCTTTTATTCGACATCGAGACAGAAACGAAGCGGAGAAAAGGAATGTTTTTATTTGTGGTTCCATGGCTTGACGTCCCCATGGAGTGTATTCTATAAAAAAATAATTTTTCGTGGATAAATCTTAAGATAAGATGGATCGGAAAGATTTTGGGCAACGACATTTAAGTTATTTTAATTAATTTTGAAATAACTTTGTTTAATAAAACCGCATTCTATGTTTATTTTTATATTGTTTTAGCGCCGTAAGTTTAAGTAATAACGATTTATTTACTTTCTTATACTTTTTAAATAAAGTAAAAGAAATAGTTTAATAGACCATATATATGAAGAATTTAAAATAAATCAATATAATAATCTTGAAAACACCAAATTCAAAACGATACCAAGACACTGAAGTAAAACTTATACGAGTGTGTCACTAATTAACGTTAGCGCTAACAAAAAGCTTTTCAGCCTTTTATGTAGATACTACAATTTGAATTTGATGAATAATAAATAAGGTAGAAAAAAAAAAGCCCTAGAGGAAAAAAAGCCGTGTTGGCTAAGTGGGAGGACACTCGACTTTCATTCCGAAGGTCGTGGGTTCAAACCCCGCCACGCACCTCTGGATTTTTCTTCTTGAGAGATTTATGTGCGCTTTAAACACGTGCTTTAACGGTGAAGGCAAACATCGTGAGGAAACCGGCATGTTCTGAGAACTTTAAAAGAGTTTGAAGGACATGTGACATTCACCAACCCGCACTTGGCCAGCGTGGTGAATTAAGGCCTAATCTCTCTCGTCAAGAGAGAAGTCCCTGTGTCCCAGCAGTGGGAACGTTAATAGGGTGATGAAATAAGGTAGCACTAGATATTTTCATTTTCGTCGTAATAATATGATATCTCATCATCATCATTATAAATACGCAGATTTGAATACAAAGTCACAAAATCATTTTATTTCCGTCAAAGATTGATATCGAATGATATCTAATAAATACATTTCTTACGCCTTTCCGTATCAGCATCAAAAATTAACTGCGACGCCAAAACGGAATATATACCTAGATACCTACCCTCCAAGGACATAAAAAGAAAGGAAGCCACATTACAAAAACACAGTCTGATTCCCGCAAAATCCATTATCCTGGGAGATTTCCGCGGAACGACGCTTACCACGGACTTATGCCGGCGAAAAATTTAATTTAAAAAATAACTCTGTGTGAATCCCAGCTTCTGCGAGACGTAGTGTTCCGAACACGTTCACAATGATAACTGTTTGAGAGCTTTCTGAGCATTCTGCTTGAGAACTTGGAACCATTAAAGTACCTACCGGAAAGCTGGTTTTATTACGTGATTTAAATGTATGAATTTTCCAACATAACACGATTGTTTGTGATTTTATATATTCATTATATATATTTTAATTGAAAAACTATTATTATTATTCATAAAAAAAATCGCATATTGAACGATATAACCGTAGAATTTCTTTAGTTTTAAAAAATCTCACTTTAGACCGTGAAAATATGAAAAAGGTTTATAATGTAATAAAACGCGTAATGCTATAATTGAAGTAGGTAGGCACTTGAGTTACGGTACACGTCATGAGGGTTTTACATAACCCTAGAAAGAGGTAAAACGAGTTGCAAATGTTTTATGGAATTTTCATAGCGAGTTTGACGACTAGTTGAAGCTTTGTTTAGAAATTCAAAGCGAGTAGGTATTCTGTTACAACGTCTGTCAAATCTCAACAACTCTTAAACAAATCAAAGGTTCTAAGAATATTGAAGAATACTTATAAGACTATTTGCTGGAGACATCAGTCAAAATTAGACAGGCGAGAAAGTCACAAGTTTCTTAGTGGCTGATAAAACGAATTATTCCGATCTGTCACCCTGCTTTGTCCCCATGGGGTGACAGAACGGACAAAATAGTTTGATCTGTCCCCCTGTTACCGATGAGGGGACAGTTCGAACTTTATTCAGCTCCTTAATGTTTTATCTGTCCCCCTATCGTTATTAGGGGGACAGATCAAACTTTTTGATTCCTGTTTGTCCGCAATAGAATTAAATATATTCATAAAATCATACAAAAAAATATTATTTATTTTTGATTACGTTCTTAAAAATAATGCAACCTTTTATTAATTAAAAGCCAAAATGGTCTATATTTATAATCACCTTTATTTGTATAAGTTATAAATTCAGTCTATAATAATTATCAGTCTCATAAATCACGAAAGGTACATTTTACACAATCAGTCTTATTAAGATACAAATATTCATATTAAAACTTACTAACAGCACGAAAATATATCTTGCTTTAAATATAAATCACAGTTAATATTGTACATATTACAATATCAGTCTTCTGATTTGACTTCTTACCTAGTAACTATAAAATTAAATGAAACCTGGACTAATAAACTAAAAATTAATAATGTAAATAAATTGATAACTTAATTAAACGATATCAAATGTCTAACGAATTATAAAACTTATTTTTTTTGTATAACTGTAAACTGTAAACATAAAATATATAAAAACATGTCTATCTTAATTTCTCAAATAAATGACCAACAGTATTTTCACCAGCTACAAACTGCATTTGACAAGTACTTATGTATTCTTATATTATCTTTTAGAATATTTGTTTTACCTGCTGCTTAACCTTTTTAGCGTTTAATATTATTTCCAAATAAAAAGCAATCTTATTTCCATTTCCGTTTCATCTGGTTTCAAATCACTCACACTAACGATTCTATAGAAGCTTCACTTTAAAAAACGCATGGTGCTAGCACTCTAGAAAGTTTGTAGTGCCATGACGTTCACCAAAAACACACCAGGTTTTTCTGAACTCAGCATCACGCGGTTTGATCCATTGTTTGATTACATGACGAAATTTCTTACTTTGTTCATCATTCGGACTTTCTGATGCGATATAAGCCCATCCATTTAAAATTTCACTATTAGGTATCAGTGGCAGGACGGCACTCAATTCCACTGGCCTTTTCAAAAGGTTTGATTTAGTTAGCTTATGAGCGGCTCTCTTCCTCCATACAGCTTGGTTGTAGTGAAAGAAACAACCTTTAACGGTGACTTCTGGAAAAATCTTTTTTATTGCCTTCATTGCTGCAATTTCATAATCAGATTTATAAGTTTTAGGTTTCCAATCTGGAATCTATGATTTGATCAGGTTAAATAAAATTTCATAACTTTTTTGATCCTTGTGACTCATAAACTACGGGCACAATATTAGTAGTCACATTTTGACTGCCGAAATCTGCATGTAAAAAAAATTTAAGTTTTATAATTCGTTAGACAATTGATTCGTTTATTTAAGTTTTTAAATTATTTACGTTTATAATTTGTAGTTTATTAGTCCAGGTTTCATTTAATTTTATAGTAACTAGGTAAGAAGTCAAATCAGAAGACTGATTGTATTAAGTACAATATTTACTGCGATTTATATTTAAAGCAAGATTTTATGTTGATTGATAAAGATATTTTCGTGGTGTTAGTAAGTTTTAATATGAATATTTGTATCTTAATGAGACTAATTGTGTAAAATGTACCTTTCGTGATTTATGAGACTGATAATTATTAGAGACTGAATTTATAACTCATATAAATAAAGGTGATTATAAATCGAAACCATTTTGGCTTTTAATTAATAAAAGGTTGCATTATTTTTAAGAACGTAATCAAATATAAATAATATTTTTTTGTATGATTTTAAGAATATATCTATTTAATTCTATTGCGCACAAACAGGAATAAAAAAGTTTGATCTGTCCCCCTAATACCGATAGGGGAACAGATAAAACATTAACACTTGGGCAGTCGCGCCCTGTTTTGATACGCTAGGAGTCGCTACCGTGTCCACCGGACCCAGTTTAATATTGCTGGATTTTTCTATAATTACTGAATTTAATGTTATTGTGTATTTCCTAACGGTAATTATATTATAAAATAAAATTACAAATGGTATTAAACATTTATATTTATTACTTTTATTCATTAAAAAACGCAATCTAAAAACATACTAAAATTCAACTAACTTTAACGACACATTTTAAACATTATCATATATCTTAGTAAATAACGAAAATAACATTAAGTTTCTTTATTTTTCTAATACTACTATAATGTACTTATTCCAAATCACAATAAGAGACCCATCATTATTTGGTAAAAAAACTAAAAAACTTCTCTAAAAATCACAGTCTAAAAATACCTTATTTTGTCACTTTGCAAGTCAAATATTGTTATTTATATTGTTATTGCAGTTCACACATATTGCTTTAGTGAATTTTCAATTTACTGCACAACTTGACTCCTTGAGGAGCTAGTTTCTTCAGGTCCCTCTGTATTTTGCATTTCTTCGTCGCCATCTTGTTCGGAAGCTGTTTCATTTTAATTTATTTCTGTTTCTGAGCATTCTTCATTATCTATTGCTTCGTTCAAGCATTCTTCAATATCCCATAACCTTAAGGGCCTATTAGTGTCCATTTTTTTATAATAAAAACAAATTTTAAATAATTAATAAGGGTTATAAAGTTATGAAAAATCACTTACGTATATAGTCGCTACCGGGTCCAAAGAACCCATAAGCACCTTTTAAGTCCATAACACTCGAGCGCAGCGCGTCAACTGACTGCTGCGACTTTTATTCGCTGTCTCAATCCAACGTCGAAAGGTACTAAGAGCGGCAATGTTGCAATCCTTAAGATTCAATAGTTACCATGCAAACAATGGGCGACTGGGTCTGATAGACCCTTTAGCGACTGCTTAAGTGTTAAGGAGCTGAATAAAGTTCGAACTGTCCCCTCATCGGTAACAGGGGGACAGATCAAACTTTTTTGTCCGTTCTGTCACCCCATGGGGACAAAGCAGGGTGACAGATCGGAATAATTCGATAAAACTTTGAAAGCTCTCTGTTTTAGTGAAACAATAAGATACGGCTTATGGACTGAAAAGACTACTAAAAATGCAAGCTGGTTTTTAGTATGTCAGCTCAGTTGTTTAAAACACATTGTGATAGATTAAATTAGACTACACTTTATTGCACCACACACATAAAATATGCAAAAAATGCATTATACGACAGACATTCTGATGTTGCTTCCTAAATTTACTTACATTTACACACCACACCTACGCCACACTCAAACCAAACCACCACAATCAGCACTATTATTATGGTAAATTAAATCGCACCCCTAGAACAAGACAGCGCTAAGTCGAAAAACTACTTTTTTCACAAACGACGAAAAACCGTTATCTACTTTTGTATCGAAGTTATTGGCAAAATCTTAAACGTTTCAGGGAACGTATCCAACGTGCAACATTATTATATCGTTTATTCCCCTCAATAAACGTCGAGTAAGCGATAATATGCATTTTTCGTTTTAATTCTCTGTTGTCTAATTATCTCATGAAATAAAAATTAACTATTTCGAGGTACGTCCTTTTTGTTGAATGATTCTGAAATAATGCTCTTATTTTACCATCTATTGGTTAAGTGTAAATATACAAGAAGGAAATATTTAAATTGTTTTAGGGAGTTTTCCTGTTGTTAATAAACTAAAAGACAAATAATATAAATCAGCATTTTTATTAAAATTTGTTTAACATAATCAACATCATCACCCAAAAACCGTGTGGTTTTAACATATTTATTATTACGATATAAAACAACATAGGTACAATAAAGAATAGTAAAACAGACTTAACAAAAATACTAATACCTAGATAAGTATTATTAGTTTCATTTTTAAGTCAGTGCTGCTAGTCTAAATTTAATGCTCTCTTATAATAAGAGTTTAAGCAATTAGCATGAATTTTTTTTTTCAATTAACTATATTATGTCTCTCTTTTTGTTTACAGCCAGTTTCTTTTTCTGTATATGCTTCAGGCAGCCTGGACTTATACCTGGAGAAAAACCTTGATCTACTTTTCGCTGGTTACTATGTTTTCCTCGGGCTTCAGGTTCAATGGAACCGTTTTTTTATAGGGTTCAGCGATCTGTTTGAGGATTTTGATAGAGATACATACGCCTTACCTGTATTCCGCAATCGCTTAGCAATGTTGGATTTCCAGCCCCTAGGATTTCGTTTCTTTTAAGCTGCAGATCACTGGTTGTCTCAGTGGCACTGGCCACAGAAGATTGTGTCTGTGTGAGCTGCTGCTGTTACTGGAGCTTGATGATGATGAACTCGACTCTGAAGAGGAGCTCGAGCGGGAAGTAGTAGATATTCTTATAGTAACTACAAGTGGCCGAGTTTTTAGTTTAGCAGTGAGAGAAAAAGTGGGATCTGTCTCTGAATCCTCTTTAAAGTCACTTTCATCGGACCAGGTAAAGTAAGAACCGGTATTTCTGCTGCCTCCCTATTTTCTAACGAAACACTTTCGGATTCTGCAACGACCAATGCTTCAACCGCTGGTGATGCAATGATGCCGCCATAGTGGAAAGTTCAGCATCTTTTTCTTGGACAGTTGGCTGGTCCTCCACGGTTGCTCCAATCGCTTTTTTGAGCATGAGCAGGCCGCGACCCTTCATCATTTGCCATCAATAGAGAAAAAACTAAATTAATTCAAGAACAGAGCATTATCTGAAAAACTTTTTAATTTGTCCTATTATGATGAAAAAAATACTGCTTAAAAATACTTTTCTTATAATATACAACTATAGTAAGAATTCAAACTATTCAACACTCATTTCAAATGATTTTTGAATAAACTGTGTCTAAATTTTAATGTGCCATCAATAGAGCATTATTTAAGAAATGTTCACCTATTTCAAACAATACGGAACTATTTTGGAATAATAAAAAAATACCAACATACCTTTGTCAATAATACCGTCGTATTTCGGAATACTATTAAAACGCCAACCAAGAAAATTCTCCAACACCAGATTATTCCTAAATAATTTGCTTTTGTGTAAGCGCAACACGGTTTGTAACGACGGCCTCCATGTTGCAACTAGACATAAATTCGTCTTCGTGGTATGACTTGTCACTCATTAATTCACTAAGAGTGACTTACAGGGGCATCTCTTGCGCGTCTGTGCAAATATAAATAAGCCCGTCTTAGTGGTATGTGCGGAAAAACTTTGCGGATTCAACTAAGCAATAAAATCGATTTTGAGATTTTTCGAGATAATTCCGTGTTGTTCTAGAAGTGCGAAATGTTCATGATGGATTGAAATTACCTTCTTAGCGTTTCATAACCTATAATACTTATATTTCTTCGCCACAAAATAGTACAAACGTACCCATACCCAGCCTAAAAGAGGATTTTTCATCACCTTGAAATTCCGCTGTTTTATTTAAGTAATCATCTTTTATTTATTTTATAGGAAAGACTAATGAAATGGGGGTGCTCTCTGAATATTTTTACACCCCAATGTCTGAGCTCAAGTTTTTCTTAACAATGATTTATTTTTTTTGGCTTGAATTTATTATTCTCATTACAGTTTCAAATTTTGTTGTCGCACGTGACGCGTCTCCGGGTCGTGCCTCGGCAACGATATTAATTTTCATTCAAGATATATTTCTCACAAAACAAACTTATTATTTTTCCAATCACAAGAGATTAACATTGGTTTTATTCAGGCATCGAATCACATTAATTAATTTCTTAGAATACGCTTCGAAATGCTCAAGGCTAAAAGCTAACAAACTTGTACCACATATCAATTTAAGATTCCCTGACTGGAGTTCGCAACAGCCTTGTCTGATACCATGTCAGCGCTACTCCATATGAATCTTAATACCATCCGCAACTTTTGATCAAAAAGCTTTGAAATAATTTCAGCATGTCTAATAATTTCATGAAAGCGTTTTGTTTCTTTTGCAAAAAACCTTGTAAAGCAAATTCCTGAAATACTATTCAAAGTAATAATGCAAATAAAAGGCATAAATAGTCTGAAATGAATAACAGATGCCGTGTTCTGGAATGAGGCGCTTCAGAGTGGAAACGCGTTTATAAAAATGTAATTTTAAAAGTAGTTCGCCGGCGCGGCGGAAATGCGAAATACTCCTATCTTGCTTCCTTTCAATGAACGCCTTTGAATTCGGTTACATACAAGCAAGTATTTTTAGATTTTCGGCCAGTTCGCTTAATTAAATATACTTATGTTCGGGAAAATCATATTTTGGCACTTCGTATAAGCTGCGTTATTGTGTCAGTAAAAAAGGATTAAATTAAGAATTTTAAGGGTCTGTAAGGGTGATATGTAAACAAAACCCTCTTTAAATAAATAAAGTGATTTATAAAAAAGGTAAAAATTTCGTAATTGAGATTATTATGACATTTAGGACAGTAAAACTCCTTATTTTTTCCTCGACACAGTAAAACTATTCTTACAATAAGGAAGGTACCTATATATATTTAATAATATTATCAACATCATTGAAATATTATATCCTATAATATTTCAATGATGTTGCAAGCGCCGAAATTGTTTTTTTAATAAATTGCATTCATATAATTCTGGTAGGTTTCTGGTGGAAATTTCCACCGGCGCGGCGCTCCGTTACTGTTTCGTTGGATTTGAAGGTACTGTAGCGTAATTTGGGATTCTATCACATTCCCGTGGTTAGAAAATACAGCTGAATATGTGAGGATTTAGCGTTTTATTAATCCGCTTTTATTGTGATTTTGCCATATTCAGAGGCATTTCATCCATTATGAAGAACTGACTTAGGTACTTTGATCATGAATAATTATAAGATAACCTTACCTTGAAAACTTATTTCGCCGTGTTATGAGAACAAAATAAACATACAATACTAAAACCGATTTAGCAAAAATTTATACTATATTTACTTTCTCGCTCATTCCGGCTTTGTACGTATGCAAAAACCTTCCACTTGAATCACTATCTATTGTTGAAAACCGCATAAGGTTTCATTCGGTAGTTTTTGAGATTATCATACGTTATAACATAGGGACAGGCGCGGCGAGCGATTTAAATTTATAATTCTTTTTTTTTATAAGTATATACTCGTAGATTGACGCCATCTGTCTTCTCTAAGTAAAGGTGTTTTAATACCTAAAGATTATGGACATAAGGTAAATTTGAGTTTTCACAGTTGGAGTTTAAAGAAATTCTCACCTGCTAGTTAACCATAAAATAAACGATATTATGCACACATTTAGTTCAATAAAATAACGGTGTGTGTGTGTGTGTGTGCGCATAATTATGCTGTTTGCATTCTTAAATATTTTTTTTATTGTTTGATGTTATGTTCAACTGTCAGCCACCATAAGATTTAATTCTATCAACACACAAAATGCTTACACATTTTGAATCTCATGCAGAACAATAATGCAAATAAATTTAATGAAACTCCATAAATGCAGTTAACAGTTATTCCCTCCATAACACTTAAATAATAGGAGTATGTTATAAATTCAACGATTACGTGCGACTCTAACATTTGTCACATGGAAACGCTTCGCAGTGCGTTATGTAATTGAAATCATTTGTTATAGCGAAGCCCTTAAGACTTGGGATGTTGCTCCACACACCAGTTACTTTTGTATCATCATCACCCTATTAACGTTCTCATTGCTGGGACACAGGGACTTCTCTCTTGACGAGTGAGATTAGGCCTTAATTCACCACGCTGGCCAAGTGCGGGTTGGTGAATGACACATGTCCTTTAAACTTTTAAAAGTTCTGATTATTGCTTTAACCGTTAAAGCACGTGTTTTAAAACGCACATATAAGTATTTTTCAATCCAGAAGTGCGTGGCGGTTGGTGCTCCCACTCAGCCAACACGGATTATAACTTTTTTTTAGAAATAGAAATCATTTATTTGCTAAAATGTAGGTAAAATAGATCTTATTTTATGTCAATATGATCTCATTTTTGTATAGAGTAAAGTAAATGCATAAGTATTTCATAGCACAGAGTTACTACGTTGTTATTTCCGTATAGGTACTTACTCTTTGCATCAGAACACAAAGGAGTAGTTTTGCAAGTTTTCCTTTTGGATTTTAGATGTTGAATTTCTGTAGCAGCTGAAAACACTAACGCGGATTATATTCTTCTTTTTTCAACAAAGATTATGCTCGGAATGTATTTAATTAATTACGAACAAGCAAGAGGGTATTATTCTAGGATGCAGGCTATAAATAAACCAAGTTATAAAATTGGGTTCAAACTATTTGTCTTACAAAATTACATTAAGGTAAAAGAGAGATGCAATGCGATACAGCGTTACCATAAAATATCATATTTATTAGAGGTACTAGCGGTCCCCCCCGGCGTCGCACGGGTATAAAATTTTCCCGGAAATTATTCGAATTTTTCTCGCCGTAAAAACCATCATATCTCTCAAGTTGGATCGAACTTCACATGGTGTGCGAATTTTATTATAATCGGTTAAGTGGTTTAGGAGTCCATTGAGGACAAACATTGTGACACGTTATTATTTTGCAGATTATAACACTACTTGAGATTAATTGCTTATAATATAAATTAAAGTCTCGCAAGTCTCTGTTTTTATGTTCAACATAAAATCTGAAATTATTGAACAGATCTTTATATGAAGAATTTATTAGAAATTCTAGAGCATGGCTTTTATACCCGTGGTGTGGACTACGTTGCTTCAATAATAATGAACAGTTCAATAATAAAAAAATATGTACATAATAACGTATTTGACAGCCCACGGTTTTGGTTTCATAAACAAAATTTTAAATTGTTATCTGTTGTCTGTTGAAGCCGACGTCAGAAGCCGTGTTGGCTTAGTGGGAGGATACTCGACTTTCATTCCGAAGGTCGTGGGTTCAAACCCCGCCACGCACCTCTGGATTTTTCTTCTTGAGAAATGTATATGCGCTTTAAACACGTGCTTTAACGGTGAAGGCAAACATCGTGAGGAAACCGGCATGTTCTAAGAACTTTAAAAAAGAGTGTGAAGGACATGTGACATTCACCAACCCGCACTTGGCCAGCGGGGCGAATTAAGGCCTAATCTCTCTCGTCAAGAGAGAAGTCCCTGTGTCCTAGCAGTGGGAACATTTAATAGGGTGATGATGATGATCTGTTGTCTTGTTACTTATTGTATTATATTTGTGGTGTTAAATAAAGAGTTATCTATATATCTATGTTTCCGATTTTCTTCTTACTTTCCGGGTGGTGAAGTCTGAATGTCATAATGTACTGATCTACAAAACGTACGTACTTCAAATGAACTTTTCCCGGAATTACTAATATTCCATAGGTCTTCATTATTAAATGACGGAAATGAAACTGTCAAATGTATGTACAACACCCTTTATTTTTAACGGACTTCAAAAAAAGGAGGTTTCTCAATTTGACCGTATACATATATATTTTTTTAATTACATCAATAGATAACAGGCAAACAAATCAAAAACACATTTTTTTTATGTTAGATAAGCCTTTATTTGACCACAATCTCACCTGATATAAAGTAACGATGGTGGTCTAAGAAGGTAAATGGCTTCTCCGGGCCACATTACGAAACACGAAATATTCGCTTCTCGCACTAGCCCAGCCCGGAGGGTGGTGATAAGCCGCGGCCGAAGCCTACCACCAGAGACTGTTCTTAGCACCACCCAGAGATCACGTGTAAGGATTCAGAGGGTTACCACTTACGGACGTGAACAGACAAAATCTCCACACATAAAACATATCCTTAAACTAAATGTGATGCTACATTATTATTTATTATACATACATACATCGCCAAGTCACGTCGCACAGTGGACAGATTCGTGTTTTAAAATACTTATGCATGTTCCTGTACATCGGCATGGTAATCATATTGCTAAATAATTGTATGTTAATTAAACCAGATTTCGAGGCTATCCACAGATTTTCAGCAATGTTCATTGTTGTTATTTATATTCAGAGCATGTTCAAGCGTAAATACTTAGCATGACATGGATGGGACGAAATAATATTATGTAGGTTTAAATGCGAAACAAGTTGGTACAAAATTAATTATTTAGATGAAGCTGTTTATAAATCCAGAAATACAATAATTTAATTCGTGTGCAGTAATTGAATTAATTAACTCGTTAAATTTGCATTCGCATTATATTTAAAACAAACAGTGTAATAAATTTGACAACCAATGGATGTTGAATTAAAAATTATAGTCATAACACGAATATTTATATGTTTTTTTTATATACAGCATTAAAATAGTGTGTGCAATCCTAAATGGTAATAGTGAAATGAAATAAAGAATCTGGTGCTGGGCTTATTAACTATTCAAGACATCACAAATCCAAAAAATAGTACAGCTGATCATGAGATTAAGATCATTCTTAGTGCCCGGAGAAGTCATCTTCTAGGTCTTCATGCCACATCTTAGACCACATCGTCACTTTACATAAGGTAAGATTGTGGTCACAAAAAGGCTTATCAAACATAAAAATATATATTTATGTAGAAGACCGTAAGTCACTCCAATCTCGGTATTACTATCTACCAGTATTCTAACTTCATACAAACGGTCGAAACGCGAGCTATACCTACGCGCTCGACTTAAGGTTACTATAAGGATACAGGTAGCCGCGAGTGTGTCGCAGTGACGAACGAATCGAGTGTTGCGTTTCAAATTTTAAAATGTCAGAAAACAATATTAAGCTGTGGTTGGTTGCATGAGTTCGTCATTGTTGCAGGGCTATTCTTTTTCAGATTACTTGTAAGATATAAAAATGATTTCACTATTTTATTAGTAGGTACCTATGCAATTTGCGTCTTTAAAATATTTTTCTCATTTTCCTTAAAAAACCTAGATAATTAAATAATATAGCGAAGAGGTAAACGAAGAGTTATCTACACGAGTGAAGGTAGATATAGTCTAGGCCTAAACGGCGTTATGCTACTTAGTACAGTCAACAGCAAAATAAACTGATGAAATTGGGTCCTAAAATAATATATACAGTAAATTAAGTCAAAAGTTACGGGCTATTGTAGTTTGTTAGAAGTAAATGAACAAATAACGTGTCAATAGTATGTGAACACATTTATTTAGATTTTATGTTATTATGATCATTTTCTTTTAACAACTTAAAACTTCATTTTAAAATGACATTTTGGTATAACTTGTTACCTCCAGCACGTCACACTAGAAGATGTTTTAACCCTTTATTTTGATCACTTACTTTTACTGTTGACTGTTTATACATTCTGTTTTTTTGATATTTTATATTATTGAAAGTAAATAAAATATAAGATAAGATAAGATAAATATTCTTTATTGCACACATAATTAAAATCACAAAACTAAAAATAAGCACTTAAGACTATGCGACAAATGGCGATCTTATCGCTAAAGAGCGATCTCTTCCAGACAACCTTGAATGGATAGGATTATTGAGAAAAAGAAGGGGACCTGTGTGCTAGATACGAAAGTATTATAAGGAGTATTATAATAACAATAATTTTACCAAAATATAAAAATATATATAAATACTATAACTACAAAGTTTATAAGTAAGTTTATAAGTTTTTTTTTTTTTTTTTTAGTTTTTTTTTTAAGTATATACTTATATTTTATATTAAATTATAACTACCTAGTTGTATTTTGTGATATGGATTAATACAAAAAATGGTATCGGTCACCAGTAGGTATGTATCTCATGACATACAGATTAATGAACCACGATAGTTTAAATCTATACTCATCACCTACTTTTGCTGTTGACTGTACCACATACCAGACCACAAGCTAGAATGTATTCTATAGTTATAAAACAATTCAAATTGCGAGAGACTGCATTCGACTATTCAATGAATAGCCCAGAATTACTGGGTACGATCTCAATCTATCAAACTGATAAGAACTTCCCTTTGGTAAGTTAGCAAATGACTTCGATGTTCGAGCACAAAGGAAACGTTCTAAGCATTCATTTAATCAAATTACAACTTTCCCGTTCAAAGATCGACTATTAAGGAATATCTTAACTGAATTACTTTTCTTTAAGCCGTTCTGTGGTCGGACTTTGTAAAGATAACTATACTCTGTCCATCCAGCATAGAGCATATTTACTAACAAACCATCTGACAGTTCAATCAGCTGATGCAGGGGTAAAAAACATTTTATTATTTAGGTTAGCTCTTGAATTGAATAATCATATTTTTCGCTTTATAATTTTATTTAACTCGACACTGGCAAATTGTCGCTTCAAGCGCAAAGTCCAATTACAAGAAACTGAACTAGGTTAGCTCTTGCCTGCGGAATCGTTTTCGGCATTACGGGTATAAATAATTTATTGTCCTAATTCAATTTTATTGAACCAAACATTATAAAACTTGACTGCAACAAATTAGTACCTGCATAGCCTATCTAACATTCTAACTGTAATCCCACAGTACATTTTTGAGATATTGATTGATATTGATATTGATGTTAACCCACAAGAATAAGCATTTGTTTTTATGAAAAAGTGACGTACATAGTATTAACACGAGAAATAAGGAGAAATTAGTAATTCCTACAGACTAAAAAAACTAGGCTATGGGTAACTCTGTACGTTTTTATAATAAGCTTCCTCATAATGTAACAGAGCTTCCTATTAGAAAATTTAAATCATTTATTAAGAGAAGTCTAATGAAAAAAGCTTATTACTTTATTAATGATTATATAAAGGACTAGCTGTGCCCTGCGGTGCTACCCGCGTTATAATGGATGAAGTACTCTTAACCAACAACATATTTATTTGAATAAAGATTAATATTATTATGTTGATACAACTTAAACAAATTATTTTGACCAAATTAGGTACCATAAAAACGGTTTTTGTGAGTTAATCTTAAAAGATAGACATACTATCGCGGACTGTTTTTTAGATCATTAAAAGAGCTATTATTCTTTAATACATATTTTTTGTGTATCTTGAACCGTTTTCACGGCGCACGCAACGGAAGGCTTCAAAGATGAACAATTTCTCCCGTTTTTTACACATTTACCATATATCTTTGCTCCTATTGGTCGTAGCGTGATGTTATATAGCCTATAGCCTTCCTCGATAACTGGACTATCCAACACAAAAAGTATTATTCAATTCGAACCAGTAGTTTCGGAGATTAGCGCGTTCAAACAAACAAACAAACAAACAAACTCTTCAGCTTTATAATATTAGTATAGATGATGCAGCTTGGATGTAAATGTTAAACTTATAATAGTTACCTATAAATAAGAACTCCAAAATTGGTATAACTGATAAAGCTGCATTGTTCTATTAGCTTCTCAACTCAGTATAAAACATTGAAGCGAACTGTCAAGACAATGTTATTTTCTTGATATTTTTTGTTTAAGCAATTTAGTTTTATTAATTTTAAGTTGACCTGTCCATGTAGGCTATGTGCTTCTAAGGAAATAAAATGTATCATTATTTGTAAGACATCCTTTTATTTTTTCATTACAAGTGTCTCTCTTCCGGGACTAACTACTACTTGTTGTATCTCCAGATACCTGGATGATAAATTGATCGATCACATTTTTCAAATACTTCTGCATTCATTTCTTTGAAATTATCTCATTCACTACTTTTGCTTTCGAATATAAATTTTCCTCCGCTCAAAAATCCATTTTCATTTCCTAAAAACAAAACACCTTATTAACTGTTGCCATAGAAAAAGTTATTGAAATGAAATAATATATGAAATGAAATAAATTTTATTTGAGACACAATGCATATAAATAAAAGAAGAATTATTTAGTAAAGTCACATAAAGTGTCCCAAAAAGGCTTCCAGCTCAGCATTTGTTGACTTGTATGTAACAAGACAACGCTGATCTTCCGTTGGAAGCCCTTTTTCTTTATTGTTTTAAAAATTGCATCAAAATTTAAATGATATCACAAGATGCAATAATCACTCACTGTATACATTGTCATGATACTTGACCATGATGCAACTGGATTTGGATTTGTTGATCTGTGCTAACTTGTATAATAATCATATCAGAAAAAATTGGATATTGCCTGTCTACTTATGCACAACATAAGGTTTCATAAAAAATGTAAATATATAACCTACCAATATGAACGATTATTAGGGGTTTTCCTTTTCCAGAAGGCCCTGTTTTATTGATTGTAGTGTCCTGCCACACCTTCGATTTGGTATATCCTGAACAAACAAAATCAACAATTTAACATTGCATTTTGCAATAAATCGGAGAATTATCCTGTAGGACAGAATGAATGATACAAATAGCAAGCTAGAAAACATGGCATTAGGTTTGATCTATTTTATAAGATAAACCATACCGTCTCAGAACCTTGCTTTTGTAATTTATCATGTATTTATTTACTGAGAAAGATAAAAATAAGTGTAATTGAATAATTACCTTCGTTTATCCATGTCTCATCTGTATAATAGATCTTGCGCCCTTCTTCTCTCATTTTCTTAGGAGATAATTGCGCCTCCACCTAACTATTTCGTGTTTTTCTACTGTTTTTACGTGATCTTTGTACTTGAATTTTAGCCTATGTAATAGTTTATTGAATGTATGTACTCCTTTTGAAGTTTGGTATGGTAGGTCTTCGTCTTCGTTAACCTCATTTATCACTTTGTCGTCTTGTCGGAATTTCATTTATTTATAATTACTTGAACTAACCACAACGAAACTTATAATAAACAAATCAAGAAGTCAAGTGAATAGCGGTGAGCGTTATTAACAGTATCAGGTTATAATAGCAGCTATTGGCACAATAGCAGCTTTTGCGTTTTCGGTTCTAAGAAAAACCGGTGATTTTGAATAACACGTTATTATTAATATATGCAGGTTATCGGCAGTGAATCAGTGATTGCTCGTTATTGTATTACTGTCGTATAACCGGTGATTTTGAATAACTTGTTATTATTAATAACGGCAGTGAATCGGTAATAGCTCGTTATTATATCACAAACGTTATTGGAAGCAAAGCAGTTTATGGTTTTTATAATACGGACTGTTAAAACGAAAGCAGCTATCGTTTTACAGGCAATACTCTGGTTCTAAGGCGTGATAGCTGCTATTACAATCACTTCTTATAGGTTATTCAAATATTGACTGCTAAAACGATAGCAGCTATCGTTTTACTTTACAATATTGACTGAAGGTGAGGAACGTAGTATGGTACTTGATATACTTATGGATAAATGGGTGCATATTTTTATGGATGAGATGAGTGCATTGATGCATGGTTGTATGATTGAATAGATTAATGTATGAGTGCATGGTTGTAAGAATTAATGGATGCATGTTTGAATGGAATAAAAAATATTTATTTATTTAATATGTTAACAACTGTCTGACGCGATCATACATAATTTATAGAAGTAGGTACTTACTTAACTATTGAACCTCATAGTACCTACGTAAATTCTCATAACCACCTGAGCCATAGAACAATACAACCAGAACATGACGAAACGTCCGCATCCCGCGCGTCCGTTCTTATCAAAATGGCTAAAACTTGCTAGCTTTTATGGATGAGCTCAAAGAGTCAAAGTAAAAATTCAAAGAGCGTAAATATTCTCAAAGTTTATTCAATGTTTAAACACATATAGTTTAGTTTTAGGTCCCAAAAAGGATTGAACTTGACATGCATGGTTGGTTAAATTCATTATATTTTTCTTTCAACCATTCCTTGAAACTTTTCACTGACATCTATGTATTTTATAATTAACTATTTCACTGAGATACCATTCGATCATTTATTTCGTACAAAAGCTACCACTACAAATCAATAGAGGGCATTTTTGCAAATAAAGGGCAAATCGGCGATTATGGCCGCATTCCTGATGTCTTTAAGCTACTTTTAGAACTTTTACAGAAAAGAGTTCAAAGGTTACTCTTTATTTTAGTATTATGGGTTAATTTGAATTTAAATATGTAAATACATGAAAACAAATAGACGTATTCTAATGCCATGCTATGTTGTTTTGCGTAAATACATTTAATAAGTATGAGATGGACTCATTCTATCTACCTAGAGTTCCGGTACCTTAAACACATTTTGCAATAAAAATAAGAAAAAGTACTTAAAAAAAATTTTAAATGTGCAAACATTGTTATGTGGGAGCCCCATAGATATTTTATTATAAGTGTTTTTAGTTTTTGTTGATAGAGTGGCAACAAAATACAGCATCCCTCAGCAAATTACGGTAAGGAACCATAAAAATTAATTTGAAATAGATGGCGTTTGCATTGCGATTCCAATTAGAATAGAAACTAAATTGGAATCTAATGATAGACCAACGTGATCGACGAAATAAAAAAGGTATTCATTCGATTTGCAAAATAAACTCACATCAATTCTAGGAGCTGTCCGTAAAGTGGCAAACTGTATCCCAGACAAAGTCCGCACTATTATTTATAACTCACTTGTGAAATCACAACTAGAATACCTCATTGAGGTTTGGGGTTCGGCAGCAACAACTAATCTGAACACTCTCCAAAGAACGCAAAATAAAATTATCAAAACTATATACCGCTATAACTATCTGGCACCTACAAAAGACATATATTTAAAAACGAAATATTTAAACATTAGACAACTATACAATTATAAAACTTGCATCTTATTAAAAAAATTATCAAAAAACGAAATTCAATCAAATATTCAAATAAAACTTAAAGAAAATATGTATAACTTGAGGAATAACATTAAAATTAACATTACAAAAAGTAGAACAAATTATGGTAAAAAAACAATAATCTCAGAAGGCGCAAAATTTTTTAATAAGTTACCAAAAGAAATCAAACAGATAGAAAAAATACCCAAGTTTAAAAATAGCTTAATAACGTACGTTAGAACCTTATAAAATGTAGAATATACTTTAGAAAACATAATCGCTCTTTAAAGTTTTAATATTAAAATTTTAACTATAAGATTAGCATAAGTACATACACATATTTAAGGATTAGATATAATTTTATAAGTCCAGAGGCTAAACTCTATAGAATAAGTAAAAATATGTAATCTCATTATAAATGAACTGTAATAGTTTTTATGAGAAATAAATATCTTTGAACCTATTTAATTGTTAAAATTTTGTAGTCTAATTAAATTACGCTAAATGTTTGTTTTTTTTTAAATAAATTCAAAATTATAAGACTGCTTAAACTGGAATATATTTAATTAGCTATAGTTAGTGTTCTCATTTAAATTCTTTTAAAGATATTAATTTTTAAATTTTCACTTTAAGTGAACTTTGTACTAATATTTATTAACAGTTGTAAATTGTAAATAAACGGGCTTTATTATTATATTATTATTAAAACTTGAATTTAGAAAACTATTTTAAGATTGTTTTTCCAGAAACCGGAAGAAAGAAGCCGTATTATTGTGTGTTTTGTTTAGTGGTAGCGCTGGCGGTTAAGCAAGATTATTTCGTCTCTAAGTCTATAAGAATAAAGTTCAGATTTGTTTAGCTTAATTTAATAGACAAATTTTTTGTTTTTGAAAAGTTCTAAAAATACTTGTTTTTTTTTATGTTTACGTGCGTGTGCGTGATAGCTTCCGTACCAATCATACGTTACTTTCGTGCTAGACAAGCAAAATAATTGCAAATAATCTAAAATAAGTGGCAATGTGAACTTGAAAAACAATTTTGACCTTTGTCGTTTATTATAGTGATCGTTTTGGACTATTTGATTTAGATCTAAAGATAATGTAAATATAACGTAGCCTTGTTAACTATAACTATTTTTCTGAGTATATTGTAGAAGTAAACATAGCAAAAATGTTTATTTTTATTTCTAAGCTGAGGTCATAAAGAAAAGCAATATTTTGCTTTTCTCTAAGACCTCAGCTTATAACTGTTAATTTGTGTTGTGTTGTTTGCGTGGAAAAATAAAGTGCTATGTGTATACGTAATTTGTTACTTAGTTTGCCAGTGTTTAAAACTTCCGTCCGTATTGTGTTTGAAAAAATTCAGGTGAACTTTACGTTGCCATAGCTAAACATATTTACAAAGAAATGGTATAATAATGGTATATTTTATAATATTGTAAATATCTTTGGATCGTTATTTGTTTCGGCATTTATAAATAACCTGTGTTTAATTTTATTATAACGTATGCTTTTCTGCCATTTTACCTTCCTTCGAGTAGGCTTAAATATGAGAGAACCAGCAACAGCAACATTCAATACCAGATTTTTCATGATAATGCCTTGCTTAGTATACCTTCGAATAGCTGGTATTGAAAATAGCAGCTTTGAAAAGCAGCTATTGGTGTTGAATAGCTGCTACTGTTATGTTATTGGCAAAACATGTTATTGCCCATGGCTACAAGTGAAAAGCAAATGGCGGTTGGTGTTTCCAGTTCTGTCAGAAAAAACGGGGAAAATAAATTATTTATTCATTCATTCATTCATTTAGTTTATTGCAATCATTCATAGAAAAGAAGGGTGATATTCCTCCATAGTAAAATGTGTATTGTATTTTTTTTGTTACTTACCAGAAATTGAATTGAAAGTAAACGAGGTTTATTTCAATAAAATGAGAATTTCATCAACCGAAATTAAGATGGTAAAAAAACGTAACAAAGACAGATAATAAACAGGTGTTCACACCCTTGAGTGCACACGTTTTTTCGATGCATTTTAGATATTAGAAGATATTTTAGAAATATAGTCTGAAATCTTTAAAAAAAGTTATTTTTTTGATGGTTATAAAATAAATGCTACCAATACCTACTCTTTGACACAAGTTATACAGATTCTTTGAATAAACGCTTATTTTGAAACGCTTTTGTGGTGCAACGAGACATTTGGCATACTATTAGAATGGCCATAAACTGGAAGTTTTAAATGAATTCGAAAACCAGAGAAACGCTAAGTTTTTTACTTAAAAAAAGTAAAGGGTATTTGAGAGAGAGAGAGAAAAACATTTATTGACACATCACAACACAAAATACAATAAAACAAAGAAAAACAACAAATACTTAACAACATAATTTTGTGATGTGTCAAAAGGCCCCAAAAGGTATTTATTCTGTGTCACAAAATTACAAGTAAAGTATAAACAACTATAAAGTTACAATCAGGACATCAAATTACTGTGCATGCCCATAGTGGCTTTATTTACCCAGATCTCATATAATAGTTCAAATTTCGGAAAAATTCAAACATTCTTATAAATTATCTATTTTCAAGATAATTTATAAGAATGTTTGAATTTTTTTTGGCTTTTGAGGAGGTCACGCACAAATCGCTTAAAATGGGATGGTTTAGTCCCAGTAGTTACACAATCTAAAATTGTGTTTTTGTTGAAGGTATTGTTTTAATTTGGTTTCTCATATTTTTCTCGTCTTTTAGTGTGTCAGTATTTAATTATAGATTTTTGATGCCATTGCGTTTGATCCAGGACTTCAGTTTTTAGTTTTGTTTGACCTTGTTGTTTAAGTAGGATTCATTCATTCACATAAAGGGAATGTGTTCTAACACCACTAAATAGGGTAAGCTGAAACCAGCTAGCAACACTTGCTCTTTGTTGAGTCTTTGTTCCATTCGTTCCAAGATAATCCTGCCAAATTAAAATAATGCTCTTTCTATGAATGACGTATGGTGAGAGTGCTATCCTTAATTCGGAATTGTATTAAAAAAGTCACCAAATGTTAGCCACTGAAGACGTCAAAACTGAGAGTGAACTGAGATTTGCTAAGGTTGGCACTGCCACAAAGTCAAAAATCTCTGGTGATTTTAATCTTCCGTGTTTGACCACTTATTGATGATTTTGTGATTTGAAATAATTGGATTTGCATTAAATTGAAGTGTAGATTTAAAAAGTTATAAATAATTTGTCATTTTACGGGTGAAATCATTGGAATTCTGTTATGCCTGCATAATCTTGTAGTGATAACCCTAAAAAACAGCTGATTTCGTTTGTTAGTAAATATGCTCTATGCTGGTTGGACAGAGTATAGTTAACTAATTTATTAGGTAGGTATATCTATACGAAAAATCCGGTCCTTACAGAAACCGTAAAGACCGGATTTTGAATACCGATTTTTCGGTTTTCGGTGCTGAAATAATAAAATAAACATCACACATTTTTGGGGAACTTAATATGGTAATTGAAAGGTAAAGTTAATGGTTTTGGAAATCTCGTAATATATTGTCTTGAACAAAACTGATGGAACTAAACTTCCATGAAGGTTTGAAATTTCTTATATTTTAATTTACCTTTATTTTGACTATAGAATAACCGATAGTATATAGTAATTTCAAATTCAAATTCATTATTCACAAAATAAATGGTTTGAATATGTACCTACAGTCATCAGCAGAATAAACTGATGAAATGGGTCCCAAAATAATAATGCAATAAATTAAGTCAAAAGTATATGTCTATTGTAGTTTATTTAAAGTAAAGGAACAAATAACAAATAAGTGATTATTTTTATTTCGAACCTCGGTGTTAGCATGATTTACTTTTGACTAATTAAAACTTTTTAAGCTTTTATTTGACCACCTCTCACCCATAACATATCAATAAAAAATGGCCATTCAAAATTCAGAGCTAATAAGCCATCCCTTTGATTATCATAAAAGTTATAATTTATCTGAAATTTCCAGTGACAAAAGATTTTTATATCTTACCCGTGGTGCATTTAGCTTATTTTTTGTAGTAAGAATCACGCTCATAACTTATTATAAACTTTTTACTTTCCAAAACAGTAATAAGTCCAAATAAGGCGACCACAATGTCAAAAGTAATAAAGTAAAATTACAGAACAAGTCAAAAGAACATCCAAGTCCAACTTTCTCATTTAGAATAAGGTGTCGTTTTGTTTCTCATTATTTTTATCTAAAAAGTAGTAAAACAGGTAAAAATTGAACTGTCAAAAATAAAACCATTCTCATCTTTTGGCAATATTTTATTCAGCTTGGAATTTGAATGTGTAAAGTTTAATATTGTATTTTATTGAAACTTTTTAATCATCGCCTTGAGTTGTTACTTACTGCCAATGAAATACACCAATTTTCAAAGCACTTTTAGGAATCCTAGGGCGATTAGTAGATCTTGTGTTAGAGGTAAAGAGTGGAATCACTCGATATTAGTAGGTATAGCGTGGATCTCAGTACCTAGCCAGATATTAACCATAGTTTCTAGAACCTACAAGGAGTCAAAAATAGTATATCTAATAGTTGAAAACGGTTTCATTTTCGACATCATTATTTCAATAAGTTTCCAAATGATATAAATACATTCAAATTAAATTGTTTTGGATAACCACCAATAAAAAATACCTAAAATTGATGGTAAATTTTTAATTGTTAAATTAAATTCCAGTTTATTTAAACCTGCCCAAATAAGATTGAGTCATTTTAGTATTTTATATTAGGCTTTTACTTGTGAAATCAGCCTTATACCCCGCAGCAATAGTTTCGTTTTCTAAATAACTAAAGCAAACGAGCTCTAAACTCAACCGTAATTAATATTGCTTTCTGGCGTTCATTTACCAAAACAATAGGTACCTACTTGCCATTCTGCGTGACTGACTGTACGCTAGGCACGAAGAACACGAATGCTAGGAGCAATTATAGGAAATTATAGGAACTCGCAGTTATTTGCTTAAACACACAACTTCTTCGATTAATTTCATATTTAACTAGTTGGTCGGAACTTGGAAATTGGTTGAGGTCGTGGCCTTTCATTTAATCTTTTTAATGGGATAGTTTGTATTTTGGCTCAATTCGATATGACGTTCAGAGAGTATATAATCCAAGGAACTTAGGTATAAGTCCTTGATATAATCACTATTATGACGTTCATATCCTGTCTATTGACAATTTGAGTAAAATGAGCTCTCATGTCTATGAAAAATTGTGAAATAAGTAATAGTCTAATAGTATCTTATAGTAATGTTGTAAAACAATAAAACCTTTTTCAATATGACCATAATATATGAAATGATTAGAGCCCGTGGAAATTTAGTTCGGGAAATGTTTGTTACCAATTTTTCACTGTTTAACCGACTTTCAACGTACAAAGGTAGGTTCTCAATTATTCGTAGCGTATTTTTTCAATAATTATTCTGCTATTCGGATCAAAGAAAGACAACTTCAACAAGTCATGAACACACTTTGTTTTATGGTATAGTATAGATTAAATAAAGTACTGGTTACATTAGAAAGCTAAAAAAAAGATGTGGTGTCGTGGGACACTAGGTAGGAACTAAGTTCTTTCAACAAATTTAAAAGCGACACAATTTGTAAAAAAAAATACACACACACACACACATGACCGTAGTTACCGTTTTTACCGTATCGACCCTCAAAACAGCAAGAAAGATAACCTAGAAAACCTTACAAAGAACCTTAAGAACTTAATAGGTACTACACCTATTTACGTTTTTATTATTATAATATTAGTGTGATTGCATTGTGACGTTTAAAATAAAAATCCTTTGTTAGGACTAGTCATTTGTTAAGTATTGTCTAGCCACATAGAGATCTAATATCAACTAGGATTCGAACTCCATCTGCACTCAAAGTAAAGCTTAAGTACCCTATATTATCATTTCTTGATAAGGTATCCAACGCCATCCAAAATGCAGGAAATCAAACCCCTTTTCAATTGAATCATTGCTGCACTTATGCTAGACTACAGGTTACCACAGGTCACCTTGTTTTGCAAAAGCACCCCCGCATTTCCATTCTCATCACGTTCCTAGTCTGCATGACATTCAAGTTTTTAACGAGATTGTTTGAACCAGAAAGTCATGCTACTGACAACCTTGCTATATTGCTACCTACGTAAATCGTCTTCAACTTCTTATGTAAAACAGAAGCCATGTTACCAACTCTTTGCTTGTCTTCTAATAAATAATCTCAATAGCACAGTCTGTCATGATTAATTATCCTCATATTTTAAATGGAAATGCTTTATAATGGTTTTGCTGTATTTGCTCAATTTGATGGCGTCATAAAGCCCGAATCACGGTTAATCTAATAATTTAGACTCGGCGCTTTAGGAGGGACATCTTGAGGTCGTATTACAATATTCAAAGGGAAATTGTGACTGATTAAATTATTTTTAAGGAAGCGATATTTTTCCATTTGGCATCTAAAAAACAAGGCTTTATTCTTTGTTCTTTAGTTATACAAGTGAGAATATTTTATATTACTAGTTTAACTTAATTTTACACTGAAGTAGGAAACTTCTTGATCTTTATTTTTAGAGTATTTGGTACGTTTGTTCGCCACCAAATAGCTTTTTACTCTATGAAAAGATTTTTATACAAATTTTAATGTTTTGGTTTAAATTAATGTATTGGTGATGAGAAAAAAATTAAATGGTACCTAATGATATTAGCAATGAAAAATGTTATTTTTTACTTACATTTTTCAAGTCTTCGTCAAAGTTTAAATAATCATTTTGTAAGTCTCAGTGATTCCAAGACAGCTCAATTTCCCGAGGCCACGGAAGAAATTGGAAATTGCCATTGATTGGCTGAAAGTTCATTTGATTCCGGAAAGCGAATAGCTGTCTGAAATTTACTTTGGTACTGTTTTTGTTTAAATATTTTTAACGCAATAAAACGAATGAAAGACAAGATGATTCACTACACATTATTATCCCATCAAAAACAATACTTGTCAAAAAAACCAAGTCGCGCAACTCAGTTGTTCTGCGGTAAAAAGTTGTGAGATCCAAGTAAATCCAAGTCTTCAAATTTCGTCTCAAAATTCTTTAATGTTTTATATAAATATATTGAGACTTGGCCATCGCACTAAATAATTGAATTTACACGTGTTTTCAGGCGATTGAATTAACACGTGTTTTCAGGCGATGGCCAAGTCTTAATATATTTATATAAAACATTAAATAATTTTGAGACGAAATTTGAAGACTTGGATTTACTTGGATCTCACAACTTTTTACCGCAGAACAACTGAGTTGCGCGACTTGGTTTTTTTGACAAGTATTGTTTTTGATGGGATCTCATTTCTTTTTGTATTTTGTAGACAGTTCTACTTTTTTCCTTTTCGGTACCTTCTACATAATTGTATATATGTCCATATAATTTTCTTTTTGCCGGTCTAGATTGGATTTATTTATATTTCGCATTGTTATTACTTTAGTACATATTTCGTATATACGTGGCGTTGCGACAGCGCCCTCTATACCGGTCTTTTCTAGATTTTTTAGTTTTTCCTTGATTCATACACCAAACACTACTTATATTCCAAATTTGAAGCTTCCAGGTCTGCTAGAAGTGCCTTAGAATTTTGATGATCGGTGAGTCAATGAGTGACAAAATTAAGAAATTTGACCCGTTATAATTCTTAAAATACTGGTTCAAATTGAATGAAATTTGAAATATACCGTGTCTTTACAATGCCTGCATGGTTACTGAAAATTTCAGTCTTCTAGTTTTATCCACAACGAAGATACAGGGGGTCGAAAATGGCCTGAATTGCTTCGAGAAAAGGTACGACAGCGCCCTCTATACCGGTTTTTTTCTAGATTTTTTAGTTTTTCCTTGATCCATACACCAAACACTACTTATATTTTAAATTTGAAGCTTCTAGGTCTGCTAGAAGTGCCTTAGAATTTTGATGATCGGTGAGTCAGTCAGTCAGTCAGTGAGTGACAAAATTACGAAATTTGACCCGTCATAATTCTTAAAATACTGGTTCAAATTGAATGATATTTGAAATATACCGTGTCTTTACAATCCAAGATACAAGATACAAGATACAAAATCGTTTATTTCCATAGTTTGATTTTACAAAACTTAGACACGTCAAAATAAATTACAAAAAAAAACAAAATAATCATAAGTGCTTAAAGATAAGTAGGAAATAAATTTATGGTATCTGGTCGCTTCGCTTTTTTTACACTAGAGCAAAGAAGCGATTAGAAACTCTAGCTCATTTTTGTATTGAAACTTTACAATCATTATTTGTTAGTCTTGTTTTTGATTTTGTGTTGGAGCAGATTCCGTCCCAAGCAGTTTTGTCCTCAAGGTAATCCGATATATTATAATAAGCTTTTTTACAAAGATTATTTTTTACAATTTTCTTAAATTTAGTAATTGACAACTGTTGCAATTCTTTGGGAATCTTGTTGTAGAAGCGTATACATTGCCCTTTAAATGATACATTAACCTTATGCAGCCTAGTGGTGGGCAAAGCGAGTTTATATTTATTTCTTGTATTTACATTGTGTTTATCACTATTTTTTGTAAACAAATTAATATTTTTATGCGTATACATAATGGCTTCATAAATATATTGACAAATGACGGTCAATATGTTTATTTCTTTGAATTTATCACGTAGCGAATCTCGGGGACCCATATTATAGATAGCACGAACAGCCCTTTTCTGCAGTACAAATATGGTATTTATGCGTCCTACTCCAGCACTCCCCCACAGCAAAATACCGTATGACATAATGCTATGGAAGTAACTAAAGTAGACCAGTCTAGATGTTGCAATATTAGTTAAAACTCTAATTTTTTTGACTGCGAAAGCAGCAGAACTGAGCCTTTTCGACAATTTATCTATATGAGGGTCCCATTGAAGCTTGCTATCTAAAGTTATACCTAGGAATACAGTATTTTCAACGAGCTCTAAATTGTCGCCCTTTATTTTAATATCTACAGAACCTTGTTTTACATTAGGTAGTGAAAATCGAATACATTTAGTTTTATTTTCATTCAATAATAGATTATTGGATTCAAACCAATGGACTATTTTAGAAATTGCATTATTTACCTTGTCAAAGTTATTAGTGCGACGATCTATTTTAAAAAGAAGTGAAGTATCATCAGCAAATAATACAATTTCATGTTGATCCTGTACAAGATGTGGCAAGTCATTTATGTATATCAAAAAAAGGTAAGGTCCTAATATGGATCCCTGAGGTACACCCATTGACACTAAGGACCCTGGAGATCGTTTCCCGTTGACATCAACTCTTTGAATTCTTTCGCTTAAATAGGAAGCAAAAAGATCCAAGGATTTGCCCCTAATTCCATAGTGGCTCAATTTCCTGATCAATGTTTCATGGTGCACGCAATCGAATGCCTTCGATAAATCACAAAAAATTCCTATTGCATCCTGCGACTTTTCCCAAGCATCATAAACATGAGTTAGTAACTCAACACCAGCATCAGCAGTGGACTTGCATTTAGTGAAGCCATATTGCTTGTTATGTAGTAAATTATTTACATCAAAATGTAATGAGAGCTGGCTTAAAATAAGCTTCTCAAATATTTTACTAAATGTAGGCAGAACTGATATTGGTCTAAAGTTAGTAGGGTCCGTTGTATTGCCCGATTTGAACAAAGGTACAATTTTACTATGTTTCATTAGGTCAGGAAACACTCCAGAGTCTATGCATTCATTGAATATATTAGCCAAATCAGGTGCCAGAGTAACTATTAGTGGTTTAAGAATGTGTACAGAAATACCCCAGAGATCTTGGGTTTTTTTTACATTTATCATTTTGAAGGCTTTAACAATGTCTTGTTCGTTGACATGTTTAAAATGAAAGATGTTTTTACAATCAGGTACGTTGTTTTTTAATAATGACACGGCAAGATCATGTGAAGAGTTTAAAGAGCTTGTAGTTGACATAGGAATGTCTGTAAAAAAACTTTCAAAAGCTTGTGCTATCTCTAAATCATTATTAATAACTGTTTCATTTACTTTAAGTTTGTATTCATTGTTATTGTTCTGAGTTTTGCCAGTCTCATCATTAATTATTTTCCAGGTAGTTTTAATTATGTTACTACTGTTTTTAATTTTTGAGCTTAGATAATTTGATTTTGCCAATTGGCAGACATTTTTGAAAATTTTTGAATATATTTTGACTTTATCTTTTATCTTATCACAGGAGTTATATTGCTTTTCGCTATACAATTCATACAATTTTTGTCTGCTTTTATGTATACCTACAGTTGCCCACTCACTAAAACCAGGTTTGTCTGAGACTACAATTGATTTAGTTGTAAATATTACATTAAAAACGTTATAAAATTGATTGAAAAATGTACTATAAAGTTGATTGGGATTGTTGTTATAGTAATCAAAAGGAAGTTGTAGATCCCAACTACATTTAAACCTCTCAAATCGATTTGTAGTCACTGGTACAAAGCTAATTTTCTTTTTTATAATTTGTCTGGAATTTATATTAAATTTTACATATTGCCCTAGATGATCGGATTTTAGGTTACTTATTATATTTTTGCTGATTACATTTTCATTTAGGCTGGTAAAAATATTATCTAAACATTTTGCTGATGTGTCTGTTATTCTGGTTGGTTCCATAAATAAAGGTATTAAGTTATAGGAACCAAATAAATTGCTTATTCTAGTACTTAATGAATAGATTTCTAGGAGATCTATATTAAAATCCCCGCAAATAATAATACTTTTGTTTTTTTTACACATTTTAAATAAAACATCATCCATAACCTTTTCAAATATTTCATATGATGCTGACGGTGGTCTGTATACGCTTACTACAAAACTCTGCTCCAACTCCACACATGCTATTTCAATTTGGCTTTCAACGGACAAGCATGTTATGTCTTGTCTATTCTTAAACTTTATTGCCTTATTTAGCAATATAACACTACCGCCTCGAATAGCATGTGTTCTACAGAACGAACTACCAACTTGGTGACTTGGGAAGTTAAACATCAGTTCATAATCTTTAAGCCAATGCTCTGTAATACACAGAATGTCAACATTAAAAGAACTTAAATACAATTCTATTTCAAATAATTTACTATTAATTCCTTGTATATTTTGATGCACCATGGTATTAGTAGGAGTTATTGTATTTTGTTTACATTTTAGCATTTTTTTGGGGTGATTCATATTATTTGACTTTTTAAGGTATTTATTTTTGTTTTTATTGATTTGAATTAAATTTTGGCAAGAGACTTCCTCTATTGTCTTAGTATCTAATTTAAAAAACTTGGAAAAGGTTCCAAAGACTTACAAGAAGTGTCATTATAATGCTCAAAAGAAGCATTTTTATGAGCCAAATTATTGGCTGATGTACTTAAAAAATAACATAGCGAATCAGCTAATTGTCTAGTGTAAAAATTTGAAAGGTAATAATTACCTTTAGTCAAGTAATATTTTTTATTAACTATACAGTTAATATCAATCACATGTACAGGATTATTGCATGAAATTGTATGCAAAGTCATGTTTAGATTATATCTAATGTTATTTTCTTGTTGTGGCAAACTTTGGCTATAAGGAAATGTATAGAATACAATATTGCCCACCTGTAGTGAAAATAGTTCATCTACATATTTAATTAGGTCAGATTTCTTTACATTTCCTCTATTTCCCATCAAAATTATCAAATTGGTGAATTTATTTATTGAAGTATCACTTCTAATGTTTTTCATGATTTGATGCAAATCAGAAAATGGTATACAATTATTTATTATTGGATGTTTCATACTAATATTCAAAAACTTACCAATATTTTTTCCAAGTTCATCGCAGTACACTATAGTTTTTGTACATTTAATCCTGCATGGTTACTGAAAATTTCAGTCTTCTAGTTTTATCCACAACGAAGTTACAGGGGGTCGAAAATGGCCTGAATTGCTTCGAGAAAAGGATGGTACGGCCGTGCCGCTTTTTTGCTCGACTTGGTGGGGGCACTGCCGTGCCCCCAGATTAATAAATTTGATACACAGCACATAAATATATTAAGGAATAAATAACTCAGGATTTTTATACTATGCCTAATCCAAAGAATCCTAAAATAACTCCTTATAGTCGGGACCCAACATTAGGAGCATAATCAACCGTTCGCTAATTTTGAGCTAATCTAATTCAAATTATTTTAATTTAAAATGAAATCTCACGAAGCGAAAACTAAAATCACAGTTAAACGAATCCGATTCATTGTTCCGTGAATTAATTAAAACAGTGGTTTCCATTCCCAAGTACAGTTGAGGCAAAGTTTGAATATTCAACCTCATTTGGCTTTTTGAAGCATTGTTGCAGTGCAAATTTGCCTGGTGCTTAATTTATCTTAGACTTAGCGCACGAAAAACTGCTGGAGTGTATTTAATTGTTTTTTTTTTGGAGTTTACTCCTTAAGAAACGATTTGAGTTATAAGGCCCGGTACGGAAATTTTATGAGGAGTAAAATCAAAAAGTGTAACACGAAAAGTTGAGGCGTTACGTAGAAAGAGACAAACATATATATCTGTAGGATTGAACGTGTAAAAGAATGAGACGGAATACATTACACAGCGTATCTCATTCTCGGGGTCTCCTCTTTGCGCGTATTACAGAATAATCCGAATAATTACAGATATATGTTTGTTTCTCTTATCATTTTAGCAGATGCGTTCATTTACACTTTTTTTCTATTCGATATATTATATCATAATTATAGTTCGTAAGGAGTAAACTCCAATCGTGCGTCGTAGCTGACACACACACACTTTTTTTTATTGATAAAAGAAGCTATGTGTGGCAATTTAGACTTTACTGAACTACACTCGGTTCCAAAAATAACAGCTCAGTTAAAATACAAAATATGTCCAAATATGTTAAAGTTAGATAAATGAAAAAAAATTAACAGAATTAATATTTTACTTGTTAGTGACCTCCGGGTGGTGCTAAGAACAGTCTCTGGTGGTAGACTTCGGCCGCGGCTTGTCACCACCCTCCGGGCTAGGCCAGTGCGTAAAGCGATTTTTCCCTGTTTCGTAATGTGGCCTGGAGAAGCCATCTTCGTTCTAAGTGTTTATGCCCCCCATCTTAGAACACATAGTCACTTTACATCAGGTGAGATTGTGGTCAAATGAAGGATTATCTAACTTAACAAAAAAAGGTAACGATTTTAATAACATATTACGCATGCCTTATCAATTTATTTTTCCATAAAACTGACCAACAAACAACCCATCAAGCCGGCACTTGTAAAACAAACTCCTATTTATAGCAAGTTTACACAAAACCGCGTCGGGTGCAAACAATTCAAATAATAAATGAAGAAGGACCTATGTAAAGAAAAGCTAAAAATAAAGCAAAGTAAATAAGTTGTTTCAGAAATATGCAAGCAAAGAAGTTCTATTCAACCCATGGTCAACCCCCGGGGAAATCTGTTCATATCCAATCTCATGTCCAAGCAAACATATTTGTGCATTTGTAAATCTGTTCAGAGGTTTACTATGCATTCTATAACGCGAGCGTTATGAATAACCTCCCTGTCGGAGTTCTAAAAGCACAACAATCTGTAGTGGAGTACATTTTTGGATTACATTGTGTACCTATAAATGTTCTGCAATACTATCTCCAAGTCATATTAGAATGAGCAATTTAAGTTGCCCAAATTAGCTCTTCAAGTCTCATCTCGTTAAATTTATTCATAAATATAATAATAATTAATCACCAAACTAAATAATATGTTAGTATGCACATAACATACAAATTGGTGAACCGAAACTCTTTCCTCGACAAGTTTTTCTAAATCTTAAACAAAAAAATCACATTTTCAGTAAACACATCCAAAAGGTTAGGTGCCCATAACTTATCTAACGTCTAGAACCCTAAAAAGAAAATACATTTTCTAATTACAGTAAAGAGAATCAAAGCACCAGAAACAAATTAGATGAAGGGGATTTCGCGCAAAAACAAAACGGCGGTAAAGTTATTTCTACCCTTTATTTTTCCCAGGGCTTTCAGCTCATTAGCTTTAATTAAACGGTGATCATCTGAAAGAATAGGGTGGTAGTATTCCCACTGAGTCTATCTTCTTGCCACTTGGATCACGTTTCCACAAATTGATACTGTGTACGTGACCTACTCAATCTGATGACGCTCATTCCAAGTTCCTGATGAAAGCCGTGTAAGGTTATCTGTAAATTATTTACGGGATGTTGTGAACTTTGTTTAGGGTTTTGGATTATGTTGCTTCTTGCTGCTTGACTTTGAATATTTTGTTGTACCTCTAGTCTTTAAAATGTTCTTTGAGAAAACTTTTGATCGGTCCTACATATGTAGACTTTATGTAAATATATGAAAGAGCATCCCCTTAGTTACATAACGAGCAAATGGACCAAACAAATGGATAAACCGATATCCGATTTTATTTATAGGAAATTTAATTGGCTATGAAAAATCTTATGTTTACAGATTTACCTGTGTTGGATATCAAATGAAAGGTCACAGACATCACATAACAGCAAGTTGTTTGGAAATTGGTTTAGCCATTTGAAAGATATCGATATTTGTTTGTCCATACCTAAGAATACATTTGGGTTATTCATGTTTAAAACAAATGAAACAGAATTGAAGTCGGTTCATCCACTCGTGTGAAAAAGGTCGGGGAATGGGTTAGGGAACAGAACAGACAAATTTTTTTTATGTCATTTTTTTAAAATATACCTAATTTTGTGTATAAGTTCACTCAAGCAGACCCAAATGTTGTATATCTATCCATTGCTAAAAAAATGAGAGGAATAGTTATAAGACTTACACTTAGAGTAGGAAGCGAGATACTTTACATTTAAAAATGTTTACGCATAAAAAGGTTTATAAAAACATGAAAAGATTCGAGTAGAATATAATATTATCAAAAACCTAGAGGTAGTATAACAAGCAAATAGTACATACCTACGTACTACAAACAATAATAGTCATGTTCGTCATTTATATTAGATTAGCATACTGTAACAAGATTTAATTGAGGATACAGGATTGATTGTAAATTAATTACACACGGTTTCTGAGATAATTTATGATAATGATACAATAAAGCACGTTAATTGCCTCAATTATCTAAGATTGATTCCCAGAATTGTGTTCGCAGATACAGATTTAAGAACAGCTTAATAAAAACACATCGCAACGGTAATAATACCTTTATAAAATTTCCATTTTTAATGGGATTTACCTACGTATTTCCAGAATTTACTTACTTTCAATGTTTCGAACTACAAATGAATAGTCATGAGAAGTCATTCGTCGGGAGGCATAGCTGTTGAAGAGTGTAAAGGATAAGAAAGCTTTTGACAAAAGTTCGTACTCTTTCTGATCATAGGATGTTTTTGATACCAAATTTACCAAATAATAGGCTGTAACCTAAGAGTATATAAAGTGAGCACATTCAAGTGGGAACAGTAGCTACAAGTGAGAACAACATGAAGTTCGCTCAGAGAGCGTTCGCAGTCGTGGATGCGCATTAGCAACTTGTGTATTTCAATGCATTCTATTAAATTAAGCAATTAAAATGGTTAAATGTGCAGTTCGATCCTCCAAAAATTATACAAAAAAGCATTCCAAGCATTTTGCTAAAAATAAATTAGGCGTCATGTCCATATGCGAGGGTCAAGGAGACGCATGCAAACACCAGCGCCGACCGCCAAGAGTGTAATGATGGATCATGATCGATTGAAGTAGATATTTTTAATATTTAGATAGTAGTAGTGCAAAAGCTAAGCACGTGGTCGTGCTATAAATAAATATAATAATGATAGTAAGTATGTATAGTACAAAGATGTAATGATAACTTCAAATAATTTATAGGTAAGTACTTTTAACTCTTCTATAACTACATACCAATGTTTAGTTTACATTGTCTATGGAAAATGTATTTTTTTAATTACCTGTTTATATTGCCTAACTCTAACAGGGTGCATTGGATTTAATCCAACAGTTGGTTGGTAAGAACTTTGATTAAACAATAAATGCAAGATGTTAATTATGTTTGAAGTTTTACCATTTCCGATCGGGCGTCACACTGCCAACTACTATTATTCAGACATAGCCTCTCCAGATCCATAATATTAAATTCCTTTTTATGTTTCCTACCATATTTTTATGTTTAACCCAAAACAAATTTGTATAGGTAAGTACCGTGTTGTAAGTAAAAATAAGGTTGTAATGCCCCAACGAGGAGTTTTTATTAAAATACCAAATAAAACGTTAATTTTCCATATAATTATGAGAAAGTTTTTTTTTGTAATTTGCATTAGGTATATTACAATAAATGTTTTAAATTCCTATTCAATCAGTTAGAAGATTGCAAATGAATAAAATTAACATTGGTGGTCGTCGCCACACTAACGTGTATTGGAACTTATCACAAATCTAAAGGGTCCTTCAAAAATATCACAATCGACTTTGGAATGCCCTGCCCCATTCAATATTAGCCAGCCCTTCACTTAACGTTTTCAAAGCAAAAGTAAAAGATCATTATCTCTCTGAAAACACTTAGTATTATTTTAAGTTAGGTATTTCTCTATATGGAAAATATTCTAGGTTATGTATAATGATATATTATGTGTATGTGTTATTTATAGTATATTTTAACATAAATATTTATAGGTACATGTATATGTATTTTAGTGTTTAAATATATATATATTTATATATAGTACATATAGTATATATATTTTGTACTTAAAAATTGTTTTTGTAATTTAAGCCTTTTTTTCTATTTACTTCTCTCTTTCTAACTTGTATGTACACTGCATCTCTACCTACTCTTATTTGTTTCAAATTTCTTCATCACCACAGGTTTGCTGTAAGAAAACTCTTATAGGGTTAAGCTCGCCTTTGTACATGACCATTGTTAATAAACCTTAATGTATCCTTTTTGTGTACAATAAAGAATTAAGAATTTATGAATAAATTAAAATCCCAACATCTCATAACCAAAACGAGCTAAAATGAAACAATCGAGGTCTTTCCAACAATTAGTTTCAATCACTTGGCTGTAATTTATAGTCGCCGCCACGACACCGAATTGATAGGTCAATTCGCCTTCTGTAACCGTTCCGTCGAAACTAAACCGACTAATTTACTCTTTGATTAATCAGAATGGGCTACATTTTGTGATTCCATCCCAAAGCGTTCAAGCTTTTGGTTACTTGCAATCTGCATTCAAAGGTATCTGCATTAACAGGCCTTATTTACATTTGTAAACGTCATTAGACAGATAATTAATAAATAAATATTTCCGGACTAATTACACGGCATCACCTAACCCCAAACCAAGCGAGCTTGTACTAAGGGTGTTAGATGACTGATAATGATAAACTACATAGATACATTTTTTGTGTCAATACATACTTATGTATCGATAGAAAACACTCGCACCCGAAACCAGAAATGGTAGATCGTACAAAATCTGGTCCCCGGCAAGAATCGAACCCGCAACCACATGCGCCTCAGGTGGACCATCGCCCGCCGAGCCACAGAGGTCATCACAGATGTTAATTTTTAGCCCTTTTATTAATAAGTTTATGAAAATGAAAAAAAGAAAAAATATTTTTTAACTAAAATTAAAAATTAACAACCTATTGACATTAACATTAGCCTCTTCACTAGGCAGAGGCTGTATCGTGGAGACCAAAATAGTTACCAAAATAGATTTTTACAACAAAAAAAACTTAAATCTATATTTATATAAAATATACCTATTATTAAAATACATCATAATAGGTGTCTAGATAAAATATGGTGAATAGAGAAAAAAAGCCGTGTTGGCTAAGTGGGAGGACACTCGACTTTCATTCCGAAGGTCGTGGGTTCGAACCCCGCCACGCACCTCTGGATTTTTCTTCTTGAGAAATTTATGTGCGCTTTAAACACGTGCTTTAACGGTGAAGGCAAACATCGTGAGGAAACCGGCATGTTCTAAGAACTTTAAAAGAGTTTGAAGGAAATGTGACATTCACCAACCCGCACTTGGCCAGCGTGGTGAATTAAGGCCTAATCTCTCTCGTCAAGAGAGAAGTCCCTGTGTCCCAGCAGTGGGAACGTTAATAGGGTGATGATGATGAGGTGTCTTGATATTATACATCTACTGTCTTCATACTAGTTAATTACTTGAAATAATGATGTTGTTTTCACTATTTCGCACCCTCAGTAACAAATTTGGTCATTAGAATTTTTTTTTTAAGATTTTAAACAAAATGGATTAACTATCTGTCCACAGAAAAAAAAATCGGGAATACTAGAAAAAAATATTATTTATTTTAATTGAAAAAGCTTATAAAAATATAAAAAGGAAATAGTGCCGATTCTCAGTTTGCTTATGGCAAACTCAGATTTTTTTTTTAGGCTGGATAAGCCTTCATTTGACCACAATCTCACCTGATGTAAAGTGACGATGTGGTCTAAGATGGAGCATGAAGACCTAGAAGGTAGATTCCCGAGCTTCTCCGAATCAGCCTAAACCTAAAGCTAACTTTTAGGTAAAAAAATTTAAGCCGTTTTCGCAATCCGATTACATGTTTCTAATGTGTTTTCCTGTGTACATTTTATTTTATTTACAACTTTCATAATAGAGTATGTTCAAAGCATAGCTTTAAACCTAACTAACCAACTAATAACAGTTGGTAAATACTTGTACTTACAGATTGATAATTTTATCTATCAGTAAATATGATGATATTTTTATGCAATCAATTGAAAGCAATGAATTGTAACCGTTAGTTACTTTTTTTACTTTCAATATTATTTTCATAAAATTTTATCAAAAGCATAATTTTTCATTTATATTCCCCAGAGCTTTTAGCTAAACATGTCCGAATCCTAAATGTGTTAAGTAACCACATAATTTACTTTTCCACCCTCATTCCTTGTTTTTTTAGCAGTGACATTGTAGGTACGGCAAAAACACAACTTTTTAGGGTACACTTCCATCCTTGTTATTTTAGAAAAGGTTTTTGAGCCTGTCCGGTGAATTTTTGGTGACATGTTTTTAAAAGGAATGTAGCCATTTTACACTTTGTAATAAAAGTAAAGGGTTTCTGTGGTATTTGGACGAGATGACAGTGACAAAAAGAAGAATTTTGCTTAGTTTATTATGAGGTCAACTTTGTGCAAATTGTATTAAAGATCTATGTAAAATGTTATGTAAGAATATTGCGACAAAGACAGTGTAGTTCGGTTTAAGTCAAACACGACGGAATTAACAGAACAATTGCCATTGAAAAGTGCTATCAATTTCAATGGCAATTGTTCTGTGATAATTGTAGTAGAAAACCAAATAGAATTTGGAGAAGAGCACTTTAACAACAAAAGATATACATATAAAAATTGTAATTGGTGTGCCAAAAACATAAAAGTGTATTATGTATTTGTTTGAAAAAAAAAATTTGCTGTCTCCTGACACACATTTATAATTAAGTTCCCGTTTATCTATCTCCTGAGATACAAGATACAAAATCATTTATTTCCATAGTTTGGTTTTACAAAACTTAGACACGTCAAAATAAATAACAAAAACACATAGCTTAAAGATAAGTAGGAAATAAATTTATGGTATCTGGTCGCTTCGCTTTTTTTACACTAGAGCAAAGAAGCGATTAGAAACTCTAGCTCATTTTTGTATTGAAACTTTACAATCATTATTTGTTAGTCTTGTTTTTGATTTTGTGTTGGAGCAGATTCCGTCCCATGCAGTTTTGTCCTCAAGGTAATCCGATATATTATAATAAGCATTTTTACAAAGATTGTTTTTTACAATTTTCTTAAATTTAGTAATTGACAACCTGAACATACCAAACTACAAAATCTCACCAAATGTACCTACTTATCAACAAAGATTTTAATATCTTTGGAAGTACCTATAGTCCGGCCATCCAGACCTTGATTGGCCTCGAACATTGAACAAACACGGCGACAGACCGTAGATAATTATATTTTTTACTAGTGGCCCGCCCCGGCTTCGCACGGGTTTTATTCAATTTATTTTCCCGGCAAGTATTCGATTTTTTCTCGCCTTTTAAACCTTCCCTGGACCTTCACGAACATTTCAAGACTATGATAAGATAAATCCGTTCAGCCGTTCTCGAGTTTTAGTCAGACTAACGAACAACAATTCATTTTTATTTATATAGATGACTAGACTGATATTAAAATTAAAAATGTAATACGCCTCTGTCAGTTTAATTTATTAATTTAGGTAAAAGGGCTGTCTTCTCGTGTCGCTGATGGCATAAGTATTTTTATTAGGTTATATCGGCGAAACAAGCTTTTAACCCTGTAACGGTTCGCACTTAACGTCATTACGTTCACAACGGGTCACGTTTCGAACCCTTGTCAAAATTTTTCGCAATATGCAAATCCATTCGAGCATTTCAGATAATTTTGTATACAGAAAACATTTAAAAGGCTTATAGCTGTTCAAGTCATTTTATTTTGTTTAAGCACGGTTTACCTTATCGGATAGTCGCTACAAATTACACAATTTGTATAAATGTAAATACGGCTTAAATACTTAAATACAAGAATTTTACTTCTGACTGCATAATAATGATAATGATCCATCCATTGGATCCATTGGCAGATGGCATTTCCAATACTTTGAACAATCTCTAGACCAATTATTTGAATTCCGGCTAAAAATGCATTCACACAGAATGCGTGTAGAGATCATATGGAACTTTAAGGGATCTTTCAAGAATAGCAATAGCGTTCAGACAGAGAATGAGATCTTGAACGAGAAATCAAATTATGCCGGGTCTCCACCAGAGGATCCACCGCGCTCCGATCCAAATGTGCAGGCGGTGTGGACGTGCTGAAAGCGTTCGATGCACACGTATGAAAGCGCGCGTCCCTGATGCGCCTAATATATACGTTGTCGGTATTTTTGCCAGCCTCAAAGGTGCCTCAGCTGTGTGATCGCATGTTTCCAAAACAGGATCAATCTAACACTATCCACGATCTGCACTCCGTGATCCTAGATCGCGGAATCGCCCAGTCATGGACATTTTACGGCTGTTGAAAAAAGACCGATTTCAAATGTAGGCTACATTCGAAATCGGTAGAAATTTTAAATTTCGCTTGTGTTGTTACGGAGATAACAACTTTACAATCATTATCAAAAATAAGTAACAAAGGTATGAAATAACGAGATGTTGTTATAACTTTCAGCAAAGTCTAAATTTGCTGAAGCTTTCAGAGCGATACCTTCCATTATAAATAAGCGGGCTCAATCCACCAGAGTGGACGCAATTCTGTGGCTACACTATTAAGTTCCTACGTACCTTTTTTTCGCAGATTACTATATACCTACTTTGTAAGAATATTCACTAGATAGAATTTAAGTTCATGTAAATATTATTATGGAAATGGTAGATGTACTATGGGATATATATATGTAGGTACGTAATTTTGCAAATTAACCCTCAGACTCGCACAGTGCCGAACGGCACACCTGATTAACTTGTTCATTAGGTTATAGTTGTGGTGCTTTTTCTTATTATATAGTTGCGCTGAAGAAATAAATTGTCAAATAATGTCACGCAAAATTCAGAACTCGTAGACTTAAAATGCGAAAATCTAATCAGCTTCCACAGAAGAATTATTTTCACAATTTATCCCGTATTTTACAGTTTTTGAACCGCTTCGTTACGTAACACGTTTCGGCGCCAGTCTGTCTGGCCTCCCTTTCTCTCACATACACGGTAGTGGAAGGCAGAATCCTCCTCATTCCCTCTAATAACTCCTAGCCGTATTTCAAACAGAAGAACTAAAATAAATTGTCTTATTTTTTCTTTCTTGTTTATTTAATATGAACGCAAGTAGGTCCAATTAAATTTCTATAAGAATCATTCAAATTGTTCAAAAGTTATGTTAAAAAAATTATCTGTTTTGTAATTATTTATTTAAGCAAATTAATATGTGTATTTATATGTACAAAACGGTTTTTGGCGCTCAATGCCAAATTCGTTACTATGACATCTTTTTTAAAACAACTTTTGTAAAAATCTTACTCGTTTATTGCAATTGTTTTATTTTTATTCGTACCTTACGTGGTACATATAGGCAAACACAATATTAATTATCTCATAGTAAAGGAAAGTGTGAATAGTTCCGAAGTGAAACAGGCTTGTCCACTGTCCGAATCGGCCATGTGGATCACGTATTATTCAATAAAGCCAAAATTAATACTACGAACGTGAGCTGCGTCGCCGAATGGCACTTTTCTGTAGCTGTAATAAAGATAGGTACCTACTTGTCGAGCCCTCCAATTATTTAACTACGTAAGTACGGAACCTTAGCTCTTAGTACAAATTATTCTAACGTAATGAGAGAATTCCTTCTGTAGGCGTTGTAGCGTTTCCGCTGAAAATATTTATGTTGGGGTTGTCGCAATAGTAATTCTAACGTTTTTAATGTTCAAGCTTAAATCCATAATTAATTAAAAAACTCAATAAGGGCTTCCAGACATAAAAATTCAGAAAGTAGTTGTTGTTTTGTGATTAAAATTCGAAGAAATGTATCACAGGAAGATCTATCGTAAATACTTTTGCATGCCATTAATTACTCTTATCCTATATTTTCTCTATTACTTCATTACTCTTAGACCTTAGCTTCGTGACATAAATAGATTTTTGAAACTATGAAGCTGTTTCTTGCAAATCCTTGATCTGGCTACTGCTTGACACAATCCTTTCAAGTTAAGTCAAGTTTCTAGGCATCGCTCAATCCTCTCGGATTTTCAAATACCTGTCAGAAAGTTCTGTGAAGTTCTCTGTCAATCTTTGGTCTCCATAAATAATTTCATCAGTATATTACAGTGCTTTATTTTCTGCCGACTGCCACCAACGAACCAATCCTTTCTACCATCACGTCGCTTATTAATTAATATTTAACCGCAGTAATTAATAAGGCATAATTTAAAACGACCCCTAAATTAGGGGAAATGCCCGATGAAAATGTCTGGAGGTTGAACACGCCTTATTTCCTTCAATATTCATTTCGCAAAATAGATTTCAATACGACAATTTCAGTAAGCTTACGCTTGCTTGTGATAAAAGTTATTTTTAAAATCGTTATTTTTTAATCGACCCGTAACAATAGTAGTTTTCATAGCTGAATATAGTTTTATCCGTGAACCGATTTCGATCAGCATTATCGCCCTATTTACGTTCCCACTGCTGGGACACAGGAATTCTTTCTTGCCGTTTAATTCTGATTCCGATAATTCCTTTTTATTCAAAAGCGTTTGCTTTCAAAATCGTATTTTATATTATGTAGCTACTTTTTGTGAACAATTTAGGTACTAGTTCATTTGAAGACATACCTATGCGTTAAGGTAAAGTCTTTTGACAATAGTTTTATTCATAATTTCATTCAGCGCGTTTGAAACTAGTCTAGCTCTATTTCTGAACTTTTATTTTTTTCTTGAGTTTAGTTCTTCGAGCGCGTTAGCTATACTGCAGGACATAGGACTACCTTGGCAGTTGGCGGGTTGGCGTGCGCGGTTTTATGTTTTCCTGTCCACATAATACTGCGCTCCCGCAAACCCGCTGGTAGGTTGATGCTGCTGCCTATTTTCTGGTTAAATTCCCTTGGCCGGGCTCTAGGTCGCCCACGAGCGGAGATGGGAGTAATATTCTTTTGTCAGTATATATAACTATCAAATATGTCTTCGGTTTCTAATATCTTTAAAGATGAAAATAATGTTACGAAAAACCTTTGAAAAGTAAAATTCTTGGTAAATTTATAAACGTAACGTCTCAACCTAGAATGCGTATCTTGAAATTCTCAAGCCTTTTAGGGTTCAATCCGCTTATGTCTTTAATGATATTACGTTGAAGTCACGAAACGTTTTTTCTCAGAAATTCGTTTGATTTAATGGTAAAAATAATGTACGTTACACTCCTGTGGACTTATTCTAGTAATACGGTCGTTGCTTCACTTTAATTATAAATCTACTTAATCCAAAAATAGCCAGCGCGTGTCCGAGATCCGATAAGTAATTTTTGGACATTGAATTGATTCATTATTTTTTGATTCAGCTATTGACCACATTCTATCCTAGTAATAATTATTGATGTGGACGACGACTGATTAAAAGATGAGTGCGATAATAAACGGGTAAACGTTAGAAGGTAAGTACATACTTACGTACGTATATGCGTATACTGCATACATACATTATGTATCTATGCAGATACGTGAGACTTAATGCAGAGAAGAACGCTATCGTAGGGAGTGTACACATATTAATAATTAACAAACGCGTAAAGGAGATACGCGCAAGACGTGTACCTTAGGAAGTCTTCCATGTTGGCGCATGTAATGCGTAGGTAACAGTTTCCAATAACCTCCCGAAGATTTTAAGTTATGCAATAAATCTGACCTCATTTAAACTTAAATTGAAGCACTGGCTTATTGAGGCTTATTGGCTTGAAGAATTATTAAACGTTTTATTCGAATAATTTACTTACTACCAAAATAAATATAATTTTATTGTAATATTAAAGTTTTTATTTATATTTCATTGACATTTTTTAAACTTTATTAACATGTTTATTGTAAGATATTTTGAAAATTGTACTTACAGGATTAATGAATACGGCCAATTGTTCCTATACCTAATTGATTATTTTAAACTAATATTTATGGTGGTGTATTACTCTTAGACTATATTATATACATATACATGAAACTATTAAGTTGTTGAATTGAATATCCACTAAATAATAATATAAAATTATATTTCCGGTCAATCCACACAAAAACATCATGCCTGGTAAGCTCTATGCTTCTGTTACGGGTACAAGACATCTGATATACTTAATAGCGAAGTAAATGCTCTGTACGTTTGCATGTTCTAAAGTTAAAGCTGAACCTTCGCACTGGTAACCTCAAAATCAAACCATACGTTTGCATAATGCTGCTGTGTTTCCTAACGACTATTACATGTATGTATGTCTTTTAGGAACATTCTAGATCTCCCTTATTCATCTTGACTACATTTTCACTCACCTCGAGATTATGGTCCAACAAAGACCAATACGCAAGAAAGATTTGTTTAGGACATGAAGTCCTTTTCAACGACAAAACATGGATTTTATTGACAGGAATCTTTCTTGTTATTTTTCTCAAACAAAAATAATATAATATCTTACGGGATTATTTTTGGTCCTTTTTAACCCTCGACAAAAAAGAGGGGTGTTATAAGTTTGACGTGTCTAATGGAACGATTTTCTATTAACTATTTTTTTTTTAAATAAGGTGAGTTTTGGGCAAGTGTTCTTAGAAATATTTGATGAAAATCGGTTGTGCCGCTTAAAAGTTAGGTGAGGGTAAAAGTGGGTAAGGAAAACCGAAAATCTGGTCAGATTGGGGGTCTTATATTAAAGCGCATCACGGCCATATTACAAATTAGAATGACGTTTTATTTTTAAGGACACTATAGTTCTGGAATCAGGTTTTTTTTTTTAAATTAAGGTTAGGTATGTTTTCGGTTATTCCCAGGGCATGTCATTTATTGTCGTGTCTTAATCATAAATATCTTGTAATGAAATTTCTTGAAATTTATTAATAGCTTTTTTGCTTACCACGGGACCATATCGTTGTTGTGTTTGGTTTGTCCGGAAATATTTATTTCCTTTTTCTACTTAGTCATATACATCATACACCAATTTGTCTTTAATATATACTGTTTGTTTTTAGGTACCGCTATTTTGCATGTATTTACGAGTATTTTAATGAATGTCAATATATCAATTAATGTTTTTAAATTTAAAGATTGGCAAGGCACATGATGCCGCTGATGAGAATTCACATGTACGACCTCTAACGAAACCAAGTGTACTATTAGTTCCTTAGGTGGATGAATATATGAATTACTGAAATTACTGGCACTATTTCGAAATTATTTATCCAGACACTTCAAAAGAATCTGGCATCCCGAATGTCGCCGCTAAGTATTAAAATCACATCCATAAAAATAAAATTACATTTCATTTCCCGCGCATGTAAACTGCTCGTTTATGCATTCAAAGTCCTAGACAAAGCTGTAAAGTTTCCGAAGCCACTTCGCTGGAGTCGAGCAAAATGAACACTTATTTGATTTCAATTGAAATTTTCTTCGGAACTTGTGCGCGGAATGCGCGCTCGGTACCACGGTATTAAATCGCTGTAGGGCTCGGTTTGGTAACCCACTGGTTTATTTGATATTCTATTGAATTCGCTGTGCTGTAACCTGTTCTGTTTTGCTAGGATTTTGTGTTTCGGTGGTATTGGTTTGCGGTTTTGTCGGACTTCTAAGTACCAGATGGACTCATAATAAATAAAATAAATAGTGCATAACCTTTCGGTTGCCTATCCAAATACTGACCACGTTCAACGTCGCTTAACCTTTTAAATGGACGTTACATTTATAATAAATCATAAAATAAAATAGCCTTTATTCAGATCTTAAATCTATACACTTAAATAAACTAACTTAACTTAACTTAATCTAGTATTTGCTTCTTGCATATTCCTTGAAGATTTGTTTGCCAGTCGGCAAAGGCTTCCTCCAACCTTTTCCATTCCTGCCGTTCCTGACTCTCCGTTCCACGACACGTTACATTTACGATTTCAAAAGTCTTATCGATCAATGATAAACTCAAAATTATCAAATTAAACAGTAATTTTCCTTCGGCATCAGGTGAGAATTGCACTGCAAGCACTGCGCCACTTTTCCATGATGTAAACATCTCATTTCATTTAAAGTGAAACGTAGACAGGCTACTAAGGATGGTAAATCCAGGCGACAAGAAATATCGATATAATTAATGAAAATGTCTCGAGAGTGCTCGAATCGACGCCGCACGACCTTGAAACGGCTGAACCGTGACGGCTTGAAGGTTTAAATACCTATCCATAGATAACCTACGCTTATGGGCTTGATGAAAAAAAAGTGAGTTTTAGTTTCTATGGATCCGAACCCCAAAATATATTGTTTTTTTATGAAAAATATATATTGTGTGAATATCTATAAGCGGTTCACAGAATACTTCTTCTTACCAAGTTTCAAAAGTTTTGTTCTTATAATTTCGGATAAAAATATTTGTCAAAAACACTGGCTGTGGCGGACGGACAGACAGACATGTCAAATCCATAAGGATTCGATTTCTTTTTAATTATAATAAATAAATAATAAATATACCTAAATAACATAAAGCTAACCGTTCATATTGTAGCTGTTAGCAGTTTTGGTGAACTGTGGACTTTCCATACCCCTCCCCTGGCCATACCCGGGGAATAGGATCGGACGAAACTATACCACTATAGGTAGGTCCTAGTGTTGGATTGAAAAAATTATTATTTATATTTAAATCTATTTAATAATGTTTAAATGGATTAATAATCCGTTTTCGAATCTAGTGCATTTTACACTTAACAAAAACTTAAGCTTTGACGGCCCCTGTTATATTTATAAGAAATAACATCAGTGATATATAAAGGAGGCAGTATTTATGCTACTGTCTCAAAAAAGCTTCGTTAATTCATACGAATATTCTCTTTAAAGTGCTAATAATTAATACATTTTTAAAATTAAATTTAATATATGAATGATAAAGAAATTTGTTTCAGAGGTCTTTAAAAAAACTTCTAACTGCGTTAAAAATTCATAAAGCACTTTACGTTATTTCACCAGAGCGAATAAGTTTCTAAGAATTTAATATTAGCTGATAAATATACCTCATTATCCGAAACTGAATATAAATATTAAAACCCGTATTACGTTTATAAAGTTTTATTGAAGTAACGTCTTAAAATAAGTTCGTAAGTTAATTATAATCTTAGATAAACTATGCCAATATTACTTTGCCGGTCTCGAATAAAATGCCAATTTATTTTATAATATTAATATTCCACTATAATTACGTTATAATTATATTCTTAAATATTATGCCCTTCGTCCACTATGAAACAGATGTCGTAGCACATTTCTAGGAAGAACTTTGATGATGCAAGTTCGCCAAGTAACCGACCGACTGCGAATATCGGTAAGGTATATTGTGTCGCGAGACCATGTTTTCATAGTGAACGAAAGGCCTTAAAAACATCTAATTTATTAATTAATAGAACTCACGCTAATTTGCACTACATTAACTACTTGTGAGAATACATAGTTCTTGAGTAACTTATTGTAATCGAAAATTATCAAGTTAAAATGTTATTAGAAGTGATTCTTGACATCTATAAAGTGCTTTCTTGGTTTTAATGGATTTTAATTAAAACTACGCGAAGATTTTACGTTCAACACAGACGAGCAACATTTTTCAGCAGGCGTGCTAAAATTGATAAATATAGGAGTGACACTTCCAATGATCGGTGATATTGTGACTTCGTTTTATTGTTTTTTTTTTTAGCCTAAGCTGATTTTTTAGCGAAGTATTTTAACCGTGCAAAGTTAGGAAGGATTGTTTATATTTTGTTGATTAGTAAGAATGGGCGTTACGATAGAGCAGACGCCTTAATTGTTTTCCAAAAAAAATCTTTTTTTTTTATTCAGACTGATTTTTAAATCGCATTGATAATGATAGATATAGTTTCCAATACGACGTCGGTCGTCTATTAGGTATAGCTCGTCCCGCATGTTTTGAGCATAAAACGCTGGCGAGACAACCTCTTTAAACTTGATAAAATGATAAAGTTACTTTCCCAAATTAGAAAGGATTTTTTTATGACTGGTTTATTTTTTATAGAAAAGTGAAAATTAAAACCTACGATAAAAAAGAAGCCATAATTTGTTTTCAAATTAAAAATCAGCAGATTTTTTTTAATTCTAACTGATTTTTAATTCAAATATTGATGATGATAGATAAAAGATATAAATAATTTCCATTACGACGTCGTCTAACAAGTATCACTCGTCCCGCCTGTTTTGAGCAGAAAACGACAATAAATTTCAACCTATTTCTATCTGTAATCATAATGTGTGCAAAGTTACGACTACGATACACTAGACCATAATTATTTTTTTGCAAATTAAAAATCAGGTGTTTTTTTTTATTATGTCTGATTTCTAAGTCGCAGTTCAAAATAATTTCCATTACGAGGTTGTCCAACACGTATAGCTCGTCCCGCATGTTTTGAGCATACATTACAGCTCACTATAAGCATTCGCTACATTCCATTTTATCACATTCGTCTAAGTTCATTATCTAAACACAAAATCTCTTGCCATAAAGACATTAATGTTGCTCGTCCGCGCAAAAGATCCTTCACTTTAACCAAAGACTGTGAACTTTTATACAGTCCGCTATCAGAATTTTAAATTATAGTGAAGGGGAATACGCTGTTAAAAGTTGAATATGTCAGGCCATAAATTTCAACCCTCACTATCTTTATGATTCATACGACCATTGGTGCATGACAACATCACACATTTATCAAAACCTGCATAAAGTTGTACAGCATTACAACTGTATGGGGAAATGTTACAATTCTACAGGGAAAACTTTTAAATATAGTTGACAGATATAACTAACTTTTCATAAAATTACAAATTCAATTTGGTTTAAGTTTTTATGCGTAGGCGAGACGATCCGCTGGTTCCGCAGATTTGGCATCGAAGGGCACCATTCCGGGGTCACGTTGATCTAAATCATCCCTTAAACAATAAATAAACTTAAAAGATTTTAATGGACAATCGGCAGCTTAAAAGTTAGTAAAATAGTTGTAAAGTAGCAACTTATTACCTAAAAACACCATCCCTTACTTGCCGTAAGGGCAAGCACGGCCTTCGTTCCTGCAAATTTATTACAATGAAATGAAGTACTGGGTGCCTAATATTTAAAGTATAATTCAGAATAATGAAGAATAAGAATATACATAAGACTCAATCTTCATTATGATTTGACAGAATTGTATAGTATTTACTTTACTTAATTATCATTATTCGTATTTCAGAAAGTCCACTGTGTGGGATATAGACCAAACAATTTTAAATTTAATTTTAATCAATTAGCTGCCTGGATGCGGGCACCAACACAATCCGTGCATTTCGTTAGTCTTACTCTATGAGCGAGTAATTAACAATGATACTTGAGGCCTTATCGTCATTGACCTTTCAGTGAGGTTTCTTTCATTCTTTTAATGTATAATTAAGATTTCTGATTCTATCATCTAAGTAGACGACATCAAGCCGAGCTTTCAGGCATATACTTGATCGCCGTGAATCATATTATTTTCTCTGCAAAATTTGTTGTACATGGAAATGCTATTATATAATAATATAAGATATTTTATTTGTCAGACACATGATCTATATATGCTATAATGTCGCCCGTACCTAATCCATTCTGGTTCAAACACCTCTATTGTTTACGTTCTCACAGCTGGGACACAGAGACTTCTCTCTTGACGAGGGAGATTAGGCCTTAATTCACCACGCTGGTCAAGTACGGGTTAGTAAATAATACCACCTTATGTGCATAAGTAAATAAAATAAATAAATAAATAAATATTTCCAGACATTTCACACAACATCATCTAGCTCCGTGTTAAGCTCTAAGCTTGTGTTACGGGTAGGTACTAGACATCTGATATACTTAATATAATAGTCATACATATATAGATATTTTTTATTATACATATTAAACACCCAGACCAAGGAGATCGTGCTTGCAGAACATACAAACACTTTCAGCCTCGGCGGGAATCGAACCCGCTACCTCTTGCGCCGCAAGCGGACCCTCGCCCACCGCGCCACTGAAGTACCTGAATTGATAAAGAATTGAATTAAATTCTAGTGCCTAATGTTGTCAGCCATCGTTCTATCGTCTTTCAATGATTAGCAATAGCCTTCCTCCCTCTAGTGGGCATAGTCAACATGAAAATATTACAAGAAAATAAATACTTACGGGAAATAAGGATGTTTACCCTGTATAAGGAATGAGAGCGCGGTTTTCGAGCTGCGTTTGTTCGGCCCATCCATCTCCTTGCTTAGCATGTGATCTGTCAAGAAATTATAATTATGGTCAGCAATTATAATTAATATTAAAAGTTGCCTTAGGCACCTGTCTTGTGGTTTATTATTGGAATTAATAGGAGAGAGGCAAAATGGCGTTCAACTGAGTAACATCTTTTTCGCTTTATAATTTTATTTAACACTGGCAAATTGACGTTTCAAGCGCAGAGAACAATTTTTACGATATTGAATTGAATTGAAGATAAATAGGGTAGATGATTTAAATAAAATAATAAGTCTAGCATATCAATTATTACGAAAAATAAATACGATTAAACTACAATGCACTGTGCATTGTAGTTTCGAGTGGCGTGGCGTAACGCTTTCGTGCAATTTGTAATATTAATGTCTTATATCTTGGCCCTTTCTTATTAATGAATACATTGAAAAAAAGGTGGCCAACGATTCATTTGGATTTTGGGCTAAGTGACAGACAACAGAATACCCAATGCAAAGGACAAAGTAATGCATGTATAGGACAAAAGCATATTCTCTATGACGGCCGAACTTTCACGGGATGAAATCAATTTGTCTGTAGCCACAATTGTTCCGTAGATCTATGGATTGTTATCTGAATATTTAGCAATATTACGTACAATGTTTCGACTCTAAATTAATTATTATTCCAAAAGTATTTAACTTAGATTTCGTCAATAACACAGATTTGTGTTGTTGGGGTCAAAAGCTCTTCATACCACACCACACATAGGTAAATACAGCGTCGTTCGTCGAACAAGATGGATGGTTTAGTCCAAAAGAAAAAAAATACTTGTTCTGAAGTTCAAATTGAATAAAAACCTAACTCTTCTCTCACAATCATTAGACAGTTATTCGAAACTTCGTAATTAGACCCCTAAACGTGAAGTTGAAATGAACGTGTTTTTATTGAGTTCATTTCATATTTTCACTCGTTCGTTTCAATTTTGTTGTCAAACGGGTAGAACAAAGAATCCACTCAAGCTAATGGGGTCATTTCTTCATTCTCGGTAATGCAATTTTGCATAGTGCAACTGAGTAGCCGCCAGCATCTGTTCTAGTCTGCTGAATAAAATGCTCGTTCCAGCTGATAGATCTCACGCTCTAGGAGATTGAGAGTATTGAACTGGAATACAGTATCTGTATACTCTCGTGTTTAATTAACTATATAGATGAGTTTGAATATCTAGATGATGGCCTTTTATTTTTATTGAATAAAACTGGTTTTTAGTATAATCAATATTTCCGAAGAATCCACACAACAACATCTAGCCCCGCGGTAAGCCCAAAGCTTCTGTTACGGGTACGAGCTATCTGATATACTTAATTTCATAGATCTATATATTTTTACAAACACACAAAAGTTCTTGCTTCCTCGGCGGGAATCGAACCGCATTCCTTGCGTTGCAAGCGGACCTTTGCTCACATATTTCATAATTCTTCATTCGTAGAATAATTTTTAAAGGCTCAGAGCCTTTAAAAAATATTCTACGACAAAATTCCATTCAATTTAAATATCACGGAATTTGTTAAAAAATAACACAGCCGTATTTCGATTATGTATTTTTTATCGTTATTTTCGATTCTAAAAACACAATGTAGGGGCAGCTTTTGGAATCAAAGCAAAGACAAATTCCGGGAAAAATCCCAACGTCAGTAAAAAACTTTTATCGAAAGTGCTGGGTTGTGTGCCACGGAAAACTAGAGCATAAATATTAGTTGGCTTATATCTGTTTGTTTATTCGTTATACAGATCCAATTCCTTGCGAAAATACTCGTAGATAGGACTTATTTGTACACTTTACGTTCACTGTTCGTTAAAATGTAAGGATTACCTACGCCTATCGCTTCCGCTTGCAAGTGCTCTAAGAAAAATATTTTGTAATAATATAAACGAAAAATTTATTCGTAATTGGTGTAATACCACCTACCCACTTGTCGGTGGTTTGAACAATTAGGCTGGCACACTTTATGGAGCCGTTCGTTGCTAAATGCATAATAACAGGGTTCCATACCAACTATATTTATTTAACTGTACTCGTAGAAGGCGGCTTTTACCGTCTGTCCATCTTATTCGACAACGTTAGACTTTTGACGCCTCGTCATTCGAGAAATTAACATCCCCTTAACAGCAAGAACTAGGCTGTTGTGTCAAAAATATTGACAGATGTAAATGGACTAGGTAAGGTGCGATACGTGCAGGTGCGATTCGGCTGTAATTGGACTGCTTCCCAAAAACGGATACCAGTCATAAAATGGTTGATGTTTCTGTTGCAAACTTACTTTTGAATGCATTTCCAGTTCTTTTCTTGTACTCTTGTTCCAAAGCAGCTGGCAACAGGCTCGGGTACAACGGTAAAGGAGTGCGGTAGAAATCTGGTGAGGGAAGAAAACTATTAATTTTTATTATTATTAATTTTAATTTTAGTTTTTAGATCCAGATATTTTATGAATTATTCAATAAATTATTTTAGTGTAATAGATGCCTGTATAGCTTTTTTGTTTTTTTTTATTATTTTTTTTTTATTGTATTATTATTTTTTTATGTAATTTGCCGCGTTTACGCTATTTTACAATTTTGTTTGTTATATTATTATTATTTCTTTTTTTTTTATCCGTCTTGCCCAGGTCAGGTTCTGATCAGGTTTGAGTGAACAAACGAAAATCTTTTTTTTTTTTAATTATTCTACCTTTTATTACCTTTTGTTGTTAATGTGTATTAGTACCTATAGCTTTAGTTTTAATTCCGTGCCTACACTCACCAAAGGGTTTGCCTGAAAACCAGCGTTGCTACGCATCGCGCATCGTAGCAACATAAAGCTGAGGCAAAACCTTTTGGTCCACACACGCAATGTACAAGTTATTTTGTGATTACCTACTGTATAATGTGTGTGAACCAATAAATGTTTTTTCTTTCTTTATTATACTTACATATATTCTTTTAATAAAATAAATAGAATATATTTTATTTTCATAGTTAGTTTCACATCTAGTACCTTAACTTGATTATACTCCTTAATGTAAGCTTATATTACTTAGTTATTAAGAATAGGCGCTAGTCCTCATCTTAAAAGCACAAGTTGTTATAATACTCGTAGTTTTTCGACAAAGTATTCTCAATAAAGCTAAAAATTTACGAACACTTAAAATGAAGTTACTTTTGAACCTGAAAATATCTGTACTACCCGTTCTGAATAGTGAGACAACATTTTACCCCAGAATAAACAAAAATATAAATAAGTTATTATATTTTCCCTTTGCAGACTGGCGGTTAGGTCCTTTGCAAAATAATATAACTGATGTTCGATAGTGTTCCCCAAATAACAAAATTAATTATTAGAGATTAAATTATAAACAATAATTAATAACAGTACCAACGATAGGAAAAAAAATATTTCGCTGTTGTTTTCTCAAGGGAATCTCATGATATTATTTTTACCAGAAAATAATATGTAAAATAAGTAGATCTTTGAGTAAATTTGATGAGTTAATAGTTTCACGCAACCATCTTCTATATTTTCTTAAAAGTGCTTTAGATGTTGAATATGTAATTCAAATTACAAATATCCTTCCATAAAACCACTAAATAAAATTAATTAGAATTTAAAATTATAATTAACATGGCTATGGCAGAGTACTGTCTTAGCAAATGCTGATTGATCGCCGTTTTTTGTCATTTAGGGTCTTCATTTTCTCGCAAATGTTTGTAATACGTGTTTTGATGTAAATGGCAAAATAAACGTTTTTTTATCTTTATCTTTATCTTTGGTGGTGCGCTTCGTCTTCGGAATTCAGGTTCGAATACATAATATAACTAATATTTTATCCTATTTTGTAAACGACACTAAAATACAAAAAGAATAATGAAAATTGTCGATACGGAAATTCTGTACATTGTACTATTAAATTGGTTTCGATTGTACAATAATTGCATCCACAATTCTGTGTCAAAACACATGCATGAGCAATAAACACAAATCTGCATATTAAAGCAAATATTCGAATAACAAATATTTTTCTAGATACAAAAACAAATGTCAATTTATTTTGTATTTCCCGAATCTCTCAATTTATGTTTTAATTGGATATTCCCTGCGGCAATAAACCTTCGTTGGTTCAATTTTAAAGTCTAAATTAATAATGTGTTTCGGATGATTGAAATTTTATTTCCCAGAAGACAACCCATTAACGAATTCTGATGTTGTTCAATCGAATATGATATAAACTGGGACGTATTAAAATATGCGAATGAATACTTGAAAATAAATACTTGTTTGCAACTTTTTGACTGGCTGTGTTCTCGACATTAAACTTACCTACTTATGAGATACAATTAAAGCAGGGTCAATTTAACAGCACCCTTTTGACATTTTGCATTTGTGAGGGGGTAATATTTTGAATCGAAGTTAATGAAATCATTTTGAAAAAGTATATATCGATCGAAAATCCCAAAAAAATACTATTCAAATCTATGAAGGATTATTATTTTCAATCATAATATAAATAATGAAAACAAAATTAAACTATTATGATTTATAACAATATAATTCACTATGATTGATTGTCTTTCGAGTTGCCCGATATTTCGGCACAGTTACATGTGTCATAATCACGGTTGAACTGAAGCTGCAGCGATTGGAGAAACAGTTATATTGTTTAAATCTAAATGGTATTGATAACCATGATAGTTTCAAAAGTTATAAAATAAATATATTCCGTAAATTGACAAAAAAAATAATAATTCTGAAATGAAAAGTATCAGTGTCATAACCAGACTTCAATCACTGTCACTGTCAATGCTGTCTGCCCTCGGCAATATGATGGATTTAGAAGGTTTTTGTGTATTCAATAATATTTTTATGGCACTTGTCATGAGTTTTTTTATATTCATTTAATGTTTGGTTATTATTACATACTTTTTATGTTTCCTTATGCAAAAATAATCAATTTTTTTAGTTGCTATTATTTTTAATTTATACGGCTTGATTGCCTGGGAGAAATCGTCTTCAGGGAAAAGGTCACGTATTGAACATGTTTTTGGTTATATAGAACTACTCTGTAAAATATCAATATCATGCCTGCAATATCATTTTTCTTTTTCTTCTTTCAATAAACTGTTCATTAATCTCTGTTGTCTGAATAATTAAATAATATATATATATATATATATATTAATTCATTCAACCTTTGATAAATTGGGTAACATCCTTTATTTTGCCATTGTTGCAATAAACATTAATTTTTAATAATTAAATTTATAAGAAATTATGCAGTTGAGACTTTGAAGAATATCGATAATATTTTGTTCTCCGTTACAAACGTCCCGTTAAATTGTCCCGTTTTATTGAATCTTACTTATCCTTGGTCTGGGTTTTTAATAAGTATAGTAAAAATATCTATATACTTATGACTATTATAAATATTAAGTATATCAAATATCTACCCGTAACACAAGCTTAGAGCTTACCACGGGGCAAGATGTTGTTGTGTGAATTGTCTGGAAATATTCATTTATTTATGTAATCTCCTAACGTTATTATTTGACAGCCAGTTAGACGACAACTGAAAATTGAAAATGGTATATTTTAATTTTACCACCTCGCCACTGAGAAAGTCGTATATAATATACTCACAAAGCACTCGTCCCTCTAAAGGACCCTCATCTCCCATGTCATCTGATCGGCCCCTAAGATGATCTGAAACAAACAAAGTCATTTGAACATTATTAATAAAATGGCGTTCTGGTGGTGTGTTCCTAAACATCATATAACAATTATAATATTAATCACAGTTAACAAAGCACAATAGCATATTTCTAAGAACAGCACACCTAAGGGTGCTTTATTCAATTTATGTGTTTTGTGTCCCACCGCAAAGCAATAATGTTATTATTTAATAAAGTAGCTCTTAAAGCACCATATTTAAAGCACCTATGTTATTTCAATTTAAAATATTCTTAGAGCTTTAAACGGTGGTAGTGTTTAAAGCACCCAAACAATGTTACGCCTGCCTAATTACCCATTCCAAAACGACATTAGCTCTTTGTTTAATATAATAATTAAGAACAAAAGATACCCAAATAAAAAATATACCAAATCTGTTGTCTGAGGCACAAACATTAAAAATCTTTTCTAAAAATTACGCGAACATTTAAATAAAAAATTAAAAGTTCTTGCAAGTTAAATGTTATAACGAAAAGAGATCTGATTTTTCAAAAAAAGTACTAACGATTTCTCTTCATTTTATCGAGATGTAATGGAAAATGACCAAATAAAAAAACGTAAAAGAGCAGCTGTGGTAGTCTTGCGAGATTCAGATCCAAATAAAACTTAAACGAACGCCTTGACATTATTCAGATAAAGAAAAGAAAGAAACATTTATTTTTACAATTCTTACATGCCATTTACTTTTTTCTTTGTTTGTTTCAAATAGTTTTTATTATTTCATATTTTTCATTTTAAACAACGTTTTATAAAGCATAAAGGGCGAATTAATAGTTTTAAAACAATTATTGATTGAATCGGAAACGTAAATTGATGACTTTTACGACAATTCGTAAAGATCACAAACAGCGTTATTTTTGGTATTATTCATGTTGCAAATGTTAGTTAAATTATTTTTGTACACTAACTACCGATCTAATAAAGATATCATTACCATTATATCGCGGTTGTGATGAGAAGACTTAATACTTCACAGATCCCTGAAATACCCACACAGTTAAGCGTTCGATCTAAGCTTATCTTGGCTTTGTATAGATAATAATGGATTACCTACACGTTCATTCTCAGTTACCTCCAAGTATTAACAAGATTTTCCATAAACCTGGCCAGCGCGGTACATACTTATGTGAATAGTCCCCACGCTAAATCTTGAAAGAGCGGTGATCGGCAGACATATTTGCCAGAGATAGCATATTCGCCACCAAAATCGGCACGCTGATAGCCCATTGGACCCTCATTTCACTTTATGTTCTATCTTGGATCTTCAACTATCTAAACGGGCGCGACGAGAATGTATCCATTTATAGATAGGTACGTCTCTTTTATAACTAAGTTTTGCTAGGAACTCTAGTTAAGGTTATTTAGCTTTGGAACTATTTCCATTAGCGACACGCGTAAACTAATGAAACAGGTGAAGATCAAATTACTTTATTTAGGAATTGAAAGTAAGGTTAACGAAATCAGGGATGTATATTATTTGTTTTATGAGCTCTTCCAATAAACATTCCAATTAGCGGCTTTGGAACGCTTTCAGTATTTTGTTCCTGTATTTGCAGATATTTATTTTAAAAACCTGGTCGAAGCTGATTAATATGCTTTGTTATACTGTCGCGGTATTAAGTGTTTTACGAGTATGTACCTACACGTATTTCGATACTAGAGATAATATATAAAAAATTCAAAAAACAGTATAAATGGATCTTTGTTGTATCACTTATTTATCAACACAAATTCTATAAAAAACAATAATTTTAAAATATTCCAATACTATTAAAAAAGCTTCGTGATTATTTGAATGTTATCCGCTACACAAGATCACTAAGATATTAACTTTAAAAGAATATACTTTTTTATACACAGAGTAAAATAGAGAAAAAAAAAAGTAAAAATCAAATGTATAATGGGCGGCCTTATCGCTAAAAGCGATTTCTTCCATCCAAATCAATGGAAAAGAACTTAGATGAAAGAATTAGTAGGCATGGGTGTATAATATTAAAAAAAACCTATTAAAAATTACAATGACACCATACAATATAAATACAATAATAAAGATGTTTGCTTTCATACTACTAATACCTACTACTAATGTTTTGAGGTATCTACCAAATGCTGGTAATTATTCTCATTAGTAGTAGATATAGGTACTTACCTACTCCTAAAGATACTATACTTACCTACACTTATCTAGATGTTCTTATTGACCAAATTACCGACCTACTTATTTATAAACAATTTACATTTCCAAATTCAAAATGAAAAACTGATAAAAGAAAATACCTTTATAAAAATTGAAGCCGTCTTTGCCAAACTCCGAACATTTATTGGGAACGGCAACTGCCAGTAAAGCCAAAATAGATATAAAAGCTTCCCGCATTTTCGTTTATTGAGACTAATGAGTTAGTAAGCAGACATGGCGACTAGATTTATCACCGGTAAGAGGAATACTGATAATGCCGAGGTTTTATCCGCTTTTATAATAACGGGGCATAAAGGGTATTTGTGGGCGTAGGGGTGGGATGGTTTCCGATAGAGTGGGTTCGATTTTCTCATAACTTTGTCGTAGCATAAGTTTTCGTATGTGACGTAGGTTTATGAATTTTGTAAGAATTTTACTAAATAAAATTTTCTTTTAGACGATTTATTGATGAAGTTGTAGAATCGTTAACACAGTTTTATCTATCGGTAATCATAATTTATATTCTCGAGATATTTATGATATAGTTCTACTGTAGGAAACAAAAAAAAATAACATTCATAAAAATGTACTACCTAATGTATGTACCTATTAAATTACATTTCAGGTCCTTGAATGTTCTTTCATTGTTGAATTGAATTGTTTGAGGTAATTTCAGTTACAAGTTACTAAGATTCTGCGAATTGCATACTGTATTAAGCACTTAGAGGTCAGGTCAAAGGTAAATGAAACAAATGAAACACAAATTCTCTCCCTGATCGTTATTCTGTACGTTTGTCAGTATAAATTGTATCCTACGAGAAATCGTTAGAAATGAATTTCATACAAATTTATGATCAAAACATGAACATTTGGGTCACTTCCTTCGCCATGCATTATTGAAGCTGGCAACCACAAAGGTAGGTTTACCTGCAAAATCTACAAATATATGGAAATAAATTATTTACGCTGGTTTATAATTCTTGTATTATGTACTAGCTGACGCCCGGGGCTTTGCCCGCGTAATAATACATTTTCCCGCAGTAAAAAGTAGCTTTTGTTAATTTTACGGATAGACGTCATAATTATATTGATAAATACGTTTCTTAAATATTTATTTTTATATGAAATTTAATTTAAACATTTCTGATTTTCCGTAAGTTGATAATTTTACGGTGTATGTTTAAGAAAATGATCATTTTACATTTTGTATTATCTTGCGGTGATATATTTAACATAGTTTGACAGATATTAACACTTTTTCCTTGATTAATCAAAGGTATAATTTTGACTATAGAGTTACGACTCATCAAAACAAAAGCCCCTTTCGGGACAAATAGTCATCTCAAGCTAAAATACGAAGGCAAGACAAAGGCCTCATTATTTCTTACGTCAACCCCAAGAGACCGGATCAGCTAAATCTAAGACATTTATGCTAGGCGCAACCCACACCTACTCAAGACTGCCTATAAAGACAAACGTCTCGTAAAGGAACATGGAATCCAGCCGTAATTATTTAGGGTAAGCCATTAAAAATTCCACGCGATTCCCTACAGAACAGCCATAAAAGTAAATAGGAGATCATGGGAAAATAGTTTTAGCGGCATGACAACATTTTTCGGCTAGAACATTAATGGGAGCGCAATGTTACGAAATAAGCTAGGTCATAACTGTAAACTATTTTACTCGTCCGGGGTTTCGTTTCGGTGTCAAAGTTTATTTAAGAAGACATGCTTTGAGATAATAAACAGGCTTTAATGGTTTCAGTAGCGCAAGTATTTGAAACATGAATCACCCATTAGGTATTTTCAATTTTATTTAATTGCAACTGATAATTAAGTACTGAAACCACGTGAGACCGACGGCGATGGTTTAATAATCTGAGAATAATCTGGCTACGAAAAGCCGCAGAATGATAAAATAATAAAATAGAATTTCCTTATCCCAAGATTTAGTTTCTTCTTTTGTTTTAAATTCCCTTATTAGGGGCTGATCATAAAATATTCACAATAAGAGAGTCCTAAAAAAGAAGTAAAGCTACATGAAGAAGTCAAATAACTATAAAATACGGATTGTCGTAAAAAGGCCCAGTTTTTGTTCGTGCATCCGACATCGCTGTGGGGATCCACCCACAGTCTTGGAATGGACAAGGCAGCTATTTATACGCAAAGATTGTATGATTTCAATGGATCTTGTTTATGACATCTTGTAAGGCCGTGATGTAGAGTTATTGTTTTCTTAGAATACAACGGAAAAATGCGGAATATTTATGCCATAACGAACATGGTTCTGTTTAACATGCATGGGTAGGTAATATATTTTTATTTAGCAAATATAACGAAACTAGTGGTGCCCTGCGGTGGTACCCGCGTCATAATGGATTTTCTCGCGGAATGACATTTATCTGCTGGTAAAAGTAGCCTATGTCCTTTTTCAGGCTCTAGAGAATCTGTGTACTTAATTTCATTTAAATCGGTTCAGTAGAGATAGATACAGACAGAGATACTTTGCATTTATAATATTAGTGTGGATAGTCTTTTTTATTCTGTTGATACCATCAATTAGGACAATTGTTTAGGTTAAAACGGCGTGCTAACTATTTATTTGAACACGTTTCATAGCACTATCTATTATGGACATATCAATAAAATGATTGTTTTAAGTTGGCGTTGTCTATTAAAATAAACAAATGGAAACCAAATTGTTTGAAAGATATTTTGACTCGGAGCTTTTCGAGGTCTTTTGTTGTTTGGAAAGTCAGTGCTCATTATAACAGCTCCCGAGCGTTTTTAACTGCAACGCGATACGAAAATGGCCGGATTTCGACGACACTCCAAGCGGGGCTTTCAGCAAATGAGCGACGGCCTCTGCTAGGGACAAAGGAGCCCTTCTACGTGCTCGGGTCTTATCGCGACCAGCGTAGCCTGGTCCGTGGAGCCCCTCGTGCTGGTTTGGAAACAACAATGCTAGGCGTAAGGCCACGGCTCCGAATACGCGAGTCTGCTTCACATCAAAAACCCGATGTCGTTGCACATTTTCTGCAGCAAGATCTCTATAACTTTGCGAATGCTTTACTTATTTTGTGTATTTATAGATATAATAAAATGCGTCCTAAATTTATGTTAAATAATAAATTAAATCACTTTAGAATTAACATATCAACGGAAAATTCTTCAATCGTCAGGTAGGTTCTATCTGACCTAATTTAAGACCTCCACAAGGTTTGAAATATCGATCCTAAATATAGTACGTTTCTGTTAATAGTAAAGTTTGCCGGGCTTCTAAATTGCTCATAGTTTCTGTTTAAATTTATAGGAGTTTGCCACAAAACAAGTTGGTATTTTCTCGGATTACGAGCGGCTCACGACTTGGTAAGGCTAGAGTATAATAATACCCGTACTTCACAGGTACAACATCAGTAGGGCTGATTCTGACGTTGTTTAAAGTTAAAGCTAAAGCTAACTAGTATTCTGATAACATCAAAAGCTAAGTTTTTTATTCCTAAATTGACACAGACAAGATTACCGATCTTCGTTCGCTGATTGGTTTAAACTATTGATCCCGATTAATAATGTTTGTTCTGTAATTGTTAGTAGGTGTTAAATTTCAAGTTTCTTACACAAATAAAGGTAAAACATGTATTTTTACAAAGTGATTAATTACCTCACTTATAGGTTGAAACTAATATTCTAAATTTGTGTAGAAAAAATTAAGACGAACAAACGTAGCCAGGTGCCGGACTCGAACCCACGTCTTCCATTATACGCATGGACGTGCTGTGCTGACCGATATACCAACAACGCATCCCGCTAGTAAGCTACGTTACTTCTTTAATTTTTTTCCTCACAAATTTAGAATATCACCTAACGCACAAACTTCCAAGCCCCGTTTTACCCCCTTATGGATGGAATTTCGTAAAATCAATTATAAGTGGATGCGTACACTTACAATATCCCCCTAAATGAAAATTCCCCCGAAATATTTCTTGGGCCTTTTTTTTATCCCTAAAGAATCGTTGAAACTGAATTTTGATTGAAAAACTCCAAAAACATGGTACTTCCTTACAAACTTTCAACCCCCGTTTAAAATCCACCCAGTTTAGTAAAATCCGTTCTTAGCTGTCTATACTTTATAAAATCTATCAGCCAAATTTCAAGTATCTCTTTAAAAAGAAATTCGTTTCACTTTTATAATATAACTCGCTAGTTATACTTATTATAAAAGTGAAACGAATTTCCGCCCCGGCTCTGCACGGGTAAATATTCAAAACTCCGGCAATTTTTCTCAAGAACTTGAACTATGGACTTCTAGGAACATTAAAGAAAAATAATTACCAAATTGCACCAGGCGTTGTTGAGTTATGCGCTCACCTCACCAACAACAAATTTAGCGATTTATTTTTATATTACACACAAATACTTAGGTAGATTAATATTTACGTATTTCTGAAATAATACGCTGTCACCAATCATGAGTCACATACTTAATGTAATGTTCATTTTAATCATTTTTTTATTTAACTATTGACCCAACCGTAGGTGAATAACCCTTTCCTTGTAACGTTTAATAAATAAATTCCAGAACATTCATTCAACGTTGTATCTAGCCCATACTCGCCTAAAATAACTAGCAACACAGCGGTTTCAGGAAAATTGCCAGAGAGCTCGTGGAAAATCACCCGGCCACTTTCGTTTCCCGCTGGTGCAATAAATAAAAGATATTTCACTGCCCTAAATTCGATTACTAACGTATCGTATTGGATGCGTGTCTTTCTGACGACACGTGTCAAGTCACATTCGAAGTGACGCGTACATTCGACGATAAGAGTTTCTGTATGATGGAATCTAGGTTACCTATCTAATTAAGTTTTCATAAGCTTTTTAGTTTTGACACACTTTCCGGTTTCCAGATTGAGTCGAAAATTTCCAAGCATTTTGTGAACTACTTTACTGTCTTATAAAATCTTGTGTCTTTTGGTTAGGGCTTAGGTACCTATAAGACAATACTGTCTTGTAATAATATTAATGATTTTCATTGAATTAAATTAAACGTCACTTTATGAGGTTAAATCTATTTTTAAATTTTTATGCAGAAAAAGACACATCCGTGACCTTCGCACACAGGATTCGAACATATATCTCCGGGAAAGCACCCCGACGTGCTACCAATTACACCAACGCGTCAATTGACGACCTCTGTGACTCGGTGGGCGAACGTCCGCCTGAGGCGCAGGAGGTTGCGGGTTCGATTCCCGCCGGGGGACAAAATTTTGTACGATCTACAATTTCCTGTTTCGGGTCTTGGTGTTTTCTATGTATCATTTTGTATGTATTTACAAAAATGTATAATGTAGTATATCCGTCACCCAACACCCATAGTACAAGCTCTGCTTAGTTTGGAGTTAGGTGATGCTGCGTAAGTTGTCCGGAAATATTTACATTTATTTATTTAATTACGTGATAGGTCAAAATTCTTCTGCACAAAAAAAAATACTCAGGCCTTAGATTAGATACTTAGATTTTAATTTATTTATCAGTAATTCAAGACGAATGTTTCTATCGATAAAATAATTCTTCCTACTATACAATACGAAATACAAAAGTACAGTAGGTAATTGGATATTATCAGTTTCAGTCGATTTGATTGACATAAAATTGCAGATATCAAATCAAGAAGTATCAAAATTGTTCAAATGCCAAAACCAAAACTCCCACCTAAATTAGCAAATTAACTGCACAGATTAATTGACAGTTCATTGATTACCGATCCACTTCATCTATGCGATCAGTATGGGTTTTGAATGCTTCTAATGAATAATTTTCATTGACAATGATTTTTAAATAACTATTCATATCTTGCCTTTTAAAATCTTATAAAGTGTGTGGACCATGAAAGGTCATGCTCATTTGAAGACTATGAAATGTAATAGTTTTATTAATTTTATGACAAATTCCTTCCACTCATACTTATAGATCCTTCAAGCTAGCTTTACTGTTTTGTTTCGGTGCTTAAAAAAATTATGAAGAGTTTGTTAAGATTAATTATAATTATATATAATTTGAAGCTTAAAATATTTTCGCAATTGGCCAGCGCGTGGTGAATTAAGGCCTAATCCTAATGATGATGACCTAATAATAAGTGTACAATATTAAACACAAATATTTTGGAGGTTTTGTCTGTTCACGTCCGTAATTAGTAACCCTCTGAATCCTTACACGTGACCTCCGGTCAATCCGGGTGGTGCTAAGAACAGTCTCTGATGGTAGGCTTCGGCCGCGGCTTATCACCGCCCTCTGGGCTGGGCCAGTGCGTGAAGCGATTTTTTCGTGTTCCGTTATGTGGTCCGGAGAAGCCATCTACCTTCTAGGTCTTCATGTCCCATCTTAGACCACATTTTTCACTTTACATCAGGTGAGATTGTGATCAAATGAAAGCTAATCGAGCGTAAAAAAATATATATACCCAACCCAATATGCTTGCACAACATACACTTGGCCCCTCGGTTGGAATCGAACCCTAACTCCTCGGACCTTCACCCGCCGTGCCATTGTGGAAGTCAAGAAAATAAGGGGGTTAGTACATGTGTGTGTTTTTATATGGATTTTAATCTGAAATTATTAAATTTAATCGAATAACCCACCACACTGATCAAATGGAGTTTGGTGGGAGCAGGTATCGTACTGCTTAACCATAATCTACCTACAACTTCATGTAAATAGTTCTTTTTTTTATGTATTTGGGAAGTATCGTCCTATAGGTAATAAGATTGCCTGTATTAGGTTTAAAGCGGCAGCACGTTCTCCGTTGACTGTACATCACGTGGATGCGGGACGTCATCTGTCACGAAGCGAGAGTTCGACATGCTTTGTCGACGTGGCACTGTGTAGGAGCTTTCTTTGTTTACTAATCATTAGGTACCTACCTGCTGAATAAGGGTTAAGGGGTGGTTTCCTTAATATTGATCAGTCTATGTATGTTTCTATGAAGCACTATATAGACCACTCGCCTGGCCCAAGTCGTCATCGATCGATGAGTTTATCCTACTACTATTATAAAGGCGAAAGTTTGTAAGTATGGATGTATGGATGTTTGTTACTCTTTCACGTAAAAACTACTGAACCGATTTAAATGAAATTTGGTACACAGAATCTTGCATTAGCACTCCATTTTAAAATAATATATTTATTCAGATAAAACCAGTAATACCTAGGCTTAGCGCGTTTAAACAAACAAACTCTTCAGTTGCCTGATTGTCACTTTGTTTACTTGATGACATAAAAATCTAATGACATTTCTTTGTTAACGTAAAAGTTATCAACCTAATTATGAAACGGAATAATAGTAATAATAATATGTAGTAGTAACAGTCATAATCGTCATAATAGTGTTTATTAATAACAACTGTTACATGTCATTTCTTATATTCCTTATGTATTAAATTAAAACTGTACTGTACTGAATATAGTACCTACAGTTAGTTACTTACAGTTATAACATAATTAATACCAAAGAATACCTTAAAAGTAGATCGATTTAACCTCCTTGTCAATTATCCTTTGTATGGAAACTCAAACAAATCTTCAGCCTCATCTGAAAACGTCTGAAACCTTTTTTGTCTAACAGTAGTAACAGTATTGTTAGTAGTCGAGAAAGTTCAATATTTTCTCACAACACAATATCAAATATAAAAATATTTTATTCCAAAACAATTTATGGCAAGTAAAAATAACACAACAGATTTTCTGATGACGCATTAATTGTACCGTAACTTTCCGAGACCTTTTCTTTCAAAATGACAAAGCCACAGTCTCCTCCCTATAAATATCCGTCTGAGTGATAGGTCAAACAAGAAAAGCCACAGGTGATTCAATAGCTACTACAGAAAAGGAGTAGAATATTCGATAGTTAGTACGGAATTATTTGAGAAGGGGCTTCGGGTAGAAGTATCAAAGGGTACAAAGATTGAGGACAGTCGACGACATAAATCATTGTCGTGTTGCGAGGCGGACATGCCGAGCTATTAGGGCAATCTGCTATTAATTTGTTGTACAAAGCTGTCTACGGAGCGAGCGTTCCTGATGATTGGTTAGGGAGCGACTACAATTTGCAGACGAGAATTTAGTCGAGAATAATATAGGGACTAGTGTTGAGTTAGTTATGTTGGTACCTAGAAATAATTATTAGAGCTAAGGTAGCATGTTGCTGGGGAATTAATTGCTGTGCGTTACTTAGTCCCCGCTAAAACGTAGACTAGACGTACTGCTTTCATTAGTTAAAGGGGAAGGGAGTAATGAGTTCAATAAAGTATTTCGTTACGGTGTACCTACCAAGGTATAAATTCGTTGTATTACCTTATGGAGCTCAAAACATTGTGGCCAATAATTAAATCTTACCCATTGAATAATAAACCCCATACTATTCTGTGTCGTGCCATATATCTACAAGAAAATAAAGACAAGCTACTATGATTAAAGGTTTTTATTTTCTTGAATATATCCCGCAAATTTATTATGAAATATAGAAAGTACCGACCAATGCCATACGCATGATGACTACATTAATTAAAAAATAGGCATTAGTATAGTCCGCCCGTCCAAGAACACTGGACACCTATTTATCGCTTCTTCTATTTAATAAGAAAGTGCCAAGTTATATAAACCGTCAAAGTTCCAGAGTGGGGGCTAGCAATGTATAAATTTCGTACATATAGCACTAAAGCATTACGTCACAATAAGTTTGCCAATCGCCCTGTTTTCCCAGGACATTTCCTGGTTTTTGTGGTGTCCTGGGCTGTCCTGGATGGTTTTTAACCATTGTGCTGGGTTTTAAAGAGTCTTGATATACATCTATGATTTAAATAAATAATATAAATAAAATACAGCAATACCTCTTTGTGCGATACTTCGTAGTCTCAACTACGAAGTATCGCACAAAGAGGAGACCCCGAGAATTAGATACGCTGTGTAATGTATTCCATCTCATTCTTTTACATGTTCAATCCTACAGATATTATATGTTTGTCTCTTTCTACGTAACGCCTCAACTTTTCGTGTTACACTTTTTGATTTTACTCCTCATAAAATTTCCGTACCGGGCCATAGATCTAACTCAAATCGTTTCTTAAAATAAAATATCTGTTTTTCTCACATCTGTGAGCATCACGATCATATGAGGCTATTAAATGTTTTCTCTTCTTTAGTGTTCCCTCATAATGGTATTCATAAATTACATTAAAAATCTTCTCCAGAATTATTAAGTTAACTGGTAGTGCCTAAATTAAAATGTAAGTTGACATTTATTAAACTGCTAAGTTGAGCACCTGGTGTAATAATAATGTAGTGGAGTTTTGTTACCAACCAAAACAAAATTCTTACATTATAAGGATTCTAAAATAGTAGAAAACCTACATGTCTATTTAAATTGTAAAAATACCAAGTGGTAAATGTGTATGCGGAGTGTAATACACGAAACCCTTGGTATATGATGGACTCCTTCACCACGGGTTCCTCAACGTAGGTACTCATGATAAATAAAGTTTGGTAAGACATCAATTTTATATATCTTGAGTACATTTTGTTCGCATCTGTACACGGATTTGAAATGGGAATATAGATTTCTATTCAATTTCAATTTACTAAAGAAAAGTAATTAAAAGCATTAAGTCAACTCCGCCCCGCGGGGTCGGTTTTTTTGCGAGCCCGCCCGTCTATTAGGTACCTACGTAAAACTTTGCAGAGGCGACAGCAACAGCAAAGCGACACCGACCGGTAGGTACGCGATTGGTTGCAAATTGTTTCTAGCCTATTTCTGATCTGTTTCAAAAAAATCTCCTAAAGAGCCGATGTTTTATCACAAAAGAAAACAAAAATGTTGGTATTTGTTAAAAATCACTTTACATTATCAGATTAGGCTTTTCTCTGCTGAATTCGCTTGAAATTAAGTTCCAATCTAGGCCTCATTAATGCAAACTGCGGACCTTTTTAAAAAAGTCAGCATCCTTACTAAGCAGTTCAAAGCTAGATCGTGGGTAATTGAGGACGCTGACGGCACTGTCTTGCACGAACTTGATCGCATTGCTGAGAGATGGCGCACCTACTGTGAGCGGTTATATGCGGATGGCCACTCGGCGGCCGGAGCTAACCCTGTCTGGCAAGATTTAGAACTTGAGCCCATGATTCTTCCTTCCGAAATATCATCTTCACTTAAATCTCTCAAAATGAAGAAGGCCCCTGGAAGCGACGAAATCACATCAGAGGTACTTAATGCTATGGGTGAAATGGGTGTCAAGAGTCTGCACAAGATCTGTTCACACATCTGGCAACATGGTGATTGGCCGCAAGACTGGTCGGAATCTGTTATTATTCCGCTGCACAAGAAGGGATCGACCAAGCACTGCGGAAATTATCGTACCCTATCCCTCATCTCTCATGCCAGCAAAATTTTGCTACACATTATCAACAATCGTATTCGTTATTACCTGGATTGGCAAATCCCGCCGGAGCAAGCGGGTTTTGTAAAGGGAAAGGGCACTCGGGAGCAAATTCTCAATGTCAGGCAGATCGTTGAGAAAGCTTACGAGTTTGATACTCCAGTCATTATGTGCTTCGTGGACTACAGCAAAGCTTTCGACTGCGTCAAATGGAGCTGCTTATGGAAAGTACTACAAGAACTTGGTGTGCCAAATCATCTCATCGTCCTACTTGGTAAACTCTACGACTCGAGCCAAGGGGTCGTAAGAGTAGACAAGACAGCCTCAAAGCCCTTTAAGTTCCAGCAAGGTGTACGCCAGGGTTGCATTTTATCACCTATTCTTTTCAACGCCTATGGTGAGTACATCATGAGACGGACATGTGAGAATTGGGAGGGTGGAATCACAGTAGGAGGCGTAAAAATCACCAACCTGCGTTACGCGGATGACACCACTCTTCTTGCAGCGAATGAGGCGGAAATGGTTGCACTTTTAGAAAGAATGGAGCGTATTAGTCTTGAGATGGGGCTTTCCATAAACAGGTCCAAAACTAAGATCATAGTGGTTGATCGGACGGGCAAGTTGGAACTCACTGGCGCTTTGAACCTAGAAATAGTGGATAATTTCATATACCTGGGTTCCAACATTTGTGACAATGGCTCGTGTGAGAAGGAAGTACGCAGAAGAATTGGTATGGCTAAGAACGCTATGTCGCAGCTCGGGAAAGTCTGGAGAGACCGCAACATTTCTGTCAAAACCAAAACCAAACTGGTACGAACCCTGATCTTCTCGATCTTTTCGTATGGCGCTGAGACGTGGTCTCTGAAAGCTGGAGACCGTAGGCGCATCGACGCTTTTGAGATGTGGTGCTGGAGAAAGATGCTCCGTATTCCGTGGACAGCCTTCCGAACTAATGCGTCAATACTCAAGGAACTCAAAATCTCCACTAGGTTGTCTTCCGAGTGCCTGCGCAGAGTGCTTGAGTACTTCGGTCACATTGCAAGGAAAGACGGGAACAACCTCGAGAGGCTCATTGTGACCGGTAAAGTGGATGGCAAGAGGCCACGTGGACGCAGCCCCGTTCGTTGGTCCGACCAGATCCGCACCACTCTTAACTCGTCCATTCACAACGCCCTTCACACCGCAAGAGACAGAGACAGATGGAAAAAGATCGTACGAGATAAAGTGATTCTTAAGGGTGGTCACGACCCTCAGCATTGAGGACCACGAAGCTAGGAGGAGGAGGCCTCATTTATGAACTTAAGTAATAAATATTAAGCAAAATAGAAATTAATCAAAACGGCGGATCAATTTAGAAGATGTTATTCCCGCAAATGTGAGAAAAACAGGAATTGATCAATATTTTACAAAAAAAAATTACGATTTCAGATTGTTAGAATTATAATTTATTTAATTAATTTTTACGTAGTTGGACCCCGCCCACTCCACACAAACGCGGTAAGAATTTCCGCATTTCTGAAAAATCCTGTAGTTCTGTTATAAGACTAAAATGTCTTGGTTTTCTGTATTTAAATCTTGGTTTTCAAAATTTGTACAGGGCAACCCTACGTCACGCGAAACTTTTATCCACTGTCTCAGTCTTGATTTTTCGTTTCCAAGTAAAAATAATAAATATATGAGTAGGTAGGTACAATTAATAAATAAACTTAATGGCGGACAAATAGTTTTTTAAAGTAATTTACCCTATTTATATGTGTTATGCGATAACTGTTAAAATAACGGTTTGTAACCCACTTAGAGCGTTACCTATATTTCCAATAAATTAAAACAAGCATTTCCAACTCTCCAAAATAAGTAACCTTGCCACGATGTTTAGTTATTTATTTATATCGATGTACAAAAAAAAGATAGAAAACCCACAGAAAACGTATGCTACTAAATAACGCTCTACCGTTTACTTTAAGCCGTATGTTTCCCTATGAATTTGAGGAAAATATGACTTCTCCGAATGTGTCCTCATTAGGTACTTCACACTCACTTCCATCTTTAATCGACTTCCAGTTAAGTAGGTAGTTCTTCAATTCGATGCGAGTACCTATAGAATAGATATTTTTATACGGTGGGTGGATCATGGAACGCCTTGCTCCTTAGAAGGCATGAGATGACAAATTAATTTTAAGCCTTGTACATACCTACTTATATGTTAATATGAAATGTATAGCTTTATAAAATACAAAAATAAATAAAAATCTATTTCTATTTCAGACACAGGTTCGTTTATTTAACTTTGTCCTTGGACTGGTGTATAATATGATTTCTAAAAAATATCTATATGTATATATGTATGTCTATTATAAGTATACCAGATAAATCTTGTACCCGAAACACAAGCTTAGAGCAATATCTATAAAATGTACATATGTATACATATATGAAATGTATTAGACATTTGTTTGTTACTGTTAGATATCAGACCCAACTGATCAATCAAGACTAGTGGAAGTCTCATGCCAATAGTTAAAACTTAGTTTTATGGCTCTAGCTTTAAAAGCATCCTAAAGCGAAAGAATAGTGACACTGGCTGGTTTAGGTAACAATCCGAAGTCACGGTCCATTTGCGGGGGAGCCTAATAGAAAGTAATGCACAATAACTGTCGGACTTATCACTGTTTACGCCGGACACGCGTGCCCGTGGAATGTTTCTACTTTCGCAATTATAATCTGCCCAGATCACGATTTGGGAGCTCTGTTTATTTGTAGTTCTATTGGTTACGCGTAGGGTTAAAGACACTTTTGTACACGTACCATACTTAATTGAAAGGTATTGTAAGAAAAAAATCTTTGAAATTACAAATTGTAGAGTTTTGCACGGGTAGAGTAAACGAAGTGTAACATAGCTCCTGTGATACAATTAAACTTGGAACTGCTTTGGTGTATTTCATGGTTTGTGACTCAGCTTATGACTAAATGTATATATTTGGCAACATGCTGTTTTTCCTTATCATTAATTAAATATGTACCTACGTTTATTTCCATTTTTACCCCTAAATAAAGGACCCCAAATAGGTCGTAAGATAAGATAATTTTTTTCGGTAAATCTAAAAAGTCTCGTGTGAAAGGGATTAACACCTGTGTAGGTAGGTACGTGTGTAAAAATTGTTTGATTTAGCTTAAGTGTTTTTGTTATTTACTTAACCAATTATGTCCCACTGCTGGTATTCCCAATTCTCACGAACAATCTATTTTAAGATCCGTATCTTCCTTTAACGTTTCACTCTGTTGCAGTATGTGCCATTTAGAAAACGTTCTGTTGCATTAGGTACCTATATTATAAATAATAAAACATTATGTATATGATTATAATTTTATTGGCATATAAAATAAAATTATCTAAACTAATAAATATGGCCTAATTATATTCTATAAATATCAATTCACAAAAGATAAACATCTAATTAAAAAAATCTTATTTTATGTTATAATTACATCTAAAGGTTTAGTATGCGAAGCGCTCAACAATTTTGATTTGGTATTGATAACAAAAGATTCATAAATACTTAATCATTTAGTAATAATGTTATTCCGAGATCTTGTCTAATATTTGATTTTATTTACAATCGAGTAAGGCAGTGATTGTTTTTAGCAATATTAAGAAAATCTTAAAATTATAAATACCTAGGCCATGATACAACATGTATTCATTGGGTTAATACTTTTGTGCATCTATAACAACCACCAAAGCAGAAAAAAAATGCATTTCCTCTTCTTAAATTCTACCTTAACTTACTATACAACTAAACCATGCCTATTAAATACTTTGTGGCTAAATTGTGTTCCAAACAATGAGTATTATATAATTTTCAGAATCAGAGTTTTGGGATGACCCTGCAAAAACACATCGCGGGCCGAGTATTTCATACAAATGTTTTATTTAGTGAATTTAATATACACTATACTATTTCATGGTGTAAGTGATGTAGGTAATATAAGCAGGTAGGTACATTTTTGTATTTTTATTTTTGCTTTCATTTCGGTAAAGCGTAATACGTTTAGAGCTATGACTTATTATTATTACCGCAGGCGCGATTGTCAATTGTCTTTTGTATCAATAGCAAGTACCTATGAATGTTAATAAAAATTACCGTTTATACCTAGGTACTATACTAATAAGGGGTTTACAAAAGAGATAACGGCTTTAACTCAAAACAGGTACTTACTGTATATAAAAAAGCTTCTATATAATGCGTTGTTCAAATAATAATAATAAAAAAAACTGAAACACGCTTTGACTAAAATTTAATTCATTGCTCGTAAACGGCCTTGCGAACGCTAACTCGATACCTTAAGTATACCTACCTATCATATTTACCCATTATAATACAAATTGAATTTATAAATTGTAGTTTTCGAGTTACACTATTAAAAATGTTAAAATAGGCGAGTCTAATATAACTATTTTAATACTTACTTATAAAATATTGTGAGCATTTATTCTCCTGCTGCTCAACACACGACCCAAATGCGCTCAAAAATACAAATTCACAAAAGATATATACAAAAAAATAAAAATAACAAAAAGAGCATTACGTTTCAGCACCAATACTAAATCTGAGATTACATCGGAGTAATTTAATGATTAATTTCATATCTAGATAGCATATTTACTTATATATTTCATTTTATGCATAATTTATTCATCTCACAGCTCCCGTTAAGGCTAATTGGCATTTGAACACATTTAATCCCAGGTTAGGATAGTTGGCACCATTATTTAGACTGTGGAATGTGAATGATTACCGTGACGCGTACTTATAATATTTTTTTTTACATAAAGTTAAAGTTTAGCTTATAACTACGAATATTAAACGTCAACCATAATTTTATTCGTCAATTAATCTTTACGGGTACTTACATAGATGTAGTTCAGAATTTCAAGTAATAAGTTTAACAGGACACCAAACAACTTCCTTATAAAAACTTGAAATGGTGCCAACTCTTCTAAAATGAGAATTCTTACATCAATTACGTCAACATTTGATAAACTCTATACTTACACCAATATTGGTACGTCAGTACCTATATCCGAACAGGTTATAATGCTCATTTACAAATGCGAAGAAGAAACGCCACAGGGAGAGGATTGATAGAAAGAGATTCAAGGATCAAGATGAGAGTAATACTCTGCGTATGGATGAGAAGAATAAAGATTATAGGCTGCACACAAGTACACAAGAAGGTAATAGCAAATTTAGTAATTGCATTATAGTATATCAACTAGTTTCGTGAACAATTAAATATAAAGCTAGTAGGATAATACTTAGGATTTCTTGCGATAGGAAATTGAATATCAGTCTTGCTTACATTACATCGTAGGCTTATTAGTATCGTTATTGCTTCAGGTATAATGAGAGATTCTATATAATCAGAAAGTAATTTCACGTTATTTTAATACAGTACCTAACAGGTTTTGGAAGCAAGTATTAACAATTAAGCTAAGAATATGATAGAACATAATTTATGCCTGATGATTTCAACAAAGTGGAACGGAACCATCTTAGAAATGAAAAATCCGTGTAAGGAAAACAGATATTATAAATCTGACAATCATTTCGCCATAGGGAAAAAGTAAGAAGTTAGATACTTACTAGTACAAAATAAATTATTTCATAAAAATCCATCGATATAAATCCCATCGAAGCAGAATAAAATCAACATTGAAAAAGTAAATTTATACAAAAAACATCCATCGATTGCAGCTTTTATAAAGGATGGGGACTACCATTTTATGGTTGACAACTATGTATGTATAATGAATTGTTTGGCTGCGACATAGCCAGTCACTGGCACCATTCGTAAAAGAAGATAAATGAGGGCAGTTATGAATTATATATCACACATATTGAGAAATGAGGGTAGTTGTAAACTGTCGATATGAGAACCAATATAAGAAACACACATTGCGAAATGATGATTGTTTTAAAACCATATCGAATGAACAAAAACCAAAACATACGGAATTTGGCTGTTGAGAGCAATGTAGCCCGCCAATTCACGATTATACAAATAAGAGAAACGAGGGTAGTTTTAACTGTTAAGTATAAAACAATATTTCAAGAAGCGTTACTGAGAAATTCGAGTATCGATATTTTTTTAGTATAAAAAAGCATTTCACATTTCAAAACGAGGGTAGACGTAAACTCTCAGTACAAAAAAGCAAGGTACAAACGCTCATCAAGAACGCACGGGTCGCGGGTGCGATGGCTCACACGGCGGCAGGAGAGGCGGATTGTCAGTGCCACTTCGCTTTCTGCGCGAATATGTCCGCGCGCAGGTTCTGCGCGAAGCATATGCCGAGGATCTGTCAATGTCAAAATAATGATTAGTAGTCAGACAGAAAAAAAAACAAGACTGAGTCACAGTGTTACAGTATACGTCGCTTACTGGTAACCCCATTCTAGCGACGCATACTGTACATCCCATTCAGTCATGTATATCCTCATACAGTATGGTACATATAAGCAGATTTCCAAACGTTATAGATACCTTATTCACGCAAAACAGTGACACAAATGTATAAAAGGCGTGAAAGAAATAGAGACATTATTTTGTTGTTTGGTTTAATTTAATGTCATTATTAATAGGATGTGCGGACGCATGTTTGTCATTCTTTCACGCTTTAACGACGGAACGGATGTATCAGAAACTCGGAATGTTTATGTAAAGCGCAAAATGTAGATAAAACACGTAGTTTTATACGGTGGCAGAATAAATCTTTCCGGGTGCAAATCCATTATAACACTGACAACACCGCGGTGCGCTGGTAATAGGTAGTTACATTAATGTATTTGTACTTTTAACGAATCACCTATATTTTTACATGTGTTCTAGTGACGCAGCATGACTAAAAACATATGTATGTATGTAATAATTTTAAAAAAAGTACTTTTTAAATTGAAAACCATTTCGAATCAATGCTTCGTCTGTCGGCGAAATAGCCAGTCAAGAATGACGAAACACGTGACGATGTCTAATCAAGAAGCCGAGTGACTAATTAATAGACTTACGCGTAATTTTGCAAAAATTTTAAAAAAACTTAAGATAAATGCGAAAATAACTCTGCCTGTTCATCTTGCACGCTAAAACTTTTTATTTTTTTTAATGAAATTTGGTAATAAGATTTTCTAGAGCCTGAGAAAGGGCATAACGCTACTTTTAACTGCGGGAAAATCCATTGTAACGCGGGTTTCATCGCGGGGCACTAACAAGTCTAATATAATTTTATAACAAAATTAATTGTTTTTATAATAAATGCGAAATTACTTCACTCATTTAAATGAAATTTTGTACACACAATGGTGTCTGGAGCCTGTTGACCATTTCTGACCTACATTATAATATATAATATATATGGTAATGCTTGGTAATGGTTGGTCACATTGCATGCTTTACTAATCATACATTTTTTAATTCACCACACTTGTTTGAACAACAGAAAGTTAACCAAACAGTAGATATTTGATTTTTTTTCGAAAATTTGACTCCTTTTTCATATATTCATGTACCCTAATAACAATAGAGCGGGTTGAGTATTTGTTTTCAAGTCTAGGCAAAAAAGTAGTCAAATTTTCGAAAAAAAATCAAATACCTACTGTTTGGTTAACCTTACCTTTCTGATGTTCAAACGAGTGTGGTGAATTAAAAAATGTATGATTAGTAAAGCATGCAATGTGACCAACCATTACAAGCATTAGGGGAGCGGGGGGCTTGTTGTAACGGGGGCAAGTATTAACAGCTTAATTACTCAGCAGTTATCGAATATTTTGTGTTGGAATTTTCGCTAATCAAGTCCTTATATGGTGGCCTACGACGTGAACACAGTCAGTATCGTGCGGGAGTGCGCAGCGAGTGGCCCTGTGTAGGTGCTCCATTTTTGCCAGGTAACGTAAAAAACTAAAGTTAGTAAAGTTTGATTCTAGGTTACTGCACTGTTTTTTTGAAGTAAGTTTCAATCGATTTATGTAATTAAAATGTTAAGCTATCTTAAGTTAGTATTTTCTTTTGGATAAATTATACCATATTTTTTCCATAAACAAAAATGTTCAGAATATTGCCATGAGGCAAGTTGTAACGACATCTCGGGGCACGTTGTAACATGTTACAACTTGCCCTTTCATGTTTTTAAACGTATGTGTGTACCTATGCTTGTTGTTATTTACATTTAAAAATAGTTTTTTAAATACCCAATCATACAATATCCTACAGATGGGGCAAAATTCCTACCTAATGCAGTACTTTGTTTTTCTGGATTTTAGGATGAGAAATTACAACCGAGTGACCTTTGTCATGTGTCACTATATAGATAAATTAAGAAAAAAGAAAAGGCCGAATCTCTTTCTGTTGGATACACCAAACCAAGATTAGTATTCACGCCAGATGAAGAGGAGAAAATTTTGAGAACTAATAGAAATTAAGCGAAAATCAAAGTCTCTTAATATTAATAAAGAAACACTTGTTGCATCATTAGTTTGTAAGAAATTTGTTGTTATAATTAGTAAGTATCAAACGTAATATTTATGTGCGTAATTAAAATTATGTTTTATTCTGTTTATCAAACAATAAATGCCTGCCTGTTGTTTTAATTATGTTGTTACTATTTGCCTCACACCAGTTACAACTTGCCCCAAGAAAGGGGTATGTTGTAACAAGCGACTATGTTTGCAAAAGATTTTTTTTTGAAGTAATCATTATGAAATCCAGCCCAATTATCATTCTTATGGATAAATGGATATTTTTCCTTTACTATAAAATAACTTCATTATTAGAATATTTGTTATCTTGACTTCCCCATCAAAAAAACTAAAAATTGTTACAACTAACCCCCCGCTCCCCTACCATATATTTTTTTGTTACAATTTCTTTACTCTTACATAAAATTATTCATTATAGAAGAACCAAGACAAAATTATTAAGTAGGTACAGTCAGCGACAATTGGTACGAGCTTCTAGAGTAATCAAAATAATCTGAAAAACATAAAACCAAAAAAATATAAATATATATTATTTATTCGTCGGTTTGGATAAATAGCAATACGAATTATCATAATATTGTATACACCAACGATGATCAAAATATCTTAGTTCTAATATTTTATATTTATAATAAGCTCTTAGGGTGATCAAAACGAATTAGGGCCGATTTTTCAATCGTCAGATAAACAGTCAGATAGCCTTTATTCGTCGAATAGCAATATTCATGGTTTTTCAATGGTCAGATAGTAGTTAACTGTCGAATAAGGTCCCTATCAGAGGAATAAAGTTACCTGCTACTTGAAGGACCAGATAAGGTTCTATCCCGCCGATAAGTTTGACGTTTAGGTTATGTTGTATAGTTTCGTTCGTTTTATTTTGTTTGATAAAACCGTAAAACGACATAGGTTCTTCCCATGATTTGTTATAAATGGATGTATTATGATGATGGATAAAGCAATTGACCACTTATCAATCGAGGAAGAACAAGAAATACTTAATTATCTATATCCTTCTGATAGAAAAACCCGAACTTTACGAGAGAGGCCTGATGATTTAAACACATGGAACGACACTGAATTTTAGAGAATGTTTCGGTTGAAAAAAGAAACCATAGCCTACCTACTTACTTTCATTGATTGAAGAAAAAAAATCATTAGTTAAATACTGGTAAAAATAAAAGAAAGAAAAGTTAGAAGGATACATATGTAGTACATCTGAAATACTGAATTTTTTATTGAAAATCCACAACCTACTTGCAATATTATCACTGTCATTACGTGCTCTAATATATCTAGTCCAGATGTATTAAGTAGAGCATATTGCCAACACTTTATCTTCAACATCATTGATATCGGGGACAGTCATCTTTTTCTTTGTAATTTTTTTACGCCTTAGTACTTTCATTTTAATGTTGTAGCCGTGCGTACTGCAGTTTCACTAGATGTCTCATTAAATGCTGTTGCAATTTTGGTCCATGCATCATCTTTGTCTTTGTTGGTTACGGCGTCGGTTTTCTTGTTTTCGATTACTGACCGATATTTAGTTACCAACTCGGTCAGTAAACGTACTTCTGAACTATTGAAATTAGTAGTACGTTCACGTTTCTTGGATAATTCCATTTTCTGATTCATTTTTAATTCGCAAAAAAACACGAATCGTATATTGATATTGTAGAAATAACAAGATTTGAACTGACTGAACTGTCAAATACAGTTTTGTTGCTATTCTTCACTAACACTTTGAATACAGTATCTGTGTATCTCGCTTGCACACAGATGGTGTGAAGTTGGTTTGGATAAACCACTGATAGTTATTCTCTATATAATAGACGATTGAAAAATTGAAAATACTTATTCGCGCGATAAACAGACGGATAATTTTATACGCTAAATAACTATTTGACGACTTAACTGAGGATTGAAAAATTGGCCCTTAGGCAAACAAAGCTTTTAAATGTATCCCCTTAAAAGAGTTTGATGCTACCATTGATGGCATATGTTAAGATATTTTTAGTCACCTTGACAGCTTATATTAATATGAATCAATAGAAGTAAGATATATCATCCACCTTGGGTTTGACAACTCTAGACGCTTACATCAATTTGATGCTAATTGTACTAAGCCTTTCCGTATTTTATGAAACGTAGATGAGAAGGGACCATAAAGCTTATCCAAATTAGACACGATTTATAACTAAAAACTACAGTACCCCACAGTGTTGCCCGCGTTAAATGGATTTTCCTGCGGTAAAAAGTACCCTATGTCACTTCTCAAGCTATAGAGAATCTGTGTATCAAATTTCAATCTAATCGGTTCAATAAATCTAGACATTACCTACAAGTCACAAACATTCTTACAAACTTAAATTCACAAATTCTCGTGTCACAATGTTCGTTCCCGTACTCCTCCGAAACGGCTTGACCGATTCTCATGAAATTTTGTGAGCCTATTGAGTAGATCTGAGAATCGGCTACTATCTTTTTTTCATTTTGCAAAACAACTTTTGCCGGGGTCAGCTAGTATAATGTAATGTAAATGAAGTAGAAGGTACTATACGTGCATTCTAAAAACAAAAACTTACTTGTGCAAAAGCAGTACAAACAGCGGACGTGGCTACAATCAACAGGTTGTGGTCAAACCACTCCTCGGCCGCTTCTAAGCAGCCCTTGTCAAATATTATCTTAGCAATATCATAACTCTAGAACAAAACGAAAGTAAAACGTGAATACAAGGCACACTACCGGTGAACTAATACTAGAAGCGTAAAACTACTGTAAAAAAAAAAACAAATTGAAATAGCAACTCATCGCCTTATTGTGAGCTTAAATAAACGGTAGAGTAAATTTTTTTTTATTAGAGTTAAAGCTGTAACTTCCAGGTTGGTCCCATATAATTTTGATAAGAATCGGTCCGGAAGTCTACAATTATCCAAGTTTGTTGCACTAAAAGTCCATTTATTATTTTAAATTTAACTTTTTGCCAATATTATTTACCTTTTTAGTCTTAAACAGAATATTAGACTTAAAACAGAATATATATATGCAGACCTCGGCGACGCTGGCTGTATGAGCTTGATATTGTCCTAGACAACTAGCGAGAAGTAGCAATGTTAGTTGTGGAAGATATGAGCGTGGCCTTTGCCAAGCAGTGGGCACAATGGACTTAGTAAATAATTCCCAATTGTCCTCTTATTATTTACTCAAGGAAAATACTAGATCTTGCTCGGCTATACCAAGAAATGGTATCAAGGCTAGGTAGATCAGTTTAAGTCATCGGTATATGTCTTTATTATATTCTCATTTATATACATCTTGAATAGAAGCGCAGACCAAATTAAAAATAACGAGACTTTGCTTTAGTTTTGAAGAACGAATACGAACGAACGAACTCTATAATTTATTCGTCGTTTGACATCTAAACCAATAAGGCGACGAGTTGTAATTCCTCTAAAACACAATAATCTCTAAAACACAAATCTACAAAACAGGGATATTCTTCTACGGGACAGTCCAATCTACAGGTAACCTTAAGAGAGAGCGGTCCTAGTATGAGCGCGGCCGCCGGCGCAAAATGGCGTTGGAGCCAATCTTCCCCCGCCGCCATGCACCCCCGCTCGTGTATAACTCGCTCGCTTAGTTGCTGATCATTCAAAAATATCATTATTATAAGCTTAAGAAAATACTCATGGAGACAAAATAACCCAAACTAGATGTGGTAATTTTATAACGGATTTCCCATGACCACTTTCCAATATCTTCGCACACAGGTCTATGTCATTATAATATCAATTATATTCCTTATAATTGGACTCTGCGCTAGAAGCGTCAGTTTGCCGGTTTCAAGTTAAATCAAATTATAAAGTGTAAAAGATGTTACTCAGTTAAACGCCATTTTGTGTCCCATAATATCAAACTGTCAATTGATTGACATTGACGTGAAAAATTTCAGTCGGGAAACAGGAATGTGCCCAATTTAATCTCCACGATTTCATGACAAATTTACATCGGGACACTAAATAAAAGCTTCATCATTCATCATTTTGTAAACGTCCACCGCTGAGCTTCAAATATAAGAGGGTTTGACCATTACACACCTTCGATATTCGGCAGGGGATACCACTGGCCAGTGAGGTGGCTTGAATCCCTAGGATCTTGTTTGAAACCCCTTTTCATCCAAAAAAACAAAAGCTTTTAATACCAAAATCCATTTGAATAAACCGTGATTAAAAAGCCGTGTTGGCTAAGTGGGAGGACACTAGACTTTCATTCCGAAGGTCGTTGGTTCAAACCCTGCCACGCACCTCTGGATTTTTCTTGAGAAATTTATGTGCGCTTTACACACGTGCTTTAACGGTGAGGCAAACATCGTGAGGAAACCGGCATGTTCTGAGAACTTTAAAAATAGTTTGAAGGTCATGTGACATTCACCAACCCGCACTTGGCCAGCGTGGTGAATTAAGGCCTAATCTCTCTCGTCAAGAGAGAAGTCCCTGTGTCCCAGCAGTGGGAACGTTAATAGGGTGATGATGATGATGATTTGAATAAACTCACATAAGTCGGTTTCCTAACATCATATCCGCACTGCTTGTTCCTGATGATGTCCTGGGGTTTGTTCCTGCAGCAGCTGAAGGGAACCCCGCAGGCCTCGCGCGAGCCGACCGCGCCGCTCGAGCAGTTGAAGTACGCGTTCCGGTCCCAATCCTTCGGACCTTCTACACCGCAGCATTGCAACTGGAAATAAATGTTACAAATAATAAGTTAATATTAAGTTTAGGATCGACTCATACTACACAGTGTACCTACTACGTGTAGGTACAGTCTATACAAATTACGTATTAAATAAAAGCCATTATGCAATAAGATTACCAGATTACCATACCCATTTATGTGTGCGATTATGAATTTGTAAACATTACGCTTTTTAACGGACTCCAAAAAATAAGGACAAGAGTTTTAATGTTTGTTGCCTCAACTTTTTTCTCCGTGAACCGTTTGTAATTTTTAATAAAAGTTGTTGCTTACACGTTGTAAGTATCCATATCCAGGATCCACTAAATTTGCAATGGATTTACTATTTTGAAAATAACTGTGAGTTCATTTTAGTCTTTAACAATAATCACAATCCATTATGTAACCACAATGTACAATTACATATCATTCGATACCGCATGAACGGTACTTGCGTATACTGAAACAGTGTTGGTAGCAATAATACGAAAAATGCCAGAAACGAAATGTATTCGTGAGTAACGACTCGTTACTCGGCACTGGATGGAGGAGCACCCGTTACTCAGTGCCGAATACATAAGGTTTGCTACAGCTCTGGTAGTAGGTAATGTTCTTCCAGTGATCGTGTCAGTACATGAAGTGTCAGTTAGTGACAGCTTGAAGTAGTTGCATTGTATGTGTGACGGGAGGGTGACCTTACGTGTTCATTTCGTAGAATCTTTCTAGATATAAATCTAAATTTAAAATTTAAAAAAAAACCGATTCCAATGCCTTCATTTCCTTTAATGTAAAACAACATAATATTATGTAATGTGGACGCGATGCGCTTTCATTTGATACCCCACACTAGTATATGTATTTGCAAATTTTCTGTTTTCCTTCCCCACTCTCATTCCCATAACTTTTAAACGGCTCAACCGATTTTCATGAACATGTCTAAGAACACCCGGGCCAAACTCACCTTTCATACAAAAAAAACTAAATTGAAATCGCTCCATCCGTTCGGGAGCTATGATGGAACAGACAGACAGACAAACAGACACGTCAAACTTATAACACTCCTCTTTTTTGGTCGGGGGTTAAAAAGTGTGTGCGGAATTAGTACTAAATATTTGGTTCCAATAGTCTGTAATCAGTATGTTACACATTAAATTATCTTGCAGTACCAACATACCCAATCTTCTTGGATCCAATCGATTAAGTTTTGTTGGTCAGGGTCTTCTCTGTAGTGCGTGATGAATGTTTGAAATCCAGTAGTAGCTTGTAGTTTTATCTGAAATTATTAATTCAATGTCAAGACTAAACGTACGGCTTATAGCACGCAGCCACTGTGCTGTCCTTTCTTAGCTAAATCATTATAATCTTGTAAATAGCCTCAATATAATTGCATTATTTACTCAGAAACTATCAAATGATTAAAAAGGGGTTGGTCCACTTTCTTAAGTAAATTACTTAACTAGCTAAGAATAAACAAAAAACAGTTTTTCTCCTCATTATTAACTAATAATCAAAATGGAACAAAAAGTGGCCTGTTTAAAATAATGCAAAAAAATGAAGCAGTTTTTAAATTCAAGTTTCAGGAATGCATAATCTGTGAAGAGGTTTTATGAATCTACGTACCTCTACATAGTTTCTGCTATCCTGGTACATGGAGGGTAATTCTCCAACCAAGAACCAAGATATAATAACAAATTCGAAATTTATCGAAAAAATATTTAAAAATTCACTAGCGGATATATTTATCTCCAAAAAGCTTTCGATATTTATAACTGTCGACTTAGGAAGGACAGAGTATCTCGAAAATTAACATTAAATATGTTGTGATATTTTATTCTTCGTCACATTTGCCCTAAATAATTACTGATTAACAAAAGGGTAGTAGTAGTGTTTTTCTCTGACTTTTAAGCAATTTGTGTTGTGGTGTGCTTTGTGGCATTATAATCAACGTGAACGCCAAAAAAACAATAAGTGGTTATCCGAACAATGAGCAAAAACATCGTCATCTGAGAGCCTTGAAAACAAATAAAGAACATAATGTGATAAGTGAACGAATTCAATCATTAACAAACGCCAACGAAAATGTCATAACGAAAGTGAGTTTTGAGATTTTATATGAAGTTTCGCTGTAATTGTTAGATGTGACATTTATAATTACGATTTCGTGATTTTGATTTCAAATTATCCGTTTTTGTAATAATATCGAAAAACTCAGAATTACCTCCCTATCCCTTGATATCGATTTCTCTGTATCGTTCGTAGCAACCAGCGAACGAAGAGATTAGGAATAATCTAAATACATATACTTGCTAGAATTCAACAAAATTTTATTCGATCCGTATCGAACGAAACAGGAAAAATCTAAATCCTATATGTTTATTTTATTTCCTTATAGAGTTTATTTTTTTCCGGTTCTATTCACTCTGTTATTTTAGTAAAGATATTCAATAAACGAAAATAAATTAAATTTTTAGAAAATATACCCAGTCTTTGAATACGAAGAATAGAATTCCAGTAGTCATCTCAGCCAATAGCAGAAGAGCCAGGAACACAGCATACTGAAATAAAAAATGTTAAATATTTTATTTGTAAATGTTAATGTGCATTTAAAAGTAGCCGTTTGACCGTTAGACTGACAGATTTTAGTTTGTTGTTAAATTTTACATACGAGTACCAAAATTGCAAATCGTAAATACCTTAAATGCATCATCAGAATAAATTATTAATTAATAAATTATTAGTCAAAGGTTTATTATTTTTTTTTTTTTTTTTTTTAAGATTAAACTCTCGGTTTGAATAGGGCTTTAAAATGAAATAAAATAACTAGATGAACACTGTAAATTTCAAATAATTACGATGACTAATAAGATGTATAATGATGATTGACTGATTAGTTGAATACAATGCTACATAACATTCTGAAAACTACTCGTCTGAATCATTAAGTAAACATAATGTTAATTAAAATGTATGGAGCCATTATTAACTTATTTTACACCACAGCAGGCCAGAACACTTTTCGACGATAAAGCAACTACCGTAGAATGCATTAAACTACTTATCCCTCTCCATACAGTATCTGCAAATCTTGGTGCAGCATATAAATAATGAATTGATTGGGATTTCTATGAAATAACTTCTTACAATCTTCCCACTTTCAACTAAATCCTTAAAACAATTTTAATTACACTACTATAAATTATAAGTATAAAATTAAAATTTAAGATAAACCCCCCGATTCTAATTTCTTAATTTTCTTACAAGTAAAACATCATAATATTTTGTAATGTGGATGCGATGCACTTTCATTTGATGCCTTCACTCGTGCAAATTTGCAGATATGCGGTTTTCCTTCCCCGCTCTCACCCCCCTTTAAACGGCACAACCGATTTGCATGAAACATAATACAACATATGAAACATAATATAAATAAACATTCGTATAAGAACATTCGCCTAAAACTCACCTTTCTTAAAAAAAATAAGATGTAATCGCTTTATCCGTTCGGGAGCTGCGATGTCCCAGACAGACAGACCCACGGACAGACAGATAGACCGTCAAACTTATAACAACCCTCTTTTTTGGTTGGGATTTAAAAATGAAATTGATCACACTTGCTTCTTGCATCTTATTCATTGTATTACTTGGTACACATATGATTTAAAATTTTATTGTTCTAATATTAGGTAAGTATAAACATATAAATAGGTACAAAGTCACTCACACATGCCAGTAAGCAGGTATTTTCTCTCAATGCACCAACACAGCCGGTGAACCCAATAATGAATGTTATTGTGCCTGCAAACAAAAAACAACAATTGCTGAATGTATTGTGTAGCAGAAAAAGCCTGATCACAAATGTCCCTACTACACAACTCAATATAATTAAATGTATAGATTAACTTTGTTGTTTATTAGGCTTAGGTAATACCTTGAGTCCACTGTCTCCTTATTTAGATCTTATTCAAGTTAAGACTGATTTAAAAATTATGGAACGATAGTAAATTAGTAAGTAACTGCAGAACCTATTTATTATTTCTTAATGTAAATTTTTACAATAAATTTATTGAGAATTGTCTGTAGACAAATTATAGCCCATCCTCATAATATCCTGCAGGCTTAAGGTTAGAAATATACAGAAAGAAAAGAATATAATAAGTATACACTTTGTGACTTATTAATCATATTTTTAAATTGTCACATGTGTAAGAACACTCACACCGTGTTGAGTTGATGGGACAGAGAGATGAATGGAAGCAAAACATTATGTTGTTCTGACCCCCGGTGATGTAGGTTAATGTTAGGAAGATGATGTTGAGATAGCATTATTAAATCTAGTACTCACCAACACATATTAAAATAAATGCTGGATCCAAGGCAATATTTGTCATCCGAGATAAATTGTTAAAGGTATCTTTTTCCATCCATGCCCATATTCCAACAGCTAGTACGACTAATCCGAGAAACTGGAACAACAAAATTAGTCATAAAAATGAGATACCAAAAATATTCTACATATTACATCATATATGTAATATGTAGAAACAGGAAGTAGTTAAGTCTTGGAAAGAGGAAAAACTTATGTTGTCCATACCAACCAACTCTAAAGGTCGCAAAACATTGCTCTAGGTATCAGGCGGTTTTATTGTTCAATGCATTACCTACTGCCATGAAAACAATTGAAGATCCTATAGAATTTAAAAATAAATTAAAGCAAATTTTGTTGAAAGGGTGTTACTACTCAGTGGATGACTTTTTTTCTGATGACATTATCTTTAACTAATTTTTTTATTTATTGATTGTATTGACATTTTTAATTTTGATTTATTTTTATTTGTTATTGTTATATGATTTCAGCTTTATTATATTTTGTTTTTATTTTTCATTCTATTTTTGATTTATATTGTTTTGTTTAATTTTTCTTTTATAAGTGGACTAATTTATTGATTTATTATTATTACTTTTTGACATTTTTGGTATTAATGTAATTTTCAAATACAATGTAAATATTGTGGAATGAAATAAATTTATGAATTATTTATGTGAAACCATTCTTAAAGAGCCAGCCAGAGCAATGCTGTGGGGTTTCTAGAAATCTACTAAGATACTGCAATATCTGATATCTATAAAGGGCAAAATAAATTCCATGTAAAGAGCAATTTGTGAATTTGGTTAATTTTAACCTGAATGTAGTAGTGTAGGGTCACAAAATCGAATTAATAATAAATTGTGCATCATACAGGTTGGCTTATCTTTGATTTTTAACTGTTTTAGAAAAAAGGTATCCTGATTCCATTCCTACAATTTTAAAAATATTACAAAACTTTAAGCTAATAATACAAATGTGTTAGAAGATTTTAGAGAAGTTTCAAGTAACAAACTCAGACAGAAACTAAAGTCTAATTCATTTGCTAAGTTTGTTTTGTTTTTAGCTACTTGGATGGTCATGGTAAAAGTACTGTTACTCTACGATTAATCACATTGGCCTCAATTCTGTTCAATCATAGTTATCTACTTTTAGTCAACATAGATTTTGAATACCTACAAGGAAAGTTAGAGCAAAATATAATGTTGGTGATACTTTCACATGAATATTCACGTAGGTATTTTGTGTGATTAATCCGGTTCTTCACAGCTCTCTGTCTTTTTCTTTAGGCTCTAAGGTATATAACAATAGCCTTGACAGCGACCTAGTATTTTCTCTTTACACTCACACTTAAAAATTCACAAGATCTCTACATTATAGACTTGAAATGAAAGTTGAACTATCGAGTTTGTTAACATGTTAGAAGATATTAAAAAGCTTACCCAGAATAACACATTTACACTGAAAATAACATATTTCAAACAACAGCTGACTTCACTGGTGTCACGTCGATACTTCCTCATGCTCGGCATTTTAAAGCTTTTAACACAAAATCATGACAGAATTAAACAACTGAAACAATCGAATCGTATCGTTACGGTCGTGGTACCATTATTTATTAAACATTTTCGGAAATTGATATTTGGAGACCCAACACGGATCGAATTCGCGTCTAACAAAAGAATGGAAAGGAAACAATACTCATTCAAAATACAAAAGCTCACAGCTAGGAATTAGAAAGGTAAAGTCTTACTGTTATTGTTAATGATAGAACGGGACAACGTATATTTCATTATGCTTCTAAAATCGGCGAGGTTACTATTTGACAGAGTTAACCAATCACAAACCATTTTCATTGTCAATTTTGACTTTGACAATTAAATAAAAAAAACACTTTTATAGTCGCTACTCACGAGTGTAGCTCATTTGGCATTCTTATTCATAAAAGAAGAAGATGATAATATTGTCGCATTCAGAAGGTATTTTAATTTAATAAATTTACAAATTATCGCTTATAAATTATTATTCAGCCATTTTATTTGATCCGAACCTACATCGACATTCACCGGGTTAATAATATAATCAAACTTATTTTATAATAAATTTCTTATAATAGAGTACCTACCTATATAAAAATGTGTTGATAAAAAAAGGTGTGTGTGCGATTCACACACGGTAGAAGTGAAACTTCAGTCAATCGACAAAAGAATGAGATGAATAAAAAAAAATACTGTGCAAAAAGATTTTGTTCGGGCGGTCAACTATCCAAGTACTGGCGTTCCGGAAAGTTGCTTAACCTTGTTAGCGTTTAAGATTGGCTTACCTGACGTATTTCCGTTGCATCCGGTCTGAAATCACAACGATTCTAAAGAAGTTTCATTCAAAAAATCCTTGACAGAATATTTTTAGTTAAATATAATTTTTCATTAAATTTTGCAACATGAAGATAATAATAATAAGACAATTGTATGCTGGACTTAAAGTTTAGTAGGTATATCACATTTTTTGGGGTTTACGGCATTAGTGTCTGGCTATCTCGCTGTCAACAGCCAACCATAGACATATAGTTAATCTTATTCTATGCAGCCAAACTCTATGCGTGCGTATCCTCGTATCTGCATATCAAAAACCTCTTTTCATGTTAGAGGACTCGTCATTTAAAAAACTACTTTGTACCTTACTTAGAGTATCTACATAGATACTCTAAGGTATCTTATATCAAGAAACTCTTTATTTTCTATAAAATTATAGTTCGGCCGTTCAGAGAATGCGTTTGACACCTAAGTCACGACTAGTGATGGGCAACATAACACTGAGTTCGTTACCGTTCCTCCAAAATGAAGCCGCGTTATTTTTAAGATTATTTTCGATTTAAATTGGCGGAATCATTTTAAATTTATACCTATATTTTAGTATTTAAGTGGAAACCAAAAAAGGTAATATTAATATAATAAAATTGTTTTATTTATTATTTGTTACAAAGTTACAATCTGTATTTCTATTGAATAAAGTATAATTTATTAAATTAAGTAAATTGTACGCCAGTTCCAAGTTACATCGCCTATTCGATCACGACCTGTCAGAAACGCAATCTCTAAGCAGCCAGACTAGATTAGAATTTATAGTATACGTACTTACTAATATTTTATTTTATCAAGTATTATTACAGGAGTACGTAAATAAACCTAAATGTTAATTTGTACTATGAAATAAAATACTTTTTTTAAATATCAGTAACTTGTATTATAAACTATGCACGATGATTCATCTCCCATCACTAGGTAGTTCGGCATGCCCATTAAGTATTACAATCACAGCTATTGTCTGTATTAATAAGAAATTCAGTACTTCATAGGCGTGATTTTTTTGACATCTGTCAGGAACGCATTCTCTGAACGGCCGAACTTTAGGTAGGTCCACGCAATTGCTGCAGTCTGGCGCCACCAGAACATTGCAGTATCCGCTATGCCCTGAATAAGCACTAAATCCACGGTAATACTATCTATACCTACAGTATTCCAACATGGCCGTGACTTGGAAATATATGCCTGCAGCTGCGCGGTACATGAATATACGACAGATCTAGACCATTTTAATAACATCTGCCTAGAATGACTTTACATTTATTTTTGTGATAATAAATCGTACCTACGCGTATGCCGCGACTTCCTGTGATCCTGTGTCTGTATCCCTCGTCCTGCGATCGAGGCGCGTAGGTATAGCTCGCGTTTCGACCATTTGTATAAGGTTTTTAAGCTGTATTAAGAGTATTACATTACTGTATAAAACAATCCCTTAGTAGGAAATCCGCGCCATGTGTCACGACTCGGGACTCGGGGACTCGGGACTACTTTTCTGTGCTTGGGGTGAACTGAGCAGAGGTCGCCTATGCGCAATAGCGTAGCGGATTCGATTCCCACCGAGGAATCTAAGCATGTTTTGCAAGCAATTTTCTCTTGGTGTTTTCGAAGTAGTTACCTACCTACTTATAAAAAAATAACTATGTTGCTCTATAATGTTTAGCAGTAGGTACCTATTTATTGTATTTATAATTCATAAGCATAATTTTGTGGTAGGTACTTACACTTACCTACCCACTGTAACGTCCAGCGCCCTCAGCGTAACCAGCGATAATACGTCCCAGCCCGCGTAACGCGAGCGGTGCGTGACACGCTGCGCGATTTTTCCGTTAAAACTATTTATCACATAAAAAGTACTAAACCTATTTCAAAACCAAAAATGTATTTATGTTCTTTATTATAATTATATAAACTTGAATAATAATATGAATCATCGTACCTACATCTACATATACTAAAAAAATTATCAAACATAGGATGGTAGCATTTTTAGACTAATTTGGAGACCTATTTTGATAAATTTATTTACAATACTTCCTCTGAACATTTAATTATTACTTTGGTACCGTTTTAACGGGGTTGGAGTCTAGTTTTTTCATCCTTTTTTGGAGTTTACCTACTCCTTAAGAAACGATTTGAGTTATAAGGCCCGGTACGGAAATTTTATGAAGAGTAAAATCAAAAAGTGTGCCTCAACTTTCGTGTGTGACACGAAAGTTGAGGCGTTACGTAGAATGAGACAAACATAATATATCTGTAGGATTGAACGTGTAAAAGAATGAGATGGAATACATTACACAGCGTATCTCATTCTCGGGGTCTCCGGTATTGCTGTATTTTATTTATATTATTTTGTAACATACTTTATGTAATTGAAGTAATATAAATAATCCGAATAATTACAGATTATATGTTTGTTTCTCTTATCATTTTAGCAGATGCGTTCATTTACCCTTTTTTTCTATTCGATATATATCATAATTATAGTTCGTAAGTAGTAGACTCCAATCGTGCGTCGTAGCTGACACACACACACACACTTTTTTTTTATTCTTCTTATTCTTTCGACGATTTACTGAAGTTTCACTTCTATCGTGTGTGAATCACACACACCTTTTTTTTTTTTTAATAGTAAATATGTATTAGTTATGTTATGCTAGTAATCAGGTTTATATTCTAATAGTAAGCAAGTAACCTTTCAGAAGATAGATGGGCTATGTTATGTTATACAAATCAATAGTCCTATTAGGACTTATTGTATTAAGACTGTCCTAATTCCGCACAATAACCCTCATAGAATAACCAACATTGGTAATCTATCTGTAGAAAGCAACCGGAAGAATTAGGGCGGAATTAGTATTTTGAGTTCTAAAATTATGAAAGAAACAGACACAATTGTTTTATCAAATATTTAATTATTACACGTTTCACTGCCTCTTGTTTGGTTTTTAATCCAGTCTAAGTATTTGCTGACTTTGGTGTAGACTCCTGGAACAAGTTTTTTGAAGTGAAACTTCTATAGAATCGTAGTGATTTCAAACCGGATGCAAAAAGATGAAACGGAAATGATGTAAGAGACACAAATACAATGCTTTATTTAAATTTCTTTGCGCGATACTTCGTAGTTGAGCGCAGAGGTATTGCTGTATTTTATTTATATTATTTTGTAACATACTTTATGTAATACGCTTTATTGAAGTAATATAAATAATCCGAATAATTACAGATATATGTTTGTTTCGCTTATCATTTTAGCAGATGCGTTCATTTACCCTTTTTTTCTATTCGATATAATATATAATATATATAATTATAGTTCATAAGTAGTAGACTCCAATCGTGCGTCGTAGCTGACACACACAAACTTTTTTTTTATTCTTCTTATTATTCTTTCGTCGATTTACTGAAGTTTCACTTCTATCGTGTGTGAATCGCACACACACCTTTTTTTTTTTTTATATTACTAAAATAAGTACTTAATACCGACATTTTATAAAACAATTAACTAAAGCCAGCAATTGCGATTCAGCTCATTCAGAACACAATAATTATAGAACTTCCAAGACTATCACAGTTCCCGAAATCAATAGCATCGAAATATCGAAAAGCTAGAAAATCCTAAAATCTATATAAAATATCTTGTTGTTAGTCTTATTAAAAAGAAATAAAATATAAATATAAATATTTCCGGACAATCCACACAACAACATCTAGCCCCGTGGTAAGCTCCCAGCTTGTGTTACGGGTACTAGACATCTGATATAGGTACTTAATATAATATACATACATACATAGATATTTTTTATTATACATATTAAACACCCAGACCAAGGAGAAAGTGCTTGCAGATCATACAACACTTGACCCCTCGGCGGGAATCGAACCCGCTACCTCTTGCGCCGCAAGCGGACTCTCGCCCACCGCGCCACTGAGGCAGTCAATAAATTATGTTCTTCATTTTTTTTATTGAAAGTAACTTTTACCTGGGAATCTGGGATCTGCACATCCAATACCCCATGATACGACTCCTATAAAGAAAAAATTAAGTAAAATTTTTTTGAAAAAATTATTGCTAGATTTTTACCACACCACCTATATTCGCTTTATATCATCGCGTATTGAAACCATGATGAGCTAAACAAATTTATTTATAAAAAAAAACAGCTTTTTTTATTTTCACGGTGCCACATAACTATTACACAAGCGAAAAGATGTAAACGATTCTTATTTATTTTAATATGGTAATAGAATAAGCGATAAAAACTACTATTTTAAAAAAATTTGGTTGCTATTGATTAGGTACCTGCTTGAACATAACGTCCGTTTTCTTGAAATGCTAACAGCGGACCACCGCTGTCTCCCTGAAAATATGTAATTATTACAAGTTGTGAGATGTTAGTGAGTGGGTATGCTTTCAGGTTAGAGATGTCTGTAGCCTACTTAAGTTTATTCTAAAGGATCTATCAGGTAGAGAGCGGTCTGACGTTCAAGCGTTCCACGGCTATAAAGTTTTCTATTACAATACAATAATCTGAAAAACCAAAATACATGTCGGTAATAATCTTTGATTTCTTCTTTTGTATAGGTAAACGTTTTTTTATGGCAGATAGATATTATATAATGTTTTATATTAGGTAGGTATTTTTATATATTAAATCTATTTTATGCAGAAGGCTTGACCGCCGGAGAGCGCTCAGTCTGATATTCAAGCAACCAACCGTAAATTGTTCTTAAGCAACGATTCTCAATGACCATGCACTTGAAGTGTCAGTTGGCCAGTGTAATCTATACTAATATTATAAAGAGGAAAGGTTTGATTTTTTGTTTGTTTGTTAGTTTGTCTCGAATAGGCTCAGAAACTACTGCACCGATATAAAAAAATCATTCACCATTCGAAAGCTACACTATCCCTGAGTGAAATAGGCTATATTTAATTATCAAAAAAAAAATGATTCCTTACCAAACCTCAAATAATGTAAACCAAGGTGAAAAAAAAACCTAAAAACTTTCTTTAATCGCGAATGCTGCGAAAACTATTGAATATATATGACAAAGTGATGTATTACAATTTTGTAGAACTTATCATTATCTACAAAAAACGTCGTAACATCATATCTCAAACTATTATAGTTTTGTGATAATAAGCGATTTTTTATATTAAAAGAAATAATTAAAATACCACTACTTGAAAAGGCTCTATATTTGTACCTCGGTATTAATCCTTAACAATACCTTATATATTAGGTCCTTACATATGAAATTGGCGTTTTTCGTACTGGCCACTTTAATCACAAATTTCTCCTCTTTGGTAAGGAATTCCAAATTCAAATTTGTACAGCTATAGACTCATGTATTTGTGCTTCGATGATCGTCATTCATTTGTTTTTTTTCTTCTGTTTTTTTCTGTTTGCGTCACTCATTTTACAAAATGGAAAACTTAAAATATCGCATTATTTACGAGTACGAGTTCCGCCGTGGCACTAGTGCTGCGGAAACAACTCGAAGGGTGAATGATGTGTATGGCGGTCGTGTTGCAAAAGAAAACACAGTTCGTTTTTGGTTCCAACGTTTTCGTTCTGGAAATTTCGACTTGCAGAACAAGCCCCGTGGACGGCCTGAGACTCAAGTTGATAATGAAGAGTTGAAGGCTATTGTGGAAGCGGATTCATCGCAAACCACGTCCGAGTTAGCTGCAGGCTGCGGTGTTAGTGATAAAACTGTTTTAATTCACTTGAAGCAAATTGGGAAGATTAAAAAGCTTGAAAGGTGGGTACCTCACGAATTGACTGAAGCAAACCGGCAAACGCGCGTCGACTGCTGCGTTACATTACTAAACCGGCACAATAATGAAGGTATTTTAAACCGAATCATTACCTGTGATGAAAAATGGGTTCTTTACGATAATCGGAAGCGCTCAGCGCAATGGTTGGATCCTGGCCAGCCAGCCAAATCCTGCCCCAAGCGAAAATTAACCCCAAAAAAGTTACTTGTAAGCGTTTGGTGGACTAGTGCCGGTATTGTTCATTACAGTTTTCTCAAATCTGGCCAGACTATTACGGCTGATGTCTATTGTCAGCAATTGCAAACCATGATGGAAAAGCTAGCGGCTAAACAACCTAGGCTGGTCAATCGCTCCACGCCACTGCTGCTTCACGACAACGCTAGACCACACACTGCGCAACAGACGGCTACTAAATTAGAAGAGCTTCAATTGGAAAGTCTAAGACATCCTCCGTACTCCCCGGACCTTGCTCCAACAGATTACCATTTTTTTCGAAATTTGGATAACTTCTTGCAAGGGAAAAAATTCAACTCCGATGGGGCAGTCCAAATCGCCTTCAAAGATTTTATTGATTCCCGTCCGACTGGTTTTTTTAGTAAAGGGATCAATGAACTACCTATAAGATGGCAAAAGTGCATAGAAAATAATGGTTCATACTTTGATTAATTAAATATATTATATTAAAAAATATTCGACTTTTTGTTCCTCCCATACAAAACGCCAATTTCATATGTAAGGACCTAATATAAAATTTCCATGTCACAATGTTAGTTACCGTACTCCTCCGAAACGGCTTTACCGATTTTTGCCAAATTTTATATGCGTATTCAGTAGGTCTAAGAATCGGCTACTATCTATTTTTCATTTTGCAAAACAACGTTTGCAGGGGTCAGCTAGTGTTAAATAAAGTGATAAAGTTAAAAAGATGTTCTAATTAATATTTGTTTTTTTGCTTATTTCATAAAATTGACGGTTTTCCACAGTTTGATAACACCAACCTGACAGCCATCCTTCCCTTTCGAAAATGCGCACATCATGGTTTCCGGCTTTAAGTGTTCCATCAGCTTTGAGGCCATGCATTCGGCATCTGTGTACATCTTTAGGGTGGCTTTCAGAAGGACCTTCGATGAAGATTTTTCTACGCCTAATCTTCCCCAACCTACGATGACGCCGTATCTATCACCGAATTCTTCTCCTAAAACATAAAATGTGTCTGATAAAAACCTAGTCGCATTGTTATACAATTTATAACCCTAATGCAACATTGAAATAAGTTCTGTGAGAACCTTGAGGTTGGAATTGAGTTTTTGATTAGTTTTTAATCAAAATTAATCATCATCGTTTCAGTTGTGGGACTTTTGCCTAGCTGAAATTATCATTTTGATCCAGAGCTTGGTGCTTTACTTTAAACAATAGGTAATTATAAAAAAAATATAAAATTGTTTTTGGCTAATATCATGAGAATATTGACAAATGGTCTGATTACACAACGAGCAATTGATTTAGACTGATTGATTGATTGAGTTGATTTATTAACAAAATCGAAACAGGAATGAGGATATAATGTGGAAGAATAATAATAAGTAGAATAATAAGTATAATGTGGCTAAGCGACGACTTTTTATGGATTATTTTCAAATATTCAATTCTCGAATGATCGCATGTAGCAAGTTTTAATTTAGGTAAAATTATTAAATTACTTACCTGGTTTCGGTAAACAAATTGGTATAATTGTGTCAGAGAAGGCAACAGGTGAACTGATCGTTGCAATAGCGATATCATTCTCATCTCTGATCGCAGTGGACTTGAAATCTTCATGGATCACTACATTCGATATATTTCTTTTCTCTACATGTTCTAAATGGTCTATATCATCCAAACCCATGAGAACTGTCATAAGGCTGACATTGGACCTGAAAATATTGAAACAGAGTGCTGGAATTTCACCATCAACATCATCATCTACTGCCTATCTTAGCCCACAGCTGGGCTTAAGCCACCCAGAGTTCGTGCAATCTATGAGTTAATAAAGTCTTAATTGTTTGAACTTATCATTAGGTACAAGTTGGTTAAATCGATGCATTGCCACATTTTTCGATTTGACTGACAATACAGTCATTTGCCAAAAAAACTGCTTCTTGGCAACATTTTTCCAATATAGCGGGCGGTGCGGAAAAGTACCTACAAGATGACAAAGTTAAATACGAAATAATGAGAAAAAATCCTAATTTGCAATACTTCCGGAAAATTTCCAGGTAAAACTACCAAATGACTGTACTATAAATATCTAACCTATTTTGACCATTCTTTGAAGATAATTATTTCACACATATCTTCTAAACACTTTCGATTGTTTAGCTATGTACATCTTAGTTTATGTGACAATTAATATATTTACTTCTATTTCTATCACAATTTTGATCATTAGACGTCCACTAATGAACATAAAGCTCCCTCGAACATAAGAGGAGGTTACACAATAACCCATCACGCTTGTGCAATGAGGGTTGTTAGGTGTAACAGACCTTTGCGCCAATCATTGCTCGGCAAAGGATACCATGAGCCAGCGAGGTTGGCTTAGCTCTCTTAAGGTATTTGGAATCTCAACTTACGTACCACTTAAAGCAATGACCAGCACTCAAAATATGAGTCGTTGTGATAATAGCCCCGCCACAATTCATACGATCACTCTTCAAAATCGCAACTGTCCATGGGAAAGAGTGCGGGGCCGCGCGCCTTCCCCCCACAATCCTCATCTCCAGAAACGTATCGGGCGTTTTCCCACATTCTAGATGTTTTCAAATCGTATGATTATTAAAAAGAATAAAGTAACGCACTACAGATTAGTTAGTAGACAAGTCTTAATCTTTACAGTTCAACCTGAGTGAGGTACCTAAATCAGTTTGAAAAATCATTGAGATTGTTTGATTTTTTTTTTTACCTTCTTTTATCGTCTCCTAACGTGTCTACGGTAAATAAGAGACATTATTTTATTATACATATCCATTGGCAATGACGTTTTCCGAAGGTACCTACTAACTACCTGGTTTTATGTGTCAGTCAACGTTATATAATTTTTAGTTGATTAATTTGAATTAACGTGTTGGATTGAAGTAAGATTCCTAAGATAATATTTGAAATAAATCGATAGGTTTTACATTTGAAATTTGAACGTCTTTTATTAGAAATTTTAAATTTTGAAGCTTTTGATTGATATACTTATTTATTTTGAGGTTAAAAATATACAAAAATTTTGTGCATTCAATATAACTTTAGTACATTTTAAACGTTTGAGTAAAGACAGATGTTCCTTGACTGAAACCCTTTTGTTTAGCCGATAGGACTGACATGTAATTAATTATTAAAGTCCTGTAAATAAATAACAATAAAAAGAACCCTCCGAAGAAGGAACCAAAGGAAGGAAGGAAGGAAGATCCGAACGAAAATAATGTACATACATAATGCTTAAAAAAATTCACAACTATCCCCAACTGTTGTATCACGTTAGTGGAAGTTGTGTTTAAAAATAAATTTAAGTTTTATATTACCAAACCTTTAATATTATGTAAAACTTATTGAAAATGTTGTTGGGTACGAGGAACTTAAAAATCTATTACACAGTTTTAAATCCGAATCAATTTTTGTTTCAGTTTTTGAAGAATTATCTACCTCAAACACTTACCGCATTTTAATTCGGCAGCAACAAGAACCTAAAACACAAATAGTTTGCAACAAAATTGATAATTAACTGGTAAAACCAGGACTCAAATTAATTAAAAGATAACTACCGTGAAACGGCATCGGATTTACCTGGCTGGTTATTATAAAGCTTAAGAAAATCACAGATAACATTTTTTTTTAAACACACAGATTTTTTAACAAGTATTAGTTTATTTTATTTTCACTACGTTCTGACATAGCTGCACTTAATGTACTGTTCTTGTTGGTCTCTCCTTAATATTCACGTTAAAATTCGCACTCCGACGAAAAATCATGATTATCCACGCGATAAAACCCTTGTAAATTTCAGTTCAAGATTATTTATGCGTTTTGTGACACATTACGTATTTCTAATCGCGTTATCAGTGCGCTATTGTTTTTTTGTGAATTGGCTACCATTACCGACGTGGTTATTCAATTATTTTAAAATTTATCAAGATTATACCTTCATTATTTTCTCGATGATGTAATTGGGACATTCTAGTTTACACCACTTAATAAAATGTAGTTTCTAGGTATAAAAATATGCCTATTAATTTGAAGGACTTCTTAACTTAAGAGAGTAACATTTTAATTCCACAACTACCAAGTATTTTCTAGTAATTACAAAACCCATTAGGTGTCTAGGAAATTTTATTTCCCACTTACATCTCTTATAACTTTATATACTTATATAAACAGGTCACCCGATTTTCATCAAATGTCTAAGTAAACTCGCGCACATCTTATACAAAAAAAATTTCTTCAACCGTTCGGGAGCTATGGTGCCACAGACAGACAACAGACACGTCAAACTTAGAAAACCCCTCTTTTTGCGACAGGTTTAAAAAAACATGATCCTTAAAAAAGTTTTTTTTTAACAAATTAAAAGAAATCTGCTAGTAGGTTAAAAAAATCTGAAAAAAAACAGAAGTTGTGTAGCGAGTGTGTGTTACGGGTAGCATTATAATCCCATACAACATTTTCAATGGAATTTGAATGCCTATTTAAACAATATAATAAGGTATTATGTTGTTTGTCGCGAATCAATTTGACTATTACCACTATTACACAGACATCAAAATTGGTAACAAATCGATTCCTTTACTATAATATATTTTTAATTTCTTTGTTTAACGCAAAAGAAATACATCAAGCCTACCACAATTTTACCGTAAAAATTTGTAAAAATAAATACACTTTATTAATTATAATTTTGCGAAATAAAATTCAACTATCAAGGAACTTATTTTATATTTTGTAACATTTTATAAATTATTTATTTATTTATATAAACACCTTATTTGCGCAAAGTTGAATTGTGTACAAAAAGGTAAGCTTAATGCCATAGTGATGTATGTATGTTACTATTTGATACTTCCTTGCGTTATAAATTATAATCTTATCATCCGAAAAAGATAAAATTGTAAAAACGACGCATAAACACCGAGGATCTTCTAATAGCAAAATTCATTTATTTTTTTCTGTACAACTAAGATTTTCTAATTATTTTCAATTCACACACAATACATGCCGTCAGCTGTTTGTTGTTTTATCCAATGTAGATATTTAGCAACCACGGTGTAAACACCTGTAAAAGAATTATCTTATTTAATATTAACAGAACATTTAGATACGTACTATTATTTTAGCTACTACGATACTGCGTCATAAATATGCTAAACATATTATTTAACCCTGTTGAATATTAATGTAATTAGAATTATTTACTATTCAGTAGTAATTTACTATATTCAGTGGTCAGGTCAGGCACCTTAGAATTGAGCACCATTTAATCATCAATCAATATTTGAACGTTTTGCTCAAATGGGAACAAGAAATAAAATATATTGTGTTTATTCCTCGTTTGCACCTACGTGCCTACGTACCTTCGTGGTGTAACAGTTTCTAATAATGGGGTTTATAGATCTTGTGTCTTCGTGCTTATATTATGATTATTATTATGAGGGATAGCTTGGTAAAATATTTTATAATAATAATCATGGATAGTCAACTGTTACTGTAGACGAACTACGGATATTTCTATGAATAAATATTTCTGGACGATCCACACAACAACACCTAACCCCGTGGCAGGCCTTAGCTTAGCTTAGCTTGTGTTACGGGTGCTTAACATCTGATGTACCTAATCTTATAGACATACCTACTTATAGATATTTTTATTATACATTCTAAACACACTATTAGGCTGCCTAATGCATAAATAAATAAAGACAAGCTTTTTATTACAGGTTCTCAGTTATTTAAAAGCGTTGTTGTTACCTGGATAGTCCGGCATAGCGCAATCGATACCCCAAGACACAATGCCTAAAATAAAAAAATACATATAATATATATGTATATATAGTGATTTATACTAACTTTGAATACATACACAATTTCAAAAGTTAGGATTAAACAAGCAATAGGTGGAAAAGCATTTATTTTGACACGAACAGTCATTAAATTAAAATAAAGACATCAACGAACTGAACAGAGGACCAATGAGAATACCCTTACTATGAGTATGCCTTATATTTTATCTGCTGTAAATTTAAATGTTGTAATCCTCATGGCAAGGCTCAAAATCAATATTAATTCATAAAATTACTTACCAACTTGGTACCACTTTTTATTTCTAGTTTTTTTGTTAGTTGAAAATAGAGGACCCCCACTATCACCCTGGAATCAAAAAGTCATGTTTGTTAAGTTCATTACTTGAACATTTATAATGGTCCTTCTACATCAGTCGGCGAAGATTCGTGTCATGCGCTACAAACATCGTGTACCTATAGGCTAACGCGAAGTTCTTGTCTATATTCGCGGGCAAATATTTGTGCCGTGTTGTTCGCTACAAGATTCTGAAGTGACGTAGTAGCCATAGTAGTAGTGTAGCCACGCCCACGCTAAGCATCGTCTTCGCCCGAATACTTCGCGTTGCAAATATATACCCGGCCACACTCATCGCGTTGACATGAATGTTAGCCACAGGCAGATGCAGATTAAACTTTGAGAGCGCTATAGACAAAAATCGCACTAGCGCTTCTACAGGTGCATACAATTAAATTACTTGACGTAGTACCTAGTCATCGCCATTATTTAAATCATTACAATGGACTTCAAGTAAATAGGTACCTACAGTTATTTTGGTAGGAGCCGGCCTTCATCCACCGTGAACTCGAAGGAATCAAGTCATTGCACACTTAGCCCCAATTTCACCATTTTATGCTACAAATCGAGTAGCAACCAAGTTATTGAACCAAGATCAACCATAGAAAAATGACAATTTAATCTCAGTCGGTAAGACGAGCTTAGCCTGACTTAATCGCATTCATAGCCATTGGTAAAATCGGGGCTAAGATAAGGTCGCATATACCTGGCAAGCATCTTTTCCCAAACTGTATGCGCACATCATAGTATCCGGCACTAAATTATCCTTGTAGATGGACGATTTCTGACAAGATAGGTATTCCACGATCTGTACTTTTGTTTCTAGAAGGTATCTTGACGATGTAAGGGCTCCTTGCCTAGTCTTACCCCATCCGGCTACAGTTAGTGGTGTTCGGCGGAAATCCATACCTAAGATAGAGATAGTTTTATTTACGTCATAAACAATAACCCCCTTATGCGAAATAGTTAAATAAACCTATTTCAGTTCAAAAGTCGTTAGCATTGACGTTAGGAAAGTTTTAGAAAGAAGCCGTGTTGGCTAAGTGGGAGGACACCCGACTTTCATTCCGAAGGTCGTGAGTTCAAACCCCGGCACGCACCTCTGGATTTTTCTTCTTGAGAAATTTATGTGCGCTTTAAACACGTGCTTTAACGGTGAAGGCAAACATCGTGAGGAAACCGGCATGTTCTGAGAACTTTAAAAGATTGTGAAGGACATGAGACATTCACCAACACGCACTTGGCCAGCGTGGTGAATTAAGGCCTAATCTCTCTCGTCAAGAGAGAAGTCCCTGTGTCCCAGCAGTGGGAACATTAATAGGGTGATGATGATGATGATGATGAAGAAAGTTTTTGCCATAATACTGTTTAAAACCATGGTAATTTAAGAAGTTAAAAACTTCCTTACCCCCATCCGGTAAACATATTGGCCGGATAGTCGAACTAAAATTTAGTTTTTTATCCAGTGTGAGTACAGCAATGTCGTTGATGTCTCGAACTGCGTTTGAAGTGAAATGTGGGTGTTTTATGCCGTTGGTAACACGTAGTGTTTGAAAGGCGTTGCTTAAGCGGTCGTGCATTCCGACGTATACGGTCAAATCCTTGTAGTGGACACTGGAATTATAGTTTGTTATAATACGGCGACTACGGCGACTCCACATTCAAGGCACGATTAAAACGATGGCTCATAAAACAGTCATTTTATACCTATGATGAGTTCATAGAGTGCTCTCTGACAAATTATAAGTAGCTGACATACCAATTAATTTGCTTGCATTGACATTCCGTTTGTATTGTAATTTATTTATTATTTAAAACTTGACATATTATGTGTTATTGACTAAGTATTTGCATTTTGACATATTTATTAAGTAATTGAATTTGATTATTTATTTGTTTTGACATTATTAGTACTAAAAAACAGTGTAAACAAAATGTAATTGTGCCGTATAATAATATTATCAATAAATGACTATTAATGACTATTACGCCTTGGTTAAATACACTCGGTTCCTTTTGGAACCGGGTGACGATGACGCATGGCGGGTCAGTCACATAAACCAGAATATCTCCCGAACTACGTATGCTATCCTAATGAAACGAAGACTGTTCAATTGAGAATTTATACTTCTGAAAATCTGCAAATATACTCGAATATTGACTCATGCGAAAGCGCATTACGTACACATTACAAAATATATTGTTTTTTTAAATTTTAATTGAACTAAGGTTTTGGTAAACGGTTTGTTGACATTTTAGATTATTACCTATTTATTTATTGAGCTTTCCACAGAAGAACAAATCATTCTTAATTAAAAATTTAAATGTTTAGTGCTACGTACTGACTGTGTATTTAGTTTTCGTGTCTGATATAAACATACAAATGCAATGCTTATTTCGAAGCCTTTGAGACTCTATGACTGTAGCTTAAAATATAACAAGCTGTATAATAAACTATGGTTGTTTATTAAATAAAAGTTATTTCTTTTTTCAATGTCAAAACATTTATTTCCATAGAAGCACAGGGCATACATGTTATTAAATTAATTGAATTAATTAAATTATAAAGTATTTTTGAATGAAATATATCAAAACTTTGTGCACAGTTGACCAAAAACTTTTAAAAATTAATTTAAAGCATTATTTCGACTGAGACGACATAACTAGTGGGTAGTTCACATTTCATCATCATCACTGCATGGTATATATGATGCTAATGCGTCCCGTCTGTCTAATAATCTTACTTAGTTCCTATCTAATGAAACCTCAGTCAATCATTTAATAATAAAAGTCCTTCTTAATTAACGGAGTCTTTAGGTCTGGATGTGGTAAAACATTCAAAAAGATGGCACCAGTTGGCAGCACCGTCTATGTGTATGTTCCTTTTACTGATACGGCAAAACATGTAAAACGTTCAAATTGATGCCACCAGTTAGCAGCACCGTCGGTGTTCCCTACATGTGTACATATAAAATACCTGAAATAATTCCTTACCCAAAAGTGATACAATGCCCAGCTGTGAGCACGTGCATGTCTGTGATGATGGCTCCCCCGCAATGGAGCTTGGGACCGAGCATCAGTGAGACCAGCCACGGGTACTGGTGTGGCTGGACGGTCGTGCCCCCCACGATTCTACGGTTCTGACCCTCGATACCACATTCTGGAAACCATAACGAAATGTCATTTAATTATCATGGTTTTTAACAATATTATGACTTAAAAACCGTCAAATCATGGTATGTTTAAAAAATATGCCTAATAAATGCAATGTTACAACGCGGCAACGTAAGTAAATCTTATTAATAACGTTACTAAATGTTATCTGAGGTGCATCACTAGTCATGGCAAATGGAGAAGTTTCAAAAACGCAATCTCTCAGCGCCATACTATAAAACTTCATTTAGTCTACTTTGGTATAACATGCTACATCTGGCATGCCACGCTAGAAGATGTTTTGGTTAATTTTAATCACAATTACTTTTACTGTTGACTGTACATCCAGGTGTTACTTTGAATTTAAAGTCCTTACATGAGTCCCGTTGGAGTATAAAATAGATCAATATCATTTCGGTATTTACGTATGAAAAAAAAGTGTGTGTTTTTTTTTGTTACATTTAAAATGTTATATAACACTCACCACAGGAATGATTGACTTTATTTCCATATACCTGAAAAAGTTAAATTATAGAAGTACCCTATAATCGAACTCGATATGATCGATATATGAAACGTCTTCTTGATGGTTATTTAAACCACACACACACACACTTTTATGAAGGGTGTGGTATAAAACACCAAAACTGTAATCACTACAAATTGTAAAACAGATTTGTTCTATTCGCTTCTCAACTCAGTGTGAAACAAACTGTCAGAACTTGATATTGTTAAATTAAAATGTTTAGTTTAATTAACTATAAGTTGACCTGTCCTGTGATTCTAGGGAGATAAACGTTTAGACATTGACTTTGAAACATTTAGGTATAGGGTTGTCACTTATTGTTATATACACTTATACACACACACATGGTCCTTACCAAATTGATGGACAAACAAACAACAAGCCATATCCGTATCATTTCATAGAGTCACGTGTCTAAATCACGTGTAATATCCTTCTTTGGCCTGCATGTTCTTCAACCGGCAATTTTAATTTAAGTTTAGGAAATGTGACAATAAGCGGAAAATGTTTATTGCTTCCAATTTGCATTATCAGTAGTTTTAATTACAATTTGCTTTTCATTTGAACAGAAGCATTTTTATGCCTGGGCTCGTGGAGTTTTAAGTTATAAATATGTTTGTTGGTTACAGAATATTATGAATTAAGGAACTAATTTTTTAAACTAAAACATTCTGTCTCTAAAATCCTTACTACCTAATACTAGCTTTCGCGCAAAAACTACAAAGCCGATTTAAATGAAATTTGGTACACTGATTCTATAAAGCCTGAAAAGTACATAGGCTTCTTTTTACCGCGGGAAACATGTAATATCGCCGAAAAAGCCATTTTAACTTTGTCTTTCACTTAAAACGAGTAACACAATCTTTTTTTTTAACTTAGGGAAATCCGATACGGTTACCGCGGCTTTGGGCAGCGGACGGTTATGTCGGGCTCCAACCGACTGAAACCACCAAGTGTGTTCCTTCTCACGCCTTTGTCGGGGCTACGGGTACGCGTTAGCACTCTTCCGCGGCCCCGACGGCGTTGGCTCACACCTAGATGAGGTCCCCCTCCTAGTGTGCAACTAGAGCTTGAGATCTCTGACGCACCTCAGAGTCACGCGGGAACACACACGTCGAGTGCCGAACCTAACCTAACCTTTGTAGCGTGCATTTACGTAAATTTAATTTAATAAATCTAATAATCTAATTTAAAAGCCGTGTTGGCTAAGTGGGAGGACACTCGACTTTCTTTCCGAAGGTCGTGGGTTAAAACCCCGCCACGCACCTCTGGATTTTTCTTCTTGAGAAATTCATGTGCGCTTAAAACACGTGCTTTAACGGTGAAGGCAAACATCGTGAGGAAACCGGCATGTTCTGAGAACTTTAAAAGAGTTTGAAGGACATGTGACATTCAACCACCCGCACTTGGCCAGCGTGGTGGCTCAAAGGCCTAATCTATCTCGTCAAGAGAGAAGTCCCTGTGTCCCAGCAGTGGGAACGTTAATAGGGTGCTGATAATGATGATGATGAATTTAATAAAAAAGCTTTTTAGACAGATCATAAGTTTAGTGTCTATGTACTACCATACTGTCTAGTACCCCCACATCTATATTCATATGAAAAAATAAGATTATTTGTTAATGGGGTAGTGATATATACTCATTGTAACAAAATATAGTAGAATTGCATAGCAACAATACAAATTAGGTACCTTCGTAATTAATTTATATACTAGGTAAAAGGTTTCACAAGTTAACATTTAGTTTGTTGTATTTATTCGGTACTTTTTAGGGTTCCGTGGCCAAATGGGCAAAAACGGAACCCTTCTAGATTCGTTATGTATTTGTCATTCGTTATCGTCTGTCTGTTTTTCTGTCCGTCAGTTTGTCACAGCCACTTTTTTCCAAAACGATATTTTTGAAACTTGATAAGTAGATGTTATTTGCGAATCGCCTTAAGATTTTAACACAAAACTATATTTTTTGAGATTCCCCATACTCATATGAACTCAATACAATACAATACTCTTTATTGAAACACAAAAAAATATAACACAACAAAACAATGCTAAAGAACTAAAATACATTAAATAAAAGTGAACTCAATTTTTTTTTCCTCTTTATAACATAAATTATTTTCTTAAACTGAATAATTTGCGTAAGAGACACTTCCAAAATGGTCAAATGCGTGTTTGTAACTTTTCAAAAAAAGAGAATGATAAAACTGAAAAATATATTTATATAGTAGAGTAGAGTTACATAATAACCATCATGCAGACTTCCACCGAAAATTCCGCAATAGTTTGAACGAGATCTAGCAAGTATTTTTAATCGTCAAAATTCTAAAATTTACCATATCGTTACAAAGTTAAGTTACCTACTTGAGGTAAAGAGAGTAGTAAGGACCTACAAATTGCAAGTTTTTTTGTGTATGTTTTTTTTTATATAAATCTTTCTTTTGATTTTAGTATTTTCTGGTTATACAGAATATCAAATTATTTAAAATAATTTGTATTTTATATACAGTGATAACAGTAGGATCAAATTTAGATAACAATTTAAGGGACTTATAACAAATAATAATCACATAAAATATGCAATGGTCGCTTTATAGCGTTAAGGCCGCCCCATTCTAACAATTATTTAATTTATGATTTACGAGTTTATGTTCCTTTATGATTATGTTCAATAAAGCGTTTACGTATTGTTTTGTATTGTATATGCCTAAAAATTCCATTTGATTAATCACTAGACTTTTAATCACTATACAATCATATTAAATTAATCTATATATTAGATATTATTAATAAAAACATTACAAATATATAGAATTATGATTATAAATCAAGGTTAGGGAAATATTAAAAGTAAGTATCCATACAGCAAACGTGATTTTATTAAATAGTTAAGCAACGTTGCTTGTGGTCAGTAATTACTGGGATGGGTGATTGATTGCAGACTGTTTCATTTTGCGATATTTTTATTGAATTTTGTTTGGTATTTGTTACAAAATATACTTAGTACGGAACCCTCGGTGTATGAGTATTTTTTATAATTATCAATTCCTTCTTGGCTATAGCAAAAAAAACATTATCACACAATGATCACGCACGGGTTAAGTTCAACCATCAAAATACGCACAATTTAAATACAATAAGGGCGCTTTCAATTTGATCGTTTCGAGACGTAAGACTGAGCTGCGTCAGCCGGAGCGTTTGACATAAGTTTGCTTGTTTTCATACAAAAGCGTCGGTGCTGCAAACGCACGGCAACTGAAATGGTTACCGTGCGTACGCCGCACTGTTGCCGCACCGTGCTCTTGCTATGAAAATAATCGAAGGTACTCGCAACGTACGTCAAACGCTCCGCTTGCTGCACCGCAGACGTAGGACTAATTTGAAAGCACCGTAATATTACGAAACATATCTGCCACATAATCGAATCCACTATTTTCGTTTCTGTATTAAACCAGTGGGCACGTCTAAGAAACAGCAGTAAGACGAAGCTCAAGCTTCATGATAACTATTACGACTATTATGGATTCATCAATAAACGATGAATTGCTGAGTGAAGAAGGGAAAAAAAAACATAAAAATCAAGAATCGAAGAAAACAAACCAGTTTATAAGCAAAGAAGTAATAGGAACAGATTTTAATTATACACATACAATCGTTTGGAAAAATTTGCTGTTTTTCCTAGTTTTGAATATTTGTGGAATCTATGGATTCCTTTTACTTTTCAAAGGAGCGATCAGCGTTAGCACGTTTTGTTGGAGTAAGTACTATATTTATTTAATATTCCAAAAAAATTGACTGAGAATTTATACAATTTTATATAATACGGCGAAACATTACTGATGTTACTGGAAGTCTTTGAGGGAGACATATTGACACTCCCTACGTAAAACTGTGGCACTGAAAAAAGAAATTTTTAGTAGTTTTTGAATTAAACTAAATAAACTTTTAAATTTTTTTAGCATGACGATAAGAAATATTAATATTATTTGTCATTTGTAAAATTTGTGTTTATATTTGACTGCCTCTGTGGCACCGTGGGCGAGGGTCCGCTTGCGGCGCAAGAGGTAGCGGGTTCGATTCCCGCCGAGGGGTCGAGTGTTTGTATGTTCTGCAAGCACTTTCTCCTTGGTCTGGGTATTTAATATGCAATGTATGATAAAAAATAACTATGTATAAATGTCCATTATATTAAGTCTCATATCAGATGTCTAGTACCGTAACACAAGCTAAGAGCTTACCTCGGGGCTAGATGTTGTTGTATGGATTGTCCGGGAATATTTATTTCATCATCACCCTATTAACATTCCCACTGCTGGGACACAGGGACTTCTTTCTTGACGAGAGAGATTAGGCCTTAATTCACCACGCTGGCCAAGTGCGGGTTGGTGAATGTCACATGCCCTTCAAACTCTTTTAAAGTTATCAGAACATGCCGGTTTCCTCACGATGTTTGCCTTCACCGTTAAAGCACGTGTTTAAAGCGCACATAAATTTCTCAAGAAGAAAAATCCAGAGGTGCGTGGCGGGGTTTGAACCCATGACCTTCGGAATGAAAGTCGGGTGTCCTCCCACTTTAGCCAACACGGCTTTTAATATTTATTTATTTATTATATTTAAGAAGGCTAGTTTAAATCAAGAATAATATTCAATTTTAATAAATTTTGTTTGATTGATTTAATAGAAGCAGATTTGATACCTATATAAGTTATTTCTTGTATGCTGATTTTCAAAATATTTTCTTTGGATCTGATGGTAGATGCTCGTGGTTTCGATATAATCAAGTTTTTTTTGAGATTTTAAAGCTCAAACCATGGAATAATTTCTATACTGGGCTATTTTTTTGTACAAGATGTCAAAAATCGACATTGATATTGATATCGTGCCGGCTAAAAAAGTAAAGGGTCAAATAATCATGAAATTTGTTCTTTCTTAATAAATATCTCACCGTCTGTCTTCGGAGGTCTTAGAAGTCTCTATAAAAGTTGTTCGTCGTGACATTATCCACAAAAAACGATTCTTATTTTTTTTAATTTTTATTTTTGTAAAGCCTTCAATTGACCACAATCTCACCTGATGTAAAGTGACGATGTGGTCTAAGATGGGGCATGAAGACCTAGAAGGTAGATGGCTTCTCCGGGCCACATTACGAAACCCGAAAAGTTCATGCATTTTTTTTGTAATATTGACCGTTTTCGGAGTAAGCGCTCAGAAATAAATTACAATACACTCAAAAAATCGGTGTTGTATACCATACACCGAAGTAAACCCTTATAGGACTTAAAAAATATAGCATGTAATAATAAACATAAACAATACATCCTCAGATATTTTTTTCCCTGAACTGGTTACTCTTTGTTTTTTAAAGCTGTTGATTGCAAGTTGGTCCCATTTCAATTTTATATATACGGTCTTGTAGTTCTCGAGTTATACTCACTAATTTACGAATTATAATAAATTTATCGTACTAAGATTCGGAAAATAAATATATTTTAATATAACTAAAAAAGTGACTAAGCCGCGCATTACTACTTATTTTTCATTTCGCTTTAATTTTCTTTATTCATTTAAACAATTCCACAAACGTCCTTTGATTATAATTAAAGTTTATTAAACTAAAAATCGGTAAAAAGATGTATTATTTTTTTAGTGTCTTATAAACTTATACTTGGGCATTTTTTTGTAAATTTACGTCTTTACGAATACCATATCGTATGTGGGTGCATTCTAATCGCTTTCTCAGCGCTCTGCTCCAAAACCAGTTAATTTTACAGAAAAATGTACATAAAGCATTTTTTGTAGACTAGGTATGTCACGACGATGAATAAGGTAAGGCAAAAACGGAAAGGTTAGCGGACTTAATGGGGATTATTTAATTTGTTTCCCAACAACGTCCTTTTAGAGGACTGGCACTTGTTTTAGAAGAAGCGGTGGTACCGATTTTTAATTGATTTTATTTTAATTTTCAGCATATGTCCTGACTCTAATATTGAATCAGGGTACCACAGTGGGAGCGCATCGTTATTACACACATAAGACATTTAAAGCAAAGCCTATTCTACAGTTCCTATTAATTGTGGCCCAAACACTTGCTGGTCAGGTATGTACTTATTTAATCATAATTTTATTGCTGTTTAGTGACTTAGTTGCCATGTTGGAAATCAACTGTAAATATTAATAAGTGTATGTTATGTACAGTCATTAATTAATTGAACACGAAATATATATATATATAGGCGCATGGATGGCTTCCCTGGGTCAGGCATCGTAGGTTTTTAGGGCAACGAGCTAAATCACAACACCAGGTATAACAGGTTTTAATTTAATTTTCTTGCGCAAGCAAATTAACACGAAATAATATCACTGATAGATAAACTAGACTACCCTGATCAATTCTAGATTTGATTATAATCGAAATCAAATAGGATTACACCGAATATTAGTGATTCGCCGTGGACTTGGTGCGCAAGCGACCATTCCGTTCTGACAAGTGCCAAAACCAACATGGCCGCCCCGCCACCACAGATGCGACGCTTCACTAGAGCAAAGCCGTTATCGGTATGGTATCGCTCTTATTCAGTTATCCGGTTATCCGGCGTTACTGGCGCGCGCCGTCATATACACTCGAGAGCAATGAATCCGGGTCACTCAAAGAATCCATAAAATCTCGGAAAGTAAGAATGCTAGGTTAATGCAATAAATTGTATTTAATAGACAAGTTAAGACTCCTTAAATGAAAGTTAAAAAAATTTGAGTCACCATACATTTTATTTACACAAAATTACATAAAGAAAAAAAACTGCTGATCTCTCCTTAAAACAAAAATAGGAAACATGAAATTTTTGAACTTTATGACGATTTTCTTGAATTTCATTACTTCGTATTACCTCCTCGTGCTTCCATTACTGCGTTTACGCGGTTTGGCATGCTGTACACCAAGTTCCTTATACGATTTTGGGGAATATTCTCCCATTCCTCTGTGAGAGCAATTTTGAGCTCAGGAAGCGTGATTGGGGGAACATAAATGACAGATTACAAACAAAAGCAAAAACAAATCCTGTAATTTCGTAGTTCCATCTTCGACAGTGTTCCCTTTTCAAATTTGATTTTTTTATGATATAACTTTACAATAACTAAGAAGTTTTAATCCTTTCATTTAAGGAGTATTAAATTGTCTATTAAATACAATTTATTGCATTAACCTAGCATTCTTACTTTCCGAGATTTTTTGGATTCTTTGAGTGACCCGGATTCATTGCTCTCGAGTGTATATATATATTTTTTTAATTATGCAGATAAAGCTTAAGACACATCCGTAACCTTCGCACACAGGATTCGAACCTGCATCTCCGGGATAATTACAATAATAATCATAAACGTTATCTACATAAAAATAAAAATAAATTATATTTAAAATAGTTTAACCTATAAAATGTAGGTTTATCACTTATTAGAAATCTTTAAGATTTAATACGTAATTATGTTATGTAAAATAATAAATCAATTAAACATTAAACAAAAATACAAAAATACAAAAATATATTTTTTTACATAAAATGCTATAAATTATTATATTTTAAATAAACTTAAAATGTAATAAATTAATATTTGTAAACATAATATACAGGGCGGAAAATTCGAATGCCACATGGATGGCAACTACCTTAAATATTGTAAATAGCACATTTTGTAGAGACTTTCCTTTGTTTTTAAAAACAATAAATACTGCATTTAAGGATTTATGAAAAATAGCTTGCCTCAGTCGGGACTCGAACCGGTCAAAAGTGACAAAAAATAATGTGCTGTATTTTATGATGCAGATTGAAAGGCTTACTGATAAGGTTCATTTGATCCTGTGTTCATAAGAACTTTCATTATTATTTTAAATAATTTTATTTAAAAGTTGAGCAACTTTCCTCGCGGTTGGTTCTTGGATGTCCCGTGACCGCTCTGACTGAAACTATTTGCACTTAATGAAAAAATATTATCTTGTTATTACAAAAAAGTGTAGTACCTATACACAAGGTGTGTGTACCTGTACATGCATGCTTCTCATAATTATCGTTTATTTCGTATAGAATGCCGTATTCACCTGGGTCCGAGACCACCGTCTCCACCACCGCTACTCCGACACCGACGGAGACCCCCACAACAGCAGACGAGGCTTCTTCTTCTGCCACATGGGCTGGCTCATGTGCAAGAAGAACCCCACAGTCATCGAGCTCGGCAGGCGGATCGACATGAGCGATCTGCTCGCTGACCCGCTCGTTATGTGGCAAAAAAAGTAAATTATAATCAAACTATTTTGTAATTTAGATTAAAAAAAATAGTTTCAATAATTTATCAAACCTCCCTACATTTTACCATCTATTTCAGGTACTTCTACCATATTTACTTTTTAACGGCTTTCCTTATTTCCGTCCCTGTTTACTTATTTGGAGAGAGCTGGAGCAACTCTTTATTCTAATCTCATTGAGATAGAGTATAGCCAATACTCGCTACTGGGTCTTTCTGGTCAATTTCCCGTTAATAATCTATTAAAAACAATATCACAACTTACATCTTTTTCAGATACTACTACCAGCTTTACTTTTTATCGGCTTTCTTTACTTCCGTCGCCGTTCCTGTTTACTTTTTCGGGGAGAGCTGGAGCAACTCCATCTTTTTCTGCTATTTTGCTCGCTACATATACGCCCTGCATTTCACTTGGCTCGTGAATAGTGCTGCTCATCTTTACGGGACTAGACCTTATGACAAGTAAGTACCTCTTTAATCTGAATAGTAGCAATTTTGTAAATATTTAATATAATATAATATATTTAAACTTTATCAGTGTTAGTACTACGCTCGTTTTTAGACATTTTGCTGATTTTAACCTTAATTAAGTAAAACTAGCTTATTAATAATTAATATCCTCATTACTTATAATCTAGTTCTACAAACGTACCTAATCAAACAACTTTGATTTCTGAGTCGATTTAAAATCATTGTCTTGTTTCATACATCTTTAAATGTTGCAAACATCGACTATATTTTTATTAGTTTTGGATTGATAATATTTAAGCGAATATTTTTGTCACGATGTAACTTTTTACTTAAACTGCACAAAATGAGAATTCTCACCGGGCATGCTCACAGTATCATAACAACCGATTTGTTTTTTAGGAAAATCCGGCCAGTAGAATCCTGGTTTGTGTCCCTGATGACATCGGGCGAAGGATGGCATAACTACCACCACGCTTACCCCTGGGACTATAAAGCTGCGGAGGAAGGCAGGCCTCTGAATTTCTCGGCCTCTGCCATCAGGTTCTTTGAGAGAATCGGCTGGGCGTACGACTTGAAGAGTGCGGATCAAAATTCGGTGCGTATGAGAATATTATTGTAAATAATCTTATTAGTTATCTCTATAGGTGTTTTATGGTTATCTTTTGGGTGGTCATAATTCATAATTAATTCATAATTTATAAACTTTATTCAATTCACAATTAATTGGCACTGTATTTGAATATTACAAAATTGACTTAATCCTAGGTACTAATTTAACACAATATTCTTAATTACAACAATTATTCTTATTCTAATTACAAATTAAAGTCGTTTTTCAAACTATCATCTTCAAGAAAGTCACTAACCGAGTAATAATACCCCTTCAACAATATATCTTTTAATTTACGTTTAAACAAGTTATGATTGTCTCTACGGCTTGATACCTACAACAATGTTTTGAAACCTTAAGTGTAGGTTGAAAAGGGGTACTGAGATCTTTTCGTCTCGTAGAAATTCGCTGTAGTTTTTGCTCTGCATTTTCGTATTTCAGTGGGTTTTTTACAATATCTTCTAATGTAACTAGTATGTAGAGACTAGGTACTGTCAAAATGTTCAAGTTCTTAAAATGTTCTTTACAGGATTCCTACTGTGGTATCCTAACAATTGTGCGAATAGCACGCTTTTGTATGCAGAAAGCTTTTTTGATATTATACTGGTAGCTACCCCCCCAGAACCTAACACTGTACCTTAGCTTAGACTCTACCAAAGAGTAATATACCATTTTGAGTTGATCTAGAGTCACTACATCTCTGAGACTTCTTAAAGCATAACAAGCGGAACTTACTGAATTTACTATAGATTTCATTTCATCCTTCCAATTAAGATGTTCGTCAATCACTACACCTAAAAATTTAACACATTTTGATGGAGTAACTTTGACTCCATTACAAATAATGTCTGTCGTTTCTGTTTGACGGGAGGTAGATTTGAATAGCACAGCATTTGTCTTGCTGGCATTTACTTTGAGTTTATTAGCTTCAAACCATTCATTGAAAACTAAAATAGTTTTCTGCATGATATTGCTAAGCTCATGAATGTTATCAGCAGATATGACAGCATTAGTGTCATCCGCATAAATAATAATTCCGATATCTGGTACTTTCTGCCTTACATAATTAATTATGTCGTTGATAAAAATTACAAAGAATATTGGACCAAGACTTGACCCCTGGGGAACACCCCTTCTAATAGATACCGCTTTGGATTTGTTAATGATTTCGTTTTTATTGATGACAGATTTAATCTCTACTAATTGTTTACGATTACTAAGGTAAGATTGTATAAGGCACAGGGTATCACCTGTAATACCGTAGTGTTCTAATTTATTAAGGAGTAAATTGTGGTCAATCATGTCAAACGCAGATGACAGGTCTAGAAATAAGCCCGCCACTTTCCTTTTTTTGTTTAAATTATTTATAACATCGTAGATAAGAGCGTCAATAGCATCAATGGTCCCCATATTTGTCTGGTACCCAAATTGTTGTTCGTTAAGTATTCTTTATACATTTAAGTGTCGTACTAACCTGTCTTTTATAAGCTTCTCAAAAATTTTTGATAAAGTGGGCAATAAAGAGATTGGCCTAAAGTTCTTGGGATCATTTTTTTCCCCTTCTTATGAATGGGAAGAGGTCAAATAATATGGGAACCGAAATATGTTTTTTTTTGTATTGTAATACCTACTTGTATCTCCATTATAATTTGCTACTCCCGTCTTATTCGTGCTTTATAATTTGTGTCCGTCCCAAGGTTGCCTGGAAGAGATGAATCAATAGGCGGCCTTATCACTGTAGCTGCCTTGCTACCACTTACCTGCTTACCGGTTACCTGATTTCACATTACCATACCTTACCGGACGGAAATAAAATACAACATCACATCTTTATTATGAAGCGAAGAAATGAAACGCAACACAATCACAGCACAACTTTATTACGTCCGCAAGAAACACCGTGAAGAAACAGCGGGAATCATTCGCTCTGAAAAGAGCGCCATGATAACCCCAAACACATCACAACACAGCAGCAGGACCCCGGAATCAGCGCAGCACTCATCACAATGCACCGGCAGGACCTCGGTGTCACCACAGCCCGAGATGAAGACCACGCGATGACTCGGCGTGGCGCGCCAGCGCTCCCGTCGTCCGACGTCCGCTCTCCACCGTGGCTCGCAGCGCAAAAGGCAGAATTCGGCCGCAAGCCGATATAAGTAGGCGCACGCGCATTCCTCACGGCGCCAGCGCGCGTCTCACCCCGCACGTCTCGCCCCGCGCGCTGTGACCACGCCACTCTCCGCACATCACGCTCGTCCGTTCACAGATGTGTCAAATATTTAATAATGTTATATATAAACACAAATAAATGAATTTAGGATTCCAAATTCCAATTCCAATTCTCATTCTACAACAACAAGTCTTTCTTTTAAACATCTCCAAACCTCAAAGCCTAAGCACTAGGTAGGATAGGAGATATTGTTAGCAGACAGCATAACCACAACAATCTGCTAAATCACTGTCAGCGATAAGGCCGCCTCTACATACAATTACTTTATTAATACATACAATTTTTGTAAATCTTTTTTTGTGTTTAATTGTATGTTGTGTTATATGAAGAGTATTGTATTGTATTTATAACGGCGAAACAATATAGATGTTACTGGAAGTCTTTGAGGGAGACATATTGACACTCCCTAAGTAAAACTGTGGAACTAAAAAAGAAAGTTTGAGTTGTTTTCGAAATAATGATTAAACTAATTAAACTACTTTTAACGAAGATGAGAAATATTAATATTATTTGTCATATTTTGTAAAATTTGTGTTTATATTGTGTTAACATAACATAATAAAAGTTACTCAATAGCAAACAAGTTCCTTTCAGCTTATCAGAGGGCATCAAACATTTTTTTGTCTCAACCTAGTATTTATCGGTGTAAAAAAGGATTGGGTTTAGATTTAGAATGAAATTATCGTTTTAATATTTTATTACTTTCAGGTTAAAAACAGAATCTTACTATCGGGAGACGGTACTCACCATGAGTTAGGTACCGACAAATCAGCTGTAACTGCATTCGGACCCGTCCATCCTCTCAACCCCACGTATTCTTCGACGCACCAAGTAACGGACGCAGTTCTTAAACCCGAGGGTCTGCCTTTGTACCACGAGAAGGACCTTCTCAAAGAAAGTAGCGAAAGATTGAAGAATAGAAAATGGCATAAATTGAATGTTGAATTGGTGAACGTGGAAAACGGAAACAGATTAAACAAGAAAAAATCTAGTTAATAATGGGACCTAATGGAATTATAGAAAAATATTCTTATTAAATTTAGAATGCAAATTTTGAACACAAGAAAATAAAGTTATCATGTAACTAATAAAACCTAAATAAAACTTATCCCAGTCCCTCAATAATAAAAATAATAAGAGAGTATTAGAGGGGGAAGAAGTAATAACCTTATTAGTAAGCTCATTAAATTTATGGATATTTTACGGTTATTCTTTAGGTTTTGAAAAAATATTGTAACGGAAGAAATTAAATTATTTTGTTAGAATATTAATTTATTTATGAGTGGTGGTGCTAAGAAATAAACATTAAATGTCGATTCTTTGAAGTTAAACAGCAACAACGCATTTTATTTCTATCCAAATTCACTTATTCACTTAGCGCCGAATATTTTATTGTATATTAATAATTGGGATAACCCGTTTTAATTCTTCATAATATGAATTAGTTTGATTTGACGACACACAATCCATTTTGCTTTCATGACGCTTATTCATCAAGATTTGAGACAGTTTAATGTTTTTTTTCCAAATAACCATGTAAATCATTAAACGATGAAGTCACCTCCGCGGGGGCCATAGAATCTGGCCAAGGGATAACCCGAAGATGGGCAGCAGCGTCTTTTTGGGTTAAAACCAAAACACAATACTGGACCTGCTAACCCGACTGCCAAGCGTGGCGAGTATCGGCAAACCCTCTTAATATGATTGTACCTCTTAACACTTAAGCAGTCGCTAAAGGGTCTATCAGACCCAGTCGCCCATTGTTTGCATGGTAACTATTGAATCTTAAGGATTGCAACATTGCCGCTCTTAGTACCTTCCGACGTTGGATTGAGACAGCGAATAAAAGTCGCAGCAGTCAGTTGACGCGCTGCGCTCGAGTGTTATGGACTTAAAAGGTGCTTATGGGTTCTTTGGACCCGGTAGCGACTATATACGTAAGTGATTTTTCATAACTTTATAACCCTTATTAATTATTTAAAATTTGTTTTTATTATAAAAAAATGGACACTAATAGGCCCTTAAGGTTATGGGATATTGAAGAATGCTTGAACGAAGCAATAGATAATGAAGAATGCTCAGAAACAGAAATAAATTAAAATGAAACAGCTTCCGAACAAGATGGCGACGAAGAAATGCAAAATACAGAGGGACCTGAAGAAACTAGCTCCTCAAGGAGTCAAGTTGTGCAGTAAATTGAAAATTCACTAAAGCAATATGTGTGAACTGCAATAACAATATAAATAACAATATTTGACTTGCAAAGTGACAAAATAAGGTATTTTTAGACTGTGATTTTTAGAGAAGTTTTTTAGTTTTTTTTACCAAATAATGATGGGTCTCTTATTGTGATTTGGAATAAGTACATTATAGTAGTATTAGAAAAATAAAGAAACTTAATGTTATTTTCGTTATTTACGAATTTTTATTTATTTTCTGCTCTTTCGAAGAGCATAATAAAATAATACTAGCTTTAAAAAAATACAGTTACGCTACACATTTTAACTGTGAATTTGCAGACTTCCGTCGAAATTATGTTGTAACTGAGTAGGTATGTGATCCATTTACATAAGTCGAATTGTTGTATTCCTATCCTTTGACCAAAGAAGGTTAAGTTGGTGTATGTATCTTGGCAAGCCAGCATTGCTCTTACACTAATTCTTAGCTTGAACGAAAAATTATAACCACACATACACCAAAATAAAACCAACTTTCTTCAAAAAACTAACGTTACACCAATTGACCCGAACCAAGTTTATGTTTGTTGTCGGTTACACCAATTTGAGCATTGCAATCAATAGTATGTTTTCTCTTACCTTAATCTTCTAAAAAATAATAAATCTAAATTTAAAATATAAGAAAAACCCCCGATTCGAATCCTTCAATTTCCTTTGATACCCCACTCGAGATTTTTGCAGATTTTCGGTTTTCCTTCCCCACTATAACCCCCACAATTTTTAAACGGCACAACCGATTTTCATGAAACATGTCTAAGAGCACTCACGCCAGACTCACGTTTTAAACAATAAAATTTAAGTTGAAATCGCTTCATCCGTTCGGGAGCTATGATGTCCCAGACAGATACACATCAAACATAATGACACCCCTCTTTTTTTGTCGGGGGTTAAAAATGAATCGCAAAATGTGTTGCTAAGCGCATAACTCAACAACGCCTATACCAAATTAGCCAATTTATTTTTTTAAATGTTTGTTGGAGTTTAAGATGGTTTTTAAGGAGAGAAAAATTCGAATAATTTAGAAACAATTTTGAATAATTACCCGTGCAAAGCCGGGGCGTGCCGCTAGTTATATATAAGATAATAATAAATTAAAGTCCATCAATCATTTCATAAAACCAAAGAAAGTATTACATAATTAACGCAGTATTTCTCTAATCTCTATCGGGATTTGCCTCTTGCGCTAGCTAGAAACTGTGTTACAGCAAGGTAATGCCCCGCAAACCACGTATCATATGAAATACCTTTTAAAAGCATATAAATAAATACATTTTAGACTAACATAAACTATGACACACAACCTAAAACAAATAAATCCAAAATTTAAAATTTAAGAAAAACCCCCGATATCCTTATTTAATGCAAATTATTTCCTTAAATGTAAAACAACATAATATTATGTAATGTGGACGCGATGCGCTTTCATTTGATACCCCACACTAGTATATTTTCAGATTTTCGGTTTTCCTTCCCCACTCTCACCCCCATAACTATTGAACGGCTCAACCGATTTTCATGAAACATGTCAAAGAACACCCGGGCCAAACTCACCTTTCATACAAAAAAAACTAAATTGAAATCGCTCCATCCGATCGGGAGCTATGGTGCCACAGACAGACAGACAAGACACGTCAAACTTCTAACACCCCTCTTTATTGGTCGAGGGTTAAGATATATGATAATGTTTAAAATGTGTCGTTAAAGTTAGTTGAATTTTAGTATGTTTTTAGATTGCGTTTTTTAATGAATAAAAGTAATAAATATAAATGTTTAATACCATTTGTAATTTTATTTTATAATATAATTACCGTTAGGAAATACACAATAACATTAAATTCAGTAATTATAGAAAAATCCAGCAATATTAAACTGGGTCCGGTGGACACGGTAGCGACTCCTAGCGTATCAAAACAGGGCGCGACTGCCCAAGTGTTAATATTGGCCCGAGTCCCTCCGAGGGCCCCGCTAGGCCTGACTAAGATCACGGTATCGGCGGTCATGGTAAAAATTAAACATTATACTATGTTATGATGTGAAAAATTGTATGAAAAACTTGAAAACCCGAACAGGATCGCCCTAAGTATTTTATTTCATTGTGTCAATAAGTAATTACATCCCACCACACTTTCACACAAATAAACTACTATTGTTGTACAACCCCACATTATTTTAATTTTTTTAAGCTAGCTAAGCTGTTTCTATTTAAAACATAAGTTAATATTTACGAATCTTAAACAAACCAACGAAGCGCAACCTCTTATAAAAGCGCTTTTTTATTAATTTTGTTCTCTTCTGTGAAGTTTCTTGCTTGTTTTTATTTCCAACAATGTTGTGGCCTATTTGTAAAATTGATAACATTTTAAATAAAGTGCTCGAGTATGCCATGAAGTTATAAAACTAATTAATAACATTATAATTATTAGTATTTATAAAACTAAGTTTCCAATTATCAACTCATCGACATTTTAGATTAGGTAATCACAATCTATACAGTTCGAAACGTAAAGGCTATTTGCTTTAAACACGAAATTCTTTGCAACGAGCGTGCCATAGACGTGTTCCCAAAAACGGCGGAGACCACCTGCTTTAGACAATTTCTAGAATGGAGACCGCTAACCGCTTTTATGTCATTCGTTCTTAAGTTATGTGCAAATAAACATAATTAATTACTTACTAAAAAGAAAGTAGGTCGGTAGGACGGCAACCATCTAAGTGGACCGACAACAAAGGCTGTGAGCGGATGCAGGCCGCTTCCAACTGAATAAGTGATAATCTTAGAAGTCCTATGGTTAATGCTTGTAATAATGCTGACAAGGTACCTAGCTGAGCTACCTTACCGTATTCTATGCTATTACTCGCGCGAGTAATAGCATACTCGCTATTACTCGCGAATTGCAGGGGCGCTAGTAAGTGTGCTTCTGCCTATAACGCTCTCAGTGCTTAATCCGTCTCTGGATAGCTTATCAAGAGTTATAGAATATCAAAAGACATGTTGCTGATGTTTTCTACAACTAAAATACTAAATTTGGTAAGGCACTTTCAATGGGAATGGAGTTTTATTGGAGGTATTAATACCTTATTGCCGAATTAATGGCATATTGCCTGTTAACATTAACATCGTTGATGATGATCGTTGTCTTCCGTCCCTCGGTTGAGGGCGCAGGGTGGGGCCTCGAGCTTGCGCTCCTTACCCCGGCTTCAACTCCGGGGGCAACTACCCCCGGGTCACGTGATAATGCCTTTAAGGCTGGTATGAGTAAGATTTTTTTTTTTTTTTTGTTTTTTTTTTTGGTTATTATTTTTTTTTTATTTTTTTGTTATTTTTTTTTTTTTTATATTCATTCTCTCTCTTTTTTTTTTTTTTTTTTTTTTTTACATATATACTATTCTAAATACAATTTTAATAGAGGCGGAAGGGAGATATATATATATGTGGGGGTATAAAATACATAGGGATACAAAATTGTTAGTAGGGGAGGGAATATATAGGGGGATGTGGGGGGGGAGAAGAGTAGAGTGGGCAGCGAAGAAAAAGAAAAGAAGAAGATAGAGAGAAAGGAGGCAGTCTGTGGGCTATTGGTCTTTGATGAGGTCCCTGGGAAGGGGTCTCCAGGGGCCTTTGTGGTCGGGGGGGCGAGTGTGGAGGGGGGCGAGGGACTGGATGTTGTAATGTAGGTAGATGGTTTTAATGTATAAAATATAGTGGGTAGATCGATATATTTTTCGGATCACCAGTCCAGAATAAATAGTGTACTGTACGCCGTGGTTTTATTCCCAAGCTAAGTTCCCGTGCTTTCCTGGACGTTCAAAGACTTAACAGTGGCGACGATTGCGATTACTACGCGTGCGCGATTATAGGAGTAGTGTTGTTTTGCGAAATTTGGGTTTCGTAAGAAATTCAAAGCGTTCCGTTGCTGTGCAGTGCGGTGCGCAGGAGTGAAGCAAGATGGCCGTTGGACGGATCGGGCCGTTTGACCTTGCCAATGACAATTGGGACACTTACGTGGATCGCTTAGATCAGTATTTTATCGCGAATTCAGTGCAAAGCGATATCAAAGTTGCAATATTAATAACTGTTATCGGCAACGACTCCTACGAGTTGATGGTGAACTTGTGTACGCCGGACAAACCTGCGACGAAAACGTACTCGGAACTTGTGGCGCTTATGAAAGGCCATTTAAATCCTAAACCTAGCTTACTGGCAGAGAGATTTAAATTCAGGCAGCGGACCCAAGGACTAAGGGAAAGTGTATCTACTTATGTGGCAGAACTCAAAAGACTTAGTAGGGATTGTCGTTTCACGGGCGATGGTTTGAAAGAGAACTTACGTGATCAATTTGTGTGTGGTTTGGTAAACGATAATATTCGCCAAAAGTTGTTTACGGAGGATGACAGTATCACGTTCGAGCGAGCTTACAAGCTGGCGGTGGCTATGGAAGCGGCGGAAACCAACGCGGCGTTGGTCGAGGAGAGTACGAGGGGCAAGAGTAACGGCAGTGCCTCCAGTTTTACCACTACGCAAGTACATCGCGTCGGATTTCCTGGTGAGGCTAACGGCGGCGGCGGCGGCAGCGGCAGCGGCGGCGGCGCGAGCGGCGACCGCGCGAGCGGGCAGCTTGGCGGCGCGCAGTCGGGCGGCAGTGGGGGTCCACGGATGAGGAGCGGGACGTCCGGTGGAAGACGGCGGAGCGCTCCGGAGTGGAAACGTCCCGAGGCCAAGCGGCAGTGTAAAGTTTGTGGAGGCCAGCACGACCCAGAATCTTGTAGATTCAAGTCGTATGTGTGTCGCATATGCAATCAGGATGGGCATCTGAAGAAGATGTGCCCGAGAGGTTGGAAGGCCAGCGCTACGCACAATATGGTGGAAGTGGAGCATAGAGGAAGTTTAAGCAAGCACGAAAGTGACAGTGACGAGGTAATTATAGACATAAACCGCTTGTCAGTTGGTCAGTGCAAACCTATAGTTATAACCCTTAACGTTCAGGGTCATAATATTGATATGGAACTAGACACAGGGAGTGCTATATCGTGTATCAGTGAGAGTTTGTACAATCAATTGTTCCATAGATTACCTATACAACCTTGTAAGTTGGTTTTAAGATATTATACCGGGGAGCTAGTTAGACCAGTGGGAGTGATAAAACCTTCCGTTAAGTATAAGGGCATGGAAAGTAAATTAGATTTGTACATTATAAGTAATGGAAGTACAGCGTTGTTAGGCCGTCAGTGGTTAAATGAGATGAACATTGTAATAACTCCATTACAGTATAATTTACAGAATACTTTACATTGTAAAATTAAAGATTTGAATTTTAATGAGAGGGAATTTAGTTCCAGATTCTGTAAGGTGTTTGCGGAGGGCCTCGGGCGGTTCACGGGGGGCCCCGTGAGCATCCACCTGCGCGAGGGCGCGCGGCCCGTGTTCCTGCGCGCGCGGCCGCTGGCGTACGCGCTGCGCGAGCCGGTGGAGCGCGCGCTGGAGCAGCTGGTGCGCGACGACATCCTCGAGCCCGTCGACCGCTCCGACTGGGCCACTCCGATTGTGCCGGTAGTTAAGAAAGATGGTTCCATCCGGATTTGTGCTGATTTTAAATCCACTCTTAATAAGGTATTAGAAGTCGACCGTTATCCTTTACCTAAAGTAGATGATTTATTAGCTCGGTTGCATGGGGGGGATAGATTTAGTAAAATCGATTTATCACAGGCCTATGCCCAGTTTGAACTCGATGAAACTAGGAAGTACACAGTAATTAACACGCACAAAGGTTTATTTATGTACAAGCGGTTAGTATACGGCTTAGCTTCTAGTCCGGGGGTATTCCAACGCCGACTCGAGCAACTATTCGCCGACTTACCACATGTAGGTGTATTTCTCGACGACATAATTATTACAGGCTTAGGAACTTCTCAACACCTACAAAACTTGTATAAAGTCTTTGAGCGGCTTGAATCAAGCGGTCTCCGGGTGAGAAAGGACAAGTGTGTTTTTATGGCAGAATCACTTAATTATTTGGGCCATGTAATAAGCAAAGAGGGAGTTCACACTTGTCCAGATAAAGTATTAGCGATAACTAGGACTCCGGCGCCGGAGAACGTTTCTGAACTACGGGCGTTTATCGGTATGGTAATGTACTATGGAAAGTTTATAAAAAAGGTTAGCTCTATTTTGTTTCCCTTGTATAATTTACTGCGAACAGGGGTAAAGTTCGTATGGAGTTCAGAGTGCGCGGCGGCCTTCGAGCGCGTAAAGCGCGCGCTTAGTACCAGCGAGGTGCTCGTGCACTACTCGCTGGACCTGCCGCTGGTGCTCACGGCGGACGCCAGTGCGCGGGGAATTGGCGCCGTCATTTCCCATATCACGCCGGAAGGGGAGCGGCCCGTAGCTTACGCGTCGCGAACGCTGACCGCCGCGGAACGGTCCTATGCTCAGATCGATCGGGAGGCGCTATCTATCGTGTACGGCGTACGTAAATTCCATCAGTATCTCTACGGCCGGAAATTTTTGTTGAGAACTGATCACAAGCCTTTGACATATATATTTGGGGATAAAATAGGTATTCCGACTATGGCTGCGTCACGATTGCAGAGATGGGCTATATTGCTCTCGGGTTATAGGTACGATATCGAATATGTGGCGTCGGCGAAGAATTGTGCGGATGCTTTATCGCGCCTTCCGCAGACGACAGATGGGGCCGAGTTAGGACGCAATAGGCAAGAGGTTACGTACCTAAATTTCGTCGAGAAATTTTTGCCCGTTACAAACGATGACGTCAGGCTAGCCACAGCTCGAGATATAATTTTAGGCAAAGTTTTGATGTACTTGCAGTCGGGCTGGCCAGCTCACTGCACAGATGAGGAATTAAAGCCGTATTTTGTAAGGAAACATGAACTTTACATTGAAAGAGATTGCATAATGTGGGGTTATAGGATTGTGGTGCCCGCGAACTTACGAAATACTATTTTAAAGCAGTTGCATTGTAGTCATATGGGCATAGTGAAGACTAAGTCGCTAGGGCGCAGTTTCGTGTGGTGGCCCAACATTGATAGGGATATTGAGGAGACGTGCCGGCAGTGCGACACCTGCGCGCTCGAGGCGCCGGCGCCACCGCGCGCGACTCCGCAGCCGTGGCCATACATACCGCAGCCCTGGTCACGTCTGCATATAGATTTTTTAGGTCCATTGTTAGGAAAGACGTTCCTTGTCTTGGTAGATTCTACGTCTAAGTGGATCGAAATTGTAGAAATGACTCAAACAAAAGCCTTTTCGGTAATCAAGGCGCTCAGAACGTTGTTCGCACGATTCGGTCTTCCTGTGGAAGTAGTTTCTGACCAGGGCCCCCCTTTTACTAGCATAGAATTTAGAGAATTTTTAACTTTAAACGGTATAAAACAATCGTTTTCGCCAGTTTATCACCCGGCTTCCAACGGGGCAGCGGAAAATGCAGTCAAACTATGCAAGCGAGCTATTAAAAAAGCTATCAGGGATAAAGTAGATGTAGACACCGCGCTGCAAACGTATCTCCTAGCTTACAGGAATACGGTACATAGCACGACCGGGGAAAGTCCAGCGATGCTGCTACAGCGTCGAACCTTGCGCTCGCGTTGGGACTTGTTGCGGGGCGAGAGCGCGCGGCTCGAGCAGGTGGCGCGCGAGCAGACGCGGCAGGCGGGAGCGTCGGGGACGGCCCCGACTGCGCACCAGACCGGGGACCGAGTGTGGGCTAGGAATTACGGGGCGGGAGACAAATGGGTGAAAGGTACGGTTGTAAGTACGGAAGGTACACGTAGGTACGTAATTAATAGCGAGGACGGTCGACATCTAACTAGACATACGGATCAAGTTCGGAGGAAATCGCATCGATCTAGTATTATATACCCGGATGGCCCATCGGAGTCGAGCGACGGGGGGAGGGTGGACTCGCAGCCAGCCCCGGAGGTAGCAGCGGGGAGCGAGGCAGTCAGTGAAATAGAAGGGGGAGGTACTGTAGAGAAGGAAATACCCGGATCTACAGAATCTCTGCCCACAGTAGTGCCTCCGCTGCCATCTCCGGCCCGGGAAGGGCCAGTACCCGAGGATCGCCCGAGTAGAGTACGTAAACCACCAAAAAGATATTGTATTGAATTCGATTAGAGTAACAGTATTCTGGCTTGATTGTGTTGTTATTTTGTATAATTAAGTATATTGTTTCCTAGGTTAAGCGATTACTATATAAGTTTTATTGTTAATAGTTATGCCTCTATTTTAGTAGGGAGGTGTAATGTAGGTAGATGGTTTTAATGTATAAAATATAGTGGGTAGATCGATATATTTTTCGGATCACCAGTCCAGAATAAATAGTGTACTGTACGCCGTGGTTTTATTCCCAAGCTAAGTTCCCGTGCTTTCCTGGACGTTCAAAGACTTAACAGATGTGTGGGTGACGGCTGTGTTCGGTACGATCGAACATACGCTTTGCCGTCAGCACCACACAATCCTCGACAGACTGCATTTGTAGGTCGCGGGCAATTACGTCATTACGAACGTATCGGCCCGCGCCTGTGCAGGTGCGAAGGACAGAATTCTGCACCTTCTGCAGTCTGTCTTTGTTTGTTTGGGAGAGGAGGGGAGAGGCCAAGCGGGGGCTGCGTACAGGAGGCGGGACCGAACGTACGTCTTGTAGATCCGCACCTTCGTCCTGAGCGGGAGATTGGATTTTAGGACCGGTCTGAGTTGCGCCACGGCTGCGCGCGATTGTGCAATCGCGCGATCCGCCTGTGGCTGCATTCTCAGTGACCGGTCTATCTCCACGCCTAGGTAACGAGTATGCGGTGTCCAAGCGACGTTCTGGCCCCGGAGGGTAAGGGGGGGAAGGGTGGTGCGACGGTTGGTGACTAGCATGGCTGCTGTCTTACCGACGTTAACAGCCATTCGCCAGTCATCCAACCATCTGGGGAGGCGGTCCATGAGCCGCTGCATCTTCATGGCCGCGTGGGAGGGATTGATGGAGGACATAAGGTAGGCGCTGTCGTCCGCAAACAACGCCAGTGTGACATCCCTATCACCGGGGAGCAACTGCCCCTCCAGGGTCGGGATGTCATCGGTGTACAGGGCGTAGAGTGCGGGCGACAGACAACTACCTTGGGGGACTCCGGCGAGGATGGGACGGGAGGAGGATGCGGCGCCCTCGACGTCTACGAAGAAACGTCGGTTTTCGAGGAAGGACGCCACGATCCGGGAAAGGGCTGGTGGCGTACTGCTTTGCAAGAGCTTATAGAGTAGGCCCGGGTGCCAGACACGGTCGAATGCCTTCTCGATGTCGAGAAAGACCGCGACCGTGCTACGCCGGGCGTTGGCGGCAAATACTTTGTTATAAATATAGCACCAGTAGTGGATGAAATCCTATTACTAGTGATTTGCCTTCAGTTTTATAGGTTATTTTACTACTAGTACAAAGATAAACGAGGGTGGCGCCATCATTACTAAACTGTTTTATAACTAAATGATTTGGCTCTAATCAAGGGTCGTTAAATGACAGTTCAACTGATCGGTTATTTTAATATTGTTTCTTTTTCTCGCAGGAAGATTTTATTTTTACAATAATTCATGCAATTATATCCCAGCTTTCCTTCCTGTTCAACATATGTATAAATGAAACTTGTAACTGAATGCGAACCACTTTCTCTAGTGTATCTATGTATTAGTATCAATATAATACATATTATATGTATGTATTTATATTGCATAAACTTTGTAGTTATAGTATTTATGTATATTTTCGTAAAAGTATTGTTATTATAATACTTTCGTATCTAGCACACAGGTCCCCTTCTTTTTCCCAATAATACTATCCATTCAAGGTTGTCTGGTAGAGATCGCTCTTTAGCGATAAGACCGCCATTTGTCGCATAGTCTTAAATGCTTATTTTTAGTTTTGCGTTTTTAATTATGTATGCAATAAAGAATATTTATCTTATCTTATCTTATTCTATATGTCCTTGCCAAAATTCAGGGTATTGTGTCCACCGATCCCGGGATCAAAATTTATTGTCCACTGATACCGCCAAGTTTTCTCCACCGAGACCGGGATCGGTTTCCAATGAATATTCCATAAAATGATTAAATATTTTTATCCACTGATCCCGGTATCCGTGGATACAAAAAAATACTTCAAATAGTTTTGGAAACGGATCCCGCTTGTAGTGTTTAGAAGTTTAAATTTAAACAAAAGTATAGTATTGAATATGTTATATTGATCAATAGTAAATTATTTTAATAAAATCTAAATCACAGGAATCATACACAATTATAATTACTCTTAGTAATCGAGAATTGTTTTATTATAACTTTGTATTGCTAGCATAAAATAGTTATTTTTTCTTATAATTCAAAACTAAGAAATTTTCTACAACTTCACTTAAGATAATATAAAGTAAATCTATATTATTAATCACTAATTATCACAGAAATCAACACATTCCAAACACATCTGGGGGCACGGCAGTGCCCCCACCAAGTCGAGCAAAAAAGCGTCACGGCCGTACCATCCTTTTCTCGAAGCAATTCAGGCCATTTTCGACCCCCTGTAACTTCGTTGTGGATAAAAATAGAAAACTGAAATTTTCAGTAACCATGCAGGATTGTAAAGACTCGGTATATTTCAAATTTCATTCAATTTGAACCAGTATTTTAAGAATTATAAGGGGTCAAATTTCGTAATTTTGTCACTCACTGACTGACTCACCGATCATCAAAATTCTAAGGCACTTCTAGCAGACCTAGAAGCTTCAAATTTGGAATATAAGTAGTGTTTGGTGTATGAATCAAGGAAAAACTAAAAAATCTAGAAAAAACCGGTATAGAGGGCGCTGTCGTACCTTTTCTCGAAGCAATTCAGGCCATTTTCGACCCCCTGTAACTTCGTTGAGGATAAAACTAGAAGACTGAAATTTTCAGTAACCATGCAGGCATTGTAAAGACACAAGACCGGTATAGAGGGCGCTGTCGCAACGCCACGTATATACGAAATATGTACTAAAGTAATAACAATGCGAAATATAAATAAATCCAATCTGGACCGGCAAAAAGAAAATTATATGGACATATATACAATAAGTAGAAGGCACTGAAAAGGAAAAAAGTAGAACTGTCTACAAAATACAAAAAGAAATGAGATCCCATCAAAAACAATACTTGTCAAAAAAACCAAGTCGCGCAACTCAGTTGTACTGCGGTAAAAAGTTGTGAGATCCATGTAATACCAAGTCGGATATTAATTTATTCAGTCTCTACTAAGCGAATGTTTTATAAAAATATATAGACTTGGCCATCGCCTGAAAACACGTGTAAATTCAATTATTTAGTGCGATGGCCAAGTCTATATATTTTTATAGAACATTCGCTTAGTAGAGACTGAATAAATTAATAACCGACTTGGTATTACATGGATCTCACAACTTTTTACCGCAGTACAACTGAGTTGCGCGACTTGGTTTTTTTGACAAGTATTGTTTTTGATGGGATCGCTTTTTTAATAAATCAAAAACCATGGCCAATTATACCAAACCAACCAATTATATGGAAATTGCAACTAATTCTTAACATTACAAAACATAAGACCACCCAACGTTCGCCACTTAACCTTTTAGTAGCCATCGAGGCCGCCACTCCTTTGGTTAGAAATTTGGTTCGTGATGTTGCATTTGAGGCCTCCAGACCTAACCGAGAGGCTCTACGTGAGATGAGTAGGCAAAGAACATCGGAGCGACGACCGGATCGGACTCAGGCAAACGATTAGTAGGACTCTATACGGATCATATAAAGTACAGTCCTACAATATCGCTCTACTTGTATGTTGGACCGGTGCATTTCGGGGTGATTAAATGTACTTTAAAACCCAACTCTTTAACCCAAATAAGTGGTATATATGTGGTAGAGTAAACAAAATTTGATGAAGGCATCAATAATTATTAAGACATGGCGATAGCCATCTGTCTCAACTAAGGGACCAAGTGTGTTTATCCCAGAAATGTATGGGTTGGAAAGGGATAAAACTCGCAACTTTCTTTTGTGACAGACATACCTACTAAGCAGTGTTCTATGTTTTTTTTTTGCGAAACCCCGTAACTTAGGAAACCAAAAATGTTTGATAATTAGATCTACAGTTTTGTCAACACTTTAATGCTCATGTTCGTCATGGAATACACGAAGCAGGCTAAGCCTATGCCCCTTTGGTATGAAATATAAGAATTTTGATGCCTCTCCCGAAGGCGTTTTAATGTTAACACTAGATTCGGACTGAACTATCATTACCTCGTCAATTTCCCTAGTGATCTTCTGAAAATCACGAGTGCGAACGTAACGTACACCTTCCCCGTTAAAGATAAAAGATAAAGATAAAAGATACTTTATTTGCAAAAAACATGTGTAACATAAGATGACAAAATAAAATAACATATAATTCAGACATGTTTGACCATTATTAGGTGTGCAAATGTTTTTAAAATAATAACACGCGACTAAAGAAAATTAACAATTAAAAAATGAAGCTATTATATTAATTTAATTAGAACTAAATTTATCATTTAAAAATTCGTCAATATTATCGAGCCGTTACCGCCAAATTATCGTAAGCGACATTTTTGTCAAAAACCGTTTTTTATCGACACTAGTATTTCAAACCGTAACGGACCCATCTCTGTTGGTGTTACCCGCCAAAAAAAAACCGTTACAAAGTTATAGCAAGTGCTAAAATTATCGTGAATACACATTTTTTCTAAAACTTAACGTAAGCGACACATGCATTTTATCGCAAGCGACTATTTCTCACAAAAACTACATTTATCTGTTTTAGGCACATGAAATCCAATATTAAAATATGTTTTGAAAATTTTACGAAATACTCTTTTTGATAACATGAATGATTCTAGATTAGTTTCATTCAAATGATCTGAGAACAAATAACTAAATATAAAAATCACATGCTGGATAAAGAAAAATGATCAGAAACTCCTTAGGCGTGAGCTTTGATTTAGAAAAAGTCCTGAATACGGCACATGTTAAGAGTGTGACCTTTTATTGCTCAAGAAAATGTGCATATTACAATGAAAGTATCTATGAAAGTGGCACAAGGAATGGATATTGTTATGTGCGGGGTGAAGGCCAGGGAAAAGGGGGCTGTTATGAAATAGTTACAGTTCTTTTTAAGTATTCGAATATGTTAGATCAAAAAGGTACCCATGCTGTCGTCTATCTATATTCTGACACGATTTCAATTTTGCCTAGCACAACGCTGGGCAAAATTGAAATCGTGCAATGATATCCATGTTGATTTATTTCTTGAAAACTGCGAAACCGATTCCTGAAATGCATGCAACGAAATGCAACGAACAAAACTTTCAAAGATAAGTAAGGGTTACTTATATTTTACCTGGACACACCATGATGCCTGTTGACTCTATACACAGCACCATTGAAAGTTTTGTTCGTAATTGAACAATATGGGCTCCATCTGAGTGGCTGACTATGATTACTAATGCCAGATCTAACCTTATAGCTACGTTGTAAATGTTTTAAATTATGGGGACTTCATGGATTGGAAGCCCTATTCACAAGCTTTATTGCCAGCCAAATTCAAAATAAATTTTAATAAGTTGAGAGTGGTGCATTTTCACAAAAATAATCATGTTGTTTTATTTAAATATAGATTTTCCGAAAATTTACTATACTTATTGACTTAAAATGGACTTCGTCATTAGATCAAGAGCAAACAGTGCTACTGTACAACTCACACCCTTATACGACACCGAGCTCAGTATTTCAGCAGCTCAATACAAAGAGCTACCTGTGTAACAAAAATATAATAAGTAAACAGATACCATGAAGAATACTTATTGAAGAGGCATAATGAAACCATACGTGACACTTTAGCTGAAACGGACGAAAATAATAAATAACTCAAATAAGGAGAATTGAAGTACCTAGTTTACTTGTATAATCTGCTTGATCTCACTATCCTAAATGTTTTACATAAATAGCTATATTTTTATTAATACATAATATTATTTTGATTAAAAACCACGGTGTTAATTGATTTGTATGTACAAGAAGAAATTTCTCATTTCATTTTATAATCTTAGTAATAAGTAAAAGTTAATTAGATCTCATTATTTGTAACGATTACTATGAATGAATAATTTTTGATCAGTGGATAATTTTAAATTTTATGCAGAAAAAATTAAGACACATCCGTAACCTTCGCGCACAGGATTAAGAAATTTAAAAATAGTTTAACCTGCAAAGTGAGGTTAATTAAGGTAAATTTTTAATAAGTGATACTTATTAAAAATCATTAAAATAAGTGGATATTTCATTCAAAAACCCTTTAAAATGCATATTTTTTTAACAATTATAATTTCTTGGTCATAGTAATTTTGATAGGTAATGTTATCGTAAACGCCCGAATATCTATAGAATGTGACAGCAAAAATATTGTATGCGCCATAAATGGCATAAATACTTATTATTTTTGTTTTATTTTCAGTCATATATATAAATCTCCAAAAATCATTAACGTATGTATTTTTTCTTGTTATTAGCACACCTCTGCTTAAAAATATTTAAAAAAACCTTCTCCTGTAAAATTTGGTTTTTGTCGGTTGCGCTAAAATGGCGGTAAAGGCTCGTTATAGTAACACTTGTCAACAAGCATCTGTTTAAGTTTCTTTTTGAACAAGTTAATATTAGATTGTTTGTATGTCATAGGTATTTTATTATAAATTATGGGAGCCATGCATACTACACTTTTTCTGAGCAAAGCCGTTCTTGATGGATATCTACATAACCTATTATTATCACGTCTATTGCGCACTAGATTGTCACACATACGTTGAAATAGATTGGGGTTTGACTTAACAAATATTGCTATTTCTAAAATATAAAGACTAGTTAATGTTAACAACTTATGCTTCTTAAAAAGAGGTACACAGCTTTCTGTTGAATGGAATCTAAACATAGCTCTTATTGAGCGTTTTTGTATTTTAAAGACACTTTCGCGGTTAGTGGAATTCCCCCAGAAGATTAACTTATTGCACAGTGTATCAGGCAGAATTGATAGCCATTCTAAAAGCTGTTGATATTATTGACGATCATCTCTGCATGTTTGCGAATATAATCAGCGACTCAAGATCGTCTTTGGACACTATATCGAATCCAAACACTACACATTCAATAGTGTTTGAAATACAGTCCAAATTGAGAAGGATACATGAAGAGGAGGGGTTTGTTCAGCTTTATTGGATTAAAGCTCACGAAGGTTTTTCTGGAAATAAGAGAGCGGACGAGCTGGCCAAGGAGGCTGCTTTATCATTACATACCAGCTCTACATACGATTGCATTCCTGTGTCTTTCATTAAGTACTTTCTTCGTCAGAATACTATTGATGTGTGGGATAGACGTTACGCAGCAACTAGTGCTGGTGGAATCACAAAGTTATTTTTTCCAAGTATTCGTGACGGATGCAAGAACGCGCGAACGCTTAATTTCACAAATATGATGTCACAATTATTTACTGGTCATGGAGGTTTTCGCGAGTACTTGCATCGGTTTAACTTAGCACCATCTCCATTATGTGTATGTGAATCGGATACTCCGGAGACTGTGCCTCACCTTTTAAGTCACTGTCCCAGGTATGGCGCATTGCGTCAGCAGTTAACATCAAGATTCCAGCTAGATATTTCTTCAAATAACTATCGTAAGTTTGTTGACGACAATAACTACAGGGATGAATTTTTGAAGTATGCTCTACATGTTATTAAATCTGCTGCAAAATTGAATGTTAAATTAGTTTTAAGTTAATATTTGTATAAAACGCCACAAGATAAATAGTGGCGATAATATTAATTCTAAATAAAAAAATAATAATCTATCTACCTAAACCTTTTATAGCGTATCTAGTTACACACTTGTGCACGGATGATCTCACCGTGATGCAGCTACACACAGGATTACAAGGTAAGCTAAAAACTATCCTAATAGCCTCAGCCTACCTTGACATAAAGGCCGGTCGAGGAACCTTCTGAAGAGCTGGAAGTGATATTCCAACACTGTAATACTTATGGATTAGAATGCATACTGGCCTGTGATACTAACGCACACAGCACAGTATGGGGCTCTCTATTTACGAACGAAAGAGGTAAGGACACTACGTCATAACCTAAACATCCTAAACAGAGGCTCAGAGCCAACGTTCGCAACATCATGGGCTTAAACAATCATAGATCTGACACTAGCAACAAACGGTATCACATATTACATTCATAACTGGCATGTCACAACGCAGGAAGCATCATGCGCGGATCACAGGAGGATAAAATTCCTACTGGAATTCGGAGAAATCATACCTTGCACGTACAGGAATCCTAAGAAAACCGATACCACGCTATTTGTAGAAACCCTCAACTCTTACCTGGATGTTCCTCCAGTCGAACTCCAGTCGAATTTGAGCATACCCTTACAGAACTGACTAAGCATATTAACAATATTTATGAGAGAGCAAGCCCCCTGATTACAGAAAGCAACACGATTGCTCACCGGAAAGACAGATGATGGAACAAGGGACTAACCAAACTAAGAAAAAAATTACGTCATCTCTTTAACAGGGCGATGAATACTCAATAAGACCATAACTGGTCTGACTACAAAAAGGTAAGACAAGATTATAAGGTTGCGATCCAAAAAAACCGTAGAAACTCATAAAAACGTTTTAGCAACACCATAGCCACGCAGAGCGAAACAGCTCGCCTTAACAAAATCTTATCCAAGGATACCACAACTAAGCTAGGTTCACTGACAGAGGCTGATGGGTCCTATACAACTACGGAGCAAGAACAGCTCGAACTCATGTTAAAAACTCTTTTTCCCGGATGCACAATGGATGCTAACACCTCATCCAGCTGGGAATCATCAGAGGAGTATACACCTCAAGGCAACGACTGGGACCTTGCAAATCAGATAATCACAAACGAAGCGCTGGAGAGAGCGGTAAAAAGCTTCAAACCGTACAAAGCAGCGGGATCAGACGGCATTTTTCCAACTCTTCTACAGTGGAACCTCGAGAGGATAACACCAACATTAGTCTCTATATATTCAGAAGCTGCATAGCCTGGAAATACATTCCGCACTCATGGAGGGAAGTAAAAGTAAAATTTCTACCAAAACCAGGAAAATCTGATTACACCCAGCCTAAATCTTTCAGACCTATCAGCCTTAGTTCATTTTTATTAAAAACTCTGGAAAGATTGTGTGACAAATATATTCGGACCTCTAATAATATAATTATAGACCTCCCAGCCTCCTCTCAAGTATGTACAGTACAAACTGTTCAACCTCAATCCTGCAAATAAGACTATCACCAAAACTTGACGAACAATAACCAACGAAATATAAAGAGTTACCAACCACTATAAATTACCTTCATCGGCTACGAGTATGCTAAAGTTTTCAACACGATCCCTCACATGTCCATATGAAGAGCTCTTAATAGATGAAGGATAACTGCCACGTCGAAGAAAAATAGAGGTATATAAAAATACTTAAAAAACATCTACAACGAAAGCACCACCTGGGTAAAACAAGAAAAAGAGCACCTAATATACCATTTAAACGAGGAGTAAGACAACGATATCCTTTGTCTCCAAAACTGTTTTTAGGGTGGAGCGATTTTATTTATTTTTGTTTTTTGCTTCGGCATACCTGTTAAAAGATGCTATTATAGGTCATTACTAAATACGAGAAAACTCAGTTTCTTTACGTTAAGTTTAGAGGTGCCCCTCATCCATCCCATCATCATAAAGTTTTGAAAATTTACGCAAATTCCATAAAATCGCAAACATTCTATAAACCCTGAATTAATACTTAGCGATGCTTTATTAGTGTAAACTAAACAAGATTGAACTTGAAACGTGCGTGTTCAGATCGGTAGGTAACGGGGTGCGGGGGAGGGGTATGTTTCATTTCACTCTCTCACATCAAAGAAATGACAAAATGTAAGCTCTTAGCTTGTGTTACGGGAACTAGACATCTGATATACTTAATATAATATACATACATACATAGATATTTTTTATTATACAATATTAAACACCCAGACCAAGGAGAAAAGTGCTTGCAGAACATACAACACTTTTACCCTCGACGGGAATCGAACCCGCTACCTCGTGCGCCGCAAGCGGACTCTCGCCCACCGCGCCACTGAGGCAATCAATAAATTCATATCACACTCTCATAGCTTGTTAGATATTTGTAGCTGCAAATGCAAAGTTATTTCGGATTGTAACTGTCCTAAAGGAAGTCGTGTTCCCAAGTTGATTTCTTACTGGATCAAAGAACGACCAGAAAAATGATGATAGGTTGTGTCGATGTGGTTACAACGGCAAAAAAATAAGAAAAAACAAGAAAGAAAAGAAAAAACTTTGTATCGCAATAGAGATAAACCTTGTTGTTCTCGTTCACTGACTGATGATTTGGCAACAGAAAGCAGCAGCTCAGGCGATAGCTTGCTTGTGCCATCTACTAGTCCTCAGTATAAAAGCCCAGAACAGTTAAAACATAAAGCTTCACCACCTAATAAAAAAAGCGATTGAATTTACCGTCATTAGCTCTTGCCTGCGATCGTACTGGAGTTTCTGATAGAGCCGCTGCTATTATAGCTTCTTCTGTCTTAAAAGATGTTGGCATTATTTCATCAAACAAAAAAAAGTTATGACTATGGTTCGTATTGAAAAAGAAGGGAAAATTTACAGAAAACGGGTCATAGAAGATTATTATGTAATATTATCGGAACCAGGAAGTAACTATTTCGGGCACGTCACGTGTGAGTCGGGTACTGCTAAAGGTATAAAAGATACTCTAATAAATCACTTAAAATCCAAGTCCGTAGAACTGAGTGAAATAGCTAGATGCAACCTATTTAGATTAGAATCTTTAGATTAGATTAGTACGCATATAAACACTGTTTATATTAAATTTCATTGTTGTTTACAAAAAACTAGATTTTGTTAATTTAATTTATAATCATAATCATAATAATCATAATCATTTATTGCATGAAATATGGTACATATAAGATATTACATTTCAATTCGTTTCACATATTTCGCCAAACAACATTGGCATGCAAAAATTTTGTACATGTCAATTACAGCTACTCAATCATGGTTAATTCCATCAAAATTATAAATGTCAATTAATATACATAGTCAAGATTTAAATTCTAAATAGTCTTTGACACTGTAGAAAGCATTATCTATTAACCATAACTTTAACTTTTTCACAAATAAATCATATGGTAAATCTTTTATTTTGTTTGGTAGTTTATTTTAAATAATGCCGCACATAGCGTGACAATTTTTTTTATATAAGGCTGTCCTTGGTGTCCTAGAAAAAACAATTCTTTCTGGATTTCGGACACATCTAGAGTATATGTCTTTTGCTCTAGTAAATTGATTCGAGTGTAACTTTACAAATTTTGCAATCTCAATGTACATACTGGGCAATGTTAATAGCTTTAATTTGATGAAAATAGGTTTGCAAGATTCCCATGGTGGAATCCCGACAATGGCACGCACACATTTTTTTTGTGCAATAAAAGCAAGGTCAGCGTTAGTAGAGTTGCCCCATAAAATTATACCATAGCTCAGCGTATATAGAGACATAAATTATTGTAATAGGCCATCATATTGGAGAAGCCATTGGCTCCTGAAATACAGTTTTTTACTAGTTCGGGAGCCTATGGGTCTATATCTTTGTTTAAACATTTGTTTATTTAAAGAAATTTTTACTTTTTATGCATACTAATCTAATCTTTTTATTTATTTATTAATTAACCATATAATAACAGTGAATATTATTCAAGGTACGTCATATTTTTACAAATTCATGTACATTCATTCAATTAAATTTAAAATGAGTGAAAAATGTTGATTAATGAATGACTTAGCTGTACTAAGTCATTCATTAATCAAAATTTTTTAAATAATGTCAATTTGTAATTCTAATAAAATCGTTCAATCCTAATACTATTATAAAGGCGAAAGTTTGTAAGTATGGATGTATGGATGTGTGTTACTCTTTCACGTAAAAACTACTGAACTGATTTAAATGAAATTTGGTACAAAGAATCTCTAGAGCCTGAAAAATAACATAGGCTACTTTTTACCGCGGGAAAACGTCATTCCGCTGGAAAATCCATTATAACGCGGGAAACACCGCGGGGCACAGCTAGTAAAATATAATAATGTCAAGTTTTAGTAATAAAAGAAAGTTGTGAAAAATTAAAATTCATAAATTCATTAATATTATAAAAAGCATGACTCTCTAATAATTTTTTAATTACATTTTTAAAATGTTGGAAGTTATCAATATTTGTTATGTCAATTGGTAGATGGTTATATAATTGCAATTTCATATTCTCTCCCTGTTTACGTACCTTTACAAGATTTACGCTAGGTATTACTAGTTTTTCTTTATTACGTAAGTTATAGCGAGCGAGAAAACGAACGTTCCCGCGAGCCGTCGTCATGCACACTGACTTCCCCTCCCGCGTATCTTTATTTATGTTTTTAAATTACAGATCAAAAATATAAGGTTTGTTTTTTAACGTTAACTAAAGAAATACAAATAATTATGGGTGTCTTTCTTTTTGAGGTAAAGTTTTTTGTTGCTATGGATTTCTAACAGACTTTTTCTAATCTTTAACAATGGATATCAAGTGGTATCGCGTTAAATAGAAAGAGACTAACACATTTAAGATTCACTCGTTCTCTTTGATAGATTAGAAATAAAAAGCATATGGCCGAGTGCAGAGAATTACCTTCCAGGATGATTATACCTTGATTTAGCAGATTAAGTCGGGTATGTCCCGCTGGTCCCCTCTAGTATTGTCCCCTTCGGACCGTGTAGAGGGGACAAGCGGGACATCGTATTAGCGATATCCCGCTGGTCCCCTCTACGGATCACTCAGAGGGGACAAGTGGGCTGTGGAAATTTCCGATGACCCAGATGTCCCCTCTGGAGAAGTTGCTGTTAAATTTTACTTGAAATTGTATATTAAAACTATATATATTATAAAGTTTATTCAAACATTGTTTATATGTATACTAAGTCGTTGTATACTACTTGGTAAGATTGATTGGCTACCTCGGTATGTAATAAAAATAAAATCTTTTATTTCATAGCTTAAGTTAACATAAACATAGACAGATACTGGCCTGTCCAGAGAGCGATTAATCTAGGAAAAAGGTACATTCAATTATCACTCTCTCCACAAGAGACATCCATAGTGGAGAGTTAATGTCATCTCCGAAGGTCTTTAGGACATTGTTTCAACAAACACCGTATTGCCAAACGAAGAAATTAGCATTTTCTTATCAGTGAATTCCTAACAATGTCAGGGACAAGTGCTTCTTGTAGTAAAATTTTTAACTCAATAGTTTATATACAAAGACGAAATGGAACAGTTTTACTAAGAGGAGGTCACCAGTACTACATAAAAAAATATATAAAACTGGACTAACAGTATGGGAATGTGCCCAGCGAAGAAAAAAGTGCACTGCGTTGCTCAAGATTATTGTAAGTACAAAATGTTTATTTATATTAAAATCCACCATTCGCATCGAGTAACGAGTTCACGAGTCCCCATAATACAAGCTTTGTTAAACGAAACTCAAAAACTATTGTATCATTTATTGTGTTTAATGTATAAGTTTGATCTATACCTGTGATTTTAATTAATAATTTTAGTGAATTGTATCTAAGATATCTTTCTTATGCTATATTTTACATTCTTATTTACAGATATAGCATAGTAGAAGCCTGCAATAGTTAAATAAATAAATACTATAATGGTGAAAAGGTAATTTTAATACATAATATTTTATTTAAGAAATGCAAAGATAGTTTTTTTTTAATTTTATTATTTAACTTAATAAAACGTATAAATATAATAAATGTTTTATTTTACGCAAAATAGTAAGAAAATACCAACCTTCATGCATCCACCAACCAATTTTTGTCAAACAATTTAAATGATAATGTTTTAATATACTAAACAATCGAATATTTAATATACTAAATAATATAAAAGTTGTTTTAATATACAATTTCAAGTAAAATTTAACTGCAACTTCTCCAGAGGGGACATCTGGGTCATCGGAAAATTCAACAGCCCACTTGTCCCCTCTGAGTGACCCGTAGAGGGGACCAGCGGGATATCGCTAATACGATGTCCCGCTTGTCCCCTCTACACGGTCCGAAGGGGACAATCCTAAAGGGGACCAGCGGGACATACCCATTAAGTCTGCGTTTTTATTATTAATATCAATGAAAACCTTTGTATTTAATATCAATCAAGTTATTTTTAGTGCAGTTAATTACGCTATTTATGTTCCGTGTCAGAACTAACGTATATAAGGTACTACGCCGAATCTTTAACAATGGATATCTAGTGGTATCGCGATAAATGGAAAGAGACTAACACATTTAAGATTCACTCGTTCTCTTTGATAGATTAGAGAAAAAAAAGCATATGGCCGAGTGCAGAGAATTACCTTCCAGGATGATTATACCTTGGTTTAGCAGATTAAGTCTGCGTTTTTATTATTAATACCAATGAAAACCTTTGTATTTAATATCAATCAAGTTATTTTTAGTGCTGAACATAAATAGCGTAATTAACTATTACGCTATTTATGTTCAGTGTCAGAACTAACGTATATAAAGTACTAAAGGAAGGTTAAATGTCAAATAGTATTAAAATTGTTTTTAGTAGTTAAAATTAATTTCTATGAGCGTTGAAGAATTTTTATAAGGATATAGCAGGAGGGATATAAACACCGCAAATAATAATATAACACTTACCCTTGCAATAACTTTTTAGCAATACCGATCATGTACCGATGTGTACCTCATGAATTGAGTGAATCGAACTTGCCAACACGCGTCGACTTCTCTGTTACTTTGCTCATAAAGCGAATAATTATTGCAATATCCTATACCCATTGTCACAAACTATTTTGTACTAAAATAACATAAATATTTATTGTTTAAGTATTTAAATTTTAGATTAACTGCAAATAGATGTCACAGGTTAACCTTTACTTTGATTAATTTTTATCAGAGTTGGGCAAAATTTTTATTTTATGTTAGCTAAACTATCAATCAGAAAATAGAAGGTATTCAATTATCAATTACATTGTCGAAGAAAAAATACAAATTCAATAATTGATTGAATAACCAAATATAACAAATTGATGTCTGCGACTTTGTCTAGTTTTTCTTAATTTTCGTTCTTAGTATTTTATGGTTATACAAATTATTGGATAAAATAGATAGAAAATCGGTGATAAGGGTAGGATAAATGGAGTTAAGCAGAAAGGACTCAATCAACAAAAAGTAAAATTGGTGATAATTGTGGCGTTTTAAAGTTTCGACGATAATTTAACCATGTTAACGCTGCGGCAATGGAAAACATAAATATCGCTATATTTAGGGGGCGGTATACTTAATACACCTAAGAGAACAAAGTGGAAAATAAATATTTATATAAATACTAGCGGCCCGCCCCGGGGCGTCGCACAGGTATAAAAATTTCCCGGAAATTATTAGAATTTTTCTCGCCGTAAAAACCATCCTATCTCTCAAGTTGGATCGAACTGCACATGGTGTGCGAATTTTATTATAATCGGTTAAGTGGTTTAGGAGTCCATTGAGGACAAACATGTGACACGAGATTTATATATATTAAGATTACCGGACAAAACTGTATTAATCCACTTGAAGCAAATGGATAAAGTAAAAAAAACTTGACCGATGGGTACCTCATGCATTGAGTGAATCGAACTTGCCAACACGCGTCAACTACTGTGTTATTTTGCTCAACCGGCACAATAGTGAAGGGGTTTTAAATCGATCTAGCTGATCTAGAAAGTACCCATTCACCCGGTGTGGACGGGATATCCTCGTAATAAGGATGGTGGTCGAAAATACCGCAGTGCCTCAAGGCAAATATCTTCAATATGGCAGGTCACACAGCACTTAGAACAGATGGCCGTTGGGACCGAAAAGTTCTCGAATGGAGGCTGCGGATCGGCAAGGCAAATTGTAATACATTTGAAACATTCAAGATTGTCATATTGATATTTTTATTTTTTTATTTTATTTAATAAACACACAAAACACATTACAACATTTACGACTAAACTATTTATATATAAACCTAAGATCTATATTGCAACATATATATATACATATACTATATATATGTATGTGTGCACTACAAAAAATTATATGAACAATACATAATGAACTAATAAAAAAGAAGACTCAATATTATTGAATAAATAAGAAAACTTAATATTATTAAGGGGGAGCGTGTGTGATGGAACGATTATTGAAGAGAAGAGATGCTGTAATCTTGCATATAAAATGAGATAGATTCTACGTAAATATATCTAGTTCGGTATTATTTCTGGACAATTCATTATACTGGCGAGCCATTCTTGTGATTGTAGAACGAGATATTGTTCCTGAACGTCCAAATAAATTGCTTATGTGACTCCTTTTAGCACTGAATTTAGTGTTAAAAGATACCTATATGCGATAGTAAATGACGTGAATCAATTACTGAATGTATTATTTTGATAGTTTGACAGTTGAAAGTAGAATTGTAAACAACAACATTTGCAATCATATTTTTAATATGAATATAGGAATAATTGTCGATTCAAGCGCAAAGTCCAATTACAAGAAATTATCAGCATTGAGCGACAACAAAACGCTTTCTAGCTTCCATAAAGGCCTCTTGACGGGTCTTAGTTAAGAACTCGGATATAGTGACACCAGTGTTCTTTATTATGGACTTAGATGACCATATCTTATCACGAAGCTCTACATCCTGGAACTTACAAAGTATAGGCCGCGGCCTGTCAGACGTGGCTCGGCCCATACGATGACACCGAGTGATACTCGGACTTTGCAAAAGTAGGCAACGGGTACGTACGGTTCTTGTTCTGCATCTTTCTTGTCCGCCTCTAAAATACCATACAGGAGCAGTATTTTTCGGCGCCCACGCATCTCAATGTTGTCAACTTGCTTATTCAGCATACAAAAAACACACGTTTGGTTTTTGGTGTTGAAGAATATGGAGAGATTTATATATTATGACAACTTTGAAAAAAGAAATCTCATGTTTCTGCCAACTCACCCAGGGATTTTCGTATTGATGTAGCATCCATTTTGAGGTTATGTTGAAGTGATGGCACTTGTACAATGGAGAAAGTTGTTCAAAAGTTCTTCTTGTGGATGGATAACAGCAAGTGCTGCCACTTGCTATAATTTATATTAATATACACATACATAACATAACATACATAACATAACATACATAACATAACATACATAACATAACATACATAACATAACATACATAACATAACATACATAACATAACATACATAACATAACATACATAACATAACATACATAACATAACATACATAACATAACATACATAACATAACATACATAACATACATAACATAACATACATAACATAACATACATAACATAACATAACATACATAACAAATTAATATACACAACAAATAAGTGAACAAAAAGTTCACTTTTCCCCGTTAACAGGGATCTTCAACGGGGAAGAATGGAATAAGATTTTTTATTATTTATATTTAGTCTTTAACGGTATTTACCTCTGCATACCGTTTGCTAACGAACATTTCATTTATTTATTCTACCGTAGGTACATGTTCATTGTTAACACTTGATGTCGTTATAATCTTAAGTATTATTAAATAAGTCAAGGTATTGATTTTATTTTATTTTTTTATATAAGATTTTTTACCGTAGATCAATGTGGCAGCCTCAGAAAACTAACATGGGCACCGCCGCAGTAATAACTCTGCTATCTGCGGATTCAATAATAAATAATAGGAAAATAAAATAGGTAAGTCATTAATCGGAATAGGTAGGGTAGGTAATGCTGTCAACTTTTTTTCTTGAGTTATTACCGGTACATATTTTTTTACGTAAGTTAGATGTAACTTAAAAAAACTTGAGCTTAACCGTGAAATAAATTTATATAGTTGCTTTATACAAAAATATCTAACTTTGTAATGTATTATATATTGAATTAGATTACAGTCATCATTCATAGTACCCATAACACAAGCTTAGGCTTAGCTTGGGGCTAGGTGATGCTGTGTGGATTGTCCAGCATTATTTATTTATTTATTTGATTGAACTTACATATTGTGGTTGGTTTTCAGGCACATGAATATTGAATTATGTAGCAACATGGCTGGCATGTCCGAAAACTCTGTTAGTAAATTAAAACTTGTCTTAAGTATCACATTTTGTATGAAACATTTGAAATTTACTTGTTTATGTTTATTCTGTCAGTGTACTTACTGTTCTACTGTTTCAGAGACACTGAAGTGACAGAAAATTCCCTTATCATATAAAATGAACTCAAAGAACATGAATTTAAACCTGTTTCGGGACGGAGAATTACTGATATAAATTACGTTTTACAGGAGTTACAAGAAAAAGCTATAAACAATTAGAAACTCTTATTTATTTCTATACTATAATTTGATCAATCAAATACATTTTTAAAGTTAGATAATATTATACAGATATAATTTATCAGATAGCTTTTATTACAAAATATAGCACGGAACCCCTATTTTATACTTATCTAACCTATTTTTGGTTATAGCATAAACATTACCATACCACACAATGATCGCAGAGGTTAAGTTCAAGAATGCGTATTTTTTTGAATTGGCATTTGGAAATGAAACTGTCTTCCTACATTTGTCGTTTTTGTATAAAAACAGCGAGCACATCTGAAAAGCGGAAGAAAGACAAGGACTCAAGCTTCATCATGACTATTACTACCCTGGATTCATCGCTCAACGATGAATTTCTGAATGAAGAAGTCGTAAAAAAACAAATAAATCAAGAAACGAAGTTTATAAGCAAAGAAGCAATAGGCACAGATTTTAATTATACACATACAATCGTTTGGAAAAATTTGCTGTTTTTCCTAGTTTTGCATATTTGTGGACTATATGGATTCCTTTTACTTTTCAAAGGAGCGATCAGCGTTAGCACGTTTTGTTGGAGTAAGTACTATTTTGATTTAATATTCCAAAAATTGGACTTAGAATTTATACAATTTTATTTATTACGGCGAAACAATTCAGATGTTACTGGAAGTCCTTGAGGGAGACATATTGACACTCCCTAAGTAAAACTGTGGCACTGAAAAAAGCACAGCAGGTCTACTTTTGTTCTTCAAAACGAATTTTCGCAAACGAACGAATTTTAAACAAAGGTTCGTTGATGAACCTACTCTAATTCATTTTCGGATACGCACACGAAGTTCGGATTCATAAACAATTTTCGTGAATGAAGTTGAACGAATGATTAGATGGTTAGATGTTTTATAATGTCGATTACAGATTATTATTTAATGTGAAATAAACAACATATTTCGCTTTATTTTTAAATTTGACATCTATTCTGTAGTTTATTAATTATGTTCTGTTATATCTAAGCTACTTATGTAATTAAACAACGTAAGACCAATTTATACTATTGACGCAATTTACCCAAGGCACTAGAAAGCACCCATAAAATATAAATATAAAGTGGTTTGTCCTGATCTACCAGGCTCTTATAATTTACTAAATTACTGCCACAGGTTTCTTTCCGGTTTTCTGTTGAGTTTTATTTACCAGCAAGCTTCCACTTGTTTGCTTCCAGAGAGTCTATGAATTCCTATATTTTATAGATGCCTGGATTCTACCGATCTCATCATCACCCTATTAACGTTCTCACTACTGGGACACAGAGACTTCTCTCTTGGCGAGAGACATTAGGCCTTAATTCACCACGCTGGCCAAGTGCGGGTTGGCACATATTTTTATCATGGTTTATGAGAATTCAAAAAGTGGTACGGGTTAAATCCTCGGGTTAATGTAATTATTATATTCATTTATTTCAGATAATGTCAATCCATATCACATTTAAAGCTAAATTTAACTTAAAATGACACATCAAAATCAAATAATGCAGTAGAAGAATTAAAAAAATAGGACAGTTTACTTTTACCGAAAAATATTATATTAAGAGCGTGCACTACCTCAGCAGAAAATCAAATTTCGCCTCAGCTCGTGACGCCGCCGCGCCGCGGCGCACGGCCGGCATCTTTTCACTAGAATCTCGCTGCAAAACAGTAGCTCTTTCGATGGTTTTTTTATTCAACTCAGGAGTCTGGTATGAAATTCTGAAAACAGATTTTTTCTATGTGTATAAAAAGTAGAATAAGTATATACACTTTTTACATTGATCACATACATGACTTTGACTTGACTTTAAATACCTACTCATTTACAACATAATTTCGACGGAAGTCTGCAAAATTTACAGTTAAAATGTGTAGCGTAACTGTATTTTTTTAAAGTTAGAATTATATTATTATGCTTAAAAACTGTATACTTACTCAACTTATTTTACGTGTTTTGGTGGTTAACCCAATTTAACTGCCAACCGACGATATGTACAATATCTATACTAATATTATAAAGCTGAAGAGTTTGTTTGTTTGTTTGAACGCGCTAATCTCCGAAACTACTGGTTCGACTTGAATAATTCTTTTTGTGTTAGATAGTCCAGTTATCGAGGAAGGCTATAGGCTATATAACATCACGCTACAACCAATAGGAGCAAAGATATAGTGGTAAATGTGTAAAAAACGGGAGAAATTGTTCATCTTTGAAGCCTTCCGTTGCGTGTGCCGTGAAAACGGTTCAAGATACACAAAAAATATGTATTAAAGAATTATATCTCTTTTAATGATCTAAAAAACAGTCCGCGATAGTATATGTCTATCTTTTAAGATTAACTCACAAAAACCGTTTTTATGGTACCTAATTTGGTCGAAATAATTTGTTTAAGTTGTATCAACATAATAATATTAATCTTTATTCAAATAAATATGTTGTTGGTTAAGAGTACTTCATCCATTATAACGCGGGTAGCACAGCAGGGCACAGCTAGTCTATGCTATAATGGTAGGGTTTAGTTCTGAAAATAACTTTTTGAATGGGATTAGTGACCTGTTAACGAATTATAGACTACTAACTAAGCGACAAAATATTATCAAGCGACAATTTTTTTATTTCCGCACATGACCATTCAGTAGGGAGCCGATCGCGCGGCTGATTATTACGTGATCTTAACCCCCCTCCCGTACCTTCGTGCCTGAGTGACGCCTGCCACTCCACAACGCATAGTGTCACAAAACTATAATAGTTAGAGATATGATGTAACGACGTTTTTTGTAGATGATGATAAGTTCTACAAAGTTGTAATACATCACTTAGTTATATATTCAATAGTTTTCGCAGCATTCGCGATTAAAGAAAGATTTTAGGTTTATTTTTTTCATAAAAATCGGTTATTGTCACAAAACTATAATAGTTAGAGATATATAACAACAGTAATACAACAATAACATCAGTAATAACGTTTATTGTAGATAATGATAAGGTCTACAAAGTTGTAATACATCACTTTGTTATATATTCAATAGTTTTCGCAGCATTCGCGATTAAAGAAAGATTTTAGGTTTATTTTTTCATAAAAATCGGTTATTGTCACAAAACTATAATAGTTAGAGATATGATGTAACGACGTTTATTGTAGATAATGATAAGGTCTACAAAGTTGTAATACATCACTTTGTTATATATTCAATAGTTTTCGCAGCATTCGCGATTAAAGAAAGATTTTAGGTTTATTTTTTTCATAAAAATCGGTTATTGTCACAAAACTATAATAGTTAGAGATATATAACAACAGTAATACAACAATAACATCAGTAATAACGTTTATTGTAGATAATGATAAGGTCTACAAAGTTGTAATACATCACTTTGTTATATATTCAATAGTTTTCGCAGCATTCGCGATTAAAGAAAGATTTTGGGTTCTTTTTTTTCACCATGGGTTACATTATCGGAGTTTGGTAAGGAATCATATTATTTTTGAAAACTAAATATAGCCTATGTCACTCAGGGATAGTGTAGCTTTCGAATGGAGAAAGAATTTTTTAAATCGATGATGTACAACGTAATTACTGATGTAATTACGTTTATTGTAGATAATGATAAGGTCTACAAAGTTGTAATACATCACTTTGTTATATATTCAATAGTTTTCGCAGCATTCGCGATTAAAGAAAGATTTTGGGTTCTTTTTTTTCACCATGGGTTACATTATCGGAGTTTGGTAAGGAATCATATTATTTTTGAAAACTAAATATAGCCTATGTCACTCAGGGATAGTGTAGCTTTCGAATGGAGAAAGAATTTTTTAAATCGGTGCAGTAGTTTCAGAGCCTATTCGAGACAAACAAACAAACAAAAAATCAAACCTTTCCTCTTTATAATATTATAGTATATAGTATAGACGTGTAGGGTTGCCATCTCTAAAATTTTATTAACAGGACAAGACGCGTGAAAACCCCGGATTTTAGAATCCGAAAGCCGGACATATCAACAAGATATTTTAAACATACTATATGTAATAAAAAACAGTTGAACAGTTGTTAATGTCATAAATCACCTTTTTTATTCATTTATTATTTTAACAAAACAGAATCATATTACAATTTGTTACAAATTGTTAATATAAATCAAAGCAAGGTCTTCTTTTCTTATTTCAAGAATTTTTAAATTCTTCTTCTTTTCTTATTTCAAGAATTTAAAAATTCTTGAAATAAGAAAAGAAAACCTTCATATTAAACAAAAACCTCTATTTAATGAATTAAAATCTTATAAGTACCTACTTACTTAGACCATTTTAGTATTCAGTCTTACAATTTTCGAGGTAACTTTGCTATAGTTCTATAATTATTATCTGCTTTACTTTTTATCAGCAGTCATATAACAAAATGTACCTATTATAGCAGAAAAATTGGCACCAAAATTAATCTCCCAGCCATTTAAGTCAAGAAAATTGACTACTAAATTATTAAACCACAAAAACGAAAATCAAAAGATAACACTTTTAGTTTCGTCGATTTGAGGTTATAACTCCGAACAAAGATCTGTCAAATTCAAATGTTCGTTTGGTACTTTCGTGAATTAGAGTAGGTTTAGAAAATTTTAATGTCAAACAATTTTCGTTCGAACGAAGTTACGGAACGAAATGAAACCGGAGTAGCAATTATGCGAACTTTCGATCGAATATTCGTTTTTCGATGAACAAGAGTAGGCCCCCTGGTCCGTCCCGCTCGCAATGCCGTAGCCAACTGACAAAAGACCGTCGAGCAGGATGACAAGATATGATTTTGTTGTGAGTGAGAAGCACAGAGCGATAGACGTGCTCCGTATTTTTAATCGACGTAAGCGCCAAAACTGTTATGTCTAATTACAAGTTATTTACACAACTAATCGAAAAATTAAAAAGACGAAAACGAAGAAATTTTACTATGTTTCTCGACAAAACAAAAATCCAACAAAAAAATTAGGTGGTTCCTGAGATAAATAGCAAAATGTGTGCAAAACATGTATTTTTCAAAAAAGAGAGAAAATTTTCGAAAATCGAAAAGACAGAATCCAAGATAAAAGTTCGAATTATCATTTACCAAAATATGAAGGTAGTAGCTTTCACAGATTCTGAGATAAATAACGATATCTAACTATAAAATTACATATGGCACACTCTTAAAATTAAATATAGTACAGACGGAGCCCATCATAATTCGCATCCACCTGTTTTGGATGGGGCAGTCTGTTCGAGTAACAATCATCCGTTGCTGCTGCTTCGCGCACGCTGGAGTAGGAAAGCGACTTTCTTACGAATTTGCATGAAAGCCGTCCGTGCGCGCCTCCGCGAACATTCCAGATGCGCTGAACAAACGCAAAAAGTATCCTGAAAATGTTGTTATATTGGACTCGTAGAGATCTGGCAGCCCGCTGAGTGTGGTTTATCCATAGGCTGCTGGTAATGATTGATACAGTCAGCAGTCGGACAGTCACATTGATTTAAGCGGCTAGAGGGGTTTGTGTCCACCGATCCCGAGTAGTCAAAATTATTATGTATTTTTATAGTTCTGTGATTTTATTGAAGGCTTATTCCAAAATATGGCCATGTTATCATGTGCTTACATAACATAATGTTTTAAATTTTTTAATAAATTTTGTTTGATTGATTTAATAGAAGCTGATTTGATATGTACATAAGTAATTACTTTTATGCTGATTTTCAGAATATTTTCTTTAGATGGTAGATGCTCGTGATGGTTTTAATAAAATCCAGTTTTTTTTTTGAGATTTTAAGGCCCAATCTGTGGAATAATTCCTATACTGGGCTAAATTTTTGTATAAACCATACAAGATGTCAAAAATCGACCTTGATATCGTGCCGGCTACAAAAGTTAAGGGTAAAAAAATCACATAAGTTTTTCTTAAATATCGCGCGGCCTGTCATCGCTCGGAGGTCTAAAGCTGGGTCCACACTTGTATCATTTCGGTGTATCGTATCTCCGTCGTATCATGATCGCTAGTTTGGACGCAAGATGATTACACGTTAATGATACATGCCGTATCCGATACGGCCCGATCCGCAATGATCGCGTATCTTGATACACCTCCGATCTGCGTGCAAAATACGTCCATACCACCGTTTGTGATACGCGTATCCGATATCCGATACGCGTATCACAAACGGTGGTATGGACGTATTTTGATACTGTATCGTGATACGATACGTGATACACCCCGAACCAACCTGTGTCGGTTTTTCGCGATCATCAAAGGGGATACGCGTTGCATCGAACATGCTTGATGCAGTGTTGCCAATGCTACGGCAATTACCGTGTTCTAAGGCTTTGAAAAAATGAAGCGTCCATATTTGTTTAGTTAAAGTCGATACGGTGACTTGATACAGTATCACATAAGTATGGACGCGTTTTTACAAGATATGCCTTAACGATACGACATGGATAAAATGAGCGTCCATACTTATGATACAGATACTCGATACGATACGCCTGATACACCGAAATGATACAAATGTGGACCCAGCTTTAGAAGTATCTTTATAAGTTGTACGTCGTGACATTATCCACAAAAAATAGATTCATGCATTTTTATGTAATATTGACCGTTTTCGGAGTAAGCGCTCAGAAAGATATTATAATGCACTTTAAAAAACGGTGTTGTATACCATACACCAAAGTGTAAAGGTGTTTGCTAGTTAAAACGTAAAAAATATAGCTATTTTCGAAAGTTGGGCCAAATTTTTTTTTTTGGCAATGTAATAATTAACATGTTTTTAATACATAAACAATCAGTTTTTTTTCCGTGAATTGGTAACTCTTTTTTTAATAAAGCTGTTGATTGCAAGTTGGTCCCATTTCAATTTTATAATAATATCAGCGATGAGTTTTGCTAGCATGGATCTGCAAACGGAGCTACAATGCTCACTTAATATGCCCATAGTAGATCTTACTTCTCCTCATCGCTTGAGCCAAACACCGGTCATAAAAGGGAGCAAAAAAATTAAAAAATATGTTAAATTAAATAATTTTATCAAAAAATCAGAAAAAAAGCTTAAAAAACAAAAGCTACTTATAAATAATACTAGGATAAGCAAAGAAAAGTGTAAATGGGACATGCAAGAAGAATTAAACTCTTGCTACAATTTGATAGGAAGAAATACAAAAGAATTAGATTATATGTCAAGTAAAATTGTAACCTTAGAAAAGGAATTGCAAAATGTGTCTTGTAAATATCAGCAAGCCATGACAGAGGCTAAAGACAATTGCCATAAACTAAGTAAATATGAAGACCTAGTCAATAATACATCCATTTATGTGCAAGTTTATAGCAGCAGCACTCAAACGGACCAGCCAGACACCTCACACTCAGCCTCTCATGCTGGCGCAGGACAGGAGTTGGCGCCGCCTTTGGAACATGAAGCCATTTCTCCTGTGGCGGCGCCTTCGCCTTCTCCGGTGTGGGCTGAAGGCTTAGGTTTACCATCTTCACAGTCTATGGTAAAGCAGAACACCTGCTGTCAGACCCGGAAAACTGTGATCTATTCAGATAGGATTGGCAACGGAATGGGCTCACTTTTAAATGACCTTCTGTCACAGAGTGTGATTAATAACTGCTTTATAAATGCTGCAACTAGAACTATCACAAATTCTATTGATAAAGATGTTAGTTTTGATAAATTGACCTCACTAATAGTACAGTTAAGCGAAATAAATGTTAAGCGGTTAGATATTTTACAACTTTTTGAGGTATTGCTTCATAAATTAGAATGTGGTCTAGGTAAATTGATTATATGTGCCTTCCCATACTCAAAGTCATTGAGTATAAAACAAAATAGACATTTAAGTAATATGAATTTACTACTTTACAACTTGACATGTCGTCATAGTGACGTTTTATTTTTAGACACTAATATTTTTATTAGTAAAAGTTTTTTGATAAGAGATACTTTGTATCTTAACAACCAGAACAAGCATGTTCTTGCTAAATTATTAGCATACAATATTAATGACACAGTTATAAATTCTATAACAAAGTTTTCTGACAAGCCTATATCTTTAGCTAGTTATTCTGCTAATAAGGGTGTAGATTTAACAAAGTCAGCTTATCATAATTTAAACTGACTTTGCCGACAATGGGTAACAACTTGCAGTTACATGTAGTCCACCAAAATATTCAAGGTTTACCCAGCAAAATTCTGGAATTAGAATTATTTCTAAATAGTTTTAATGTAGATGTTATGTGCATATCAGAACACTGGATCACAAGTAATCAGTCAATACCATATTACAGTAATTATTCTTGTGCTAGTAGTTTCAAAAGAAGTACTGCTATTAGAGGCGGAACTGTTATCCTGGTTAAAAATAATCTAAAATTTAAAGAACGTAAAGATATTGCTAAGTTAAGTGTTGAGAGATGCATTGAACTGTCTTGTGTGGAACTTGAGCGACATATTTGTGTTTGCGTTTATCGACCTCCGATTGCGGATCAGGCAACCTTCGAGTCTACCATGGAGGATGCCTTACTGAAAATATTTACTTGTAATAAAACTATTATTGTATGTGGAGACTTTAACATTGATATCATTAGTAATCCTCTTGCAGACAGACTAATTAATTTATTTAAATGTTTTAATATGAGAAATAATTTTCATGACCCCACGCGCGTAACATCAACTACTGCAACATGCATAGATAACATGTTCTCCTCTCAGTCACCAACAGTAAAATCAGTAGTTAAACATTTTAATTCAGACCACTATGGTCAGAGTATTAAGTTTTCTTTAGAAAGAGGTCATAATAAGTTATTAGAATTTACATACAGACCCATAACTAATGAACGTATTTTAGCTTTTCAAAGTAGAGTAGAACAAAGACTTTTAACATTACCTACTGGTGATGACCCTAATGAATTGTTTATGTTTTTATCAGAAACAATAGCAAGGGAAAATAACGAAGTATTTACAAAGAAAACTTGCAAAATTAAAGAAAAAGTAGGATTCACAGATTGGGCTACGCCTGGTATTTATAAAAGTAGAAATAAGTTATATGATCTGTATTCGGAAAGAGAATCTAAACTAAATGATGATGAATTCATAACATATGTCAGAAATTATGGAAAATTGTTTAAACAAGTATGCAACATAGCAAAATCAAATTTTCACAAGAATAAAATAATTAACTCTTCAAATAAAGTTAAAGCCACTTGGAAGCTTATCAATAATGAGACTGGCAAATCAGTACCCCGTAGTAAACAGATTCAGTTAAAAATTAATGATAATATCTTAGTCAAAGACATTGACATTGCCAATGCTTTTGAAAGTTTTTTCTGTAACATACCGAAAACTATAACGCAGTCATTAAAATCATCTACATCTAAGGCTGTGGAACTATTAGAGGCATCCGTAGATGCATGTGCTGAAGTCTTTTACTTTACTCATGTAACTGCCGACTGCATAGTGAAAACATTCAAATCTCTCAACATCAAATACACAGAAGATCTTTGGAATATCTCAACAAAAGTGCTAGGTAATATTATTAATGATATTGCCCCCCTCCTGGCCTTCATTTTTAACAGCTGTGTCGATGTTGGTATCTTTCCGGATCTCATGAAATATGGCAAGCTTGTCCCTCTTCATAAATCTGGTACTCAATTTGATCCTGCAAATTATCGGCCTATCTCAGTTCTTCCCGTAATGAGTAAAATCTTTGAAAAAATTATTTTAACACAATTAATTAATCACTTTGATCGCAACAGACTTCTGCATAGCAATCAGTTTGGCTTCACCAAAGGTAGATCAACTACTGATGCTGGAACACTATTGATAAAGCACATTTTGGCGGCTTGGGATAGAGCGCAAAATACTATCGGCGTGTTCTGTGATCTCTCCAAGGCTTTTGATTGTGTCTGCCATGCAACACTTATAAATAAATTAAAGCATTACGGCATACACAACAAAGCCCTTGAGCTACTACATTCCTACTTGACCGATAGAATTCAAAGGGTTCAAGTAGGTAATGAAAGATCCTCAGGATCAAAAATCGAATTAGGGGTTCCACAAGGATCAATACTTGGGCCTTTTTTGTTTTTAGTATATGTAAATGATCTCCCGTATTTTGCTAAAGACCTTTGTGACATAGTCTTATTTGCTGATGATACTTCTTTATTATTTAAAGTTGATAGGAATAAAAATAATTTTGACGATGTAAATAACTCACTGTCACTAGTACTAAATTGGTTTACGGTTAATAACTTACTGCTAAACGCAAAAAAAACTAAATGTATTAAATTCAAACTCCCTAATGTTAAAGAATTTCCTACAAAAATCATATTAAACGATGAAATTCTCGAGCTCGTTGACTCAACAGTGTTCCTAGGTTTACATATTGATTCTCGTCTACAATGGAAACCCCAAATTACAAACCTTGCAGGTAGACTTAGTTCAGCCGCTTATGCAGTGCGAACAATGAGATATATCACAGATGAGGGTACAGCTGGTTTATTTTAGTTACTTTCATAGTATTATGTCATATGGTATCCTACTCTGGGGTGCTGCAGCCGATATTCAAACTATATTCGTGCTGCAAAAAAGGGCTGTACGTGCAATATATAAAATGAAACCACGTGACTCCCTCAAAGAAAAATTCAAAGAGATTAACATTCTAACTGTAATCTCACAGTACATTTTTGAGAACTTGATGTTCACCCACAAGAATAAGCACTTGTTTTTAAGAAAAAGTGACGTACATAGTATTAACACGAGAAGTAAAGAAAAATTACTAATTCCTACTTACAGACTAAAAAAACTAGGCAAATCATTTATGGGTAACTCTGTACGTTTTTATAATAAGCTTCCTCATAATGTAACAGAGCTTCCTATTAGAAAATTTAAATCATTTATTAAGAGAAGTCTAATGAAAAAAGCGTATTACTCTATAAATGATTATATAAAGGATGATGCAGCTTGGATAGATGTTGCTTAGTTCCACAGTAACAGGCTCTAATAATTCTGGTTGACCAGGACTGATATGCTCATGTTATAATAGCTTCCTTATATGACAAACATTTTTTTTTATTGTAAATGTTAAACTTATAATAGTTACCTATAAATAAGAACTCCAAAATTGTAATAACTACAAAATTGTAATAACTGATATAGCTGTGTTGTTCTATTCGCTTCTCAACTCAGTATAAAACATTGAAGCGAACTGTCAAGACAATGTTATTTCCTTGATATTTGTTATTTAAGCAATTTAGTTTTATTAATTTTAAGTTGACCTGTCCATGTAGGCTTTGTGCTTCTAAGGAAATAAACGTTTTGACTTTGACTTTGACTTTAATATACGTTCTTGCAGTTCTCGAGTTATATTCAAAAATCTATCGAATTATAATACATTTATCGAACATAAATTCGGTGAAATAAATACATTTTATTATAAACTAGCTGACCACATCAAGCGTTGTTTTGCCAAATTAAAAAATAGATAGTAGCCGATTCTCAGACCTACTGAATACGCATGTAAAATTTACAAAAATCGGTAAAGCCGTTTCGGAGAAGTACGGTAACTAAGATTGTGACATGGAAATTTGATATATAGGATATTGTTAAGGATTAATACCAAGGTACAAATAAAGAGCCTTTTCAAGCAGTGGTATTTAAATTATTTTTTAAATATAATATATCGCTTATTGTCACAAAACTATAATAGTTAGAGATATGATGTTACGACGTTTTTTGTAGATAATGATAAGTTCTACAAAATTGTAATACATCACTTTGTTATAATTAGTATAATTATATTCAATAGTTTTCGCAGCATTCGCGATTAAAGAAAGTTTTTAGGTGTTTTTTTCCCCTTGGGTTACATTATCGGAGTTATGGTAAGGAATTTTTTTTTTTGAAAATTAAATATAGCCTATGTCACTCAGAGATAACGTAGCTTTCGAATGGTGAAAGAATTTTTTAAATCAGTGCAGTAGTTTCCGAGCCTATTCGAGACAAACAAACAAACAAAAAATCAAACCTTTCCTCTTTATAATATTATATTATAATTATTAATTATTATTCTCTTTATTTCATTTTAAACACGTCAAAAATATATTTTTTACATTAGATTACATAATAAATTATATAAAACTACCTACTGTAAAAAATATATCAAAACGGAGAATCACTGGTCGCGAAGCTAGGCTCAAGCGACCGGTGACTAGGGCTGTAGAGAGAGGAACTTCCTGACGATACGCGCCGAGTCCAGGAGTACTGCCTTCTGAATCTGACCCTTGATCCAGCTTCCCAGCGAGAGCCTCTGAAGGTGTTGGTCGAGACTCTTCGCTATTAGGCCGTTAACGGACACGACTATAGGGACGATAATCGCCGACTCAATATCCCAATCCCATGGTGACAATCTCGCGGGCCAAGTCATGATATTTGTAAACCATATCATTCTCAGCCTTCACGAGATTGGCATCATGCGGGATAGTGACATCAACAAGTATCGCTTTCCGCTTTAACCGATCTATCAGTACAATATCAGGTTTATTCGCTAGAATAGTCCTGTCTGTAATGATAGATCGGTCCCAATAGAGCGTTAGCAGCCGAAAGGTTCCCTCTACCACGTTAACCTTTTGGCTAATTGCCATGTCAATGAGGAGGAGCTCCTTAGTGCCTCGAGACCCAACCCTACATCCATTCTGAGCGGGTGCTAAAATATTGTTCCTCACAATGTGGTTGTTAATTTTAGTGGTCAGAATGGATGTAAGGAGCTTGTAGATGGTAGGCAAGCATGTTATAGGTCTATAGTTCTTGGGTTCCGAGGCACTACCGGACTTGTGGAGCAGGAAAGTTATACCAGTTGTCATAAAATTTGGGAGAGCTCCGATTTCTACGGCCTCTTGAAATTGTGTAGCAAGAACCGAGTGCGAGCATCGAAACCATTTCAGCCAAAAGTTATACAATCCATCCAGTCCAGGACTTTTCCAGTTCTGGGCCGAACGGATCGCATTACTTACATCAATTATTATTATTATTAAGTATTATTAACTACAAAATTGTAATAACTGATATAGCTGTGTTGTTCTATTCGCTTCTCAACTCAGTATAAAACATTGAAGCGAACTGTCAAGACAATGTTATTTCCTTGATATTTGTTATTTAAGCAATTTAGTTTTATTAATTTTAAGTTGACCTGTCCATGTAGGCTTTGTGCTTCTAAGGAAATAAACGTTTTGACTTTGACTTTGACTTTAATATACGTTCTTGCAGTTCTCGAGTTATATTCAAAAATCTATCGAATTATAATACATTTATCGAACATAAATTCGGTGAAATAAATACATTTTATTATAAACTAGCTGACCACATCAAGCGTTGTTTTGCCAAATTAAAAAATAGATAGTAGCCGATTCTCAGACCTACTGAATACGCATGTAAAATTTACAAAAATCGGTAAAGCCGTTTCGGAGAAGTACGGTAACTAAGATTGTGACATGGAAATTTGATATATAGGATATTGTTAAGGATTAATACCAAGGTACAAATAAAGAGCCTTTTCAAGCAGTGGTATTTAAATTATTTTTTAAATATAATATATCGCTTATTGTCACAAAACTATAATAGTTAGAGATATGATGTTACGACGTTTTTTGTAGATAATGATAAGTTCTACAAAATTGTAATACATCACTTTGTTATAATTAGTATAATTATATTCAATAGTTTTCGCAGCATTCGCGATTAAAGAAAGTTTTTAGGTGTTTTTTTCCCCTTGGGTTACATTATCGGAGTTATGGTAAGGAATTTTTTTTTTTGAAAATTAAATATAGCCTATGTCACTCAGAGATAACGTAGCTTTCGAATGGTGAAAGAATTTTTTAAATCAGTGCAGTAGTTTCCGAGCCTATTCGAGACAAACAAACAAACAAAAAATCAAACCTTTCCTCTTTATAATATTATATTATAATTATTAATTATTATTCTCTTTATTTCATTTTAAACACGTCAAAAATATATTTTTTACATTAGATTACATAATAAATTATATAAAACTACCTACTGTAAAAAATATATCAAAACGGAGAATCACTGGTCGCGAAGCTAGGCTCAAGCGACCGGTGACTAGGGCTGTAGAGAGAGGAACTTCCTGACGATACGCGCCGAGTCCAGGAGTACTGCCTTCTGAATCTGACCCTTGATCCAGCTTCCCAGCGAGAGCCTCTGAAGGTGTTGGTCGAGACTCTTCGCTATTAGGCCGTTAACGGACACGACTATAGGGACGATAATCGCCGACTCAATATCCCAATCCCATGGTGACAATCTCGCGGGCCAAGTCATGATATTTGTAAACCATATCATTCTCAGCCTTCACGAGATTGGCATCATGCGGGATAGTGACATCAACAAGTATCGCTTTCCGCTTTAACCGATCTATCAGTACAATATCAGGTTTATTCGCTAGAATAGTCCTGTCTGTAATGATAGATCGGTCCCAATAGAGCGTTAGCAGCCGAAAGGTTCCCTCTACCACGTTAACCTTTTGGCTAATTGCCATGTCAATGAGGAGGAGCTCCTTAGTGCCTCGAGACCCAACCCTACATCCATTCTGAGCGGGTGCTAAAATATTGTTCCTCACAATGTGGTTGTTAATTTTAGTGGTCAGAATGGATGTAAGGAGCTTGTAGATGGTAGGCAAGCATGTTATAGGTCTATAGTTCTTGGGTTCCGAGGCACTACCGGACTTGTGGAGCAGGAAAGTTATACCAGTTGTCATAAAATTTGGGAGAGCTCCGATTTCTACGGCCTCTTGAAATTGTGTAGCAAGAACCGAGTGCGAGCATCGAAACCATTTCAGCCAAAAGTTATACAATCCATCCAGTCCAGGACTTTTCCAGTTCTGGGCCGAACGGATCGCATTACTTACATCAATTATTATTATTATTAAGTATTAAGTATAGATAAAAAAGTGGCTAAGCCGTGCTCTTTTTAACCGACTTCAAAAAAGGAGGTTCTATTCGACCTTATATATTTTTTTGTTTATGTCTGCGGATAACTTTGTCGTTTATGAACCGATTTTGATTTTTTTTTTTGTTGGAAAGGGTAGTACCCCAAATGTCCCATGGTAAGGAAACTAGGATCTGATGGTGGAATCCTAAAGAAATTTAAGGGAAACACTGGTATAGAATTAATACCTCTTATTCTCATAATGAGGTATACACAGGACATAATGTGTAGGTACGTTATCTAAAAAATTGTCTTTCCGACTTGTATGTTCCCTAATATTATTCAATATAAAGAATTTTAAAGCCCTCTTATTAATGAGGCTGGACCTCAAAACTATCAAATACTGAATTTTTTAATTGTTTATGTTTCATTTAATTAATCACATCTATATATATATAATATAATATAATTTATAATTATAATTTTATTTTATGAATGCGAATGTAAGTTTGTTACGCTTTCACGCAAAAACTACTAAACCGATCATCATGAAACTTTGAACATTATACTCTTGAAGGTATTAGAAGTAACATAGGATACTTTTTATTAAAAAAAAAATAAAAAATATATAATTACCCGTGCGAAGCAGGGGCATGCCGCTAGTCACTTATAAAGTCGAAATTTATTTTTTACTTTTTAGTTTCCGTTGTGAAGTTGGTTTTATTTTGCCAAAAAAATATATATTACTGCCTATTTATTTTTCATTTCATTTTAATTTTCTTTATTCATTTAAACAATTTAACAAACATATTCGAATTATAATTAATGTTTATTAAATTAAAACCTAAAATTGTGTAGAAATAAAAAAGGTTTTTACTTTTGTCTTTTTTTAGTGTCTTATAAACGTATATCTTATACTTGGGCATTTTTTGGAAATTTACGCCTTTACGAATACTATCTCTTAGGTGGGTGCATTCTAATCAATACCAAACCAGTATATTTTTCAGAAAAATGCTGTTCTATGCATTTTTCTGTAGATTATTCACGCGATACACAAGGTCAAAAAATATACTTTTTCTCAAATACCGAGAAAAATATAAAAGATAGAAACGTTTATTCGCAAAAATTGAAAAGTTAGAGTACTAAATGGGGATTAATTTATTTGCTTCCCAATAATGTCCTTTTAGAGGACTGGCAATTGTCTTATACCAAATGAGTTCATATTAAATATTCATTATTTACATTATTATTATTTCATATTATTCATTATTATTATAGAAGAAGCTGTGGTACCTGTATTTAATTTGCTTTATTTTAATTTCAGCATTCTTCCTGGCTGTAATATTGGATCAGGGTATCACAGTGGGAGCGCATCGTTATTACACACATAAGACATTTAAAGCAAAACCTATTCTACAGTTCCTATTAATAATTGTGGCCCAAACACTTGCTGGTCAGGTATATACTTATATCATAATTTAAATTGCTGTCTGTGCGTTCTATGACTGCATAGAACGCACAGACAGCAATTTGTCAAAATTGCCATGCTGGAAATCAACTGGGACAACAAAATATTTACTTACGTAAATATTAATAAGTGTATGTTATGTACAGTCAATAATAATTTAATACGCGATATATTTTACTTTTTTTTTTATATTTATGCAGAAAAAGATTAAAACTCATCCTCGCACACAGGACTCGAACCTGCATCGCCGGGATTGCGCCCGGACGTGCTACCAATTACATCAACGCGTCAATTACAGTTATAATCATAATCTTATATGCATTAACATTAAAATATATTTTTTTAATAGTTTAACCTTAAAAGTGAGGTTTGTCACTTATTAGAAATCATTAAGATTTAATACGTAATATGTTCTGTAAAATAATAAATCAATTAAATTAAATTCAATACAAATATATAAATTTATATATTGTGTGTAATAAATTAATATGAATTAATTAATATTTGTAAACATACTATAATACCTTATTTGTGATTGAAATTGCATGTTATTATGGAATAAATAAGGCTTTATTATTATTATGTACAGTCAGTGTCATTAGTGGTATCATTTCATATAGCTTCCCATTACAACGCACGCAGATCAAACCTATTATGTTAATTTTTTTCTTCGTCTAAATAGTATTTTAAAACTTTTTGTCTTTTATGATGCTATATTTAAAAGAAGTTTGTTAAATCATAAATAAAATAAGATTTGTTGAATATTATTATGACATACCTATCTTTATTCTGTTTATTGCCCTTATTGGTTTTATATATTGTGGATTTATAACGTTAATTAGGTTATCTTCATAATATTTTTCGTCAGTCGGTGTCTAATCTAAAAGTTTTTTTATCAGCGAAAATAACAATGTTTTAGGTGAGTCCAAACCTTTTTTTTTATCAAATCTTACTCTTGTCCCGTGTTTTGATCTGTAAAAAAAAACAAATCAAAATAGGTTGTTTTCCAAGGAAAGTTTCAAGCTTAGTCGGTGTTTCTTACTACATAGATAGATCTCAATTTATAACGATAAAATCTTACCGTAACACCAAGCTGAAGAGCAATCACTATAAAACTCACAAAAAATTTGTAAAACAGCTTTGCCGAGTTCATAAGAACTTTATTTATTATTTTACCGTATTTGGCATACAAAAATAATTTTATTAAACAGTTGAGCAACTTTCCTTTCGCGGTCAGTACTTGGATGACCGGTGACCGCTCTGACTGAAACTATTTGCACTTAATGAAAATATATTATCTTGTTATTACAAACAAGCGTAGTTCACATAAGATAGGTATGCATGCTTCTCATAATTATCTGTTTATTTTGTTCAGAATGCCGTATTCACCTGGGCCCGAGACCACCGTCTCCACCACCGCTACTCCGACACCGACGGAGACCCCCACAACAGCAGACGAGGCTTCTTCTTCTGCCACATGGGCTGGCTCATGTGCAAGAAGAACCCCACAGTCCTCGAGCTCGGCAGGCGGATCGACATGAGCGATCTGCTCGCTGACCCGCTCGTTATGTGGCAGAAAAAGTAAATTATAAACAAACTAATTTTGTAATAAAAAAAAAAACTATCAAACCTCCCTAGATTTTACCATCTATTTCAGGTACTTCTACCAGATTTACTTTTTAACGGCTTTCCTTATTTCCGTCTCCGTTCCTGTTTACTTGTTTGGAGAGAGCTGGAGCAACTCTTGATTCTAATGTCATTGAGATAGAGTATAGCCAATACTCGCTACTGGGTCTTTCTGGTCAATTTCCCGTTAATAATCTATCAAAGACAATATCACATCTTACATTTTATTATCTATTTCAGGTACTTCTTCCAGATTTACTTTTTAACGGCTTTCCTTATTTCCGTCTTCGTTCCTGTTTACTTGTTCGGGGAGAGCTGGAGCAAGTCAATTTTTTTCTGCTATTTCGCTCGCTACATACTCTCCCTGAACTTCACTTGGCTCGTTAATAGTGCTGCACATCTTTATGGGACTAGACCTTATAACAAGTAAGTACCTCTTTAATCTGAACAGTAGCAATTTTGTAAAGATAACTTATCAGTGTTAGTACTACGCTCGTTTTCAGAAATTTGCTGATATATTTTAACCTTAATTAAGTACAAGTAGCTTACTAATAATTCCATAATTAATATCCTTTTTACTTATAATCTAGTTCTACAAACGTACCTAATCAAATAACTATGAATTTTGGGTCGATGTAAAGTCATTGTCTAGTTTCATACATATATAAAGGTTAAAAAAATCTACTTTTTTTTTATTAGTTTTGGCTTGACAAAACTTCGCTTGGTCATGATGTAACTTTTTACTAAAACCGCCCAAAATAAGAATGCTCACCGGGCATGCACACAGTATCATAATAACCGATGTGTTTTTTTAGGAAAATCCAGCCAGTAGAATCTTGGTTCGTGTCCCTGGTGACATTAGGTGAAGGATGGCATAACTACCACCACGCTTTCCCCTGGGACTATAAAGCTGCGGAGGAAGGCAGGCCTCTGAATTTCTCGGCCTCTGTGATCAGGTTCTTTGAGAGAATTGGCTGGGCGTACGACTTGAAGAGTGCGGATCCAAATTCGGTGAGTATGAGAATATTATTGTAAATAACCTTAATAGTTAGTTAATTATCTCTAATGGTGTTTTGTGGTTATCGTTTGGATTGTCAAATAATATAGGAACTGAAATATGAAATTATTTTGTTAGAATATTTAATAAGTTATTAGTGGTGGATTGCTAAGAAATACCGACTTTACAGACAATCTAATTTTTTGTTTGAAGCTGATGATTCCACAATATGAGAGCGCGCGCAGTGTGTGTCATTACACATTGTGGGTCCGCACGGTCCTTATTGGACCTTACTGGAAGGTGACCGCGCGGACCCACACAACAGAAAACCGCTTTACTGTCGCAAGAGGCTGTAACGGGGATTTTAACCCTTGGCATCGTTATCTCAATAATACACAAGGTTACTCACTAGTAAACAAGTTAATTTCAGCTTAACAGAGGGCATCAAAAAATATTTCGTTTACTGTCGTCGGTTTATAAAGGATAGGGTTTAGAATGTTTAGATTTAGAATGAAATTATCTTTCTAATATTTTTTTACTTTCAGGTTAAAAACAGAATCTTACTATCGGGAGACGGTACTCACCACGAGTTAGGTACGGACAAATCAGCTGTAACTGCCTTCAGACCCGTCCATCCTCTCAACCCCACGTATACTTCGACGCACCAAGTAGCAGACGCAGTTCTCAAACCCGAGGGTCTGCCTTTGTACCACGAGAAGGACCTTCTCAAAGAAAGTAGCAAAAGATTGAAGACAATAAATAGAACATGGAATAAATTGAATGTTGATAGGTGAACGTGGAAAACGGAAACAGATTAAACAAGAAAAAATCAAATGTGTTAATAATGGGACCTAATGAAATTATAGAAAAATATTCTTATTTAATTTAAAATAGAAATTTCGAACACAAGAAAATAGAGTTATCATGTTACTAATAAAACCTAAATAAAACTTATCCCAGTCTCTCAATAATAAAAATAATAAGAGAGTATTAGAGGGGGAAGAAGAAATAACCTTATTAGTAAGCTCATTATTTATAGGGATATTTTATTCTTTAGGTTTTCAAAAAATATTGTAACGGAAGAAATTAAATTATTTTGTAAGAATATTAATTTATTTATGAGTGGTGGTGCTAAGAAATAAACATTAAATGTCGATTCTTTGAAGTTAAACAGCAACAACGCATTTTATTTCTATCCAAATTCACTTATTCACTTAGCGCCGAATATTTTATTGTATATTAATAATTGGGATAACCCGTTTCAATTCTTCATAATATGAATTAGTTTGATTTGAAGACACACAATCCATTTTTCTTTCATGACGCTTATTCATCAAGATTTGAGACAGTTTAATGATTTTTTCCAAATAACCATGTAAATCATTAAACGATGAAGTCACCTCCGCGGGGGCCATAGAATCTGGCCAAGGTATAACCCGAAGATGGGCACCAGCGTCTTTTTGGGTTAAAACCAAAACACAATACTGGACCTGCTAACCCGACTGCCAAGCGTGGCGAGTATCGGCAAACCCTCTTAATATGATATACGCGGCCCGAGTCCCCCCGAGGGCCCCGCTAGGCCCTAAGGTAGCGGTCACGGTATCGGCGGTCATGGTAAAAATTAAACATATACCTCTACTATGTTATGATGTGAATAATTGTATGAAAAACTTGAAAACCCGAACAGGATCGCCCTAAGCATTTTATTTCATTGTGTCAATAAGTAATTACCTCCCACCACAGTTTCATACAAATAAACTATGATTTATGCGTACAACACTACATTATTTTAATTTTTTATTCAGATAATCCCTAAACTGCTTCTATTTAAAACATAAGTTATATAATATTTACGAATCTTGAACGAAACGAGGCACAACCATTTATATAAGCGTTTTTTATATAAATTATGTCATCATCATCATTTCAGCCATTAGACGCCCACTGCTGGACATAAGCCTCCCTCAAAGACGACCAATCATTCCGATCGGTCGCCACTTGCATCCACCGAGAGCCAGCAAGTTTGACTAAGTCATCTGTCCATCTTGTTGGTGGGCGTCCGACGCTGCGCTTGCCGATCCGTGGTCTCCATTCGAGAACTTTTCTGCCCCAACGGCCATCTGTTCTACGTGCTATGTGGCCTGCCCACTGCCACTTCAAAGAGCTAATCCGTTTGGCTATGTCGGTGACCCTCGTTCTTCTACGGATCTCCTCATTTCTGATTCGATCCCGTAGAGAAACCCCGAGCATAGCCCTTTCCATAGCTCTTTGAGCGACTCTGAGCCTATTCATAAGGCCAACAGTGAAGCACCACGTTTCGGATCCATAAGTCATCACTGGCAACAAACACATATTGAAGACTTTCGTCTTGAGACACTGCGGTATTTTCGACGAAATTATGTACAATTATGTTAATTTTTTTGCTTGTTTTTATTTTTTACTATGCTAAAATTCACATAATTGTACATAATTTATATAAAAAACGCTTATATAAATGGTGATATATATGAATTTATTAATGAATATATGAATTCTACAAATGTAGAATTCATTACTACAAATGTAGAATTCATTACATTAAAAATAAAATGCTCGAGAATTTCATGAAGTGGTGGCACTTTAAAACTAATGTGCCATTTATCAACATTTTACGATTTGGTGATCAAGAACTAGTCAGTTCGAAACGTTTAGGTTATATTTGCTATATACACGAAAACCTTTGCTACGATCATGCCTTAGACGTGGTCCCAAAAGCCAATTTCTAGAATGGAGACCGCTAAAATGAAAGCAGGACGGTAGGACGGTAACCATCTAAGTGCACCGCCAACTTGGTAAAGGCTGCGAGCAGATGCAGGCCGCATCCAACTGAATAAATGTTAATTTTAGAAGTCCTATGGGTAATGCTTGTAATAATGATAGCAAGTAACCTACTACTACTATCATTCTGTATTCTGTGCAACGTGCAGGGGCGCTAGTGTGCTTTTGCCTACAACGCTCTCAATGTTTAATCAGCCTCTGGGAAGCTTTGATTTCCGAAATGTGTCCTTCTAAACATATAGAATATCAAGATACATGTTGCTGATACTTAATTTGGTAAGGGCGCGATTGTCAAAATACTCCATCCAAATTTAAGTCTATTAATAAAAAGATTGGGCTCTAATTTAGGTTCGTTGTATGCGAGTTCAACTGACCGGTTATTTTAATATTGTTTTTTGTTCTCGCAGGTAGATTTTGTTTTTACAATAACTTATGCAATAATATCCCAGCTTACCTTCCTGTTCAACATATAAATGAAGCTCTTTATTCAATTTAGGTACTTTAAAATAGATAACAGAAACATATCAATTGATGATTTTTAGTTATTTTATATGGCAATGATTAACGCCAGGGACTTTAGATGTCACAGTTGCTAAAACATCAATCGACAGTTCGCTATATTTTCTATCGTAAGTTTTATTACTAAAATCCAAGTAAAAATCGGCAATCGGTGACGCAGACAGTAATTTATTGTTCTGTACCACTATGAACTACAATAATAATACTCGATGATGTAAAAATTGCATATTGCCCAGAAGTTGCTATACTAAAATTAATATTAATAACTGTGTTCTTGTTGAAACCAAGAAACTAACATGGAACTAGGGATGACGATCTGATATAGATTAATCGAAAAATAGATTTTTCAAACCAAAAATATCGATTAAAATCGATATTATGTAGTATTGGATCGATTCATTGGATCGATACATCACCCTAGAAAATCGATGTAACGTTTATAATCTTTGACTTTTTGTATATGTGCTGTAAAAAGTTTAGAGATTAAGCATTGGGCTACTATAACCTAAATTATCTATTTATTTCGTGAACAATAAATTTTGAAAATAATGTCTTATTTTCTACCTGATCTGATATTTTGATTTTGAAATATAAATAATTAATAATTATAATATTTTGTATTATTTTTAATAAAATTGATTTATACTTACATTGAAAAGCAAATTTCCTATAAAACGCAGATTTTATAATGAGATCACTCAAAATTTAATAGGGCTAAATACATTATTTGTATTAATGCATAAATAACATATAAGTGTCATAAGTCACAAATCCCTGTAGTTCTACTCCCTATAACATTGTGTACGAGGGCCTCATTACTGTATTGTTTAGAAATGTCGTAAGGGCTTGGTGAAATAGCTCAAGTCCTTAAGTTCAAGTTTGTCGATTTTATTATTTTAACCCTTTGTGTAGAGTTGCTCAAGATTAAACTATGCCCCCGTTTATTTTGCTTATAAACTGAATTCTGAAACTATAGATATCATACTAGTTAATAGTACGGATCAAATCAGCCATTTTCATCAATTTTGTCCCAAAATTTCCTAAGCAATTTAAAAGTTATGGAAGATAAAAGAACGCTCGATAATGTACACAAAAGGAATATTGGAACTGATCTAAATTATAAACACACTGTGGTTTGGAAGAATGCTATCGGGTTTCTAGTTCTTCACGTTTTTGCACTTGCCGGAATTTTGCTGCTTATAACCGGAAATGTAAAATTATATACGTTTCTTTGGGGTTCGTACACTTTTCTTACAATCTCTTGTTTAGTCTCCAGACCTCAAGGACTGAGCGAGAGCTGACTGAGCAGTGAAGACGGTGTCTCCACACCACATCTCCACAAAGACAAAGTTGCAAAGTGCGCTGAAAATGTTCTATCTAAGCGCTAATCTTTGTTCTACGACGCCCTTCTCGGAACAGTTACATTATATTCATTTTGAAAACGGGTTGTTCCGGCCTTTATTTGTGACGATATTAATATAAATAATACGACACGATATAGGTACGACGATACGAGGTTTCTATTCCCCTCAAGATGTAATTTTCGTCAGGAAAGCGGGAGTGCCTCTCCGGTGAGCCCGCGCGATATAATATAATAATATCGTCCGGTTTACGTGAGTAAAACCCGTTTTTAAAATGAATAGTTTAACTTGCGATAGTTTTGAACGTTAAAAAGTTAAAATAATTACACATTACATTATTAAATTTTAAAATTTCTCTGTCTTTGTCGATCATTGACATGTATGTTTGTAAGAAAGAGACAAAATTCTTGCTTACAAGAATAAATAGGTTTGCTATTTATATTGAACAAGAAAGTTAGATTATAATTATTACATTGAAATATTGTGATCATGATTGCCAATTTTATTGAAATCATGTAATATGCAAGTAGCATATTATTTTAAATGGGTCGAGTAATAATAATTTATTGCATGAAATATGGTACGTATAAGATAATAAAATTCAAATTAGGTGGATTAGGTTCACATTATTCACCTAAAAACATTAGCATGCAAAAATGTTGTACAATAAACAATAATAAGTCAAGATTAACTTGAACTTTACTGAAGTTTAAGTCTTAGTTGATTTTGTAATAAAGTTCAATCCAAGAAACAATCCAACAAATTCTTATTTTGTTCGATATAGTTTTTTTAGACTGCCTCAGTGGCGCGGTGGGCGAGAGTCCGCTTGCGGCGCAAGAGGTAGCGGGTTCGATTCCCGCCGAGGGGTCAAGTGTTTGTATGTTCTGCAAGCACTTTCTCCTTGGTCTGGGTGTTTAATATGTATAATAAAAAATATCTATGTATGTATGTATATTATATTAAGTATATCAGATGTCTAGTACCCGTAACACAAGCTAAGAGCTTACCACGGGGCTAGATGTTGTTGTGTGGATTGTCCGGAAATATTTATTTTATTTATTATTTATTTTATTTTTATTTAGTTCTGTTTTGTGATGTTTGTAATTGATTTTGATTCTTGTGTATTACACTTTTACAGCCTTCTTCTTCACGTACAGTGCCGTTGAAGGCGTCACCATTGGGGCCCATCGATTGTACACACACAAATCATTTACAGCCACACCGCTCCTCAGAGCTATACTGATTGTTCTGCAAACTATAGCTGGACAGGTAATAATTTTATTTAACATGAATAAAATAGTTTTTGCTAGTGTCAAACAAACAAGAAAAACCTTGTCAAACAAGAGTTTGAGCAACTAGCAAAAACTGATACAAGCTGTGTTGTTCAATTCGCTTCTCAACTCAGTATAAAACATTGAAGCAAACTTTCAAGACAATGTTATTTCCTTGATAAATTATCTATCTATATAAATAAAAATGAATTGTTGTTCGTTAGTCTGATTAAAACTCGACAACGGCTGAACGGATTTATCTTATCATAGTCTTGAAATGTTCGTGGAGGTCTAGGGAAGGTTTAAAAGGCGAGAAAAAATCGAATAATTGCCGGGTTTTTTTTTTAAATAAAAACCCGTGCGAAGCCTGGGCGGGCCGCTAGTTGTTTAATAAAATTCCCTCGCTCGCAAAGACGGTTCCTTATGTTTACATTGGAACTGAACGATGTCTTACCAGAAATATTTTGATCTTTACTAATCTATGTGAATTGTTTTTAAAATATAGAACAGCATGTTCATCTGGTGCCGAGATCACAGACTGCACCATCGCTACTCAGACACTGATGGAGACCCTCACAACTCCAAGAGAGGCTTCTTCTTCTGCCACATTGGCTGGCTTATGACCAAGAAACACCCATATGTTATAGAACTTGGAAGGCAGATTGATATGACTGATCTCCAGAACGATTGGATGGTTATGTTTCAGAAAAAGTATGTTTAGCTTTATTTAACCATTTTTCGACTCAATTTTCATGATAATAATGTTTAGGTTGATTATATCATCCATTAGGATGAAATTTATAAATTTGAAAATTATTAAAACTTTTTTTACTTCTCCATGACCAGAATGTTTGGTTTTGTTTTTAAATTTATTAATTGACTATTGCTACTTTAGTTTTTAAACATAAACATTGAATAGCTTCAACAAGATAAATTAAAAATACTATCGTTCTTTTATGTAATTATCTCTTCACATTTACACATGTATTAAACAATAGATTTCATTATATTTTCAGATATTATTATCAACTGTACGTGCTGTTTGCGCTAGTACTGCCAGTCTGGGTGCCAATTCATTTCTTCAACGAAAATTTTTGGCCTTCGCTTCTAATTTGCTACTTTACCCGCTACATCATACAGCTGCATGGAACCTGGCTGGTGAACAGTGCAGCCCATCTTTGGGGTACCAGGCCCTACGATCAGTAAGTTTATTTTCCAAATGTCGACAATACTATTGAATAATACCAACAAATATTGATAAACTGTCATAACGGTCATATCAACAGACAAGTTAAAATTTGATCAGTAGAAAGCATTACTTCTGCACGCTTCCTTAAAAAATAAGGCTTGCATGAAATATTATTACGCCTTATTATTAAAACATCTCTGAGTTGAGAAGCTAATAGAACAACTCAGCTTCCATCTCTTATGTTGTTATTTTAACAATATTGGTGTACAACATCATCATCACCCTATTAACGTTCCCACTGCTGGGACACAGGGACTTCTCTCTTGACGAGAGAGATTAGGCCTTAATTCACCACGTTGGCCAAGTGCGGTGCATGTGTACAACATGGTTATCACATATACATTTAACATTAACATACAAATGCTAGTCAAACATGTACATAACAGAAAAAAACTCTAAATTCAGCTATTTTGTCCATCCTAGTGGAACCGAGCTACATTTGTCCAAGCATTATCGTCTTTGATATAGTCCTCTGTAGAATAATAGGCTTTTTTCAGAAGACATTTTTTAATTAAAAACTTAAACTTTCGAATGGGTAGGTCAGTTATAAACTGCGGAAGTGTATTATAAAAACGGATACAATTTCCCATAAAAGAATTTCCAACCTTACGTAATCTGAATGTAGGGATATGTAGTTTATTTTTATTTCTAGAATTGACATTATGGAAATCACTCTTTTTTAGAAAATTTTGCTTAGTTTTATTAATTGATGATGATGAAGATGGTGCCTAGGATGGTCCTTAAAGCCCCTCATCCCCCAATATCAAGTTATCGTTCAATTATTCACTGTTGTCTCTTCTCAACAGAAAGCTACAACCAGTTGAGTCCTGGTTCGTCTCGTTCATAAGCCTAGGCGAAGGCTGGCACAACTACCACCACGCGTTTCCGTGGGACTACAAAGCTGCAGAGCTAACAATGCACTTCAACTTCTCAGCGACCCTCATCAGATGGTTTGAGAGAATTGGGTTAGCTTCCGAACTGAAGACTGCTTCTCCTGAAATGGTGAGTGAGAGTAATTACTAGGGCAATAAGAGTTCAAGAGAGATGTAGGTCACCGACATAGCATATAAAGGCATTAATTGGTTGAAGCATCATATTGGGCAGGTCATGGGACGTAGAACAGATGGCCATTGGGTCTGATGGAGGATCCGCTATCTTTAGGATTGACGAACGCAACGTCGGAGATCCACTAAGAACATGGATAGATGACGATTAAATATAAAATCAAGAGAACTTGCAATAGGTCGTTGGATATCGCTTCCAATCAAAACTGGTCAAAATCATTAAGTCTAGCAGAGGACGTTCTAAGGCTGAAATGATATGATGATTATCAAGAGTGAAACCACTCGCCCGTATTTTACTCATGTGGACACATTCCCTTTGCCAAACTTACAGCAGATCTCATTAAGACGGAAGAGTTATAATTATTTGATGCATATTATATTTAAATGTAACTTTAATTACAGGTAGAGAAAAGAATCATGCGCACAGGAGATGGAACCCACTATTTACTAGGAAACGATACAGCGATGAAGTCAGTTACAGCGATTGGCCCTCTTCATCCCCTAAATCCATTTTACACCACGAAGTTCCAAGACCCAGATGCTGTTCTTCCTGCAGAAGGCCTTCCCCTCTTCCACGATAAAGATGTTCTTAACTTGAAGACTGATAAGAGAGCCTCAAACAAAGCATAAGCTTCTGTGTTCTGAATTTTTTTAATAAATTGTTTATTATGTAAAATGAAACTAGATTACTTGATATCTTCATCATCATCATCATCAGCCTATATTAGTCCACAGCAGGATATACGCCTCCCCTAATGAGCGCCTTAGCGCCCTTTCGTCCTTTCCTCGGCTTGACGCATCCAGCATTTTACTGTATTGTAATAGGTCCGTGAAGTTATTATTTATTTTAAATAAATAATCATTAAATTTGATTTGAAACAACTTTTTTGGAATCTTTGATACATGTTCCAAGTGATATTTAAAGATAATTTTGGTAGTAAGTAAATTAATTTTTAAAAATATTAAGAATAAAATAATTATTATTTATTATTAGGGCAAAGACCTGAACAGCCAATTCTCCTTTCGGATGTTAATATCCACTTCCCGTTAAAAACACTTATTAGGCCGGAATTCAAAGTCACACATAATCCCTTTTTACTGTCAATCAATGATTATATCTCCAATTGACTATAAACAATTATTAAACTGAAAAGTGAGTTGGGATAATTACGAATCTATTTGCGCTTGCTTTAACGTTGGAGGCAAACATCATGAGAAAACCGGCATGTTCTGAGAACTTTGAAGAGTTTAAAGGACATGATGTCACCAACTCGCACTTGGCCAACATAGGGAAAAAATATATCACGCACTAATATGTCTGTGGTAAGCTGTAAACTTATGTTACGGGTTCTTATATACTTAATATACTTATATAGATATTTTTATAATACATATTAAAACCAAGGAAAAAAGTGCTTGCAGAAAATACAATCAGAATCAAACCCACTTCGCCCATCGCACTACTGAGATAGTCAAAAAAGGCCTAATCTCTTTGATAGAGATTATTGTTAGCAACAGGAACGAAAATAGGGGTGCTTCAAATATGTAAAAGACCATTATTTTACTCTCACGAAATAATATTAATATACTTATATGAGTAGGTATTAACAGCCCAAAAACATTAAAGATATAATACATACAAGCATACAATTAAAAACGCTTATTCCACGGCTAAGTCCATTTCCAGTACAAAGTAAGTTATGAATCACATTTTTTTATTAAAAACTGTTTTGGGGTTCAGCTTTGACTATATTTAAGATAATATGGAATATGGATTTGATTACATAATTAAAAATTTCGGTCACTATAGGTCTGAAAATATAAAACAGGAAAATTCGTTTTTAGGAACCATGGCTATGATTTTAGCAAAAAGTAAAATTGTATTTACACGTATAAAAAAATCTTGTATTTTGCTTGAAATCGAACCCAGACTTTTAAAAAATAAGAAATACTATTTTAATTTAGATGCTGTAGGTTCTTAACAGGATGTGGATAATACGAAAATTGTGGTGTTGCGATCCATTTGACCTGCGGACGACATCTTGGAAAAAGGGGTTCAAAGGATATTTGCTCTAGCTCGTTTAGTTATATATTCTATATCTTTCACGATATGTTAAAAACATATTCAACTGCATGACCAACCTCATTATTTCACAAACTGCGAGTATATTAAGTAAAAGTAACAAATACAAAAACACTTAATTGTACTTACATCAAAACAAAACAATAGTTATAAAATTCATATAAGAGAAAGTACAAAGGGACGTTAGTTAGCTAATAAAACGTGTCCATGGTTAGTTATGTCTAGAGATAGATGAGATGAGATAGAGATAAATGATCTGAATCTGAATCTGATACCTATCTTGCTTCGTAATATGTGTCTGAGCAAAATAGCTCTATATTAAAACCATTGTCTAATATTGCTCGGAATGAAACAGGCCCTAAGACTAAGTCGGGAAACATACCATGATTTAACGGTATGAGTTTACTTTTTGGCCCCAACGATAACGTTCTGTGTGCTATACAGCCTGCCCACTGCCACTTCAAAGAGCTAATCCGTTTAGCCATATCGGGCCTATGTTCTTTTAAGAATCTCCAAATTTCTGATTCGATCCCGTATAAAGACCCCGAGCATATCTTTGAGCGGCTCTGAGCCTATTCATGAGACCAATAGTGAAGCACCACGCTTCGGATCCGTAAAACAAATATATGAGATAGTGAATTGCTTGCTTTAAGTTTATACGAAAGCTTTGAGAAGCACGTTTTACGACTTAGGTAGTCGCTCGCAAAACCTTTCAGTTTGAAAAAAATATATATTAGAATCCTTAAAATAATTTCCAAGTAAGTAGGTAACTTAGTAGTTCAACCGTGATCATGGCGCATGTAACTGTGCCGAAATATCGGGAAACTCGAAAGACAATCAATCATGCTAAATATCCCGCTATAAATCTAAATAGTAAGTAACTAAGCTTGGGTTTTGCCAAAAAATGTTTGGATCATTTAATTTAGTCCAATCTAAAAATAAATTATTGGCCGAAATACACCGAAATACGCGTCTTTGCTATAGTGTAAAATCAGTGAAGCGGCCTGATTTATCATTAAATTTATTCCTAGGTTTCTATTAGTTATGTGTGTTTTGTGACTATCATGAGCATTGTAAAACAAACTAGGGAAATAAAGAGTCGACAATTTTTAACTCAGACAGACATTTTTTAACATGAGTAGTAATTTTTTGTCACATCTTTGTGCAGACTATGTATACCTATCCTCAATCTATGATCTATCCTTTCAGTAACTGCCTATAATCATTAAGGGTCAACTCTGTTATTATTGGAGAGTGAAAACAAATTTAAATCAGAAAATATATAATTTTACAAAGAATATTTTAGGGTTCCATACTCAAAAGGTAAAATGGGACCCTATGACTGAGACTTCGTTGTGTCTGTCTATCGGTTACCAGGCTGTACCTCAAGAACTAAAAAAATAGTATGAATAAATAAATATAACCTATATAAATAAAAATGAATTGCTGTTCGTTAGTCTGACTAAAACTCAAGAACGGCTGAACGGATTTATCTTATCTTAGTCTTGAAATGTTCGTGGAGGTCTAGGGAAGGTTTAAAAGGCAAGAAAAAATCAAATAATTGCCGGTGAAATAAAATTGATAAAAACCCGTGCGAAGACGGGGCGGCCCGCTAGTTATGAAAAAAAAATAAAAAATTTAAATTAAACACATATTATAATTATGAATTTAAGGGGGACTTTCATAGCCCAGAAAAATAACGTGATTTATCTGGAAGTTAAGCAACAGAAAGCATTTTTTTTTATTTGCACTTTCTTATTACATTTTAATTTTTCTTAAAGATTGTTTGTAACAAAAACATAACTTAAAATAACACGGAACCCTCAGTGTATGCATCCATCTCATACTTAACGAATTTGCTTTTAGTAGACTAAATTGCAATAAAAACATTACCATACAATGACACAGGCAAATTAAGTTCAAGTACATATGCGTGAAATAACCACACATACTATTTAAATACAATAAATAATATTATGAAATTGATCTGTCAAACTATTGTACCTTTTTCGTTTTTGTATAAAGACAGTGGGCACAACTGACAAACAGCAGTAAGACATAGACTCAAGCTTCATCATGTCTATTTCAACTATTATGGATTTGATCGATGAATTTCTGAGTGAAGAAGTCGAAAACAAACACAAAAATCAAGAAACGAAGAAAACGAACGAGTTTATAAGCAAAGAATTAATAGGAACAGATCTGAGTTATACGCATTCAATCGTTTGGGAAAATTTGCTGTTTTTCCTAGTTTTGAATATTTGTGGACTATATGGATTCCTTTTATTTTTCAAAGGAACGTATAGCGTTAGCACGTTATTTTGGAGTAAGTAGATACTTTATATTTATTTCATATGTCAGATTATACTGAGACAGAGAATGTAAGAATTTTACTAGTATAAAAGGCCCGACGAGTGATTCAGATTTTTAAAACTGGTTATTTAAAAAAAAGAAACGTGTAAAACCGAATAATCTACAAAATGTAGTTTTTATCTTGTCTTTTTCTAAGAATCGGAGTTGGAGGGTGTTATTTAATTGTAACCTAATTTTAAAGGGGAACATAATGTCGAGCAGTGGACGTCCGGCAGATAAAATGATGGTGAATGGCACATGAGTTCATTTATAGAAGAACTGCTGGAGCCTATATTAAATTTGTTATATTTTAATTTTCAGCATTCTGTCTGACTCTTTTATTGAATCAGGGTATCACAGTGGGAGCGCATCGTTATTACACACATAAGACATTTAAAGCAAAACCTATTCTACAGTACCTGTTTATAGTGGCCCAAACACTTGCTGGTCAGGTACGTACCTATTACCTATTTTTTTACTATTATTATTTATTTATTCTGGGATTTTATTTATTCATTTTAGCTGGGACTGTTGTCCCAATGTTTGCATACGTACATATTAATTAGTGTACGTAATGTACCCATGGTCACAATGTACATGCCCCACGGCCATGCCATTAATGTGGTACCGTTAACATTGAAGATAGACAATTTTACTGAAAAAATACATTATTTTAATTTTAAAAATTACTTCAATACTAACAATCAAGATTTCCTCAAAATCGTATGTTTGAACCGGGAATTGGACCCGCTAAATTGTAACCAAATTTTACTATACCGATCCAAATTTTAAGGAAGGAAATAGACTTTATTAACAACAAATTGACATGTTTTCAAAATTAAAATGAAGTCTTCTTTCAGTAAAAAATATTTTAATATGATACTTCGCTCTATGTGACACACAGTATACATAAATGATATACCACTCGATACAACTCTACGAAATAGCGAAGATTTTGAATTAAATATTGTTAGTTAGATAGTTCTCTAACTAATTGTATTTCTGTTGCCGCAATGTCAAGAAATATTAGGTCCTTACATATGAAATTGGCGTTTTGTATGGGAGGAACAAAAAGTCGAATATTTTTTAATATAATATATATATTTAATTAATCAAAGTATGAACCATTATTTTCTATGCACTTTTGCCATCTTATAGGTAGTTCATTGATCCCTTTACTAAAAAAACCAGTCGGACGGGAATCAATAAAATCTTTGAAGGCGATTTGGACTGCCCCATCGGAGTTGAATTTTTTCCCTTGCAAGAAGTTATCCAAATTTCGAAAAAAATGGTAATCTGTTGGAGCAAGGTCCGGGGAGTACGGAGGATGTCTTAGACTTTCCAATTGAAGCTCTTCTAATTTAGTAGCCGTCTGTTGCGCAGTGTGTGGTCTAGCGTTGTCGTGAAGCAGCAGTGGCGTGGAGCGATTGACCAGCCTAGGTTGTTTAGCCGCTAGCTTTTCCATCATGGTTTGCAATTGCTGACAATAGACATCAGCCGTAATAGTCTGGCCAGATTTGAGAAAACTGTAATGAACAATACCGGCACTAGTCCACCAAACGCTTACAAGTAACTTTTTTGGGGTTAATTTTCGCTTGGGGCAGGATTTGGCTGGCTGGCCAGGATCCAACCATTGCGCTGAGCGCTTCCGATTATCGTAAAGAACCCATTTTTCATCACAGGTAATGATTCGGTTTAAAATACCTTCATTATTGTGCCGGTTTAGTAATGTAACGCAGCAGTCGACGCGCGTTTGCCGGTTTGCTTCAGTCAATTCGTGAGGTACCCACCTTTCAAGCTTTTTAATCTTCCCAATTTGCTTCAAGTGAATTAAAACAGTTTTATCACTAACACCGCAGCCTGCAGCTAACTCGGACGTGGTTTGCGATGGATCCGCTTCCACAATAGCCTTCAACTCTTCATTATCAACTTGAGTCTCAGGCCGTCCACGGGGCTTGTTCTGCAAGTCGAAATTTCCAGAACGAAAACGTTGGAACCAAAAACGAACTGTGTTTTCTTTTGCAACACGACCGCCATACACATCATTCACCCTTCGAGTTGTTTCCGCAGCACTAGTGCCACGGCGGAACTCGTACTCGTAAATAATGCGATATTTTAAGTTTTCCATTTTGTAAAATGAGTGACGCAAACAGAAAAAAACAGAAGAAAAAAAACAAATGAATGACGATCATCGAAGCACAAATACATGAGTCTATAGCTGTACAAATTTGAATTTGGAATTCCTTACCAAAGAGGAGAAATTTGTGATTAAAGTGGCCAGTACGAAAAACGCCAATTTCATATGTAAGGACCTAATATTAAAACACATAATCAATTAGTATATAATATAAGTTGCTCCCATACAATAATAAACGTTATTTTATTAAGAATTTAAGTATCGTTACTCGCAGTGAATGGTGATCAGCATTGATGGGTGACCGAGATAATTGATTATTTTTGCGCTTTAAAAAAATATACAAAAAAGTGTACGCGGAACCTCCAGTGGGTTTGCATTGTCTCATAATTTCTCATAATTATTGCTTGTTTATACTTGTTTATTTCGTTTAGAATGCCATATTCACCTGGGTCCGAGACCACCGTCTCCACCACCGCTACTCCGACACCGACGGAGACCCCCACAACAGCAGACGAGGCTTCTTCTTCTGCCACATGGGCTGGCTCATGTGCAAGAAGAACCCCACAGTCATCGAGCTCGGCAGGCGGATCGACATGAGCGATCTGCTCGCTGACCCGCTCGTTATGTGGCAGAAAAAGTAAATTATAAACATCATTCTTATTCAATTACTAGCTGACCCCAGCAAACGTTGTTTTGCAAAATGAAAAATAGATGTTGGCCGATTCTCAGACCTACTCAATATGCTCACAAAATTTCATGAGAATCGGTCTAGCCGTTTCGGAGGAGTACGGGAACGAAAACTGTGACACGAGAATTTTATATATAAGATTACAGGACACGAGAATTTTATAACCATTATCTTTATCATTCTTAAAAAGTATAATAAAATAAATAGCGTAAGGTTAAAAATGCAAACTTGAAAAAAAATATTACTTACCAAAGTACTATTTTTTATTGGCAAGCTTTACGGTCCGAAATAAAATAAGTAAGTATTAAAAACTTACCAAGAAATTCTCGATCATTTCTTTACCTATTAAATTTAGCTTTCAAAACAATTATTATGAAATAATTAAACAAAAAATTCTCGCAAAAAGACTAAAAATCCATAAAATTTTATCAATTTCGTCCTTAGTCATAGGTCTCGCTATTGATTCTAATATCATTGAGATAGGCCAATACTAGCTACTGGGTCTTTCTGGTCAATTTCCCGTTAATAATCTATCAAAGACAATATCACATCTTACATTTTATCTTTTTCAGATACTACTACCAGCTTTACTTTTTAACGGCTTTCTTTATTCCCGTCGCCGTTCCTGTTTACTTTTTCGGGGAGAGCTGGAGCAACTCGATCTTTTTCTGCTATTTCGCTCGCTACATACTCTCCCTGCATTTCACTTGGCTCGTGAATAGTGCTGCTCATCTTTATGGCACTAGACCTTATAACAAGTAAGAAAATCTCTTTAAACTGGAAAAAAACCATTTCGTGAAGATAGCTTTATCATGTTTCATCTCAATAAAAACAGAACGAAACGAACGTAGTACTGACAGTACTACGTTCGTTTATAGACATTTGCTGATATTTTAAGCTTAATCAAGTAAAACTAGCCTAATAATAAATTCACTACAAATCCTTATTAATTAAAATCTTTTTCTACACTACCTATTAGTCCTATAATTATGATTTTTGTGTCGATGTAAATTAATTGTTCAGGTTCATTCAAAGAGTAATTTAAAACGCTTAGTACTCTCACGACATCTTTAAATGTTGCAATAAATTGACTATATTTTTATTAGTTTTAGTTATTATGTTTTTACAACTGTTTCCTAAGTCCTCCCAAATCAGGCAAACGTATTGGGCATGCACACACAGTAATCATAACAACCGATGTGTTTATTTAGGAAAATCCAACCAGTAGAATCCTGGTTCGTTTCCCTGGTGACATCGGGCGAAGGATGGCACAACTACCACCACGCTTACCCCTGGGACTATAAAGCTGCAGAGGAAGGCAGGCCTCTGAATTTCTCGGCCGCAGTTATCAGGTTCTTTGAGAGAATCGGCTGGGCGTACGACTTGAAGAGTGCCGAACCAAAATTGGTGCGTATGAGAATATTATTGTAACCGCCGAATAATATGTTATATGATTATTTGGTCTGTAACCTGATTTAAGTCTTAATAATAATAATGGCGACACACGATCCATTTTTTTCTCGCGTCGCTTTGACATAATAACTATAAGACAGTTTATGGGTTTGACCTAATTAAATAAGTAAATCATGTAATAATGACGTTTCTTTAAAAGATTACCACTTCATTTCAGCTTATCAGAAAGCTTGAAAAACTTTCTGCCAATCGAGTGTATACTTTCGTTGGTGTAAAATGGATCGGATTAAGATTAAATAAGAATGAAAAAAACGTGTTAATATATTATTACTTTCAGGTGCAAAGGAGAATCTTACTATCGGGAGACGGTACTCACCACGAGTTAGGTACCGACAAATCAGCTGTAACTGCCTTCGGACCCGTCCATCCTCTCAACCCAACGTATACTTCGACGCACCAAGCAACAGACTCATTTCTCAAACCCGAGGGTCTGCCTTTGTACCACGAGAAGGACCTTCTCAAAGGAAATAGCGAAAGATTGGCAAAATCTGGATAATATGAACGGAGAGATTTCATGTATACAAATAGAATATTTCATATTTCGTGATACGAAATATACTACTGATTTTATTTTTAATTTCTCTTTGGATCTTTTTGGCTACCTATATTTTTTGTAGCATATCTATAGATTTAACTTGTATTTTGTTGCTCTTTATCTTTGCATGCAGCATAGCGGTTTTCGAGCCTAGGAAACCAACTCCGCTCAAAGTCTGTTGATATAAATGTATTATTCGAATATTGCATGATGTTGTCTGTTGGTTTGTTACTGGCTGACTAGCCTAGCTTTTACAAAACCTGATAAAAAAAAACATTATTTCAAAGATTTATTCAATAAACTGTATATTCTAATTAAAATCTAATTGTTTAAGTATTGATTAAGTACTAAAATAAATTATTATTAAACCAATATGTTTGTTTAAATTATACACAGTGTTTATAATACTTCGATACTACTGTAATCCGGAGAAGATTCACAGAACTCTACATTGGGAGAATACAGCTTTAAGAGATTTTTTTTATTATTCCGGACACTTAATATATCCATTCTTAACAATATTTTATAAATTAATTAATTATTTATTATGTTAATTTAATCCATACAGAAGCACCCGGGTCTGGTGTTATGGCGTATCCAGTACAAATATTTGGAGATCCTGGTGTAGACACCGGGGTATCCGGGACGTCCGCAGCCGATACCCCAAGACACCACTCCTAAATAAAAATAGCATGTTATGTATTTTAGTCATCCAGTGGCTATGTTTTAAATTTACCTTGGGGTTGGATGTGGCTTCGTAAATAGTCTAACAAGGTTTATTTCTTTACTCACCCAGTAACTCATAGCGTTTGTCAACTCTTTCAGCTGACAAGGGGCCGCCGCTATCACCCTGAAACAAAGATAGCTTAACTTTATTGCCTTTACATCTTCTCTATCATTTACTTTATTGAAATATCTATTTCATAACCCTGGCAGTATTTGAAGATGCTTGTAGATTTGTATTGCTTTGTGCTATTTTGTTGACATTGTATATATTTAAAGTATCCAGATAGTTACTTATACATTGTCACGGGTACGCCAAATGCCAGCCATTACATTTATCCCTCTTATGCTTGGTGTCCCGGCACTACTTGGTGTTCCGGACAGGCAGTTCCACCTCCAGAAATTTGCAGAATAGTTCTTCTGCTTCGAAACAGAGGTCCAAATAGTTAAAGCTTAAAAAAATAATTTTGAATCACCTGGCATGTATCCTTCCTCCCTTGATCAGGGTATCCTGCGCACAGCATGCTGTCTGCAATCATGCTGGCCTCATACTTGGTGTCGCGGCACTGCTGGTTGCTCAGCACGGGTAGTTCCACCTCCAGAAGCTTGCAGGAGTGGTTCCTCTGCTCCGAAACTGACCCCCAACCTGCTGCGATTGCCTTAACGCCTTCGTATGAGGTCTCTGTTAAAGATAAATGATTAGTAGTTGTCATGAGATCGATCGCTTCAAGATTTTTATAATTCTTTCTTTTAAAATTCTGAAGAGCCGTAGAGCTGAAATCAGCACTAATAGGACTCCCGCGTAGGAGTGTATTAAGCATTAGGTACATACTGCCAAACACAAAGATGATCTATCATTATGCTATCATTCTGTATGTATGATAAACCTACCATCACTATGAGGCAAGCAGACGGGCTTCACAGTGTCAGTGATAGGCACTCGCTCGTTCATCTTGAGCACAGCTATATCGTCTCTGAAGGTGGCGAAGGTAAAGTTGCGTGCCAGCAGCTCCACCACGTATCTGGTGAGCGGGCGACGCGTGTCGTTGCAGCGGTCATGCTCTCCCAGGGTCACTTTTATCATGAACCACATGAAGCTGGAAAAGTAGAACGGCGATATTATACCTATAGCTGTTAGGTGGAACATTTCATAAGAACTAATTAATTTCCTAACCTAACCAAAGACAAGGTTGATGGTTTCTTTAATAAATGAAAATGAAATTAAAGAATTAGACCACTTCATAACTATAGTTTCTCTATTACTATACCAAGTTCTTTACAACATCATTTTCCATATTCACAATCGCATGTACCCAGACAGCATAGTACATAACACTAGCGCCTAATATTGCATAAAAATAAAGCTAACCTATAGCTATGCCGTATAGCTTCCAAAAGGTAAAGAAAAAATCTTGAGTGCTTAAACCTCTAGATAGGCCTATATAGGCTATATAGCCTATATATATATATATATATATATAGCCTCTATATACTTTAATTACGGCAATTATTTATACTACAGATTACTTTATTCACGGCAAATCCCCACGTAATCTCGATCAACTTCGAAGAGAGAGGATTCTATAAGTTAAGAAGAGTGACGGAGAGTACCCCTTAGTGCAATGTGCTGCGGTGAGCACGTAGCGGTCGTTGACGAGCGTGGCGCCGCAGTAGAACTTGTTGAACAGCGAGAGGCGCGCCACCCACGGGAACTCGTTCACGGCAGTCTCCACGCCGCCCACGATACGGGATGCCTCGTTCCGTTCTCCGCAACCTGAAACATTCGGTGGAACCCACTGACATTATTATTTTATGTTATTCACTTCTATATTCGAACGTCAATCAAATTTGGAACTGCTGAAATTGCATTCAAAATGGTTTACACGATTACTAAGATTGACTAAAGTTGCCGCGTGAAAATCCATCGTTTTAGTGATCCTCGATTTGATACGAAATTTCATCTTTTAGAATGATCTTCAATTCTCGTTTTACCCCGAGATTTTTTCACCCTTTGGATACGTTAACCTATCGATGAGCATTTATCTCAGAGCAAACATATATACCTACAGTAAAAGTTTTAGCCAGCACGATTTGGCGAGGAGCCTGAGTTTATAGTGAATGTGTGTTAAAGTGAAAATGATTCGGGTATAGTTCGACATTCCAAGAATATTTACAAAATTATATCAAGCTCTGAGGCTATATATTAACTAATAACAGAAATGTTTTCCAATGCAGGGCATTCAGGCGGAATTTTATTAATTGTTACGTTCTTGTTGATTGCGAAAGAAGTCATTTATGGCTATATATTTTTGTAAAGTTTTCTGAATTAATTATAATTATTAAATATAATTATTAATATTTATTACGTATCTTTTCGTAAAACTTAAAAAAGAAGGACAAATCAATGAACAGGCGTATGTAAAATTCGCCTACTCAAATTTTGAGAGGAACGGGTTTGTATCGTGATAAAAAAAGGTTTTTACTGCTCCACATTTTCTTCGATAAAGTTATAAAACTTACGGCAATTGCATTTACTCCCATTTTGATCGCGAACATGTTGTTCCAGCGCTGGATCATTAGGCTCTTCTTTTATTATCTGAAAAATAAGTTGCTCAATATTAAGTATGCACAACCCTCATATTTATAACAATTTTTCTCTTGTTACATTTGACTTTTATGAGGTTATTTGATAAAATAAGTTATTCTGAATCTGACGATCGCAACCGTGCGAATCACTCACAGTAGAAGTGAAACTTCAGTAAATCGACAAAAGGATGACATGAATATAAATAAAACAAGGGTAGGATAATTACAAAGTTTAATTGTTTAAAAATAAATGTATTTTGATTAATTTTAAAAGATATTTTATATTTTATTTAATTATGTTACATAATCTATTGCTCAAGTTCCATATTTTCAGATTCTGGATATTTTTTCATTTTTATGTTATTTAATTTTTTTTGCGTCGATATTGACGACATATTTCGGCATTAGTTTTCGGCATGTTATAAAATTGATTATTTAGCACAATAAGATATAAAAATAGTCACAAACACAATGTTAGATAATAACACAAAACGCTGACATCTTACTAAAAAGCTTTAATACGCAGCCGCATACAGTGTACAGAAGTATTAGCTCACGTAGTTTTCACATAACACACGTTAAATGCTCAAATACAAGCAAGTATTAAACAGTGTGAATATACATACACACCGAAATCTGCTCTCTCGCTCTGGCTCACTAATTACAGGCGGCTATTGTATTTGTGTCTCTTACCTGTCGTTTTTTCCGTTGCATCCGGTTTGAAATCACAACGATTCTAAAGAAGTTTCACTTCAATATTTTATAAATAACTGTTACAAACGTTTAACGTCTGAACGGTCATAGGCTTAAAAATACAATATGATATATCTTGATTTAAACTAGCCTTCATAAAAAAATAAAATAAATAAATATTTCCGGACAATTCAGACAAAAACATTTAGCCCCGTGGTAAGCTCTTAGCTTGTATTACGGGTACTAGATATCTGATATACTTACTTAATATAATAGACATACATACACATAAAGATATTTTTAATTATACATATTTAACACCCAGACCAAGGAGAAACTGCTTCCAGAACATATAAACACTTGACCCCTCGGCAGGAATCGAACCCGCTACCTCTTGCGCCGAAAGCGGGCCTTGGCTCACCGCGCTACTGAGGCAGTCAAAGTAAAGTGACCAAATGAACATGAATTAAAATGCAAACAAAGCATATATAAATTATTTAAGATTTTTATTTATTTAGTATGGGGTCGAATTAAGCAAACACGAAATTTTAAAAACTCAGTTTAAGAAATAAAAACTTACCGTCAAGGCACTGCAGGCTCCAACTAAACAAAGCAAAACCACAAAATTCTCCATAATACCATAAATTATTTACGACCGAAATAATTCATTTTCCAAAAGGGTCTGAGACGGCCACCTCCCGTTACGAAGGTCCAAACAGGATTGGGTACATTGCTCTTGGTCCTATACATCTATAAACTGTTTGACCCTATACAATGTACTAGATTCTATCAAGCCGGTCCTAACTGTTGTGCGTATAATATGCAGAGATGTAAATGTAGATCTGAGCAAACATTTCCAGAACGCTTCAATGGCAGCAAAAGACAAATCTAAACAAAGCAAAGTATTACACTTTATAAAAAAATATAAAAGAGATATAGAAGAAAGAAAGTTTTATTGCTGTATCAAGAAAAATAAATAAACATCTAACAGAGTCGAATTGTAATAAAACCAAAAGAATAAACATGGATTCAGAGGTTGTGTATCCCATGAACATCACTAGTCGCTTCTCAAATCGGTGTAAAAAATTTAAGCGACATCAACCAATCATTTATTAAAAACCAAGGAAAGTACATATTATAACATAATGAACGCATTAAGTTCCTGTGCTAGTTAGAAACTGTCATGTTATTTACTTTATTATATTTATTTCATATTTTATATAAAATAGTTTAATTAACTTTTAGTTGAGCTGTACCAATATGCCCCGTGCTTCTTACGAAATAAACGTGTTGACTTTGATGTTGACATTAAATTCCATTTAATTCAAGACACTATGTGTAATGTTTAAACTTGACTGCCTCAGTGGCGCGGTGGGCGAGAGCCCGCTTGCGGCGCAAGAGGTAGCGGGTTCGATTCCCGCCGAGGGGTCAAGTGTTTGGTTGTTCTGCAAGCACTTTCTCCTTGGTCTGGGTGTTTAATATGTATAATAAAAAATATCTATGTATGTATGTATATTATATTAAGTATATCAGATGTCTAGTACCCGTAACACAAGCTAAGAGCTTACCACGGGGCTAGATGTTGTTGTGTGGATTGTCCGGAAATATTTATTTTATATTTATTTTATTTAAAACATAATTACATTGGCGATGCAAAGATTATCAGCACGCCTCTAGCGGCGAAATTTAGAAACTGTCTAAGAACGACACTTTCTTTGTTTACATCTGATTTGTATTTATTATTTATGTTTTTCCCTGACGTTAATTGTAACGAAAACTGTCAAAGTGTCGTTCTTAGACAGCTTCACAATTTGACACTAGAGGCGCTGTTTAGAAGCTTTGCATCGCCAATACCACAAAATTCAGTTTGTAACTACAGTTTGAAGGACATCTGACATTCACAAACCCACTCCTGACCAGATTGGTCCTTGATTCCTAGCTGTCGGAATATACATAGGCGTGCCTATAATAATTCAATTTCAGATGCGCCATGATGTCGGGTGATCGTTGAAATAACAGTTTTAATAAATTCAGCGGCTTTAATGTTATTATATGTAATAATAGATTTACTTTATACTTTTCCGCGGTAAATAGTAGCTTTTGTAATTTACTGAAAAAGAGTCCTATGTCCGTGTCTAATCGCAAGCATTAATTTTTCCGGAAACTGGAATTTTACCGCGGTTCAAAGAAGCCTTTGATTGGTATTTTGATATGTAAGTTATATTAGGTAAGTTAGTAATTAAGTTATATTTAAGTTACATCAGAATTCCTTCAATAGTTTTTGCGTGAAAGAACAAATCCAATTACATACTAACTAACTCAGTAACATCCTCAGAAACTTTCGCGTTATAATATTTATTAGTAGGATAATAATTAAAACACATTATATTTTGGCAAGAGAGTTTTATTTAAATTGTTCAATACAGCCTTAGTATTTACAGTAGCAACCGTCTTCAGAATTGTCACGGATCCATCCCAAATACTTCGTAACCCTCGTGTAAACTCCTGGATAACCTTTCCTCGCACAGCCGTAACCCCATGATACAATACCTGTAAATACAGACCAAAATCTTTATAGGTTAAATCTAAAAAAAAAACGAAGGACTCTTCCGTCTTTTATCATTTATTCCAGTCCATCCAAAGGTTGTCTGGTATAGACAACTTTTGATAAGGCCGCCCTTTGTGACACTATTATATGTATATTTCAGTTTTTGTTTTGTAAATTGGTGTTCAATAAAGTCTATTGTATTGTAAGGACTTCATAAAGAGCACTCCGGAACTTAGCTCTATAGCTTAAAACTTTCAAATTTAACTCGCAAAGCAAAAAATAGGTGTTGTAGAACGTTTGTATTAGTATTTAAGTCAATGTCAGAATATCAGTATGAATTCACACACACGGCCAGTCACGGACGCCATCAAAATAAAAGAAGAAGATGTAGATTTGTACAAAGGTGACGTCGTCCCTATGATTGTTGATTGAGTGATCGGTTTCCCTTTTCCGCTACTCAGCAGTCTCGAAAGATTACTCGTGTATACTGGTGGTATATTATGGCAAAATGTTATTTTGTAACTTTTCATGAATATAATGAGATTATGAAACTCTACAGTGTCTAGTATTTTGAACAAACGGACTTAACAGAATACCAATATTTTTTAAATAGTTATCATGCCTAGTAGGGCATTATTCAGAAAAGCAACATTCATCATTCTTAGATATTTAAGGAACAAAAAATTGTTATTTCAAATATACTTAAATTAAATAGCCAGCAGTTAAATCCATATCATCCATATTGCAAACAAATCCTTACAAATAATTACCTATTAAGTCGTAAGCTTTATCAGCATTTTCCGTTACCAATGGACCCCCGCTGTCTCCCTGGAAATTAATATTTCTCATCAATTATTCAAACTTTTATTTAAAATTATATAATTTTGTGGGAAAATCGCGGGTAGCATCGCGGAGCACTACTAGTTGGACCACCATTATCGAATCTGTCACAAAACCATTATTCATTCACTAAAAAGCAATTAAACACCTATAAATTACTTTAAGAACCGAGACTAATCTGAGATTGTAGTAAATTAGTAGCTTATGCCAAGCCATAAATTAAATAAATTACCTATAGTGAAGTACAAGGTAAGGTACAATTAATTCATGATATGAGTAGGTATATCGCATTAATTTAATTTGTTAAGGACATTAAAATTTGTTCTTAGGCAATTACACTAGAGATCATAAAAAAATTACATAAAAAGTAGCAAGGCTTCGACTTTCTATAGACGAAAAGTGCAGGGTATCTGTCCCACTTTTTCTACATAGTCATAGATATCTCTAGGGTCACTAGGTCAGGGATGGATCTTGAATATTTAATTGTAGTAAGTGTTCCTACACTCCTCTAGGCTGAGTATTGGCACTTCTACTTCAAGGAGAGCACAAGACCACCGTGTTGACTTTGACTGGGACTCATAAACCTGCTACACTTGCAGATTAGCAGCATCTGCTAAGCACTCAAACAATAATAAAAGACCTGAAGTAACTCACGGTGCAAGCATCTTTATGCGCAGTCGAAGGGAATCCCGCGCACATCATGACGTCCTTGATCTTGGAGGCGTTGTAGTTAGTGTTCCGGCACTCCTCAAGGCTGAGCACGGGCAGTTCAGCTTCTAAGAGGGAGCAGGACCAAGTGTTGGCTTCGCCTATCGCTCCCCAGCCTGCTACGGTTGCTATTGTGCCGGCGTATTGGTTGTCTGCCAAATAAGCATATTTGTGTACAACAATCATAAAGTTGTAGTACGATCCGTATCACCATTTCGAAATTTAAGCCGTACTTATTTAAAACATAATGCTACTATAATATAGATTTCTACAGACATTCCTAACCTATATTTAGCCATTTTATATTGTACTCGATGTGATGCCCTGTTATTACGAGAAAATATCGCATTTAATTATTATTGTCATGTTTATTTTATTTTTGTATATTGTGTGTTAAGGTAACACAAGGTTTATTAATAAATAAATAAAAAAATGTTAAAAAAAAAATAGGAGATATACCCATCCGATCATAATATGATCCTTTTGGAGTCGCACCTAATCAAAGAAATAGTTCCCATCTGATAAATTATCAGATTTTTTGTTCCCCACGGATCATGCTTCTTAATTATTTCTTATAATATATCTAAGCAATGACAGTTTTATTAAACCTATGTTCTACTGTACCTAAACGAAAAAAATCGCACTGTGACCGCTTGCAATGTGCCAGTTAAAAGGCCAGGTAAACAATACAAGTTCAATGAGGTGAGATAGTGAGGAGTTGTTGTTAGCGGCCGGCATCAGGGTACCATTGTTAATACGTTTATCAAATCTGTAATTATTGAATAAATCAAAATTGCAAGTAAGCTATTGAGAGCTTTACTATTGCATTATTTATAAAACAATATTGGATTTTTATTTATTTATGTAAGATAAGCCTTCATTTGACTACAATCTCACCTGTTGTAATGTGACGATGTGGTCTAAGATGGGGCATGAAGACCTAGAAGGTAGATGGCTTCTCCGGGCCACATTACGAAACACGAAAAAATCGCTTTACGCACTGGCCCAGCCCGGAGGGTGGTGACAAGCCGCGGCCGAAGCCTACCACCAAGTGCTGAGTCTAAGTTCCACAAACGTTTTCGAATGACTTTACTATCTCGTTAATCGAGCTAACGAAATTCGAATCGAAAAGCAATGGCATGCAAGTTGGAGTTCCTATCGACAAAAACTATACGAAAGCGTTCACTCACCGTGAGCATAGTTAAATATTTTTGTTAGGGTGGTAGCATGATCATCAAATCATTAACCGGCCAAATTCAGAATGATATTTTTACTAGTATTTTGTCAAGAAGCAGCTGTCTATCAAAAATGTTATGATTATTCTGTGTTTTGTTTACGTTTGAAATGAAAACTTTCGTTCGAGTAGGAAGAAGGTGGCCGGCCGATAAATTAATAATAAATTGAAACTATGAGTTAAACAGTCTAAAAATGAAGACAAGTTCATGGAGCAGTGAGTGTTTGATAATTTATTTGATGTTTAGATCTATTTATGTGAAGTTGTTTCATCGACGAAGAAAAAACTAAGTTTATTGTTGTTTCTAGGCATGGAGACCTCAGACATTGGGATGAACCTGGGCCATCAACATCATATGTTGCCCCAGTCCTAAGCCCCAGTCAAAGAATTACTGTAACAACCCCAGTTCACAATATTGTCACAATATTGGATTTGTTTTTGAGATTTATTTCACAACATTGGAAGCACTGGAAGGTAAGACTTAACTTTTTTAAGGATAACATAATTATAATGTTAATAAGATTATAATAACATTAATGTATTTTTACAGATGCCCATGCACTCTCCTATAAGGCTCTGTGAGAGCAATCTGATTCGGCCTGAGCCTGCTTGCTTTGGGCAAACACCACCTTGCCATGCAAGAATTCCTTGAAGAATTTTGAGGCTAGCACAAAATTTTCTACAAGCTGAAGAGTTTTGGAGAAAGTTTATAATAGAGTAACATAAGCTTGAGGAGAGAGCAAAATATGATTAGGGAGATGGAAGCGCAGAGCCAGAGATTGGCAAGCAATAGGAATAAGAGTTTAAGATAAGTTAGTTAATAGACTCTGTAATGATTAGTTTATATTTTTGTAAATATAAGTATATAAGTTTATAAATTTAACTTGTCAATTCTGACTGTCTAATTAGGTAAAAAAATAAAGTTCATCTTATATAATTTTGTTTATTTATTCATTGTCACAATACAATATCCTTAACCTTATAATCCTAAGCACACTTCTATAAATAGCAATAGTACATTAACACAATATATAACTGAGAACTACATACATATATATATCACACACTATTTATCAGTCTTCTTACTAAAATTGGTCCGCTGGTAGCTCCAGCTCCTTCCACATAGTCATTGTAACCCGGTTCACTATTTAAGTTTCCTGGAACTAGATATGATTAATTGTAACATAAATAGGTATTTTGTTATAATATCATATGAAATATTTTACCTTAACTAGACCCACCTAAATCTTACTCGGACACCGAGTAAGATTTAGATCAATGCCAAGATTGATAACTATGTTATGCAATACTGAGTATGCTATAATAATAGAAGCATATTTGAGTGGCTTGAGGTGGATGGAGTGAACTCCATCCTTGACTAAGCACTACCATCTGTTTTTCAGCATTTGAAAATGTATTTTCTATTATTACTCTAGCCCTCATTTGCTTGTTATTATAATTGGCCTCTGGTGTACCAGTATTTGCATCTAAAATTGGAGTCATTAGCCTGGGC